>CM076920.1:12183549-13581049 GCA_039566165.1 Maruca vitrata | reverse complement strand
TTACCTAACTATATCGTCCACAGAAATGCGCCGACATGTGTATGAGCGAGGAGGAGCGCTGGCTGTCGCAGGTGGAGATCGTGACGCACGCGGGCCCGCACCGGCGGCTCTGGATGGGGCCCCAGTTCGTCTTCAAGACGTACAACTGTACCGGGTGAGTGTAGGCTTGTGTCTAGTCTAACCAGCGAATCGTTTAATAAGGATCCGCCGCTGGGGTATACAATTCCAAAATGTATACCGCCCCACGGCAACAGTGTCGTAACAAGCCTTTTATTTGTCCGGTGCGAGCTTTCAATACTGCGCTCTTGAGAAATAAAATTAGAAGTATCCAGATATATAATTTTTAGACCAGTAGGTCTGGTCACTTTTGCGCCCTGTCAGGGCCACGCTAGCAACGCCCTAGTTACGGTACTACTCGGCAAATGCATACTACGTTTGTCGAGTAGTGCCGTAACTAGGACGCGGAATAGCTGGTGGGAGTTGGATGCGAATGCCGAGAATAGCGGGGATGGCAAGCTTGAATACACTATGATGCTGATGGTGATGATGAAACCCATCATAAACATCTTATAAAGAACGATAGCTTCTCTCGTTTTCGAGTTGAAAAATTAAAATTTTGAAAATTTGAAAAAATTTTTTTTTGAGGAAATATTTGCATCATCATCATCATCATCATCATCATCATCAGCCCATACTTGTCCACTGCTGGACATAGGCCTCTCAAATGCACGCCACTTCTTTCTATCCTCGGCCACTCGCATTTGCATGATTCGATAGTATTACTAAAGGCAAATCGTTCTGCCACGGGAAAACAACCACTAAAATTTCACGGTGTATATTAACTAACCTTATGTTGTTGTCAGGTCGTCGTCGTCGCTGTCGGAGGCGGAGGCGGTGGAGGTGGCGGCGGGCGGCGTGGCGCGGTCCAACCCGGTGAACATGCCGGCCGCGCGCCCCATCGTGCCCGTGCTCATCGACTCCGGCTCCGCCAGTCAGTATATTTATTTATTTATTTATTTATTTGAGGACAGTTTACAAGTCACACACTAAAACACATTGATATTAAACATGGTTGGTACAGTTAAAAGTATGTAGTGTGGTCTTAGTTACAAACTGCCACGACAAGCCCTAAACGCTTGGAAGCATTGTTAAAAAAATATTAAACAATCAAATGAATAAATCAACCTACTTCAGCAATTACAAAAACTTTAAGGGCGAGTTTCACCATTTGACAATAACCGGAATTTGCTTGTCAAGCTGAAAATCTGTCAAATCGCATACAATTTCGAGTGATGAAGTCATTTTTATTAATGTTCAAGTTGAGTTGATGTTGCCCTTAGTGAGCAGAAATAACTTTATGGAAAAAAAAAACATGCAAATAACTTATTACTTGATAAGGTACTTATGATGACAAAATTTCTAGTAACATTCTCTTAAAGTTTGTGGACTTATGGTTAATATCTAAAGCAGATATAAGCCTTATGCTGTATCAGTAGCGGTACCTTAGGGGTGAGAGCCATCCGCTCCCCCGCAAGTGCGGAGATGATGACAAGGCTACTCCAAGCCATCATCGTTAGTCAGTTAGGAAAAAAAAAGTAGTGGTACCATGAGTTAGTTAAAGCAAGCTATCGAAAAATTACGTACGTTAAATACCTCGATCGAATATAATCGTATAAAATATCGAATTGTTTTCTTCATACTACCAATTTTAGTTCTTAGCGTTACCGCTAGGGGCGCTGTACAAGTTTTTCATAAACATATTTACATAGGCGATATCGAGTCTGTCACATTTGAACTCATGGTAGCGCTACAGGTCGAGCTCGTCGTATCATCGACTCCGGCTCTGCGAGTCGGTATATTGTACAGTACTAGCTGTGCCGGCGACTTCGTCCGTGTATTAAAATTAAAAAAAAAACTGGGTTTAGTATACTTTAAAGAAACTTACAATCTAACATAGTTTATACATTTTAAATAGAGCTCTCATTGTTTCCAGGGGTTGCCCAAACTAAGCTTAGCTTGTATCTTGGGAACCATATACAATTTGATACACAGAAATTAAATAAAACAAAAGGAAATACTACATTAGCACAAGAAGTGTGTTTGGCTGTAGGAATTCATGTGTGCATTCTCCCGTTTGTTTTTTTACAAATTTTCCATTGTTTCTTTACTCTTAATGGTCGCAGCGTGATGTTTGTTATATCTATATCCGTAACAGTGTCAATGTCAGTCAGGAAAAAAAAATGAAAAGTGACGCAATACTAAACAATGTTTGTCTGTCTGTCCACAGGTTCCGTAGAGCACTCCCCCTCAGACGGGTTCCGTCGCAAGTCGCTGTTAGCAGACGCGGGCCGAGCGCCCTCCCTTTGCGACGTGCAGCTTAAAGAGGACCTAGCAGAGGCCATGAAAGAGGACCATGGTGAGTTGACACACTGTTTAATGATTATATGTTGCGTAAAGCGCTCTTGGTGGCCTTCGGTAGAGGAGCTGTGGGTTCGATTCCTTCTTAGGACAATATTTATGTGTAAATATGGCGCTTTTAGTGACTTTTCTAATCACTGTGGGTTCGAACCTCACTCGTAGAGAAATTCTTTCGTTACAAATAATTACGAGTTATGTATAAGTGGTTTATTGGTCAACTGGGTTGAATTTTTTTATAGTTTATGACACTCACACGTCCTTAATTGATGAACAAACAACTTAAACTTTAATCATCGGGAAATATAACAAATATAAATGGTATTTCAGACATTTTATTGTCCTTCGATCATGCTTGATTAAAAGTAAATATGCGTAAAAATGTTTTTTTGATCCTGCTTTGAATAGTCGCAGGTCGTGTTACTTTTCAACATATCTTACTGGCACTCGATATGCCATAAATCAAACTTTGATGTTCAAACATTCATTAAAACAATTAAAAATATTGTGTGCAATCGCGTTAACAAATTAACAAACTCATCAAACTCATAACTCGCGCGCACGTCCACCGTTTCGATACGGGAGTGAGAACGGCACGCAAGACACGAAAACACGGCGGCGCGGGGGTCGGGGAGAGATCACAGTCGCACCGAAGCCGAAGGCACCCATCGCACCTCCTCGCCTCGCGCCGGGGTAGCCGCGGGGAGCATCCACGCGAACACAGTTCGTTCCCACTAGTTCTACTAAGCAGTTCCACTCCGGTACATTTAGGTCCACTAAATGTATCGCAGAGGAACTGCGTAGTAGAACCAGCGGGAACGCACCGTCAATTCACCTGCACGAATCGTACCCGCTCGTGGACTCGGCCAGGCGCCACTCGTGCAGGTGTTTTTGCTCGGGCGCTCCCGCCGGCTACCGGCTCGCGCCGACCCGCACTAACGAGAGTAACGTGGCTGCCTTCGGTTTCGATAGGGTGGCCGCGCCAGCCCGCTAGCGGCGTGCGCGCCGGCGTCGCGCGCGCCGTCGACCCGCTCGGCTGCGTGGCGCCCTCGCGCGCCGCGCCCGCGCCCGCGCCGCGCGACCCCGACGCGCACACGCGCCCCAACCGCGACGAGGCCACCTTCCGCCCCGTCGTGCGCGCGCCCGCCGCGCCGCCCCCGCCGCCGCTGCTGCTGCGCCGCTGCCGCGCACCACGACCATCCCCGTGCAGCCGCTGCCCGCGCCGCTGCCCACGCCGCCCGCCTCCCCGCCGCGCCCGCTCGCCGAGCGCGTCGTCATCCCCGCCGCGCTCGGCGACGCGCCGCCCAGCCCGCCGCCGGCCGACTCCCCCCCCGAACTCGATTACAACTTCGCCGACTACACCGGGGGCGGTCTCCAGCCTCCGACCTACCCCCCGCCGGCGCCGGAGGTACCCGACAGACAACCGTCGATCGACAGGCATCCGGAACCATCGTATCCACCGCCGCCTGAGATTCCGAACTATCCGCCGCCGGAACCGGAGATACCCGAAAGGCGACCGTCGAAACCGCGAAGCTGGCGCGATGATGTAACTGTCGAGAGCCAGGTCTCGAAGGCGCCCGCCTGGCGCGACGAGGACATCAAAACGGAGGACCAAGCCTGGGACATGCTCCTCACGGAGCCGGAGCGGCCGCCGGCCCCGGCCCCGCAGCAGACACCTGTAGCAGCGGTGGAGGAACCCAAACCTAAGTATAAGAGAAACCGCAAGTCGAAGAAGGCGCCGGAGGAGGCGCAGGCGAAGACCGATGACGACAGCTTTGTCGAGATACACGCGATCGAAGAGAAGCCTCAGCCCTCCAGCGGGGACCTAGTGTCCATCTCATCCCCGTTCGAGGACGTCGACCCCTGCAGTTCTTACGCAGCCCGGGGCAAGAAGACGCGTAGCCTTAAAAGTCTGACCCCCGAAAGAGTTGTCGAGCCAGAGAAACCTGTAGAAATTGAATTCAAGGACGAGATTTCCCCGACTGAAACTTTATCTAAGAGCATTACTAAGGTCGAAGTCAATATCGACGACGTTGAACCCTGGCCTCAGCTGATTACTGAGCAAAAGAAAGACGTGTTCAAAGACAAATTCAAATCGAATGACATGTTTAAAGAAAAACCTAAATCAAATGATATGTTTAGAGAAAAATCTAAATCAAATGATATGTTCAAAGAAAAATCTAAGTCGAATACTCTCATTGTGAATCAATCTGAGGAGGCGGCCGAGGAGGGCATCGGCAAAGGTAAGGAATCGCCTAAATCGAAGAAGAGCAAGTCCCTGTCGCCGTACTTCGACAGTCGTAAGTCAGCAGAGAAGGAAGCAGAGATTAAAGACGTTTACGTTATCGATTCCACTAAAGAGGAGTTCCCAGAAATTCAGATAACTAGAGGTACTAAGCCCCGGAAGAAGTCCCCGCAGCCCGTTGAGGTGAAGCCTCAAGAGATGCCAGTAGTAGAGCCGCCGGCGCCTGCTGTAGAGAAACCGATCAAATCCTGGAGCTCGATAGCGGCTAACAGAACTGCCAAGAAAGAAGATGTGGAAAAGGCTATCGAAGTCGAAAGCAAATTAGAAACCATCGTTCTCGATAGAAAGAGAAAGTCGCCAGAAAGAGAAGTCATTGTCGACGATAGATCGGCATTCAAAGAGGTTTCTCTGCACGAGAAGTTGTATGAGTTGTGCAAGCGAACGGATATAATGGTAGCTCAATGTGATGCGCCGTCTGAGTTGAGGTTTGTAGAGGAACATCACGCGCCCCCTCCCCCGCCGACTGAGCCTCCACCAACTGATGACTTACCGCCCCTTGAACCGCTAGACTTCGCCCTCGACGACTTCAAACTCGAAGTCATGCGCGACAGCCTCCTAGAGGTCGCCGACCCCAAGCTCACCAGCCCCATCTGCAAGATCAACATCGACGACATTCTATCATCGATCAAAGAGACCACGAGCAGGGCAATCGAGTCGAGCACCTTCAATTTAATCGATTTGGAGCGCGTGCCGGCGCGTCGCGAGCGTGGCTTCAGCGTCGTCGAGGGACACAAGATCACCAGCCAGGAGATCGGCATAGACGACGAACCCGCCCGACCCACCGAAGAAGCTATGGAGAAATCCTCCGATGATGACAACACCTCGCCCATCGTCTCCACCGATAGCGATAAGGAGGACAAGAAAACCAGCTCCAAATCAATACTGCCTTCAACCCTCAAGAAATCGGCCAAGTCCAAAAACTCGCGCAGGAAGAAGAAGTAGATACGGAGAAATGTGTTCAAAAATTTACTTAAGCGTTTCGTACTGTTGCTATTTAATATGAAACGATCGTGATTAGCTATTAAATATTCGCTGCTATTATTATAGTTTAGTTAAGTAATGCAATTTTAAATTGAAAAGCACTTTTAAAAGACAAAAAAAGTTCTGTTTAAAGATTTGTTACTTTGAGCCTATGCTCGCAGAGAAAAATAACTTTATATGATGCATACTTCAAATTCAAAAGTTAGTAGTATTGTCGCTGTCATATAAGAAAAAAAAACATAAAAATATAAAAAACTAGTAAATAAAACAACAAAAACACATTTAAATTAGATTTTTTGTGAAGATAATAATCAAAGCAATACTTAATTGTGTATCATGTACATATTGAGCAACGTTAGTTGTTTTTATCGTAGATGTGTAATCTGATCTTCACAAACAATCTAGTGCTTTCCTACATAATCAGTGCTTCTTCTAGCATGTACTTATATTTATTTAGTTCCAATAACTAATTAAGGGTACACTGTGGCCGAGAAAGACGCGCGCGCTCTCCGCGCTAGGCAGGCATGGCCAGTACGATTATTTACATACCTCACACACCATTGTGTTTAGCTAATTTATAGTTATATTTTATTTTTTAATACGGCAATAGAATCTCTTGCGTTACATTAACTGTCATCTGCAGTTCCCATATAGCAAATAACCAATAGTTTCTATTGTTTTGGGGTTGGACATGGAATGAGTTGAAATTGCAACTTTATTCTGCTGAACTTGAAAGCTATCTAATACTGCCCTCAGTTTTATTTTCGTTATAACTTAATAGAGTAACATAATAATTAATTTTATATTGCGAGGTAACAACATCGTCATTGAACAACAAATAGCGAATCATACGAAACTTCATAATCTGTAAAACGTCCATTATGATGAAAAATTATCAGCGTTTTATACATAAATATAAAATAACAGGAAGTAATTATTCTTCACAGAGCTCTTACATACGTTTTATCAAAAAATATTTATTTTATAATAATAAGCTAACGGTTAACGGACGACACGAATACAAAATAAATCTACAACAAAATAAATCAGTGATCGGATTAGGTTCGTCTTTAAAGAATAATTTATAACTCGATTTTATATTTCCAAGGAAACATATGGCTGATTCTTGGTTATTGAATTTAATTGAGCTCTTTAAAATATTGAAAAAAAAATAACACAAATATGCACAATAAATTGTTTGCCAACTTCGATCACTGGCATGTACAGACCAAATCATAGGTTCCCCACATTTTATAAATTAACGCCCTTGATTATTATATGATGTACATTTATCGTATTAAATTTCTATCACCAAATAGATCTAAATACTCAAGTCGTTATTTCACTAAAATATATATTTATGCTAAGCAATAAATCAAAACCTGAACATACGCTTACTTTGTAATAAACTGATGTTTGTTATATTCCATTCCATTAATTGAATAACATCTACCATGGCCGATCTTGCCTCCTAACAGAGGCTTTAAAATACTGTTCACAACTTCAGTATTATGATTTTTTATTTTATGATAAATAATGTTATGTAAAGTAATTATTGGGAAATGCGTAAATCGACAAAGTCATAGGTATTTAATACCCCCATTGATCTACGGCTGTCGTATGTACAAATAATCTTAACAAGTATTACATATTTAAAGTTGAATTATTTTAGTTTTAATATGTTGAATCATGACAAATATTTATTTTTTTAAATGAATTCATGTACCTCTTTCAAGTATATTTTAATTAACCGTTCATAATCAATTAAGTTGGTGCATAATATTTATTATCATTTGGTGGTAATTAGGTTATTTTTATTTATTGATTTTACTGTACGCACTTTGTATGTACCTTTTTACACTAAACTAAATTGTAGATATAAGTTATTATATTTTATACGCGACATAATTGTATCTTTGGAACAGTTTTACAAAATACTTATGGATTATTTTTGGCACTACACTTTCGGTTACCTTTTGTACAATTTATTTTGAATTAAATAATATTATATGCTGTCATAATAATACAGTGCCATGGCCAAGAACTCCTGTACCATTTTATTTTTATATATTACATAGTTTATGTATAAATGTTTGATTATTTATGATTGACATAAAGTCTGGAGGAATATTTTACATTATTATTATTTATCGGATTTTTAACAACTAACATGAATTCCAAGTCTCGACCATGCGTATGCTTAAGCACGTTTCAATTAGTGTCACCAAAAATGACTTAATACTTCAGATTATTACAACAAAACTGTTAAATTTATGATTTCGTAACAAAATATTGGCTTTCGCCTATTAAGCTGGAAGAAAAGATACAGAATAATTTTAACAAATGCTGAAAAGTTTTTCTCACATTTATTATAGATTAAATCGTAAAAATTAGTTTTATGAATATTTTGGTAAATATTTATTATTTTTGTAAATTACTTTGTTAAAGTGTGAGATGAAAGTAACTCCAAAAAGGTACGTTATTTATGTAGCTATTCTTTAGAGTGATCTCCATGTATGGAATGCTTCCTATGCATTGCTGTAGCTGAGTAATCTAGCGAAGCTTTGGCAATAATCACGACTTTACGAATGTGACAAATCGAAAAATGGATTTGGAGAATATTCTGCACAGTACAAATTAAGATGAATGACTTTTTGATATCATCTTTGTATACTGAGCGTGTAGGCATATCACCTTGACTGACCAATACTATGTGATGTTTGTACTTGTATATTTGTACTGAAGCAGATTCAGACAGTCCAAATCCAACATTCGGTTTTTGAAGATAGATCTAATTGTGTGTTTATCAAATACAGCTATCTTGTGGAAGAATGTTAAAAGCATTCAATATTCGTTCATTTATTTTTCAAAATAAATACAGATTAGGCTGCGATTGAATGGAATATAGTAAGGATAATTCCCATAATGTTCTATTTAACTGTGCCTCGATAATAACTCTTAAGCTTAGACATATTGTAAGATCTCATAGATATTTAGATTATTGGGTTGATGACTTACGTACCTGATTAATGAAATTAACTTGACTGTTTAGTGAGAGTGAAGCAGCGCTTTAGTTTCTTATCTTAGGCGTATAAATTGTCAAAAATGAGCATAATTCTATTTAACATTATAAGTAAAGGATATGGTTTGATTTTCTTTAATTCAATATTGTGTGGTAAATAACAAAAGATAAACGAGGTTTTATTATATTCATTATAATTTTTGCTGATTAATCTATGAGTTCCCTAACAATAAACATAAAAGCTAAATTTTTACTAATATTGTATTTTTAATATTAACCATGTATGACAATTAATCTTTGTTATTAACCTTAAATTGTCAGTCTGAATAGTACCCACACTCTTTGTATCTTTGAAATGCACTGTAAAATCCAGGCAGATCTATCTTTATTAAACCGATTGTGTAATTTTAAGATTCTGAATGGTGTTATCGAATTTACCTTAGTAGGTTAGAAGGCGTGTATCAAAATTTAATGTTAAAATTAATAAATTCGGCTGCCTTGTCTTGGTACGGTTTTGTTGATAATGTTATGGAGTGTTTAAAATCATAATATCGAGTAAAATAAATTGACAATTCAAAAACCATTTCCGCAATTTTATTTACCATCCCCCAAGTTCAATTGTATTTGAACGCACAACAGAATATCATATCCTTGATAATCCAGATTTATTTCAACATTTCTTTAGTGTTATTTAGATTTTGAGAAAAAAATCTGTTGAAAACAATATTTTATTAGGAAATAATATAAATATGGCTTGCCCCTGCCCCTGCAAAACATTGAGTTATGATTATAATCCTAAGAAGCAAGTTTAAAGCTAACTATGTGTTGTCCTCTAACATCAACAAACATGGTTGATATCCTTTTATTAGATCAATTCAAATCAAAATTAAAAATACTTCATTTAGATTGGTAGGTTATTTTACATAAATTTCGTTACAGTATGATTCTATCTCCGGTTCAGATTACCGATGGAAATTGGTTGAGTAATAAAAAAAATATGACTTAAAAGAAAAATTCTTGGTGTTCCAGCGATCACAACCAGCGTCCGCTACGAAGCCGAGCCAGAGGAGCTAAGTTCTAGCAGCTTCAGTTCCGCGTCGCGCGCGTCTCTCGACCCGCCGTCATCGCCTACGCCCTCTTGCGGCGACAACCCGCTGCACTTCCCCGGAGACTCGAGTAGCTCGGTGTAGCGGCGCCGGCGCCGGACCCGCCTCCGAACAAGTGTTACTGGCAGTTTTAGCGCCCATTGAAGATTGCGGTTAAAAAAGAAAAAGTTAGTGCGGTGTGCGAAACTTTTTATTTTTTTTTATATCGTCGCTCTGGTAATGGCAATTTGATTGACCGCTGAAGTGGGTTAAAAAGAAAAAGTTACTGTGGTAGGTGAAACTTTTTCTTATTTTTTATATCGTTGCTCTAGTACTGACCGTTTGACTGACCGCTGAAGTGGGTTAAAAGAAAAAGTTACTGTGGTAGTTGAAAGTTTTCCTTTTTTATCTGGCACTGGTTTTGACGCCACGTTAGTCACTCGATATGGACTGGCAATTTTACTGCCCCTTTGGAGGTTCAAACTAAATTTTGATGTACACCTATCTGATGTTTATATTAAACTTTTTTTATTAGACTGTCTCGGATTGGCTATGTTATGGCCTGAAGTGAAGTATAAAAATAAAAATAAATGTTACATCCTGCATCAACGCAGTAACTTTTTGTGAAGTAACCGCTGGGACGCTGTGATTCTGTTAACTAATACGGAGATGCAATGGGTCCGGCTCTTGCACCAGTACAAATATCATGTAAATTTGTTATTGTGTACAAACAGATATTCTCGATTTCTTGTAAGGGCTAACCTTACTTTTAATAAAGTCATGTATTTTGAACTAATAATAGCATGATGAGATATCATCCATTACGTCGTTATAATAATGAGGGCTATTTCCGAATGTAGATTCAGGTTAGTATGTGACTGCCTGATAGGTCTTAATGATCTAGTTTAGTACCATTGATTGGTTGGAGTCGAAATAATGCGTGGATTCGTATAATAAGATTTATATTTATCGATAGGAATCGAAATCGATATAGATATTTTATAAGACAAAATAAAAGTATTTTTAATATTCTCACAAAAATGTATCTTTTTGAATAGCATTATAGAGGCCCTATCGAGAGGCGGAGTAAATAATCTTATGAATATTAGAGATCTTCACTAATGTTAAGTTATAAAATCTTTGGTTATTGTGTGTTGTTTGTATTTTTTAATTGACGATGACCTAATGTTTTTTTATATAAAAATCTTTGGGATAGATATTATCGATTGACTATAAAAGGTGAAACATAATAATTGTTTATGTATAGTTTATCATTGAGTAAAATTTACATAATATTGTAACACGCATGAAATTGTTACGATATTATGTATTTTATCTGGAAAGCGTTGTTTAGATATGGGAATTTGTTAAAGAAAACACATTTTAAAGTTTTGCTTTTCACAGAGCACTCGTATTGTTATTTTCTTGTTTGTATCGTACCTTGGCCACAATATTGAAGGGTGCACACAATGCAGTGTATGGAGCTGTTTCAACTTTCAACCAAAAAATAAAATGTACTTTTGGCTTTATACTTAACAGTTTAGAAAAAATCGTTCAACTAAAAGGTTGTAGATGAACTTAAAATTAAAATTTTATGATATGCGAGGAAAATTAGTCTTAAAAATGTAAAGTTTCAAACCGCCCCATACGTGCCCTTTAACTAATTGAATAAGTAAGGTATATGACATAATGGTCTACGTAACAGAACATTTACAGGTTCAAGTTCGTTTCAATAACGTTATTATAATAAAATAATTGTTATAAGGATTTACTCCATACAGTTACAACCATTTAATAGCTATTTAATTACTCTTGCAAACAATATAGTAACCGAGGTAGCCAAACTTTGACATAATTCGTAGAAAAAGTTATTACGCATACAACTTACCTATTAGTATGATAAAGATATTATATGGATGTAATTGTGTGGATATTTTTACATTTTGACATTTATATGAGACCATTAATCACAAGTAGGTGATTTTAAATGTTTTATCGTGCTTTTTGTTCGTGTGAAAAGTAATAGATAAGAATTAGATTCGAGTTTGGATTTTATATTTCCGATTGAATGGTAATTATAAAGGAAATAATCAATCGTAACGGAGCATCACATATTAATCAATTAAATGCATTTGTTTACCGTAACTGTGATATGTAGTAGAAATTATAGGCAAATAAGTTAGATCATGAAAGATATAAGATTTTTGAAAGCAAAAAAAAAAATAACCTTTGAACTAAATGGACACATTCGTGCATTCGATTGGTGGTACCTATTGTTTGAACATTCCAGTCTCGCGGTAAGACAGCATGTGTAACGCGCAAATAGAGTTTCGAGATTGAAATAACTGCTAGTTGACATTGAACAACTCCAGTTTGATTGGCCAATCTATAAAACTGGGTTAGGGTTGTGAGCCTTTCGTCTGAGGCTACCAGCTAAGTCCTCTCGAAAAAAATTGCAATAATTTAACTTCATCAATTACGTCACCTAGCAGATATTTGTTTCTTTAACAACTCTGCAAAAGGAATTAGTCATCATATTTCATACTGTTGCAAAGTAAATTGTATTTAATTACCGGTTTTTAACGTCCATTTTCGCATCCTCAAAAATGGATAAAAACTACGTATTTGAATTGGACTTTAATAACTATTGTTAAAGTACAGAATGCTTTGGCACTTTGATACGGTCTGATTCCGTTTCGTCCGCTTCGGATCGCTTCCGTCAATGAGTCTTCCTAATAATTCCTTAGATCAGGTACATACATTATCTGTTTTATTTATTGAAACGTGTTTATGTAAATTATTTTTGTTTGCCTGCATTCTGCCTCATGTGTTCGTCAAAAAACTTTACCTTTATGTTTACAATCTTATTCGTATAATTTTTCCAGTTGATTATGTTAAATTTTCACCAATGCAGAATCTTTGTCAATTGTAAGCTCAACTAATGCTACGTACTTAAATTAAAAAAAAAAACAAATTTCTTTAAACAAGGAGTGTATTTAGTTACATTTGATGGACACATTTTGAGCTCTAAAATCAGTTTTGGATGTATCGTGAGAAGGAATATTAAATACATATAAGGGTTGAAATGAGTTCATTTAGTGGACGAGTGGTAATTAATTAGTACTTATTCTTACTCTCATTAGCTATATTAATTCTAAACTAATAGCACTAGCGTTTAGGTTCTTAATCTTAACGTTAAGAATAACGCTGTAATCATAAACGTCAAATTTTAGAATCAAAAGAAAATGAAGCTGGAAGTAGTTTCTGGGCCTCAGATTTTTGCTTTTCATAGATAATTTTCCTATTTGCTTCAAAAAATTTCAATTACCAACGTTTCGGACGTGATTCAAATATGTTCAAAAGATGAAAATGGCGTTTATGAATAGAGCAGTCGCTTAGAAGTGATTTAGTGCATAAAATTTAAATTATAATTTAGCAAAAAAAAAAAATCAAAACATAATCGTTGTCAAACCGTGGTGTGTGCGTGGCGCAAGCTCCCAAATATTAGACTGAAATTGGGTACTTGATTGTCAAGTCAAGTAAATTATACTAAAGAAAACTACAACAATACATTCTGACGTCACATTTGCATAATTCTTTTAGTCTCAAAGTAACATTACATTACATTAAAACGCAAAAACCTTGCAAAGTATTTGTATTTTGTACAAATTTTGAAATTAGTCAAAGTACCCAATTTGACATCATTCATTGAAACCACCGATTGGATTTCATTTTGGATAGGCGATGCCAAAGTTAAAGTTGAAAGTATTTATATTTTTGTAACGGGCTTTCAGTGTGTATGGTGAGAGGTATGGAACAATTTTATATTAAGAAATTCCAAATTATCTTTATAATTAGAAAGAATTTCATTGGCCTGTGAATTGGTTTGAAAAACAATTTGTCGGGCCAACGGCCGAATACTGGATGATAATTATTTAGACTTATATTATTATCATTTCGGTATTCACTACAAAATGCGACCTATTAAATGTGGCACTTGTCTTTATAATCTGGTTAAAGTTACCATTAAATAACCAGGGTATTATAAGTAAGCTCAAGTTTTAAAAGTTTTGTGAATTTTGGCGTTGTGGAACTGACGTTTTTTATAGCTGAATATTAATTATTGTGTTGTCAAATTGTGTAAATAATAAAGTTATATTTTATATATCATTCCTACTGGATATAACTATTCCATATATGTATTAGCCCATTTGTGTTATATGTTCAATGTCGTGATGTTTTGATTGTACCTATTTGTCAAAGTTGTTTCATGCTTAACTAGTGTAGCAAAACAGGTAGGAATGATTTAACATATTGCAATTAGCATTCGCTGGGTGTATAAACCTATGTGTAAGCTACATTTCAAATAGAATTAAAAGACCTCGATGTTCATTTTCCGCTTCGGAAAGATACTATACAATTCTAGAGCAAATATTATGTTGGGTCGAAACAAATAGGAACCAAAGTTTGCGGAAAAGACCTTAATATTTCAAGTTTAGTCCACTAGACACAACGCAAAACATGTCACGCACGCAGCTTAGTTGGTACTAACCCTTACAAGCGCCTATAAGAAGGTAGGTCGCTAGAAGTTTTGCTCATAGCAAGTCTTTCAAAGAATAAGGGGGGACGGGGTCCATACATTTATACCCCTAGTTATTTAATGTTCAAGCCATAAAGAGGTAGTCAGTAACGGTAATGTCGGGAGACAAGCGAATATTAATTATGTGATGGTTGGATGTGATAAGGATAAATGTTAATTGCTAGCCTTTGTCGTTTTATACTGTTAGTGTATATTTATATATGCGTAAGCTAAATTCCTATATTTTATTAAGATAGACAGTAAGTCAGTTTATATTATTTTTTAAGACATGCATTATCAATATATTATCTCAAATAAACTAAATAAGTGTTTCATTTAGTAACCTAGCAATCATTTTTTTTTATAGGTATGAGTTTTTTTTCAGTTCGAAACATGCTGTCTGTAAAAGTTACATAATCCATTAAAAATTGGTAAATGTAAACAAAAACACCAATTCTGATATAAAATATACACTTTATTACAATATAATTTACAAAATGCAGTTTAAAATTATAAAAATAACAACAAACAAAAATATTTAAGTACTATTTGAGGCACCTTGACTATCACTAAATGTCGTAAGAGCCATGCAAAAGGACACAGGAATGTATACAATTAAATTTCGATTTCGAATATTTGAATTTAAATTGTATTAAAGCCAACATAAGTATTTGGCCTAATACGAGTTTACATAAGTTGAGCATACATGGCTGTACTACAGATAACATAATACTAAAATATAAAAAGATAAAATAAATAAATTACTATGAATTGCAAATTCAAATTATGGAATGATTATAATACAAAATAATACTGCTTAACATTATATCAAAATGAGATTATTTGTTGAAATTCATAGTTGATTTTTAAGTATGCATGCATGTAGGTACCAGCGATCGGAAAATAAGTACATATTATTTTCCGGTCGCTGGTACATGCATATGTTATTATTTTATATTATAAAGTGCTCATTAAATAGGTTAAACAAAGCTAGTAGGTACTACTTGTAAGTACTAAATCACAATACTTGGTACCACAGTACTTATTTTTGCTTCGAAGATACCAATAACATGGACGGATACATAATAAGTCTTACAATTATTTTAAAAAAGTAAAATTCTACTATAAATATATGACTTTAGTAATCGTCTTAATGATTTCTTACTTGAAATACTAAAAATAAAAACATTAGTATTTCATGGAATAATTATAAGCTTAAGTTGCCTCTTATCCTATTTTTTCAGTAAATGTCTACAAACGGACGATTTACAAATTACTAATTATAATATGTTTTTTCGCATTTCGTCTACACTAAACTGCTCTTTTTGTTCTATTTAAGATGTTATAATACTTCTTATATGACAAATTGAGGCACCTTGAGGTATACTTTTACATGGGTGGTAGGTAACCGTATTTTCCCTAGAAGATAACTTTAGGGAGGGTTATGCACCCATACAACAATAAATAAAAAACAATTGATCGTGCATACAGACTACTTAAACCTTATTGTCTAAATACCTAGGTAAAAAACTGCCTGCATCGGATTATACTTTTACGTGTTAAACGCCGTTAAGAATGTGTCTGTCTCAACACAAGGTATAAAGTCACTTGTGTCAGTATAACCCTTTAAAGTCAAGTGAAAAATATTACCCACCAGATTTGAAGCTTATACAGTTGCAATACCGGCGAAATTCGAAAAATTGGAATGGTGTGTTAACAAGAAAATAAAACCTCACTCCTCATGTCATACACATTTCACGCTGACCCTTATGATGAGCGCGTCGTCCTTCAAGAACCCGTTGTGCCTGACCTCATCCACCAGTGCGTACTCCGTGTACCCGAAGCCTCTGACGCAAACCTCCGCAGTGGGCTTCCGGAAAGCAATGAGGCTCGAATTAGACATCATGGTGTCCCTTTGTGTTCGCGCCGGGTCCCGCTGGTTGAGCATGGCGAAGGAAATGCGCCCGTTGAACGGCCACTCTAGGCAATCGTCGTATTCTGTTCGCATTAGGTGCACGTGGAGGGCAAAGCATTCGGAATTTTGGGGGGATATGTTGAGGCGGACGCAGAATCTGAAAAAAAAAATAAGACTGTCAAGTAGGCGAGTTTTTACAGTGGATCCCCGATAATCCGACAAACGTTTTGCAGGGCACTGTCGGATTAAAAAGTAATACCCTCTATTGTACGAATTTTTAGTAACTGATTGATGACCTGTATTAGGTCAGTCAGTCACAGTCAGTATTTGTGCCGTGACGATTCCGGGTATTTCGGGAAATAAGCATGAAACAGGTGCTTTCTTCAAACACCATACAAATTATGAAAGAACAACAAATATTCCATTTGGTTTATATATTACTTACTAATAAAGTATTCAGTATTGAGGTAAATCAAATACATGATTCGAGACATACCTATGTGTATCAAATATCCATAGGCTTAACATTATTTGAATAGGCGTGACGACTGGGTCAAAATCTTATTATTCTATTTAGTCCGTAAGTTAGTTTATACAAAAATATGGGACACGTATTTTTTTGTTTTTCAATTGATTGAAAAATGACAAAATTATAGCTTATCAAACTTCTGGAGTGGGGGCTTGTGACGTCACAGTTACGCAAAAATTGTACGTAAACGTGATGTCATACGAAACTTCTAAGCACTATATCTTCATAATTTCTTGTTTGTGAAAGAAAATAAAAAATACGAGTACAATATTTTTAAATAATCTAAATAACGGACTAATTATATTTTTTTAGTCGTCTCGCCTATTTAGATTACAAAGCCACCTAATTGTTATGTCATATTAATCATTATTTTATTCCCTTTATTCTAAGAGGGCGTTTCAGATTTTAAAAAAGTACATTTCCGATGAGTGTTGTTTGAGCACAACCTATAGTCGTTTGAGCAACAGACCTGTATCCGTTGGGCGAGGTGTAGAAGCCGGGGCTGTAGAGCATCTTGTACGGGTCCTTCAGCATCGCCTCCAGGCGAGCGCTGAAGTTATCTATTTTCCATACGTAGCTACCTGAAATTTAGATTAAGAAACATTAGGAGAACGTTCGTTCGTAGGTATTGGTCATATCTGAGGGCCTACCATGAGTTGGCTATCGTAAACTTACGTACGTTAAAAACCTATCGAGTTGTTTTTTTCATATGGCCGATTGTAGTTCTTCGCGTAACCACCAGGCGGCGCTGTACAAGTTTTTCATAGACATATTTACGTAGGCGATATCGAGCGTAAGTTTTAAACTCATGGTAGCCCCACTGGTCAGTGAACCACTGGACCGATATGACCTACGCACACGAGAGCACACGAGATTTAATGAGGGTTAACGTGTATGAGAAATTCACTATATGGCAATACGTAATCCCACGGTCCGACTGCAGCATGATTGGTTATTTTTGACGTGACATTGAGACATGTCAATATTCACGAATATAAGTCCTCGCTTTTTTTGGAAATTGGCTCTTTAAGGGGGATAAATGGGGGGGGGGGGGGGGAAATAAGATTGTATGAAAAATCAAAACCGCTTTTGTATGTATCCTGTACTTAGTACACGCGAACGAAATGAAAAAAGTTGACCTAAAATACGTATATTCAGAATTGTCGCTGCCGTCCTCACATGTCAGGAAATTAAACTAAAATAAACTGGTCAGTAGGTAACTCTTATTAAGTATTTGGTCACTGATTGCATGCATTTGAGCCAATTCTAGCTACAAATGAGGTAATAAGAAGCCAGTCTCACCCATACAATACCGCAGCAACATGTCGTGGTTTTGCTTCATCTTGGCCACGGCGAACGCCGACAGCTGTTTGGACATGTTCGCTATCACTATGTCCTGCTCGCGGTTCCGTTGCTCCAGAACTACCACCCTTTCGTATAGAGCCCTGAATAAAAATGCATTTAAGTATCATGGGTATGAAATAAAAGCGTTATAACTTTTAAATTTGTTAACTCTAAAGTTCCTTTAAATACTCTTTCAAAGTCGCGACTCGGATAGTTAGCCTAAGTTTATCCTTCAGATTGTATAAAAAAACAAAGCGCGTTGTATGCATTGTACGAATTGTGAGAAAACAATAATAAGAAGAAACAAAAGAAAACAGATATAATGAAAGAAAAGATAGAATTTCCAACACTACTAGCCGTTTAGAATAAAATACTAAAGGTATAAATGTTAATTAAACTTTCTTAGTTAAGTCTTTACAGTATTAGGCTGTATACAAATGAAGTAAAGCAGCTCCTTGCCTTATCAATGCGCTAGTGTTGGTGAGCGGCGGCGGGTTGTTCTCTCCGTCCTTGTCTGGCGCCTCCCACAGAAGCATTGCCTCCTGCTCTTTTGCGTCGATACCCGCGTTCTCAATGTCATTGTTGATCTTGATTTCTGAATACGCGTTCATTAGGTACTGAAAATAAGTAGAAGTTGATATTTTACTATGGGGGAGTGAAAAGAGATCCACTTCAACCTCAACTAGGAATTGCAGTAGACCATTTGCACAGTGCAAATGGTCAGTAATTGACCATACTAGTGAGGTGAAAATTCTTGCCCCACACCTTACGTTTTAGGGGTCAAAGCCATCCGCTCTCCTGCAAGTCCGGTGACGATGACAAGGCATCATCATAGTCGGTTAGGAAACAAAATCCTGAAGAATCATAACTATCAGTAACATCGCCAATACTGATATTAGATATTATTTTGTATATACATATCATTATGCATATTTGTTGGTTATTTGGGAGAAGCTAATTTAGGGAGTAATTTCCAGCTAAGAGACATTTTGTCAAAAGGTATTTTATTATGAAAGGTAAGGATTTTTGAATCTGAAGTCCCCTAATGCAGTATATACTCACGGATGTGCGTACCAAGGGGGGAGGGGGAGGGACAGCTTTCCCCCCTCGATACTTTTTTCGTCCCCCTACTATCTAACTAGGCTTTTTGCTAGATAGTAGGGTAAATCGAACTTTTTCATACACAAACAACAAACAACACAAATATTTGTGTGATGAACATCAGTGTTTGTTCCGTGTCTGGGTGTAATTATGTATTTAAGTATGTATTTAAAAATATATATGTATGTATATCAGTCTCTGACGCCCATAGTACAAGCTCTGCTTAGTTTGGGGTCAGGTGACCATGTGTGGAAATGTCACAGATATTTATTTATCATTTTGCTAGCTAAATCGGACTTTTTGTCCGAAAAAAGTCCGATTTACCCCGCTCCCCGATACACCTGGCCCATAACCAGGTATACCCACGTATACTCACATTCATATGCGCCAGCGTGTCGTCATGCAGATGGCGGTTCGCCTCCTCCTGGCTGGCGAAGGTCTCACGGCAGCCGGCGGCGCGGAAGGAGCACGGCACGCGGACCTCCTGCGACGAACTCTCCGGCTGGTTGTACTCACACGACGCTATGTGCGCGTCCAAGTCCAACGGGGTCACTTTTAGCTTGCAACCTGAAGATAAACTTCATCATCAGCCCATATATGTCCCCACTACTGCGGCACGGGCGTACCCTATACTAGAGCGATAAGGCCTTTAATCAACGAAAGTGGCGAAAGTGGTGTGCTGCATATGGCAGGAAGTAATCTCTGGGAAGTATCTAGGTATGTATGTAATTCTTTTCCAATATATGAATATATTATAACTGACCAACTGCCTAGTTGATATTGGTGGCAATTGCCTTGAGACAAGGTCCAGCATCGAATTTTGATGAGCTACATCTAAACCTAATTTATTAAAAGAAAGTTAGATTGGGCAAGATGTCAATTGCTCTGCATAAATAGAGGTCAATGTGGTAAGGACTCTCTCGCCTAACTGCCAGTGCACTAACTTTGCTACAATGACCCATTAGGTAAGTGATTAATGTAATACTGCAAGTAAGAACGGAATTTACCTTTATCTGCAAAAGGGCATGACATCCTTTGCTCCTGTATTTCCCTTTTGGTGTAGTTGTCTGGGAATATGTCTACCTTCATACTGAGGTTTATGTTGTCTATGGGGCAATGGCCGCTGTTTCTGTAATCATTAAATAGAAAATGGGAATAATTATGAAATATGTAAACTATATAAATAAAAGGTGCAAGGTTCGCCAGCTCAATTAGTTTATAATATACTTTTACTGAAGTGGACTCAAACAACAGGAACAAGAATACATAATGTATCTGTCAGGTTGAGTGTTAACTGAGTTGAAAATTAAAGCCATGATATTAAAAATTTGGCCTAGACTAAAGAAAAGTATTTAATTTGCAGTGTTTCACAAATACTGGAACAAGCTGAAACTTCTACTCCCTGCAAGATGATATCCCGGACCGGACATATTCAAAGCTCTAATGAGTGTAACTATGACAGTTTAAAGTAATATATTAAATAGACAATGATTCTCACTGTAGCCAAGAGGTGATGCAGCTCTTGCAGAACTTGTGTCCGCAGGTGGTGATGACTGGGTCCCGCAACCAGTTTAGGCACACGGGACACTCATAGCGGGACTCGGGCTGGTTGCTGAGGGTTGGGTCGTTGAGTGCCGTGATACCCATGGTAGCTGGCTAGAATTTTTACACGAATTTGCCGATTATAAATAGTTAGATAGTGTTATTGTTAGTATATCACATGTTATTTTAAAAAAAAATAAACATGAAAATTTTACGACATAGTTTTCTGAATGCTGAAGCGTTTATATAAATAATAAATAAATAAATAAATAAATATCTGGGACATTTCCACACACGGTCATCAGACCCCAAACTAAGCAAAGCTTGTACTATGGGCGTCAGAGACTGATATACATACATATATATTTTTTAAATACATACTTAAATACATAAATTCAAATTCAAATCACAAATTGATGACATTACTGAAATTGAACCCAGCTTGTAGAATATAATTATACACAACAGGCTGGCTAGGTGTTTACCTTAAAGCACATCAATTTTCAAAAGTAAAAACAAATTCAGGCATTCTTCTTAACCTTTAACGTCACGGGCGGGGTCTGGGGAGACCCCACGCGCTGTTTTTTAATGGTATTTTTGTAATTGACAAGTTACGATCACACGCTTTCGGCTAATCTCAGTGCAACCCGAGAGCTTTCGGCAAGTGAACTTTTGTCGCTGTTCTGTTAAGGTAAGTTCCATTTTTGCTTATGTGGGGATACCTGCAGACCCCACCCGTGATGTTACGTAGTAAAATTTTTCACTTTGTTCATGTTTTGATTTATTTATTTTTATGAATTGATGTTGTATAAATGAAAGAATGAGTCGCCGAATGACCGAAAATCTAATAGCACAAATATTATAGGATTCTAGTGGCTCTAAAAGCGAAGGTATAGGAGAAACGCATCAAGAAAACATTTTGGAGAAGTCAGGCGATATAAGTGACCGTGAATAAATATATAATGAATATAATTCAGCATCTGACCCTGAATAACAAAAAGTTGTATTGTCTGTAAGTTTTGCAATAAAACTATTTGCAAGTTTCATTCAGTAGCAATTATTTATTGTTTATCATGCCCACCAAAACAATAATTTATAACGTTATTTAGCGTAGTACATTTCAAGTATTGTTATTTTTTTTCCATAATGTTTATTTTAAAATTTTCTCTTATTTACTTGTTTCTTGATTCATATTCTATAAAAAAAAATTGTAAGTTAATCAGAAGATGACTCTTTTGTTCAGTTTTAATACATTAAACAAGTACCGTAAAAATTCTTTGTACGAGACCGTTAATTTGATAAACATGTTCCTTACTGCCTAAAAACTGATTCTTTTATGATTAATACATACTTTTCGTAAATATTATAATGTCTTTTCTTAAATCTAAAACTGTTTTTAACAATTATTTAAAAAATCAGAATATATATAAATTTATATTGGGGATACTTCTGGACCCCACGCGTGATGTTACGTTACCAAAAACAACGCGTGTACTTAAAGGTTAAAGTAAATTACATTTGCTATTCTCTTTAAAGTATAATTTAGTTCTTAGTGTGATCAGCTTACATTAGAAGTTATATTGTAAGAAAAAAGGCTAGCCTTGACCAGCACAAAACAGCTAACTCTGTAGCAATTATTACAGGTTTAATTACATCCTACTTACACTAATTACTTCTTAATGTGCAATTGTTGTTTCAAACATCAAAAAAACATGTTGCAAACAAGAAATATTATTTTATACTTTGTATCACCAAACTAATAAGAACTTAATAAACCTTTTGTGTCAAGGTTAAAGGTTAATAAAATAAATAATGATGTCCACATTTTAAATCATCAGCAACAACACTTAACCAAACCTACAAGTTGATTACAGGTATAATAGTAAAAATGGTTCTAAGTATATTTTTGCTTAAGTTTAACTACTAAGTAAGGAATATAATAATAAATAAATTACTAATAGTCAATCAAAAGTGCTTAAAAAGCCATCATAATGAAGATGAAACTACTGTTCAATTCCAAGTTTCCTGTTTGTTTTAGGTGTAAAATACTTACAGCAATTCCTTCAGATGCATTTTTAGTTCGATTTGGATCCATGGACTTCAATTAACTTAATAATAATAAGCACAGCGCAAACAGAAGAAAACTCAAAAAGTTTTCGAAACTGGAAAACCCTGTACGTGAGGTGATGATGATAAATATACTGTTTTGACTTTCCGATTTCCGATTTCATATCATTTCAAAAATTTTATTGAAAAATGTACTACAATGTCACGAAAAACGAATGACGTTTCAAAATTACAATAAATTTATTTGCTTAAGAACACAGTTTAAGTCCATGACAGTGACAGCTATGACTGTCATGGGCCACAGATTAAACAGTTCCGGGTTTAAGTCCGTAGATCAAAGATTACTGGTTACAGAAGCGACACGAGGTAAGTAAAATGCAATTGCATTTTTTTTATAAAAGTATAAGTATAATTTACTGGTGGGCCAGTATTTTCTCAATATTGCCTATTGAAATTGACTAGTCTACTTCCTTCTTACTGTTACATAGCCAGAAATCCCATCGAAACACTGACATACTATAACGAAAATTTAACAAGTGTAGGTAAATTCTGTACTATTGTTTTTGTCATTTAAAGTATTAAAATAATTACTTAAATACATATTATAAAATATGTTAAAAGCGTCCATGGCCGAGTGGTTTAGATCGTTGCTTGCCATGCAAGAGGCCGCCAGTTCAAAGCCCGCCATGTACCACTGTGTTTTTAAAATTTTAAATTCATATGTACGATTATTCGACGCTTAGATGAAGGAAAAAATCGTGAGGAAAACTGCACACCTGAGAAATTTTTCAACGGTGTGTGAAGCCATGTCAGAGGGCGGTTATAAAACTCTGACACCAGGTAGTTTATCAACCATACGATAAGAAGAAGAAGATTTAAAGTATTGATTATCTAGTAATTAAGAAACTTACATTCACAACAATACAACACTCATTGCGACCATTCTTTATATTAGTGGTTGTACCTTTGTAGGACAGGTAGTTATAAAGTAATTTACTCGAGACTATAACCTACAATGTTATTAGAATTCCAGATGCAACAATGGTGCAGGTTGATGTTCCTGTTTGTAAGTCATGGCTATCAAAATCACTATAAGTAGCGTTAGGCAACATCAAAGCAAACCAAGCCAAAGTGCATTGCATAAGGTCTTTTGTGGCATTGTCGCCGTTTTATAATTCAACAGGATTACGTTTGCGGGTCTTGTGCCAATGAATTGTGTCAGCAAAATTCATAAGCTAAGTATTCACTCTCCGTGTCTTGCAAACTACATACAAATGTGTCGACTCCGCCTACCATAGGTCGCGGCTTTCTTGAATGACATCATAATGATAAAGCACTCTAACAAAGGAATGTGTAGTTGCTTTTGTCTCTGATTATTTGGGTAGTCAGCACGCATACAAAGCAAATAATGATGGGTAGATTCTTCCAGGAAGCTATTTATTTAAGTGTTTGGATTCCTCATAGTATGACATGCTGTATAAAACAGAAATGATACATGCTATACCTAAGGAGTGCAAACCGGAAAAATAAATAGAAGAACTACATATCTGGGTATTATTTCAAGAAGTATTTTGCTAGTTACAGCAGTGTACCTATATTTTAGATATGTACCAATTAACGGTAATGTTTGAAATCTGACCATTTATAGGATTACCTATCTAACAATCTACAATTCCTTCCATGTATGTACACAATGATACAATCTGACATTTCAGAAGTTAGCATTTGTGAATGTAGTAAGTATAAATTATCACATTGAGGGTGTCAAAGATGATGTGTTCACGTTTCACGCACCTACTTAGATAGACACAAGTACCTAAATTTATTTTGTGGTAAAGCGGTGAGGTCTTTTATATGTAAGTGGTACAGTATGGATTACCTAAAAGCTCATGGTATGATAGGCACTTGTGTTCATGGTAACTCCACTGGACGCTCAAATAATCCTACTTTGAAGTTTGTTGATGTAAAGTAGGGTGACCACAGTAGCTGGTGGCCACTATTCAAATACGAAGTAATTAAATAGTTTTTCATAATAGGGGTACCATAATAGGTACAGAAACTTGAACTGGTATAATTTACTTAATAAGGACCATATTAAATAATATTAGGTATGATACAGGAAGTATACTACTAAGTAGGTACGAGTAGGTACGTAGGTCGTACTTTTTTTTTCACAAAAAGACACGAAGGAAATAGTTTTTTTACTGTTTTCATATCAGTCCTTGATCGTGCAACCGCTTGGGAGCCCTATCAAGTAGGTACTTTATATTTTATTTCCATCACATTTTTACCATCAAACATCTAATTTAAAATTCAAACACTGAACCAGCTCGTTACGTAATTTTGATGTTAATCGCGTAAATTCCTCAGAAAACTTACATAATAAAAGCCCTGCAACGACAGTACCCACGTATAGACGTGTTATTTTATGCATATTAAGTAGACTTGTCTTGGTAGTTTGTTGACACAAATAATAATCTCTTTACGTTTCTAAACACGTTAGCACAAAAGCCGAATGAGACAATGCGTTTCGGCTTTCTAGTTGCTCTACGTAATTTGTGTGGTATCTTGGTCGAGGTCGTTATTATGCCTAATCTATTATGTTCATGAAAATGGTGATTGTTGTTATGGGTATGGTTGCTTTTGAAAAAATATATGTGTAGGTCGATTCAGCCTGAGGATTAAATAATGGCCCCAATTCTCCAAATATATTTGCTATAAAAGATGGCTAATCAAAGTTAATGAATAGTTTAGATTAGGACTTGATAAGTTACACTATCTAAAGTTATCAGAAGCGTGGCATACAATCGCATAGACAGGCGGTAACATTAATATTAAACTGGTTTAGATGCCGCCTGAAGAACTACTACCTACCGCTTAACGGCACTAGACTAATGAAACCTAATTATGCCAGCTTCATTCCGCAGATACCAAAAATGCCAGCATAATGAGGAAAGCCACACAATATCTCTGCGCCCGAATTAGGGCCATCTGTTTTTGTATAACCTTAAAGCTTACCGGGTGGCTGAAATGCTGCCAAGAATTTTCCCACAGTTAAAAAGGGTGCCTCAAGGGGATAGTGAAAATGGCCATATTATAAAGCTAAAAGTGGCACGGTCGAAGTGGGCCAATCAACTTGCTACGGTATTAATTGTTCGTTTCCGAATAAGTACGGTAGGAAAAGCGCTATTTCCGTCAAAGCTATCTTGTTGGCTATTTGATTAATAGATCTGATTAACGGAGTTGTAGTTGATGGAGTGCTGTCTTTCTTCAATATAACGGGATTAATAAGCCAACTGCATCTTTTCAGGCAAGAGAAAAAAACGAATGGGTACGTGACCTCATAATACTGATAAATTTTCTTCAAATTAACTAAATAGACAGGCACTCAATCTACCTAGGTAACATTTATATCCTTACTATTATTATAAACTAGTGACCCGCCCTCGTGTCTGTCAGTCTGCCTGTCGCAGTTTCTTGCCAAAACTACTATACCGATTTCAATGAAATTTGGCTAGACCATCTGTGCCTAGCTAGAGCTACTTTTTAACCGACTTCGCTTAAAAGGGGTAACAATTTCTGCGATAAACGACTTCACGCCTACGGAGTCGTAATAACCACCCGCAAAATCTTCATATTTGATGATGATAACGCATAACTATGAGTATGATCTTCGTTGCAATGACGTAGTAGTTAACCATTGCCTCATCATTCTCATCATTAGCTGGAGCCGCGTGACGTGGACCGTGGCCGTAACTGAGCAAATACAACTAGATGCGGTAGCGGCAGTTTTTACGGGGAGGTCGATCAACCTTAACGGGACTGTATGGCGAGGAGAGATGTACTCGGAGAGATAGGCTCCGTAAAGTATGAGTTATCTATGAAATAATATCTGTGAAAATAAAAGCAAAAATATCGGTTAATGCATAATGGAAGCAGACAAGATTTTAGTAGAGCTATGCTATATTATGGTACGCTCACAAGCTTATACGGGACTTTGGTTCGATTGATTTGATGGAACATCCAGATTAGATAGTTGGTTGTAGACCTTTATCTTTATATGAAAGTGTACCTTTTAGTAGATAATAAATTCAAATGAAAAGATGTTTAATACGAAAATTAAGATTATTTTAAAGAAAATAAAATTAAAACTTTAAAAATGCACATTTAGACTTGATGATGTTTTATGCTATCAAGTGACGCGAATTAGTTAATTAAATTATTACGGAATAAAACTTGACACATAAAAAGCACAAAGTCAAGTTTAAGCGTCATAATTATTTTCACAGAAACTATATTGTCTAGGCGACTGTCCCTCTGACTACGCAGTTACATCACTGTATAAACGTTTTGATAACCACGGGAGATGCGGCGCGGCGGCTACTTTTTGCCGTAACGGGTTCGGCCTACTACTCGCCGGCTGTATGTAGATCAAGGATAACACGCGTTTCGGCAAAAAGCGTGGACGAGTTTATTGGCTCGGCCAATCGATCCGTCTTGCGAGTTTACGCGTGCGAATTTTGATTATGATATAAATAAAAATAAAAAAAATTTACACCATCACATAAATTGGTCCGATAGTGGTAAGTAGCTTAAGGACTTGTGTAACAGTAATCAGAATTAACTGTGGATACACAAATATATTTGATAACACACTCAGACACGGAAAAAACACCGAAATTCGTCACGCAAATATTTGTTCCGAGTGGGATCGAACTCACGCCGTAGGTAGTAATCCTGGGTTACTAAACTATGTTTAGTAGCAGTGGCTAACAAAAACGGACTCGGTGGTGTGGTGTTTCCACCGAGTCCGTCCATTATTGTTGTAGATATTGTAAATAGTTTTTATGGTAGGTACACTCTAACAAACATATTACGCCAAACGCATACTTAGTTACACTGTACATATTTGTACTATCGCCTATCGAACTAGGTTTCAGTTGGGAAACATTTTTTGCTCGTTCGTCATCCTTTTGTATCCTAATCAGTACCTTGATAAGTAAGAATATTATCTACCTGGCTTACTAGTTATTTTGTTGATTGTGAGTCAGAGGTGGTCTTCATCTTCAGGCCTTCAAAGGCTTCATTAAAAATGATACAGGATTATTGAAAAACTAAAACTATATTTATGAATAAAACTGTAGTTTTTAACAAAACAACAAAACTTGATCAATTAGATCCTAATGTTTAAGAGCCGGAAGACTGTAAGAATTTCAGTACTAAATCATCATCATCATCAGCCCATATATGTCTTTGTTTGTTGGCCTGGCACCATCTTAAATAATCAATATGCTATAAATTTGTTTTCCCGTATAAAGATTCTTCGCTGTTATTATTGGGTAATTCGGTTCCTTAAGGAAAGGTCCAGAATGAAAAACAATGGTACACTTAGTAACTGACGTATATAGCATGGCATACTAAGTGGTCCCATGGTTAATAGCTAAAACACTTGTGTTACGGATATCAGAATCAAGAGGGGATACACAAATATACTTAAATATATATAATAGGTATAATCTGTAAATATATACCGCATTTCAACGATCATGTCCTTATCTTTACTGTCGGTTTACCCACTGTGGCTAAGTCAAGACCTCGTTCGCGATGACCCGTGACCGAAGCGACCCACACCCACAGGCAATAAATCATGATACTACCCATTGGTGGCCATTGGCAGTTAGCACGTGTCACGCGCGAACACACTTTTCTCCTATTTACCCAGTCTTTTGAAGCCAAGATGGCTTAGGTGGCCTTTATGATGTTAGGTAATAAAAATAGTCATAGTACCTAATGTTTATGACGAAGATAAATTTATGATAGATAAACTTTGAAATGCTTTAGCTTCACATACATAGATAAGTATATTTCTGACTAAGGAAGGAAGTTCAAGAAGAATTAAGACATTTCATTGGACATATCTTGTGAATATTGTTAATCATCGTAATCAGAGGCTGCTTTGACTTTAATCGTAAATCTCTAAAATAAAAGAATAGAAAACAAGAATCGTTTACAGAATCAAGATTTTGAGAATAAAAATTTTAGGGACATCCAGAAACTTTTTAGCCCTGCGTTTAGAGAAAACATGCTGAAAAAGCTCCAACGATCTTGACAGAACAGTGTCTACTTACTAAGGAGGAAATGCACCAGGCATCTGCAACCTTAAAGCTGCTCGTAGGAAGCCCATCTAGCTTAGCAAAGCTCCGAATCGAACCCACGGACAGAGATACAACGTGTGAGCCCGCCAGTGTTTCGTAGCCGGTGGCGCGGACCGCTCGCGTCCGCTCTTGAGACGAGAAAACGTTTGTGACCCCTGAAACGTAACGTGCTTGTAAGCTTTGGTTATTGTACAGTGACGTGCTTTCGTAAAATAGTGGAGGATCTATACTTTTCCTTGATTTTTCCAGAATACGAAATTTTAAAAAGTTTTTTATTCAAAATCTTTGAAGATTGGATACCTGAATATATAGATACATGCTTGAAAAATCCTGAAAAAAAAATTAAAATCACTTCAGATTCACGTTTTTTAACTCGATATTTATTATTAACTGATGTTTAATTATTGTGACTGTGTTCTGTGATTAAGTTTGCGACTTAGGTATCGGCATTTTTATTTACAAAGAAACTTTATTGGTTAAACTAAAGATACAGTGGTTAAAAAATATTTAGCGTAAGGTTTGCAACTAAACCTCGACCTATTTGTTACCTAGACCTTCTTACAATTTATTGGGGGAAAATAGAAGTAACATGTTTGTTGGTAAATAACTTTGTACTTATACTTATTATCTTACGTAGATATTATCAACACAAAATATGAAAAGGTTTAATACTATTAATTACTGCCGGATAATATCAGCCACAAAAATTCTGTTACGTGGACAATTTAGAATTTAAGATATTTACAATGGAAGCTCAAATTAGATTAGATGCGCACGATTATATTATGCATTGGCATAACATCATGTAATTGCATAATGTAGTTACTCTCAGTAATTCAATATAAATAAGTCATAGCTTTTGCAAGCTCTCAATAGGTCACGAAACAATGTGTTCAGATGAGGCGTTACATAAAATCGTTTTGATCTTGCGAATATGTAGATGTCAAATACGTTTAAGACTTTCACGTTTCATTAGAATTCAATAGGTAGGTTTAAACGTACCTAAACGGGACTTAACGCTTCGTTATTTTATGAAGTATCTATTGCAAACCTGTCAATTCTGTGAACCACTAGCAGTGCCGGCGGCTTCGTCCGCGAAGAATGAGATTCGCTAACAACCAAACAGAATTCTTGTTTTGAGACGACTGCGTTGATAAAGGTCTCATATAATAGCTTTTATCATTTAAGTATCATCCATGTACAAACAGCGAATCGTTGAATGTTTCTATAGATAAATCTTTAATCGTTTTGCTTTGAGAATGACGAAAAAATCGAATTTGCAGAGTACAAAGGTCAAACGCTACCTGAAACATATTTTTTTTATCAAATTGAGAAATACTTAGATTGGAATAAAAGTTTTAATTCATTAACGTTATCTAATAATTTCGCCTTTAAAAAACTTCCTAGAAGGAACTGACTAAGCCACCTAAGCTTAATTGTAATTGATTACCTACGTTATTATCCTGTCAATTCATGTAATTACTTTCATAATTTTAACATGAACTTACGTTGGCATCATTTGCTCATCAAATTGTGGGTTAAATGTGTGAGTTTCTTTTATGAGTATTATCTAGGTATGTATATTTCTGGGGATCGGGTTTGACGCAAATAGCTTTCTGGGGTCATAAAATTGTTTATCTTAAATTAAAAGCTCACTTACACCCGTGATCTTTATGTAGCGCTTTCCATCAATAGACAAACGAAGTAGTTCGTGTGTAGGTATTATACATTTAGATTTAGCTAGATAATTAGAATACTGAAACTGTCCGGGATATTTACCATGTTGTGAATATTACCCGTTATAGTACATAGTACGTTAGTTCACCCGTGATCATGGCGCTTGCAACAGTGCCGAAATATCGGTAGCTCATTAAAACCATGACAGTTTAAAATTAGCTAGATAATGTTAATACGGACAGACTGAGCACAATGTGTACAAATATGAAGTCTGAGATATTAAGTCCATTAAAATTGTCTATCTATCCATTCCGCTATAGGTAATTACCTTATTAAATAAATCGTCTTGAAGTTCCTGTAGCAGACATTATCAACTAACTCATCTTTTGATAACATCGGTCTAGAGTACCTAGAGGTTGTCCAACAGTATTTTGCAACTATTATTTAACCGCCACTTTTCGCTAAACAAAAACGAAGTATTGCGGAAGTCTACCGGCTCTAATTATTATTATTTAACAACAAGAATGCATTGTCTGTAATCTTATTGTTTTAAAGTCACCATGCGTTATGTTGCTAAATAGACATAAAATAGTATGTGTTAATAAACAGATCTATGTCGTGTTTGTCGATTTCACAAATGTAGTTTGATGTCTGATAAATTTTTATTTGATCTGCCAAAAGATCATGAATAATGGAAACAACAAAAATTACTTACGTACGGTAAATCTAGTGCACAGGTTATATACGCCTTTGAATGGCTTTACGCACTTGGCTAAACCATTTTTTTTATTTCGTCAGCTAATCGATGTTTCATTATTGTCTTTTGTTTCTCTTGAGCAACCGAATAGAGTTCACGATACGCACTGGATTTATGGGTGGTTTATTGCATTTCGAATGTATTCCAATAGGCTTTAATTGATATAGAGCAAAAAGGCATGTATGTTCGCGTCTTAAGATTTCTTGTTAGGTACTACCGATTACCTATGTCGTTACAGTAATATTGCATTGTCATATTGATTTCTTATGGTATGTGTTGCAGACTTGCCGATAGTTTCATGGATCCGTGGGATTTGGTGACGTAAAATATATAACAGCATGTCATTATTTATAGTCTACCTATCTACCTAATAGGTACCAACTTCATAGGTATATGAAAAGGAAGATGAATATTACTTACTTCAACTAGATTCTTTTTTATTGTTACTTAACACAAAGTAGTCCACGCTTGTCAAAACTTTACTTTAGTAAATTAATGCCATATTACATTACTTCACTATTGACACTTGTTTCTTTGCGTCGTCGTTACCAATATATCAATACTGAGAATGGCATAAATCAGTATTGATCTTGCAACGATTTTATTAGCATATCCAGTGCACTTGCATAATCCTGTGCGCCATGGGAAATGCAGGATTGCAATAGGCAATAAAACCTTACTGGAATAGGATTTGTTAAAACTTTATGAGAGACTGGTGAAGAAATTTAGCAATGTCTGTATTCTTGGAGCACATAACGCCATAGCAAAACGTCATAGTCATTTGATGTTAATTACTAATTAGTTTTGTTAATTCTGTTTAATAGTTATTAGCTCGGTGAACGGTAGTGCTCGTATATATTACGTAGTTGTAAATGTCACAATTTTCACAATTTAATTTTATTCATATTTCATTTTGGTCGGAGTTGTTTTCAGGTTATTGTACCTAAATTGATTAGTCGTAAAATGTCTAACATTTACGTGTACCGTCTAAGATCAAAGAGTTCTGCATACAGTATTGCAATAAGCTCTTCTCTAGAAACTTTTGTAAGCGATTAACGTAAAAAATACCTCTAATTGTATTATTTTTCTCAGTAGGTATTCATAGTATACTAGTGACCCGCCCTCGCTTCGGTTCGGGTATATCTTCTTTCTTTATAAATAAAAATGAATTGCTGTTCGTTAGTCTGACTAAAACTCGAGAACGCCCGGACCGATTTAGGTTATTTTGTTTTTAAAATGTTCGTCGAAGTCCAGGGAAGGTTTCAATGAGAAAATATAGAAAAATAATCAGTATTGGCGGTATGAAATTCGCCGGGATCGCTAGTTATACATAAAAACCATTCTCTTGAATCCCTCTATCTATTTTAAAAAAACATCAAGTCCGTTGCGTTGTTTTAATGATTTAAGCATACATACATATACACCGTGAAATTTTAGTGGTTGTTTTCCCGCAGTAAAATGATTCTATCTTAGTAGTACAAAAGATGTGTGCAGTTCTTTTTTGGTAAAATCAATAATTTTTTTTTCGAGGAATAATTTGCATGATTCGATAGTATTACTAAAGGCAAATCGTTCTGCCACGGGAAAACAACCACTAAAATTTCACGATGTATACAGACAGACGCGGGAAGCGACTTTGCTTTATACTATGTAGTGATTTGGGCCGGTCGCGATGTTCTGCTCTATCTCCAGGTACCGGTGACGTAACCGCTGCGAGCCATCTCGTATCTCCCAACCGACTTGGACTGTGAAAGCAAATTTTGAACAATTTACTGTAATTTTCGTAAACCTTTTTGTTTTCGTAATGCCTATTACAGTTTGAAGTTCTCTTTACTGGAAGATTTTGTTATTTTTAGTGCTACTTAGAGCCTAAATTTGAATTATAAATTGTTTTGTTTTCCTAACTGATATAATATGATGATGTCTTAGAGTCATCATCCCTGGATTTGCGGGGAGCGGATGGCTCTCAACCCTTATTCTTCGCTTAAATAATTAAAACTAATAGTACTAATAGTGGATTAACTTTTCACTACCGAAATAGTTAATTATGGTTGTCGATAGGCGGTTGTCCCAATTTTAGTGATTAGTCTGAGGCTTAGCAAGTAATATCAGTCGAAATTATGTACTAATAATAGTAATTCTAACTTTATGTATATTTCTAACCGGATGCTAGAAGAGCTTTATTAATTCAATGAATTAATCGGAGCATAGCATAAATATTAACTCCAAAGAGACATATAGACAGACTTATAAGCAAATGCTTTTAAGATTACAGCTTCTCCAACTGCACCATTGGTTAACAGATGTATCTGGTAGCTTTGCGGTCCACTGGTTACACGTAACGCCACTTAGAAGTAAGTGGGTTAAAATAATCGCGGGTTATTTCGAAACCGCGGTTAGATCAAACGGTAACTGTGCTCCGTTACTTTGCGTTTTGACCACAGCATTCAGGGCTGGCAGAGGGCTAGACTGATGATGCCAAATTACAGGTTCCTCCTTGCATCGGTTGCATTAAGATTTGCAAAAAATAATACATATTTGATATCAACAAAACTCGCTAGATATAACTTACATATAAGTAAGAGGGGCAGTATAAAACAGTATAGAAAACATTAACGATGGTAATTAATTTATGTTTAGTGATAAACTATGATTAAAAAGGATAAGTTTTCAACGTAAACAATAAATAAGTTTGTTTACCAAAGAAACCGGTCGTTTAAAACGTCTGGCATCGATCCCAACACCTGCACAAATATTTGTTGTCAAACTCTATTAGTAAGAGTGTGGTTGACATTATTTTAGTCCCTATGCTAATTCATCATAGGTACTACCATAATGTCCCGGGCATTTTAGTCTCAATAGCATCCCTTCCGATAAAAAGGGTTTTCATAGACAGGGTTAACCCTAATTACATCGCATTAAGGCGGTGGGCGTCCGCTGTGAAGTAACAGCTAGTTGGCTCTTGAACTTGAGATACTCGTTGGTTACGCTGATCTGAACCCGTACTACATCAATCAATTGCCAATTTGTTAAGGAGTAGCAGATGAAAGTCACACTAAAATTGCTAGTCTTGTTACTAGACTTGTTTTAGTATCTAGCAGTCCAAAAGCACGTAAAGATCGACAACTATCAGAAGCATATATACACCGTGAAATTTTAGTGGTTGTTTTCCCGTGGCAGAACGATTTGCCTTCAGTAATACTATCGAATCATGCAAATAATTCCTCGAAAAAAAAAATTTTTTTTTTCAAATTTTCAAAGTAATAATTTTCCAACTCGAAAACGATAGAAGCTATCGTACTTTTTTAAGATGTGACGTATTCAGGTACGCAAGCAGTAGCTTGCCGCATGAAATCGATGCTTAAAGCTGAAGAAGCTCGACACCCTAAGTCATAAAGCGGTTCGAACGTGCTTTCGAGTTTCAGTTAAACCTTTCGTAAAACCGGCATTTATTGATTTTAACAAAAAAGAACTGCACAAATCTATTGTACTACTAAGATAGAATCATTTTACTGCGGGAAAACAACCACTAAAATTTCACGGTGTATATTTATTGAACAAGATCATTATGCTTTTGATGATGACTGACCCTACCTGAAATTGTAGAGAAGAGGGATCTGCGTTAAATTCATAGCAGTAGAATAGTAAATTCCAATCGGTACTGTAAGTGATAAAATAAAACAAAATGTTAATCGCAATATCGAATTTAAGTGAGTGATACACGCTTGCCGGAGCGTGCGACCTTCCGAATATTAACGATTATTGGAAACGATGAACCGCAACAGAATATCTCGTAATCTGCTGAAATAGAGACATATCAAACATTCTTGTATGTATAATTTTTTTCGTGGAAAAATGTGAATGTGGAAAGAAATTTCGTAACTATTGCTAGTAGCTGTAGGACCTGCATTGCGTTTTAGGATTCGGAGAAATCATTTAAGGCTGTCTACAAGTTGGAGCGGCTAGAAGAACACCCCAGTGTATAGAAAAATAAACTTAGTCAATAACTGCATAGTCACCATGAAGGATTTTACAAAATGGCGCGCCCGACTTTTTAAAATGTGACAAGTGAAGTTTTTCGAAAAAAAAAGTGATGGCCTTGGACGTCCAGTCGTGCTGTGAAGTTTGAAATAGGAACGCGCTCATTCGGCATGGCTCAGTGGGTGTGGTTGGCGGCACTCTTGTGCGGGTCCCAGGCGGCTGTACTCCCGCCGCCTTGGGCGGACGTGAGGAGAAACCCCTGCGCTTCTCATCCAAGAGGATGGCTCATGCTGTACTGGCCCGCGGACGGGAAGTGCTACACTATTTACAAGGTAAGTTATGTTTTTTTAAATTTCTTACTTAGGCTTTTAGAACATTAATCAGACGGTCACTGCATTAAGCATTGGCCTCTATCGCAGATATTGCATGCTGTAATTCGCACGTATGCTCAAATTGCTCAATCCTCGTATTAAGTTTCTTATTAGAGCGCTTGTGTTAGGATTATTAATGGATTTTGCTAAATTGTTGTTCGATATCCTCTTCGATCCAATTCGTTTCAAGACAATTTATTTATTTTTATGTGTCTACGCGTGATTTCTTAACCATGGGTCTTATATATTATCGTAACGGCAGAATTTTGTTATTATCTTAGGTATTTCTAATTAATGGAGTAGTATAAAATAGAGTTCCCCATAGAGCAGCTATAGACAACGGTTCATCCGTACAGCATCAATGAGGAAATGTAAGCCTACATAGAAAACAATACTCGCCGTTCTATATCTATTAGTGGTCATTAACGGTTTATGCAACACAAGCTTATTGAGAAAGCCCGTTGTGGGAATAAGTGTTCAGTGGGTCAGTGTGTGGCATAACAAGATCGATCGGTCACGGTCTCACGTTGCATCGGACCGGAGTCGTTGCATTTAAGGCTACTGCCATGTCCATATTTGCGTGCGTCAATGTACAATCAAAGCAACTGTATTCTGTTCTGATACACAATACGTAATTTTTCTAATCCATCTAAATATAACTAGGTCGAAATTTGCTTGATGATTTTTAGTGGTAACCAACTGACCATATTATTTTTATTTGTTGTTTCAATGCTATTTAAAGCACTAATGCAAATTTAAAATTTTCGTTGGTGACCATATTTTTAGACACCAATTTTGACGCTTTTTCATTAGTGTTTCAAATAAAATGAAATTACTAAGCCCGGAGTTAGGAAGTTGGCGGTTGAACGCCCGTTCCTCGGAAAGCACGTTAAGTCGGTGGTCCTGCGCCCAATCTCTCATCGGTCATGTCGGATTGCCGTGTCCCCGAACTATGAAAGTAAGGGAATAGAGAGTGCACATGTGTTTGCGCGCACACTTGTGCACTATAGTATGTCCTGCGCACTTGGTTGATCTCAATTGAGATCGGCCGCCATGGCTGTCATGTAAAGGTGTCATTTTGTTGACACAGCTGCAGCAGACGTCTCATTTCGTTGCAACAGTGCGAGTCGAGACTCTATGAAACGCATCGCTGCTACGTATCGCATGTCTTAGAAAGAATTTACCAGGAATACAAAATTTGTATTCCTGGTAAATAAACTAGTAGTGTCGGAAATGACGGTCAACGTTCAAACGCATCGTCTGCTACTTCCGTGTTCTGCTGCGTACGATCAGTAGCGCTACCATGAGTTTAAAAGTGACAGACTCGATATCGCCGTTAATCGCGTAATTATGTCTATGAAAAACTTGTACAGCGCCCCTAGCGGTTACGCTAAGAACTAAAATCGGTAGTATGAAAAAAAACAATTCGATAAGTTTAAAACGTACGTGAGTTTTCTACTGGCAGCTTTTCTGGACATATACAATGAATCTTGGAGTGTTATTACACTTACTTATAAAGTCAAAATATTCATTCGTTTCACACAAAACAAACTTATTTAAATACTTACGTTTGTTTGTATACTTCATGCATTACATTACAATTGATTACAATGCACATAACAAGTATTAAGACAACTGTATTTTACGCAACTAATAACCTATGCACTTTCACGAGTCACGCGGTTAAAATTTTTTTTCTAAGTCCTTACGATGACTTAATGTTTTGTCATTCTTACTAGATTTGTGAGGATACCTCTCACTCATTATACATGCGTACGAATTACTTTTCAATCGAGTATTTTTTTAGGCTCCTAGTACCTATTAGAAAAAAGTCGTAGAGACTTTCAAGGAAGGCTTGATTTCTAAATTTACACCTGAAACTTTTCTTCTACGCCTTAACCTTTTACAATTCGTCCTTTGATAAAGTAATTTGAGGAATCTTGGGATATTGTGAACATCTAAGGGAATTAAACGGAACAATATTTAGGTGCTTATAATATTTGATTGGCTTGATATTACAAAGATAGACATTTGGTCTAAGAGATTAATGTCGTAACTGAATTCAGTTACCAGTTACCACGTGTGTACCAAATTACCAATAGTTCTTACGAAGCTAAGATATGTCATTGAATGTCCCCGTTTCAAGATCTTGCGTAGGACACGGAAAGAGTGTAGCTATCAAACGTTTAGAGCTTATATACATATATGTAAGTGTTGCAATTGCAGTGTTGATTGATGCCGTCCATGTATGTAAGTCTTGTTACAAAAAGTTTGACTGTTATACAAGTCATAAAAATGTGAGCAAAACCACCAGTCAGACGGCAAACATGCCCTAGTATCGTAGTAGTTGCAAAAATATTGATATAATCGATGTAAGACATTTTGTAAATACATAAATGTACAATACTTCATAATATTAGATACCTATTGTTGTTGATTTTTTACTTGTTTATAAAGATACACTGAACAATTTATAATACATTTTTAATACTTATGAGAACTGTAAAACTATTTGCTCTATTACAGTAGGTAGGTACTCCGTCGAGCTTCACTGCATAAGAGCGATGTAATCAGGCAATAGACACAATACAATTTATAAAGTAACAACTAGACTACACGCTGCTAGCTCAACCGTGAAGACATCATTGTTAGTATCGATTACAGTCGCGTCCGATTGCATTGGTGATCGATACTCGATAGTATCGATATGCTGGCTCGGGCCCAATCGGTTCGTTAGCGGCCGATACCATCGGAGACATTTTTATTCGATCTCGCGAGTCATCGGACTAAATGATAACATCATGCTCGATTGGCTGCGCTGCTCTATTCATCGGATCGTTTTTAGGGATCCGTTCAGAAGGGCTCACTCGTTTTTCTGTTAGTCTATGATAGACCATCATTTATTTCACAGCTACTAAATCGGGAAAATGTCCTAATAAATTTTAGCAATCACAAGCCAATCTCTGATCAGGAGAGCAAACATATATTTTAATTTAGTTATGCTAATGTTTACAATTCACACACATTTTCAATTACTAAAAGTTAAATTTTATAATAAAAGCCATAACTATTAAAACTAAAATAAAAGTAGTCAAGAAAAATAATCATCGTAATCTTAGAAACAAACTTCAACTCGAACAACAGCACCCCGGACCGTCTATGGTAAAAAGTCAGTACTATTTGATGAAGCACAGCTATTCAATAGTTTGGCAAATGATTTAAAGACCTGTGAATGCTTACATAGTTTCAAACGAAAGCTGAAATTGTACATAGTCACAGCAAGTACCAAGTGCGTGATATATTTTTACTTTTTTTATTGTTGCAACTTCATCAAATCTTTTTATAAGTGAAATGTAAATTTCTTATCAGAATAAAGATCTTTAAACCTAAATGGTAGATCGTTTACAATTCAAAATTTTAGATAAAAAATTTTGGGCAATTGGAAAATCATGTTTGAAATTATCCTTTCATTAATACAAAACTCATTTAGACATTACGTGTTAATAAGAACACAATAAAACATAAGCATAAATAAGTAATTAACGCACAGAACCCACAACACGCGAGCTAAACTCTTAATGTTATTTTTTTGGAATCAGGCCAAGTGCAGGCCGATTGAGTCAGTCGAAGAAATGCATAATACAAACGAACTGACAGTGGCACTTGTTAGCAGTGCACTCGGGGAAAACGAAACTTTTGCTCGACTGGGCTCGGCTTGAAGGATTCTCGAATATGCATCTCGCTATCAACTGTAGAGGTGATGCTTGTATGTATTGCTGCTTATTGAAATTGAGATAAAAATATACCTTTTGTTATATTACGTGTTAAAAAGAAACAATAAAATTAAATTAAATAATATTACACATCTGATCTGTGGTAAGAGTATTTTTTCCTAAATGACATGCGATGCTGGCTTGGAGAAGCCTCGTCATCACCATCGGACTGGCGGGGGAACGGATGGCTCTCACCCCAAAACTCGTGGTAATTAGTTAAGCACTTGTGTTACACAAATATTTATGTCGGGTGGGAATTGAACCTAAGACTCTTGGAACCGCAGGTAGCGAACCTGGGTCACTAACCACTGTTCCACCGAACCAGTTAACAGAGAAAATACAACACATAGATTATAATTTTGATTGCAGTGCTTACGCTACTGATCTGGGGAACAGACATATCAGAATCAGTAGAGTGATATACAGATATATGTACTACTGTTACTAAGGGGTACAAAATACGAACCCTGAAAGGCAACTCATACAATATATTGATATTTATCCCAGGTACTAGATGTCTAAAAGGGTATAATTTGTATTATTTTGGAATATCTCCTACGGAACTTTCGAGATTTACTTACTGCTGCGATTTTTCTAAATACAGACTTAACTCAAAATTCTGTGTACTATCTACGATTAAAAATATTACAGCTCGTATTAATTATTTAATGAACTGGAATACCAGTTACCTAATGCCTGTTAAGGTTTAATGAGTAATTAAATAATAATAATAATAAATAAATATTACACACAACATCACATACATTGATCTGATCTAGTGGTAAGTAGCTTAAGTAATTATAGATAGGATGAGAGCCATCTGCTCCAACAGCAACACCGGTGATGATGACGAGGCTACTCCAAGCCATCATCGTATGTTGGTTAGGAAAACTTTATCACTTTACCTTAAGTAGCTATATGTTAGTTAATGTATCTACTCTACTAACCGTTGAAGTAGGAAGAAATGTTTTGAATACGATTTCACATAAATGTTAGTGTTTTGTACTGTAACGCGATGTCGGAAATATGTACATGTACTTATGTTATGTTACAGTTATATGTAACGCTATGTTAATTAGGCTGTGGTGGTGCAACGAACGATCTGCATGCTCGTTAGAAGATAAGGCTTTCTCTGCCGATATCATCATATACTATACAGTAAATAAAGTAATCTGAGCTATATTAATATTGCTACATATTGAAGAACGCGTTCTAGTTGCGTGTGGATAACTGGTTTGAAGACTTCCTACTTAAAAAATTACTTATTTTGTTATGTACAAGTACTACTAGCGACCCGCAATCGCTTAATTTTGCGTATATTTTAGAAACATACCTACGTTATTTTTGAATCCTTATATTCAAAACCATCAAGATCCGTTGCTTAGATTTAAAGATAATATTAAGACAGCGGAAAGATACTATTTTATAACATGCCTGGTGATATTTTCCTAGTAAACGATGACGATGTCTTGGAGTAGCCTCGGCATCGTCACCGGACTTGCGGGGGAACGCATCTCACCCTCAAAATTATGCCTGATAATGAAGACTGGCTGTGGTTCAAGAGTCGTGGGTTCGATTCCGACTCTGACTCTAATAAAACAAGCTCTGCTTAGTTTGGGGTCAGTTGACTGTATGTAGAGATGTCCCACAAAATATTAAAGCGGCTAACTTGGCCCGTTTGCAAAATATAAACAGTAACACTAATGACGGGCGTTTTTGCACATTCATCTCGATCTATTCAGCTTGAAGGCAGACGACGGAAGCTGAATGCAATCGGACGGTGTAATCGGCTCATTATGTCTGAAGTAGTCGACAGCCGGGGTCAGGTCACTTTTTGTTATGTAAATAGACTTACTATTTGCGCGAAAGGTCAGGATAGCAGTTTGGACTTTTCTAAAGGTTGGGGAGGGCTCTGGTGTATATTTAGAGGCGCTACAAGTTTTAATACTGGAAGGATCAATATCGTCAATTAGACAGTGAAATTATTTGGAGGTCGAATGAATCGCTGATAATTTTTCGTATTTATAGTCCAGTCAAAATAGACATGCAACCTAGGAAAAATTCGCATAGAGCTGAAAATTGGCATGAATGTTGGGAACACTATTACAAATAATCTGTCAAAAGTCCCCATCAATCCCACGTCTGCAAAAAAAATATTCAAGGTCAAATGTCACAAATATCAGTTTTATGCACTTTTAAGCGAAACGGTAAGTTTTATCATAAAAGTATGTATGACAAAATTACTTATCATGTAAATATCTATAAAAAATGTCAAAACACTTTGTTCCTAAGATTCACCATTTCAGAGATATAGCGATGCACAAAGTTGAAAAAGTTGTATTTTCAAACGCTTCCAGGCCCCCATGCGATTGTGCTAGACAGTTAAAATTTTAACGAATGATGTATCTCAGTTGCCTCTATAACATCTAATACTAGAAACAACATGAAACCAACGTGTAAAGTGGGTTCTCATACAAAACCTATGTTTTTTTTCCTCACACTTGGGCGGTTTTTAACGTGGTTACCCTAGTGAACCTATTCCAGGTCATATATCGATCAAAAACGATATCAACAGATGAATGCATATTATGTAAAATATGAATTTTCTAATGATTAAAACCACGATATCTCGCGAATGGTGAGTCGGAAAAGAAAAAGTGACTGGACCATTTTTGTAGAAAATTGTATGATCTACAACTTATGTTTGACCTATTTTTACGATAATACTTACTGTTTTCGAGAAAAATTGAAAAATCCTTAATTTTATACTTTTGACCTTGAATAAAATTTTTTGCAGAAGTAGGATTGATGGGGATTTTTGATATTTCGTTTATTATGATGTATTTAACATCTCTGGCAATTTTCAGCTCTATGCGAATTTTGTCTAAGTTAGCACTTATTTTTGTCTATTTTGACTGGACTATTATGTATATTTCCAACTTTTACTTATTGCACTAAACCTCTTATATTACTTACCGATATTTGAATAACTAAACTTTAATCAATATTTATTAATAAGATCTTTTGTGCACGTAGTAACACAAATTTAAAAGTTTTCATAATAAAAAATTATAAAAAATTTTAAGTTCGGGTCTTTCTGTTTGCGAAAAAATTTGAGAAGACCGTCACGTCTATACCTGATAGACAGCCAACATGCTAAAACGATACTAGGTTCGTCTAATAACGACACCATAATAAGAGCTACAACAGAGACGCACGCTGAAGCGATTTGACGACGTGATAAAATACGAGTCGTGTGTTTGTTTCCCGGAGCGGGGCCGGAGTCAGGGTCGACGGGGTCATGTTATGCAACCTCCACGTGCGACAAAGCGCATCTCCTGAGTGCTGTTTTTTTTAAGTGGACGTAAAAATAGCTGGCCATCTATAAAAAAACCATTTTTTGTAGCGTCGAGAAACGTAGTGGTAGGTAGTTCCAAAATTATTCTAAGACATATTAATAATACGCTCCTAAGGTCTACACATTTAACCTGCATAACTTATGACATTCTCATTATTTTATTTAACTCAACAGAACCAGAAATTGACCCTAAGAACGTCTATAATGTTACCAAATATACTCGTATAGACCGGGCCACCTCAAACATACGACCAGGTTTATTTCAAACTTCAACTACCTATACTAAACAATTAAAAATATCCCGGACATATATTTTTTCTAATGTTACAAACATAAAAGTTTAAAATTATAAATTAGAATTAATTTCATTTATTGCCCACGTTATCAGCTGATCTGTTTTATTACAAACATTTCCTTTGTTTATTTAGCCTTATTATGGAAGCAGGAGCCTTTTTGGCTACTATTTAAGAGTCATGAAAGCACATCTCTATTAGGTAACAGTGAGTTGGACGTGATTTCCGGCACCACGAACGCGTCGTCGTACTAACACAGGACCAATTGGGCAATATGTGATACAATGCCATGTATTACTCACTGTAATTTGTTGTAATTATGCCTGTCAACGTGTCTCGAAAGCCGTCACACGTGCAGATGTTGGCAATCTCTATGCTTTTGACACAGTTCTAGTTAGCCATGTGATTCTGGAATAAAAATAAAGCAAGTTAAAAAGTATGAGTTTCGGGCACTACACCTATGGACTGGACATAGGTTCCATATAGGTTGGAGTAGATCACACAATATTTATTGATGAGTTAAACCTATTACCGTTATTCCTAACGCATTATTGTTTACGAACAGAATTACATTGTTGAGTTATCAGATACAGTCCTAATCAGTATCTAAGTAGTACATTACTATACCTTTTTACATTAGGAGGCAACTTTGTAGTATTTCTTACCAGCATTCGTCAAGAGTAGACATTAATTTGACGTAAATTGAGGGTTTAATTGCCATATAATTAAAAGTTGATTCCGCCGCATGATGATCGTGTCATACCGTCATTAATGACATTAAAGTAGAAATGCTAATGAGTAGTAGGCGTATTGTATTGCACAATACACACAATGCCTAAGTTAGGCGTCTAGGTATAGCGATTGCATCTGGACATTCCTATGTATCTATATTCAGGTATAATTGTTGGGTGCTCGTCGTGATGTCCTTACTATTCTTTCAGAGATATGAAGCGTCTTTTTTCATGTCCGCAAAGTGTGTGTAAATGCTGACGTAAATGCGCATAACTAGCAATAAAATAGTGATCCTACTTTATTTTGAAGTAAGTACTAGTAGAACATCAACTTAACAGAGGTACAGTTTGTTTATACTGGTTTAGTCTGTTAGTTTGCGGAGGTCAAACACCTAAATGGTTTCGCATGTGCGTGTAAATGGAGTAGACCGTTGTTGTGAATTTAAAGGAGTAAGGACAGCGACCGTAAAGGAACGAAGGAAGGACGTTCAGAAAATAATTTTAACAATCTTGAGAAGAGTACTCTCTTCTTCTTTTCTGATTATTGGTTTTTAAGATACCTCAAATATGTTTGATTGTTAATATTTATGTTGTTAACTTCATTTCGCTATTATTGCACCGTAAAGGAAATTAGTTCAGTTAAATTATTTAATACACCTTTGCTTTTTTAGTGAAATTTACGCATTTACTCTAAATATATAACTCAAAGGTGACTGACTGACATAGTGATCTATCAACGCACAGCCCAAACTACTGGACGCATCGGACTGAAATTTGGCATGCAAGTAGATGTTATGACGTAGGCATCCGCTAAGAAAGGATTTCCCGAAGCGAAGCGAGGGCTGGTCCATTATAAAAGAGATTATTTATTTATTATTTATTTATTTATTTATTATTAAAAACAACAATTTGACTTATAAACTAAATTATGTCCCGCAAAACCGTCAAACAGTTTGACTGCAGGATCAGCGAGTTATATAATTTTAAAATCTTCATAATACATACTTATATAACTAAATATATGAATTTATATTTATATAAATTAATATTCAGGCAATACACATATAATGCCTTTTAAGCATATTTTTAAACTTGCACGATGAACGAGCTTTCCCAACCGCGCCCTACCCTGACGCCAGTATCTGATCATTTCATCTCCCTATTCCAGAAAGGCCACCCCTGTCCAGACACGCAGGAGCTCAGCCCGGGGCGGTGGGGCGGACGCACAGTGGCGGAGTGCAAGTGTCCGCCCGGCACCGCCCAGCTGCCGCTCACCACCACCTGCCACCGGCTGTTCGAACGGGGCCCCTGCCGCCCCGGGGAGTACTTCGCGCCCGTCGAGGAGTCCTTCAACAAGCGAGGGTAGGTGAGCATCAAGAATAGTTCTTCAAGGGTTTCTCTAGCTTATCATATGGATACTTAGAGCTAACGCTGTTCGGAGCGGTAAAGCGGACCCACGGTTCAGGTAGAGAAGTCCATCAAAAAAAGGGTAGGTGAGCACCAAGAGTGGTTCATCAAGGATTCCTCTAGCATCTCAAATGCATACTTAGGTCCAACGCTGTTCGGAGCGGTAAAGCGGACCCACGGCCGCTAGCACCAAGAGTGGTTCATCAAGGATTCCTCTAGCATCTCAAATGCATACTTAGGTCCAACGCTGTTCGCAGAAGCAACAACTTGGTCCGGAGCGGTAGAGCGGATACACAATGACTGAGTGTGTGTGTGTGTGTATTGGTTGAGAAGTCCTTCAGTAACTGGCTCAGGCTCACACTGTCCAGTCACACAGGAGCTCGGACGCACGACCGCTGGTGGTTCTAGTTGATAATTTCTTTAAAAAAAAGGGTAGGTGAGCATCAAGAGTAGTCAAGGATTCCTCTAGCATCTCAACTGGATACTTAGGTCCAACGCTGTTTGCAGACGCAAGAACTTAGCAGAAGAAGAAGGCCGGAGCGGTAGAGCGGATACACGGTGGCTAAGTGGTATTGGTTGAGGAGTAAGAGGGGACATCATAAGTAGGTCATCAAGGTTTTCACTAGCTACTCATAAGGATAGTTTGGGCTCACACTGTCTAGTCACACAGGAGATCAGCCCGGGGCGGTGCTCATACAAAATTCCCTGCGACGTCGCCCCCATACAGGAAAGCTGTTTCATTGTGATAGCAACTGTAGGTATACAACATAAAAAATTGTCATAGTCTTACTTTAGTCCAATACAATAAATTGTACAGAAGCCAACTTTATATGCAAATTGCATACATAAATTAAGATGAAGTTAAAGTTTCTAGTCCGAGGTGGTAAGGTATATATAGTGAATGGTACATAGCAATGAAAATATTGTGATCGTAATAAGAAACATTTCATACGACACACCGCGCTTACCATTAAAATGATTCAGACGCGAGAGGATGGCATTATGCACCTTTCGAAACTCCTCATGTGGGAGGTTTTAATAGATTTCCTTAGGAAACAATTTTAGAAATTAACATAATGTCTATCTATTGTGAACAAGATGGTACGATGACAATCCTTTTGTATCCTTAACGGATTATCAAATTATCATATAATTTAAATAACAATATCAACGTTTTTATATTATGTATAACGATATCTGCATGATATGTACTCGTATTAAAAGGCTATACTTATTTGGCACGTCTTTCATAGAATACCGTGCAGTGGCGTAGCGTGCCGTGTCGGGGCCCCGTATAGAAAAATTGTTTGGAGGCCCTTATATAGGGGTAAAGATTACTTTATAGAATTTTGTCATTTGTAAAATAAAATTAATTAGGATATTTTTTTTCCCTTACACACTATGGGGCCCCCCGTTGCCCGGGGGCCCCGTATAATTGATACGGCAGATACAGCGGTAGCTACGCCCCTGATACCGTGTTGGAAACGGATTAGATAGACGTAGGTAAATTATTACTATGAACTGTTACGATGGCTAGAGATTATACCATAGATGTGACTAGACCACTACTTAACCGTTAAGTAACTAGTGTAACACGAGTTACAGTAGTTAGGAACTAGTTACAGTACATTAGTAACTGTCTAATTAAGGTGCTTAAAGCTTATTAGGAAAAAAAATGTAAAAGAAAAATGTTGGGAGACGAGTGGAAACAAATAGGATAATTTGAAAAACTGGAAAAGAAAAATGTTGGAAGACGGGGCAAATTAATGGGATATTTGCTGAGTGTGGAGTGAGGAGATGAGGTCGTTAAATTCAGTGCACGCACATCTGTAAGGTCTGTCTATACCTATAAACGCGCAGGTGGATAAACCTTTGGATACGCATGCCATACAAACGATAATGTAATGCGAAAAATACCGGTTTTGCATAGATAAACACTCGTAGATAAATAAAAAATGCTCACGCAAAACTATCAATGGTTTTCGCAGCATTGCGAAACTTACGTTAAATTCACAATCCGGTTTCTAACCAAAAACACGGCCAGGTCATGTTGCGTAGTGATCTTATGACTAATCTGCTCTGTATTCTACGATGACTTAGACAGAAGGCCGGATTAGTACAAACAAAGAATATTCATTAGGACACACATTGATACCTACATACCGGGAACATGTATCTAGTATTTAAAAGATTATTGGCACCAAAAGCAAGATCTTTGAATGAGATTGTAAGCGGTTTATTTAGCAACACTGATTAATACAATACCGAAAGTACTTCTTAAAAGCTGCTACATCTGATCAATGTCTTGCTACATCTGATCAATGTCTTGCAACTGCGCGTTTTCGGCACGATGATCATTTTTGGACGAAGTCTTTATTAATTTATTTTATAGTCTTATAACTTAATCTAATCGCACGCATCTAAGGAATAGCATCAAACTGAATGTTCGTAGTATCCTTGGAAAAGACAAGAAGACATATAAATCCGTCCAGCAATCCGGTACGGTAGACTATTGAAATTAACACTAAGATTGCCAAACCCAATTGCAACAAAATTGTGTAAAAACATAAGAAGCTTACCTTGACACATGTCTGTGTGGTGTGAAAGATCTGTAACCAGAAGTTCTAAAGGTTAATCCCCAATTGTTTTTTTATTCCAGGGAGCGTCAAGGCATGTGTGTAAGGCCCCAGCAGTGTACAGACGAGACGCTTCTGTACTGGCCGGCGGACGGGCGCTGCTACTACCGGCTGACTCAAGGCCCCTGCTACCAGGGCGCGGTACTAGACGCGGGGGCAGACGGGCTGGCTAACTGTACGGTATGTGTCTGTGAGGCCCCTGTTAAGTACAGACGAGACCCTTCTTTACTAAAAATCCCTTCTTAAGTAAAACACTGGTCTTTATTTTATAAGGGATCGAGTCTACCCTGATCCAGAGTGATGAGGCCCTCAATCAACCACTTTTGCAAGTTACCAGGGTGGTCAGTTGACAACCTTATACCTACCCCCTCTACTGCTCTACTGTAACGGCCGGCGGATAGGCACAGCCACCACCGGTTGATCCAAGACCGATGGTACTTTAACTCTTGAGAGGGCCCGAAATGGATTATCAAATACCAGGCAGGACAAGGCGGACGAGGCGCGGTGCTGGACGCGGGGCCAGACGGGCTGGCTAACTGTACGGTAGGTGTCTGTGAGGTCCCAGCAACACTGCTGGGTCCGTACACACGAACGAGACGCTCCTGTACCAACGGCTTACCGTACTTTCGGCCAACTTCCTGACTCCGGGCTGAGTAATTTCTTAACAGAACTCTCCCACAAAACTCACACAAATTTTGCCTTACCCTGGACTTGAACCTCGGACGTCTCGGTCCTAATGTAGCATCATCATTAGCCCATTGCATATACGTCCCCACTGCTGGGACACGGGCCTACTCTAAATTAGGGCGATAAGGCCTATTGCAGCACTTGCTACGAATGGACCAAAGAGGCAGCCATTACATGATCTTTAACGGAACCACATTTAACTTCCAGTGTGTACCGGACGGGGCGCACTACTGGGCCCCGGACGGGGGCTGCTACGCGCACTACTCGCGGGGCCCCTGCGAGAAGGGCCAGCTGTTCCTCCCTGGAGCCAAGTGTGGCTGCGAGCCGCACCTGCCTCAATACCACAACGCGACCGGGGGCTGCTATGAACTGGGTAAGTTGAGAATCCTGTTCTTAGGGTCCGTAGCTAAATGGCAAAAAACGGAACAATTATAGATTCGCCATGTCTATGTCTGTCTGGCCGTCTGGCCGTCTGTCTGTCTTTCTGTCTGTTCGTATGTCACAGCCATTTTTTACCGAAGCTATAAGAGCTATACTGATTTATATTATTGGTACGGAACCCCTTGTACGGGAGTCCGACACGCACTTGGCCGGTTTTTTTCACTCTCCTGGTCAAAGTCATCAAACATATGTAGTCATACATATGTTGGATGACTTTTTACCCTAACTGACATACGATGATAGCTCTCACCCACCCCTAAGGGTTCTCACCGCTTTTTAAGAATCTAGTATATTTTTTATAAGTTTGGTCATTTAATGTCACTATTAAGTCGCACACCATCAGGATGACTGAAGTTACACGTAGCTAATACAAAATCATCACATCGCTGTGGAGATAATGTATTAATAGCTTTTACAATATGTACGGCGATCTACCGTGTGCGGATGTGTATGTTATTGTACTTTTATTATCGTGCATTCTATGTCCCCTCTTATGATCCTGAAGGCCGTTTTTAAGAGCGGGCTCTTCAGGCGGGGCGTAAAACGGCCTTCAGGGTGAGTGCGACAGGATCAAAATGGTCTATTGTGCCTGTCGATCTCATATGGATCTCACTACCGCTTACCATCAGGTCGAGTGAAGTCATCTTGATAGCCTATTATAAAAAAAAAATTATGTGACTTGTCTGATAGACAAATGTTTCTTTTCCTGTCTTACAGACACCATCGGTCCCTGTCCTAAAGGGCACCTGTTCTCCATCGACTCGAGTGGCGCTGGTTCGGCTGAGTGTCGCTGCAAGTCCTTCCACGCGAAGGCTCCCGACGGAGCCTGCTATAGGCTCTATACTAGGGGCCCCTGCGCTCATGACGAGATGATCGCGAGAGGGGGGCGGTGTATTAAGGTAGAGTATTTAAGCCAGGTCCTAGTGCAGAGATAGCGAATCTTTATGAATTAACGTGCCATTTTTTATAAAAAGAAGGTCATAGACCATTGACGTGCCATCAAGTTTGACTTTTTAATATTATATGGAAAATAATAACAACGAAAACGTTCGATCGTCATTAACACATTTTTACACATGTTTTATGATCGGCGACGTGCCTAAAATATTGTGTCGCGTGCCATTATTCTAACTCACATCTGTATGATGGTCGTATTAATGAAAACAAAGTAGGGGAACCTGTTGTACCTAGGCCAGTTTTTGATATTTTTATTTTTTTTAAATAAATGGTAAGAATAAGATCCGTGTAATATGGAATCCAATCAAAAACATAAATGTGAAATGAGAGCCAAGTTCAATATTATGATAATTGCCTTGGTTGTTGACTTCAACGACAAAAGAAGTGGGATCGAAATGGGTGCCAAGTTCAATGGTCAACCCTGAAATTTATTTATAAGTAACACTATAACATACCTATCATACCTTCTTATAACATAAGATAATGTATGGTGGTAGCCTATGAAGGTCTGTCTTGGCTAGTTTCTATAAACCTACCAACGTATTATTATGTTCGCTCGCTAGTTTCTACCAACAATCCAAATTTTCGGAATTATAAAATAAATACCGACAAATACCAAACTAACCAAGACAACTAACTAGACTACTAACTAACTAACTAAAGAAAACTAGCCAAGACAGACCTTCATAGGCTACCACCATACATTATCTTATGTTATAAGAAGATATGATAGGTATGTTATAGTGTTACTTATAAATAAATTTCAGGGTTGACCATTGAACTTGGCACCCATTTCGATCTCACTTCTTTTGTCGTTGAAGTCAACAACCAAGGCAATTATCATAATATTGAACTTGGCTCTCATTTCACATTTATGTTTTTGATTGGATATCATTACTTTTTGTAGAAAAGTATATATCATCGTAACGCCGTAGGTCCTTTGAAAATTCAAAACTAAAACTAGACTTTATAAATATAAAACAATTGAATCAGTTACTGTATTTTCCTACGTTTACGGGGTATAACCCTATGTAATAGGTGTATGTATTAGGTGTTATAATTATGTAGCATGTAAGTCATATGTAATGAAAATATTTTAAAATAAATAAATAAATAAAAAAAATGAAAACCGACCATAAGTACCTACTCTTAATTGTAAATAAGTAAGTATGTATACCTAAATATATACTTAGTGCTCTGCCTTCCCCGGTATATAGGCGTGATTAGGCACTAATTAGGTATTTATGTTAAGCGTTCATAATAGAACCTAACCGCAGCAGTGGTCTCCTTTTTCACGGCTTTCAGGGTGAGTGCGACAGGCTCAACATGGTCTATTGTGCCTGTCGACCTCATATGTGGATCTCACTACCGCTTACCATCAGGTGGAGTGAGGTCATCTTGTTAGCCTCAAAAAAAAATTTAAAAAAAATCCTAATTATTAAAAAATTGCCAGTTTCTTATTTTTTCCTTTGTATTCATGTAATTACCTATCTGCATACCAAATTTTAACTCTCTAGGTCATTTGGAACTGGGTTAGAATTTTGATCTGTCAGTCAGTCAATGATAAAAATGAGGATTTTTGGACATTAATATCTAAATAACTGTTTGAGATAAGCTTATGAAATTTAGAACACATATTTATCTCGCAAGTCGCAATATATGAGCCAAATTTGATACGTTTATGTGAAATAGTTTTTGATTTATGAGGGGTTCAAAAGTGGTTCCAAATGGTTCGTGTAATATTACACACGGTGCGGCTCGCCAGTTCTGTTTCTTGAACTTGGCTTGATACGCTACCGCGTGTCTAGATAATGGAAAGATCAGTTACTCAACTATATAATAAGTTCATAAAATATGAGGATTTTCGGTAAAGCTGGAAACAAAAGGAACTTGAAAAAAAAGGGGAAAACTGTCCAAGGTACAACAGACCTAATGTACCTTGGACCGTTCCAGTTGTACTTTGGACATACCAGGGTAGAATGAAGATAAACACTAGCAATTGCAGCAGAGTTTTATTTTTAATATAGGTAAGTACAACAATAATGCTTATACCTGTTATCAACAAAAACATTAATGTAAATAGCAAATTAACAGTTACCTTAATTAATAGTCCCTTGTCTCTTTATTTTGTGTCAATAATATAACAAATGTTTACATATTTAAATAATTATTTTTTGCCTTATATGTATGAATAGTTAGTTATGTATGAATAAAATTAAGTTTACAATGTTCGTGTAAACCTGCTTATAAATATAATAAAAATATAATCAAAAAAATATGTTTTTATAAGGTAAAAAGCGTCGATGGCCGAGTGGTTAAGGTCGTTGCTTGCCATGCGAGAGGTCGCCAGTTCAAACCCCGCCAGGTACCAATGTGTTTTTCAAATTTGAAATTCATATGTACCATCATTCGACGCTTTAGCGGTGAAGGAAAACATCGTGAGGAAACCAGCACACCTGAGAGATTGTTCAACGGTGTGTGAAGCCATGTCAGAGGCCTACGGGCGGCTTAAGAACTCTGACACCAGGTTGTTCATCAACCATACGATAAGAAGAAGAAGAAGAAGATAAGGTTATATTATCTTTATCAAAATTATCTATCTTTTATCTATGTCCAAGGTACATACTCAGTTGGGGGGCCGAGGTACAACATCATTACAATTTTAAGTTACAACTTGTTTAAACACACTTTTAATTGAGGTGTGCTTTTGACAACTATACCATCTAAAACCTTAATAAACTGAGATTATATCGGAAGTAAAATATATTTTATAAATACATATCGTGATAAATTATATAAGTAAATTCCAAAAAACGAACTTTTAAGGCAAAAAATAATAAATTACGTTTTTTAACTGCATTGACGCGGCGCCGGCGAATCACAACTAACTTCACGTGAGTCTTATCAAAGCAGGCTACGACAGCCATATACAATATTATTCTAAAGCGTGGGAGTTTACGAAAAATTACAATTGTCCTAGGTACAACACTGTCCAAGGTACAACAGGTTCCCCTATAGCTTAATTATTTAGGTTTCATCATCATCATCAGCCTACATGCGTCCCCACTGCTCAGGCACGGGCATACCCTAATCAAGGGCAGCTCGTACAGGACATAAGCCACAATATGCGTTATTTGGGTTTAAGAAGAAACATTCTTAAAGGTTTGTCTAGGATACTGAAAAAGTAGATCATAACATACGGGTTTTGAAGATATACCAATCAAACCTCTCAATTGTCTTAATTATCATTATCAATAAAATTTAAACATTAGCCGAAGTTTGGGATGACTTGTTCAGTTTTGTTTTACACCATGCTAGTTTTTTCATGATTTCAATCTGGTTCGATATCACTGGATCAATAATATTAATCCGCACAGGGAAGTAGGAGTATTAATTAAATTGCTTTGGTGGGCAAATGGAATGAGAGAACAATAATTAAAAAAACTTTATTTACAAAATACAAAACAAAATGAAGTAAATTTTTTTTTTTCTTTAAAATACCTATGTCTAGTAGCTAATACTGCTTGATGCCTCTAATTAACATAGAATCAAAAGCCTGTTCTTCCCATCTGCCTTCAGGTGCCCTGCGCCCGCGGTCGGCTGTACGTGCCGGAGCGCCGCCGCTGCTACCGCCCGGGCACAGCGGAGCCCTGTCCCGCCGGGGAGGTGGTCGCGTTTGACTTCGACGCGCGCCCGGCCCTGGACGGACTCAGCCATAACGGCGTCTGCGCATGTGGGAGCGGCGCTTGCACCAGGCGAGAGGTGGGTCTTCATCTAAATCTATATATCTCAAAGGTGACTTACTGACTGGTGACTTACGGACTTAGCCATAACGGCGTCTGCGCATGTGGGAGCGGCGCTTGCACCAGGCGAGAGGTGGGTCATCATCATAATCTAAATCTTTATAACTCAAAGATACTGACATAGTGGCCAACCACTGGACGGATCGGGCTGGAATTTGACTTTGATGCGCGCCCGGCCCTGGACGGTCTTAGCTATAACGGCGTCTGCGCATGTGGGAGCGGCGCTTGCACCAGGCGAGAGGTGGATCTTCATCATCAGCCCATATAAGTTCCCCATTGATGGGGCACGGGCCTACACTAAACCAGGGCGATAAGAATTGATAACACTGCCGACCGTGAGTGTAGTGTGTCATGATCGATTTCAGAGTGTAAATATTGTGAACGATGGTAGTGGTGACTTAGAAAATGGGTAGACCGATATGTCTGCCCTTAGACCTACCGTCATTCTCGCAGTCCTACAGTTCACCCATGATCATGGCGTTTGCAACAGTGCCAAAATATCGGGAGCTCATTGAAATAAAATAACATGGTAAAAATCCCGAACATACAGTTTTTTTATGTGTGTAACCATGATAGTTTGAAATTATAAAACCCTTATCGGTCTTCGGTTTAGAATAGCCCTATCACAAAATTTCGAGAGGAAAAAAAATTAGTACCCCTTCCTATGTTCAATACAGTACTCAAGATAAAACATAACTTTCCAGGTTGAAGCGTGCAGCACCCGCCGATGGACCGTACCATACGAGGGGGTCTGCCACATCCTCCGCACGCAGGGCCCTTGCAAGCCCGGCGAGTGGCTAGTGAAGGACCAGGGGCGGGTCAAGTGCCTCTGCCGGCCCGGGACCGTCCCACCGGACTGTAAGGAAGACACCAGGGTAGTGGTGGCCAGTTGACGAACAATCAGGCGTAGACACATATATTTGACGTGAGCATTTATAAGGAACTGCTGTCGAAGAGAGCAATGCCTGTGTAAAAGAAACTTGTAAGAGCAGTGGCCAAACTATACTATCTAGAGCCCGGTGCAAATTCCTTTCATGGGGCTCTAAAAATAGCAACTCTGGGATCTCTTGAGGAGTTGCCATTTCTGTGTACGTGGCGTCATAGAGTGGGGGCTTCTCATAGGTCGGTTCCCTGTGGCATTTTGCCAGCTCTGCCACTCCTAGTTACGCTGCTGAGTAAAAGAGAGAGGAAGATACAAAGTGATAAATCAGTTGAAGAATTTATCAGTCGTCATACATCCAAGGATCTGTCACAATGAGCACTACTTGTGTAAGAGAAAGGAGGTGGCAATAAAGAGCTCCAGCTTGGTCGGATTCGAATACTATGCTCTATCTCTTTCTTAATCTGATCGGTTGACAGTGACAGAGCATCGATATTCAATAACTCAATGTCAGGAAGACGTAAATCGAGCTGGGCTTTATTCTGGGAGTAATCTTTAGTAGACCTATTCAGTACAATGAACTAGGAACAACCCATGTACTCAGGGTAAGTTTGGAAGAAGACATGATGGTAGGGTCCGTATAGATTTTTCCTGAAATAATAAGGGAATGGTAAACAGTGTATTGAAATGATCAGGCAATAATGTTGCCTGTACGGATATATATAACAAGGATACTAGGTAGTGAAATGATCTCCAGTTAGATTAGGATTAGCTGAGGTAAATCTGAAACGGGTAGGTCGAAGAGATTATGGGGGCTTCAATATGCATTAAATATATTATTATCAGATGAACGAGCCCAACCTGAATACTAGAACTAATTTAATATCTGACTTTTAATGAAATGATTTATTTATGACTTTTGACGTATCAGTAGAAGTTATAGTTTTAAATTATGTTTTAGTATTTAACCGTTCCTGTCTTAACATATTTACCGGTTATCTTCATATACCTTGTGTAGATAGAACACTTTGTCTCAGTACTAATTATTATTTATATCTGAGATGAAAAGTGGCATTTGAAAAAAAAATGGATGTAAAAACATTAGTTATAGGTAAGTAGATAGGAATGCTAGGTTAGAATAGGAATTTCCTAATAAAAATGTATTTATATAGATGTGGTCCTTTTATTTATAAAAAATATTCAATAACTTACAAAACCCTAGTCTAGTCTTAAATGTCAAAAATACAGTTTTAATCATCATTATTATACTATTCATTGTTGACTGTTGCATAAATACCATTTGGTTCACAACCTCCAGAATATTCCGAATTCATTTGAATAAATCATAATTTTGGCAAGAAATTTCATCTGAACTTCTATTATTGTAATGATGTTAGTCGCTTCATCATCTTTTGTTGTTTATTTTACTATTTTCTCATTTTCAAAGTCTTCATTTTAAATCAAAAAAATGTTCTCCTTTTTTTCTTTCTTGCGTGGTATTTATACAACTAGTCTATATTGATAACTGAATTCGCGGATACGTGATGTAGGCCTAAACTAATTACCTAACTATATACAAGTCTAGTCTTTGTTCCCTTATTTACATTATCACTTGTTTCTTCATTTATTTGTCCTTCACCTTTGTTGACGATTTACCTGAAAATAAGAGACGTTTTATTAATCTCGTGTAAATTGACTGATTTAGAAATCTTTGAAATTGCGATTATAGTGCCAGTGTTATGTTTAGTAAATGAAGTAAGTATTCACTGTTTTTGGAATGTCCTATAAAGCTTTTTATATGAGCTAAGTAGGATGTACATGCAAACAGGAAAATTTCCGTAGGATACTACGAAACTAAGAGTTTTTAACGTAAAGTTTTTCAAGGCGAGAAATGTACCATAATGTTTTGTTGTGTTACCAACTGACCGAAATATATCCTGTGAATCTTGTTGAACGGCATCTCTATCGCGACCGTGGCGAAGATGGAGAGCACTAAGATGGTCAACAACTCCGGCACGTGCAGCTGAAAGGTAGCAAATGTTATTTATACAGTAACAATGAATATTATACAAGGTCATACAGGTTATTTGTTCTTGAGTAAAGTTCGAAAACACAATTTTTACCGCAACAGGCAAGGGCGCTACCAAATGCGGCATAGAGAAATATTCGTATGGACGTTTTGATTTTCCATAATTATTTTTATTAAAACATTTATAAGGTAACCCTAACGTATAAGGGCAAATAATTTCCCGTTGTTTTCTTAAATGGTGCAGTCTCACATAATTATGTTAAAGTAGAATATAAATATCTAAAGAGACACAATTCTATAGAAGTGGGAGGTAACTAGCCAAGGGACCAGTTATATTAAAATTATATTAATATTGATTATTAACGATTCGATTTACCGTAGATGACTAGGCAAGAGAAGCCAAGGCTGCAAACTGGATGCACGCGGCGGCGGTGGCGATCTAAACGGTGATTTTTTTTAACTGACATACGATAATGGCTTGGAGTAGCCTCGTCATCATCACCGGACTTGCTGGGGAGCGGATGGCTCTCGGATGATGTACTTAAGCATTTTCACCGTGTGTGTACAGTATCGTGCAAGCCTTCTGTTCTACGAGATCTTTCTGTTCTCTAGTCCGCTCTGTTGGTTCTCCATCGACGTTCGAATGATAGTTTTGTACTCACAAGTAGGAATGGCGAGTAGTACTCGGCGTGCCTCTGGATGCCGACGTTGTAGAAGAAAATCGGGAACTGAGTTAGGTACACGCCGTACGCGATCTTGTTGAAGAACTTGAACACTCGCGATTCGAAGAACAACGTGCCGATACCTGGAAATTGTTGGAATTGTCAGGTTTTAACTCTTCATATGGCACTGTATGTCCAATATATTGACATCATGATTTGAATCATAAATAGGATTATTTATGATTTAAATCATTAACCTAATCTTAAAATATTAGTATCACGCAAAAATATAAGGCGCTTAATAAAAGCTTAAAATATAAGGCGTCCGACCGATTTCGGTCATGGCGGCCGATCTCAATTGAAATCAGCCAAGTGCGCAGGACATATTATAGTACACAAGTGCACTCTCTAGTCCCTTACTCTCATAGTGCGGTGAGACGGCAATCCGACATGACCGATGAGAGATCGGGCGCAGGACCACCGGTTTAACGTGCTTTCCGAGGCACAGGCGTCCAACTGCCAAATTCCTTATTCCGGGCTGAGTTTTCTTCACAGAAAAACTCACACAAATTTTTCCCGACCCCGGACTCGAACGGGAGACCTCTCGGTCCTTACGCAGCGCTTGCTACCAATAGACTAACGAGGCAGTTAAAACCCTTACAACATTGCTTACATTGATTCCGAAATAAGTTGATTATGCACTTGTGTTACGGATATCAGAAACAAAAATGGTACCTATAAACAAATACACCGTTCGAGGGTTAACAGTTGACGCCGGACACAGCAGACGCCATCTTTGGCAAGGATAAGATGGCACATAACTCCACACAGCACTGACTTTCTAACTCCGGGCAGCGTGATTTCTTCATAGAAAAACTAGCACAACTTAGGCCCGACCTAGAATCCTCACCTATTGGTCTTTAAATGGCGTATATGGAATAAATTAATTCTACTCATGCATATTATAGGTACAAGTCATCAACACACTAATTGCTAATAGTTGTAGATCGTTCCACTTTTTTGGACAAAAGCTTCAGGCAAGCCTACTTGGCTAAAAGCTCTGTAAGCTCTCATTAACAGGTACGCTGCCTGCTTGTTTATAGAGATTTCTTTGATAAATCCGATGTTGTTTTATTGCAAAATACGAATTATACACCGTGAAATTTTAGTGGTTGTTTTCCCGAAGCGGAACGATTTGCCTTTAGTAGTACTATCAAATCATGCTAGTTCTTTCTTCAAATGTTTTATTTTTGACATTTTCACAAAAACTATTTTCTAATTTGAAATCGTGAGAAGCTCTTTTAAGATATGTTACCAGGTGTTATCAGGTACTGATTGCCGCATAAAATAGATGATTAAAACTAGAAGCTCTACCCCCTAAGTAATCAAGCGGTTCGAGCGTGCTTTCGAGTTTCGTTTATCCCTTCCATAAAACCGGTATTTATTGATTTTAATGAAAAATAAACTGTACAAATATATTTTACTACTTTTTTTTATAATAGGCTAATAAGATGACTTCAGTCCACCTGATGGTAAGCGGTAGTGAGATCCAAATATGAGGTCGACAGGCACAGTAGATCGTATTGAGCCTGTCGCACTCACCCTGAAGGCCTTCTTAAATGCCGTTTCACGCCCCGCCTGAAGAGCCCGGGATCATAGGAGGGAGGGAAAACATGAGCTGGAAGGGCATTTCATGCCTTAATGGCACGGGGCAAAAATTAGGAGCTAAACCTCTTAGTCCGCCAGCGCCTGCATTGTATGTGGATGGCAGCGCTGTCCAGCACGTGTCGTTCGGGAGTGGAAAGGAGGGAGGGACTAGCTGACGAAGCTCTTCAGAGCACTCCCCATTATAGAGACACTACTACTAAGATAGAATCCTGTTACTGCGGAAAAACAATCACTAAAATTATATTTTTCTTTTTGTCATCAAGCGTATCGCCGGCTACGCACTGACTTTTACACTACGCGCTCCCCCGCAGCCCGCTAATCTGCTGGGTAGACAGCGAACCTGTTAAGTGAAGTTAAGTTTTCAGTAAAGTTCCTTACCAGCGTAGTCATTGCAGACAGCCCAGTGGATGCCGCACATGAACAGACCCCAGAGGAAGGGCGAGAAGGCGGCGAAGAGGGCTGCTGGCCCCGGAGAGTACTTGTAGCCCTCCAGGCCCATCTTGTAAGGGCTCACGATCGTGAACGCGGCCAACGCCACGCAGCTGGCCCATAAAAGTCTCACTTGGGTCTGGAATTAAGGAATAATGTTCAAAATACCTTTGTTTCTTCGACAAACGATGATGGCTTGGGGTAGCCTCGTCATCATGACATTCCGGGGGAGCGGATGGCTGTCACCCCTAAATTAAAATATCCTGACATCTCTTTTCTTGTATCAACTACCACCATAATCTGTACTTAGATTAATTCGCTTACTAATCTACGTACGTATACAGTACGTATGTACCTACGTAAAATTGAAAGGTCACTTACATGCTCATCAGGAAATATAAGAAACTACATCTATCAGGAGTCTAAAATTTTGCATGGAAGTTCGTTTAAAAGGACTTGGGCGCACGTTTAGATGTTGTTTTGAGATATTCAATCTTAAAGTGGACAAAACGTCACCCAGTTGTAAACTTGTTTTGTAGTTCAGATCACCGATATAATATGCATCATACGAATCGTGGCCAGCCCATAAAGATCCCCACTGCTGGGACACGGGCCTATCCCAAACTAGGGCGATAAGGCCTTGGTCAACCACACTGACCAAGTGCGGGTTGGTTGACTCTAAGAATTTCTTCGTTGCTGTGCAGGTTTCCTCACGATGTTTTCCTTCACCGTTAAAGCGTCGAATAATAGTACATATGAATTTCAAATTTGAAAAACACAGTGGAAAGTGGCGGAGTTTGAACTGGTGACCTCTTACTTACATTTGATAAACTAAAGTTAAGCTTCTTCGTCCTCATGAAGTAGGCCATCAGCACACCGATCAGATAGACGGTGGCACGGTGCGTCGGCAGGATATACGAGTAGCGTGCCGCGTCTAGCAACTTCTGCACTCTGTGGAAAAGAAGAATAGGACAATTAATAACTTTAGGGGTGCGAGCCATCCGCTCCCCCGCAAGTCCGGTGTTGATGACGAGACTACTCCAAGCCATCATCGTATGTCAGTTAGAAAAAGAAAAAACAATGAATAACAAAATAATTTGACTGACTCGGTGGAACAATGATAAGTGACCCTGGCTAATTTTCCAAGAGTTGAGGGTTCGATTCCCACTCGGAACAAATATATGTGTGATGATCATAGGTGTTTGTTCCGTATCTGGGTATGATTATATATATAAGTATGGAGTTCGCTCGCCACCACGATTGGTGTAACCCAGTCGAAACGTCGGGCAGTAAGTAGCTATGTAATTTGCTACTCCTAATATCGCGTGGGTCTACACCCATAGAGACATATTTTAGTGTAATGGAACGCGAAAGTCTAAAATCTTATATAAGTATGTATTTATAAATATCTATGTAATTCTGTATATCAGTTTCTGGCCAATATTTAGTACAAGCTTTGCCTTGTTTGTGTTCCAGTGGCCGTGAGTGGAGATGTTCTAAAATTTATTTATTTATCTGGCAACATACTGAAGGTGCCTTCAGATATGAAAGGTGCTGAAATATTTAGCTCCATCGCGGCAACAGCAACATGAATACAGCAGCTCATGCCAGCTTTAGTACTTAAAATTTATGATCAGCAAGTACTTCTTCATAATCTGATAGTAAAATTAAGTCATGAAAGGCGTTTCAAAAATATCCCAATAGCTGTATTAAAGCAGGCAAACATTTGGTAAAAAATTATGCCCGTACTCCACAGTCCACATCCATATTTCATTGCATAAAACCTAATTGGTAAATATATTATTATAATTTGTAAGCCTGTTTTAATTACGAACTAAGTAGGTTCGACTATTTATTTAATTGTAATATAATGAATTTAGTATTCCATAAATGATCAGTTTAATAATCCCAGTCCGTTTACTCGTATCTCGACAAAATAGGAGTAATGTCGGCGTAATAATTAATGCTAATGTGTCTCAGATGTAGTAGGTACTTCACGCTTGACGTACGTACCTAGAACATACTTTACTAATGGATGTTTATAGTACTTCTATGTATTTTCAGCGTCAAGTATGCATGACCGAATATACACCAGATCGTATACTTAATGGCATAATATCTACTTAACATTAAATACGGGGATTCACTAAAGTAAAGTTACACGTTCACAGCTCTACGTTTTGTTTTCTAATTTTTAAACTACCGAATCTGATATATTTTAAAACGTTATTAACATGAGTGACATAAGAAAAGCATTATTAATTAAATACCATTGCCTATAAATGGTGAACATTTTAATAGTTTATTTTAAAAATGGTCACATATCTGGTGATATAGATACTGCGGTGGTCAGTCTTGATGAAATCTTGTATAAATTAAAAACTTATCCCTAATAAACCGCCTACTAAATATGCCTGTGGTCTCATCATCTAGTTAAACCTAGACTCAACTTAAGACTCCTAATTGATTGGAATAGTTGATTCTCAACATAATTTAGCGTTAAAATATCAAATGTGATGCTTCGCTATTCATGCTGCAAGGGTATGACAATACCTTTAGATAGTATATTTTCTTTCGTGTATTGTACACATACCTTTATGTATTGATAGGCACACACAGCTACTTTAAAGTACTTTCAAGTGCTTATTTGCACACAGAACTTTCATACGTCATAAATAACATAAATATTACACAATACGTTATGTTCGTTGTATTTTCATGATTGATATAAATAAAATATTTTGATTACCCGATAGAGTAAAATATTTAGATAACAAATATTTTTTTCTTATGGATAAATAAGCCATCAAAATTATAATCCAGTCTTAAAAGACATTTAAGTAATTTATTTTTAACTTAAGTTGCTAAAATAATATTTTTATTTGTTGTTTTTAATGCTATTAAAGCTTAATGTAAATTTAAAATTTGGAAAAAATCTCATTCATGACCCCGCTTGAACGGGGACTTGAACCACCGGACCTTCCGATATCGCGTCGGATGCTCTTTCCTCTGAGCTATGCAGGTGTTCCAAGTTCGAATTTTTTAAAATTTAAAATTTTAATTCTGCTAAAATAATAGTAAAGTGTGTTATCTATAGTAGATTAGTAAATACTATATTAGATAACAATACATTAATTTCAAATGGTTTATAGAAAATCTTAGACTGTGTAAATATCAATAATCGCTAGGCAAAAAGCCTTTCTAGAACTTTTGTGGTGGCAGTAGACCCTTCGTAGAGTAAATAAAAAATAGCCTTAGGGCTAAAAAGTCTAGATTAAAATGCGGTGTTTTATTTTATCGTAGAGGTTAAAGGTTCACCGCCTTGTTAGATGAGGCGAAGAAATGCGTCATTAATTAGAGTAATAGATGGTTTGCTCGCTTTCACAATATAAGTTGACTTTGGGGACAGATATTTCTGAATTTGCAACTTTTAATAAGACATTAATGGAATAATTCGATAAAAGTTGTATAATAAAGAAATAAATCTAGTTGACGCATTATAATACTGTTCAGAACATAAACAAATAGAGAAAAGTGAATTACTTATAATCAATGCGTAATGATCTTCTAAATGATTTAGGCATTGAAATCTACTCAAAATATTGTATTGATGATGTTTTAATGTTTTTCTGGGGTAGCAACAAAAAAAGCAATGTAACTAATACGTTACTGAGAGTGATTTCGGAAAACTTAGGCTGTCCGCCACTTCCGACTTTTTGTAGGAGCTATTATCGGACCGATTTTTCTTCCGACTGACCAACTTTGTAGGACGAGTGAGTTCCATTTTTCTCCGACTAAAAATCCTACACCGATTATCATTTAGGTATCATTAAAATACTTACGAGATTCCAAAATAGACGAACATGCTGATCTCATACCAATGTATGGCGAGATACCGCAGCACAGTGGAGGCGACGGCCACCAGGACTATGAGGGAGAGGCCCAGAGTTCGGTTCCGGGACAGCACCAGCATCAGCGGTAGTGTCGCGATGTACAGCTGCATGTCCATGCCGATCTGATGGGTATGCGTGAGGCACTGAGGAAGAAGAATTGGGTATAGTGAGGGTGTCGGATACATTTATTTGTCTATTGTCTAGTGAACCGCCCTCGCTTCGCTTTGGATACCTATATTATACATAGAACTTCTATCTATTAAAAAACCCGCATCAAGATCCGTTGTGTAGTTTTAAAGATTTAAGCATGGATAGTCAGCCGCGGGAAGCAACTTTGCTTTACACTTACTATGTATTTATCATCATCAGCAGCCTAATACATCCCCTACTCCTGTTGCGGCACGGGCCTAACCTAAACTAGGGCGATAAGGCCTTAGTTAACCACTTTGGCCAAGTGCGGGTTAGTGGACTACACAACCTTCATCACCAGCCCATATACGTCTCCAATTCCGGGGCACGGGGCTACTCTAAACGATAGGGCGATAAGAACTTAGTCAATCAGCTGGCCAAGTGCGGGTTGGTTGACAGACTACACAACCTCAGAATTTCTTCGTAGGTGTGCAGGTTTTCTCTAGATGTTTTTCCTTCACCTTTAACAACCTTGGAAGGATACCTTTATCAACGGAATAGTATCCAATACAATGATTTTTGGAATTTTTGTCAGCTTGTTTGTGTTTGTGCATGCTAATCTCAGAAACGGCTTAGCCGATCTAGATGTGGTTGTCATTAATATGTTGTGTACAGCTTCACATAAAATTTTGTATTTGTTTCATGTCAATCTTTTCATAAATAAAAAAGTTATACTATTTAAAGAATCACGTCGAATTTGGTGCATTTGTAGGCGCAAGTATATAAAAAAAATGCTGCCTAATGTCCTTTTTCCGCGTAAATGAAGTCGCTGGTACAGCTATTTATAATTAAATACAAAGTGCCAAGTATACTACATGCATAGCGTTGAGCATCGATTTATTGCATTTGTTAACGCCCCAGTACACCGCTTTTGATACGTTTGCCCTTTCGGTCACTAAGAGGTACAGTTGAGTAATTCATTTCAAAGTCCTTCAAAAGCCCGGGCTGGCGTTTTTATATTGTCTCGTATCATCATCATCATCATATCATTGTACGCATCGATAATGACAGAATTATACATTGTGGCGTGTGTAAAGGGCAGGCTTAGTAAATTTGACTTTTCATTTCCATGCCTAATAAATCAATGATGAATGTCAATAAAACAAACTTTACTTGAAAGAAATGTTTGATACTGCAGTTAAGGGAGAGCCCTTAGGAGTAATCGAATGAATCATAAATTAATGGATTGTAAATATTAATCAGTCCATTATAAGGGTCTGTATTGTAAGACGTTCAATAATACATCTATAATTTTAGTCTCTTAAAAACGCGAGCATTTTTAATGCCATTAATATTTATTAATGTAATTATACTAGTTATGAAATTAACTAGGCTAGGTCAACCGAAGTGTAACATTGTGGGCAAAAAACTATACTTTACTTATAAATGTATTGATGCATTTAGTTCAATGTTGATTACTCAATTACGCGTCAGATCAAGAGTAATATAACAAAGAACCCAAAAAATCTAATCATAACACCTAAACCTAATCGTTAGGTACGAAAACAATCGTTATTAAAGAAAAAAAATGGTGAAGAATGTAGCTATATTGCACATAAAATATAAATTCATAAATGTTCTGACCATGTCATTGATTCCTAAATAGTGTAATGTACCTTTTACTACTATACTTAGTCTCCTATACTCTATCTATACTCCAGTCAGTTTAAGAAAGGGCATCAACTAACTTCTTATCTCTGGTACACTTAGTTGTGCGCTCTGGACATAGTTGTGGAATCATACATACTGATATAACCCCTCCACCATCTATGTAAATTTTAATAAGATGTGTAGTAAAAACAGCTCTTTATCATAAAGGTCTGAACCGATGTCCATTTTTAAACTGACTTGAATTAAGAGGTCTCAATACGCCCCCGTAAGCACTAATTCTGTGAGCTATGCTTTTCATTTTCAGCGAAACAATAAAATGTATCTTCATACTAAAAGTTGAATGTAAATCGCATACGCGATGGCCCTCATTAAAATGTTTATCAATTCATTTATGGGGCTAAATTACTTCACCGACTGAATCTAGATTATCTCGAACAGTGGGTGAGTGTGTCTCAGGTCATAGTATCTTCTAATGATGATTAGGTTATATAACATCCATGGGAATGCATTCGCACATCCATTGTTTTCGAATGGGACTGGGGCATTAGACTGATGCGTATCGATCGAATATGTTGAGTTCGAGACTCTGTAATTAAATAGAGGCAGTTGTGTGGCAACATTGCAAATTGCACGGGAATAAACCCAGGGGAATAATTAGGAAATTACTTGGTTCTACGCGCTCGTAAATCGGTTAGAAAGTTCATTTTTTCATGCTTTGATCCTACAAAGAATATGCGTATATTCTGACATATCGATAACATAGTATTGTCTATTATTTGCGCGAACACTACACAATTTTTTTTTACAATTTACTTTACATTTTACAGACGCAGTCTTGCCCGTGACCACGAGCGCTGTAAAGAGTTCGAAACGTCGGGTCTCTTAATAATATGTTTAGAATAACAACACTCGCCAGTTTAATCCGTACAATTAGTTTTATTTCAAACTAGCTGTGCCGCGACTTCGTTCGCGTAGACAACAGGATTTAACTACAAATTTCCTTAGATTTTGGCAATTGAATTCACAATAAATATTCATAAAATATGTGAACAAAATTGTCAACATCTTAAATATACTATTATTAAAATAAAAAGTTAATACACAATTTTTTTACTATCATAAATGTGAATCAATCTGAAACGATAACCATATAGTCCAGTCAATTAAGCTTAAATTAGGTAAGAATCTCGGAATTCAAGATACCCAGCTGTAAGTCTGTAAATACTTAGATATTGACACCCTAAAAGTGGTCTCAAAACCTACATGGTAGGGTGTACGCAACTTTTAAATTTTCAAGGTCAAATGTCACAAATATGAGTTTTATGAACTTTTGAGCGAAACGGGAAGTTTTATCATAAAAGTGTGTAGGAGAAAATTGCTTATCATCTATTTATCTATAAAAATTTGTTTGTACGTTTTATTCCTAAGATTTACCATTTCAGAGATACAGCGATGCAAATAGTTGAAAAAGTTGTATTTTCAAAAGCTTCCAGACCCCCGTGCGATTGTGCTAGACAGTTAAAATTTTCACAACTGATGTATTTCAGTAGCCTCTATAACATCTAATACTAGAAAAAGCTTAAAACCAATGTTTAAGTGGGTTCTCATACAAAAACTATGGTTTTTTTTTCTCACACTTGGCCGGTTTTTAACGTGGTTACCCCAGTAAACCTATTCCAGACTACACCTTTTATACGTGAAGAACACGTATAATATGGAAGCCTAGTTGAATAATTGTTTTATGTTATTTTTAGTACTATACATATACGTTTCAGTACATTTAAACTGCTTATTATGGGTCAAAAAGTACGAAATAACCAATTATTAGAATTTCTGTTTGAAGTATAACTGAAAAAAAATACATTTTAAAAATGTTAACTGTCCATCTAACTCTATTATGAACGTGAAGATCCATATTAACCAAATTTAATTTAATGAAACGCAGAAATCTTAAATCTTCTGAATACTGAAAAAAACACAAAACAATTATTTAACTAGGCTTCCTTATAAACAACGTGTTCTTCATGTATAAAAGGTGTCGTCTGGAATAGGTTTACTGGGGTAACTACTTTAAAAACCGGCTAAGTGTGAGAAAAAAAAAACCATAGTTTTCGTATGAGAACCCACTTAAACATTGGTTTTAAGCTTTTTCTAGTATTAGATGTTATAGAGGCTACTAAAATACATCATTCGTGAAAATTTTAACTGTCTAGCACAATCGCACGTGGGCCTGGAAGCTTTTGAAAATACAACTTTTTCAACTATTTGCATCGCTGTATCTCTGAAATGGTGAATCTTAGGAATAAAACGTACAGACAATTTTTATAGATAAATAGAAGATAAGTAATTTTCTCCTACACACTTTTATGATAAAACTTCCCGTTTCGCTCAAAAGTTCATAAAACTGATATTTGTGACGTTTGACCTTGAAAATTTAATAGTTGCGTACACCCTACAATATGTAGGTTTTGAGACAACTTTTAGGACGTCAATATACAACTATTTACAGACTTACAGCTGGGTATCTCGAATTCCGAGATTTTTACCTAATTTGACTGGACTACATATACCTACTTTCGTTACTACTTTCGTAGATTGTATTGTATTCGTAATAAAACAATGAGATAATAACGTAAAGCGCAATAAAATATAACTTATGAATTACTTTTTGTATTTGAAACAATATTGCGAAATAATAGAGCATAGTGACATCTCTTTAACTAACCAAGAACTAAACACTCATCACATCATATCAAATCTGACAGCATTTGACATGACTTGCCAGCTAAAAACGTGATAGTTGGGGAGCCCAACGGGAGTTTTTGGAGTATTGATCAGACTCAGACTCTGTCTTGTAAGATTTTTAAATGGGAGACTCCTTGCACCCTTTCATGTACCTCTGCCGTGTATGTACACTTCATACGGGAGGGAAGGGGTGCGTGATCTTAAAAAGGATAGCTGCTAATGCTAATTACAAAGACACTGTTAAAAGAATTGGGCAGGATTATGAAGAACTAATAATCTCTGATGGTTTCCATGGGGCGATGACCGTAGAATCGCGCCTATAATAACAATTACTTAAACCTTTGACACAACAAAGATCCAAGGGGCACTTGACCAGTTTTCTAATGATCTATGTGATTTTATTTGTAACGATCTTTATATACGATAACTTTCTTTAATTTTATAATGTCCAACATTTTACGTGAATGTTTATAAATTTCCCTTTATTTGCTTAGAATAGCGATATCCCTCTATGTATATAAACATTCTGATAATATCGAACAGTCTATCAATTGGAACAACACAACCCACCAATGTAAGCCAGCAAGCAAATATTGGATAACTGACCACATCCATACCAAAAACCAGTTAATAGAGAAATGTAGCGAATTCAATAAACCTTTGAACCTGGCCTTTCTTCAAAGGTCTTCGACGGTATCACCCACATAAACCCATTTAGCTTTCTCTTCTTCAGCAAAACATCGAACCTACACATAGAAAAACTTCTCCAAATAATTTACCAACAAAGCACAGCCGATATCAAACTGCAAACTGAAGGCCTGACATCAAAATACAAAAAAGAGTTAAACAGGGTAGTCACCCTGTTTAACCTGTTTTAGGGAGTCCCCTATCACCAAAGCTTTCAGTAGCACGCTCCAAGAAGTCTTCAGGTCACTATGATATTCTTAGGAAACAAAAGGAATTGGTGTAGAGGATATGCGACTGATAAACTTTCGCTTTGCAGATGACATTTCCTAGTCGAAATACGTATACAGACAGAACTTGAGTTGATGCTCGAACAACTGAGCGCAGAAAGCGTTGACGTTAGACTGACGATGAATAGATCCAAAACCAAGGTCATGACCAACAGCACCACTGATTTGGTGGATTGCAGTCAACAGGCAGGTGAAGCAATATGTAGAGGAGCATACTTGGGCTAGGCAGTCTCCTTCGAAAACAGGCAGGACACAGTAATAATCCGTAGAGCAGACAACGCCTGGAAAAGCTTCTGGTCCATGAATGGGTATATGAAGGGTGATCTTCTTATATCACTGAACCTATCCCACAAAAATCCGACAAAAATCAGAAGTCCAAACTCAAGGTTTTTCAAAAAGCTATTAAGCGGAGTATCATAGGTATTATGTTAAAGAAAAAATAAAATATACCACCATCCACTCCCGTACTGGTATTGTTGTTGGTCAAAACTGATGTAGCAATGGTCGGGGAATGTGATGTGAAATGTGCGAGGATAAAGAACAATAGATGGACCAGAATTGTTACAAATCGCGTGCCTGAAGACTATTTTCGCCGAAGAAGACCTAAGAAAAGGTGGTATGACGATCTGGTCCATGTATCAAAAAACTGGCAAGTCCTAGCATTGGACAGAGAGCAGTAGATGAGTTTGAAGGATACTTTGCCCAGCAGTGAGGTGATACAGGTTAAGAAAAAAAATTACAGTTTATTATACAGCAGGACTTCGATATCAACTTGAACCTCCGGCATAAAAATGTAACGCGCTGAAGTATCTCAAGATTTTGAACAGACACAAAGATTAATTATAACTTTGTGGTCCAAATCGGTACAATGACACTTTTTAGGGATTATTTAACATGCACTTTGAATGACTGACACGGTCAAATAACTTTTTTCTTTCAACAGCTTGTTTATCCTCCTGTATTAATCGCTGTCCCCCCACTTATAAAGAAAGTGTAATAAACTTTTTTCTTATTTAGCGTAATCTTTCTACCGATTCCATGTCGTTCGAGTAACTGCAAATCTAGCTATTTACCTCCCCTACTATGATGTTTTGCTCAATAAAGTAGTCCGTATAGTCCTAATCAGAAGGTTCATTTTGGTCGATATACTTTTACTACTTTTGTACATGATCTAATAAAGTTAGATTTTTAACTATCCTACAGGAATTTCTGTGACTAAAAGTATTTGAGATCTTGACCGGGGATGTATGGTACCACCATGCAAAATTTCATTTAAATTGGTTTAATAGTTTCAGAGATCAGTCATTTATTTAGGTTTTTTGAATATCCCACGGGAACCAGTTAACTGTCAGTGATTTCAAGTATCCTATGCATTTTTCCGGAATTTAAATTACCTTCGTGTAAATTTTCATTTAAATTGGTTCAGCCGTTTAGGAGGTCAGTCGAAACAAACAAACAAACAGACAGAGATACAATTTTTTTTTTAAGTATGGGGTTGTGTTCTACTACTCTCAAAACATATCCCTGACTGGTTTTTTTGCGTTTCTAAGAAAAGTACAAGAATTTTTGCCTCTACGTTTTTATTATAGTATAGATGTCGATAACAATAATATAATGTTTTGTCCCGTAGTTTTAACCTGCGAAGTTTTAAGGCGAAGCTAAAAGAAAGGGTAATAGGGATTATTAGGAATAATTTTAATTTAACGTAACAACTCCCATACTTGCGAGGTTTCATTATTTAAATGACGCATAAAAGGAATGTTGTTTCTCAAACATTTGTTTATTTCGTTACCTTTCAACATTTATTCTAGTCAGTAGAACAAAAATTATCTAAGACCAGACAAGGTTCGCGTTACAAGTTTAAGGACGTGCTGAATTTGCATATTGTATAAAATGGCCAGAGGTAAATAGGTGAGGTAATGCGTCGATGGCCGAGTGGTTAAGGTCGTAGCTTGCCAAGCGAGAGGTGTTTGTAAAATTTAAAATTCACATGTACTACTATTCAATACTTTGACGGTGAAGGAAAACATCGTGAGGAAACCGTCACTCCTACGAAGAAATTCTTAGGTTATGTTATCAACCAACACGCACTTGGCCAACATGGTTGAATAAGGCCTTATCACCCTACATTAGACTAGCATGCCCCAGCAGTAGGGATGTATATGGGTTGTTAATGATGATGATGATGAAATAGGATCGAACATATTAAATAAAACTTTGACCTACGGTGAAACACATGGTTCACCTAACGAGTTAGTGTTTTTCATTAGAATGATTGATTGTGTGTGGATATTACCTAATTTACATAGCATTTCAAAGGTTCCGGACCTGAATTGGAGATTGGACATCAGAACGCTTAGTTTGTTGTCTGTCTGTGAATTCCCTGTTTCTCGAATATTTATATCGATGTTCCGACGTACAACATGTCAAAGCGTTAATGCATTCTTACTTTGACATAAAAGTTTGTTGGACAGCTATTTTAAGGCTTATTTTCATTATTTTCATATTTTATTTTACTTTATGTAAGGTATTCACACGACAAATTACATTCGAAGATAGACATATCACAAAAATCGTATAGTTCAGATCTAGATTGTTAATAATTACATAAATTCTAAAGTTGCCTTAACCAAATTATACTCACCATTTCTTCAAAGCCGAAGTAGTTGTGGATGAAGAGGAAGCTCCTCCACATGGTCTTCTCGCAGACCCTGCTGTGCTCCTCCACTACCAGGTTCCACTGGGGACCGTTGTTCACGTCAGGCAGGATGTAGGTGCAGAACAGCATCAAGCTCAGGAACATGGGGAAAAGCCTGGAACAATTAAATTGGTATATCATAAGACAAAATAGTAGAAGAAGGCCGAAGAAGACATGGATGTATGAAGACATGGATGTATTGTGTGAGAGATGATATGGGAGTGAGAGCAATAGACACAGAGCTGACGAATGATAGGCCAGCGTGAAAGAAGTACACATGTTGCGCCGACCCCACTTATCGTGCGTGGGACAAGAGCAGGAGAATGATGATGATGATCATACGAGATCTATTTGATTTGAATTAGCCCAAATATGCCGCAATCAAGAGGCTGGAGCTTAACCTAAGCTTGGGCGATCCAATCAGGTCTTAGTCAAATATGCATTATTGTATTTCTGAGTAAAGTAGCTTAAGCAGAAACAACAGTAATACTTGAGTATTGTCCGTCACACAAATATTTGACCAGGGTAGAGATTGAATGCAAGAGACATATTAATGCCTGCCTTGTGCCTGGGTCAATTTAATCTGCAGGGAATAGCTAAGACGTTTTCAGATTTACGTTAAAGTGAACTAATTGTGATCAAAATTATCAGATATGATATTCTCGAACTATTTGCTTCGTCTACAACTACACGTCGGATTCTTTAATTGTTCCACAGTTTCCTTTTCTTGGTTTCAAAGTGCGATTATCCAATAGCTACTTAACTTTAAGTAATTGTAATAGTTCGCTACTTAGCGACTGCAAATAGTTGCTAGAGTACTTCCTATCGTACCAAGAAGTTCCTAAGGACAATTTAGAATCTCATTGGTTAAACCGTCACGTAGGGTTTTTGGCGACGGGAAAAGACATGGTCTGGTATCCGTTTCTTGTCATTGACTACGCAGAATAATAACCTTAAAGGATATTTTTACCTTTTTCTTTTACATTAAAGCATTTTATTACATAAAAGCACGTTTTATGTTATCAGTACCTATATGTAGTATAAATTAAAGTCGCTTACCGTGCCTGTACCTATGTATGCTTAAATCTTTAAAACTATGCAACGGATATGAATGCTGTTTTGTTTTTAACCGACTTCAAAAAAAGGAGGAGGTTCTCAATTCGTCTGTATGTATATTTTTTTTTTTTTTATTATTTTTTTTATGTATGTTCACCGATATTTTCGTCAATTATAGATGGATTTCAAAAATTTTTTTTTGGTTGTATAGAGTTCAGTTCCGAGGTGGTCCCATTTTCACCAGTCTCGGATCTGATGATGGGATCCAGGAGAAATCGAGGGCAACCTTCAAATTTTATAGGGACATGTACCGCGTTTTCCATTTTATCTGAAGGCGTACTGGCATTTGCTTCTGGCTATCATAATTTTATGATGCTGAGCTGATGATGGAAGGTCAACTCCTTAATAGATGAGTAAAAGAATAATACTGTATACATATTAAGACTACTAGTTATAATATCAGTAGCATTACAGGTGAGCTAAACTATTAGATTGACCAGTCTAGGATCTGATGATGGGATCCAGGAGAAATCGAGGGCAACCCTCAAATTTTATAGGCACATGTACCGCGTTTTACATATTTTCTAAAGTAATATTGGTATTTGCTTCTGGCAATCATAATGTTATGATACTGAGCTGATGATGGAAGGTCAACTCCTTAATAGTTGGGAGTAAAGGGATTATTCTTTCAAATCTGTGTACATATTGATACTACTGGTTATAATATCAGTAGAATTATAGGTGAGCTTAACTAATAGGGTGTAAAAAAAATTGTAAACAAAAAAAAAACCGCCTTCAAAAACACGACTCACTAAAAATTACAAAATAATATAATACGAACATTAATCTGGGTATGAATTTGATATGTTGTTGAGGGCGTTGCCGTTTATATTTCACGCAGTTTTCCTCAAAAATTTAAATTTATTTGGCTTTTATGCAACAGATTTGGATGCTGTTTTATTTTTGTATAGATTGAGGGATTCAAGAGGAAGGTTTTCATCTGTGAATAAAATGAAGCGAGGGCGGGTCATTAGTTACATTACTATGTCATTAAATTTAGAAAAATAAATAGTTGTAGTAGGTTTAAACATTAGGGGTACTAGGTCGGAATACCTCCACGTGGTGTACCACCTCCCTGGGCAACGTGGCCGACTAATGGCCGCGGCTGAAATTCCGACACACTGGCGCTCTTCCGCTCGATCTCCGTTTTGGAGAGAGGGTGGCAGAGCGCCGAGGTGGGCACCCCTTTTCCTCTTTCTGAAGAGGGAGCGGTGGCCCAGTGGTGGGGCGTGTTTTTCGCCCATGACGGGTTCTGTCCCGCGAGGTCTGGCGGGTTCGCTAATCGCAGTTGTTGCGAGAGGCGGACAGGTGGTTCATCCACCGACTGCCGGAAAACCTGCTTCTTCGGAGGTAGGGGCTTGCCTTAATTGGCCGGCCCAAGAGGAAGGAAAATCTCCATAAAAACCCCCAACGAGGACGCTGCGACACGAGGCGTCCTCCCCGTCTCACCGTCGACGGCGTGGTCTTTTCCATTCTTTCGACGGGGAGACGGTGGTAGGCTGGGTGCCGCTATCGGTCCCCCGCACGGCACTTGCCGAACCGTGTGCGTATATAGGCTTCCTGCCGCATGCCGGGCTCTGCGACAGGTGACCGGTTTTCCCGCGCTGGTCGTGGGAATTGCATGGATATTATTAATGACAAAACCCAAAATAAAGAGGATGCCGAGGGCTTGGTGGCGACGCCGAGTGCTAAGGCTACGGAGGTGGTCGAGGAACCCAGCAGACGCGTAACGCGTCAGCAAACCTTAGTTTCTCAGCAAGGGACATCCAAGGGCTTGCCAATACCGGCTCAAGTTGAGTCGTTCAAGCTCTGGAACAAGGATTCGTCGGAGTTCGGGCCGATATTGGGAGGAAAGAAAGGTCGAGATCGAGATCGTTCGCCCATTGTAGGCGTGGCCCCGGAGATTACTTTGCGGCGCCAAAAGCGAGCCTTGGAAAGGGCTAAGGTGGAGGCTCAAGGGGATGCCAAAGTTGAACAATTGCTGCGCGTCGTCAGAGGCAAGGACGAAGAAATGGAAGATTGCTGCCTCTCAGATGACACAACTTCCAGTGAGGACAGCGTGTCGATCGCCATTCCGACTCTGTCGCTGATTCCGGCGCCGGAGGAGACAGGGACTGACCTTAAGAGGAGAATTGAGGCATCCGTGGAAATTGTCAAAACGGTGGTGAAGACCTCCCACCGCTTGAAGGGCACATCCCAGAGGGCTTTAAATGAAGCGACGGAAATGTTTTCTCGGGCTGCGGAGGTACTTTCCGCGAGGTCTGCAACTGAGGAGAACCGCAAGCTCCAGGAGGCGAACATTCGCCTCCAAGCCGAGCTCAGCCGGCAGGGCAAGGAGCTCGCGGAACTCAGAGAGGAGGTCGCTAAGATGCGTACAGCCCCTCCTGGGCAGGCGCACGCTGCGGACGGTGTGGGGAACAACATATTCGCGTATGTGAACACGCGACTCGCGTCGTTAGAGGCGCGTCTCCCCCGAAAACCTGCGGCCACCACTGGCAGCGGATAAGCGCCGCTTGGCGAAAGCGCAGTCGGCCCCTGTACCGGCAGCGCAGCCTCCTGTGGCCGAGCAAACAAGCACACAGCGCGCATCAGCGCAGAAGCCGAAAACTCCCGCGCCTGCCAAACCCGCACCCCAGCCCAGGGAGGGCAAGGGAAAACGGCGAGGCAGGAAGGGCAAAGCGGCATCCGCTGCCCAGCCCCCACGGGAGCCCCAGCCCCTGCCGCCAGCACCAGCGTCCGTGGAAGAGCCATGGAACCTGGTCGCGCGAGGGGCAAGGTGGTACGCGCTGGCGCGGCAAAGCCCCAACAACAGCCGAAAAGCTGAAGACGCCCAAACTCCGCCCCCCACGCTCGGCGGCAGTAGTGATCACGCTACAGCCGGAAGCCGAGAAGAGGGGCGTGACGTACAAAGACGTCATCTCGCAGGCCAAAGAGAACATCTCCTTGGCAGCCCTCGGGATTGAGTCGGTGCGCTTCAGGCGAGCGGCCACTGGCGGCACCACTATGGAGCTGCCGGGGGCCGAGGAGGACGGCAAGGCTTCGCAGCGAGAGCGTCCTCGCTGCGAAGCTGAGGCAGGTCCTCAAGGCGGAAGACGTCAGAGTTTCCCGGCCTGTGAAGTGTGCAGAAATGCGCATTTCTGAGCTGGACGACTCCGTCACCGCTAAGGACGTAGCCGACGCCATCGCCAAAGCTGGCAGATGCTCGACGGAGGCCGTACGTGTCGGCGAAATCCGTCGAGCCAGATCAGGGCAAGGCGCGTGCTGGGCGAGGTGCCCCGTGTCGGTGACCAAAACGCTGGTGGGCGGAATCCGTCTGCTGGTGGGCTGGTCGTCGGCGCGGGTCACACTGCTGGAAGCCCGAGAGCTGCGCTGCTTCCGCTGCCTCGAGAAGGGGCATGTGCGGTTGCAGTGCACCTCAGAGGTCGACCGGAGCAACCAATGCTACCGGTGCGGCCAACTCGGGCATAAGGCGAACGCCTGTGAGGCAACGCCGCACTGCACAGTGTGCTCTGTGGCCGGCCGCAAGGCTGACCACAAGGTTGGGAGCAAGGCCTGCACTGCTCCTAAGCCTAAGCGCGGTCGGAAGGCTGCTGCTGCTGCCCAGGTGCAGCGGCGGCCTCCCCACTCTGAACCACCCAGGGACGAGGAGATGGTAACCGAATCCCAATAATATGGCGCCTATGAGATTTCTCCAGGTGAATCTCAACCACTGTGCCAGGGCTCAGGACCTTTTTGTCCAGAGCATGGCGGAGTGGTTGACAGCCGTAGCGATTGTGGCCGAGCCGTACATTGTCCAGCCTCAGTGGGCGTCGGATATAGACGGCTGTGTTGCCATAGCCACCCGGGTGGATGCTGGCGCTCCTCCCGTTCAGAGGATTGAACGGGGGCACGGATGGGTCGCGGTCGAGTTGGGGGACACCCTGGTCATCGGGGTGTACTTCTCTCCAAACCGGCCACTCGCTCAGTTTGAGGGTTCGCTCTCGGAGCTCGAGTCCGGTCGTGTTCCGCAACCGTTCGCTCCAGGTGCTGGTGGCCGGTGATTTCAACGCCAAGTCTTTGGCGTGGGGATCACCGGCGACATGTGTGCGTGGAGAGGCGCTGGAAGAGTGGGTAGTCGCTTCGGGCATGGCCATCCTGAATCGGGGTTCGGTCGACACTTGTGTGCGCATGCGGGGGGGGTCTATCGTGGACTTATCGTTCGCGACCCCTGCTCTCGCACGGCGTGTCCAGGGCTGGGAGGTGCTGGTCGATGTGGAGACGTTGTCGGACCACCGGTACATCCGGTTCGACGTTACTCCGCTCCCGGCGACTCAGACCAGTCCAAGCCGTTCTGCCCGGCATAGGGATTGCCCGAGATGGGCCTTGAAGCGACTCGATCGCGAAATGCTGGAGTGTGCTGCCATCGTCCAGGCATGGGTGTCAGTGCCGGATGGGCCTGCTGAAGTGGAGGATGAAGCGGAATGGTTCCGGGAGGCGCTGTCGCACATCTGCGACGCGGCCATGCCCCGGGCCGGGCCGATTCCTCCGAGGAAGCAGGTGTACTGGTGGAACGCAGACCTCGCGGCATTGCGCTCCGCATGCGTGAGGGCGAGACGCCAGTACACCCGGTACCGGCGCAGACGCGCCCGAATCCAGGACGAGGAGATCCGCCTGTACGACGCCTACAGGGAGGCGAAGAAGGCGTTGAAGGTCGGGGTCGACAAGGCCAAGACGAAGGCGAGGGAGGAGTTCATCGAGACGCTCAATGCGGATCCATGGGGAAGGCCGTACAGGCTGGCGTTGAGCAAGCTCCGCCCCTGGGCACCCCCGGTGACGCAGAGCCTCTCGCCCCCCTTGCTCCGAGTCGTGGTCGAGTCACTTTTCCCGAACCGCGAAGTGCACACTCCACCAGCGATGGCGCCGCCGTCAGTAGTGGTCGCAGACGAGGTTCCCCCCGTGACCGAGGCAGAGCTCGGCGCGGCGGCCCTCAAACTCCGCAGCAGGAACACAGCTCCTGGCCTAGACGGCATACCCGGCCGCGTGTGGGTTCTGTCCCTCAAGTGGCTGGGGCCGAGGCTGCAGAGTCTGTTTTCTGCTTGTCTGGAGCAGGGACGTTTTCCGCGTCAGTGGAAAACGGGGAAGCTCGTGTTGCTGAGGAAGGAGGGTCGACCACCTGACTCTCCTTCGGCCTACCGCCCGATTGTGCTGCTCGACGAGGTTGGGAAACTCCTTGAGCGCATAATCGCTGGCCGTTTGACGGACCACCTAGAAGAGGTGGGGCCGAATCTGTCCGATGTGCAGTTCGGCTTTCGGCGCGGACGCTCCACGGTCCACGCGATCCTCCGCGTGCAGGACATAGCCAGGCAGGCAACGTCGCAGGGCAAATATGTGTTGGCGGTGTCTCTCGATATCGCCAACGCGTTCAACACCCTGCCGTGGAGCGTCATAAGGGAGGCCCTCAGGCACCATGGGGTCCCTCTTTACCTGCGGTTGATCCTCGACTCGTACCTGGAGGAGAGGTACGTCGAATTACCGGGGCGCGATGGTTGGCTGCGTCACCCGATGTCGTGCGGTGTCCCACAGGGATCGGTCCTCGGTCCGCTCCTGTGGAACATCGGCTACGACTGGGTACTGCGTGGAGCCAATATCTGGGGTGTCGGCGTGACGTGTTACGCCGACGACACCCTGGTGACTGCGAGAGGGAAATCCTTCCGAGAGGCATCGATCAAAGCCACTGCAGGCGTGGCGCAGGTCGTCGGACGTATCCGACGTCTGGGGCTGCATGTAGCACTGGAGAAGTCCGAGGCGATCTGTTTCTATCCGCCTCGGAAACAACCACCAGCCGGGTCCAGCATCATAGTGGGCGGAGTCCAGATCCGCGTCGAGTCGACCATGAAGTACCTGGGATTGGTCCTCGACAGCCGCTGGACGTTCGACGCCCACTTTAAGCTCTTAGAGCCTAAATTGATGCGGACGGCGGCCGCCCTGGGCAGACTGCTGCCCAATGTTGCGGGACCGACGGCGTCATGCCGGAGGCTCTACGCGGGAGTGGTGCGATCGATCGCCCTGTACGGCTCACCTGTGGGCTGAAAACCTGACAAGCCGGGGTATTACCCGTCTGCGACGTCCGCAGAGGGTGATGGTGGTCAGGATAGTACGGGGCTATCGCACTATCTCCTTCGAGGCGGCGTGTGTGCTCGCTGGTACGCTCCCCTGGGACATTGACGCGAGTGCCCTCTCGGCGGTGTTTCACTACCGGGAGGAGGCGCGTCGGGTTTCAGGCCAAGGGATGGCTCCGACAGAACTCGGGGCTCTGATGGAGGAGATTCGCACACAAGCTGTGGAACTCTGGGACGAACGACTGGCTGACCCCGGGTCGGGCATTCGCCTAATCCAGGCTATTCGGCCCGTCCTCGCCGCATGGGTGAAAAGGCGACATGGTTACCTGACCTTCCACCTGGCGCAGGTCCTCTCGGGGCACGGCTGCTTCGGGCGATATCTGTGTCGGATCGGGAGGGAAGGAAGTGCTGCCTGCCATCACTGCGGCTCCTCCGAGGACAGTGCACAGCACACACTGGAGGTGTGCCCTGCGTGGGCTCAAGAGCGCGTTGCGCTCACCGCCTCTGTCGGGCGCGACCTTTCGCTGCCGTCCGTGGTGTCTGCCATGGTGGCGAGCGCGAGCTCGTGGGATGCGGTGACCTCCTTCTGTGGCAGCGTCATGTCGCAGAAAGAGGCCGCCGAGCGTCAGCGTGAGCTGGACAATCCCGCTCGACGACGTTCGAGGCGAGGCCGGCGGGGCGACGGTGCCTAGCCCCCGGCTGCCCTGCGGTTCGGGGCGTAAGAATACGGCCGAGGTATCCCTTTCCTGTCGTAAGAGGCGACTAAAAGGGCACTTGGGGTCGTGGGGTGTGTGCGGGGGGGCCTGCGCGCACTCTGTGAAGCGACCCCAGGGAAGACGGCGACACGTGCCCTCATTACGTGGGCACAGTGGTCTGTGGCGTCGTATGGGGGGGGCCTACTCCCCCCGAGGTGGGCCGAGTCCGGCCAAGTGCGCCGAGGGACGATGTGTTGCGTACCCTTCGGGGGTTCCCGTTGTCCCTTGGAATCGTGCGAGAAGGACCACCGTCAGGTTTAGTCGGTAGGGGTCCCCCTCCCAGGGACCGAGCCCGACATACCTCGTCGCCCGTACCTAGGGCGGCTTGAGACGATGCGTAAATGCATTCCTGACGCAAAAAAAAAAAAAAAAAAAGGTTTAAACATTATGTCTTAAAATATTTAAGTCTTCTTCTTCTTATCGTATGGTTGATGAACAACCTGGTGTCAGAGTTTAAATAGCTTCACACATCGTTGAAAAATCTCAGCTGTGCTGGTTTCCTCACCATTTTTCCTTCACCGTTAAAGCGTCGAATGATGGTACATATGAATTTCAAATTTGAAAAACACATTGATTGAATATTTATGTGGGCCATCACTACATATGTTAAAACAAAGTGCCTTTAGCTGTCCCTATCCCTATGTAAGCTTAAATCTTCAAAATACGGTTTTAAAAAAATGTATGTTAATTGGGCGAAGCGATGTCCTATTTCGCCAATGCTGCCTTGCCTATTATAACCTAATATTCCACCGTACCTGAACCATCTTGCGATAAGCCTGCTCTTCATATCGATGTTTCCTTTCTTGTCCAAATCCGACAGTAGATTGTTTGCATTCAAAAATCCACTCAAGTACAGAAAACTGTCGGTGTACAGAATTGACGAGCGACCTATCACTGCCCAGGGCATGGCGAAAACCTGAAAAAAGACAACGGTTTTTTTTAAATTTTTAAATCAATCCGTCAGTATCTAGAGCAAAGATAATAAAATAAATATGTACTTACAGCTGAGTAGCTAGTTTTGTTGACGTACGGATTATGTGCCATAGCCATGGACTTATGCGCAACTAGCAAAGCGAATGCGTTCATCCCTCTGATTGCATCTACGCCCTTAACTCTCGTGGGGGCATCGGATAAATCGAAGACTTTCCTCAAGTTGCGTTTTAGTGAAAACGCATTGAGAAGCTTCTCAAAGTTGGTCACTCCGTCCTTACCGTCGTCAAGGAGGGTGCCCAAGCTTAGCAGTAGAATGAGGGCTAGGAAAAAAGTTCTGCAATAGAGAGAAAATAGAAGTTATCCTAAAAGTTTCACCTAAAAACCCCTTTATTCGGTCTTGTTCCAACTTTGAATCCGAACCCAATCCATTCATAATTCTTGGAACTGACTACTATCAAGCGAAGTCTTCAAGTATAATTATGAAGTAAAGGAGAAATTGTGTTTTGTATAATAAACAAACAAATCAATAACCTACGTGCAATGCTGTTAGTGATAAAAATAATTGCATTAGTATAATTAAACAAATTATTCTACATTGCATTATAATTATTTCAGCAAGAACAACATAGTATTAAATTATGCAGAATCATAAGCCGGTCTACCAACAAACGTGTATTTCTATAATGGTAATGGAATGATTAATCTCCTGCTCTGTTAATGAATGTATGACAACACATTAATTTATGTGCAATATTTGTAGTAGCTTCAGCGATTCACATTTCACATTTGTTTCAAATTAGTGTTTATTAAATTTCCATTTAGAATTCCAACAAAAACAAATAGGTAAAATTTGAAGAAGGATCAAATCAAAAGTACATGTAGTCGACGAGCATGCATGAAGAGATTGATGGATGTGACAAAAGTGGTGTGCCAGGATCGTAGCACATGGCAGGAAGTGATCTCTGCCTACCCCTCTGGAAAAAAAGCGTGAGTTTATGTATGTATGTGGGATTCCAAATTAATGTAGTACATATTCTTACATGGATAATGTTTTGCCAAACGAGTATGGCCTCTTGAAGTTCTTCACTGAGCACATGGTTTTGTCGACTTTCACTGAGATCCCGAATGCTGACAGTCTGTCTGATAATTCCTCCTCCAAGTCAAAACTGCTACAGGAGCTTGGGATGCATACACCCCAAAGCAAACTGGAGTATCGTGGGACACGGTGGCCCATCTGCAAGAGAAGAAATCATTTACTGTAAATTATGGTCTATTTTGTTTGCATTATGAATTTGCCTTACGAGACAGTTAACGTCTGCTAATTGTCTAATAATGTAATTGTCGTCAAATAGTTTTTGTTTTTAAAAGAGAGTGCAACAGTTGGCTACATAGAACCACCCATTACACTTTACATTTCATCTTTCATGACAGACTTGAAGAACATCGCAGGTGCGTCTAATATTTACTCATCTTGTTACATTAGTCAAAATTGTGATTACCCAACCAATTACGTTTGCAGTGTTTAGTGATGCACTGAGTATGCATTTTACTAATTGTGCAAATTGGCTGAGACATCAGTGTAAAGTGCATTCAAAGTCATACATATTCGGTTCCAGAGTTCAATTGTCTATTCAAAGCCACCTGTTCTTCGATGGCATGTTCTTTGTGCGTTTCTGCAAACGCTGAAGTCTTAGGCTACGGTAGGGCCATTGTGTTGCACAATAACAATTGTGATTCAAAATCAGCTCGGAGACCAAATAAGCAGACAGAGTAGACGTCGTCGCGCCTCTCAGAATATTAACTAAGGGCGCGGGCCTTGGCAACTATGTGTACGGAGCGTGCGTCTGATCCAGATGATTCGATAGTATTACTTACTAGCTGTGCCCGCGACTTCGTTCGCGTGGACTACAGGATTTAACATATAAAAGTTTATCCTGCTAACTCTCGTTCCCGTAAGAATTTTTCAATATCCTGTTCCAACTAAGCTTTAAGTTTACTATGGTACCTGCATGCCAAATTTACAGCATCTAACTTCAGTGGTTTAGATTTTTCATACAAAAGGATTTTCCCGATTATTCCCGTTCCCGTGAGAATTTCGGTAATTCCTTTCTTAGTGCACCTCTACGGTACCTAAGCTAGGTCCCTTCTAAATTTCAAGTGCCTACGTTTAGCCGTTTAGTCAGTGAGTCAGTTTCTCCTTTTATATATTTAGATAAGAACCCGGCTTGGCTCGGGTAAGATGTGATTCATAATAAACATCGAGGAGCAAAATATAGGTAAATATTTCCGTAGTCATCGGTTCTTCAAGGAATACTAAAGGATTAAACAGGACATAGATTCTTTCATTGTGTTTAATAAATCTAGTGAATAAAAACAGCAAAAGTTTTTACACAATTAATTTTTAACATTTAAAATTAAGGAACATCAATCAACAAAACAAATTGCAATGAGTACTAATCCTAGAATTTGGCAAAGGTCCTTATAAAATTATATTATCTATTCTTCATCAGTATCTGTTATCGCCCTGAAAGAGTATATCATAAAAAATGTGTCAAAAACAATATTTCCGCGAAACGTCAATGACTGAAGAAAAATAGTTTTGATAATATTCTCTCAATAATTCCGGCAAGATGGTGACTGTGATTCGTCTGTCAACACATTTTGAATTTAACAAAATACTCGACAATCCGAATTTTGCGGATATATGTTGTCGACTCGAAATCATTATTTTTTGATGTTTTATTATTCATGTAAGGTTTTAATCGAGTCTACCGTACCCCTTGACAAAATCTACACTAATATTATAAAGATAATTAATATAGAAGATTACTTTGGAGCAAACATCTAAATCATTAAAACGATTCTTATGGGTAAACTATAAAAGGTAGACATATGCTCTCGCGGACTTTTTAAAGATAATGTTAAGATGAACAATTCATCCATAGAGCATTTTTGTATAACTTTAACTATATGCTCAGCGCACGCCACGGAAGGCCTCAGAAACGATACTTTCCCCCGTTTTTGAAACATTTTCGGTTACTGCTCCACAACTATAGGACCTAGCGTGATATTATATAGCCTATGTAACTTCTGAATAATGCAGCTTTCTAATGGTGAAAAAATTATTGCAATCGGTCCAGTAGTTTTCGAGTTTATTCATTACAAACATACAAAAATACAAATCTTTCCTCTTTATAATATTAGTGTAGATGTATTGTCGGCCTGGTGTTTTATGACTTATAAATTACTTTGGTGTGTGCCGGCGGCAGGATTGCCGGGTTATCAGCTCCCTCGGGAATTTATTATACGTTAAATAGTTGTGCGGCCGCCAGTGGGGTCAGCGCGGAAGCGAACGCATGAAGATTTGTGACGTAGGCATTTGCAACTAAACGCAAACATTTCAGACTTAATATTATTACGTTCTTCTGTGTTCATTTTTGGTCACTTAGTGGGGAGTCTGCTTGTGTAAATACATAGTTTTACTTTTATTTACAACTGCACTTTTTGTTTTTTAAATTTAAGTGGTAATTTATTGATGATTTTTCAAATTACTCACTTTTGTTATTGGTACATAGAAGGGGAGAATTATTGATTACGTATCAAAATAACTAAAGATGTTTCGACTACTCCCGATTCAACTATGCTCGAGTCCCCTAGTGTTTGAAATACCTAATGATCGTTTCACATAATTTCATAATAACTAATGCACGCAATCCCTAATGGACAATTCGCCTACGCTCGACTCACCTAACCTTTTTTCGTCTACGCTTTATTCATCTACGCTTTATTCCCCTAACGCTTTACTCACCTAAGAGCGAATTCACTTACGGCCTATACTTTGGTTTTGGTATCTGCCACGTTGATCTATTAGTAGCAAGCACTGCGTAAGGACCGAGAGGTCCCCGGTTTGAAGTCAGGGGTCAGGCAAAATTTGTGTTGAGTTTTCCTGCAATGAAATTACTCAGCCCGAAGTTCAGAAGTTGGCGGTTTAACGCCCATGCCTCGGAAATCACGATAAGCCTGGTCCAGCGTCCGATCTCTCATCGGTCATGTCGAATTGCCGTCTCTCCGAATTATGAGAATAAGGGAATAGAGAGTGCACTTGTGTTTGCGCGCACACATGTGCACTATAATATGGCCTGCGAAACCATTCTGCAACGATAAGCTTGCGTGGAACCGCCGGAGCCCCGCAACGCCAGAGCCGTGATCGAGCCCAAACCGCGAGGCGCGCAGTAATGATAAATAGTAGGCGAGTTGTTGATTAGGTATTTCAAACATATTCGAAACATGAATTATGTCACAGAAGCATTAGATGAATTTGTCCTTAGTGCAAACAATTTTAGTTGAAACAAAATTATATGATTTAAGCATTAGGCAAGTCGTGCATTAGGCATAATGATTTTAGGTGAGTCGAGCATAGGTAGTTGAATCGGCAGTAGTTGAAACGACTTTAGTTATTTTGATACGTAACCGAATTATTTTTTGTGTCAATAGCCAAAGTCTGTAGTGACCAATTTGGATTGCCGAACTCTCTGATCTTCTATAGTTAATTTTGCCAAAGTTATTTTAAGCTTTTATCAAAGTGCCTTAACTGTGTACTTAAGTTCCATCTTCTAAAAACGAAGTAGGTAAACGGTGTTATGTTACACTTCTCGAAGTCCTGCAGATGAATATATCACGCGTTATTGACCTTGTGAGAAGCAAAACAAAAATTTACAATCTAATGAACGAAGACAGTCAACTAATGGCTAGGATGTCAGATGATTACAAAACCGGACGAAAGGTGCCAGAACTCGATATTGGAAAGCTAGTTTTTTAGGTTAAATATTAGTCTATATTTATTAGGAGTAGCAAATTATATAGCTACTTACTGCCCGACGTTTCGACTGGGTTGCACCAATAGTTTTTTAGGTGTTTTGAAGTCTTATCTAAAAAAATATCAGGCATTGATAAATGGTAAGGCTTTCAAGATATGTATGACAAGAGTGTATAAGGTGTCATAGCAGACTAGTAGTGCTGTGTAATCTTTTTTAAACTATGTTTTGAACTCACAAAAACAAAACAACAAACTGATTCACACCATTATGTATAATGTATAATCAAAACACTATTAAGATTTGGTTTAACACACGAGGCAATGCCATAACAAATTGTCAAATAATATTATCCTTGAAAATCATCGCAATTCTTGAGCCGTTTCAATTATCACTTTTTATACCGAAAGTTATGAAAATTTTTAGGATTCCAATTAATTGCGTCAAATGATAGTTAGACGAACAATAGTGAATTGAGATGGTCATTTAAAGGTGAATTAGGTTAGAACAAAGAGGCCGGTGCTCCGAATAAAGTAATATCGTATTCCCCGTATCTCCCCGTGGGCGATATAATAGGCGATTAAGCAAAGGGAATGTGAAAGGGCTACTAATTACTTAGTACTCGGTCTACCGATTCACATTAAATCACCTCGATTGGCCGAATTAGCCACGATCGTTCGAATAGATTCTGAAAACGAATCGATGGAGACTACTTGGCGTAATGTGAATAAAAAGTTTTGAAAACCTACTTTTTCTTCTACACGCTACAATAAGTGGTGTGCCAGGACCGTAACACATGGCAGGAAGTGATCTCTGCCTACCCCTCTGGGAAAAAGGCGTGATTTTATGTTATGTATGTTTCTATAGTACAAAACCCTGCTAAAAGTCCCTGACTCCGTAAAAAATGGGTCAAATTTGTACAAGTATGTTTGTTTGGGTTTGATAAAAATATGTAACTGCGTGTGAACGAGTATTAACAAATTAATACTGCGCAACTATCGTAGGAGAATTCTTATTGACTACGTTGTCCTAAGCCGCAGTTGTTTTTTTTTTCAGATTTTCTTAATACCTCACTACTTATGGTCATATTTTTTAACACCATAAGGCGTTACAAAGATTTAACAGGAATTTTAAAGTTTATCTAGGTTGGCGCCGTTTTGTGTTACTAATTGATTGAAAATAATATATTGGATATGTAAACAGGTGGAACTCTTGTATAAAAAACATTACAAATACATTTAAGATTGTTATTAATTTTTCATCTTAGTAAAGATGTAGTAACATAGTATAAAGCGAAGTCGCTTGCCGCGTCTGGACTGGGCGGGTCACTAGCTTAGCATAAAAAGAAAACAAAAATGATGATTAAAAACACGAGTAGGTACATCATCTGTCAATCGTTAGATCCGAGTCGTTCGACTTGAAAACCTCCTATTTTTTTTGAAGTCGGTTAAAAAGTATAAAACGGAATATGATCCAGGTCAAAGATCTGCTAACATTGCACTTACTAAAGGTCGCCATTAAAATTTTCAAAACCCGTAACAGGTTCTGGCAGAATGTCTTTTACGGCTTTAGCTGACCCTTTTGGTTGGTAATTTATCTGTGTTGTCCCTTTATTTCTTTCTTTCTGCTATATTATGTCAGGGATGGCACAACATACAACCTTATACAAAACGAATACCATTTTGGTATCTAATTTAATTGATTTGTGTAATTTTGTTTTACTTTTTCATTAATATCTTATTATTTTGTAATTTTATGTGTTAAGGATACCAAATAAATATTTTTCTTTCTTATCGGTGGCGTTAAATATTTGTTATTGCATTGTGATCTTTAGGCAACATATTTTCATGTGCAGGATACATTGCAACGATAAATCGATGTCGTATCGACTAAAATGTGCAGACACAGTTGTTGTATATTTTACATCCGACGTTCAGAAAGACCTAATTTACCCGTGATAGTACCTTCTAGGGCGAATACCAACGACTCAAAGACACACAGCGTAGGAAGGTTCCATTCAAGATGGATCTACGATCTGTAGCGCTACTGTGGGGCTACCATGAGTTTAAAACTTACGCACTCGATATCGCCTACGTAAATATGTCTATGAAAAACTTGTACAGCGCCGCTGGTGGTTACGCGAAGAACTAAAATGAATTTCGTATTTAGTGACGTGTCCAAATTTTATATTTTTTTTTTTTTTTTTTTTTTTATAATAGGCAAACAAGATGACCACACTCCGCCTGATGGTAAGCGGTAGTGAGATCCAAATATGAGGTCGACAGGCACAATAGATCATATTGCGCCTGTCGCACTCACCCTGAAGGCCTGCTTAAATGCCGTTTCACGCCCCGCCTGAAGAGCCCGGGATCATAGGAGGGAGGGAAAACATGAGCTGGAAGGGCATTCCATGCCTTAATGGCACGGGGCAGAAATGAAGAGCTGAACCTCTTAGTCCGAGCCACCAGCGACTGCATTGTATGTGGATGGCAGCGCTGTCCTGCACGTGTCGTTCGGGAGTGGAAAGGGGAGGGAGGGATTAGCTGAAATAGCTCTTCAGAGCATTCCCCATTAAAGAGACGGTAGAGAACACTAAGACCGGCAATGTCTCTACGTAGTTGTAGAGGCTCCAGAGTTTCGGACACCTCTACATCACCGACAATACGGATAGCACGTCGCTGCAACCTATCGAGAGCGTCGAGCAAGTATTTTGCGGAGCCATCCCAGAGGTGACAGCAATATTCCACACATGGGCGAACTTGTGCCTTATAAAGAAGGCAGAGCTGCACCGGTGTGAAAAATCGCCGCACTCTGTTCAGGATCCCCAGTTTGCGGGAGGCTGTTCTAATGACGCTCTCGATGTAATCCCGCTGGTTCAGGTCGCGGCGAACATCTATGCCAAGGATGCTAAGGCTATCCTGTATTGGTAAGGGGTGCTCTGAAGAGTAGGATGGGAAAGGAAAGGAGACACTTTACTAGAAAAAACACACACCTGTGTCTTCTTGGCATTGAACTCGACAAGATTGCATGAGCCCCATTCGGAAATGCGGTCCAAGACCCCGTCAAGCTCGGCGACAAGAAGGTTCCTCTTTTCCTCGGTCTCGGTCTGCTTTACCCCAGGTCTTCCAAAATAACGTGCGTGGACAGTGCTGTCATCTGCATAGCAATGAATGTTGCCTAGTGACAACATGTCATTGATATGCAGCAGAAACAATGTCGGCGACAGAACGGAACCTTGAGGTACACCGGAATTTATTGGGTGGAAACAGGAAGTGCGTCCGTCACAAAGGACACGAATCCTGCGCCCCTCCAAAAATCCCGCAATCCATTCGCATAAGCGAGGTGGCAGACCGTATGCCGGGAGCTTGGAGAGAAGCGAACGATGCCATACACGGTCAAACGCTTTAGCGATATCAAGGCTAACTGCCATAGATTCGCCGTGCTTCTCCATAGCCTCCCCCAGAGGTGCGAAACGTACGCTAGAAGATCACCCGTGGACCGTTTTGGTCTAAAACCGTATTGACGGTCATGCAGCAGCGAGTGATCCTCTAGGTAGCGGATGAGCTGGGCGTTAATAATCCGCTCAAACACCTTACCCAGTACTGAGGTTATAGCTATGGGCCGGTAGTTGGCAGGATCAGACCTGTCCCCTTTTGGGGACAGGCTGAACATTCGCCTCCTTCAAGCCCGGGGCACGATGCCCGAGGTATATGAGAGGCGGTACAGGCGTGTGAGTACTGGAGACAACTCCGCTGCGCAAATTTGAAGTACTAACGCTGGAATACCGTCTGGGCCACTAGCTTTCCTTACATCGAGTGACTGCAACTCAGCACGTACATCACATTGCCTGATTCGGATCTCAGGCATATGAGCACCGCAATCTGGAATTTTAGGCGGCTGTGCTCCACCGTCATCAATGCAGGAATTGGCCGCAAAAAGATTGGCAAGCAGATCTGCCTTCTCCTGCGGCTGATGAGCTAGTGAACCGTTAGGATATTTCAGCGGGGGCAACGAAGGCAGACAGAAGTTGGATTGCACATGTTTAGCCAGGCGCCAAAAGGAGCGGCTACCCGTGGGATGCCTAATAAGGTCCTGGCCAACACGTGCAACTCGCTGGGCATCTGCTCTAATGTAGGCCCTTTTGGTGGCCTTGGTGGCTTTGTTATAGGCTGCTTTGATTGAAGTAATATTAGGATCCCGGAGTGCATGAGCCCTGGCCCAGTTGCGGTACGCCGTCCGTTTCAGTTCAACGGCTGCGGCGCACTCACGACTGAACCAGAGATCATCTTTGCGACCGCTGGTGACATCAGTAAATGGAATGTAATACTCCATTCCAATACTGATCTCACCCGCAATAGCCGCTGCACACTCCGTGGGATCACTTCCTCCAAAGCAGCACTGCCCCCAAGGGATGGATGCGAAGTATTCACGCAAACCATCCCAATCTGCCGACGAGTAGCGCCACAGTCTCCGCGTCACCTCCACGGGTTGTGGGGGAGCGGTGCATGGCACTGTTGCACCCACCAGGCAGTGGTCGGAGGACCCCAGTGGGGCACAAACCGACACTAGGTACCCCGATGGGTGGCTCGTCAGCAGAAGGTCCAACAGGGAGGGCGCTTGACCGACAATATCAGGCATCCGGGTGGGCTGGAGTACCAGTTGTGTCAGGTCATGCGTGAGAGCAAATGCGTGGGCGGCCCGCCCAGCATGGTCTGTTTTAAGGGAGCCCAACCAGGTGTCATGGTGGGCATTAAAGTCCCCTAAAAACACCAGCTCGCTATTGGGGAACCGCGCCTGAGCGATGTCTGCCGCCTGACTCAGATGGTCAAAGAGTCGAGTTGTCTCGGTGTCACCTTTATGGGACCGGTATATGCACACGTAGACTCTGCTCACAGAGCCTAAATCCACGTGCACACCAAGGATGGAGAGGGATGGGTCTTCGAGGCAGTGAAGACGGACACAGCAGACGTCCGCCCTGACGAAAAGGCACACACCCGCCTTGGGCTGGAAGGACTCTTCCAGCTCATAGCCCGGATATCGAAGGTATGCCGTATCCGCAGGGCCGCCAATCTGAGTCTCCGTCAGAAACAACATCGCAGGCCTCGCCGTGTCGAGGTGTTGGTGGACGGCGTTGAGGTTTGCATGGAGTCCACGGATGTTAGTGAACTCCACCTCAAACAGCGAGGGTGGGGAGTTGGGATGCCGCTGTAGGACGATGTTGCGTTGGTTTTACTGCCATCGATTTTAGAGGGAAAGGGGGACGTGAAAGAGAAGACCATTGCTGCGGCAACAACGAGACAAAGCGTGGAGTCTCGCATTGGTATTGAGCTGTGCAGGTCGGAGTTGGCCAGTCCGCCGGACGGAAGGGCCCCGTACCCCCGGAGGCGGACACGCCGGGCCCCACTCCGGGCACCACCCGGCACGACGAGCCGCTCCGGGATTATGCGCGACCTGGTGGGGCAGCCTTCGGGGGTGGTTAGTCTCCGTCGGGCCCCTGTACTATGCCGCGGGCGGCCAGCGGCACCACCGTTTCTACGGGTCTCCCTGGCCGGCGGGCTGACCCGCTCCGCCCGCACAATACCGCCGCTAAGGCTCCACTGGTCCGGCGCTTGCCGCAGCAATGGTCCCCCTGGCTCCGGTTCGTACAGTGCTGATCCCGGAACGCGACCTGACCGAGAGAGGTCAGAGTCACTTGGCGGGTTTTACGCAACTGTATGGTGGTAACAGCAACCGGTCGACAAAATGTCTCCCACCTGATATCACATACCATGGACTCGCCATCCCTAATTTATGTTTCCTTTTAGTATTACATAAAGTATCCAATTAAAGCTGGTGGAATGAATCTTCTTGCATTGCGATCGAACACGATTTGATTGCCTTCGTTAGATTACGCCTATATTGTATTTAGTTCAATGAACTTCATTTTATGCAAAATTGCTATTTTGCATTGAGCACGGAGTACAGTCATAGCGATATTAGAGATGACAAGAATGGACATAATCTTGAATTGGGTATCACTACATAGTATAAAGCAAAGTCGTTTCCCGCGTCTGTCTGTCTGTATATACTTATTTATGCTTGAATCTTTAAAATTGCGCAACGGATTTTGATGTTTTTTTAATAGATAGAGGGAAACAAGAGGAATGTTTTTATGTCTAATATACCTGAATTGAAGCAAGGGCGGGTCACTTGTTTGAATAATAAATGCTTGTGACAGATTGACAAAAAAAAACAGAGACAGCGATTACATAATAGATTAGGCGGTTTGTATTTATAAGCGTAGTTATTTTTAGTTCCCTTTTTTTTCATACCGATTTAATATAAACGATTTGTCAGTAATTTACATACAGCTACTGTGTCTACCACCATAAGTATTTGTTGATCGTTCGGGAGCCGTGTTGTGAATTGCTAATGTGATAGATTTATGTATATGAGTTTAGGATTATATTGAGTTCGGTTCCGTTTGCGATTTTATGGCCGACTGTACTTCTGTGTTAGTTAACATATGAGTCACTTTAGGTATATTATTGTACCTGGTTTATTGACTGAGATTTAGTTACATTTTGACGAAAAACTTGCGCAGTCCGATGTGGCTGACTAAGGCCCTATCGCCCTAGTTTAGTCATTACCACCAGATCTTAGTTATTATATAATGGCTGAATTCTTTCGTGTAATTGAATGAAATGCTCAAATAGAATATGACGAGAAATGCAGTTGCTTTGGAAGTTAGGTATGTAATGATACAAGGTAATAAATATTGTAGATACATATTAAAAAAAAAGTTATTTTTTAAAGTGTGATGTTAACCTACCGTTTAACTGGACCAGTTTCAAATGGGATTTGTAAGTTGAAAACTTGTTTTTTTTTTAAATATTTTGTCATATTGCAAATACTTTTTACCTAGCCTTTATCTAACGGGTAGTCAAAAACCAGTTTAAAGCTTGACCTATGATCTTGTTAGGATTACATAGGTCCTAAAACGAACGATAAATTTGAAGTTATTTTTAAAAGACGAGTGTCATTTTAATTGATGTGAGTAGTATGACTGTAGTTTCTTCGACCTACTTTGTTTTGTTCTTTTCACAAGGAAGCGACACTTGGAATTTCTAATTAAAATATTGTGTCTGTCGACTCAATCTTCACATATTTACTGTGGTGTGACCAAAAGGTGAAGTAGGGCAGAGTGAAACATTGTGAGGGTTAACTGCTTACCCATAATTTGGTAATTGTTGGCATTTTAACCTCTTGCCTAATGTTCTGTAACTGTTATACAACAATGTATGTAAATTTAGATGAGGCACAGTTTCGATAGCAAGTTATGATTTTAAGTTTTTTACGAACATGTATCTACAATTGAAAATCTATGAAGTATCTATGAATCTATACATCTTTTGTAATGTAGTAGAATATAATAGAATATAATTCATAAAACACAACAAAATTTCACACATATGAGACAGTGAGAAGAAGAACCAAGAATTATCACAAACAAATTAAGATTTAGTAGGGCGATGGAAATTATTTTGTCTCACTTCCTACGTCAGCCATGACAACAGACCACACCTACTATCTAACGATGTTGTTGTTCTGACGTCAGGAGCTAGTCAAGAATGAAAGTGCACAGTAGATGATGACCTTGGACTTCCTCTGAGGTAACGGCACTTCCTAATAAATTTAGAAGATTTTTAAATATTCTGACTTATTGTACCTATCATCTATCTTCATATTATGCTTATCCGTACGTGACTAACAAGTTCTACAAGGTTAAGTCCCCATTATTTTTCCAATAGGATCAGGATTTAGGCTTAGGTCTCTTATATGTACTTGTGTTTTAAAAGACTGTTCTTTTGATAACATTTTCTAAAAGACGCTCACTGTGCACAACTTAAGCTAGCTAGATAATCGAATCTAGAAGACTTCTCACTACTCACATCTGGAACGTTGCGCAATGCAGCAGACCTTAGGTCACCTCTTTGTGATTACTTTGAAGATGATGGCCTAACCGCAGGTTTAAGCCACTGACAAGTAAACAGTTCTAGAATACTTCGAAATCTTCTCACGTGTGTAATGCTGCTCCTGATGTAATGACCCTTGTGAACCACGGCTTAGGCCACTTCCTCTTTGGACTGGCTCAAAGGTCACGACACTGACAAACGGATGCTCAAAAGTTCTAGAAAATTCCGAAGCTACTTACATCAGTAACATTGCTCCTGATGTAATGCCCGCTGTGCACCAAGTTGTCGATGTCCTCGTGTTCGCCCAGTACTTGCCGCGGACGGCAGTCACTGAAGTCACTAGTCCTCTTTGTACCTTCTGGTAACCTGGTTACGACACTGACCAATCGAATCAAGGAGACCTCAAAGGCTACTCACATCTAGAAAGTTTTGCTATGCATATGACCTTAGGTCATCTCCTCTGTGTGATTACATAAGACGATGGCCTAATAAGTGAACAATTCTAGAAGACTTCGAAATCTTCTTACGTGTGTAATGCTGCTCCTAATGGCCTCTGTGTACCAGGACTACCAGGGCATATTCCACCTCCTCTTTGGACTTGCTCCAAGGACACAGACAAGAGGATGTTCAATGTTCAAAAGTAGAATGTTCTAGAAGATTCCAAAGCTACTTACATCAGTAACATTGCTCCTGATGTAATGCCCGCTGTGCAACAAGTTGTCGATCTCCTCGTGCTCGCCCAGGCTGACCTGCAGCGAGGCGAGGCAGTACTTGCCGCGGACGGCCCCGTCGATGCTGAGGCATTCGTCGAAGTCGCCATATTGGTTTGCGTTGCCACTCAACACGCCAGAGGGCGGTTTGGCTGTCGCATCGAACACTGGAACAACGAACACGTAAATAAGTATTTGGGATATCAAACACGAGTTGTGTAGGCGTGAGCCTCCCGCTCTCCCGCCAGTCCGGTGAAGCTGCAGAAGTCTGAGGTTACCAGTACCACCTAAGTACTCCCGAAAAAAACGTCTATCTGACCGTAAACTAAGCAAAGCTTGTACTATGACTGTGATATACGCATATTTCGATATTTATTATTCACATCGAGGCACGGAGTAAACACAAATGTTCATCACATGAATGTTTGTTTCGGATGGAGATTGAACAGACGATTCTTGGAACCGTAGCCAGAGGCACTAACCACGTTCCTACGAGTCGGTCAAAGGTGCTTTTATCAAGGGGAGGGTTTCATTCGCAAGTGCAATAATAATGATAAGGCTACTCCAAGACATCATCGTAGTCAATTAGACAAAAAGGAGGTTAAATTGATACCTATTTGATAAATGTAACGTTGAATTGCTTAATTAGAGGGAATAGCTCAATTATTTAGTTCCACGCATCAGATATACCTTATTTTACATCGTATTCAATATAAATTAAAAATATTTGTAACTAATTTATTACAAAAACAACTATCCATCTCTTCTCCACTGTATCTTCTCAATAAATCGAATGAGCTAAGTAGCTCTTGAGGGATTTAAATCGAATCGTGTGGTTTGAGCTATCGGAGCATGGTTCAGTTTCACGAGCTTAGACTCAAGCATGGACTAAGCTCCATCGGTCAGCTAACGGGCTTTCGGGCAAGCGTAGTCGCGTCGACCTAAGTTGTACTCTCGTAAGCTTCCACTGGCTTGTAAAAGCCAGTGGAAGCAGATAACAATGAAAAATTTAAAAATATAGTTAATCCTTATTATTATCTAGCTCTTTCCTTTAAAAATTCAGGACTCCCTAAAATATTACACAACATCACATATTGTTCTGATTCCGAAGTAAGCTCCTTAAGCACTTGTGTTTCGGATATCAGAAACAGCAATGCTGTACACAAATATCTATACCTACTAATATTATAAAGCTGAAGAGTATGTTTGTTCGTTTGAACGCGCTAATCTCAGGAACCGCTGGTCCGATTTCAAAAATTCTTTCAGTGTTGGATAGTCCATTTATCGAGGAAGGTTATAGGCTATAATGAAAAAAAAAAAAATTAGGGACCCGTAGGGAAAACCTAAATATGTAACCCAAGATGTAAAAAAAACCTTATATCACATGGGCTGCGAAAAGTATTCATTTTATAAATAAACAATGTACTACAATTTTGTAGAACACATTAATATCTACAAAAAATGTCGCAACAACATATATCTAACTATTATAGTTATGTCACAATAAACGTTTTAATTTTCAATATATTTATATGCCACCGCTAGGACAAGCTCTATATTTGTATTTTCAAATAAAACATTATCAAAATAAATTACATTGTAATTACAAATATTTCAATATCTCTATAAAACTTTTTAAATTATTCAATTCGGACATTCCATTCGAAAGGTATCAAGAGTTTGAAAATGTAAGTACTGAAATAAACCAGCCCGTTCGGTAAGTACGGGGACTCAGTCAGTACCTACTAAAATAACGTCTTTAAACGAAAGTAGGTATATGGCTATCGTTTAGGATTGATTTACTTTTATTATAGTAAGAAAATGGTGTATTAACTTTAAATAACAATAATAGTATATTTAAGATGTTGACAATTTTGTTCACATATTTTATGAATATTCATTGTGAATTCAATTGTCAAAATCTAAGAAAATAGGTATGACTTTTTTTAAATAACTTCGTTACAGTAAACATAACAGGGTCCATACCCTATTCTGATTAATAGGTATATGAGTCCCAAATTGTGAGAACATTTTTTTTATACTCTAAAGTACTGTATAACACACAAAACACTTAACTAAATAGTTCCATTCATACTATACCTAAAAACATAACACTTCATAGTGTTACAATAACAATCTTAATATATAAAAGGAGAAACTGACTGACTGACTGACATGTCAGCCTAAACGGCTAAACGCTATCACTATCACTTACAATTTCTAATAGACGTAGCTTAGGTACCGTAGAGGTGCACTAAGAAAGGAATTCCCGAAATTTCCACGGGAACGGGAATTATCGGGAAAAACCTTTTGTATGAAAAATCTAAACCCCTTAAGTGGGACGCTTGAAACTTGGCATGTAGGTAGGTAGTACCCTAGTAAACTTAAAGTTTAGTTGCAACAGCTTATTGCAAAATTTCAACGCAAACGGTAGTTAGCGGGGAAAAACTTTTGTATGTAAAATCCTGTAGTCCACGCGAACGAAGTCGCGGGCACAGCTAGTACTTAAATATATAAATAACACACCCAGTCACAGAACAAACACTGATGTTCGTCGCACAAATATTTGTTTCGAGTGGGATACGAACCCGACGACTCTTGTCGTATGACACAGAGGAGCTATTCAATGGGCCATCATGTTAGTCTAATAATTATACACCTACTTTTTCAAATAGTAATGTTAAGGTTAGCAGTAAAATTTTACGTACACAAACAAAACATTTTTTTGTGAATACATTTTGCATAATACATATTAAATTGTTAGTAGGTATGTAAAAGTTTCGAAATAGACTCAATACTAATATGCGCTAGTAACAAATGTCAATGTCTTTACTGAAATATGTAGTTACCCCACATTTTGTCACATGAGTGTATTAATATTTAATATTTTAGTATTCTGCAATATTAGGTAAATAATTGTTTAAAAAGATGTTGCAACAAACAGATCAGAAGAGTCTTAGACGTGTTGTTAACTACATATAAATACGTAAGTATAGGTTGGGATAGCATGACGTTTTTGTTTTGAAAATGATAAGGTGTTAAGAACAAAACAATGCGCGTATAATTTTAGCTCATTTGTATAAACAGCGGTATTATCCGACAAACGTTAAAAAGTCAATTGAAAAAATGGTGTAATTAAAAGAAAACCAGTACTTAACTAGCTAACAATCTTGTCGTTATTAAAAAACAGGTTTGTTGTTGGAACTATGATTTGTTAGATAAAGTAACTAGTACCCTATTTATAAGTAAGTACCTACCTGATTAAGATAAAACTGTATTATTTTTTTAAGGTATATTCTTTTGAAAAACCTAAGCCTTAGCCCTTAATATTTTTAATTGATAAAAAGGTAGGTTTACGCAGATTACTGTTGTACGCATCTCTAGTTGTTACTTCATATTTGTATATACTGTAACAACAACTGATCTGATAAAAATGGATTTTGAACATCTAAAAGTACATTTGAACATTTTGCAGAGTACAGTTTGTCTATTTATTTACATTGTCCGATAGGGCGATCCGATATGACCGGAACGAAGTAGTTTTAATAACCCATTAGTAAAGAAAGCACGAGCGTACTCATAATGCCAAGAACGCCATACACTTAGTTCACGACCGATTACTATGCGATCAATGGGGAAAATTGGGAATCACAAACTTTTTTATTTAAAAAGTGTGTTTTTGGATGAGATTGTTGTCACTAAAGAATAGTACAATTGCCTCGCATTAAGCATTATTATTATTATGAAAATAATACGAACATTTGAGGTCTCTTCAAATTGATTTATTTGAAATATTATTGTCTATTTTTATTTGCGCGAGCACTACACATCCTTACTTCCTTACTAATATATATAATGGATGTATGGATGTATGGATCTATGGATGTTCAATCCCCATGGGGTTCATTGGGGGGGTGAAAATTAGTACATGAGAATTTTTACGTGTTTATCGATTCTTATAAAACTTGGTATGGAGGTAGCTGGCACTCCGGAGAGACACCAGCGCTATTTTTTTTAATTCAACCCCATGGGGTCATTGGGGGTTGGTGAAAATTAGTATGGGAGAATTCTTACGTGTTTGTCGATTTTCTTGGTATGGAGGTAGCTGGCACTCCGGAGAGACACCAGCGCTATTTTTTTTTAATTCAACCCCTATGTCAGTCCGGTCATTGGGGCTAGCTGGCTATTTTAAAACATCATTGCTACTAAAACCCATTAATACGCGGACAATGTCGCGGGCGGCCGCTAGTTGGTTGGTGGTTCTAAACATTATTTAGAGATCCCTAAATAATGTTTACCACGCGAGTTAATCCGTAAAATTAGTTTTATTTCAAATATTTGAAATATGCCTAAAAGTCGAATAGCCAAGTCAATATATTTATTTATACCTATATATAAAACGTTAAAGATTTTTAATATTGATGTCAAGATGTTGTTAGATTTGATACATAAAAACCTTAGACAGAAGGTCCCTTAACTAGGGACTGAATAAATTAATATCCGACTTGGTATTACATGGATCTCACAACTTTTTACGGTAGAACAACTGAGTTGGTTTTTGACCAGTTTTGTTTTTTATGGCATACTGTTTTAATTACCTATTACTCGCAGTAGGATGATCGTGGTTACAAGTGTTGATACAATAGTTCCAAAATCCCTATCCTGCCTGAAAGCAATCCAGTTTCAGTATGTACGAACATAGCAGATTTATTAAAATATCACGTAGTTTTAATTAAATGCAGTTCACGCAACAGTTAATATAAGTTCAAGGTTAGAGTTGATCTGATTCATGTTTCGGTGTCGAGGTTCACCGAAGCTGAACGCAGAATGCCAACGACATACGACATTGACGTGTTTAGAATCGATCGGAGAAATGAATACGAGCCTTAGGCCTGTGGTACCGATTTTGGAGTCACTTTGCAATGTTGGTTCGTGATCAGAGTCCCATTTTGCTGGTACCATTGTCACGTGCATTTGTTTTGTATGCTTAAATCTATGCAAAGGATATTGACCCGGATTTTTTCCGTAGAAAGGAGGATTCAAGACTTTTTTCGGGAGGACTTAGTTGTTAGCCTCAGACGGCTTTTGATTGCAGTTTCACCGGACTGGCGGGGGAGCGGAAGACACCCCTGTGGTTTTCATGTTTAATATTCTCGAAGCAAAGCGAGGGCGAGACTCTAGTCAGTATGTATATGCAAATCAATGTCTCTTTTCATTGTCTTCTATTTTATAACTCAAGATCGATCACACTTATCAAAACCAAATGAAAAGGCTTTGTTTGGGATATTTAGTTGATAGTTTATATGATGCAAACTGCCTTGAGTATTGGTAAAGAACTAAAAGGTCCCCGGTTTGAGTCAAGAGTCTAGGAAAATGAGTGTAAGTTTTTCTGTTAAGTTTACTCACCCCGGAGTCTGGACGCATCCAACGTGATCTATCATAGATCATGTTGGGTTGTCGTCTCACCGAACTATGAGAGTACGGGAGCAGAGAGTGCAACTGTGTTACATTTAGAGGTACACTTAATATGTCCGGCTCTGTGTCGATTATGCAAATTTTTGTCATTGTGTCATGTTTCTGTCTCCCAACGATGACCTATAATATCCTGCTGGCTCGATGGCTCATTGTCTCATGCACCAAGAGTCGTGGGTTCGATTCCCAATTATGCTCCGTATCCGTGTTATTTATATATTTAAGTTTATATGGGCATACCATCGTTGCTTCTGATACCGTAACACAAGTGCAAGTGCTACTTACGGAATCAGAACAATGTATGTGATGTTGTATGATATTTATTTTTCATTTTATTGTACCAATTTAATTTGAATATCACAATAAAATCACCGGCAAAAAACTTGAAACAATACTTAATCCTTCATAACAACCAACACATAATTACAATGATAAATTCTGTACAAAAAAGTTTATAAAAAACAATAATTCCATGAACAATGTGGAACTTCATAAGCCTATAACTATTTTAGTATCAGCCTATTTTTGGGTCATTTGTTCCACGAAATAACAAGGTCAGAATGTTTGGGTAATATTGTAATTGTGAAAAGTAACTTCGAAGAATAAAATCTTGCTTGCGGAAGAGGGTGCCAGTTTCCAGTTTATGTTTTGATATTAATTATTATCCAGAAAAAATCCACGCGATGAAAATAATAGCAATTGATATGTATATTACACAAAATCACATAAGTACATTGATCTGATCACGTGGTTAGTAGCTTAAGCACTTGTTTTACGAATACCATAGGATTTAAGAGGAGATGGAGTGAGGTCATATTGTTAGGCTTATATAAAAAAAATATGATAATCAGACCAATATTTATCAATGTATATGACTTGGTGCAATTTTAAATTTGATTTTTAACCGCCCAGTGGCAGTTTTGTTTTTAACACCTTAAACTTTCAAACGGTGATTCCCCCCGTAATGTAAAACACAAGGTGCATAACCTAAGTTAGCCTTTATGTTTTGGACATTGAACGATGTTACTTAAGATTTACCGCACAGGAGTGCTTGGTAGGCAAAAGGCGGCGAATCTACCGCGGAAGACCGCATTAGCATTTTGCGCACAGCGGCCGGCCAATGACACCCGATGTAATCTGATATTATTCTGATTCTATCTTCTTTTTGCGTATTTTTTTCCTTTCTAGAGTACCGGGAAAGCGGTGGCCTTTAATCCTTCCAGTCCGATTTGGCACGTATCAGATTTTCGTAATCGCGCGGTGGAAGCCCGCGGTTTAGGTACAATTTTGACTTCTGATCCAGAAATCTTTAGTTGTAACATCACTTGTACAAAAAAAAATATCCACCATCTTTGCGGAGAACATCGCCAGAGAAACAAAATATATTTTGTTAATATGCTTTTCTACGGTGATTTATTTAATAAGGCCAATCGTCAGAGGTCAAATAAACAGATCTGGGTCTGTCGATGACAAGTTCTTTTCAGAATACGTGAGTTTAGTAAAATAATATCTAATACTAGAAGCGTCGATGGCCGAGTGGTTAAGGTCTTTGCTTGCTCCCGAAGTTGAAACAACACCACATACCACTGTGTTTTTCGAATTTGGAATTCATATGTACGATTATTCGACGCTATACCGGTGAAGGAAAACATCCTAAGGAAACCTGCACACCTACCCGCACTTGGCCAGCGGGGTTCACTTAGGCCTTATCGCCCTAGTTTAGGGTAGGCCTGTGCTCCAGAAGTGGGCTGATGATGATGATGACTATCTAATACTAACCTACACTTTAGGTGCGTGCGTGTAATGCTGATTAAACAGGAAGAGGAACTATTTTTTGCATTCAAAGATACTTAATAATCCAATGATGACTTTTGTATTGTATCTAATCACATTACCAAAAAAATTACTCACCATTACAAGGTTCCATAGACTAAAAAAGAATCTAAACAAACTAATTTTAACTGAATATAAACATGCATCACAATAGGACATTGAAGGATGTAAAAAATGGTTACAAGTGTCATTGATTATGACAAAAAATATATACATAAGTCCTTTGTGTTCTTGAAGGGACCTAATAAATTAGACTTGTTACGAAGCATCTGTAGGTAGGAGACAAGATCGTAAGGTAAATGTGAAATAATTCATATTTCAAACGATGTTAGTATGAGTTTACTGTTGTTTTGTGAGCGGAATATGTAATGGACAGTAATTTGAAACGTCGCTTAAATGTCACTGAGATGTGCGATAATGAACAAGGGATTATACACATCAACCGCAAATATTCTTCTTTTAAGCTATTGCATAGCTTTTTAAGCTATTGCATAGCTTTAATCGCGGGCTTTGAGCGCGGCGAGAAATTCCGTAACGAAAAAAACCTCACAATCGTCTAACGTCGTTTCAGATCGATAGACTTCGGCACGGTGTTTGTGTGCGTGCGGTTAGACGTATTGTACGACTCTACGAAACTCGCACGAATCGAGACGAGCTGCTCCGAATTCGGACGATGCTATGCAATAGCTATACCGCGGCAGTCCCCGAGTGCCACACGTCTTTTTTTTTCTTATGTTATTTAATTGACGCCTGTTTAAATAGTGTTGATCTAGTAGGTTCTTCCCCGAACATAAACCTGTCTAATATTCTAGTTTTGAACGTAGTATCTATTAATGTTGTTGTGTTACTGCTGTTTGTTTAAACACCTAATGAGGTAAGATTGCGAGGTGTTTCGCGAAAATAATAGCGATATCAATAATATTTTTAAACTAGTACACATATGTGATACGGCCACTATACTATGCATTGGCTTCATTCGAATACATACATTATTACAAATTAGTCAGAGATGATAATAGAGGATATATGTATAGGATACCTACTTTTGATAGAATACGCTCATAGATCATTATTGATAAAACAATACGATTTGACCTTCCATTTTCCGATTATACCTATGTGTGCAATAACCCTTACGGGGAAGATGAGTGAAGACGTTCCGTACGACAATTGTTATTACAATTTGAGTCAGCCACTCAGTAAATACGTTTGTTTACTTATCAGAAAAGCAGGCATTATGGAAGTCATTCAATGTGTTTGAGAACTCTTTATGTAAATTCTTCCGAGCCGTGACATTCAACATCATTAGGTAAATTGCATAAGGTGTGTACGTGGTGGCGACCGCTGTGGTGCGATTCTTCGAACCGGGGAAAAACATTGATGCTTTCTGTTCTGCGAAAGAAACCTAAAAATCCTTTGTAGAGAGATTGCAGGAAAAGAGGTTCCATTTTTTCCATATACACCGTGAAATTTTAGTTGGTGTTTTCCTGCAGTAAAAGATTCTATCTTAGTTGTAGAATAGATTTGTGCGGTTCTTTTTTAATTCAAATCAATAAATACCGGTATTACGAAAGTGATAAAGGAATCTCGAAAGAACGCTTGAACCGCTTTATTACTTAGGAGAGAGAAAGAACTTTTTTGTATTTTAGGCATATTTTGTGCACCGATTTTGTTCAAAATGAGAGTTCTAATTATTACAGTATAATATTTCTAGAAAATTAAGTGATCTAAAAACCATATGGGCAAGTGTTATGCAAATGTAATTTGTTAATGCAGTGACGAGGGCAAAACATATTAGTTGAAATGATATAACATGATGATACGAACATATTATGATGAACATACTTTAGTTAAGTTCTGATGAGTTAAGTTAACGACGTAAGTTACATCATTTCATCTGGTAGTATCTGCGAGTATGCGAATATTCTGAATAACAGATTTATGTTTATCAATAGAAGTTTACTCATAAAATCGCTGATGAGTGACATAGGCAATGCTTCTTTTGTTTGTGTACCTGAACCTTAGAAAACTGAAAAGACCAGGGATATTTACCATGTTGTTAAGTTATAATGAGATCCCGATATTTCGGCACTGTTGCAAGCGCCATGATCACGGGTCAACTAAACGTTGTTGTCTTATGTTCTTAAAATTATATATTGTGTACTGCACTCAGGAAGTCAGGACAAACATTAATGTTGACGAACTAATAATGATGAACTTTTGTGTTCTGTGTCTGGGTGTGAATATGTATTTATAAATATCTATGTTTGTATATGAGTCTCACAATAGGCGAGACGACTTTAAAAGTATAATTAGTCCGTTATTTAGATTATTTAAAAATATTGTACTCGTATTTTTCATTTTGTTTCAAAAACAAGAAATTATGAAGATATAGTGCTTAGAAGTTTCGTATGACGTCACGTTATAGTACAATTTTTGCGTAACCCTGACGTCACAAGCCCCCACTCCAGAAGTTTGATAAGCTATAATTTTGTAATTTTTCAATCAATTGAAAAACAAAAAAGTTCCAAGTTTTGTATAAACTAACTTACGGACTAAATAGAATAATAAGATTTTGACCCAGTCGTCACGCCTATTTTAGTAGATGCTCTGTAGTTTGAGGTCAGGTGACCGTGTGGGGAGATGACCCAAATATTTTTTTTTCAGATCGCTTCCGCACAAGTCATGTGAGTGATGACGCCAAGAGTTAGCCCAGCTCCATCATCATATGTCAATTAAGAAAAAAATGTAGTCTAAAAATATTATAAATCAAATTCTAATTACAATTACCGAAATCAGCGTCAAATAAATTACCAGAATTAGATCACAATTCACACAGTGCAATCGGTACGAACATGTTGGGCCGATCGGTCAATGCATAAATATATGGGAACTAATACAGGCCTGATTCCAGAATTGACAAACTATAAACTATTTGTAATTAGCAACGCTTTAGTTAGCCCGGAGTTAAATTAAAGCTCGTAAATGCGGACGGTCCAAAGTTTAATGACATGTTCACCGAATAGCTTTTGAGTTCTATATGAAATATGAGCTTATCGGGCGATGTATGAATAGGTCCGTCATTTTAGGATGGAGGCATTTAAGTTATAATGAATGAATACTACACAACTTGAACTTGGACTTGAATCAATAAGATCTATTGCACTTACCTCTACTGACCTCATATGTGGATCCTGATAATTGTTTATATAAAAAGACGTGTGCCACTCGGGAACTGCCGCGGTATAGCTATTGCATAGCATCGTCCGATTTGGAGCAGCTCGTCTCGATTCGTGCGAGTTTCGTAGAGTCGTACAATTCGTCTAACCGCACGCACACAAACACCGTGCCGAAGTCTACCGAACTGAAACGACGTTAGACGATTGTGAGGTTGTTTCGTTACAGAATTTCTAGGTTCGGTCGCCGCGCTCAAAGCCCGCGATAAAAGCTATGCAATAGCTTAAAAATTACAATTTTATGTATAAGGTAGGTACTTTGATCTGTAAAAGTATGCGAATTTGTGCGAATGAGGGTGGAAATTGACCACGAGACTTTGAATGTTATGTTACTTCCTATTGCTAAATGAAGTTACATAACATACATACTGTAGCGATTGAGAATTGTATACTTAATAAGAGTATTATTGAAAGGGTTCAATATTGGTATTTGGAATGTGTAAATGTGTTGCATTAGTAAACAGGTACGATTGTCCTATATGTTAAAAATATACTAGGATGGACAACAAGACTAGTCAGAAACTGTACATTAAAAATTAGAAATAAAGTCAGGAATTTTCACGCCTTTCAAAGTTTTGCACTTTCATGCACTCATAGACGAGAGATAGTGCGGATATACGCGTAGTCTTAAACTACATGGTGTACCGAGTGTTAGGCTGCATGTGCATTGTGCACCGGAGAGGAGCGAAGAAATATGTAGTGACCAATAGGGTACAAGGACCGGAGCTTTGGTGAAAACCTATTTATTGGTACATAGTTTCTCCTTTTCTCCGCTCCGCTCATTCCATTCTTCCGAACGGGCAGCGTTACACTGTTGTTTGAGTGGTGATTAAAGCTCTAAGGTAAATTTTTATATATTTTTTTTATCTGGGAAATTTCCACACACGGCCTTCTAAGCAGACCCCAAACTAAGCAGAGCTTGTACTATGGGCCTCAGAGACTGATATACATACATATTTATAAATACATACTTAAATACATATCACACCCAGACACAGAATAAAAATCGACGTTCATCGCACAAATATTTGTCCCGAGCGGGAATCGAACCCACGACTCTTGGAATCGCCAGCCAGGGTCACTAACCACTGTTCCACCGAGCCAGTCAACATCTAGAAGTCAACATCGGTAAGATCCACATTCATATACCCGCCTGAACAGGGACTTGAACCCTCGGTTTTTAGATTTCGCGTCTACTGCTCTAAACCGCTTTATTTATACTGTAAGATTTTAGATTTTCACGTTCCATTACACAAAATATTAGTCTTTATGGGTCTACACGCGATATTAGGACGAGCAATTACATAGCTACTTACTGCCTGCGTAAAGACTAATATTTATTTATATTGTTTGAAAGTTATGACAAAAATTTAAATTTGTTTACATGCTTGATAAGGGTTGACACGTGAACCACGCCGGCCGGGCCACGGCTGTACGATTTCATAACTTGCCCTTCAGAACCGGGTCATCGTGCCTTACAAAGCCTATGGCCACTGCCAGAAATGTCCGAATGATATTTTGGGAAATCGTCGTTTAAATACACGCATCATTTTGTTTTGCTATGCACAGATAACGAAAAACTAAAGTAGGTGTCTAATAAAAGTATTACGGATGGTAATTATGCCGACAACGTTTTGTAACGACTTATAACCTAAGTGAGAAAGGATTATTTTCTTTCTCACTTAGGTTATAAAATGATTAAAAAATTTTCTTCGCATTGTAAGTGTGTTTAAATAAAATTTCATTGAAATACAAGTTTGTCCCGAATCCTCAGGTCGTAACTGTCGCTAGTCGCATTCGGCCAATTTTTTACCGTAACATGTTTCTGCATTATGATAATCTCCTGATAAAAATGCAGTGCCTAACAGTTTTTAGTATGGACCCTCTTAATTTTTTATAATCCCATCCAAAAACTTAGTATAAAACAAGCTTTTTCGGCCCCTATATCCTATGTATGCTTAAATCTATAAAACTACACAATGCATTTTATGCGCTTTTTTCCATAGATAAAATCGGTCTAGTAATATTATAAATGTTAAATTAACTCTGTCTATTGCGCTTTCACAAAAAAAGTACTGAACCGACTTACATAAAAATTGGTAAACGGATAGGCCAGAGATTGAGGAAGGACAAAGGCTATTTTAAGGGACTCGTATAAGGACGTAATGTTCTACGCAACAAACGAATTTACGCGTACAGATTCACGGGCGGAGTGCTTAAAATATATAAATAGTTACAACTTATTTGTATGCAACCTGCCTTTTTTATTAACGAATGCGAAGAAGCTCACATGGTTTTAAATATATCTTTAAATACGGAGACTTGTTACGATTCAAAATGACAATAATTTGCATGCTTCTCATGTATAAATTGTACGTATATATATGTATTGAGATGAGAAATGATTTATTACTTTTTTATCTCGTAAATAGTGTAGTTGTCGTAAATAATACAAACCGAGAACCCTGAAAACGTTGTGGGACTCCGCTATTTGTTATTGTATGTATGTAAATTATACCTAGGTGCTGTTTATAATGTTAAGCCAATTAAGTTAAGCAAATAGCAAGGGATACAAGAATTAAGAGGTTTGCGGCGACTAGGTCCGTAATTTACTGGACCTGTAGGTAGGCTAAGTTGCCGGATCAATTTATTTTAAATACTTTTCTGATTAGGCCTAGCCATAAGAAATATTTAATTACATAATAAGCCATAAAGCTACAAATAGAAAAACGTTGAGTGTTACATTGAGTGTACTAAGGAAAATTTCTTACGGGCCAAGTCATTAAAAGATAGATCTATCCCCAATGCCCATTGATTTTAAAGATAATCTACTTATCATTGTAATTAGTCACTAATTAAAATTCTTTCGAATATAGATTTCCTTTTCACACGTTTTTTATTGGTTATAAAAAATGGTAAAAATACAAGTATATGATAGAATTGCTACAATAAATACGCATATTTTATTATTCGCTCGTAATAGTTTGTTTACATTCATTAATAGGTTTTAATTCACGAACTATGTAATAACTGAGAATTCCTACTAGCTATTGATACATCTTCGATGTATTTGTATTGTTATCTTTGTTGTGCTTTTGCTCCCGGAATTTATGGGGTAGGCCCGCTTACCACTTACCGTGGCTGTATTGTCCTTTTACTTGCCAGACTGCCAAATGATATAACGAAAATATCCTCAGAAAAACAGATAATAATTTACCGAATTAGAAAACTGAAAATTTCCGGGATATTTACCATGTTGTTTTGCTATAATGAGCTCCCGATATTTCGGCACTGATGCAAGCGCTATGATGAAAATCAAAACAACATGGTAAATATCCCGGACATTATCAGTTGTGTAATGTGTGTAACCATGACCGTTCAAAATTATATGTAGAAAATACCGAACTTAAAAATGATTTAATAAAATAATATTATGTTCAAGTCACTAATTAAAACTGCAAATGAGTTTAGCGACGACAAAAATCTAATGTACCGCCTACCGGTGACATTGTCCAGTGCATTAGTCTTAATAATGTGCGTAATAAGGAATTCCTAATCGTTATTGTGTAATGGTGTATCGGCCGTTTTCTGCACTTAACGAAATAGCTGATTCCATTATTTAAAATGTCTGTCCTAAAAAGTAAACTTCGCAGTTTTGCACTAAACGCTATTACATCGAGGTTAGACATTGACATTTGTGTTAACAAATCGTTTTGGTGACACCGAGGATGGCACTGATTTGTTCGAAAAAGAAAGTTCCTTGTTTTTTTTTTATATAAATACTCATAAAGATAGATAAATTAATGTATGGATTCGCTTAAAAAAATCAAATTTGCATATGAGCTTGCATTCATATGTCACAGTCTGAATCCGTTATTTTTGTAACACTAATCTGTTGACACGAAAAAGCTACGGCGAAAAATTGTTTATAAGCATGCAGTGAAAAAGGGGTAGTTACTTTTCAGCGCCCATAGCTCGAGCCTGTCCAGGCTGTCCAGAAACCGCTGGCTCTCCCGCCGGCACTGTTCGCTGGTTCCATTGCTCGGGACCACGATTTTAGGGAACCTCTCCCACAGGTGCACTACGTTGAATCGGGTGGATTGTTCACTTTCGTTTTTCGCGGTTACTTTGTGGAAGGTGCCGTTGAAGATGTCTAGGTTTGAGTCGAGGGTGAGTTCGAGGCAATCGCGGGCGGCGGCGCCGGCGACTAGGGCTAGGAGCAGGCAAGCGCGCGACGCCATGACTGGGGAGGCAATGCGGTGCGCGGACGCATCTGCCCGTATATTGCCGCGCGCATCGGCAACCGCCGATCTAACAGACAATACAATTGTGAAATTGTTTGTGTTTTTTTTTGCAAACAACAACGTTTTCGAGGTTTTTTCATTGAACTGTGATTATTTAATTGTATTTTCATCAACACATTAACTAATTTAATTGTAATTGACCTTTGTTTTGTATTAGACAGTTTTGAACTTACGTTGACACTTTGACGTCTGTGTTCTGTGTGTAAATAATGAATTATTAGGTACACAAAATAAACAAAATAGAAAAATAGAGCTCAAATAAAAAAAATCAACGTCTAGATTCTAGGCGAATATAAACATACATAAGTATATAGTGAAAATCTTAAAAAGTAGGTATTGAAGAGATACAGGTACAAGAAAAAAATACGGGGCCTGAACCAGTGTCTGTACATTACCTAATAATACCTAAGTTTGACATGAAATTGTTTATGTGTTTTTCATTAGAGTAGAAACAAATTTGTGCTTGTATCTTCATTATTAAAGTTTCTTAAATTACATAACTGCGGTAAAAATATCCGTTTTTTACCGGTGTCCACCCCTTGCCTGTCCACCGCGGGTGGACAGATAAGTACACAAATATTTTAAAATCTTTCGTTGTCTACCCCTGGGGGACAGCGAGAATTAATATAAAACTATTTCCGCTGGCCACCCCGGGTAGTTACTTCTTTGATTTAAAAGTAAGAAGATTTAGGTATCATAATTTCTTACGGACCAACGCAAGCTTTCATACTACTTTTTTTTCTATTTCGGGTAGATATATGTAGGACACGTGTACTTTGATAAGTAATAATGTCACTTCGGTTTATTTTGATGAGTGGTAACCAGTGGTACCTAACTGTTTGTCGCGTGCGATAGGCAGCAAGACCGGTCCGCATCCAATTACAGTTCAATATTAACGTTAAATGATATTTAAATGCTTTATGATCACGTTTCCTAAATATCTCACTTGTCACGAGACAATAAATAATTGCATTTTGATTTTCATCACCATTTGGATTCCTTTTGATTTACGAATAGCTGTTTTGTTATCTACCAACAATTAATTGTATGTATGTTGCGTTTGTCATCGATACTTTATAATAAGATTGCATTACTTACTATTTATTTTTGTTTACTTGATCTTTTGTCTGAATTCGTTACAAATTTATCTATCTGCTCAAATGTTTATTGAAATCAATAGTTAGCAGACGTTATTATGAATCAAAAACATTCATATCAGACAGAGTGGAACCTTTCTGCCACAGACCCTATTTATTTATAAAACGATTAATTACGAATTATAGAAGATTAAATTGTTTTGATGGAATTTGACTCATAATGATGATTCAATTTCTTTTATCGTCAATTAGTTATTACACAAAAAAATCTTGAACTCGATGACAAAGCCGTATATAAACTGCTATTAGTTAATCGATTAAGGAATTAGTTGTCGAATTCCTTGTTTTGTAGATATAAACACGATTTCTCGACAGAAGTGGCAAGGTTTGTTTATCTAATTCTGAGTAGACATGGCTAAGCAGATTAGTGGACTAATTAGTACAAAACTTTATTTGTTGTTGCGGTTTAGGGTAGCTTATGATTACTCTGTTACTTACTTAATACTTAACGAGTACTTTGTTATTGTTTTTTTTTGTTTTATTATCCCTCCGATAATTTAGCCTAAAAGGCTGGCACCACAACGATGAGTCTATTGGAATATTACCTAACTACTATTTGGATTTTTACTTACTTACAAATAGCTACTTACATATAGAAATTCCTTTATGCAAAGTACTTATATGTAACAACAATGACACATTTTGGCCCCAAAATTTATTAGTTTTTCTTTTGTAAAGAACAACAAGTGCACCTGATTCAGGAAAGGCGACGTACTATCTGTCTTAGAAAAACGTTAAGTAGATGTCGCGCCGGTCATTTTGGATTACCGTCACATCTAACTATGAGTGTGAAGGTACAGAGAGTGCACATATATTTGCGCACACTTTAGCACTATAATATGCTCTGTCAGATGAATGATCTCCATTGATGGGAGTTCCTTTTTTCTGCCCCGTGCCATTAAGGCATGAAATGCCCTTCCAACTAATTTTTTCCCTCCCTCCTGTAATACAAGGCTCCTATGGCGTTTAAACAGGCCTTCAGGCCTTAAGTGCAAAAGGTTCAATTGGGTCTAACGTACCTGTGAACCTCACTCACTACAGTTTACCGTCAGGTGGAGTGAAGTCGTACTGAAAGTTCCCTTCTATGAAAAAAAACCATAACCGATGTTGGACACCGATGCATGTGTAAAGTAAGTACTTATGACCTTTTTTTATACTCTCGTTTTCTGCGAGTAGGTACTTGGGATTCATTAATCAACATAAAACCTGTTCAATCTCATCAAAATGCTAGAGCTAGATAACTCTATACGGCTTGTTTTAATCTGCGAAATGCATAATTCCTAGATATTTCCATCGGAAAAGCTGGATGCAATTCGAAGTTTTTCTAGGAATCAAGGGTTGCTAGATTAGCACCTGTCTGAATTAGTTAGATGCCTATTGTGGCAACGAAAAATGGACTTTTAGGGCTTGCATACCAGGAATTTAAGTCCGCGGCGCGGCAGACAAAAGTACGCACGGTGATTAAATAATCCGCTGCGGGTTCCCGCGGTAAACTTCATCATCATAATCAGCCCATATACGTCCCCACTGCTGGGGTACGGGCCTAGCCTCAACTAGGGCGATAAGGCCTTAGTCAACCACGCTGGCCAAGAGCGAGTTGGTCGACTACACTACCTCAGAATTTCTTCGTCGGTGTGCAGGTTTCCTTCACCGTTAAATCGTCGAATGATCGTACATATGAATTACAAACTTTAATAACATAGCGGTATGTGGTGGGGTTTGAACTGGCGACCTCTCGCAATGCAAGCTTTAACTACTCGGCCATCGACGCTTGAGGACCGACATACACAGACAGAAGCAGTCAGAACGGACTGCTTGAAGCTGCGACTGCATAGTAAACTACAGATTCTACGTACACACATACACGGAATCGCTCGAGCAGTCGTGACTGCTCCGAGCAGTTAGCAGCACGATGAAATCTCAAGTAGTCGCCAGGCCTAAGCAGTTGACTATGACTGCAAGAGCGGTCCGTGTATGTTGATCACTGGTTAACTGCTCGGTTTTACTGCCTCGTTGGTCTATTGATAGCAAGCATTAATAAGCGTAAGGACCGAGAGGTCTCCGTTTCGAGTCCGGGGTCGGGCAAAATTTGTGTGAGTTTTTCTGTAATAAAAATACTCAGCCCGAAGTTGTCGGTTGAACGCCCGTGCCTCGGAAAGTATTAGAGTAAAATTTTAAATCTTTTAAGGCTGTATAATTTGTTATTCCCTGTGCTCATATTTTTTAAATTGTTTCTTTTCCTGTCACTTGGTGTCGCTGTTGTAGTTGTGAATTTCGGCGCCCTTTTGTTTTAATGTCACTGTGCAATTTTTCTTAAGTGAATAAACTTTATTCTCATAAAGTTTATAGAAATCTTGTTTTTATTTCGCGCAACAAGTCGTTTAGGTTATGGGCCCAGGTCCACGCGATTGTTTTAAAGACAAAGAGCAGAGAAAACAGTGAAGTAGTGTCGAAAATTTCAACAATAGAAGCGTCCGAAAATTACAACCTAAACTATGGAGTTCGGAAAGACAATGCATCTTGAAAAGTTTGATGGAACCAACTTTAAGCAGTGGAAATTCCAAATAAAATGCGCCCTACGCGCAAAAGGGTTGGACATAAACACACCGAAACCAGAAAATAATGTTTCGCAGTGGAACAAGGATGATGGCATGGCTATGTTCATCTTGACCTCAGCTATGGATCTTAAGCAAGTCGCACTTATTGAAAACTGTGAAACTGCACTTGAAGTTATGACTAAACTTGAGTCAATATATGAACAAAAGTCGGAAATGACAAAAATGATGTTACACGAACGTTTTTATCAATACAAAATGTCACCATCCGATAGCATAGCACAACATATAGCCAAAGTTGAAAGTTTAGCCAAACAATTAAGAGAAAATTCTGAAGAAATAAGTGATACTGCTGTCATTACAAAAATATTGACCACATTACCGCCTAAATACAGATCTCTTCGCCAGGCTTGGATATCACTTGATCCATCAAAACAAACCATAGTAAACCTAACAGCTCGTTTATTAGATGAAGAGGCCAGTTTTAATGTTGAAGAAGAAAATGAAACAGCTTTATTAGTGGCAAAACAGAGTGATAAGAAGAAACCCTACTTACTGAAGAATTCTAGTAAAGACAAAAATGAAAAATCACATCGCTTTGTTTGCTATAACTGTGGGAAACGTGGTCATTTCTGCGAAAGAGTGTCGTGCTCCAAAACAAAAACAATGTCAAGGCGAGAAAAATATGTTGGCTTTCAATGTAGTGAGTGGAAATTATAAAGAAGAATTAGATAGCAGTAATTGGATATTAGACAGCGGTGCCTCAGCTCACATGTCTTACCAGCGAGAAAATTTTTCAGAATTATATGAATACACGGGTTCCCATTGAAACTTGGAAACCAGGAATCATTAGAAGTGATTGGCCAAGGAAGTATATTAATTAGAAAATGTGTTCATGGACAGTGGGAGAATAGTATTTTGAAGGATGTTCTTTTTGTACCAAAACTAAGAAGAAATTTATTTTCTGAAGGTGCAATAATGAGACAAGGATACAGCATTGTGAAGAAAAATACTGAAGCTTGTATTTACAAAAACAAACAATTAGTGATGTGTGGGACTTTATTAAATAACAATCTGTATGAGTTAAAAATTAAGACAGTTTTAAATCCAGCGTGCAATGTAGTACAACAAAAATTGGACTTGAAAACATGGCATGAACGTTTGGGTCACTTAAATGTTAAAGAAATAGAGAAAATGTGTAAAAACAATGTGATTACTGGTGTGGACTTAAAAGACTGTGATAAGTTTGTGTGTGAGGGCTGTGCTTATGGTAAGCATGCTCGAAGATCATTTCAGAAGTCGAACAGGGGGCCACTGCAGCCAGGTGATGTAATCTACAGTGATGTTTGTGGACCTTTAATGAACCATCAGTTCAAGGTATGAAATATTTTGTTATTTTCAAAGACGGTGCAACAAGTTTTAGATATGTGTACTTTTTAAAGAACAAATGTGATGTGTTGGATTGTTTTAAGAAATATAATGCCAAAGTTAAAAACTTTTTCACACATGGGGTACGCATATTACATACTGATAATGGAGGAGAGTATACAGGCAAAGACTTTAAAGAATATTTAGATAGTGAAGGTATAACACATGAGTTAACAGCACCATACACACCGGAACAAAATGGCCGGGCTGAACGAGAAATACGGACAATAGTTGAAAGTGCTAGATCTATGCTTTATGCCCGAAATGTTCCACTCAACCTTTGGGCAGAAGCAGTTAATTGTGCAGTCTATTTATTGAACCGCACATCGTCCAGCCAGACACCAAATAAAACACCTATAGAACTGTGGAATGGTTTTAAACCTAGTTTGGATCATGTGAGAGTGTTCGGGTGTGAAGGATATGTACATGTACCGGATCAGCTAAGAAAGAAACTTGATTGTAAAAGTCGTAAAATGATGTTAGTTGGATATGACAACAACAATTACAAAATGTATGATCCAAACACTAAAAGAATAACAATATCTAGAAATGTTATTTTTAATGAACAAAAGAATCCAGAATTTAGAAGAAGTGAAGCGCAAATTTTTGTCTGTGATGACCATGGAGAGAGTGTTGATTGTGAGGAAGGCCAAGTAATAGAAGGGTTAAATAACAGTTCTGATCATACAGGTGAGGATGATTGTGAAGACAATTACAGTCTTGCTGATGAGACGTATGAACCCTCACAAGAAATAGATTTATCAAATATAGACAGATCAAATATCACTTTAAGACCACGGAGAAACCAGATGGAAGTGAATTTGATGGAATTAGATCTACCATTAACTTATGAACAAGCGATAAGTAGTAAGGAATGTCACTTATGGTTAAAGGCCATCAATGAAGAATTAGATGCGCATCATACTAATAATACCTGGAGTTTTGTAGAGAAAGAAAACCAAAGAACCATAACTTCAAAGTGGGTATTCAGTGTTAAGAAAAAATGAAAATGGTCAAGAAGACAGATGTAAAGCTAGACTTTGTGCTCGTGGTTTTACACAAATCAAGGGACTAGATTTTAATGAAATTTTTCACCTACTACTAGATATGAGTCTATTAGAATATTATTGTCAATTGCTGCAGAATATAATTTGTTTATTAGACAGTTAGATGTTAAAACAGCTTTTTTGTATGGTGATTTAGAAGAAAACATATTTATGGAAATCCCAGATGGGGTAAAAGCACCTAAAAATAAAATATGTAAACTGAACAAATCCTTGTATGGATTAAAACAAGCATCCCGTTGTTGGAATACAAAATTTACTAATTTTTTATTGAAATTTGGATTTGTTCAGTGCCATGCAGATAATTGTGTATTTGTAGGCAATTTCCATGGCTCTAAAGCCCTATTAATTCTGCATGTAGATGACGCTTTACTTATGTCTGAATCCGACTTGATTTTACAGCAAATAATAAGTTATTTAAAACAGGGCTTCAACATTAAGGAGTTTGAGTTAAGTCGTTTTGTTGGATTAGAAATTGTTAGATCTGATAATGCTATATATATACATCAAAAACAATATATTGAGCAGCTGATAAATAAATATAACATGACTAATGCCAATCCAAGTAATACACCAATAGATGTAAATGTTCAAATTAATAGAAATGTTGAAGATGATCAGGTAAATTTTCCGTACAGAGAAATTATAGGATCTTTGTTATTTTTGTCTAAAGCTAGCAGGCCAGATATTTCATATGGAGTTAATTTATTAAGTAGATACATTAATAATCCAAGTTTGCTTCATGTTAATCAAGTCAAAAGAATAATTCGGTACCTTATCAATACCAAAAATGTGTGTATTAGATATCAAGGCCATGAAGATTTAATTGGATATTCAGACTCGGATTTTGCTGGGGACATTGATACAAGGAGATCAACAACAGGTTATATTTTTATGCTAAATGGTGGTCCCATATCATGGGCAAGTCAAAAACAAACCTGTGTTGCCTTATCAACAACCGAGGCTGAATTTATGGCTGCGAGGCTGCTAAAAATTTGTTATGGTTAAAACAATTGTTTAAAGAAATAGATATTAAACACAATTGTACTACTCTATGTATAGATAACCAAAGCACTATTAAATTAATAAATAATCCAGTGTATCACAAGAAAACAAAACATATTGATGTTAAATTCAACTTTATTAGGGAAAAGGTACAACAAAAATTGATTAATATTGAATATGTACAAAGTTCTGAACAACTGGCTGATATTTTAACAAAGGCTCTTCCAACTTTGAAGTATGAACATTTGAGAGATGCTTTTATGACTGTTATGTAATGTTTATGTACAGGTAAACATATTATACTGTAAACATATATTATAGTAGAGAATTTAAATTTAGTGGGAGTATTAGAGTAAAATTTTAAATCTTATAAGGCTGTATAATTTGTTATTCCCTGTGCTCATATTTTTTAAATTGTTTCTTTTCCTGTCACTTGGTGTCGCTGTTGTAGTTGTGAATTTCGGCGCCCTTTTGTTTTAATGTCACTGTGCAATTTTTCTTAAGTGAATAAACTTTATTCTCATAAAGTTTATAGAAATCTTGTTTTTATTTCGCGCAACAAGTCGTTTAGAAAGCACGTTAAGCCGGTGGTCCTGCGCCCGATCTCTCATCGGTCATGTCGGATTGCCGTCTCACCGAATTATGAGAGTAAGGGAATAGGGAGTGCACTTGTGTTTGCGCGCACACTTGTGAACTATAATATGTCCTGCGCGCTTGGCTGATCTCAATTGAGATCGGCCGCCATGGCTGAAATCAGTCGGACGCCTAATTATATTATTTATTAACTGCTCGAGCGGTGCGTACTAAAAAGCCGCAGCGGCGTTTGCGCGATAAACTTAATGCAAACGATGATTAATTGTAATCACATGCGATCATTGTTGCAAATGAATGTAGATTTAAAGCGGACCAAAGTACTGCATGTATTGGCAAATGAGTATTATTTTATTCGAGGATTCCCGTCTGCTTTGCTGTCCAGTCTGGTCTCAGCATGTCCTCGGTCTTTCGGAGGACTTTTAGTCTTCTTCTAAAAAGACGTATTCTTTTTATCCCTTGTTTGCGTATTTTTAGCGGGTAATTTGCCTTCTAATTCAGCGGGATGAAGTTCGCCGACTAAAATTTATGTGCGCATGATATAGCATCTGCGCATGCTATAGCATCATGCACGCTGTTAAATTCAATTTCAGTGAAAATTCATTAATGTTTTAAAAAGCGCACAGTATTGCACAGAGTTGACCCGGCTTATAATTGGGAGCTTATTCTTCAACGAATTTGTTAATTAATCCTCTTGCTAGTCAAAAAAGACACAGCGGATGAAATTAATCAACTTTCTATGGATAATATAGGTAAGGTAGGTAAAATACCTACTACCATTTAGGTTTACTCGTTCATTTAATTTATCAATCAATTAAGTTATATAATTTTAAAGCTCTGTTAAGAATATTTATTTATTTATTTATTTATTTTACAAAATCCACAGCTCTTATTAATTAAACTAACAGGAAATCTTAATTCTAAACTTACAGCTAATAACGGATTTTAAATACATTAGTGTTTCATAGTAAATGACAAGAGAGACGATCGGACACATGATGCTCGCAACAAGTAAATAAATTGGTATTAAAAATTTATAAATACATAGGTTAACACCACATTACATACATGTACACCACATTAGTACAAAAATAAAAGATAGCTACAAAAAAAAAAGTATAAATAGATTAAAAAAGTAATAATGATCTGTGATGAAAATTCAAATGATATTCGTCACTAGTTAAATGTATTATTATGGGTTTTATAGTGACTTATTTGTCATGCGTACGTAATAAATAAAAAATACCTGTATCATATTTTTTTGGCATATAAGCTTATCAAATTCCTAGTAACATTTAGTAACATAGGTATTGTGTGTCTTTAATAGAGAACGTTCGGCAATAAGTAATTTTGTAATCCTTAAGTTAATAGGCAGCGTATACATGATCGTGGTCACGTATACCTTTGTATATGGTAATTAGGGGGTGGTATTTGAATGATGACTTTAACTTGTTCATATGCACTTATAATCCTTTAGGGCTTATTTGTATTATTTCTGAATAACTGGTCCGACATGCTGTAAAATTAAAAATAAAACTCAAAATAAAAAAGGTTCACAAACGTTGACCTCTTTATATGCATGTCCCCCAGCTCCTCACGCTTCGTCCCTCGTCTCCACTTTAGAGTAAAACAACCTTTATTTCAATGTAATTTGTAACTAATTTGTTGTGACAAAGTATCTAGTCCTGCAACTGAAGGATAAGGCCAAGGCCATGCAATTACTGCATCTTAAAACAACCACCTAAACATGTACTATTAGTAACTACACATTAGCAGAGTTGCGAACCCATACCATTAAGTTCGAGTCTTGCAAATAATTAAAACGTACCATATGACTAGTGTTAATAAGGTTTAATTTCGAAAAGTGACATAATCAACCGGACAACGCACCTTAGCTTGCGCGTTGGGCCATGAAATAGGCGACAAGAAAATTCAGGGTTTTTTTTATACTTGACATTTTTCAAATTACTTGTTTGACTTAACTATGTCTTAAGTGAAAATTCGAAGACACGAGCTTCTGGAAATCAAGTCCAGTAGCGGTACCATGAGTCAGCAATCGAAATCTTACGTACGTTAATAACCTATCGAATTGTTTTTTTCATACTTCCGACTTTAGTTCTTAGAGCATCCGCTACGGGACGCTGTACAAGTTTTTCATAGACATATTTATATAGGCGATATCGAGTCTATCACTTTTAAACTCATGGTAGCGCTACAGACGTGCAATCCAACACACTAAGCCACCAGCTATACACCGTGAAATTCGAGTGGTTGTTTTCCCGTGGCAGAACGATTTGTCTCCAGTAATACTACCGAAACATGCAAAAAATTCCTAGATTTTTTTTTTAATTTTCAAAATAATAACACCGGTCGACAGAGATTTTGCCACTTGAAGCAAAGTAATGTTTTTTGAAAGTTTTATATGCGCTAAACATGGATATCTTGAATAATTTTTGTATTAGCTCATATTATTGAGATATCCCAGCCTAAAAATGGACAAAACGCGTTTTCGGGTCGCTTTCTGAGACATGTTGTAAAATTTCATATACTTTTGACAAACATTTACAAACGAGTCAATAAAGTGTACCTCTTGCTCTTAAAAATACCGCTGCGTTCACTCAGATATCACTTTATTTTTTCAAGACATTCAATTTTGAAATTTCTTAATTTTACTCCATACTTTTAAAATCTTACTGTTTGTATGGGGCTAAATTCTAAAATTTCACAAATAAATATCTTGAAGTAAAAAACTGATATCTGAGCAAATCAAACGGTAGGTATGTTTAGTGGCACGTTACGTTTAATAAATTGACACGGTTGTAAAAGTTTATCAAAAAATATATTGGCTACATGTCCAAGAAAGAGACCCGAAAACGCGTTTTGTCGATTTTTAAGCTGGGATATCTCAAAAATCTGAGCTAATAGAGAAAAGTTGTTTAAGAGGACCATGTTTATTGCACCGAAGTCATTCAAAAAACCTTACTTTGGTTCTTGTGGCATAAAAACACATTAGTTTTGTTGCCCAGTGTAATTTTCCTACTCGAAAACGAGGGAAGCTATCATTGTTTTTTAAGATGTGACGTATTCAGGTACTGCTTGCCGCATGAAATCGATGCTTAAAGCTAAAGAAGCTCTGCGCCCTAAGTAATAAAGCTGTTCGAACGTGTTTTCTAGTTTCAGTTATACCTTTCGTTAAACCGGCATTTATTGATTTTAATAAAAATACCTGCACAAATCTATTGTGCTACTGAGATAGAATTTATTTTACTGCGGGAAAACAACCACTAAAATTTCACGGTGTATAATACGCCTTTTGTATCTTTCTCTTACTTTACTCGCCCTTTTCGGGGCCCACTGTTGCATAAACCCTGTTTTCAAGGACAGTCACTGGCCCTATGCGAGTGAACTCTAAGGGTTTGTTGTCTCTCCAGTTTTTTTATGTATTCCAGCGATGCTGCGGCCATAACCTTATTTTCTTGACAATTATGTGATTAAGCTGTAATACTTGTTTTTTTTAAGCTTTTTGATGTTTTTTTTGTCGGCTTTAATACTTCCATTCAAATATTTTCTCAACGACGTATAGTTATAACTTGTATGAAGAATACGGGTGTATATTTGTATGTAAAAAGCAATACAAAATTCCGTCGTTCAATAACACCAAAAAAAATTTTAATTAATTTTTTTATATAGGTTTACTTTTTAAATTTTACGTATCATTAGCTGAACATTCCATTTTGATTTTTTAAATTTCATTGACTGCAACGGAAATCCTAGGTTTTCAAGCATAGGTTTCATTCATAGGTTAGCGCTCAACGCGCTGCACTATTACGCTCGTTTGGGGCCCCGGAGCCCCGACAGATACGGCAGATACGGCGGTTACAGCTACCCTCTGATACTCATGGTAAGAAAAAACAAAAAACTTACACACATATGGGGTATATGTATCAACATATACCCCATATGAGTGTAAGTTTTTCTGCAAACCTTTTTAGTCATACATCCTAATTAACTATTATATCCCATTAAAAACAATTCTTGTCAAAAAGACCAAGTCTCGTAACTCAGTTGTTCTACGGTAAAAGTTGTGAGATCCATGTAATACCAAGTCGGTTATCAATTTATATCGCATGAAAACACGTGTAAATAAAATAATTAGTGCAATGGCCAAGTATTTCAGTCTTCTAGTTTTATCCACAAAGAAGTTACAGGGGGTCGAAAATGGCCTGAATTACTTTGAGAAAAGGATGGTACGGCCGTGCCGCTTTTTTGCTCGACTTGACGGGGGCACTGCCGTGCTCACATATTACGCCTAAAATCCCCTATGCGCGATTTTTTTGTCTAACTGACATACGATGATGGCTTGGAGTAGCCTCGTCATCATCACCGTACTTGCGGGGGAGCGGATGGCTCTCAACCCTAGCGTGATTAAATAGACAGACATACCACCTTTTTATTTGGTTGTTTTACTTAAGCTTATGCTAATGACAAGTCACATCCGGTCTATACCCTTCACCCCAACCTTGCCTCTGTTACCAAAACAATTGCTATTATTGGACGAGAATACCTACACGCACAATTTGAAAGAATTATTGATAGGTACCTATCAATCATTCTTTTTAATTTTGTTTCGTGACTGTAAAACTACTTAGTAAAAAGGTACATTGCATGAAATAGGACACTATTCGGAATATTAAAGTAAAATTTATGATGATCTTTGGTAGTGAAATAATGAGGAGCTAGTTTGTCGAAGATGATGATTTTTAAAAGTGATTCGGTATAAGTAAGTTTCGTGTAAGTCAGGATCTAACATTAGTTACTAGCTGTTTTTAATCATCTGTGTTACACAAAACAGACACTAATTAAGCCTGGTGGACTTTATATGCTTTAAAACAGGGCAATCTCGTATGTGTCACATAATCTAACATTATGTTTAGGTGAATCTTAGTGAATAATGGCACTTATTTCTTATTTTAAAAGTTTAATTAATTGCGGCATGTTAATTAGCATACATTTGTTATTTTATTAATGTTTTAAAAGTTAAATTACGTGCTGCATGTTAACAAATCAGGTGGCTTAGACAAAGTAACAATATCAAAACGATAACGAAGTTCGATAAGAATAAAATGTATGGGGATGACATTAGATTGACCACGAGATTTATCGCGTCTGGGGCTTAGACAAAGTAACAATATCAAAACTATAACTAAGTTCGAAAATAATAAAATGTATGGGATCGACCACGTGATTTATCGCGTCTAATGTCAATCCCATACATTTTATACCTTTCGAACTTCGTTATCGTTTTGATATTGTTACTTTGTCTACGGCACCAGAAATTACTAATGTGAAGTACACATCGCTGTTGAAACGCGTAACATGTCTATTACAAATGGACGTTATGTAGGGACATGTTTTACATTAAATAGCAATAAATTATGTCTGGGCCAGAGTTAATTAATTCTAAAAGCGAAGGTTGGACCAAACAATGCGTCCGTTTGTTGCACGGAGCATAAAGCAAGGCGACGAATCCGAGACAATTGGTACCCTTTGGACCTTTGAACTGTCACGTAATATCGGTGGCGTAACTACAGCGTATTACGAACTCTTAATTCCAGTCAGTTTAAAAATGGACATCGGCAGGTATATGATGAAGAGCTGCTATAACTACACTTCTTTTAAAAAATTACATAGGCTCAGGCTTCAAAAGACTGGAAATGAAATGAAATGAAATATGAAATGAAATGAAATGAAATGAAATAATTTTATAACTATAATTTCAAACATTTTATTAAGCCGTGTCTTGTAAAAAAGCATATTATAAAGTAGAAGACTACTTAAATGTAAAAAATCCATGGACATAATGAGCTGCTCGCTTGGACATCAATTAATTATGTAACTTGTGATTTGTAATTTGTGATTAATTTATTTACAACTTGACATGCAAAAGTATTTCATGAAAATCTATTTGCAGAATAAATTATTTCATTTCACAAAGATGATGGAGGGGCTAATATTTATACAGTCTGTATGATTTCACAACCATAGCGCTAAGTGTACTAGAAACACGAAGTAAGTGGCCATATTTAAAATTTACTGGTATTAAGAGGTCCACGTACGCTCCTTGAACAGCCGTGACAAAATCATTGGTTTGGGGTATCCTGAAACGTGGTGATTTGTAGGACTAGTAGGTTAGAAACTTTTCAATTTCAGATTGAAGAATTGATGCGCTTTTCTTTTTCGCTGGTTTTAAGGGTTTCGGATCTCAATGAGAAAAAAGAAATCCTCATAGGCTCTCTTTGTTGGTCTCTGTCTCTTTGTGAAGAAAATTTTCTCATGTAAGTGTGGAAGGATCCGGTTTATACTATACATACATCCATCCATACATACAACACAATCACGCCTCTTTCCCAGATGGGTAGGCAGATAACACTTCCTGCCATATGCTACGGTCCTGGCACACGACATATTAATATTATCTAATACATGTGGTCCTTTGAAACTGTACAATTTAGGTGATCTTATTGTAGAAAACTTCTTTCCCTAATTCCTTATTTCTCTAGAGACGATTGCAAAGATTGAATTGCACTGACCAGAGAGGCATGCTTTGGTTTAAGATGTTTTAGAAGTTATAAAAACTAATACCAAATAAGTGTTTAAAGTGGTGCCTCTAAACTAATATAATCAAATGTCCTTCAGGTATACAGAGTGATGTAAGCTAAAAGGGCTTACATGACAATAAGCAGCAATTTTAGAATAACTAAAAGAAGCGACGAATTATGGATATCTGACACAAATAAATAGCATAGATAAATGTAGGAATAGGTAGGAAAATCTAACAAATTATAAGTATCTAGCTACATTTATTATAGTGTATTATAAGTTAACTAATGTATAATGTTTTATGGTAACTGCAATACAAGCCAAGCTTAGTGCAGTGCCGTATGAAAATTGTAAACTTGTAACTTATTTACGGAAATAAAGATTTATTATTTATTACTATTATTTTAAATTAAAAAAAAAGATACAAAACATCATAATTCTACGTTACTTTACAGCGTAAACTCACGGAACTCAAACGCCTACATTTTATGAATAGCAGCAACAAGCATTTGCTTGAGAGATTGGCTTTAACATTAAACACTGTAAAGGCGTTTTTTATTTATAGTGTTTGAACTAAACATTTAGTTGTATATAACAAGTTTGCCCACTTGACCGATTTATTAAATGGTTATATTGTTGTTTTTTATTACAATTCAATATAAAGATTTAGTTTCAATATGAAGATGATTAATCTTTCAAAGAAGATCATACCTACCTCAAAGAAACCTATTTATCGTTACATAAAGGGCTGCTAATACCTTCCACGTGTTCTCTGTAGCTTTGCCCGAAGAGAATTAGGTAAGACAGCCTTTCAAGGAATTCTCTTAGTCATTTTGTGGTTATGAGGAATATTTTCATTCACAGTGAATAAAACGTTTTTTATTCACTGTGAATGAAAATATTCCTTGGCTTCCACATATGGTTCGTCTCGAAAACTACCTAAATCCCGTTGGATTGAGGTAGTTTCCGAGACAAGCTATCAAATTAATTTGATATCTTAGTAGCTAGTGTCTTGGTGATAGTTTATGGGTGATTTCAAATATTTTGTTGTGTAGTAAATAAATCTTGACGGCGAAATCGTAGTTATTCAAAAACAATATCTAGCATTTGTTATCAGGTTCAATCCGGCCAAAGCTTGCTTTGCTTTATGAAATACATAAAAAATAATTATGTTACTGTATAAAAAAAATATTTCCAGATTTTGTGTGCCAATGTTGTTTTTATTAAATAATTTCAATGTAATTGTTAGAAAACTTGCGAAATAAAATGGTATATTTTCCTTTAAATTATTTACAAATAAAAATTCTTTTAAAATCCTATTGTACACTGCTTACGCATTAGTGACATACTCTGCATAGACTGAGCAGCTGTATTTATGTCTCCAAAAGCTCCGTGACCAAGGCAACATGTAATGCACCCGTGAAACTATAATAGCCAGCTGATTGCAAAGCTCCGTCAAGGCAGATAGTTTAATTAACGCTGACCTATCACACTCGATCTCCCGCAGACACCAATCCATCCATCGGCAGCGATCCCTACTCAGCGGCACAATCGCCTCACTATTTTTACCCAAATCTTGGACTCATGCCATCAGCTCAACTCTAACGGCAGTACACTCGAATTATCTCCCGGGAACCGCTCCTTTCCCGACCGAATAACGCCCAAAAATCGTTCCCCACTAACGTTCGACATCAATGAAATTCCCGCCGGTCTGCCATTGAAATATGCTTCATGTGTGTGATGGAAATAAACTGGGTTTGTGGGTGAAAAGTTCAGTCGTGTGTATAATGGCGCCGTGAGCACACCGGGTCGGCCATGGCGCGCCACCAATGGACGCTAGCTCTAATTTTAATCTGCATACCTATCCTAGCAACAGTGATCACCGCATTCCGCGTACGCGATCTGCCGAAAACAGCCCACGAAACCCAAGCGGACTTAAAGAAACACAAATGTGACGATTGTGATGTGAATGAGCCCAAGGTCGGTCAGAAACTCCATAGTGTTAAAATTGAAAGTGCTAAACGTTATGATGAGTTGAAGAAAGCAACGCGAGACAAAATACAAACGGCTAGTCAGAAGACGTCAGAAGTTAAATCGAGTTTTAAGTTAATACATGTGAGTGACGATGATGATGACGACGATTCCGATGATATCGATTTTTTAAATAGTGCAACTAGTTCAAAACGATCGCAAAAAGATATTAAAAGTGAAAAGAAAGTGCCAGGGTTAAAATCAGAGGTAACATCCAAAAAAACTCCTCGGAAAATTGACGATGATGAAGACAATGACGACGATGATGATGAACATGACACCAAAACAAAAATATTAAGTAAATCTTTGAAAGAAAACAAGCCTGACATAAAGATAAAAGTTTCAAGTAAAGAAGTAAAAAATGTTAAATTATCATCAAAAGAAATTGACAATCATGACGATGATGACAATGACGATGATGATGATGATGATGACGACGACGACGACGATGATGATGATGATGATGATGACGATGGTAACGATAAGAAGGATGGAAACCGTAAAGAAATAATCAAAACGAAGTCACACCTGGATAAGATCAGTAAAGATATTAAGGAGAAGAAACTTGAATTGAAATTGAAAGGTGAAGATAATGTTAAAAAGCCAGTTAAAGCCACAAAAATTATAGATGACGCTGATGATGACGACGACGATGACGACGACGATGATGACGACGATGATGACGATGATAATGACGATGATGATGATGACGACGACGACGACGATGATGATGACGACGATGATGATGATGATGATGATGATGATGATGACGATGATAACGATGGAAAGAAAAAGGTCACGTCAAAGATTCCCATAAAACCCAAAATAGAAACAAAGTCATCAGACAAGAATGTCGTCAAACAAAGTGACAAACCATCACAAAAAGACGTTAAAAAAGATACTTCCAGCGATGATTCGAAGCAAAAAAAAGCTTCTAAGGATGAAAGTCCTCCAGATATAAAAACTATTCATAAGAAAGCAGAAGAAGTGAAAAAGGATGTTAAACCTGAAAGTAAAAAACATGATATAGAACATGATGTGAAGAAACACACGAAGCAGCCTGAACCTTCTGAAATCCCAGTGTCGAAAAAAGAGGAAAAGAAAGACGCCAAAGAGCAAAAAAGCGTAGATGAAAAGAAAAAAGAACCAGTCAAAGCGGAAAAAGAAGCTGCAAAACCTAAAACTCCGGAAAAGAAAGCTCCAGAAGTAAAGCCTGTTGAACCCAAAAAGGTCGAAAAGAAACCAGAACCCAAGAAGGATGAAAAAGTAGCGCAAGCGAAACCTAAGGATGAAAAACCGGAGCCAGAACACAAGAAGCACGCAGAAAAAGACGTTAAGAAAGGCAAATCGTCTAAAGAGACAGGCGACAGCCGTGAAGCGTCATCAAAAACTGAAACTCATTTGAAGCACGTGACGGACGCCGTGCACCGGCGGAACTTGCTACAAAGTGAATTCGAGGACTTTTATGCATTCTTCCCAACTTTTGCGCCGAATTTCTCGCGCATTCATAACCCGGAGTGTAGACGTCACGGACAAATCGTCTTGAGGCAATTACGAGGAACGAAGTTATGGGCTTTCAGCAGTAAGTAATTTATACTAATTTGAGTTTGAGGTTTGTTGAAAAAGGCTTTTATGCGAGTATTTTCTTTTAACTAAATATTTTTTCAATTCGAAGCTTTTCAAGCATTGGGGCGCTAGAAGAATCATGAATATGTAAAGAAAATCTGCAATGTAAAATTGACTTAGGTAACTTTATAATTTTTATCTCTGACATTTTATGCTTCGCGGCTTTAAATGCTGTGATTTTAAATTGCCAAAATAGAGAAAATTGAATTTAAATTACCACTTCATTAATAATTTAGTAGATAAGTAAGTAGTATAAGATGTTTCTAAAATGAAACGAAATAATTTTAGTATCTCCGAATATTTTCTTGTAAAATTTTAAATATTCGCTTTTTCTATTAAATTGGATCATGCGTTTATTTCATGAGTATTAACCTACTTTCAAGGCGTGTCCCTGGCTATAATTTCTCGTGCCTTATCACTCGACGTGGTGATTGTTATGTGCTGAGCTAAACTCTTTTCTTTTTATTGGCAACGTTTCAGAGATTTCGGCAACAGTTGTTACACATTAAAAACCATTAATTATCCGGTCGTTGTTTGATCAAGGGTATCTTAATCGAATGATAAACATTTAACATTACCTATAATTTTTATGATCACTAATTTAGCTTAATATTTAAGTCAATTGAAATTTGTTACCTTTAAAATGCTTTGCATACGTACAAGCTTTAACACATTTGATTAATGAGAATAGGTGGCGCGTGGAAGGTATGTCCATTTTCATTTCATAACTTTATAGTTTACGTTGGAGACCACTAATATCACTTTTTTTTATTATTTAAACAGGCCAAAGTAAGTCGTCGTGATATACATAGTGATAAAAAAATCCAAACCACAATAAAACCTTGAAAGCTAAAAAAAATCCAAATATGAAAATTTAATTTAACTTTCAATGCAAACGTGTTACAGTTGCGTCGCTAGGGAATTGCGATAGTAGTTAAAAAGGGCTTGTACATTTGCGTGACTGCGAGCCTTCGGGTCGATCCCAGTAGACCTCGGTACAACAGTTGGAATCCTTTATTACAGTGCTGGACGCGACCGCGAAGGTTCCCTCGGGGATCCTCCAAGGCAACGGGATCCAGTTGGGGGACTTCGATCAGTGCTTGGCCAGTCGGGCCCGCGTACAGCTGGAGTCCGGCAGCGTGGTCAAGGTGCAGGGGAAGTACTGCCTCGCCAGGCTGGACGTGAAGGCTGACCATCCGGAGCTGGAGCTGCCGGTCCATCTGGCACTAGCCAAGAACCTGATCAAGAGCAAGATCGATGATGTGAGTTTTCGTTTCGATATTGTATTGCTTATGTTCTTGAACGAATGAGGTTTAGAGGTTAATTTAGACCGATGATGTGCGTTTTCGTTTATGTAAAATTTTCTTCATAAGCTGAGGTTTAGATGCTTTAAATTATGACATGCTTTAAAAGCATTAGCTTGAAGTTCATAAAGTATGCAATGAATGCACTTGCAAGTGATTCATCGTTCTTTGTGTCATAAGATGATTCTGGCGATGATCTAAGATTTACGATGAAGAGTAGTCTTAATTAACTGTAGATTCTAACAATATCGTTATTGTAACTTAGTAGTTAGTACTCAACGCGGATAAAGACTAGGCATTCAGTTATTTCGCATAATTAGCCCAGATTGAGATAGAAGAATGTTGATTGTTGAAGTAATCCAAAGACTCGGAAGAATATTATTAAAGCATTGTCAATCTCACTCAGGTTTCCTGTCCCGTGTGTCCGGAAGTGGACACGGAGCGATTTAATAAATACGTGGCCGAATTTTGGGCTGAGCATGTGTCATAGATCCCATGGGACTAAGCAATAGGTCGATGAATTTTTCTGATTTTGAAAGCGTTTAATTTAGCACTTTAAATAATAGAAATTATTTATGTGGAAATTTGTCATCGGTTTGCAAAGAACAGGACTCGACGTTTTTATTGTACCCCCTGGCTTCGCTTCCGGTGAATTTTACATAAAAAAGCATCTTATTACATCCCTTTATCTATTAAAAAAACGCATCAACATCCGTTGCGTAGTTTTAACGATTTAAGCATACATAGGGATAAAAGGACGGAGAAAGTGACTTTGTTTTATGCTATGTGTATAGTGAAGATATTCTTATAGTGCAAAAGCAAAAAAACAAATAATGGATTTTTTAAAGACTAAAAATTAGAGTGATCTTATTGTGGCGCCTTAGTGTGACCATCAAGTTTTATGTAACATAAAAATTATTTATTCCTTCTTTGTTTTTCCGATCTCATTCACATAATCTAAAGGCGATGGAAAATAAATGTTTCCAAGTACTAAGCGTTGTCCTGATTTGTTTAGCCAGGTCACTTCGTGCCTCGTTTCTCAACGCTGAGTTGGGGGGTTTGCGTGCCCACCGCCTGCACCCCGGAGGACGTAGAAGTGGTGGTGAAGGATGCCCTCAAGCACTACCAGTACACGAGCGGCCTGGTGGTCAAGGTCAAGGTGGACCCGAGCGATTGCCAGGAGCAGGGGAGCGGGGACTGGTGGGAGGATTGGCTGGAACTGCCGACGCTCTTGACATTGTGAGTATCCTTATAAGAGAAACAATGATGAATGAATAGCTTAAATATTTTTCTCCAAAACAAAGGCATTCCTTAGAATTTGCGCAAAGTAAAGACAACACTATTGTACTACAGTGTTATTCTCTTTTGGGTATGTAGGAAAATATTATTCCACTTGCATTTGACAATGCTGCCAGTAGTTGCAATCGTTTGCTTTCACCAAAACGAAAATTTGTAATAAACGAAAGCATGAACCTTAACGTTTGCTTCCAGATCTTTCTACGGTATCGTCATTCTGCTGGTGTTTATTGCTACTCTTCAAGACTATTTTGCTCGACGAAAGTCGGGAGAGGAAGAAAATAGTGAAGAGACAGAGGAAAAAGAAGATGGCGATCAAAAAGAAACTGAAAATGCAGAATCTGAAGAACCTCCTGCTGAAAAGAGTAAAGGTAGGTTAGTATAATATATTGACACATTTATCATAGTCACCTATAGAGTATTTCTTTGATCTGACGTGTTGTGACGTGGATGTGTTTAAATTAACTGATTTGAATCAACACTGACGAAAAATTATTCATAATGAATAGTGGTCATAAATTTATAATTCAACTATTACAATCCTAGGAAGGAAATCGATAACAATAATGAAGATGAAAATGCTAAGTTTTAGCTTGACAACTTTGACCTACATTCAAAAGCCACACTAGAAAGAAAACAAGTTGACTAAAAGACTGAAAAATATCAAAAGTAAATCGTTAAAGTATAAAAGAAGTAATTTACTCTTGTTATTTATTCCAAGAATAATGTAATAAAGTCACTGAACTAAGACGAGAGTCAAGTCGGTAGTATAATTATTTGTGTAAAAAGCAGATTCTTTGAAGTTGGGGCTATTTTATAACAAGCTTATCTCCTAAGGAGAAGTAAACAAATTATAACATGAAGACTGGATAGCTAGATGTTAGACAAAGGAAAATGAGTTTTTTTTTTGTGGTCTGGTGGCTGAAGCCAGAATGAAATTGCTAAGTTGATACTAGATATTTTTTGTCGTTACTGGATATAAATTAATGTCAGTCAATATGTTTAATGCAATTAAATATCCATTGTTACTGTGCATAAAGTTATCTCCGGCTTATCTCGGAATCATAAAGAAAAATAATATTTTTATTTACCATTAATAAGTTCAAAACCTACAGGAGTACCTTCAATAGATTAAATCTTCGTTTTACATAAAAATATATCCTTATAACTTTTAATGAAAACACGTGTCGCAAATATAAGCATTAAATCACAAACACACTTTTTGTTTTCACTTCACTACAATTTTTTTTGACGCAGTTTTTTTTAAATACCTTCAGTAGGTACAAGAGGAATATTTATTTGAATACTACACCCGAAGCGTAGCAAGGTCGAATCGCAAGACATATCCATATTGACCGGCTCGGTGGAACAGTGGTTAGTGACCCTGGCTGGCCGTTCCAAGAGTCGTGGGTTCGATTCCCACTCGGGACAAATATTTGTGTGATGAACATCGATGTTTGTTCCCTGTCTGGGTATGAATAGGCTATGTATTTAAGTATGTTTTAATGGATATATACGTATGTATATCAGTCTCTGACGCCCATAGTACAAGCTCTGCATAGTTTGGGTGACCCCACCATCTGACGATGACCGTGTGTGGAAATGTCCCAGATATTTATATATATTATAATGTTAGGTCACTTTTTCGTCACCAGATGGCGTCCTCAGCTCGTTCTCTCTGTACCACTCGGTGGGTAAGCTGCTGGCGTCAGGGTGTGATGATGAGATCGCCTGCATCCATGGCGTCCGAGGGTTGGCCACCCTGGCTTTGCTCGTCGCGCACAAGTTCCTTCCCGTCGCTGTGATGCCGTACACCAATCGATTGAAGATCACTGAGGTGAGTCACGTGTTCTCTTCTGATATCTGTATCTTTTGACTGGCTCGGTGGAACAGTGGTTAGTGACCCAGGTTTACTACCTACGGTTCCAAGAGTCGTGGGTTCGATTCCCACTCGGGACAAATATTTGTGTGACGAACATCGGTGTTTGTTCCGTGTCTGGGTGTATTATTAAATATATTTAAGTATATTTGTGTATCCACTGTTGATTCTGATACCTGTAACACAAGTGCTTAAGCTACTTACCACGGGATCAGATCAATGTATGTGATGTTGTGAAATATTTATTTATTTATTTATTTATTTATCTGTACAATGGAATTGATGGATGAAAGACGAAGATGGAATAAGGCACTGACTGCGACACATTTAAAGTAGGTACAATGAGGAACTTCTATAGAAGTAGTGGCGTAGACGGCACAAAAATCTTGAACTTCTATGGAAGTACTTGACGGTGATTTATGGTTAATGTTTGTAATTAAAGTAGTCACTTATTTTTTGGTTTGTGTTACCTACGTTATGTTTTCTTTATTTTTTTTTTATATTCTCCCACGGTAAAAAATTATTTAAATAATGTCTTCTTTAAGGCTATTCTAGTCGATCTGTCTAAAAGTTACCTAAAAAAATTGTAAACAAAACCTCCTTCAAAAACCCAACACACTAAAAATTACAAAATAATATAAAACGAACATTTATAATTATCTGGGTAGGAATTTGATATGTTTTTGAAGGCGGTGCCGTTTATATTTCTTGCTGACAAGCACAGAGTGCTTCGTTTTCCTCAAATTCCTTTTCCTTTGATCGGCACTGCCTTTAACAACATAACAAATTCATACCCAGATAATTATAGGTGTTCGTATTATATTATTTTGTAATTTTTAGTGAGTCGGGTTTTCGAAGGCGGTTTTTTATTTTGTTTACAATTTTTTTCATACTTTTTAGTGTTACATTTTTTTTCACCCTATTAGTTCAGCTCACCTGTAATACTACTGATATTATAACTAGTTGTCTTAATATGTATACAGTATTGAAAGAATTATCCTTTTACTCCAAACAATTAAGGAGTTGACCTTCCATCATCAGCTCAGCATCATAACATTATGATTGCAAGAAGCAATGCCAATATAACTTCAGAAAATATGTAAAACGCGGTACATGTGCCTATAAAATTTGAGGGTTGCCCTCGATTTCTCCTAGATCCCATCATCAGATCCTAGACTGGTCACTCTATTAGTTTAGCTCACCTGTAATGCTACTGATATTATAACTAGTAGTCTTAATATGTATACAGTATTGAAAGAATTATCCTTTTACTCCTAACTATTAAGGAGTTGACCTTCCATCATCAGCTCAGCATCATAAGATTATGATTGCCAGAAGCAAATGCCAATATAACTTCAGATAATATGCAAAACGCGATACATGTCCCTATAAAATTTGAGGGTTGCCCTCGATTTCTCCTAGATCCCATCATCAGATCCGGGACTGATGAAAATGGGACTACCTCTGAAGTAAACTTTAAACCAAAAAAAAAAATTTGAAATCCGTCTATAATTGACGAAAATATCGGTGAACATACATAAAAAATATATATATATTATACATTCAGACGAATTGAGAACCTCCTCCTTTTTTGAAGTCGGTTAAAAAATAAAACATGCATCATAATGATGCATGTAAGCAAACAACACAACAGAGGTATTGAATGTGTGTGCTTAAAAAATAACTAATCTACTAGTTTTAACGCGTAAAGAACATAAACATAATCTATACTAATATTATAAAGCTGAAGAGTTTGTTTGTTTGTTTGTTTGTTTGTTTGAACGCGCTAATCTCAGGAACTACTGGTTCGATTTGAAAAAATATTTTTGCGTTGTATAGACCATTTATCGAGGAAGGCTTTAGGCTGTATAACATCACGCTGCGACCAATAGAGCAAAGATACAATGGAAAATGTGTAAAAAACGGGGAAACGCGAACGAAGTCGCTGGCACAGCTAGTCTATACTAATCTATATCTATACTTCTAAACTAATATTATAAAGAGGAAAGATTTGTATTTTTGTATTTTTGTATGTTTGTAATGAATAAACTCAAAAACTACTGGACCGATTGCAATAATTTTTTCACCATTAGAAAGCTGCATTATTCAGAAGTAACATAGGCTATATTATATTGTTTTAAAAATTAGGAATCCTTACTAAAACTCCAATAATGTAACCCAAGGTGTAAAAAATGTCCTAAAAAATTACTTACGTCGCGTACGCTGCGAAAACTATTGATGATAGAATAAAATCATTTACTACGACTTTGCAGAACTTTCCATTATCTACAAAAAGTGTCGCGACAGCATATGTCTAAATATTATAGTTATGTCACAGTAAGCGGTTTTTTATTCTAAAAATTTAATTTATATGTCGCCGCTTGAAAAGGCTCTTTATTTGTACCTTGGTATTAATCCTTATCAAAATAAATTTCTTTATATTCAAGACGGCTTCAGTACCTTTAAATAACTTTTTGAATTATTCAATTCGGACATTTCTTTAGGAAGATATCACGAATTTAAAAATGCAAGTATTAGAAAAAAGTCGCGTGGTTGTCATTTTGATTATAACTTGAAGGAATATTGAATTCGCTTTAAATTCGTTTCGTAGGTAATTAAGTACCTGATAATAAATATTATATTTTAATGTAATGTAATATTTTATATAGAGATAGAGGTATACCGAAGCGAAGCGAGGGCGGGTCGCTAGTATATTTTAAAGTGTAAAATCGTATGTGATGTACGAATCCAACGAATATACAATGTCGTTTTAAACGAATTAAAATTAAATTCCTTGAAAAGGCTTCAACCACAAACTGAATTTAACTTTTTTAATAAGTGGCATAGTATCGTGTTTTGAATAAGTGGCTCGTGTAATAAATGGGATTTCTATTTCTTCTGATTAGCCACTTTGTTTGCTGTGTGCGCGTTGCCAGCTGTAATCAGCTGTTAATTAAAAACATAAACGTAATATTATTGTTGGGCCGCAGTTGGGCAGCGCTGAGTAAAGGTTCTCTAACAGTTATTAACATAATAAATCGAACAGAAGGCTGTGTCTATACAAATGCATTTTTTTAGCTAGTAGGTATAAGTCATAAGTAATACAAAATTTGGGATTGATCTGCCTCTATACTATACTATCTACAGTATTCTACAGCTATTATTAAGAAGGGAGATTGTGCATGTACGTAATGTAAAGATGAAATTGGAAAATTTCTGTACCAATTTGTATGATTGAATGATGAAACTACAGTTATGGGATTATGTTTATATAACAAGCTATATTTATTATTTATCGAATATGTAGGAATCACTAGTAAAATATCCACTCACATTCGAAAACAATCGTCATAATTGCGTACGCTGCTAAAAGTATTGCATTTTTGATCCATCGAAAAATTTGTTTACAATATCAAACAACTTGTCAATGAATCCCAACCTGGTTTTAGGACTAATCTCTGCAATAGAAACACGTAAAGCCACAGTGAAACACCGTTACATAATGTGTAGTAAAGCGATTAGAGTATTTGGTAGGTAAGAACAAGCATTTTCCCGTACTTAAAAAACGTCTTATAACAAGTTCGACGTGATTCCTTAAATTGGCATTGGAAATTTTGACTGGCTCGGTGGAACAGTGGCTAGTGACCCAGGTTTACTACCTACGGTTCCAAGAGTCGTGGGTTCGATTCCCACTCGGGACAAATATTTGTGTGACGAACATCGGTGTTTGTTCCGTGTCTGGGTGTATTATTAAATATATTTGTGTATCCACTGTTGATTCTGATACCTGTAACACAAGTGCTTAAGCTACTTACCACGGGATCAGATCAATGTATGTGATGTTGTGAAATATTTATATTTATATTTTATTTAATTTAAAAAAAAAACATTGTTTTAAGCACTATTGCATTATAATTTAATTTGTTACTTCAGTGCTATTTCAAGCTCTAATGTAATGCATTAACAAAAGTCTTCAATAATATGTTTTATCATCATATATCTGTGACAGCAGTCCGTTACATTATTTTATATCATAGTGATATTCGCATGAAACCTCAGACCTGACTCAGTCTGCACACAGTCTTACAGTCCATTGATTCGAACAGCCTCCTTATAGTAAGTGCTCATATTAATATCCAGTATCTAATGATAGACGAACATGCTGGGAAATTAGTTTAACCAAGTGCCTCGTGTGTGCATCGACTATAGTATTGAATATTGAGGCCATCTGTATCAATTTATGTTACGGATATTACCTAACGAACTAGGGGAGTTATAGGTTATATTACTGAAAGGAAAACTGTAGCGGTACCATGAGTTGGCTATCGAAAACTTGCGTACGTTAAAAACGTATCGAGTTGTTTTTTTCATACGACCGATTTTAGTTCTTAGCGTGACCACCACGGGCGCTGTACAAGTTTTTCATAGACATATTTACGTAGCGTAAAAAGCGTCGATGGCCGAGTGGTTAAGGTCGTTGCTTGCCATGCGAGAGGTCGCCAGTTCAAACCCCGCCAGGTACCAATGTGTTTTTCAAATTTGAAATTCATATGTACCATCATTCGACGGTGAAGGAAAACATCGTGAGGAAACCTGCACACCTAAGAAGAAATTCTAAGGTTGTGTAGTCGACCAACCCGCACTTGGCCAGCGTGGTCGACTAAGGCCTTATCGCCCTAGTTTAGGGTAGGCCCGTGCCCCAGCAGTGGGGACGTATATGGGCTGATGATGATGATGATGATTTATGTAGGCGATATCGAGTCCGTAACTTTTAAACTCATTGTTAGCGCTATACTACTGTACTGCTTTAGGCTTAGTATGTATGTCAACTGTTTAACTTGTCTGAGTATGAGTGTCTTGTCATAAAACATTTTTAAGAGGATAATTTCTTTAAAAAATGCTTTCTTAAATCATTTGATTTAAGAAAGCATTTTTTAAAGAAAAAGCTGGCAAAAGTTACTATTCCACGCAGACGAAATTGCGGGCACAGCTAGTGTGATAATATAGCGTCTGTTATGTATTTAATTTTACATAAGGATAGATATACGTAACTATGGACGAATGCTGACAGTAATGAGATATTTGATCGCTGATTTACCGATTTAGTACGTTCCATATAAAAAAAAATAACACAACAAATGGTGATTTAAAGCTTCGTTTAAACTAACAAATATTAACTTATCTTTATAGTATATGGCTGTTAGTCAAATATAATGTTGTTGGGTATATTTGGCTTGGTAGGCAATAGAGATCGTATCGTATAATTTTTAATACTTAGTCAAAAAACGAAAAAAATTCAACAGCCTCACCGCGGCCCGGGGACTCGAACAGCCGTCCTTCTAGGAATCGCGCCCAGACGTGCATTACCATCACACCATTTTTTCCTTTTTTCTAAATAATAGAACAGCTAGTGCAAGCTTTAGCACTTTAAAATTTGTATAATTTTTTAAGTTTAAGAAAATTCTATTTTACATACGCTTACACCCTTGGGATCTGTAGATGTGTCCAATAGTCAAATAATGAATTATGAAATAGAACGCTGTTAAAAAGCTTTAAATTATTTTCATAAAACACCTGTTTAGTTAGAGTGATAGAGTTAGATAGATACTTAACAAAATGTTACATTTATGTAGTTATGTTGTTTGATGGAAATGATGGACTGGTGTCTAAAATTGTACAGAGATCTGAAGCGTGTGTTGTGTGCTGAAGGTATGAGCTTTTCACACATGTTTAAACGATCGAGTATTTTTGACTTGACCATGGAATTGAACCTAGTATTTCAAGGTAAGTACTGTCTTTTGTTTGCGAGAATACTACACGTTTCAAATAAACCGACACTTTGAACTCTTGTGTCGGGACTTCAACTCGTGGTCACGGGAGACTACAGGTCTTTAAAATTAAATAATTATGTTAAGAATCTTATAAGACGCGAGTCTCATCCGTGAAATTCGTTTTATACTCTGTCATTTTGCGATATTTTGTATCAACAACATATTAAACATGTATCATTATCAGTTATTATGTGTAAACACAGAAACTAGTCCGAAGTGAGAGACACGTGTGTCACATCTGTGCGTGTGGTCAGACCACACACGGATAATTATCATCTGGGTAAATAACATAGGTTTTCATTCGTAGTTTTGATATCCGGCAGAAGGAAATGGTTGTTATAACCACTTAGTCGCTTCGGTCAAGTCAAGGGAATGCGATAAGAACATACGAATTAAATAAGTCTTTAGAAGGATAAAAACAAATATGTTATTTTGTAATATAATTAAAATCCAGATAGCGTAATCTTAATAGTACTTAGTTCAGGTAACTGTACCTTCTAATGAGGACCTGATTGTTCCTTTAGGTACAAAACCCTAAAAATACATATAATACTGATCGGACACATATAAATACAGAAAAAAAAGGACGTGTGGCACTCGGGGACTGCCGCGGTATAGCTATTGCATAGCATCGTCCGATTTCGGAGCAGCTCGTCTAGATTTGTGCGTTTCGTAGAGTCGTACAATACGTCTAACCGCACGCACACAAACACCGTACCGAAGTCTACCGAACTGAAACGACGTTAGACGATTGTGAGGCTTTTTTCGTTACGGAATTTCTTGGTTCGGTCGCCGCGCTCAAAGCCCGCGATAAAAGCTATGCAATAGCTTAAAATGTGACATAAAAATCATGCTAAAGCCTCCTACATACTTATGTATTTACAAAGGATACTAGTCATACTATTATTATATCTGTTGTAGAGCCAAGCGAATCACTAGAGTATTCTGACGTAACTATGTAACAAAGTGTCTAATGTCAATCTAATTTTGTCTACTTAAAATATTTCATTCCATTTCACTATCAATATTATATAATGTTTATTATTGTACCATCTTTATAAACGTTTTGTCGCCATTTCCGGACGTTCGGGGACATTGAATTTATGTTCGAAAGGTTGAACTAAACAAATTGAAACTTGAACTATTGCACTTCTACTTTGTGATCCCTGACAATAATGTTTTTGTTAAGTACATTTCGCAACTCGAAACAATTACAGGTTGGCTGTTTGTCTGGACCATAATATACTTGCGATTAATCTAAAAATGAAATGTAAATTTATGTTAACATATAATCCATTAACGCAGGACAAACATTTTGAGGTACTTAACAGTAATAAATATTCCCTAACAGATGTATTGTCGTCCTATTATACATTCCTATGGTGTGGTCTTCTTAATAAATAATGGTAATACTCAGATGCATAATTAACACATTGAATACATTATGAATACCTAACGTATTTTATTAGGTATATTGATCCGGTCTGCTAATAGTTCAATGTTTTACACATCGTACGGAAGTACCATAGGCAAGTCTGACGTAATTTATATACCTACTAAGTTTGTCCCTTTACAAAGTTCCTAATACCTTCGCAGTCGAGCAAAATAATGAGCTGTATCGTAGTTACGTACAATCCTGAACTATGCAAAAGGTCCCTGAAAGTTTACATGATTAAAGTAAATAACTTTAAACTACAAGCTTTGATACGTTTATCAACAAAGTATTCAGCATTGTATAACATGTTAACAATTTCGTTGGGCAATGGATTTGCGAAAAATTACAAGATCGATTCTTTGTTGATACCTACCTAGTTTAGAAATCGTATAAGTAGGTATAAGGAAGCGGAGCCGCTAAGAATAATGCTCGGGTTTTATTTCCTCGTTTATCTATTTACAAACAATACCTACAGGTGCCTTATTTTACATTGACCTCTTAAAAAATGTTTTAACCAAAACAATTTAAAGCCTTGGTTTTTTATTTCCCTGTGTGTATTTACACATAATGCAGGCTCCTGGTTTGGAAATAAATTCTGCGTTTTACTTAGATCCATGTTAAAAGGTTCTAGCCAAACAAATTCGTATAACATATGGCGGAAAATCGCATAAAGATACTGTAGCAAAATATGTTTGTAGGTTGCGCAGGTAGGTTTCGTAAAACAACAACAAATTAAACGATTTACACGATTAGGCGCCGCAGTGTGGCTACCATGAGTTTAAAACTTACGCACTCGATATCGCCTACGTGAATATGTCTATGAAAAACTTGTACAGCGCCGCTGGTGGTTACGCGAAGAACTAGAATCGGCCGTATGAAAATAACAACTCGATAGGTTTTTAACGTAAGTAAGTTTTCGATAGCCAACACATGGTAGGCCCTCGGTATTGCACGACAGCGTTTAAAACTGCTTACGCGAAACACACCGGTGAATTGAATCCGTTTTCTTAGTAGAAATAAAACTGTTTGTCTGTAACACGATTTGTGGATGTTGGCCTGTTGCCAGGCGAGGTCGCGCGTTCGATGCCCAATGACTCACGTTTAGCATTCCGTAACGAAATGGCAAAACCATAATCAGATCAAGGTGGGGGGCGATGATGACATTCTCATCCTTAGCCTGGTTTCTTTGATTTTTCTATGCGTTTGCACGTAGTAGGAGGATCCTGCTTTATTCATTTATATACCTATTGAATTATTAGCATAATTATGATACAATAAAATTAACTGGAGTTATTTTTAAAATATATAACTTATATATCGAGCTATGATTACTCAAGATCAGCTCAGCTCAAGCTTATAACACCACAACAATTAAGAATTTGTTATTGGAAAACCCTCTGAAGCCGGATTTTAAACGCCGTTTTATTAGGGTTTATCATAATCATAATATTCCATATAATAACCAGGTTTCGAGCCACAAATCAGCATTATGTTTTCATACAAATAATAAAAAAGCAAATATTGTTGTTGCTTTGTATGGTTTGGTTGTAGTATGGTTTGTGTACATTTAATTCAAATGCAATTTTAGTTTTAGTTAGTCTAAAATAGATTGAGACCTGAACGATCAAGACCATCAAAACATTTGCATGGAATATCAATTAAAATTAATAAGTAATAATCAATATAAAATAACACATTTATCACAATATAATGTGAGTTGGAAAACAAATTAACCAAACGCCTTTCAAAGTATCAACAGCAAATTCACTTGAAGGTGAAAAGTATTGTTGGGATTCCGTAGGAGAGTAAATTCAGAAGTGTTTTTTTTATAGAATACCTCGTTATATAGTCTTTATTTGTAGAAGTCGTATTTGATCTTTGTTGAATTTATTTATCAAATACTTTTTGTTTTCTTGCACATTCTTTACATTACACATATAGATATGTTTATGAGTTAATACTATGGACCCTGAATCGGTAGCAAGGACAACATTTAATTACTAACTACTAAGTGTAAAACAACCTCACTGTTTATACAATAAAATGTTAGGTTAGTGTAACAACTCTACCTAAAATTAGTAATAGTAAGTTTTCCCTTTCCACACCCGAACGACACGTGCTGGACAGCGTTGCCATCCACATACAATGCAGGAGCTGGTGGCTTCGACCAAAAGGTTTAGTTCCTCTTTTCTGCCCCGTGCCATTAAGGCATGGAACGCCCTTCCAGCTCATGTTTCTCCTCCCTCTTATGATCCCGGGCTCTTCAGGCGGGGCGTGAAACGGCATTTAAGCAGGCCTTCAGGGTGAGTGCGACATGCTCAATATGATGTATTGTGCCTGTCGACTTCGTACTTAGATCTCACTACCGCTTACCATCAGGTGGAGTGAGGTCATCTTGTTAGCCTTTTATAACAAAAAAACACACAGTTAAAAATATACTAAAATAAACGTCCCCGTGTCGGCATATGGGCTGATGATGATGTCAAACTTATTAATGGTTCACAGATAGTAAGCTCTCCTCTTTGGTCCTGGTGCCGGGCGGGCTGGGTGTTCACGGACTGCTTTCTGCTGCTCAGCGGGGCTCTACTAGCCCACAGGATCTCGGCAGACAGCGACACTGGTGCCCCAAGAAGACTGTTCTCTAGATATTGCAGGTAAAAAGAAAGAAAAAAGCGACTGTAGTTTTAATGTTTGACTGAGTCGGTGGAACAGTGGTTAGTGGCCGTGGCCGGCGGTTCCAAGAGTCGTGGGTTCGATTTCCACTCGGGATAAATATTAGTGTGATGAACATCAGTGTTTGTTCAGTGTCAGGGTGTGAATATGTATTTAAATATACATTTATTAATATTTATGTATACTTATCAGTCTCTGACGCCCATAATACAAGTTTTACTTAGTTTGGGGTCAGTATACCGCGTTAAGTGCCAACCCTTGCACGATCGGTCAATATTTAGAATATTAGAAGATAATATGCTATGGCCGATAATATGGCTTAAAATAATAATTTCACACTTTGACCAAAAGTGGTGTACCTTACGACTTAGCATGAAGGTACGTCGATTCCATAAAAAGTTATAGATATGCACCAGCATTCAGGTAATTTTCGTTTGTAGATAGACGATCAAACGTTTTATGCAATACGGATAAAATATTCAGGCGGAAGACATTATTTTTAGAATTGAGCTATTATATAATTATACCTTTTAGCGTTTCCGGGAAAGGATGGCTAAACATTTTCAATTTCTTTGTAGTTCAAAGAGATAACGATATGAAGTAAGTAAGACTGACATACCAAGGAAGGTATTGTAGGTACTAGGGTCTCTTATATTCTGAAAATTGCTTGTTGTGTCTGAGGTTCTACTTAAATAAAAACATTTTTTTTTATATCATAGCCTATTTATATGCGTAATTAGATTATTTTATGATTATTGGATCCCGTGCCGACTTAACCCTAAATATAAAAGAAATTTATGAGGGTGCCTGTAATATTTGTTGTCATGTTGATTCGTGTTACTATAATCGTAGTTTAATTCTGAAAAAAAATTAAGAGGGCATGCATTATTAGAATAGAAAAAAATATGTTTATTTAACTAGAACCTGAGATACTACAAGTAATATTCAGAATATACACACTAACAGGGTAATACCCTATAATATACCCTTTGCTTCTCAGTTCCATGCATATGACACATAGTCCATATCTAGGTAGGATATAGCGTTTCGGCTTCAGTCAGGCATCTTGGATATTAATCACTATGATTTAGGCGAGTTATGAAGATGATCAATCAAGGAGTCGAATAATCCTTCCCCACACCGCAAAGTGGTATGTTATGTTTCTGCGTCAAATGTACGAGCTTTAACCTAAAGGTAGACGAAATAATATAATGTAACGTATTAGAATAATATAATTTAATGTGTGCATTAAATAAATAAAAATTGTAAGATTTTAGACTTTCGCGTTCCATTACACTAAAATTAGTCTTTATGGGTCTATACGCGTTTAGACCCATAAATACTAATATTTAGTAAATAAAATTGTGTTTAAATCTTAGGTTGGATTTAAGTACATATGTTTTTAAACAAAAGAAGAGCAATTATTGTTTTTTTTTTAATCGTGCAATAGTTAGCACTTGACTATTGTAGGCAAAGTTTTCCTCAAAAAGTGTTTTAAATGAACACCCGCAATATTTGTATATACTGTAAGTTAAGTAGCTTTTTCCATAAATGTGATATTCAACATTAGATGTCGATCAAAGTTTCTACGCGCTGCATACAAAATGCACACGCACGCGTAAGGCGTTTTGAAGACAGTAGGCTGTGGAATTGATTACTTACTTACTGCTCTATCAAATATGCTTTCATAATAATATTAACATAGATGTAAAAACTCTTAGGTACTCAAAGGTGTTCTGACATATTCCTAGATAGAAGTTTTTATTTTGGCACCTTCTACCAATCAAAATGAGAAATCTTAAAATAAATCTCGAAAAAAAAGAATTTACCAAAATTCCAATTAAAATTCTTGCCCTCTTTTGAGATCTTGACATCTCTCTCTCTTGTTTAGCAAATGTTTCACTCTAACAATAAAATATGACCAGACTCTGAAAATATGACGCAAGATGGCGGACTTCCTTTTTCAAAATGGCCAAATAATAATATTCTCGTTTCCCAGACTGACACCAGCTCTACTCGCCGTGGTGCTGTTCTACGCTTATGTGTGGGACAACATATCTACAGGGCCAATGTGGGGCACCCTCGTCTCCAAGAACGTAGAAGTCTGCCAGGAGGGCTGGTGGTGGAACATGCTGTACGTCCAAAACTACTTCGGCTTTGAGGAGATGGTATGTAAGCTTTTAGACTTGTGCGTTCCATTACACTAATATTAGTCTTTATGGGTCTACACGCGATATTAGGAGTAGCAAATACATGGCTACTTGTTACCCCACGTTTCGGACGGGTTACACCAATCATGGTCGCGAGCGAACTGGCATACGAAGACGGGCGGCGATGGTATGTATTATTAAAGACAATTTTTATGGATGGCTATGGTAACATAGCCATTTAAAAAAATATTGTAGTTTTTGGATTGTACCGCCCATTATTTACGATTTCTTGTGTATGTAGTGTAGTGGCTAATGATATTATTGTAATTATGATATTATTGTAATTAATGAAAATTGATTTCGTTGAATACTGAATTCTCCTACTTTTTTGAATAAGCCGTACTTGGGTTTACATTCGGACTCTAGCAGCATCCGTTTATAATCAAGACTGTATCAAATATTAAGGACACAAACAAAACAACATCAGAGCATTTGTACAACTGTGCGTGCAAGCACATTATTTCACACGTACAAAGTAGGGTGTAAAAAAATCAAGAGTCAAATAAAATAATTTATTGCGTGTCACATCAAACTATCACAGGTGATCATAAATATCTACATGTGACGCCCTGTTAGGAATGATCTTGTCAATTTGGACAAATATTTGTGTGATGAACATTGGTGAACACAATCACACACATTGGTGTTTGTATTTATGAATATCTATCTATGTAGGTATGTATATCAGTTTCTGACGTCCCTAGTAGAAGCTCTGCTTAGTTAGGGGTCAGATGCCCGTGTGTGGAAACGTCCCAGATATTTATTTTTTTAATATACCCATTCTTTACTATTTCGCTTCCCCAGTGCGCCCCACAAACTCACCAGCTTGCCCTGGACATGCAGCTGACCATCCTGGGCAGCGCGCTGGTGTGGGCCCTCAACTCGGAACTGGTGGGTGCCCGAGTCTTGATCCCGGGACTCCACGCAGTTGCCGCCTACTCCCGCTACACCACCGTGCAAGGACACCGGCTGACCATGCTGGCATATCATGGAGTCAGGTATGTGTGGTGAAATGGCTTTATCCGTATGTGGATTGTACGAACTGGATATCGCAGTGTGTGATGTCCAGTAAGCGTAGAGGTATCATCATCATCAGCTTGTAGTAGTCCACTGCTGGATATAGACCTCCAAAAAGCAAGCTACTCTCGTTTGTTCTCGGCTAATCGCATCAAACGTATCTTCCGATCCAAAAGTATGGCATGTGGCATCGTCTTATTTTTATCAAATAAGAAATCAACTCTACTTCCGTCTTTAAACGCAGTGTGTGGTGTGATCGTTTCGTTAACAACAAAATCGAGCCCAAAATGTCCCTGAACACTGCTCCCTCGCAAGTGATGATGACGAGGCTACTCCAAGCGGTAGGAAAAAAAACAAAATTTTAAACATGTCCATCAATAAGTTGTAAGTATGGGCCCGTTTTTCTACTGACTTACGCAACGATAACGATACACGATTACAAAAAATTAATGATGACGAGGTTACTTCAAGTCGTATCGTATGTCAGTTAGTAAATAAAAACCGAGTATTGAATGCAACTGCACTGTATAGTTCCTAAATTTAGTAGCGCTGTTGTATTAATAGTGATGCGAGACAATGGACGTAATGATGGATAATGATGATACAAATAATGTAACTTTCCGATTGTTTATTTAATTATTTTGGTTTAATTAATCTCATCAACAAAAAATTACTTGACGATAGGAAAGTTAAGCATAAAACGGTATTTACCAATGTTTACTGTCATTAATATTATGAATTAGTCACATAACAACGTCAATCAAGTTAATTAGTTCTGTCATTAATTCCGGAAATAGTATAAAGCTAAAAATAAAGTCTTAAAATTAACACGACATCTGATACACCTAGTACACCTAAAGGCATGATACTTAAAAAAAGTATTTCAACCCGAGACCTTCACTTGCCAAAAAAAGGTTTTGACAGACAGACAAACAGACTGTCAACTTAGCAACGTATCTTGCTAGGCCCATGACCTTAGAGTACTACAAACGTTCACGTAAGATGCCCTTTTATCTTCTGCATATCTTATGGACCCCTTGAAGTATTAAGGTAATAAAACCTTTTTCCAAGAACGAATCGTGCCTATAGCTCTACCTTGTAATATTGAGGGAAATCATCTATTTTATGGACATTTTAGATTCCCAACGTTCGACTATCGCTGGAAGGATGATTTATAGCGACCACGTGTTGGTTTGCATTAATGTAAGTTTCGATAATGCCCGTACCTGCAATTCGTAGGTGGCATTTATTACTTACTAGTGGTCCCGGCGAATTTCATACCGCCAATACTATGTATAAACCTTCCCTGGACTATGACGAACATTTTAAAACCAAAATTACCTAAATCGGTCCGGGCGTTCTCGAGTTTTAGTCAGACTAACGAACAGCAATTCATTTTTATTTATAAGAAGATGAGTACTATTACAAAAGTAATATGTATGGTATGAGTCGAATGATATAGGAAATTACTAGTGTTCAGGTTTGAAACCCCCTGTATTTACAGGCTGATCTCAATTGAGATCGGTCGCCATGGCCAAATCGGTCGGACGCCTTATTATTATTATTTACAGTTTATACTTTATCATCAGCCCATATACGTCGCCACTGCTAGGGCACGGGCCTACCCTAAACTAGGGCGATCAGGCCCTAGTCAACCACGCTGGCCAAGTGCGGGTTGGTTGACAACAAAACATTCGAATTTCTTCGTAGATGTGCAGGTTTCCTCACGATGTTTTCCTTTACCGTTAAAGCGTCGAATTATCGTACAACCGTATCGACAAAAAGCGTCTATGGCCGAGTGGTTAAGGTCGTTGCTTGCCATGCGAGAGGTCGCCAGTTCAAACCCCGCCAGGTACCAATGTTTTTTTAAAAATTGAAATTCATACGTACCATCATTCGACGCTTTAGCGGTGAAGGAACACATCCTGAGGAAACCTGCACACATAACATGATATTCTAAGGTCGTGTAGTCGACCAACCCGCACTTGGCCAGCGTGGTTGACTAGGGCCTGATCGCCCTAGTTTGGGGTAGGCCCGTGCCCCAGCACCTATATGGGCTGATGATGATCGTACAACCGAAATTCAATTATGAAAAACATAGTAGTCCGTGGTATTGTTTGAAGTGGCGACCTCTCGCTTGGCAAGCAACGATAGACTAGTTTTTGGTCAGTTATCATGGGCAATTTGGTGGTATCTTCTAGCTAAAAAGCTAACCGTTAGGTAAAAGAGGGATATTGCGAAATATAAAAAAATAACAACTTTGTTATTTATCACATTTTCCATTGGTAACAAAAAAGGCTCTGTTTGGGTGAAAATCTAAAATTTTTTTTTTTTTATAAATTTCAGTGTCAGCCAGCTGTATCGCACTGCTCGACTCAGTTACACTTCCGCTCTACATCGTTCCACGCCTTACCTCATAGGATTGAGCTTGGGTATGGCCTTGAAAAACCCTTCGCGACACGGCAAGGTAAGAGCTTAAATGAACCTACCTAATCACCTTTTTGATTGATTTTATTTCCAGTCACATTACAGAGTAATAAAGCTGGAGCACTTTGGTATTTACAGGTATTAATATTGTTATAAACAAGGGCCTGAAAAACTCGGAATTTCAATGTCTTTATATTAAGATTCATGTAATGTTTAATTGAAAATCATTGATTTTGATCCATTTTTACCCAAATTCAACATAGTTATTAAGTTAAATGGGGTTCTGATTCAATACCTACTATTTTTATCCGAATAGCCAAAAATCAATAAAAAAAGGTTTTTGTTGTTCTTAAATCAAATTAAATAGAGTTATAAGAGTTATATTGTTAATCTGTGAAATGTGTCTTTACCAATTTAAAATTTACATTGGAGCAATAAAGCAACTAATATAATTAATCCAAAAAATATGTAATTAGCTATTGTTAGGTAATAATATGATTAATTTCTTTAAGTAGCTGTCTACACTTTCGCTAGAATAAAACAGTTGTGGTTTGTGAGGCTGTCTGCCGTAGGTGAGTAAGTAATTAACTAACACAAACTTATTTATGCCTTTTTAATAAACGCTATTGCTAGGTAACACTCACAGAAAATAGATTTTTTTAAAAATTAGGAAGAGCCTTGCAAGACAATAAGATGTGACATTAAATTATTGTTACTTAAGTATACAATAGCCTTCATTCTGAAGAAATGACACACCTAGTTTTGGATATTATTTGCGCGAAAATATACGTTTAAAACAAAACTGAGAATACGGATTAAATGCCATAATCATATTTATTTATGTATTTAGAAGATACTACGATTTAAAGTTTTGTCGGGGGTTTTTCCGTCACCACAAATGAATCCGTGAACACTAAAATTAATTTTATTTTAAAAGACATAACACGATTATTATGCGCAAAGATTCCGCAATGCAGAGTGCCCTTCAATTTTTATGAAGAACGCGGCGTCGTCTGTCATCATTACCTGTGACGGGCTGCTGCGCCGATAGCCCGGAAAAACGGAAACGTTCACGGGAACAAACTCGGGAACTCTGGGGATTGATGCGTCAAAAATACGCCAAAGAATTCTGGCCGGCCTGATGTTCTCAAACTGTAACATCATATAGTTAGTGGTCAGAGCCATCCGCTCCCCCGCAAGTCCAGTGATGATGGCGAGGTTACTCCTAGCCATCATCGTATGTCCATAAGGAAAAAAAAATAGTTAGCGACCTTTTAAAGTACACACCTCATTGTTATCGTTGCGTTAAACAAGCACATACATCTTCATTCAAAATCAAAGAACTCGTTTCTCTATCGTAAACATAACTGCTGCATATGCTGTGTATATTTCGGGCCATGCTCCAGCGCAAGTCCGGCGATGATGTCAAGGCTACTCCAAGCCATCATCGTAGTCAGTTAAAAAAAACAGCACATGCTGAGGCAGAACTTATCAATTACATAATGGCTATTCGTGTACTTTATTGTACTTTGTAATCAAGAAACTTTTTTTTCTATTTGCAGTTCGTCGTCCTCATAGGCTGGTTGACTAGCTTAGCGCTATGGGGTCTTGTGTGGTGGGCTGGGTTCGACTCAGGGTCCACCCAGTACAAGTACAATACAGCCTTCGCGGCGCAGTATGCTGCCTTCGCACCCATCGCCTCCGCATTGGCGATAGCTTGGATCATCTACATCGTGCATAATCAACATGGTGAGTTTTGTCCATAATGTCAAAAAAAAAGTCTTATATATTATTTTGTAAGCAATAAACACAAACCTTTTTTTTATATACCTGAAGTGAAGCAATGGCGGGTCGCTAGTAAGAGATATTAAGACAAAACAACATAAATAAAAAAATTAAAAATGTCCGTCCTATTTTCCATGTCCTCCTATCTGGATGAGTTCCCCTTTATCGCGGACATTTTCAGTTTTCTAATGTGAGTATGTTTAATCATGACAGTTTCAAGTTATAATACCTATATTAAAAACAAAATACAGGAAGTGTTGTCTATTATCGTTTATGTAAACGGACCTGAGAATTTGAAAAGCAAGAAAATAATCCGTTTTCTCGATCCCACAAGCACATATTTTGGAACCAGTAGCATTCAAGTCTATTTTGAAAAATAAATTGTCTCTATGGAAATCAATGGCTCGCTAAACGCTCGGGTTATTTTTGGTATGGATATAAATAAAGTAACTGGTTTAATGTAATGAATACTTACGTCACACGTACGTTATAATAACCTCACTCGGAGGCTCGTGTCTATTTTTAGCAACATAATTAACATATTACTGATTTAAAACGGAACTACCTTCGAAAGTGCGAGAATATTAAGCCTGTTTTCGTTTATTTTCGACGTCACAACATTTTTTTTTGATAAAAAACTGGAATATTAAATTTAGAATCATAAAAAAATATCTGCCTATAAAGTTTGCTATCAACATGTTTTTTTTCTCTGACCAATTTCGGGAACGTAAAAATAGCGCGGCCAATATCAAGGCCGCAATAAATTATACGGAGAGAGCGATCTATCGGAATATTTAAAGTTTACGCATCACATTAGCGTTTTCGATCGTCGGCTCAGGCATAGTAGACATGACTTATTGGCTTAGGTTAAGTGGTAAATTTCGCGGTTCCCATTTATCGTGATTTTGTATCGTTTAGGTAATATTGAAACCACTTAGAGAAAATAGTGAGTAAAAACTATTTTAGTCTGCCTGGTCGTTCGTTTATCTATCTATGTTCATCAGGCTGTATTAAAACTGTTCCCTCAAAAGGTGATATTGTCCTTACGATTTCATATCACATCCCTGAAATATATGCAGTAAAGCAAGTATTAAATATCTTTCTTACGATAATTTTTATCCTACTTTAAAAATAAGGGTTATTTTAACGGCCGTTCATTGTTTTCAAGAAAGCTAGAGAGATACAGTAGAGAAAGTATCTTGCTCTGATTAACCGCCTTAAATAAATGACCCAGATTCCTGGATTCGACTGTATGTATATTAAAAATAATTATTTTAATTGTTCTTCTCAGAATGGATATCGAACCTCCTATCCTGTCGAGCCCTGGTCCTCATCAGTCGGCTCTCGTACGCCCTCTACCTGTGTCAGTTCATCGTGTTCCTCACCAACGCAGCCACCGTCAGAACCTCAACCGAATTCACCTTGGCATCTTTGGTGAGTATGACAGAGCGACCAAAGATGAGAGAGAGAGATGGATAAATTTAACATTAACGGAATTGCCTTTAACCATCACTAAATGTATAAATAAAAATGCATTTAAGACCCGAAAACTATATCAGGGCCATGTAACTCAAAATTATGTACATGATCTTTACTGCGAAACCGATCTCTAGGTCACGTAATAATAAATATACGAAATATAAACAATATCTTGGCCTCGCCTTTCTTTTTCTTAATAATATCGCGGGTCCGGCCGGGGATAGAACCGGGGCATAAATAACTTTTTGCTTTTGGGCGGGATCTTTATAGCCTCTACTAGCTTTTTATCTCGATTTGCTAAACTTTTTCTAGGATTAGATTTTAGCTATGTTCAATTTTGAGCATGTTTCAAAAAAAAATATTGTTTTTCATATAGGTACCTTATACCACTAAGCCACCACCTTAAAGCTAAGTTAGTATAATTATAAGGTAAATCATAATCGATTAACTTAATAAAAGTTTAACTTGAATATGAAAGGTACCCAGGAAATGTTTAAATAATTACTTATTTTAACTTGGCAGGTCATTAAATGTTTAATAAAAAATGGCTCAAATTGACGTGAATAAAAATAAATTATATATATAATCGTTATGATGATTCAACATATTTTACCCCATAAATATTTGCAAAAATATGTGAATTAAATCGAGTCAGAAACGTCGGTGATTTTATAAATAAATTCCGTTCATTATATCAGTATGTGGTAGGTATTTTGATACCTATAATAAATGTTTACCGCAGTAAACAAATTATCCAATTACCTGCCCAATAGCGGCCACAAAAAACCTTTATATATAACTTCAATACAGAATAACACTAACTGAGTAAACATGTTAATTTTATTATGTGTTCTAATATTATAAAGCTGAAAAGTTTATTTGTGTGTTTGAATGCTAAGCTCAGGAACTACTGGGGGCTTAGACAAAGTAACAATATCGATAACGAAGTTCGAAATAAATAAAATGTAGGTATGGGATTGACATTAAATTTCCCACGTGATTTATCGCATCTAATGTCAATCCCATACATTTTATTGCTATGGAATATCGATATAGTTTTGATATTGTTACTTTGTCTACGGCACCTGGTTCGACTTGAAATATTGTGTTGACTAGACCATTAATAGAGGAAGGCTTTAGGTTATTATAACATCACGCTTCGAAATCGTGGAAAAAGTGTAATAATCGGGGAAAACGCGGTTAAAGTCGCTGGCAGCCAGTAGTATAATATTATTTGATGGATAACTGATTTGGCTTTATTTTAAGGCTATTTTACCTTATTGACAGATTTTGGTTCATTAGTTTTACTTTCAGTAAAACGAATAATGCGCGTAATTAGTTGCTTGTTAGTATGTATTTAGCTAGAAAAATTTTGATATTATGTTTCAGCCTCGCTCCTATTCGTTATATAAACAAATTTTATTCCTTTATTTTATATTTATAAAACAATTGTTAAAATATTATTGTGATGAAGTGTAGTTACCCTGTATTGAAACGGAAAAAGTAAAGGAAAAAACGATATTTATTTAAAAGATCTTGATGAAACGAACATTGGCTTATAAATAAATCATGTTGCGTAAATGTTGTGTGTAAATGTTTGTGAGAATATGTGAGAACATTTTATTAGATTTTAAGACCATTCAAATTATGTTTTCGCTTTGTGTTGTTTATTTTAAGGTTACACAAGAGTATAATGTTATATTTGGATTGCTTTTTTGTGTGTTGTTTAAAAATAGATTGGTTTAGTAGTCCAAAGTCGAGTACAGCCATAAAAATCCTTTTTACCATATTTTTATGAATATTTAATGGAAATAACCTAATTTGGTATTCCAGCCTTAGGTACTTCTAATCAGTAAAAAAAAGATGCAGTTAAGATATTTCATGTAAGGTGTTGAATAACGTACTAAATATTTTTTTATTTTTGTCCACAGATCGACGCTCAAGAAATTCTAATGATACTACTGTCTTCAGTGATTTTGACTTTAACATTTGTCATTCCAATGCAATCGTTACACAAGTTATTCAAATTTCCAAAAAAATCTGAGAATGGAGAGGAAGAACCCACTGCAGAGAATCCAGAGGAAACAGAAGAGAAACCACAAGAGACAGAATCACCGATAAGAGAAGAAAGCGCGATGGAAGAAGAATCCGAAGAAATAATCGAAGTGCCAGCAGCAAGGAGTAGACAACATCTAGTAGCGCATAGAGAAGTGTTAGAAGAAATACCTGAAGTTGAACTGGAGTTTGAAATGCAAAGAGATAAAAATGAGGGTTTAGAGGAAATACTTGAAGAAGAGGAAGATGAAGAAACAGAGGATGTAAGAACAATAGACGATGATGATTTGGAGATAATTGAGGAAGAAGAAGGCGGTGAAGATGATATATGGGAGGGTCGAGAAGAATTTACTCCTAGAACAATATATCGGCGAAACGATGATGATGGTGATTTAGATGAGTGGGAGTGGACCACCAATGGGAACGGTCGAAGTGGAGCTCAATATTATCGATATTCTAGATAGCATGTTAACCTAATAAATTAAAGTCCTGTTTTATAATAAATTAGTTTCCTTCATATATTTACAACGCTCAGAGCACCCACATGACTAAAAGAATTTTATAGTAGCTACTTACAAATAAGTACTTCCTTAAAGTATTTATTTGCATAATAAATGCAACGCATTGATTACTTAAAATATTGTACGGATATTACGCTCGTAGATTTAGGTTCGCATAGTATTCTTCTTTGATCAACTTTATCGAGACAAAAAGGAGGGTTGATCTATTTGACAATTACTGAAGATTTTATTACAAGTGATATATCTTACGATTGATCTTGTTTTATGTATCAAAATTAATCGCAGAGACCTCGTCTTGTTTACCAAATATTTATATCCAAGTTGAAGGTCAGCTGCGTAAACAGGTTTTTTTAATGAAATTTGGACCATATCTCCAATTGCGTACTGAGTCCACAAATAAATCGTATAAAAAATTGTAAACAGGCGAACAATTAAATAAGATCTCTTCAAAAACAATATACGAGTATTAGGCGTCTCTTTTAAATTACTGATGGTAGGTTTCAATAACAATTATAACTGGATAATCAATCTGGATTTATTAATAGGTATTTCCGTATATTATAGCCTTTGAACGTTTTAAATTAGTAGTAACCGGTTTCCAAATTAGGTATCATTAAAATACCCAAAGTCATAGAGCACAAGAAAAGAAATTGTATTGAAAAGTTTGACAAAGTGATCTGGTCACGTGAAAGTGAATTTGAATAATTTTTACTTTTGACTAATGTAATCCTTTTGATTCACGACCAAAATGATATCGGTACGATGACCTGAGTTGACTTCAAAGAACCGGTTAGAAAATTCAAAAAGCCTGTTAATCTTCTTTAAGGTCCTCTTCTATGGGTCCTACTCCACATTTAGGTCACACGTGCTGTTAAATTTAGTTGAATCCTCGTTATATTTTGAAATGTATGTTAAGTAAAGATTAAGTTAGTAAATAGACCGTTTCTAATAGGTCTTATAATTTTATTTTGTCCTTTTTTTCAAATTTAATAATACCTATACGTTGCAAATCTGTAATGTAAATTCGATAAATAAATGAATTAAATAAAGTTCTCAGTCTAAGTCAAGAAATATCTTAAGAATAAGTATGGCAATGCCTACCTGTATATATAAGTAGGTACTCATAGATACCTCAACACTCAGACTGATATCATGGCTATGTGGGTTTTCCTATTGTGTATTATTAAGCTTCTGTAAAAGAATACTGGCAACCAAGTGCTAATGAAGTACGGCAGATGACTATTAGCGATAAATCTGTGGAAATCTCTAACATTCGTTATATTTGCCTTATAGATTAGCGACCAACCAGACATTTCGTCTGATAGTCAATGACTATAATAGTTTGTTGACTTTTGTAGCTATAACAGGATTTACTGTCAAATTTAACTTCAAAGACTCCTACTAATATTATGTTTGTATGTGGATGTATGGATGTTTGTTACTCTTTCTTGCATAAACTACTGAACGGATTTGGATGAAACTTTACAATAATATACGTTACTATTTTCAACTACTTTATAAGTATATCATAGAAAAACAAAGAAGGTAGATTTGTTTTAGCTGAAATAACACGTACTGTCTTTTACCTCGAATCAAGGTCTTACTGCGTCTGATGAAATCGAGTAATTTATGAAGTGTATTTTATTTTAGATGGACTCATAAAAAATAATATATAATTTGTGTGGTTTTCCACAATACCCTTTTACATGCGATTTGTAATTTTTTCCACGGATCTAAAAATATTCACACTTTTATCACCCAAAAGCTCGTTTAATATCCTTTATTGAAAAAATCCTTTTTTATAATGTCGCGGTAATGTGTTAAAAATAATGTGATCATCACTGCGGTTTCATGTTGCGGCTAGAAATGTATACTTAGGGTGACCACAATGTTCCAATTACTTACACAATGTTGTGTTTTAGTTTGTACGTCCAGTTTGTTGTGAAATGTAGTAAATCCCTCGAGGACTACTGTTAATTAGAACGGTAATGGAATCGCATTTGTTTCAGTTAAATATGTATTGACTTTGTTAGGATCCTAAACATTAACAAATTTGTAAAACACTAAACTACTTGTTACTCTTAGAAACTCTAATTATATTGTATTATTAACTTACACTGTCTATCTATAAACTTTGATATCTATTGTAAATGTTACATTATAAATCGGAAGTAAACCGGAAGTAAAGTAAGTAGTCTACTTACTAAAATTTCATTTCAAAGTTAAACCCCTAATTAATTTTTAAACCATCATGGAAAACGTACTAGTTTACAAAAAACATAACATTTTCTTTAATTATTTTCATTAATGTCAAATTCATTAATCGGTCAGTGTAAATTATAATTATATCGTCTGTTAACCGCAATATTTGTAACACGCATACAAACATGTACTCTGAGGTCACCCTACGATCGAGCCTTCGGTCAATGAAAGGCTCAGTCATAGTGAGCCCGCGGTGCGCGCGCACGCCGCCATGTACCGACTACTGATAGCGCTCGCGTGTGCAAGCGCAGCCTTCGCACTCAACGAAACTATCATCGACAAACACCTCATCGATAGAATCTCCCAACTAATCAACACAAACGAATCTATCGATTTGACAAAATTAAAAACCCTAGCCAACAACACCGACTTTTTGAACAAAGAACTCGTGACGATTTTGAACAATTATGTGAATCAGGACAATGATGATAATGTAAATGAAACGAGATCTAAAACGAATGATGGACCGGTTAAATCTAAAAGAGATGATAAATCGATTAAATCTAAAACAAATGACGATACGTCGTATGATGTTGTCAAAAAGGAAGCTCCTACTTTGGTGGAGTCCATTGAGGAGTCTCCGGATTACGCCTCTTCAATCGTTTTGGCCAGCGACGTCTTGTCTCTAACATCAGCTGTGGCTAATGTGGAGAACAGCGATTGTAGGGAGCAAGGATACATGTTCCTGAACGGACTGCTACAGAACAAGCGATGGGCGCTGCAAAGTGAGTATTAATTTAAAGTATTCTTTTATTTTTTACCTGACTTGGGCGAAGCTAAAAGGAAGGGTTACACTCGGTATTTGGTAGTATATACGTATCTAAGTATGTTGTGTTCGATCGCACGGATACCGATTTTGATGTGTAAGATATTGCATAAAATGCTGCAGTCATTGACATGTCTGTGATACAAACTTATGGATAAAAACACATGGTCGTAATATTTAAACACTTTGCACATATAAAAGTTTAGTAAGTAAGTTTTCATAGATGTAGACGTGTTATGTACTATGTTATAAAAGAATCGCGGAACGTTTTGTTATGAAAAAAATGCTAATCCTAAATCTCGAGAATTGCTAAACTGACTACTGCTAATGTCTTTTTTTGTCTGGTATTGTCAGAAGAAGTCCTAGAAGCTAGAAATTTAAAATTTTGGCGGTACGAAATATTCTGGTCTCACTAGTAATATACATAAAATCACGCCTTTTTCCCAGAGGGGTAGGCAGAGATCACTAGTAATATTATAGTATCTTATTAGTATATAATACTAATTGTGTTCCACCACCTACAATTACAGACATTAGGGTAGGTTATGGGTCAAATTAGTTTGTAATAATATCCTCTCACGTCTGGCTATTTATGCAGCAAACAGAACCTAGTTTGCATAGTAAAATGTTGTTAAGTAAATACTAAATTATTTACGCGATGACCAATGTTGCAACTAGTTGTTAGCACTTGTACATAATTGATGTAACCTGAAGCAGATTACTGCCGGCATTATTAAAATAGTTTGCCGCAACGGAAAAATATATGTACGTTATATAACCGGTTTATTGTTTATTTCTGTTATTAGATAACACATATAAGTACTCTGAATATATTATGTTTTATTTGTCACCAAAACAAGCAGCGGTTGAAGCCGTATAACGAACGGTTCGCAGGTGTACGATTAAAATTTGTTATTTATTTAAAATATAACGATAAATAAATTCCGTAATTATTCATTATACATAATGGGTTTGGGAAGCTAACAGTAAAAGTTCGTAGGATGCTCTGGTAGCGCAAAAGTTCATCCACTAGTATATTGAATCGTTGTTACTGAAAGCTTTAAAAACGGCTATGCTTCAAATAAGATACAATAAATTAGGGGTGAGAGCCATCCGCTATCCCGCAAGTCCGGTGATGATGACGAGGCTACTCCAAGCCATCATCGTATGTCAGTTAGGAAAAAAGCAAGCAAGCAAAAAGCACTAATATTTTTCTTATGTGATAATTCCTGCTAGATTGTATAAATTTATTTCTTACACAAACATTTGTTTCACTGGGACATAAGTTTTCATTAAAAAAATCGTTTAATCTTTGGATATTAAGATTCGTATCTGAAACAGTAAATGTCAATTTAATCTAACCGGGTGCCCAGGTGCACGGCGTTATTTTAAGTTGTTTTTATTGTAATCTCCACGTGGCCGAAGCACGCTTGTCAGGTCATTTGGTTTGAAAACCCGATTTCACACATTCCATGTCAGTATTAAAATAGAAATATATGTTTTTTTTATTAGCTCCCGATTGTCTAATTAGTATTCATCACTTTTACACGTTGTTAGACGGATCTAAGTTATTAATATCTACCTTATCTTCATAATGATCCCATAAACACAATAGGTACTTGTCTAAAAAGCCAAGTTTTGCAACTCAGTTGCTCTACCGTTGTGAGATCCATGTAATACCAAGTTGGTTATTTATTCAGTCCCTAGTTAAGGAACCTCCTTTTTTCTTAGATAATTAATAAACCTAACAACATCTTACAGTGATCATATCAATTCCAAAAATATTTCACTTTTTAAATAAATATATTATTATTGTCACGGCCATCGCATGAAAACATAGTATTTTATTTTCACAAGTAACACAAATATTCTTAATGAATTAAGTTTTGTGTCCCCTAACTAATTGGTCAGTTTGTACAATGCCTCCTTAGTAACAGAAAATTTAAGCTTCTGGTTTTATCCAAAACGAAGTTATAGGGGGGTTGAAAATGGCCTGAATTATTTCGAGAAAAGGATGGTAGGCCGTGCCGCTTTTTTGCTCGACTTGGCGGCGCACGACCCAGATTATCCATTGTAGCTTAATGCATACATTTATAGATAGATACCTTGCCTAACGTTTGAATCCCATGAGAGTCAACAGTTGTCATATTTCACGCTGACCGCGCTTGCTAAATGCAGGCGTAATTAAATAAAAGCAACATTAATTATGAAACACAGCAATTTGTCCAGCTTAAATATCAAATGCCACTGATCTAAAATGATTCGTGTTGCTACGTCAGTGGTTTCTATTATAGTCAAATGCTAATCGTTAATCTGTCATAATCATGGTTATTTACCATAATATGCATGCATACACATTACACATGGTTGCAGCCCGAAGATGTTTTACAAACTGAGTCATGGAGAGCCGCTATTAATAAAAGCGGTTATCTATACTAATATTATAAAGCTGAAGAGTTTGTTTGTTTGTTTGAACGCGCTAATCTCAGGAACTACTAGTTCGATTTGAAAAAATCTTTTTTTGCGTTGTATAGACCATTTATCGAGGAAGGCTTTAGGCTATATAACATCACGCTGCGACCAATAGGAGCAAAGATACAATGGAAAATGTGTAAAAAACGGGGAAAACGCGAATGAAGTCGCTGGCACGGTTATATATTATATAGATGTATAAGTTGTGTGCAAATTGAATGGTTTTACAAGCCAAAAGCCAATCCAGCTTTATCCGAAGTAAACAACTTTTACTCAAGTATTGCAGACCTATTGCGATTGCTTAAAGTTAGGACAGTCCAGAGTCTAGCTGAGGGCCTACCATGAGTTGGCTATCGTAAACTTACGTACGTTAAAAACCTATCGAGTTGTTTTTTTCATATGGCCGATTGTAGTTCTTCGCGTAACTACCAGCCAGCGCTGTACATGTTTTTCATAGACATATTTACGTAGTCGATATCGAGCGCGTAAGTTTTAAACTCATGGTAGGCCCACTGGACATATCTTGATAAATTGCTGTAACGTTAATACTTGATGCATCGCTCAATCTGTTTCTGTACTTGAAGGCACAGTAAAGATTCAAAAAAATAGTCAACATATTGTTTATATCGTTTTTTCAGCAACGTGACCAGACATTGAAACTTACTGATTGATGACAATCATTAAATGAATTTCAAAACTGCGTAGGTACTACAGTGAATATCATAATGGCACCGACTCCAAAAAACGTGGATGTTTCAAAGTTATATATTTTGTTTATAAAAGTAGATTAAGGTTTATTTCAAAAAGATTTAGTTTATTACAGTACCGCTTAAACTTTACAACCCAAACATTTAAACGCGCAGTATCCATCTGTTGTTGTCAGCTTTACTTTTAATCTACATTAAACTGTTTTACTGACACAAATGATACAGATTCTTAATTACCATTTATTAGGACCGCATTGTTAGTGTCATAGGCATAGCAGTGACATGCTGACCGCAACTAAGAGGATGTGCTACTGAAGGATCCGGGATGTTAATGACAATATCTATAATGTATAGAAGCAGGGACTTGAAATTGCTACGGTAATAATTTTCTAATTAAGCTTAAATTGCAACATGTATAATGTTGTAATGTATGGATGATACAATGAAGCGTGATTAGTTAATTTTTCTTATATCGTGTTGAATATAGGTAGTAATAAAAACTCGGTCGTGTTCAGTAGAGTTGAGATAAAAAGAAAAATTTAAGTAAGTCTAATTATTAATTAGACTTACACCGAATATATTTATGTGTTTAAGTGGATTCTGATAGTAGATAGTGTAACGGAATATTACCATTCCTAAGTATGTATAATACACATCTAATTGATCTCTAATCTACAAATTAGAAAACCACCTAAATATTTTTCACACTTAAGTACTCGTACTTTATTCTGCTACGACTAACTACGAAAATAAAGTACAAGCATACAGATGTTCCTTTGTTTCAAATATACCATCAAAAAGGTAATTTAACATTGTAGTCGACAAAACGACGTTGCACGGAACGGTAACCAGTTTAGATGGCGATCGAAATTGTGGCACAGAACATGTGCCGGTCGCCGCTACGTGACAAATGTGGTACAATAAATAACAAACATGGCGGCCGTACCTAGCGAAAGTAAATATTTATGCGGAATACCATTATGTGATTAACAAATGGATTGTGCCAAATGAGGCACTAATGGCAGCATGGAAACTTGGATTGTTCAGATGGAGAAGCAGTATACTGCCTTCATTATAAGGTAGAAATTGATCTTTGTTGTAGAAGAATAGCTATAATTTATACAGATACCTTTAAAAATGTAGTGTATTTAAACTGTATAAGCTTACATCTCGCTACTATTTTAATGCAGACCATTTGTTAGTACCTAGGTAACCTTAGACTTCGGCATGTTTCAAAGAATTGCAACACACCTCAAAAGAAGCAAATGTAACGTTTTAGGTAAGGTTATAAAGAGGTAATTCTTGGTATTTATTTGTAATTTTATGTTTGTGCTTCTTATTCTTATAAAAATATATTTTTTTAATAATCTCTTTAAGCTACTTCTAAGAGAAACGGTAACAAGGGATGGGAGAAAGTAGACATGCTGTGAAAAATAGCTGTTCTTACTTTTATTTTCTGTTTTAGATTTAAAAAACCTCATTAACTGGTTTCAAACCATGTGAATTATTGATTAATATTTTATTATTTTGAACCAGACAGAAGTTATTTGTTTCGAATGTCCGGTTTTAAGACGCCACTGAGTCTAAAGTGGGTCTGATCTGTCTACGGGACACCACAGACCCTAAAATAAGAATGATTTACATCGACATCCTTTGCATTGCTTAAAATTTACCTTTAAATTTTAAAAAGAAAATATGTCTACTGTCCTGTCACAAATCATATTCTACAGGACCTATACATATGTCTCTAGGCAAATGCCAGAAAGACAGCTTTGTTTAGTAAATCTATAACATACATAACATAACGGTAGAGTCTCTCGTACGAGGCATGTAAAGCATTCGAAATGATTATTTTTTTGATCCATTTTATTATATTTTATCTTTTTCCAATGAACGGCTCTTAAAAAGTGCCAAGTCATTCAGGATAGCTAATTGGTCATATAGCACAGTCAGATAACTGTTAGTAGATCGCACATTACTTAATAGGCTGAGCAAACTGGTTCGGTCGCAGGTGTTGATACTTAATTGATGGTCTGATGTCGATGTCACATCGACGTCTACCTGACTTTTAGGGATCCCCTGTGAACTTGAAAAATCGATTAAAAGGTGGAGAAATGAAGAAAAGCATCGTGAGGTAACCTGCACACCGCCGAAGAAATTCTTAGCTCGTGTAGTCAACCAACCCGCACTTGGCCAGTGTGGTTGACTAAGGCGTTATCGCCCTAGTTGAGGGTAGGCCCGTGCCCCAGCAATAGGGACGTATATGGGCTGATGATAACGATGATCAGATACAATTACGGTCGCATTGCGGTCGCACGATGGCAGCGTGTCCGCATCGCTGCCGCCCTAAGATCTATTTCTACTTACTTGGGAAAGTAGCTCTCTGTTGGCTTTCACGCCAAAACGACCTTTTTAAATAAAATTGTATCCACGGCCAGTTCAGAGACTGAGAAAGGACATGGACTACTATTTAACCAACTATGGGAGGGAACCAAGGGAGTAATGTTTTTCGCGATTAATAACTCCATTACTGTCAGCTTATTTTAAAATACGGAACACTAAAATTAAAAAGGCTTACCTGATTTTAGTATAACAGGTGAATAACCGGTCTTTTATCAAAGAATATAAAAACGAATTGCCTTTTCGATGTGACATAAAACTGTATCAGAACAAACGATCCGGTTTATATTTAAAAAAAGCATGTTATAAACGGGATTTACGAATATAAAATAGAAATAGCACGTGGCTTCAACAGTGGTCGAGTTCAACCGGGTCGTTGCATATTCATAATTATGTCTATTTTTATCTGTACGATAATAAAATTAAATAATTATATTAGGAACTATTATACATATACTCACCTACCTTCTGACCAAATGAAAGATCAAGCGCAATCTAAGACTTATTTTTAAGTATTGTTGTAGTGGAGCCTATATCCGTAACCGAAACGATCGGATATCCGAAATAAAAATCTATCCCTATCCGTTATCGAATCCGATATAAAGGATACGGATAGTATCAGATAGGGTTAGACTGTTCTGACTTAAGACATGTTGTGACAAGTTTTTGTTTTTAACCGTGATGATGACGAGGTTAACTTACCAGCTAGCTTACTTCAAGACATCTTCGTATATCAGTTTGGAAAAGCATCAAAGATTTTAAAAAAGGCAACGTAAGTACTGATGCGGTATCAGATGATATCACATATTTACCCAATTATCACTCATCTTGATTTATGTAATAACTGTTTTAAGACCGGAAAATTCTGCGCTTTTCGGTGAATACGTCATAATATATGTCGCTAATGGTCAAACGCTTTGGGAAGAAGTGCTAATTTTGTTAAATTAACAGCTTTACTAGTAAATCTTAGTAGTTCGTAATGGTTGAAATAAAGGAGTATAAAATTGACAATTATCAATCTAGGTACTGTGGGTAACGAATAAAATCAATACTGATAGTGTTAATTTTTCAACATTTTTTGTTAATCTCTTGAGTCATCTAACCAAATCCGGGAGTTATTAAGATTCTTATTTTTCTTTCTTGGATTCGGATATATCGAAATCATTGTGGAAAACTAGTAGCACATGTAATAAATACATTTTTCTATTACCTTTTCGGTTACCAATTTGCTTAAAAATACAAAGGTTTTATTCATAATAACCTGTATACATTTCACATACCTATATAAAATCTGGTTTTAGTGCAATTACTAAACTAAGTATATTATAATGTGACTAAGTTAAGCTTCTATAAATAAACTGGGACTTCTGTGCTCTTAGTGTGCTAACAAAAAATCAATTTAAGAGTTTGAACAAGCATATCTCGTCACCATTTTATTTAATCGTCTAATTTACTATGCTTTGTATTTAAATAAGCTTAAGTATTTGCCAAATAAATATATTATCAAGGTCACATTACTATCGGTAAGTACGTTTACGCGACTTTTTGGCTTAGTCTTCCTTCCGTCCAAAGTAGGAAGTAGTCTTGAAGATATTGATTTCAAGCGGAAATAACCCACACACATAGTTTTGGTCCCAAAGGTGATCTGGTATTATTATGCTTAATTAATCCGCTATTAATAGACAAGTATTGTGGACTGGTAATGTTTTGTAGTTTTTTGTTGTTATTAAAGGACAACACAAGGTGTTCAGGTATCGAGTTGCTAACATTAATAATTCGGCGTATAATGTTGATAAGTTTAGTAGTAGTAGATTAATTTATCACATTTTTCTAAAGTTAATACGTTTTAAGTTGGTAACTTTAAAAAATATATCTATCAGTTTATTTTTATTAAGCTATTGCATAGCTTTTATCACGGGCTTTGAGCGCGGCGACCGAACCAAGAAATTCCGTAACGAAAAAAACCTCACAATCGTCTAACGTCGTTTCAGTTCGGTAGACTTCGGCACGGTGTTTGTGTGTGTGCGGTTAGACGTATTGTACTCTACGAAACTCGCACGAATCGAGACGAGCTGCTCCGAATCGGACGATGCTATGCAATAGCTATACCGCGGCAGTCCCCGAGTGCCACACGTCTTTTTTTGTTGTTTTAATGCTATTCAAAGCTATAATGTAAATTAAAATGAAAAAAATTGCATTCATGACCCCACCCGAACGGGGATTGTAACCACCAGTCTTCCTATAGTGCCCGATGCGATATCAGTGTTTTTCAAGTTATGGTGCCAGAATTAATAATCTACATTCAAACAATTCATACAAGTCTTGCTTTTGACTCTCGGGGCACAAGTGAGATTTGTACGTCATAAGCTTTTTGTGTAACTTAACCCTAAAAAGACTTACGGCCGCATACCGATGCAATAAAATATAATATATTTAGTTATTCGACTCTGATTTGCGGGTCAAGTCGGTTCCAAACCAAAAATCCCCAAATAAATGAATGAATCGCCGCTTAAACAGTCAAGTATATAATAGTCTTTTCAGCATTCGTCGTTAATCCATAAGAGGGTTTGCACAAGTTTACTACGCGATGCAACGGAATGCATAGTACCCACGTACTAATAAATTGCTCAATCTATCTGTATCGCGGTCTAGAATCTAGTTACGGGCCATTGCCCTATCAGTGTGGCTGGATTAATTTGTGCAACAGCACAGCAAGAAAATTGGATAGTCTATCTGCGGTAGACATCGGCATGGCCGATTGTGACTAATCGCGCTGCTATGTCGCTTTGTTTAGCTGTAAATTGCTAAATGTCCCGCTAAATAAGGGCTTTATAGACCAGTCTGGTTTATTAGAGCAAGGTTGAGCCGTAATTTTTAAGTGACTTCTGACGGTACCTATGTATGCCTGGATCTTAAGAGTACGCAACGGATTATGATGCAGTTTGTTAAAAGGTAAAAAAAAATGTAAGACAAATTTAAATTTTTTAAGTGCTAAAGCTTGCACTAGCTGTACTGTTGAAGCCGTCGAATTTTTTCCGTATATGATCAATTAATAGCTGCTGGTCTGGGCGCGATTTCTAGAATGTCGGGCGTTTGAGTTCCCGGGCCCCGTGAGGCAGTTGAATTTTTTACGTTTTTCTAAATATTAAAAATATAAGGCGTCCCACCGATTTCGGCCATTTGAGATCAGCCAAGTGCGCAGGAGCATGACGTGCTTTCCGAGGCACGTCAAGCCAAGGGGCAGTTAATAGGCAGAGTGATTCGAGAAGATTTATCTGTATAATACAAGTGTAATATACGCGAAGCAAGGGAAGGTCGCCTGTTTTTCATAAACTGTCGGTAAATATAATGAAAACAAATAAAATCTTAAGGATAAGTACATTGTATTGGCACGACCTACCGGATTTTTTTTACGATTTATCGTTTTAAATCTTAACATTTCAAGTGTCATGTCGTGTAAGTATGTAAACAAGTTCGTATATAATTTTGCTACTTATGTTATAGTTTTTTAGTGATTGACCTTAAAGCTTTAATGACGTACTATGTCTAGTGGTCTAGACGGATACTTGAAGCTCTTATGATGTTTGCATCGCTGGCGATTTATGACGTTAGTAATGTCCGGTCAAGTAATGGCTTAAGCATTCACATGCTTAAATTTTCAACTTAACGATAGTGTTGGACTTATGTATAAATAGACATCATCATCAGCCCATACACGTCTCCACTGCTGGGGCAAGAGCCTACCTTAAACTAGGGACTAGGGAACTAGGTAGGTTAGTTGCGTTATTCCCCAGTTGCAATTTCACCCGAACATTTTGTTTAAAGACCCGTTGCGATTTTCGAGTAAAACTGCAACTGGTCGATTTCGGGTGAAATCGCAACTGGGGAATAACGGAACTAACCCATTTAGCTTTAAGATATTGAAGTGTTTCCTAAGTATTTAAATAAAAAATAAAATTAAGTAGCCAAACGTTTATTATTTAACCAAATGAAAGGTAAAGCGTCGTTTCTTAATCATTTTTAACGCAAATGAAACTTATTTACCAAGAATTGCTTGTTATTTTAATTCTAAGCATTTGAGAATAGACCACACTGCGAATAAAACTTAAATTGAATCAATTAGTATGTTACGCACGTTGTTACTGTAAGACCACCCATTGCCCAGTATCGCTGTGAATATCTAGTTAAACGAAACGTAGAGTTCTTGGTACTTTTATTATTACACGACTATTTTTGACTGCGTCGTTTGTCTATTGGTAGCAAGTGCTGCGTAAGGATCGAGAGGTCCCTGGTACGAGTCTGGGCGGGGTCGGGCAAAATTGGTGTGAGTTTTTCTGTAAAGAAATCACTCGGCCCGGAGTTATGAAGTTGGCGGTTGCACGCCCGTGCCTCGGAAAGCACGGCGGTCCTGCGCCCGATCTCTCATCGGTCATGTCAGATTATCGTCGCACCAAACTATGAGAGTAACGGAACAAAGTGTGCATTTGTGTTTGCGCGCATACTTGTGCACTATAATTATGTCCTGCGCACTTGGCTGATCTTAATTGAGATCGGACGCCAGGGCAGAAATCGGCCGGACGCCCAAAATTTCACGGTGTATATTATATTATTACACGATTTTAATAGTCAAAAACAAGTAGGTTTATTTGATAGAAATGCACGATTTCCCTTTTGTGTTTGGTTTACCCGCGGTATGCGCACTATACGCCAGTTCGTACATCTCCGTGACATGGAGACAATGTTATACTAAAGGGAACGGTTTTCACGTTGTTTACCGTTTAAATAGTAACTAGCGTTGGATAACTTTCCTGATACTCGACAAAGCCCATTCAACAGGTCCACGAACTAGTCCTAGAATCTAGAACTAGTGTTTGCACCGCTTTGTTTACGTTCTACAGTTGAACAATAACGACTTACGGTAAACAATTGTAACAAAAACTTGTTGAGTAGCGCCGGTCTGACGAACACGAAATCGTGGAAGCTGGATGTATCAATCGTTTGTAGTATCAGTAATGTTGACTGCCTCGTTGGTACTATTGCGCTACTGCGTTAGGACCGAGAGGTCCCCGGGTCGAGTACTGGGTCGGGAAAATTTGTGTGTGTTTTCCTGTAGATCATTTACTCAGCTTGCAATCAGAAAACCTTGGAAGAAGAGTCTTGGAAAACACGTTAAGTCGGTGGTCCTGCGACTGATCTCTAATCGGTCATTTCGGATTAGTTTCACCGAACTATGAGAATAAGGGAACACAGAGTCCTTTAAGGTATCTTTCTGATTATGTATCATCATGATCATAATGTCGACTTAATGTATAACGCGACGACGTGTTATTTAATTATGTGTAGAGGTACATATCTCATTCTGAGGAACTTACTACTACTTTGAAACAGCTACCAGTCCCGGATCCTCGATTTTGACGACGAAACGGCGCAAATCCTTGATTATAGCACCCCTAGAGTTAGCCCCGGTTTGCCCCCCTTAGATCCAGGCCTGACAGCTAACAGCGCTGAATGTAATCTCAAAATATTTTTTTTTGCACTGAATAAGTGTTATTATACCTCTACATTATTGCAATAAGTAGAGTACATGGTGTCTAACTATAGTTGAATTAGGAAGTCGTTACAGATTTCTGCGGAAGGTCGACCGACCATTATGCAAATGAATAAACATTGAAATGATCTATTCAAAGAAACAATTTGCTCATCACAACTTTGTCCATAAGTAATTAGTTTTTAATATAATGGAATATCACTCACTTAATTTCTTACAGTTTACAGCAATACATTTAATAATTATATTTTAGGTTCTTGATACGATGAAAACATTGTCACTCGTAATTTTTGGAGTAGATACCTTACCCAGTCGAAACATTAGGCATTTAGTAACTACATGTAAATTTAAAATTGAGCTTTATCAGCATTAAAAAAAAACTACAAATAAAAATAACTACTTGTAATGTGCTATATGAAATATCGTGTGAAAACCCATTATACGTATAATTAAATCTCTTTTAACGCCTGAGAGTGCTTAAAAAGCAAAATAATCTGCATAAAAATCACATTGAAATGTTTTAATATCAAGTTCGATTTAATTTCATTGGGTTTTTCTGCGTAATAAAAATAGTTCCTTTCGTAAACAATTGTGAGTCAGCTTCCAATTGAATTCCCAAGATTATGTCAGCCATCATTGTGATACACTTTCAAGAGCAAAGACAATGTTGAATACGAATGCCATTAGTCTAGTTACGGGATATTAAGGGTTAATTATATACTAGTACAGTGTCAGAGCGCAATGAAGCGTATATCAATCAAAAACAAGACTATAAATTAGACTAAAATGCTTACAATTCTAGTCTTTTCAATGTATAAACGACGCAAAAAAAAATTAATTCGATCAGCAAGCGTCGAACGCTTTAACGGTGAAGAAAAAAATTGTAAGGAAAGCTAAGCATAACTAAAAAAGAAAGAATGAAGAAATTCTATGGTTGTGTAGTCGACCAACCCACATCCAGCGTGGTTGTGGAATGCCTGATCGCACTAGATTAGGGTAGGCCCGTGCCCTAGCAGTGTAGACGTATATGGGCCGATGACGATGATAAAAATAAAGTCACCCGCGCACTCAACGGAATATGGGCGTATAAATTTTGTAATGCATTGGCGTGGTGAAGCATTTGAACATAATTCATATAAGCGTGGTTGTTTTAGATGAACTTAACGCTTAGATCTATCGGATTGCTATAGCACTGGGAGTCTGTCAGAAGCTTTAAGTGAGTAAAACAACTGCAAAACAAAGTAGCAGGCATATACCGTCGCCTGAAAGTGAAAACCTCGTAAGTGCAAAATAGGTTACTTTTTACAAGGACAAAAAAACATCGACATTGGAGGGGTTTCTTTCCATAAAACAACAAAAAAGAAAAAAATGCATTTCCGAGGTTTTCACTCTAAGGCGCCAATTAAGAGTATTTTAACTTGAAATATTATTGAATTAAAACTTTGTACCCGCCCACACTGTACCTTAGCAATAGATACGTATATCTAGCACAGGATTTGAAGGTAAAACTGACTGTACGCTTAGAATGCAAAATCAACTGGAATATAATTATGTAATAAGGCAACATTTCTTTGTGATTCGAATACTAAAAACATATAGAACGATAGCAGAGTACGTTAACAACTATCTCTATTTACCAATGTCAAGGATGTGGCTACTCCATTATGACCTAAGATTCTATTCTATGTCGTTAGCCATAGAGTCTAACTATGCTGATTGGTTCTAAATAAGGCAACCGGAATAAATCGCTGCTTTACTTATTTATCTAGAACTTGTTTATTTATATCGTGCAGTCTTTCCCCTAACCCGATACCTACTATGTATATAATATTATTAACTCAATTATTCAATCGCATTATTATCGAAGTGGCTTAATTCAAGTTGACATAATATAAAGTAACATATATCTAGTTTAGAGTACTTATTGCTATAATATAGGTGATTTTCCTAACGCTATTTAAAGTTATATATCAATAAATATTATCATAATATCCCATTAATTGATTTGCCAAGTTAAGTTACAATACAATAAGTAATCAATACAATCTCAGTTGCTTATGCTTTGTGCATAAGCAACTTAACTTGGCATAAGCACGGAATCACATAATGTTTCACTATGTCACCCTGTTACGGATATCAGAAATAACAGTGGTATACATAAATATACTTAAATATTATATAAATAATAGCTGCCCCGACAGACTTCGTCCTGTCAAAAAAATATGAAAAAGAAAAGGGCTGTTTTTAGGGTTTTCCCGGCAATTATTCGATTTTTTCTCGCCGTAAGAACCATCCCTGGACTTCAACGAACATTTTAAAAAAAGAATTGGCCAAATTGGTTCAGGCGTTTTTGAGTTATGCGCTTACCAACACATTTTGCGATTAATTTTTATATTATAGATTTTCCCAAATACATACAAAAAGCTGATGTTTTACACACAAATATTAAATTTGAACCACGACTCTTGGCGCAATTAACAGAGACCACCGAGACAGTCTAAGAATTGGCAAGAATTTAAGCTTTTACGACTTTGTTCATCCCATATGAGATCATCATCATCTCAACCTATTGCTGTCCACTGCTGAGCATAGGCCTCTTCCAAAACTTCCCAGCGTGGCCGGTCTACGGCCCTGAATCCAACAAAACCCAGCGATTTTTACCAGGTCGTCGGATTATAAGATCAGTCATGACAGTATTTTTATACAATTTTACTATGCGTAACGTAATCAAACAAAATAAATATTTTTTTTCCATAGTTTTACTCCAGTTATGAACTCTACAGATAAATCAAAAGGAGCAAATTGACGTTTATTATCAAGTTATTTACCGATGTTTCAGTCTAGACGAGACTTAGTGCTTGTCTTATTCACTGGACTGGAATATTATTGTGATAAATAGTAACTTAAATGTGATTCCCAGTAACGATTCCAAGGTATTGTTGTAAATATTATCTACCTGTAAATGTTACACTATCAAACAATAAAGCAAGTGGCACTGAAGAGTTTCATATTGTCTTTTGTATTGGTACAATTTTGAGAGTTAAAATTTTATTAAAATCAAATGATATTAGATGGTAGTGGTACTATAGTGAAAATGCTTACTTTAAACGGAAAGAACGGAGTCCATAAATATTCTTATGCTTTTATACTTAACTAGCCGACCCGACAGACTTCGTCCTGTCAAAAAAATGTGAAAAAGAAAAGGGCTGTTTTTAGGGTTCTCCCGGCAATTATTCGATTTTTTCTCGCCGTAAGAACCATCCTCGGACTTCAATGAACATTTAAAAAAAGAATTGGCCAAATTGGTTCAGGCGTTGTTGAGTTATGCGCTTACCAACACATTTTGCGATTCATTTTTACAGGTTATACTGGGTTTAAATATAGTTCTCGGAGTCATAGCAACCTTAGCTCAATTATCAGCACGTAGAAGAATGAGTCAGCAAACGCGTAATCCACTTTTGCGTTTCGTAATCGCTAACCACGACGATAACCTTACTCATTTTCCCCAAAGTTGACGAGTTCAACGCGTACAATAAACAACAGAAGCAGTTCCACACAAATTTGCCTTAAACACTTCTGTGTCCTTAGAAATAAGATCCACTGGCTGTGAAATGAGTGGATACACTTTTGCCCTCATATGTACAGCCTTAATTTAAAACTTTCCTAAATAGGTCATGTACGTAGTAATGAAAAATTGTTTTGAAATCTGCTTACGTCATAGCGTGTGTAATTACAACTTTTTTGAGAGTAGGTACACCCTTAATATTATTTTCCTGTTTTATAAGGAAAGTTAGGGGTTTTTTGCATTTACTAAAAGTTTAACTTAGCTCACGTTACCTACGTCCTACACCAAAAAAAAAACTGTTGCAAAACCATTAAAAATCAAACTGATCAATTTGATAAGTTCGTTTAGGTAACCTACTAACTCTTATTTCAAAATTTTATAATTAATGTTTCTATATCTCCCCTGTAAAGTAATTAACATACACTCAACTAATGTTGTGGTTTCCTGATGGAGCGTCACATGTAGGTATTTATAATGTAACAACGTTTGTACCATGTTACAGGCATGCAATAAATTATCTGAATTTGTATTTGGACGGGAGAGATTTGTAGAGGGACCATTGCTAACTGTTTGATTATATTACGACGATATTAGGCTTTATGTTCTGAGTTAATATTTATGTAATTAACAATTTAATTTTTCCATTAAACGCAGCAAATGTACAGTTATTAAAACAGGGAAAAAATTAATCGCAAATTAGTTTTTAATATTTTGATAACCCACAATATCCAAACATTAATTAAAATCTCGATGAGTTGTAAATTACATTCTTTTATATGAAAAGAAAGATGTTTGTGTAAATAATTCATGAAATTGTAAGCGAATGAACTGTCAAAGACTTGCTTCTATGAGAACTGCTATTGAAATACACGCGAATCTTCTCATTTTGCAAATTTCGTTCATGAACATTGAACAGTACCAAATATGGGCTGATCAGGATATTCTAACAAAAGACGATCGTCGACAATGAAATGCATTAAACAAGCTAAAAAAAAAAATTACTTTTTTCCATTTCAACGCAGCGTTCCGTATTCAAACTCTCCCAATTCAGATTCGAAAAACAAAGCTGCATATCGCATAGATCGGCTTGAATGGCCTTTCATTTGTGACGTCAGCGCGTCACTCTAGAACAATCGCGGCAACAATGGCGCCGCACGCGCTCTGAATCACAAAAACTGCAACAGAACCGGACAAGTGCAATTAACAGTTTGTTATAAGCGTTCCGTATGTGCCACGAAGGTTGTTTAGAATTATTTTTCCTACTCCTTTTTTCTTGTGCGCCGGTTAAGATTAACAAGTACATTGAACCTTTTGACCTGGCCTGAAATAATTCAATTTTTTGGCCAAAACTGATTTCCGACACGTTAATTCGACACTACGCAATATGTAACACAAGCAATACACATATGCTACTTCGACCATTGTCTAATACCGAAAATACTTTATACTGGTTCAAATTGAATGAAATTTGAAATTTACCGTACCTTTAAAATGCCTGCATGGTTACTGAAAATTCAGTCTTCTTATTTTATCCACAACGAAGTTACAGGGGGTCAAAAATGGCCTGAATTGCTTCGAGAAAAGGATGGTACGGCCGGCTGTGCCGCGTTTTTGCTCGACTTGGCGGGGGCACTGCCGCCGTGACCCCAGTTACAGTATTAGTGACGCGCCCTCGCCTCGTTTTGGGTATATTAATCCTATTGAATCCCTATTAAAAAAAACCAGCACAATCCGTTGCGTAGTTTAAAGATTTAAGCACACATACAGACAGACGCGGGAAGTAACTTTGCTTTATTCCAAGTAGTGATGTCCACTAAAGTATTGTCGGTGTTACAAGTTGTCAGAGTGACATTAAGTCTGATTAAAGTCATGTAGGGGTAGAGTATTACCGTGTATCAGAATCAGTTTTAGATCCTTCCTTAATCAAGTTGTACATCAGGATGGGTGCAGCGCAATAAATGACTTTAGTTCAAGTTTGAGTTTGAAATGCACTAGTTTTCACAAGAACCGGCAGAATGACTAATCTAACCGCTTTTCAATCAAATTGTTGAACCTTAAAAATTATAAGCAATCCCAAAAGACAAGCGAATCAATTAAAGGTCGTCGTAGACGGCTAAAGTGACGTCACCATCCGTCATATTAACAATTAGTTTGTCACGTATCGGATAAAAGATACATGCATTTGCATTTATTAGTTCCATATTTGTTAACTGATTTAAGTAAGACAAGTACAACAGCTAGATTTTTTAAAGTTACTTTGTGTTTACTGTATCAAATACCAGAAGAGACTAATAAGTCCTAGAAATGAGCTGGCCCTTAAACTTTGTGATGACGGCTGCATTGAGAATAATAGACTTAAAAGACGAGGTGTTGCTAATCTCCCAGAGAGATTTGCCTGCCCAGAGTGACCAGTTAGAGCTGGACTCTTCAAATAACCAAAAATTCCAGATACAGTGTATTAGACAAAGGGATGGCTTATTGTTGAATAACAGATTTCCATAGAAGCAGAAATAATATAAAAAAAAACTTTGTGTTTTTCTCATTCATTCAATCAGTAAATATCCTCAAGCGCTTATTCTTGTCTGTAATCGGGTAAACTTATCGCAATCGACTACAATATAAAAACAAATAATTTATCATCGAAAAATATTACACATATTTACATAAATAACTTCATTGGATATTTTGTCTTTCACCATTTTTATTTAATCCATATGTTTAAAAATGTTTTTACGTAATATAAGGTTGTTTATTTTATTGGATACCCGTTTTAGAGAAAAATAAAAAAAATACAAAGGTTCAAATATATACGTAAACATTCAGGAATAAAATAATATATCCAGGAATGATATTGTTAGTTAACTTAAACATAAAAATAGTATAGTCAGTTAACAAAGTAAAACAAATTGAAGTTCAACCTTTATCCAATGTGAATCATTTACTTTAATCAATATCATTAATAATTTACAATGCTAAATTATGTAATTTATAAGTACATATGCAAGCGCTTATCTTCAATGCTTTGTATTTAAATAATTAACGAATTAATAATACAAATAAGTACGTATCGATTCAATGTATTTATTGAACCAACTATGTTAGGAACTTCTAAGTAATCGCTTTTAAGTACAAAAGCCCTTTAGTTAGCAAGCACCAGTGTTGCTCAAACATCAATAAATCGAGACCATTGTATGCGTTACCGGTAACTTTATAAACGGGGGAGTAGAGTATAATGTAGGTAATATAATAATAATTAGTTGATGGAAAATGTGGGCGATAATGCGGGAACTTTGGATAATTATGTTGGTAATAAATACATAGGTAATACAAAAACAGTTGATGAATGATTTTATGTAAAACAAACTTATTAAGCCCGCCGAATACCACTGTGTTTTCAAATTTGAAATTCATATTATGTACGATTATTCGACGCTTAAGCGGTGATGAAATTCTAAGGTTGTGTTGTGTAGTCGACCAACCCGCACTTGGCCAGTGTGGTTGACTAAGTTTCGGGTAGGTCCGTGCCCCAGCAGTGGGGACGTATATGGGCTGATGATGATGATGAAACTTAATGATATTGTAATCCGGTTTAAATAACATTACTATACAAATGTAACTACCGTCTTAACAAAACTTTTTCAAGATCATACAGAACACAGTAGTCACTCTTGCCTGTGACCACGAGCGTTGTAAAGAGTTCGAAACGTCGGGTCTCTAAATGATATGTTTAAGCATAACAATACACGCGAGTTTAATCCGTATAAATTGTTTTATTTCACATGTAAAGTGATCGCGAAAATGATAGACAATACTATACCTACACAACACAGTAGTTCGAAATTAAAACAATATTATTGAAAGGTATTTCTAATTGGTGTAATAATATATGCCTTAATTAGTTAAAGTTTTTGTCTATGAGCACTGAAAAAGTGCGTATTTTTGGTTTATTGCCATCAAGAAAAATTCAAGGTTAATAATCAAAAGTTTTTTTGAACACTTAAAATTGTAAATGAATATAAAATTACTTTGTATAAATTATAAGTATATAAAATAAATTAGGTATACATACCTACTACACGAAAAAGTATCCGCTGAAGTAAACAAGGAACACTTTGTATTCCTTAGATATATAATTCTAAATTCAGTATAATTGGTTCATTTTTTTCATTGACCTCGCCTGAACGGGATCTTGAGCCATCTTGAGCCCAGATCTCGAGTCTTCCGGTCCGGTTAGAGCAGCAACGCGATATCGGAACATCTTATTACTGGAATATTTACCATATTATTTTGTTTCAATGAGCTCCCAATATTTGTGATGGATGACCCTTGATAAGAGCGCTAGTAAAGTGCCGGCATAAAATTTATTTGAACCAAAGTAATGTAGCCCTTAGCAAAACTTTAAGCAACGGTGTCGCACCATAAGATGGCTAGTCGCGGCATCTGCGTCTGGGTTTGCTGGTCTGGCACGTGCCTAAAATGTTGATCACCACTGCCGACCACATACCTACAAGTCTCTGCCTAGACGCGAAGGAATTAATTCAAACGGCCCTCTTTGTTTAAGCCAGCAGAGAGCAAAGCGTTCTGTTTACCCGGCACAGTCGTGATGATAATTACAATTATTTTCCGTTGATGGTTTCATAATGTTGACATGTTTCATTAAAATTCGTGTGCTCACGTTGATTGCTTACGTGTGTCTCGTTTCCGTGGATTTTACTTATTTAAAGGTATTATGTACTTGCTTTCCATCCACGTGTAGTCGTTTATCGCAAAAAAAACAATCATCAATAAATGCCTTCTCTTTTTTTTATCTTTATATTTGGGACCAGATTTCAAATGGTCTTCTTTAATTTATTTCCGCGAAAACGTGACAAATAAACAAAGTAATTTTTTAAAATAAATAAAAACTGTGTAAAACACAGTTTGGGGCTAGGTAGCCTAGCAGCATAGGTTTTTTTCTGAGATCTAGAGTTTGTAATAATATTTAGAGTATTTAGCGCGTGTAGAGCTAAAAATGTAGCTCTACGATGTCATCTTTGTACCTTTTACGCAGGAAAAGATCGGATCCAAATCCTAAGTTTGTGATGTCAACAAAAGACTTATTAGCATACACATGATATTCTAAAAATATTGTGTTTTCCGTGTGCGAAGTGCACATTATAGTGTTTAAATGATTTCACGACTGCCAAAAATAGACGGTGTGAATGATTAAAGTGGAAACATTTTAATATTAAAATGGTAGGTGGCATCACCTATCATTTTAAATTTTATTTATCATGCATTTTGATTGTCACCTATTGCTACCTAGAAACAGTTATATAATATGTATTCAATATCATTTCTTTGTTGTTGATCAAGATGCTGTGGGATTAGAAGTAATGCTTGAAAGGGTTTCTAACAGGCGATTCCACCAATAGGCGAGAACACTAAAAAAATATAATTAGTCCGTTATTTAAATTATTTAAAAATATTGTACTCGTATTTTTTATTTTGTTTCACAAACAAGAAATTATGAAGATATAGTGCTTAAAAGTTTCGTATGACGTCACGTTTTGGTACAATTTATACTTAGCCGTGACGTCACAAGCCCCCACTCCAGAATTTTGTCATTTTTCAATCAATTGAAAAACAAAAAAATATTTGTCCCATATTTTTGTATAAACTAACTTACGGACTAACTTACGAATAGAATAATAAGATTTTGACCCAGTCGACACGCCTATTACACTATGCTCTAATTTGTAATTGTTGGTAAAAATTAAATATTATTTTTTTATTTTAATTCTAGGTCATCAACCAATGAAATGAAACTTCTTGGCCCTAATTCTCTAAAGATTTCTAGTTTAGGTTGCTCTCATTTCTAGTTATAGATTGCAAAAATTTACTGAAACTGTGTTTGGATATGGTAAATATTGAACAACTATTTTGTTTTTGTTGCCTGACGTACGAAAAAAAATAAAGCAGTTATTGGAATTCTTACCCAGTTTTATTCAATATTTCTCATAAGTATATCCGAATAGTACCTAAGTACTAGGTGTAAATTCCCGAAATTTCGAACCCTTTACAGGGCTCGTGGCCTTTACACACTCCCGTGACCACGAGCCGTGTAAAGTGTTCGCAACATCTTATCCATAAAATTCGTTTTATATTACAAGCTTTGTACCTAATTCCACAACTCCACTGCTCGATATTCATGCTAGTATGCGTTATAAAATTGCACAATTTAGGTCAATACCACAGTGCAAGCGAGACTCGTATGCGGCGGTCGTCTTGCGCTCCCGAATGTCTGATTAGACATTCGCAACCGACGAAGGTCGAGCAACGGGGGACTACTAATGCGCTGTTATCTCAACGGAGATGTCATAGGAACGGGCAACGGGGTCCTTTTACTAGAAGCTTTTATATATTTATTTTTACTGGGTGCTTAAAGATAAAAAAAAAATGGTTCAGACGAATTGAGAACCTCCTCCTTTTTTTGGAGTCATCGGTTAAAAACAATGATTAACTCTTTAGTTTGTGTAACTGGGTCGATGGCGTATTGGATAGTGCCCCTAACTCATAAACCAAGAGTCGTTTAGGGGTGAGAGCCGCTCCCCTGCAAGTCCGGTGATGATGACGAGGCTGCTCCAAGCCATCACCGTATGTCAGTTAGAAAAAAAAGCCAAGAGTCGTGGTTATGATTCTCATATGAGACAACAAAATACATTAAAACAAAACACAGTGTTTTTTTTCATGGGTAGCTGTGGTATTTATACAGTTGTATATACAAATATACTCATATTTATGTATACTAATGTCATTTTTGATAGCCGTAACACAAGTAGGTATATCTAAGTAATCATTACATATTATAAAGCAAAGTCGCTTCCCGCAACTGTCTGTATCTATGCTTAAATGTTTAAAACTACGCAACGGATTTTGATAGTGTTCTTTTAATAGATAAAGGGATTAAAGAGAAAGGTTTTTATGAATAATAATATAAAGCCGAAAACGAAGCGTAGGCGGGTCAGTAGTCTATAATATAAAAATGATTCGCAAAATGTGTTGGTAAGCGCATAACTCAACAACGCCTGAACCAATTTGGCCAATTCTTTTTTTAAATGTTCATTGATGTCCGAGGATGGTTCTTACGGCGAGACGAATAATTGCCGGGAAAACCCTAAAAACAGCCCTTTTCTTTTTCACTTTTTTTTGACAGGACGAAGTCTATCGGGTCGGCTATTAATGATAAAATATATAAGCAATTTACCAATGGACCAGATAAATGTATTTATCATATTAGTTTTACTTGAATTATTAACCAATATAAGTAACATTTTCTGTAAGTTGCTGATACGTTTCTGTCCTAGATACTGTACTTAATAATAATAAATAACAACAATAGTCCAGTCAAAATAGACAAAAATAAGTGCTAACTTAGACAAAATTCGCATAGAGCTGAAAATTGCCAGAGACCTTAAATACATCATAATAAACGAAATATCAAAAATCCCCATCAATCCTACTTCTGCAAAAAAAATTATTCAAGGTCAAAAGTATAAAATTAAGGATTTTTCCATTTTTCTCGAAAACAGTAAGTATTATCGTAAAAATAGGTCAAACAAAAGTTGTAGATCATACAATTTTCTACAAAAATGGTCCAGTCACTTTTTCTTTTCCGACTCACCATTCGCGAGATATCGTGGTTTTAATCATTAGAAAATTCATATTTTACATAATATGCATTCATCTGTTGATATCTTTTTTGATCGATATATGACCTGGAATAGGTTCACTAGGGTAACCACGTTAAAAACCGCCCAAGTGTGAGAAAAAAAACATAGGTTTTGTATGAGAATCCACTATACACGTTGGTTTCATGTTGTTTCTAGTATTAGATGTTATAGAGGCAACTGAGATACATCATTCGTTAAAATTTTAACTGTCTAGCACAATCGCATGGGGGCCTGGAAGCGTTTGAAAATACAACTTTTTCAACTTTGTGCATCGCTATATCTCTGAAATGGTGAATCTTAGGTACAAAGTGTTTAGACATTTTTTATAGATAATTACGTGATAAGTAATTTTGTCATACATACTTTTATGATTAAACTTACCGTTTCGCTCAAAAGTGCATAAAACTGATATTTGTGACATTTGACCTTGATTATTTTTTTTGCAGACGTGGGATCGATGGGGACTTTTGACAGATTATTTGTAATAGTGTTCCCAACATTCATGCCAATTTTCAGCTCTATGCGAATTTTTCCTAGGTTAAAAGTCTATTTTTACTGGACTACAAGACGAAGGTCGCACAGCGCCGGACTACTAATGCGCTGTTATCAACGGAGATGTCATAGGAACTGGGGTACGGGTCCCTTTATTTTTATTGTTACGGGGAGCCTTTTGATAAAAACAATCATCCGGCACGAATTTGTTTTTATGGCGGAGGACTCGATTGTCGTACGTTTTGGGAGTGTTTTTAATGTTTCGGCGTCTTATTCTTGCGGGAAGAAGAACATTGGAATTCAATGGTGCATTATCAATTAGTTTATTCGCTAATTGAATCCAAAGTTTGTATGCGAGTTTTGAATTCGTATTGTAAAATCTTGAATATGATGCTAACAGCCGAATTCAGTACAAGTGCAGTGACAAAAAAAATTACCAAGCTTTGGATACTTTTTTAACCGTCGAAATAGAAGTCAAATATTATTGGAATTAATATCGTTCCAGTCAGTATTTGGTCGTTATGTTACCATATCAACATAGTCTGATCATTTTTAACTTTTTCAACCCCAAGCCCCAACAAGAGTGCATGCATTGGTAATCTAAATCGAAAATGAGACTCAACTAAAAATGTATTATGTGTGACTCTATGGAAACGTAGACTTTATATATTTAACCTACTTTTGTAGGTAGGTACTCCAAAATTATACTGTGTTGTATGAAGTAGCATGCTATAAAAACTTTTTCTAATATAAACTTCCTACTCCTCCAGTAGTTTCGAGTTCTCTGCCTTAATATATCATGTTTATACAGAGCTATATGAAGCAGCAGAAATTAAGATGACACTCGGACTATCAGGATGTAAATAAAATGAAGGCAATATCATTCGTAACAAATACTGTCAAACAATTTATTTGTGTTAATATCGTTGTAAGTCTTAATTAAACTCTTAAAAACTAGTTAAATAATGTAAATCTGACATTAAACCTACTCCAATTTGAAGATGAGAAGCTAATAAAAACCGATGACCTAATGGTTAATAATTAAAAAAAAGAATTTTAGGTAAAATCTCCAACAAATTTAAAAATATAAAAGTCCACTTTACACACGTCTCTATCAGGCTTACATCACGTCGCATACTATTCGTCAGCGTATGTAATTGTCTAGAAAACTTGACAGGGGCAGAGCAGCGGTGGGCACACGTTATTACATCCCAAGTGACAGGTGTCAAAATGTCTGCCTTCGCCTCCCGGGCTGGGGGCACCCTTTATGCCCTGAAATATCTGGAGCGGTTGAAATCGTGGCTTACTTATTATTCTGACGGATTTCGTTCCCGCTATCTGAGCTTAAGTGCGGCTAGTTACCGTCTAAAGTTTTGGTCTGAACAAGTTTTTGAATATTGCACGAAATTCGGAGTTTTTTCATCTCTCGGCTGGGTTATTATTTTGAATTAATCTGAATAAGGCTTTAGTTTTTCATCCAGCCTTTATTATTTCTTATATCTACAGTCTATTAAAAAACTTCTAAACTTAACGATACTTTCTTCGCAATAATTCACGCATGAAAAAAATTCAATGAAAATTTGGTGTCTATTTAGGTAGGCTAGCTTAAATAGAAAGTCATTCATAAGAGTTGAGTCTTTTTCCCGTAAAAGAAAAAGCATTCTTCGTTAATTTGTTTGATATTGGCAAACCTTTGTCCCCATTTAGTACAGTTTTAATAAAAAGACTAGTGACCCGCCCTCGCTTCGCTTTGGGTTTATTATACATAAAAACTTTCCTCTTGAAATCCTCTATCTACAAACAAAAACTTCATCAAAAACCGTTGCGTATTTTTAAAGATTTAAGCATACAGACAGACAGATGCGGAAAGCGACTTTGCTTTGTACTAGGTAGTGAAAATTTTTGATACATTTAGCACGTGTTTACGTAATAAGTAGTGCGGTACAGCTTATTACAATGAACGCAAAGCATCTAACTTCAATTAAGAAAAAAAAAACTTCATAAATATCCATCTATAACATCAAGTACGACTTCTTAGTACAAATACTACGAAGCGTAGAACGTAGTACGTTAAAAGGAAACCGCACGGTCCGTTTTTCCTACTACACGATCGAGTTGAACCACGATAATTACCATATTTCGTCCGTGTGCCTGAACCGGGAAGCGATTAGCAGCGCGAGGACGACCGCAAGGCCCGGCCGGTTTCCGTTACCGCTTTTGTTTCCGTGAAAATACTCCCGGATAAATATGGAGTCCTAGTAACTTTTGATTTTTAGACTGTGCGTCTTCTCGGAGATGATTCACTTGATACTTACCAACTGAAATGGATCCTCCGCCCATACTACCGTGGGAATACTCTTAGATAATCATGGAGTCCTAGTAACTTTTGATTTTTTTCGACTGTGCGTTTTCTGCGAGATGATTTAATATCAACTGAATTCGGATCCACCGCCTTTACTACCATGAAAATACTCTCGGAAAATCATAGTCCTGGTAGGTTTTATAGATCCGACTGTATCTTGATCCAAAATATATTTTATTTAATTTCACCATCATTATTTTTTCAAAGGCTTGCATCCGTTGAGTTTGAGAGGCTTTTGATTTTCACCTTTAGTTTTTGAGTGTTTTTGTACTATCGGACTGAATCCGGCTTTAACCGGAATTATTTTAACCAGTGTAAATGCAAGTAGTTTTCAATTAGTTGATGAAAAACCGTGAAGTGAGTCAGGATTCAGTTCGTTAGATTTTAAAACGAACCTAGATACGATTGAGTGTTAAAGATCAATATTTTAAAATATTGTCGTTTTATCTATATGGCCTGAATAAGCCATGGAGTACTATTTATTTAGGCGATAGTATTCGTACCAAAGACATACATATTACCTAATTATTTTAGCAAATATTCTCTTAAACGTGTACCTAGGATATATTTCAACACAAGGTTTAGTTTCAATTTATTTCTTACTAGCTTTCCGCCCGCGACTTCGTCCGCGTAGAGATGTTTAACGGGTAAACATTACTTCCTAGCCTTTAACCTTTCCTAGGCTCTGAACTATATCTGTACCAAATTTCATTTAAATCGGTCCTGTAATCTATGCGTGAAAGAGTAACAGACCGACAGACAGACTTTCGGTTTTATAATATTAGTAAGGATGTATCCTGAATGCTGTAAACACCGTTTTTTAAACGCATATCAATAGTATTCCAAAGCTAACTAGTAGTTTCTATTAATCACACAACAAAGACGGTATTGGTAAAAACTAATGGTAAATTTTTTGTGTCAAAACGTGGCTGCTCGCCGTATTGATAACGGAAAATGTACAATACGTTATCTCAATCTAAACAACACCTGTCAATAACATATTTGAATATATATCTAATATCATACATATTTATAACAACTGATTCGCTTTGAATCAATAAAGACTATACAAACATTTAGGTGAGGCCTAATCTAATTTCAATTGCTAAAAAGTTATCTAATGTCCTACCGTCTTTATAGTATGTCAACTGGGTTTTAAGTGTAACTCATAATAAGTATATCGATAAAAAATATATTATACGATAATGAAACTAATTTTCAATTCAGTCACATCCAACAACGCTTTTGTATTCCATGATTGATGCTTTACATTTAAAATTAAGCCCTTCCGTATTCGATTTTCCTCCAAATTTACTATCAGTATAATTCTGAAATGTTTGTATTTTACCAGTGTTCGTTTTATACATATTATTGTTAATTTGTGTTGTTATCTAGCAAGAATTCATATTACTAGCTCAGATTAAGAATGAAAACAACTACATAGCCACTTATTATTTCTCGCTAAGCCCCATTTGAATATGTAGCGTTGATGAAACGCAAAATTTTCAAACCGGATAGACCCTCGTGCCCGGAAGTTAATCCGCCGGTCCCTTGGCTGATCTCTACGTTGTGATAACTGATATCGAACTGGTCACACTTGTGCTTATAAATAATTCTTACGTCGTCTTCTTTCGTTGCCGCTGGTATAACATAGAGTTAGGAAGGCATTATCATTCTGACTGGATCTATAACGCATTGTGTAAACCATTGCGTCAATCTTCGGTTCGAACTCTACTCACTACAAATATTTGGGTAATAAACATAATAGATTTTGTAAGATTTTAGACTTTCGCGTTCCATTACACAAAATATTAGTCTTTATCTACACGCAATATTAGGAGTACTAGCAATTACATAGGTACTTACTGCCCAACGTTTCGTCTGGGTTACACCAATTATGGCCGCTCGCGACCATGATTAAAGACTATTAATATCATAGATTTGTCCTAGATCTGGATGTGTTATTTACCTATTTAAGTACCTATATTTGTGTATTCCACTATTGTGTTTGATATCCAGAATACAAATGCTGATGGTACTACCAATGAGCTTACAGTCGCACTAAGCGTGTGGTCATCACAGCAGCCACACCATTTACTTATCTCTGAATACAAAAACATACAACTGCACTTGCTTGCCACAGTCAATTAATCAAATCAACTTATATTTTATTCCTCTTGCAGTGTTCGACTCGTCAGCGAAATCCCCTGAAGGTCTCCTGTATGGGTCGTCCTACCACCTGGGTAACTTCGACGAATGCGTCGGAGTCAGCGAAGAAGCTACGGACGAACCCGCTATCCAGGGCCAGTACTGTCTCGCGACCATCAAGTGGCACCAGTCTGAGACCAATAAAAAGGTATAACTATGTCAGTTGCATGATGGTTGAGAGACACCGCTTCTACGCAAGTCCGGTGATAATGACAATCCATTATTGTAATCAGTTAAGAAAAAAAACCTCAAACAAAATAAATGCAAACTGTAAATTACGATTTAGTCAGTAAGTGCAGAAACTCGATACAGAAAAGAGTGTCTTGTGGTTGGTTAGGTAATACTATTAATTGACGCTTAAATTGTATTATGTGTAACATGCCTAAGATTTAAATCATACTCAATCATATCATACTCAGTCGGCGGCACTGCCGCAATCCCGATGCAGTTTCATTTGTGGCCTCAAAGTGCCGCGCAGCCTCAGCGCTGCAGCCGCACGGCACTGTTTTACCAAATTAATATACACGAGTGTCCGCTAATTTGGATCTTTAAATACAACGCTGCTACGGCGGTGCCGCTACCGATGTGTAAAAACACAACCTAACTCTTGCTGACTAACTGACTTATTTCCAGCTGCGCACAGGCCGCGGAGAGATCCTCAGATGGGCAATATGTGTGCCCAGCGCCTGCGACGCGGACACGGTCGCGCAGTTCGTGAGCGCGGTGCTGTCCCGCTCCGTCGGGAACACCACCAGCGTCCAGGTCAAGGAGAGGGACTGCTACCACAAGCAGCCTGTCACCGTGTCCACTGCTGATGTGGTCTATCTGTAAGTATACTTTTTTGAAGTATGAAGGTGCTCTGATGGGTGATATCCGTGCCCAACGCCTGAGATGGACTGTAACCATAAGCAGCCAGTCACCGTGTCCATTGTTGATGTGGTCTACCTGTAAGTTTGGTTTGTAGTTACTTTCTGACAAAGTAACTACAGGCAAGGCGACAAGGTAACGACCGAACGTTACCTATCTCAATGGGGATCAGACAACGGGGATATTGATACAAGTGTGAACAAACACTAAATACAAGCGTCCAGGTCAAGGAGAGAGACTGCTACCACAAGCAGCCACCGTGTCTACTGCTGTTGTGGTCTACCTGTAAGTTTACTTTTCTGAAGTATGAAGGTGCTCAGATAGTCAATATGCGTGCAGTCGACATGCGTGCGTCCAGGTCAAGGAGAGGGACTGCTACCACAAGGAGCAGATCACCGTGTCTACTGCTGATGTGGCCTATTTGTAAGTTTAGTTTGTAGTTATTGATACAAGTGTGATTGGATCAATGGATGGCATAGGCCAACTGCACAGGACATTTGTAGTAAACAATTGCGTGCGTAAACACAGGTAAAGTCTGTAACATGTTTGTAACGCGACGATGTAGAGTAAAGAAACACAGAATACTGTATTCCTTCACTCTCAGAGTTTTGAGATAGCAACCAGAAAAATTGATGAGAGATCAGGAGATGGACCAACGCCTGAACAGCTTAGCTGAGGGACCTCTTGAGACTCCAGGCGTCGAATAATTACTAGACAGAAATTTGCCTAGACTGGGCTTAGATTCGGGACCACGGTCTTTATGTGACTGTTGACACTTATTCACCAAAAATCAGTAATTTGATCTGAGACCCTTCAATTTCTAGCGTTATTGTTAGCAGAATGTATGCATATTCGTTAACAGAACCCCGTGAAACCAGTATATTTGACGCGTTGGAACCCGCGCCACCTATACGTAACTTCTGACGTATTATGATTGATCACGAACGGCGGATACTACTCCTCCTCGCACATTATTGCGTTATTGTATCGTTTCATCGTTAATAATTTAGATATTGATACATTATTCCGGCGATGCTTCAATATCAACTTCCCTTGATGAATGATGATAAATGTCAGCGTGTGAAAGTATAGGTGGTTTTAATTTGTGCTAAATTGGGTTTTGAATTGAAGGGAACTTCTAATTGTTTGATGAAAAGTCAACCAGTGTTTTTTTAAATGGTTGTTTCGATTTCCCCAATATAAAATACATATTTGCTAATTAGTTAGTTGACGAGGCAAATTGCAAAGATAAAGTTGGATTTATAGTGACGGTTAAAGATAATGAAAACCTAGGTGGGGTAGGTAGGTATGTAGGTACTTATGTGTTAGATTAAAAAAGAAACGCAAAACATGTCCAAGACAGATTCCATTACTCTCTAGCAAATCTGACACTGAACGAAAATTAACTTCAGATAAGGAAATGTCAAGTCATCAAAACAATGTTTAGGCGCCGTCATCTCAAGTTGTTATTCGAAGTTACGTTACCAAATTAACTAGTATTGAGAGATAAAGGTAGCGTTTTGTTATTGTTACAGATCCGTGTTACTTTTCTTCATGGCTGTAATCATTATAAGTACTTGCTACGAGGTCTTCTGCATAGTTTGCGAGCGTAAGAAGAAGACCAGAACCCATGAGTTGGTGGTATCTTTCTCTATGTTCAACAATATGAAAAAGATCTTGTCGACGAAACAGAACAACGTAATGGGACTGAACTGCATTTCGGGGATAAAGGCGCTGTCCATGGTTTTGATTCTGGCCGGACATACCAGTATGTTTGTTGGGACTGGCCCAGTGATGGATGCCTCTGGTTGGGATAATGTAAGTATATTTTGATTTTTATCTTTACACATAGATGTAAGTACCCTTTGATCTAGTTATTCATTTAATATAGCGTTGTTTCCTGTATCGTGATTCACAATATTTAAAAGTCTTTGGTCCATCATTGCAACAAGTTACATCTGATCTGAACTTGAAATATTTAGTTTTCCCGGTTGAAAACCATACCTGATCCTAATCTCACAAGTACATATTTGTCCAGGGAGGGAAAAGAACCCACCCTTTGCGCTCTGCAATGCAGCCTCAAGCAAGTCACCAAATCACCATAATGCACCTAATTACTTGGATAATATTATATTTTTGCTATATTTTTGGATTATTTTATTATTATTATATTTTTGAGAGGCCTATGTCCAGCAGTGGACAAGTATGGGCTGATGATGATATTTTTGCTTTTCATATGAGCGTGGCTTGGCTAAATCATCGTTATCCAGTAAACATATATAATTGTACATACAAGTCAATATTCAAGCACACGTCACTCCAGAAGAGCGGTTGTTAGTGACAAGTGACAGTCCGTCTAGTTCGAGGTAGACCGAGCGTAAGGCTGTTTTTCTACCTGATATGTACTACGCTTTATATCTAAGAATGTATATAAAATATTCACCAATTTTCACAGCTACACAAAGATCTGATTAATGTGTAGTTGTGTTACGGATATCGATAAGAGTGGTACATACAAATAAGCTTGGGTAATTAAATAAGATATGGGTACTATTCAATGCACCATCAAGCCAGTCAATAAGGTGTCTGACCATTTTCAGCCATGGCGGCCAATCTCAATTGAGATCAGCCAAGTGCGCAGGACGTATTGTAGTGCACAAGTGTGCGCGCAAATACAAGTGCACTCTCTATTCCCTTACTCTCATATTTCAGATGGCGATCCATCATGGTAGGTGAGAGATCAGGTGCAGGACCATCGGCTTAACGTGCTTTCGGAGGCACGGGCGTTCAACCGCTAACTTCCTAACTCCGGGCAGAGTAATTTTATTACAGAAAAACTAACACAAATTTTGCCCGACCCTGGACTCGAATCGGGGACCTCTAGGTTCTTTCGCAGCGCTTGCTACCAATAGACCAACAAGGTAGTTAATAAGCCAGCCAGGCAGTCAATAAGGAATTATTAAAAAGGTAATCTTAGCATTGGTAGAAAGAATTCAATTCAATTATGTTTTCTTAGAGATAAGGGCCATCGATTCGAAATTCCATAGTTTAGCTTTGACTCTGCGAACTGATTAGCTGCCCCGTTCATCTATAGTAGAAAAGAAGCCTTATCAAGCGTTGAGAGTTTGTTTGCCTTCTTATTGTATGGTCAATATCTACAGCCAATACTTTGTCTATGAATAATGGAAATTAAAACATAAGTTTAAGTCTGGCGCCATCAAAACTATGTAAAGTGTACATAGACTTTAAAGCCATGCCGATATAATGACACATCATGGGACATTATTATATCAATTCAATAGTATGTTTAGCCATGCCTAGATTGCCTAGCCCAGTCCATATAAAGGTTTATGATGAGTTTTAATTTTCTGACGTCCTTTATCTTGAAAAACTGGAGTTTTACTTAAATTGTTAACAATAACAAAATAAACGCCTAATAAGGGTTTAAGGAAAATGTTGTTTTAAATAACATACATGTATGATAATAAAAATAGTATGCTAACCAGCACCTATATGTTACTGACACCAAACATAAAAGTGCTCTGTATTATTTAATTTTAAGATTTTATGTAGGTGTTACATGAAGTGTTTTGCATGGCTAATATTGGCTCAGGATAAGTTAGGTCAGATTTGATTTACAGCTCAGTTTTAACATTAATTTGTTTATAAGAAGTGCAAACGATGATTAAATATTATTTTGTACGTGCAGGTCACATAAATATGATCTTTGATCAATGCAAATATTTGTTTCTGCATGACGTAAGTAGTTGTAATTAGACTCAGGATATGGCTTGGGTTTCAACCAGTGATGTTATGATGGTATAATTTCGGATCCGGATATGTATATAGATATTGTAAAATGTAATTCCGGTTTTGGTTTCGGTTATAAATATTCAATTATTTCGGATTATCCGATAGTTTCGGTTACGGATACGGATATTTGGTTTTCAAGGAAGTGTAAAAGTGAAATACATTAAGCACTCGTAATACTTACCACAATAATCATAAGGATCCTATTAAGATCAGTTCATCGGTTGGATCGGCCGGATTAAAAAAAAACCTGTCACAACATGTCGTCTTTAGTCAGACTGCCCTATCCAAAACGGTCCGAATCCTTTGTATCGGATCCGGTTTCGGTTACGGATAGTTTTTTTTCGGATACCCGATAGTTTCGGTTACGGATACGGAGCTCCATAACAACACTGATTTCAACGAACAAGGCTCTGAATAAGTAATATTTGAAAATCTACTTACCCAGTACAAACACTTGAGTTGATTGGGAGAATTTGAAGCACACTCCACATTTTTTGGTAGAATTTGATACAATACGGTTTATTTGTTTAATCCGTAGCAGGATTTGTAAACCAAGGTTATTAAACCTTATGCTATATTTACATTAGTAAGTTAATATATCTGTGAATAGAGCTGTAGTTTCGGATCCAATAATTGGTGTCAATTGCGGGTGTATATTTAGATAACAAATGGGAATTATAAATGGTGAGCACTATAATTGAATGACGATATACCCATGATAAAAGCACGTGGTTGAAATAAATGTTTTTTTCTTTGGAAGTGGGAAAAATAAATCACCATGTTTTTTTAGTTCGGTAAATAAGTTTGTGCTAATGAAGTTTACTTAGAGTCTGCTAGGCCATATTTGTATATATGAACCATTTGGTAGTTCCCCTTCTTGACAAATGTTCCGAGCTAAGCTGCTTTATGCTACAGATATTTAAACAACAAAAGCAGGCAGAAAGAATATGTAAATAACACACCCATTTGTCACGAGTGGGAATGGAATCTATGATTCTTAGCGTAAGAGACAGGGGCAAGGCGCCATGGCGCCATTGAGCAATACTTTCAACTGTTTTCTCTGGATCTCGATTGGCTAGCACCGAACTGAGAGTTTAGAATAGAATTAACGTTTATTTAGTACAAATTATTATACACAAAATGGAGAAACTTAAATGAATCTTACGTGCTAATTTACCCAAGTTTTATCAGTTGTCTCATATTAATACATACATAAATACATAAAATCACGCCTTTTTCCCAGAGGGGTAGGCAGATATCACTTCCTGCCTTGTGCTACGATCCTGGCACACCACTTTCGCTTCTTCTACGGGTACATTTGATTTGACCTCTCTTAAACATTTGACCTATTTGGTCATGGAATGTCTTTCTTGGTCTTCCCCTGTCCACATCTCCGTGTATACCCTATTATTTTGATATTAATCCTAAGGTTAAATATCTTTCTAGGCTCTCAAGAATCCGAACAACGCTTTAGTCCTGAACAGCATGTTGCTGGTGGATACCTTCCTGATGCTGAGCGCTTTCCTCTTCAGCCGGATGCTCTTGGTAGAGCTGGACAAACGGAGAGGGAAACTTAACGTTCTTCCTATCATGTTGTTCCGATATTTACGGTAAGTGTAGGTGTAAAACATGACGATTGTAATATGAGTTTAGAAGAAGTTTTTTTAACTCTTCGTCTTCATTTATGCCTCTAATGTAGGAAATGTAATGTCGGATGTAAGTGTATAATTGTGTGAGTTCTTCATTGAGTTCTTATGTCGTCTCTATGCTGCTGAAAATTGAAGTTGTGACTTTGAATCTGTTTGTCTTTTCACGATTTTAAAATTCTAGTTTAACTTTGGGATACTAATTTTAGGGCAGTTTTTCGAAACATTTTGATAGCTTTATTCACTACAATACCTTAAATGAAACTATAACGTAGTAAGAACACCCTAAACCATAACTTCTAAGCCATCCTGTGACCTTTGACCTGTTATTTACATTCGCCATTAATTATTATTGTATTAGCTATCCGAGCGTCGTGGTAATTCAATCGAGTTAAACTGTAATAGAGAGAGGTTACGCAATCGTATTCAATTTGTCGACGGTATCAATCGACGCTCAATCAAGGTCACCTCGCTTTGAACCCCTAGCTATACGCCTATCGAGATCATTTGAACGGATTAATTGCTATGTATTCGATAAGCCTATGCAAATAAACGGTGTTTGTAACTGTAGATATCGGTGTTTTGTTTTCCTGTAATATTGTCTGTGTTTCAATCTGAATTTCGGGGTGTGGTTTTTGCTACCGAATTCCTACAGTTTTTGTGTGTTGATTTGAATGAAAAAGTGGTGAACCATCGTTATAAAAAATGAATATCTTACAGGGATAATTTAAGCTACCATTATGTTAAATGATAAGTCCGGTTTGTTGTCAGCTCTATTCGGAATAATGGGTTTTCTTCTACTTATGTACCGTATATTATGATAGCGTACTTCATAGCTAAACAATTAGGGTTTACAATCTCTGAACAAATAAGTTAAAGAACCGGCGGATCACCACACAATACCAAAACTAGCAATTGCAGCATAGCAATTCTATAAATCTGACATACAGGATTATATGGGTTCTCAATGTTCTGTGGTTGTTTTCTAGGTTGACCCCATCATATTTGGTGGTGATCTGGTTCTACATAACATGGCTGCCGAAGATCGGCGAAGGACCTCTGTGGAAGGACAAGATCCAGTTGGAGCAGGAACGCTGTAGAGAATCCTGGTGGATCAACATACTATATGTGAACAACTACGTTGACCCGAAGAATATGGTAAGTAATATCAGATATAGAACAAGAAAAAGCCCTGATAAGAGAATGTTTATTTAGTTAAATGCCGCTTGTCTATGTACTTAATGTTTTTAAAAATATGTACTTTTATATCCTTATGAGTTATCAACTCGGGTAAGTTCAGATTTGTCTGTAGTTATAGGAGCCAAGTGTTTAACACTTTACCTACCTTTTTAAATTTTTTCCCTAACTAACATACGATGATGACTTGGAGTAGTCTCGTCATCATTACCGGACTTGCGGGGGAGCGGATGGCTCTCACCCCTAATCTTTACCTGCCATTAAACCAGACACAGTAGAAAATGTATTGTTTGAACTCCGCTTGGAGTTTCGATTCGAGGTTGATTGACAATCAACGATCGTAGGGATTTGGATATTAGTGATGAAAATGAATACAAAAAAACATTTATCCATTGTATAATAATGTTGACCTCTTCATTTCCAGTGCATGTTCCAGTCGTGGTACCTCTCAGTGGACACCCAGTTGTTCTTCATCGCGCCTATCTTCATCTATAGCCTGTGGCGGTGGAGGCGAGTCGGCCCTGCTCTGCTCGGTGCCGCCATATTTGTTTCAATTCTGATACCGGCCATCATAACTTATAAGGAACACTTGGATCCTACCATGATGATATTTGCCAAGTGAGTTGTAATGCTGTTAACATATTTCATAATAAAAAAGAAGAAACCACGCTGAGTGGTCGAATAAAATAGAGTAGAATAGAATAATCGTTTATTTAGTACAAATTACTGTAAATTGGTACCAGTTAAAACTATACTTAAAATAGGTACCCTCATAAATTATCGATACTTGTTAATATGTTACGACTCTAGTTTACCTTTTACCTAATACTCGGCGTTGACCAGAAAAACAGAATTATGTATTAAAAAAAAAATGTAGCCAATATGTTATTCCAGAGTGCCAGCTACCTTCATACCTATAAAAATCCATAAACACTTATAAGTTCTCCCATAGTACTTTTCACCCCCCTCACCCCCCCAAATTTTTTTTAGAAAAAATAAATTCGCTGGAGTCTCTCTTGAGTGCCAGCTACCTCCATACCAAGTTTTATAAAAATCGACAATCACGTAAAAATTCTCCCATACTAATTTTCACCCCCCCAATGAACCACATGGGGGTTAAAATTTAAAAAAAAAGTAGCCTATATGTTATTCCAGAGTACCAGCTACTATCATACCAAATTTCATGAAAATCGGTTCAGTCGTTTGAGCGTGAAAGAGTAACAAACATCCATACATCCATACATCCATACATACAAACTTTCACCTTTATAATATTAGTAAGGATATTCACACTTAACACCCACTAATTTATACAAACACAGAATAACATAATCAATGTAATGGTATAACAAAATAAATTGATATTATGTTTATCTCTGTATAAACGTTAAAATAAGCACACATTTGGTGTATTGAATTCAGGGAAAATGTGACTTATTTCGTCATGAAAATGTGTACACAAATATAAATTTCATGGTAACTCGACTGAATGATCAAGAATCTATACTAATTTTATAAAGCTGAAGAGTTTGTTTGTTTGAACGCGCTAATCTTAGGAACTACTGGTTCGAATTGAAAAATATTTTTGTGTTATATAGACCATTTATCGAGGAAGGCTTTAGGCTATATAACATCACGCTGCGACCAATAGGAGCAAAGATACAATGGGAAATGTGTAAAAAACGGGGGGAAACGCGAACGAAGTCGCTGGCACAGCTAGTGATTTATAATACCGAAAATTGTGCGGTCTAATGAGCATCACATATAAGGTTGAATGGGATCTAAACACAAATTACAAGCGATTTATTGAAGATTACCGGGAATTCTGTCTTATTGATCTCATGCATGAACTCCTCAAATTATTATCATACAAATTTGTGTGTAGTTACGTCAAGTTGTAGACATGTAACCATATCCTTAGGGCAATAATACTCATATCATACTAAACTTAATGTTAAGTATATTTAGTAAAACTTATTGTTCATTAATTTGTGTTGTTAATTGCTAGTAAATAATTTTATTAAAATTTGCCTTTCAGAGAATTCACGGATATAATTTCGAACCATTATTTCTCCACGGCCTACATTAAGACTCACATGAAAATGACAACATACTTCATCGGTTTGCTAATGGGATATATACTCTACAGAATACAGACGGAGAAGTAAGTCTAAAAATCCCTAATAATTGAATTCTTTTGGCTACTAGGCATTGTACTTACATAATGCCTACTAACTAACAGTACCTACTATTTGAGTTCTAAGATCTTCTCTATTAGTCTTATAACAACACATAAAATTAAGTTCGTATGGGGGCTATTTTCGTCGCTTTCCACGCGCTTAAACGAACACTTTCAGATAATATTTTTACGGTAGCGAAAGAAAACCTTTGGATACGCGATCTAGAAATCAAATTAGCTTCAGAAAACTTTCCATAATTAAGTATGTTCCATACCATATGCATAGAAGTATTCGTGTTTCGATGCCCCATAAATTGAGGTGTAATTACACCTCACCACCTCTGACCACCTCTTACTAAGATCACTCTTCTTCCAGCTATCAAATCTCCCGTCCTATCAAGATCCTTGGTTGGATCTCCAACGTAGTCCTAGGAGTGGTGACCACGTTCCTAGTATGCATATTCTACCAGGATTGGTACGTGTATAATAACGTCGAGGCGGCTGCTTACGCGTCGCTTCATCGGTTGGCATGGGGTCTCGCCAACGGGTGGCTGATCATCGCCTGCGCCACTGGGAATGGAGGTCAGTTGGTGTACTTTACATATAACTCAAACTTAGTATCCAAAGACCGCCTTGTTCTATATTGAAACTCTTTGCATATAGCGGGTTGTGTCGTGACGATCAAAAGTGAGACTTTGAAAGAAGTACCTTTCCTCCTTACTTTGTGAGAAGTAAGGAAAGACTTTGAAAGAAGACGTTCCTCAAAAAGATGTATGCTAACTTTTATATCTTCCAAAGCTATGATAAATATACGTTATTGTAACACAATTGGCCATGTGGGAAGAACAGTAAAATGCAACAAGATAGATAGTTGAAATAATTGCTGTGCGATAACTCACATAGAAGTTACGAGGTCCATTGACTGTAAACAGCTTTTTCTACAACAAATCTTTAATTTATTTAAAATGAATACACACTCATATTAATGAATAATTGAAAATAATACTAACGTTTTAATTTGTTTTCAGGCATAATGAACAGATTCTTATCATGGAAATTCTTCGTGCCCATAGCGAGGCTTACATTCAGCTCGTATTTGGTGAACGGCATTGTAGAGTTGTTCTTCATCGGACAACTGAGGCATCCACTGCACATCACTACATATTCTTTGGTAAGTTCAATTTATATTCTCGATCCTCTAGTCAAAACCATATTTTTATAGGAGCTTTCCAACCGTGACTTTGTGAAGTGAAGTGAAGTCGTTTAAAGCGTAAAACTGAACTTTCTTGAAGCGAAGTCGATTAAATAGCTGCCTGTGTTCTTTTTCAGTTTCCAGACTATTTGAGTAACAAATTTCATTCAAATCGGTTCAGTAATTTTGGAGTACATATACAGGGTGTCCCAAAAAGTAGTGTCAAGCGGAAGTCCTGAGATAGAACACCCCGTGGGGCATCCGAAACACCCCATGTATGTTCCGCGATTTTTTATAGTTTTCGAGTTATGATTATTTTTTAAAATTTTGAGAACAACTGACCTTGCAAATCAATTTTCATGAGTATTTCTTTAATGCCTAAAATATTTGTCTCTATAACTTACATGGAAATTATCAAAATTATGGTACAAACTGAAAAGTTACGTTCTGTAAATAATGTCTTACAATTTCAACTTTAAATTTAAAATATTAGGAGGTAGCTGCATGGCTCCTAAGTAACTTTAAAAACTGAGCTAGACTCTTAGCTTTCATAATCATTAATAAAAACTGGTACTTAATGGGCTACTTTTGCTGAAATCGGACTTTAAAGACAGAGAGGTGGAAGAATCATAAAATTTGCCATTTGAATACGAAGTATTATTTGGACATTTTATTATTTCTAAAGTTAGTCTGTTTGTTAACAAACCTAAATTTAATACAAGAGCACTCAGATGCAAACATTCTGATGATTATTTTTGTTTAGTTTAAGTTTCATTGCGCTAACACTGTTTTCACATGCAATATCTTTGTTACGACGAACTTGACGAACTTGACGAAGTTTGCTTTCTTTACCGACTTTAATAAACTTTAACTTATCAACTTTTTACAATAAATAACCAAAAACAATAACTTTTTTTTTTCAATAAAGTTCCCATTTTTAAACTTAATATTTTTTTTGAGTATCACAAATTAAACGTTCAAGTGGATATTTCTTAGCATTTCTGGTATAATTTTGATTGTTAACAGTCTTATTAACTTTAGAAATAGTAAAAAGTCCAAATAATACTTCGCATGCAAATGGCTAATTTTATGATTTTTCCACCTCTCTGTCTTTGTAGTCCGATTTCAGCAAAAGTAGTCCATTAAGTACCAGTTTTTATTAATGATTATGAAAGCTGAGAGTCTAGCTCAGTTTTTAAAGTTACTTAGGAGCCATGCAGCTACCTCCTAATATTTTAAATTTAACGTTGAAATTGTAAGACATTATTTACAGAACGTAACTTTTCAGTTTGTACCATAATTTTGATATTTTCCATATAAGTTATGGAGACAAATATTTTAGGCATTAAAGAAAAACTCATGAAAATTGATTTGCAAAAAGAATTACTCAAAAAGTCAAATACTTTTTTCTCTACAATATTTTTAGTCGGTTAGGTCAGTTGTTCTCAAAATTTTAGAAAAATAATCATAACTCGAAAACTATAAAAAATCGCGGAACATACATGGGGGTGTTTCGGATGCCCCACGGGGTGTTCTATCTCAGGTTTTCCGCTCGCCACTTCTTTTTGGACACCCTGTATAATTAGATATACAGGGTGTAACAGGGGGGGTGGATCATCGTAAGTCAATCGATGGGGAATTTCAATACCTATCGATATAACCCTCATGTATGTTCAGCGATTTTCAATAGTTCCAAAGTTTTTGAGATCTTTGTGAAATTTTTGTAAGAAGCCGGAATTCAGTGTAAAAGTCTTCATTGTAGCTTAACTACTGGACCTGCTTGCATGACTTATTTCTAAAAGTAGTTCACTAGTGGGTCTTTATTATTACGATAGCGAGTTGAGTCATTACCCTATCATATTGGAATAAAATAATTCTTCACAAAGTTTTACGAATCGAATTGTGTCTACCAACTTTCAAAGCCTCCAGTGAAAAAAAGTGCCTGTGTTTTTTCTAGAAGTTATTTTAAAAACTACCTACATTAATGGATAGTATACCCTGAAAATTTCATACCGCTACTACCAGAGCATCATAACGAAAATTGAACGCGAATGGCACAGGTGCCATAAACCAGTGATTTTATTTTTCATGAAAAACTTTAATTTAAAAAATAAATCGATTTGTTTCGGCAAATTTATGCTATGTTAGTAACATTAGTAGCAGTAATTTTACAGAATTGCAAATTAAAGGGGTAAAAATCAAACAAAGAAAATTTACATAATTTTTGTTATTATTTTTTTTTACAGTAAATGTTCATAATGGGCTCCATTATTGGCTATGCATAAACGAGTACGAGACCTTTTTACAAAGGTTTTTCGGATGTTGCAAAATGCTACTACTTCATTTTGCCTTCTCACAATTTGGGCCCCTGAAAAATTTTACAAAAAAGAAGCATTCCACAACCTCCAAAAAAGCTTTTTAAGAAGGTCTAAGCTATGCATAGTCAATAATAATGCCCATTATGAACTATAAAAAAAATGATTAACAATAATTATGTAAATTTTCTTTGTTTGATTTTCACCCCTTCAATTTGCAATTCTGTAAAATTACTGCTACTAATGTTACTAACATAGCATAAATTTGCTGAAACATATCGATTTATTTTTTAAATTAAAGTTTTACATGAAAAATTAAAACACTGATTTATGGCACCTGTGCCATTCGCGTTCAATTTTCGTTTTGATGCTCTGGCAGTAGCGGTATGAAATTTTCAGGGTATACTATCCATGAATGTAGGTAGTTTTTAAAAAAAGTTCTAGAAAAAAAACACAGGCACTTTTTTTTCACTGGAGGCTTTGAAAGTTGGTAGACACAATTCGATTCGTAAAACTTTTGTGAAGAATTATTTTTTTACTCCAATATGATAGGGTTATGACTCAAATCGGTATCGTAATTATAAAGACCCACTATTGAACTACTTCTAGAAAAAAAATCATACAATCAGGTCCAGTAGTTAAGCTACAGTGAAGACTTTTATACTGAATTCCGGCTTCTTACAAAAATTTCACAAAAATCTCAATAACTTTGGAACTATTGAAAATCGCTGAACATACATGGGGGTTATATCGATAGGTATTGAAGTCCCCCATCGATTGACTTACGATGATCCCCCTATCCTGTTACACCCTGTATAGATAGAGTTACATTCGAAGTTATAATAATAGGTAGAGTACTGTAATACGTACCTGTTCCAACAGTTGCATTGCATACACACACATGCCATTTGCAATGCTCCATGTATCAAGGAACTAACTTTGTGCGCATTTACAGGTTAAAGTTAAAATACGTACAATATTGCGTGCTAGAACTCTATGTTTCATTTTCAAATGTCGAGTAACTCTTGTCTAACTTGTGAATGTAAGTAATGTGTACTCCTTCTCGGTTTTATAATTTCTATAACTTTGAGTAATACTTACATTAACTTATCCTGCCTATACAGTAAATAATCGTTACCAATCAATAAGGAATGTACAGTGTTTAAAATTGATTAGAATTTTTGTTACGTTTACTTATGCTGTATTAAGACCTATTTAGATATTTGATGTATCTACCTAACCCTAAAACTATCTTGCGTTTTCTTGAACACTGCATATAAAATATGATAGTCCTTACCTTGGGGACCAAATATTGTACAATTTGACACCCGTCTGAATCCCTGTTATTCTTGCAGTTCTTTGATAAAACAGGAGCAAATTTCGCGAGTAATCTGAAACTATGAAAGCCAAAGGAAGCTCACTCAAGTTTGTGAAAGTAAAATATGCGCAAGCAAATCACAGAGTATTCTGCTCTAATTTAAACAGATACAAAATGAGCACAATTAACGACGCAGACTGGCGACTGGTACTAGGGATGTCACCTTTTTTTAAATATAAAATACCTACCTACATTAAAAAAAAGACGTGTGGCACTCGAGGACTGCCGCGGTAAAGCTATTGCATAGCATCGTCCGATTTCGGAGCAGCTCGTCTCGATTCGTGCGAGTTTCGTAGAGTCGTACAATACGTCTAACCGCACGCACACAAACACCGTGCCGAAGTCTACCGAACTGAAACGACGTTAGACGATTGTGAGGTTTTTTTCGTTACGGAATTTCTTGGTTCGGTCGCCGCGCTCAAAGCCCGCGATAAAAGCTATGCAATAGCTTAATAAGAAATCAAATATATTCGTATACTTCAAAGTTCTTAGAACTTGGAGGGTAAAATTAAATTATAAAGTAAAGTTACCAGTAATAGCGTACAATAGTTTTTATAAAGCACAAGCGGCAGCCCTCACTGCAACTGCAAACACCGCTAAACGCTGCCTTAAATACAGGTAGTCGCATTAAAGGGTTGTGAGTTTACAGCTATTTGGTTAAGAAGCTTCGTTTGTTGGCAGCCATTTTACAACATTTGTACTTACCTATACAGTATGACTTAAGTAATAGGGTAGGGTTACTGCCTCGTTGGTCTATTGGTAGCAAGCGCTGCGTTAGGACCGAGAGGTCCCCAGTTCAGTCCGGGGTCGGGTAAAATTGTGTGAGTTTTTCTTTAAAGAAATTACTCAGCCCGGAGTCAGGAAGTCGGCGGATGCACGCGCGTGTCTCGGAAAGCACGTTAAGCCGGCGGTCCTGCGCCCGATCTCTCATCGGTCATGTCGGATTGCCGTGAGGAGAAGAGTGAGGGAATAGAGAGTGCACTTGTGTTTGCGCGCACACTTGTGCACATAATATATCCTGCGCACTTGGCTGATCTCAATTGAGATCGGCCGCCCTGGCTGAAATCGGTCGGACGCCTTATTATGTCTTGATAGGAATCCGTTACTTAAAACATATTAGAATTTTTAAAAGTAGCGATTTCTACTCTCAAGTATAAATAGGTACCTACTTTATATTTAATACAAAATGAATTTAAAGCTCTTTTACCACGAGTTTAGCACTCATTAAGATTCTAAGAACCAAGTACTTAAAAGAAAAAAATGTTTCTGATGGTAAAATGTTCTTTCAGGTGGAATATGGAGTGGCCCACGTGATCCTCACTTTTGTGCTAGGAGCGTTGCTGTGTGTCACCTTCGAGTCACCAATCCACGGGATTGAAAAGATTCTGCTTAGTATGTTCGGTATGTATAAGTATTATAATGGTAAAACAAGTTTAATGGCGACTAACAAAAGGGATGTCAAATTGAGCGAGTGGATTGGTTCACATATTTATACGGTTTTTTTTTTTTATGTAATGTTGGAAATAAAAAACACTTCTTTCTGAATATTTTAAATTTCATAATACAAAATAATATTTCAACTAAATGTAGGTAAACTAGAGATATTATGTCGTTTTCGTAAGAAAAAACCAAACAATTCTAGCCATTTAACTGCTTTTGAACGTAATTCGTATATTCAGCTGTGTGTACACTGATTACTCTTTCATAATTACATCAGCGAACCTTATTTGGTTTCTTTTTTTTTCAGTTTACTCTAAAAAGAGAGACATCGAGGGAACAAAGGAAGAATCCAGACGCTCATCAAGGGACTTGTCAAGAAACACTAGTCAGGCAAAGCTAGAATCTTCATAGCAGTCCTAGTCACGTGTAGGCTATAGAAAGTTGTACGCTTATGTTTCAGAAAAATAAAAATGTGGCATTATTAGATTGTACCCCGTGAGATTTGTGTACGGTACCGTATCGTTCTGTTATCGCAAAATGACTGTTGGCTGTCACACAAAAGCTAAAATAATTTTGTCGGTCAAAATTACCAATCAGATGTATTTAATAGTTCTTCTAGTTTAACGTAAGGCTGCAGACTAAACGCACGCGCTGGCAACGGCGGTAGAACAACGGCACCCGCGACACGGTAGAAATGCTAAAATTTGTCTTAGGGGGCTCCCCCGGAAGCCCGGCGATGATGACGAGGCTACTCCAAGCCATCATCGTAAGTCAGTTAAGAAAAAAACAAACTAAAATTTGTAAGAGTCGCTCACAAAACGCGAGCTTCCGCTATCGCACCCGCGTAAGTTTAGTTTGCAGCTAAGTGAATAATATTTCAACGCATGAGTAATGTAGAAAAACGGTCATTTTGGTTTATATTTTGTTCTAAAATTGATTGTATTGTTGTCAGGCAATAATTTTGGAACGAATGCAAAGTTGGGGTATTTTGGTGAAGAGGCAAATCATTTTAGGGTTAAATTTGTGTTATAAATATTTAATAAGTAATTGCCAAAACATTTTTATATGTGAAATGATATTAGGTAATCATAAAATGTCTCAGTCTTGTCACCTTTGCTGTAATCTGCAATTTAATAACACTACTACTAAGTAGTAGAGTTCATAGGATTATTGCAAAATACAGAATTACGCTGAAAGAAATCGATGTTGGAAGGGTATTTAATTTTAGACTAATCTGTAATTAGCTTAACTTTAGATAAAATTATTGGTGCCGAGCTCTGATACTTGATAAGTGATTGTTAAATCATAATTATATTATTTCTGCGAGTATTATACCTAGTTCATGGGAGATATCGTGATATTTATGTTATTTTTGAAACCTCAACATACAGTATTAATCTAAGAATCGCTACAAGATTTACTAAGAAATCAATACACTAATTTCCACTCCCAAACGGTCATAATAATATTAAAGAGTCTTTAATAAAGACATACAACGTCCTTTATCTTACAAGCCGTCATGTGGTCAGTTTATCAGGTAAAGTGACCTACATCCTACATACATTCAGTTCGAGTGAAGGCTACATTGAACGATTAGTTCAGTCCGATCGGTCTATTGAGCCTTTGAAATAATACATTGTAATATAATATGCTGTTGAATGGTCGAATTCAAGAGACCAGTAGCGCTACCATGAGTTTAAAAGTGACAGACTCGATATGTCTATGAAAAACTTGTACAGCGCCCCTAGCGGTAACGCTAAGAACTAAAATCAGTAGTATGAAAAAAACAATTCGATAGGTTTTTACGAACGTAAGTTTTCGATAGCTAACTCATGGTAGCGCTACTAGCACCGAAAGGGGCAGTCCGGGCGGCAAAAATCTCGATGTAAAAACTGGTATTTAAAATAAATCTCCCGTAAACTTTTTTTATTGAGAAAAACATCACTGCTGCTGGCTAGTCCATCAATATAACACTGGACCAATAAATTACATTAAAACCTATATTGCAGACGTAACTTGCACGTTTTGAGCATGTTCAATCAGTTTACAAGATAACGGCCATGTTCGGAGAACCAACTAGATTGCAGTCTAGTTGGTCAACTACATTCAAATGGTCTGTTCACACGATGCGACGCATAGTTCCAATTGCGAGTCATAAAATTGTAAGCGTCCATTCCACCATTCGATGTGTTGATGGATGGATGGTTTCTTCCTATACGAGACAGTTCAAATCCCGCCCCGTGCCAATGTGTTCTATAATCTGAAATACCTTAGTTGATCAACCCGCACTTGTCCAGGGTGGTTGACTAACGCCTTATAACCGAAATTTAGGGTAGGCTCGTGCCATTTGAATACATAATGATTATACCGTAAGGAATTAAATAGGTCGAGTCTGATTGATTTTAAGAGATCAGTATAGACTGTTGGATGGACCGTCTAGAGAAGAGTTTGAAAAAAAAAAGGAACGTAACTTCAATATCAACTGCTTCACGCTACGATTATGACGAAATCACAAGCAAATTGCATCATTTATATTTTTTTTTATAGTGACTGACGTTTTTAATGGAGGAAGGATAAAATATTACAACGAATTTGTTGACATTAGGTGAGGTATAAGTATTTAACAGGTAAAGGCAAAATGTGTTAACCTAATACATACCAAACATGTACAGAATAGACATACATTTTGTAAATAAGATAGTTATAGTGATTTAATTGTAAGTAGGGAAAAACCTCATGTAAATAAAACGATTTTTTATTTTAATAAGTTTCAGTATTTTCTTTTCGGCCTATTCCATTCACTGGATCCATTTCTATGTAAACTTGTATATAATCATGTTTACTTAAAAACCATTAGAAGTACAAGAAATCCGACTACTGAAAATAGGCGTGTCGACTGGGTCAAAATATTATTATTCTGTTTAGTCCGTAAGTTAGTTTATACAAAAATATGGGACACATATTTTTTGGTTTTTCAATTGATTGAAAAATGACAAAATTATAGTTTATCAAACTTCTGGAGTGGGGGCTTATGACGTCACAGTTACGCAAAAATTGTACCTGAACGTGACGTCATTCGAAACTTCTAAGCACTATATCTTCATAATTTCTTGTTTGTGAAAGAAAATAAAAAATACGAGTACAATATTTTTAAATAATCTAAATAACGGACTAATTATATTTTTTTAGTCGTCTCGCCTATTAAACTTGTGCTGAAGATAAGCCATTTCATAGTATTGTCTATTATTTGCGCGAACTCTACACATTTGAAATTAAACTTATTTCTCGCGTGTATTGTATATCTAAAGATATTATTTCGGTACCCGATGATTCGAGCTCTTTACAGCGCTCGTGGTCACGGGCAAGACTCAACTCTAAATAATATGTTTATAATAACAATGACGCGAGTTTAAACCGTAAAATTAGTTTTATTTCAAATAGGACATTTCAAACATTAAAGTTTTTCATTGGTTTTCGTCGGTATTACTGCAATGATGCAAAGCGTCGATGGCCAAGTGGTTAAGGCCGTTGCTTGCCATAAGAGAGGTCGCCAGTTCAAACCCCGCTAGGTACCAATGGGTTTTTCAGATTTGAAATTCATATGTAGGTACCATCATTCGACGCTTTAACGGAGAAGGAAAACTTCGTGAGGAAACCAGCACATCTGAGAGATTTTTCTACGGTATGTGAAGCTAACGGGCGGTTTAAAAACCCTGACACCAGGTTGTTCATCAACCTTACGATAAGACTGCAATGATGGGATCTTTTTTCCCCTTGCCCTAATAAGGATTATCAATAAGACATACAAGTGGACAGCAGTGAAGGCTAAAGATTTTTGTTTCCCATACATTGTGGTTGTGTATAATAGGCTGTATATTATGTGCGTATGTCCATGCAGTCCTAATTGTATGGTCCCTGGAGAGCGTGGTGAAGTGTAACCGAGCAGAAAGACAAATGGGTAATGCAAGTCATGCTATCTGTCTGTGCTACGTCGCCCATTAGAGCGTCTCAAGCGTGGCCGAGTTTATTGGTCGAACAGAGGTAGTTTCATTTGTTACAGTAGTGTTTTCGGCAAATAAAGAACACTTAGTGGCTCTGTAAAACAGTAGTTAACCCAGACTCACTGCCTACGGTACCTGGGACAAATATTTGTGTGACGAACATCGGTGTTCGTTCCGTGTCTGGGTGTGTTAATTAATATATTTTATGAGGCTGAGTTCATGATGGAAGATGAACTCCTTAATAATTACGAGTTAAAGCATTATTATTTCAACACTGTATGCACATTCAGACTACTAGTTATAATTTTAGTAGTAGTAGTGTCCATTAGTTGTTCCATTTTTTTAGCATTAATTCTTTTAACTGCATTTAGGAATGCAAATGAAATTAAATAAGCAGGTACTACAAGCACTATGTAACTAGACCACAATAAGGGGGATTTTTTTCCTCAAATCGATATTTAGATAGAAAGGGTAAAAAAAATAATCCAACGACTTCTTTTTCATTTAGATCTTCAGAGCTTCAATAAGCATACAGGATTCATTTATCTGTGAAATATCTATTCTATCCTATTTTAGAATATTTGATGAACCAAGAATGAGAGAGCCAATTCTTTCCTTGTGAACACACGGACATTAACAAGATCCTAAGCACGGGATCCGGTTAAGCGGAAAATTCTCTTTCTTTGTTAAGATTGAGGTCAAAATAAATGGGTTTACTTTGACCGACTTAGATTTAATCAAACGACCTGACAAGTAAATACACAACATCGAAAAATTTGATTTGACTTGGTTCCGAGAAAAGGATTTTCAAATATACTTTCCTGGTTATCAAATGACCAGTGAAATTCAAATTCAAATAAAAAGTACCTTAACCAAACCAATAAGTGCCAAACACTACACCCTAAATATTTACATCACATTCGTTGTAATGATTCCGAAGTAAGTTGCTTAAGCACTTGTGTTACGGATATCTGAAACAACAGTGGTATTCACAAATATACTTAAATGTAATTTATTAACACACCCAGACTCAGAACATATTATGAACTATACTCACAAAAAAAATGTCCCGGGCTGGAATCTTGGAACCTTAACCAGGATCACTCACAATTACTGTTCAAAAGATCCAGGCACATTAATATGATAGATCCGTGTGTGATACGAATCAACCACTCCTTCATTATTCACAATGTCTATTCGACTTTCGGATCCCGAAAACCTATGCCCCATACCTATTTTTTTACAAGCTTTTATTTAACTTGCAATGTATGTATGTATGTATGTATGTTTGTGTGTTCGGGTGGAATTTTATAACTCAATTTTAAGGCACTTGCCCTCAACCGATTGAGCTGAAATTTTGCATGCACGTGTATATTCGATGACAATGCAATATTATTATGACATGGAGCTGATCTGATGATGAAGTCGGAAGATAGCCATAGCAACTCAGTAATTAAATAACATAACCACATCGAGTTTGGGCTGATTTCATTCGACTAGATGAGTACTTTGGTGCTAGATAGTAACCAAGGTCTGATGATGGAGCCGGAAGACAGCCAAAGGAACTCAGTACTTAAACGACACAACCAAATCGAGTTTGGGCTCGAATGAGATGAACAGACTTAGGAACTTACAAGGTGAAAACTAAAAAGTATAAAATAAATTAAGGTAAAAAAATCTTTAAAAACAAGCTTTTATTTAAATGCGCTAAAAAGAAAAAAATAAACTTTTACACTATAACTTTACTGTCAACTTATAACATTTCAAATTCAACATATTTGACACAATTTATATGTTTTAAAAGCTTGTCGCGAGATTTAAGTACTCGTATTTACTTTCTTAGTTTAAAATTTTTAATAGGCAGGTATTTTAAAACTTGCTTTTAAAATTACGAGTAGGTACTTAAATCTCGCGACAAGCTTTTAAAACATATAAATTGTGTCAAATATGTTGAATTTGAAATGTTATAAGTTGACAGTAAAGTTATAGTGTAAAAGTTTATTTTTTCTTTTTAGCGCATTTAAATAAAAGCTTGTTTTTAAAGATTTTTTTAACTTATTCGGTTTAGAATAAGAATGATACAGTGTGTTCTGTAGCAATTCACATACATACTTCTAGATTTCCGTCAGTGAATCCTTTTGTGTCAAGACGATGAAGATAAAGATTTTCATGCATACTATAGCCGAAGCGAAGCGATGGCGTCTCACTAGTATATTTCGATGACCACGGTGTAAATAGCAAAATATTGCACACCTAATAAAGCACATCATAAAGGTTCATTTGAATATTTCTTCTATCGCGAATGCACAATAGAATAAATAAATGAGTATTAGGTTTATTCATAGCATTTTAATTGCCATCCAAGTGCAGGCGGTAAGGAAGAATACAGTTATCTGCGATTTGCACGCGACCTTTTATTGTGTTTTTATTAGAGCGATTGCATTAAAAGCTTTTTGCTGGTTCAATAGCTCATTAGGCGGATGAATAATACATGAAGACTGTTGTCAACGTGTATGGACAGCGGCACGTCAGCCTATACAAATATCAACAAACAATTTTCAGGTAAATGTGCGCCTACATTTGGTGTTTGGTAAGTTAGAAGGGGTGAACTAGAATCACGTATACAATGACGGAGAGTCGGTCTACATACATTTCATACAAACTGGTACTTTTGAAACATCATTCAGGATAGAAGAAGATAGTAAATATTTGTCTTTTATGAAACAGACAGAAAAAAGAGTTTCAAAAGTTCGTAACGTTGAACCTTTGTTCAAACAACTTAAAACATTAAATCCCTAATTTTGTAAAATAATAGAATAATGTATTTAATTACAATTAAATGTTATTTTATTAAGATTATTCTTCGTAAACACAACACAAACCACTAATAAAAAATTATGAAAACATTACAGAAAGATGTAAGCTTCAACTCGGCTTCAAATGCAAATGCATATCTTTTTACATCTTGTCGAAAGCGAAAAACCGTCGAAGATTGTTAGATAAGTGATGCTAAGTAAATGGAAGTATGTTGACTAGGAGCTAAGTACGTATCTACATAACCAAGTTGGGAGTAATTGAAAACTGTCCAACTTGGTCCGGGACGTGCATTCAATGCAGCCAAGACAAATATCGGGACTGAATATCATTGGATAGTTCGTTAATCGATTTCTCGCGTAGTGAAAACTTTGAGTCACCTCAGTTCATTTAATGAGAAAATGCTGATCTCGCGTACCGTTCGAGAGTTGGTAAAAGAGATTTATAAGGGAAACTGCACCAGATCAGATTTTTAAGCTATTGCATAGCTTTTATCGCGGGCTTTGAGCGCGGCGACCGAACCAAGAAATTCCGTAACGAAAAAAACCTTACAATCGTCTAACGTCGTTTCAGTTCGGTAGACTTCGGCACGGTGTTTGTGTGCGTGCGGTTAGACGTATTGTACGACTCTACGAAACTCGCACGAATCGAGACGAGCTGCTCCGAAATCGGACGATGCTATGCAATAGCTATACCGCGGCAGTCCCCGAGTGCCACAAGTCTTTTTTTATTTATAAAGCACTAGCTTTCCGTCCGCGTTCCGTCTGCATAGAGATGATTAACGGGTAAAACATTACTTCTTTATAGCGCAGTCGGTTAAAAGTAGCCTATATCCTTTCCAAGGCTCTGGACTATATCGGTACCAACTTTCGTTTAAATTGGTTAAGTACTCTATGCGTGAAAGCGTAACTGATAGACAGAGTTACTTTCGCATTTATAATATTAGTAAGGATACTAGTAAGGATTAATGTGTTACTAGATTATTGGGCCTCACATTCGATGTTTACCCTCAACTTATTATATTCTGTTCTAAAAGATGACTTTCAGAGATGGCTAAAGTACATGCGAAAGCTTATAATTCGCTTTAATGTAACTTGTCTTCTTAGTAATTACGATTTGGCATTAAAAAATTTAACCTTTCTAAAAAAAAACTTCACCTCGGTTTTTAAAAATAGGAGTCACTATCTTATTCTGTGAAGTTTAATTCTAGTCCAGCTCGTGTATTAGTTTAAACAATTTTGTGCAGTAACATAGCTTGTAGGATTACTATTACAAACACTATATAGACCACTATATTTTTAATTTTACGCAAAATACTATGCTTGTTAACTAGTTCTATATTATTGCATTCTTCTGTTTAGCAACAGTACTATGGGCTTATATGAGGACGTATTTTAAGCCAAAAAATATCATCAGCATTGAAACAAAGCTACATCTTCATAAATGTCTGTTGCACTCGACGCAAGACACATGGACAGCATTACGATGAAATATTTCATACATTTACGTAGGTACTCGTGTGCCAGTGCATTTAAGACAGAATTCTCCCTCGTTCTTAGCGTAATGCTTTTTTCCGGAACGTTTATTTACGCAATAAAAGTTCTTGGGAATAACGTTATGCAAGGATTGTAATTATTTGATTTTTAAGCTATTGCATAGCTTTTATCGCGGGCTTTGAGCGCGGCGACCGAACCAAGAAATTCCGTAACGAAAAAAACCTCACAATCGTCTAACATCGTTTCAGTTCGGTAGACTTCGGCACGGTGTTTGTGTGCGTGCGGTTAGACGTATTGTACGACTCTACGAAACTCGCACGAATCGAGTCGAGCTGCTCCGAAATCGGACGATGCTATGCAATAGCTATACCGCGGCAGTCCCCGAGTGCCACACGTCTTTTTTTTCATAAGGGTCATGTTGCTTGTTTAGGATGCTATTGACCTATCGATACATATAAAAAGCAATGCTACGTTGCAATTGTATAACTCAAGAACGGGCTCAGCCATCCAAACCAAATGTTAAGGCTTTGTTCAGACTATTTAGGAGATGGTTTATGAAAAATTTGTACAACGCGGATGGAGTCGCGGGCGGAATACTAGTATTTCAGATATATATCAGTGGCATTTAATGAGAGTAGATTTTGATTTTACTTTTATCATCTAATACCTGCTGCCTTAGTACATTTGGTCAATTGATTTCCTACTGGCAGTAAAATCAAGTTCTATTTTTTTATTTTATTTATTAAGGACAACCAACAAATCTTACACTAAACAAAATACAACAGAATACATGACACAGAACAAGAGCTAAGTGCAGATTCAATAACAGGTTGCCAATTCTAATTAAGTATAGTATACCTGGTAACATTTAGTTTACTGTATTGTCTATTGGAATGAAATTAAGAAAACACTATCAGTTTATCATCATCATCAGCCTTTTATTATATCCCACTGCAGGGTATAGGCCTCCTCCGTAGAACGCCATGCACTCCGGTCCTGAGCCAATCTCATCCAGAGACCTCCCGCGGCTTTCTTTATATCAGTTGCCCATCTGGTGGGAGGCCGCCCTCTTTTACGTTTACCGAACCTGGGCCACCATTCTGTAAGCGCTTTGCTCCACCTGCCGTCACCGCGTCTTGCCAGGTGCCCCGCCCACTGCCATTTTAATGCTGCACATCGCTTCCCAACGTCGACTACCTTTGTTCTTCGCCGGATGACGACGTTGGGAATCCGATCGCGAAGGCTAATACCTAACATGGCGCGCTCCATGGCACGTTGCGCTACTTGAAGTCTTCGACGCGTTTCCTTCGTGAGCACCCATGTTTCAGCACCGTAAGTCATGGAGGGCAGGACACACTGGTTGAACATTCTGGTCTTCAGGCACTGTGGGAGTTTTTTATTTCTAAAAACGTCATTAAGCTTTCCGAATGCTGCCCAACCCAGTTGTACTCTCCTGGAAATTTCTTTTTCGTGCTGGTCTTTGCCAAAAGATAAACGATGCCCAAGATAAATGTAGCAATCGACCACCTCAATTAGTGTGTTGCCTAAAATTAGGCTGCCACTTTTTTGGTTATACGTCATAGCTTTTGTCTTGGACATGTTCATCTTGAGGCCTACCCGTAACGAAGCTTCCCGAAGTTCCAAGAGCATACAACTTAGCTCGTCCTTGGTCTTAGCAACCAAAACTAAATCGTCTGCAAATCGAAGATGAGACATGAAGGTACCATTGATGTTAATTCCCTTGCGGTCCCATGGTAGAGTCTTAATGACGTCCTCTAATACAGCTGTAAACAGTTTTGGGGAAATGGTATCACCTTGTCGCACTCCTCTCTTTACTCCGATGTGTTTTGTTAATGCATGCAGCCGGACTTGTAGCGTAGCATTATTGTACAGGTCTTTGAGGATATCAACGTACCTCGAGTCAATGTGGCACAGATCTAATGATTTAAATACGGCCCAGTGTTCTACACTATCAAAGGCTTTCTCGTAATCGACGAAAGCCATGAAAAGTGGTTGGCCGAACTCTTGAGACTTCTCCATTAGCTGTTTTATGGTGTGTATATGATCTATTGTTGCATATCCTCTTCTAAAGCCAGCCTGCTCAATAGGTTGGTAATCGTCTAAATCGCGGGACATTCGGTTACATAAAATTTTTGTAAATAATTTATGGACCTGGGATAATAAACTGATTGGGCGGTAGTTATCAAGGTGTTGTCGCCTTTTTTGAAAATTATGGACACAATTGCGTTCTTCCATGTTCTTGGGGAGTGTGTGTTGTAAATAATTTTATTAAAAAGATCTACGAGGGCATCTATGACCGGTTTTCCACCTGCACGCATCATTTCGACTGAAATGCCGTCTTCACCTGGTGCCTTATCAGATTTCATTTTACACAAGGCCCACTCTATCTCGCTCGGTAAAATAGATGGTATGTTGTTGTCGTGGCCAAATCGATGAATTGATCATTTCATGAAATGGTTGGCCATTTCATGAAGTGTTCACGTTTTCATGAAGTGGTTAATCAATCGGTGACCAAATCATTAAACGATAAACGTTTAACGATTTGGCCACCCACGTTTGACCATATCGTAAAAAGAGGGCGACTATAAAATATTTAATGAAAACCAGGATCAATTTTGATACGTATTTGTTTATTTTTAGTTGTTACATACTTTCAAAATAAAAAGGTTTAAAATTTTATAACAATAAAAAAAAATCATTAAATGCATTTAATGATTTTTTTATTGTTATAAAAATGTACATTTAGTGAAATTTGCAAGTATTTTTGTACAAGCAGTATAAAAGTCACGTAAACAATAAAAAAATTAAACAAGGTAACAGTCACTTGCTAGCTAGCGCAAGACAAATTTATTAATAATAAGGTGCATTAAGGCGATTAAAACACGGCACCGCGCACAAAGTCACATGAACAACAAAAATCATAGGATAGTCGGCGCTTTTTCCTTGAATATAAGATATTCCTCCCTCTTCGACAGTTTCCATAATGTCATATTTCGATAACCAGTAGTAGTCCATGGATTTCTTTTTCGTGTCACCCTACTCTCCTTTATTTGCTGTATAACCTGAAAAAGAAATTAAATTAGCTATCAGTCTTTTGACAATCAATATAATAACAGATAAATAAAAAAATATTTTAATAAAACAAGTTATTTAGTTAGGTGCATAAAATTATAATATGAAGTACATAAGTAAAATATTACTAACCTTAGAAATACATTCCAAACTCCACGGTTATTTCACATTTTGCTCGGAACCTTGCATGACTTGCATACTCTAATACATTTCCAGCGAGTTATTTAACGAATAATTTAACTTTCTTCCGTGTTTAATAAAGAATTATTCGCATTTTTTCTGGGAGAAAATTCGTCTTTGTTTACAAGGGCCGCCATTTTTACACAACCTGCACCACTACAACCAGTGTTGCCAAATAAGTGTATTTACTGCCTAAAATAGGCAAACTTCCGACAATTTTGTCCAAATTAAAATTAAATGTACCTACTTTAAAAATAACATTAATTTTATAAAAAAAAATGTTTTGCTAAAAATATGCTATTCTAAAATAAAAGATAAAATAATATGCTAAACAGGAAGAAAATTTAGCACATTGTGCAAATTTAGCATATTTGCACAAAGTGCTTAATTGGTATGGCAACTCTGGCACTCTACCGGTAAAGTCAACGAAACAATTCCACGATATGATCGATTGAGATTGATCGTTTCATGAAATGGCAGTGCATCTAGTTGGCCCAATCGTCAAACGATTTCTTATCATTGATCTGACCTGGCCACATCATGATATGGCCAATGTGTGATTGGCCATTTCATGAAATGCAACCATTTCATGAAATGGCCAATCATTTCATGAAATGGCCAATTCTACGATGTGGCCACGACATTGTCTCTGCTTTCAGGTTCTTTGCATTCTGTTTCAAAAATGTTATTGATTGGCTGGGGATTTGACTGAGATGTATACAATTTTCCATAGAATCAGTTTATAATTGCTGAAATACTTTTTATTGTAACCACGATGGTTAGAAATTGATAAGTTTTTCATAAGTCTACAAAACAATAAGTCTTGAAATATTATCTGCCCAAAGCAAGATAAAAATTGTATCAATTGAAACAGAATCTGCGATCAGTATTGTAATCCTTGATTGATACAAAGCATTGACCATTGTACAGGACTTGTCAAAGAAGAATAAAGCACGTAGAAGCTTACATCATTACATACATTTATTCTCAGAATTCTTACAGCAGTATTTCTCCTTTATTCGGACTGAAAGTAGATAGTTGGAAGGAGCCTTCTAGAACATTCATGAACGTTCATTCGGAGGCTCTAGATTATCGGCGTACCAAATTTAATTTAAATCGGTTTTAACGACAATGAGACAGACGGAGTAACTTGCGCATTTATGATATTAGTAAGGATTAAAAGAAAACATTTTTTTTTTGTACCTTCTACCTTACATCTAGTTTTTCCGATGCTGATAATAAAGCTACCCCAAACCATCAACAGTAGAACAAAAAGGACTAGAATTTACAACTCTACAGTTATTTCACATCCGTCTAGCTATCTAATTACGACTCTGTTGAGTCTGAAACTTTTTCCGCATCAGAATGCAAGCGCAGTAACCGTGGTCGCCGAATGGCTGCGATGAATAAGTTAAATTATGTGGAAGGCGGTGAGCAGTCTGGATGGAATTATAGCCATCTGCGGTGGGACAAATGACAATACCCACTGGACATAAAAATATATCAAGTTTGTGGGTGCTGTAACGGTTTAAACTGTTAGTTCAATAATGGTTTTACATTTTGAGAGCAATGATTGGAAAGCATGGTTCTTTCAGAACATTTGTTACTTAGCAAACTCCTCTCAATTCCGTTTTGCCAGTAGTGTTTGTATTTAACATAGATGCTAAAGATGAAAGAGAGAAATTCATAACTAAGTCACTGAAGATAGAAGGAATACACTCTTGATAGAGGGTTTAATAAGTATTACGAAGTGAAAAGTTATTGAACACATTTACAGATACGAAAATATTTCGATGGCCCCACCGAATAAACGTGTAATAGCCATTGCACAAAAAAATTTTTTTTTTGGTATTTCGTTACATTAGCTTCTCCTCTACCTCCCCAATTTTTTTAGAATTTTTTAATCATAAACAAGCCTGTAATTGCATTGAAAACCTTTTTTCCACGGAAATAATATATTTTTTTGTCACAAGAATATTATTTTAAGTGACTATTACATGCTTTATACTTTCTCTGTTACACAAGAATAAACGTGTATAAACAGCAAAACGTTTGATATTGTTAGTTCTTTGTTGTTAAGTATAGGCAATATGCGTTTGCACGTTTATTCGTGTATATTTTTTTGGTGCTTTTTTGAGTAATGTGTCTTGCACGAGAAGTAACTTAGCAAATAATTTTGCATTGTTTATTACCATAATAGATAAGTTTTATAATTTATTGCTATAAATCAAGCACCAGTATTCCATTATTCTTAATAAAATAAAAAGTAGAGTAAAAGTGCCTTAACCAAATATAAACGACAATCAATTTTTGCAATCGGGTCTCGCAGGGTAATAATAGATAAAATTTATAATTTATTGCTATAAATCAAGCACCAGCCTTGTGGTGACGGCGTAAGAATACAAAGTGTTGAAGTGGAAGCTATGTATGAGGACATTAGTAGGGGCCATACATACTTAGCTCCAAAACACATTTCACTGTTGAAATGGGAGACTTCAATGCAAAGCTGGGCCGTAGAAGCGATGGTGAGCTGAAAGTGGGACGATTTGGATATGAACATCGGAATCTCGGAGTACAGACGCTAGCTGACTTTACGGAGAAAGAAGGACTTTTTATTTCCGAAAGTCGCCGCACAGAAAATGGACCTGGTTGGGTCCGAACGGCTGAACTAAAAATGAGATAGACTACATCATGACCATTAGGAGACGTCATTTCAACGACGTCTCTGTGATCAACAGGATTAAAACCGGAAGTGATCACCGTATCGTTAGAGGCACATTGAATATCAACGTCAAACTGGAAAGAACGCGTCTGGTGAAGTCTACGCTCCGACCATCGAAGGCACATATCCAAAACCCCGGAACTTTCAGCTTAAACTGTCGAATCGCTTTCAATGGCTGGACAGCTGTTCATCAGTGGAAGATATAAATAGCAGGCTGTAAACTGAAACTGTTCATACGGTACGGTCCAAGTATTTCAAAAGCCACCGTAAAAAAGACCTCAAAAACTATCCGACCATACCCGACACCTCATCCTCATCAGGCTAGTCGACGTGTTTTGACGCTGAAAACTTCGGATGAAGCTGAGTCATATAGGCAGCTGAATAGACTGATTAGGAAGTCTCTGCGACATGATTTACGCTCGTTTAATACCCAGCGTATTAAGGAGACAATTAAGCGGAACCAAGGCTCCAAAGTGTTCGCAAGAGACGCGTCTATTGGGCAAAGCCAACTGACAAAGCTGAAGACTGAAGATGGACGCGTGACGTCAAACAAGTCAGAGGTGCTACGGGAGATAGAGAGGTTCTATGGGCAGTTATAAACCTCGGTCTGTTCTGAGCCAGCTATTGTGGCGACAGACCCCAGAGCCAAGCTAACCCGACACTATAGCGAAGAAATCCCGGACATCAGCCTGTACGAGATAAGAATGGCTCTCAAACAACTTTAGAAAAACAAGACACCGGGTGAGGATGGAATCACTACAGAGCTTCTAAAAGCGGGTGGAACACCGGTACTAAAAGTCCCTCAGAAGCTCTTTTATTTCTCCCCGCTCGACGGCAAAACGCCAGAAGCATGGAACAGGGGTGTTGTGGTCTTGTTCTTCAAAAAAGGTGACAAAACCTTACTGAAGAACTACCGGCCCATAACACTGCTAAGCCATGTCTACAAGCTGTTCTCTAGAGTCATCACGAATCGTCTCGAACGCAGGCTTGATGACTTCCAGCCTTCCGAACAAGCCGGTTTCCGAAAAGGCTTTAGTACCATAGAGCACTTACATACGCTGCGGCAGATTATACAGAAGACGGAGGAGTATAATCGGCCACTATGCTTTGCGTTCGTGGACTATGAAAAAGCCTTCGATTCCGTCGAAATTTTGGCGGCTTAGATCCCCACAGCGATGCCATGTAGATTATCGGTACATTGAAGTGTTGAAGTGTTTGTATAACAGCGCCACCATGTCAGTCCGAGTACAGGAAAATCGCACGAAGGAAATCCCCTTACAAAGAGGAGTACGACAGGTAGTTGTCATATCTCCGAAACTGTTTACTGCTGCTCTGGAGGATTCCTTCAAGCTGCTGGAATGGCAAGGACTTGGTATCAATATTATTGGCAAGGCGAAATACATCACTCACCTTCGATTTGCTGATGACATCGTAGTCATGGCCGAGACGCCGGAGGATCTAGTACGATTGTTCGATGCCCTCGATGAAGTTTCCCAACAAGTGGGTCTTAGAATGAACATGGATAAAACAAAAAATATGTTTAATGTTGCACCCACCGTACAAACTGTTGGGAACTTTACTCTCGAAATTGTGGACGAATATATCTACCTCGGACAGGCAATCCGTTTAGGAAAATCAACTTTAGAGAGAGAAGTCAGTAAGCCGATGCAAATCGGCTGTGTCTCAAGACAAAGGTGTACAACCAATGTGTGTTACCTGTGATGACATACGGCGCTGAGACGTGGTGCTTCACAAAAGATCTTTTTATAAGGCTCAATGTCGCGCAGAGCTATGGAGAGGGCTATGCTCCGCATTTCTCTACGTGATCAAATCAGAAATGAGGAGATCCGTAGAAGAACCAAACTTGCTGACATAACCCACCAGATTAGCAAACTGCAGTGGCAATGGGCCGGCCACATAGCACGATCCAATCATCGGATTGGATGGTCGTTTGGGCCGAAATATCCTGGAGTGCAGGCCACGTACTGGAAAGCGCAGTTTGGGACGACCACCTACCAGATGGACCGACGACCTGGTGAAAATCGCTGGGTTTTGTTGGAAAGCTTCGGAAGAGGCCTATGCTCAGCAGTGGGCAATGGGCTGAGATGACGACAATTTCATTAAAGATTATGTTGGAATTTGTTTAGTTCTCAAAATGCTTATAAGATAAGCTGTTTGTTTTTTTTGTTGATTTTTGCTTAATTTCTATAGTAATGAGACATATCTCTATGAATGTCAAAGGCTGATTATTATAAAAAATAGTTTCATTGTTATTATTATGATAAAAAATAAAAATAATATACAAAACAGACGTTTTGTTTATTTTCCCTTTAAAGATTATGCAACATTTTAATATTTCATAGCGTGAATTCATAATGTTAATATGCATAACACATTGTAAAGCTAACTTAATGACACGAATATAAATGTAATTTTTATTACCATCCATAGATCACCAAATATTTCTGTAATACAAGCGTGCAAACAATTGCAGCCGCCATCAAAAGACGCGTGATTTCCCTAGAATAATAGTGTATCATTGCGTTATGTTCATCAACATCGTTTAAATTCACACGAATAAACGTGTAATGATCTATAACAGTCAACTGACTACTCTAATTTCACTCGAGTAATTGTATAATATGGATTTTCTTGATTATTGACTAAATTAACGACTATTCCTTAAAATGAATTATATCAGCTAAAAGATTATTTTTTTATCTTTAATTTCATTATACATTGTTTTAACCTACCTATAATAATACCCGAGATAGTAAGGATTAAACGTTTTTATTCTCTCCTGTAAAATTGGCGTTTTTCACATGCACGTTTATTCGGTGGGGCCATCGATATTTAGCACGTCACATTTACAAAAAATCATGTCGTTTAGATGGGTTAGAAAAAATACAGTCGGCTTGAGATCCTCCTGCTTTTTTGCAGTAGTTCAAAACTCTAATTGGGAGAGTTGGAACTACCGCTAAAACTTGCCACTACCATACCAGAGGTATTCTTAGGTGTTGAATAAATTTTTACTTCAGAAATATACGAAAATATATTTAGCACGTCACTTGTACAACGAATCATGTTAATTTGTTTCTGCTCTGGGGTAGGAAAAACACAAATTACATGAGAAGCTCCTCCTTTTTTGGAAGTAGTTAAGAACTACTCTCATCGCCACCGCGCCGTTATGGAAGCAAAATTTACTTTTTAGCTATTAACAGTTGTGCTTCAAGAAAAAGCTTGGGTGCGCTTCAAAATCGGCGCGCTATATAGAACACCACCCATACCCTTCTGCCATTCCAGGTGGCTAATCATTGTCACCCGAATGTCGCAAACAAGGCACGCTTTGACATCAATCATGCCGCGGAACCGGCCACCTGTCGAACGCACGCAATGCGTCTTCATCGGACACGGACGTTTACTAATCTGTCCCTAATCTAACTACGGTTTGTAATTCTGTTTATGTACACAGCATACACAAACAGGCGACATCGATGATAGTATTTGATGTTGTAAACATAATTACAGCGGGAGCGATCGTGTAGGGTTTATAGACTAGACTAGTAACTAGGATTAGCTATTGTATGGCACTAGTTCTGGATCTAGAGACTTTGTGGACTGAAACAACGTGTATTGTAAAAACTTTATAGCTTGGCGTCTTGGTCTAATTGGGGCAATCCACGAGTTAATAGAGAATAAGTGCCCGTGTACTGATACCAACAGTATGTTCTTCTACTATAAAAAATCAGGCAGAAATCGGAAAATTGGCAATGTTGCGCCCTCGTGTCTCGAGAAGCACGTTTAACAAGATAGGAGTTGGTAATCCTATGCCTGATTCCTCATCGGTCATAGATAGGCATCTCAGCGCATTAGGAGAGTCCATCAGTGCGCATAATTACACTTGTGCACTAAAACATGACTTGTTAATGTGCACTCGTTTAAACTATATTACGTTTATTTCCATCTATTTACCTACATCTATAAGTCACGGGTGGCGCCCAGCATTGATCACTGCCGGTAGAGCAGTGATCACTATCCTAGGTCACACAAGTAAGGATTTCTTTTTTTTTCAATTTCCATTCGAACTCAATATAGCATGAAAACAACAAATAAATACATTACTATTATATGTCAACTGAATCAAATACGTCACCGTAACTAAAATAGCTTAACTAACATTTCCCACAAACATTTTTCAGCTCCCATCTCACAAATCCGTGTAAAACAGTACTCGCAAATCACGCTCCGACGCGAGCAATCGGCTTAATTTACCCGCGAGTAATTAATAGCTAAGGCCGTGTAATATTGTGCGATGAGTGATACCGGCCCATACGTCACGGGCTAATTGGATATAACCTATTCAGAGTCGCGTGCGCTGCGGGATCGGCGCGCGTGATAGATGTGGTACGCAATTGCGGACTGGTCTTCGGAGGTTATATGGAATGTCGTATCTTTTTTAATTTATGGCGACAAGTAATGTTGTTTTCAGCCAGCTTGTTTGATAATGTTTACGTTATTCTTCATAGTGGAATACGTATCGTATCACATCGTTATCTTGTATTAGTATGAAAGGTCTCAAGACCATGACAGTGGAACGATCAGCAATAGCTATATCTATAGTAATGAGAGTAGAGTAGGTTTAGTACCTCGCCCAGGCAGACTTGAAAAGCGTCTAATATTTGTACATAATGAATTCTATGTTGTTAATAATACATTATGTGCAACTATTCGACGATTTAACGGTGAAGGAAATCATTGTGAGGAAACCTGAACACCTACAAAATTGTAATATTGTGTAATTGACTAACTCGCACTTGGCCAGCGTGGCCTTATCGCCCTGGTTTAGACTTCAATGGGGAAGTATATGGGCTGATGATGATGTATGACTATTAAAAATTAAAATTGATACGTGTTACGTTAATAAACAAGAGATTTAATTATAACCGGTCGCTATAAGTAAAATCGTAGTATTTCAACTCCAAATCTTTTTATGCGAATACTACATTTTTGTCCGCTTTCCACCTACGATGTCTCGGTCTTATTTGATTTATTAATGAACATTTTATGTAACTTAATTGAAATTACAAAACAAACAAGGAAATTCGCCGCTAATTTTTTCGCTATCGGACTGGAGCGAAATCTGACTAAGTAATATAAGCGAAATTAATGAAATGAAAAAACATCAAAGCTTCAATGGGGTAGGTTTTTTAGACTTTCCCTTTGAAAGTCCGTATTAAAATTAAATGCTGATATTCCGAGTAGGTACACTTCTTAAGGTTCCACGAATAGATAACAGTATGCCTGTATCTTAATTTAAAATTCCTTTTACATTGTTTAATGTGCAATAGCTGAAAAATCAGCTGTTTATCATTCTATATATAAATTTGGTAGTGTCTTTGACCCTTGCGTCAGGGCTCGATCCCACCATCTCGCCCACTAGGAAAATTTGATTGCGTGAAAATTATAGTTCGTCCCGTAACCAAGTACGAGTGTTATTTATCTCTTTATGTTTATTTTTGTATAAACCTGTGTACGTCCCATCTACTGGGACCCAACAGGCCTACCCTAAACAAGGGCGTTCAGGCCTTAGTCAACCACGCTGGACCAAGTGCAGATTCGGCGACATCCGATAATATCTTACGCATATCAAGTTTGTGAGATTTTAATATTTATTGCAGAAACTTTAGTAAGTAAGGCGTGTTAGGCCTCCAGAGTGAGTGCGACAGGCTCAATATGATGTTTTGTGCCTGTCGACCTCATATTTGGATCTCACTACCGCTTATCATCAGGTAGAGTGAGATCATCTTGTTTGTCTTTTCTATAAAAAAAAAAGTGATGTGTGAAGCCTTCCTTCTTTCTGGGGCTAGGATTCCGAACACCTTTGCTCTGTCTATCGTTCAGGTTAAGAAACAGACATAGCTTAGTTTCCGAATTCGAGATCGATTCTGACATTCTTAAGAAAAGGGCTGCTGATCCAGCCAGAAATCATTAATTGATGAGATGATACGAGCATGTAGCATTAATTTGAGGCTCTACTACGCTTATCTTTTACTATCTAGTATCTCGACTGTGACATAAAATGGCATTCAAATTCCACTTTATAATTATGATCCGAAATTGGTTTCATTCACGGTTTGAATTTCAGAGTTGAAATCCCAACAATTGTTCCATTCATAAGCGTAATTGCTCATATACACACAGAGAAAAGAGCTTAGGGAAAGGTATCTATTTATAAACATACTCATATTAGGTAGTTACATTAAATACACAACTGTGTCTGTTAATTAAAAGATACGTTTTTAAAACCCTTTTATATTAATTAACATATTATCCTCCAAACCTAATTTACATTAAAAGTTATGCAAAAGTTGGCAACAAAGACGTGTTCTCTTTGATGTTGGCTACAGCGTTTTAGATTAGATAATTATGGGGCCTATCTATTAATTTGGCTTAAGAGAAAATCGAGAGTTGGGAGTTAATTACGAAAATATTTTAAGGCCTGATTTATTTTGTAGCAATTTGTTTAGTGAATAAAATAATCTCGGGTTGTCGCGGACAGATGCGTTGAAATTTTCTTGAACAAAATATAATATTGCATAATAACACTCAGTTTTGAGCCGAGATTTGACCCTGGACTTCTTGGTCTTTACATGGCGCTTTGTATCAATAGACCTAGGAGAAATGAGTGAGTACCCCATATAATAGACCACGTATGTGTAGAAGCTGAACTTACTGGTAGTGGCCTGGTAAATATTTCTCCAATACAACTATTCCTCGCTGACCACTTCTTACATACCTTGTCTCTTGAGTGATATTTCTTTGTTTGAGTTGAGTTTTTATGCCTTATGTATTTATCTATCATTGTAATTTTTTGTGGTCAATAAATATTTTGCTTTCTTTCTTACTTCTATTAAATAATTTATGAGGATAATCCTTCAATTCGTTTACTTAACATTAGTTAAAGCTTTTTTGCTAAGATATTCTGACAATTTCCTTATTAGCCTTCACGTCAAATGTACGTTTCTTAGTACGGTCCATTGAGAAAGATTTCGCTTCCACAATTCTGTAAGGGTACCTACCCAGGAATCCCTTTTCTAAATTAGGCCTTATTTAGAATGACGGGCTTGATGGTTCTGGTAAACACCCACTGTAGCTACTAAGAGGAACCATGGCTACTCATCAAATGATTACTTACTGTAATTATTATACTTAAAAAAACTGCCTCGTTGGTCTATTGGTAGCAAGTGCTGCGTTAGGACCGAGAGGTGCCCGGTTCACATGTGTTACATGTATCAAAAACAAGCAGTTGAATGAACAAATATACTTAAATATATTGACCGACTCGGTGGAACAGTGGTTAGTGACCCGCCTTGTGATCGCGCACACTTGTGCACTATAATAAGACCTACGCACTTGGCTGATCTCAATTGAGATCGGCTGCCATGGCTGAAATCGGTCGGACGCCTTATCTTACATAGTTATAGCCGGCATGCTATCGGCAGAGCTTTTTTAGATATTACAAAAACATCCATTAATTAGAAAACATGCAACTACAAAACCAAATGTGGCAACATAAAGTGCCTCTGCAAAGCTGTTGGTATTATGTGCAACTCAAAATGTCACTCAAGTATAGATTGTTCTAAATAGTTTATGTTACTTTATAAACCTGTGATTTATAATTATATTCTTTAAAATTATAATATGCAACTATTGTCTGTTGTTAAAAAAAAATTCCTGATTGTTCCTATTGTACTTAACAATTTACTCCTAACAATATGTGTTATTTATTACAATTTGATTTAAAAGAATGAAAAACTACCTTGGTTTCTAATTATTGGATGTTTTTGTAATATCTAAAAAAGCTCTGCCGAAAGCATGCCGGCTATAACTAAGTATGTAAGATAAGGCGTCCGACCGATTTCAGCCATGGCAGCCGATCTCAATTAAGATCAGCCAAGTGCGTAGGTCATATTATAGTGCACAAGTGTGCGCGCAAACACAAGTGCACTCTCTTTTCCCCTACTCTCATAATTTGGTGTTTCGGCAATCCGACATGACCGATGAGAGATCGGGCGCTGGACCACCGGCTTAATGTGCTTTCCGAGGCACGGGCGTTCAACCGCCCACTTCCTAACTCCGGGCTAAGTATTTTCATTACAGAAAAACTCACACAAATTTTCACCGACCGCAGACTCGAACCGGGGACCTCTCGGTCCTTACGCTGCGCTTGCTGCCAATAGACCAACGTGGCAGATACACCTATGTACAGACGCTATGAGTCACACTCGCTAGTAGACCTGCAGTAGATCAGCAGCACTTGGTGCTCACAACCTGCAGAGGCGCGTGTCTCGCTACGCCCTCCACCCCGCGCTGCTGCTGCAGATGCTGTGAGTCCTGAGTGTGACGCGGGGAAGGACGGAAGGCTTGGCGGGACTCGCATCTAAGTTTTATCCAACAGGGATTCTCTGAACCTAGTATTAGCCGACATGGAATGGCTGGACCTAGTTGTAGCCGGCATGATGAAGGCTAGACCTAGTTTTAGCCCAAAACAATCGGCTACACCTAGGTTTAGCCAAGAGTAAGTGGCTACACCTAGTTCTAGCCGGCTAAACCTAGGTGTAGCCGCACTTCGGGTATTAGCCGTAACATATCCACTGATGATTCTGATATGCGTATTAAAAGTGCTTAAAAGCTTCTACAACGGGATCAGATGCATTTGATGCTGTAAAAAAAAAAAATTAAATAATTAGAAAAACAACTATTTTAAATCATAAGCAGTCAAATAAAAAATTATACTTTGTACCTACTGTAGTTAAATGGTAGTACGCCAACCGAACTGCAACAAAATAGTCCAGATTTTAGACTTTCGCGTTCCATTACACTAAATATTAGTCTTTATGGGTCTACACGCGTTATTAGGAGTAGCAAATTCGGTAGGTCGCGAGCGACCATGATTGGTGCAACCCAGTCGAAACGTCGGGCAGTAAGTAGCTATGTAATTTGCTACTGCTAATAAAGCGTGTAGACCCATAAAGACTAATATTTAAAATAGTCCAGTTTCACATCTGCTACTCCATCCAAACACAGTCGCGCGCCTAGCCTAATCGATTCCTACCATTACACCGATTGCCAAAAGCCAGCTGGAGCGTGAACGTGTACCAGGGGTAAAAGGGCTGGCTGCCACTTCCACCGCCGCCATTAGTATATTTGGTCACATTACATACCTACCTAAATTGTTTCGTACTAAGTTTATTCCTAATGCTCTACAGAATTTTAGCGGGCTTTCAGGATGAGTGCGACTGCTCAATATGGTCTATTGTGCCTGTCGACCTCGTATTTGGATCTCACTACCGCTTACCACCAGGTGGAGTGAGGTCATCTTGTTAGCTTATTAAAACAAAATAACGTGTATTTCTGTTACAGTTATCAGTGCAGCAAAAGTGGAATACCAAAATATACTTGAATAAATAGTCTTATTATATAAAGGACAGTCATTTGACTCCATTACAGTAGCTTGACCGACCTGCATTAAAAAGAAAGACAAATATCACATCTCCTACCAGTCAAATACAGTCGCATATTATAACGAGGCCACCTATGTAATTCTTTAATTCTTTAAGATTCCTTCTATTATACCGATTGCCGAAAGCTAGACGAAGCGTAAATGCTACCAGGAGTCAGGGATTTACTAGACTTAAATTTGGTAGAGCAGCATTAGTTACAGCTACGTAGTTTTTAACTCAAACTCTGAACAAACAATTTATCTTAGTGCTTTATATTATTAACTCTTCAATTCCCATGTTTAGGTAAATATTAGTTTAGCATCTCTTTTACTAAAATAGTTTGGGTACATTTGACGAAGACAGAAGAAAGGCTACATTATGCGAAGATAGGTTACTTCAGCGGGAATTGAAGAGTTAGGGCTCGATTTCCAAGGTAGGCCGTCGCCCACCCCTAGCCAAAGCCCTGCCAGGAGTTCAAGGACTGCTGCCACTTCCAAGCCGCCATTAGGACCATCCACAAAGTACAGTGTAATCCATTACCGAGCTGGTATTGTGTGCGCACACAATGCGCTCATTGCAGTGTGACGTCACAGGCGCGATGGGTAATGTAGCGTGACGTGCGGAGAATACTGGATACTTGTTTTTATTTTGCGGAGTTATTTCGATGTCGTAAAATATTTTGTTGTTTCTATAAGTTGGTACGAGGAGCTTGACCATGAAGGTTCGCCATACTTAATTGAACCCCCAACGCTGTTGAGGGTTGTAAGTTACACCGGTATGTGTAATTGAGAACGGGTGGACTGGTCTTACAGTCTACTAGTCACTCTAGTTTTTTTTTCATGTCATTTATCTAGCAATTTTTGTCAGATATTTAGTCAGGTATTTATTTGTTGTTTATAGCTTAGTGTTACTTGTCTTGATATTCTAGCTTGCGCTTTAGGAAACAAATCATAAATGTCAACCATCCACATCTAATGAAACCTTTAATCTCAATATCTACTCCTACATGTATGCATGCGAAATTACATATCATATTTGTTGTACACGTGGCATATGTGTTACAAGATCATGTAAAGTACTTTTCAGGCTTCTATAAGCAAGCATAGGCTGGGTTCAAAGGTTTAATATCCTATTATGGATTGCTTTGTTTAGAGTTTGTTTGAACATTTGATATTAGGCAATCCACCTAAGTCTCTAGTTGTGCTACAGTGATAAGTAAACAGGTGTATACAACCGTAGTATTCAGTTATTAAAACTATAAAAGGATTTTTAATGAAATACGTCTTGCAAAGTTGAGTAGTTTAAACGCTAACTTAACTTTTCAATATACTTCCTTAATTCAAAAGCAAATGTTTCGAGCTATGAAATTATGATTTCAAATTCAAATTGAGCAGCCGCTATTCCATTTACGAGAAAATCCTTAGATCGTCCAAATAGAATGGCAAGATGGTGCAATATCTTGGCGTTGTCGAGTTTTCAAGGCATTTTCAGGATTCGCAGGCTTGATATTCCTTGCTGCAGTAGTAAGCCTCCATCGGGTGCATAGCGTGGTGTCGCCACGTGCCATCCTCGCAATATCGTCGCGATAAATTGCGCCAGGACATGTCGCGAAATTGTTACATGCGCGCGGCGACGCGAAAGGACGTGATTCGGAGCACTGCAATGAAGGAGCCGTGTAAATATATAGGCGAAGTCAAAAAGTATAGGTATAAAAGAGAGCTCAAAATACGTTCATGAAAATGACAATGTCTACTCAGAATATGACGACGAGTTAGCAGGTAATGTACCGCTGGTATTTCTTCAATACAGACAACTTCACATACTCTAATTTGAGCTAAGTAGCTAAAGATAATACAATTGTGTTATGGATATCAAAATGTAAATGTGGAAAATAATTACACCCAGTAAGCGGTGATAGGGGGAAGTCGTGGCCCTGTATTTGTGAAGTAAATATCACAATTTCACATAAAGACGACCATACTAAATATGTGATAAGTACTACACAATAACTCCCATAATCTAACCTATTAGTTAGGTTAAAGAGGAAGCGTAATATAACACTTCACTACTGCACCCAGTCACAGAACAAACATAATTACGTCCACTATCTAAATGTACCCGGGCGGGTATAGGATTCCTGACGGTAGAGACGACTCCCAAATTCGCCACTATGCCAGTCAGCACTTTATCGCTCCAGAACATTTCGCGGCAAAATTGTCTCACTCGCTTGTCGACACGGAGGTACGTGATTTGGAGCTCCCAATTAGATGTCATTCCTGTTGGACACTCGGCGACAGTAAGTAGCTACACTGGGCTTGGAAAAGCAACAACAAAGTTAGAGTCGAAAGTTTTGTTTTGTTACGATTTAATAGATTACATTCTTGGATAGTAATAATGATTTGGGCATAGATAAGGAATAATGAATCTTACGACAAAATAAACATATTTTCAGCCTCGATTATTTTTACCCGACTACGGCAAAGCAAAAGGAGGGTTATGATTTTGACAGGCTATGTATGTATGTATGTATGTTTGTATGTATGTATGTATGTTCATCTGTTTCCACATAACTTCTAAATTGCTTGTCAGAATTCGACAAATGACATATCATTAGAAGCGTCTTAATTGTCCGCTGGTTATAGGCTATATAGGGTTTCACAAAATCTAATGTGGCGCCCACTAGCGGACAAAACATACAGAGTAAAAAATAAAGTTAAGATAAATACGCCGTGTTTGGTATCATTGGAAAGCGCTTTACTTGTACATTTTAAATATATATATATTACTAGCATTTGCATGTGACTTTACGTATATTCATGGACTGATTGCATATAGTTCACATCTTTTCGTTCATAGCTTCTTTACTACGTCCCCTTAAAATATAAAACATGTTGGTTCATCAATTTAACTTTTGATAATATTATGCGCCACAAATACACTTTAACACCAAAATAGTACAAATAATAAAAAGTTAAAAACTAAAACCCAACTACGACAAAAACGACGCTGAAAAAGTATAAAACAAGACTTTTAGAACACTGAACTGAACAAAGTTGCTTATGTAGTTCCAAGTAAATGGACACAGTAGACTCTACCAAAATGCTTATGTTGAAAATTGACAATAATGTCATACAATACTATTTTGAAGTATGCAATATTTACTATGTAGAGATAAGTTTTCATGTTTGGAAAGGCGTAGTCACATCGTTCCATACACAAGTACCTACCTACCGTAGCACTTTGACAACGTGTGACTGCGGTTTTCCAAACATGAAAACTTATCTCTACATAGTAAATATTGCATACTTCAAAATAGTATTGTATGACATTATTGTCAATTTTCAACATAAGCATTTTGGTAGAGTCTACTGTGTCCATTTACTTGGAACTACATAAGCAACTTTGTTCAGTTCAGTGTTCTAAAAGTCTTGTTTTATACTTTTTCAGCGTCGTTTTTTGTCGTAGTTGGGTTTTAGTTTTTAACTTTTTATTAGAATCAAAAATAAATATGAAAGGTAATACAATATTCATAATCTCAATATTTGTGCAGATTTCAACCGCTGGTAAGTATTGGTAGAAATATATTTTTTTATGTAGCACCCCAACTAAAGACAAAACCTTTTAAATTACTCTCGACTTCCACGAAAACGTCTCTAGTGTGTTATATTATGACATTTATTATCAGGATGAAGTATTATTAAAACGGGAAAAAAATAAAAATAGATAGAGTCAACTAAATAGCCCCGGAAAAGAAGACGTACATAAGTGGTAGAAAACAGCCAGTGAACAATAAAAATATCATGAAACCATATTGCACTGAGCATGATCCAAAACTGCAAAGCAAACACAAGACTCGCAAACCCAAACGAGCATTACATCTAAATGCAATAACAAATGAGGCTGTATATAAACACGTGCCGAGGCCGGAAGCAGTGACGTCACCTGGTGGCATATGGCACAAGCCGATTCTGATTCAGCTCATGAATATTTCATACATGTTGCCGCGGTCACTGAATGGCGCAGGTCAGCCCGAAGTTTCCGAATCAAACGCGTTTGTTGCATGCTCAACTCTGAGGTATGAACATAAGAACTGCAATGCTGTCTTTGTGGACACACTTATGCATAAACCGAAAATTCAATTTGCAAACAATAGCTATTAGGAACGTAGCCAAATGGCTCCGAAGCACTTATTTAGAAAAAAAAACAACTGCAAAATTACAGGTAACTGAAAAGCTAATATAGTGAAACTCAACGTTTTCTCTTTTAACTTACTTTTAGATTTTGCTAACATAACACCAAAGTAAGTGAAAAATTTCAATCAACATAGTAGTAATTAACATAGTCTGTCCATACTGGTGAAACAGAAACTTTGTCATGCCTTTGATTTTATTATTGATTCTAGGATAATAAACATAACCCAATATTATCAGGTAAATAAAATTATATCTACAGACCGCGTGTTTACTCATGATCGTTTATCTATAGTTACCAGATTTCTAATCTATGTATTTAATGGCCGAAATAGTAAAGGCGTTTCACAGTCAATTAGTGAACTGTACAGATGTTCAGGTTGGTTGGATAGACTTGTAGCTCACCCAATCTGTGGAGCCACTGCACAATTACAAAATAGCGCCTACGCCCTGGCTCCGGCAAACATTTGCACGACATCAATGATCGGCCAAACCCAAATAAACAAGGCAAATAAGTCAAAGGGAACGTCATTGTGCGTGTGTAGGGTCGTTTATCACAGCTTTACGAATAGCAGTGAAATTTAGATCACAGACATGACTTTTTCAGGTCATTCGCCGCTGAAATGTCTTGTTTGTTTATCCTTACTGATATTTTTATTGCAAAAGTATATCATTTTACTTAAAAACTTCTGATCAGATTTTAATTTGGTACACAGAAAGACTAGAAAGAAAAACTTCTTTTAAAGAAATCAGCTCACAGATATATAGAGTAGGGAGAGATGTTTTACGCGACAAACGATAACATGCAAGCAGAGTCGCGAGTGAAAAGCTAATAACTACATAGTATAGACAGTCACGACAGACAGGTGATATTGACCTCCCACTTATGTTTTGCGTCTTTCTGACTCTAAGATCCACAAAAGCCGGTAAAGTGATGTGCGTACATACTGTTATCTTATTTTACTGTACTATCAGCTAATGTGAGCCAAATCAGCCCACTGTGCCGCGTCAAACTTTATCACGTACCGCTGTTTGTGTGATTAAGCTGTCGCTAATGTTGTTGGGCATGGACCCTATTTCTAGCAGACAATAATGATGACACCTTCTGAAAGGTCACACAAAGGTCCAAAACTGGATACTATAGGTCTACAATGCGCTACTTACTACCCGACGTTGCGACTGAGTTACAACAATAATGGTCACGAGCAAACATTATTTGCTACTCATTTCCTCCCTTTGATAAAGGTCTCCCCAAATGCACGTCGCTTCTGTCTGTCATCGCATCCAGCTCCTACCAGCCATCCTGCGCAGATCGTTACTCCACCTGGCTTGAGGGCGTCTTAGACTACATGTGCCGAGACGCGGTTCCCACTCTAGTACTCTAGTACCCCAGCGGTTGTCGATTCTACGGCTGATGTGGCCAGCCCATTGCCTCTTCATCTTGCAGATGCAATGAGCTATGTCTATGTTTCCGGATCACCTCATTTCTGATTCGATACTGCAGAGAAACACCGAGCATAGTTCTTTCTATAGCGCGCTGAGCGACTTTGAGCTTGTGGACCAGCCGTGCCGTCAGTGCCCACGTTTCGGCTCAATACGTCATGACGGGTTCCTACCCGATAATGATTAGTGCGTCCTGCTGTAAAGCTGTTCAAAGTGGTTTTCATTCAACCTCAGGTTACTAGACCGCTTTCTTTGCAGACTGTACTACAATTTTACACGTTGTAAATTAAACATTTTGAGTGCCTATGTACAATATGACAACGAAATAAATTCACGTAGTAGGTATGTCGTAAACCTGGAAGGTTTATGTCAGGCTCATGTATAAAGTAACAACCAACTGATTGCATTTTTATCTCGAATCAGAAGATTCTGAGCTGTCATGAGGTTTTTCAAGCAATTAGATATACGCTAAATCTTTATGGGTCTACACGCGTAATTAATAATAATGGTAGGGGGCTTACGGGAGAGCTTGCACAAATGTAAAACGTAAACATCGCATAAATTACCCCTAAACTAGAGGAGATACTCAGTACTACGGTCAATACCATCTAATTAACCTTTCCCAAACTAACGGTCCCAACCAACCCAATCAAAATGGAGAGAAATTTGAAGAGATATAATTTACGGCCGCTTCCCGGGGGCTATCGCCGGGGCACACCTGGAGCCGACGCTGGGTGTTCCAGCATGCGAACCGTCGGTGGCGAGGAGCTGAGCAGGCAGGCCCTCGCTGGGCGTGAGCCCGAACATATGATAGCCGAAATCACCTCAAACCCGTCATCATCACTTTCATCAACCCATAGTTTATTCCCATCCCCCAGCTCATCACCTCACCCCTTCGAACTGCCAGCTACATCCCGATCATCAACTACTTCGCCCATATCTGCAGATGTTGTGCAGAGAGCAAATGCTCGTACTTCTGCACCCACTGTTGATAAACCATACGCACGAAAAAGATGGACTGAAGAAATGAACAAATTCATCTGGCGCACCTATCTTGAAGTAACTAATCTTGAAAGAACAACTAGGGGTCATTTAGATATATTACATGAAAAGTTTTCTGAATCATTCCCTGACATGCACGCATCAAAACAACGACTAGGAGATCAACGTAGAGCCATAGTAAATAATAAAATGCTATCACAGGACACTTTAGCAGATATACAAGCTGAAGTATCAGCTAAACTACAACATTCACAAACACCACATGGACATACATATTCACAGGTAACACAAAGAACAATTAACACTATAAATGAAGGTGGACGTATGAAATGGACTAATGAAATCAACGAAGCTATAGTAAAATCATATTTTGAAGTGACAGAAATGGAAACCAACATGACCGTTTATAGACCAAAACTTAGAGAAAAATTCATACAGTATTTCCCCCAACTTTCACACCTATCTGAACAACGTATCTCCGATCAATACCGAGTAATAATTAGAAATCGATTACTTAGTGAAACTCATATACAGACCATAAGACAAGAAGTACAACTAAACATTGATAATAATGAACAGATAACTAACTCACAAGAAATTGGCATCCAATCGGACACAAATGAACTTGTCCTAGGGGACGACAATGATAATAGTTTAGAACCTACCTTAGCAAATAATAACAATACACACACGGAGTCATACATAGCTATCCAACAATCAGACACAATAGTAATAGAGGATACATTTAAAAGTTCATTTGAATTTTTTATGAATACTAACCCCACATCAAGACCATTTATTCCACGACAGAAACCTTCCCGCAAATTAGACGCTATAGTAGAACACCTGAATAAATCAGTAATACCCAAGTTTTTAAACACAGAGCAAGATTTCCTTACCCTTCATGCTATAATTTACTCTGCAGCGTATACAGCAGCAACTTGCAACAACCCAAAAACATTTGATAGGAGTGATAACAACAATTCACAACGAGATAATATACCATTCTGGCAGAGACGTCTTGAAAATAAAATAAAACAGCTAAGATCGGAAATAGGACGACTAACTCAATACATGAATGGCAACAGAAGTAATAAAGTCATAAATACGGTAGAAACAATAAAAATAAAATATAAATTACATGCTACGTACGAAAATCCGAACACCGACCTACATCATTTTCTCGATTCACTTAAACAAAGATTAAATGCGACAGCCAGTAGACTCAAAAGATAGCAAGAAAAAAGCAAAATACACAATTTAAATTCAATGAAAAACTCTTTTACAGAAACATCTCATCAAACATAAACCAGAATAATACTCGCAATAAAGAATCGCCAACCACTACAGATCTTAGACAGTTCTGGGCTAATATATGGGAAAATCCCATAGAACATAACGAAAACTCGCAATGGATGCAAGACTTCACTACTGCGAACTCATCAGAAATGGAGTTTGACGATTACATACCCGTAGACATTCATAAGAGTCATTAACCGCACACATAACTGGAAATCGCCTGGGACGGACAATATACACAACTACTGGTACAAAAAATTCACATGCACTTACCCACACATTCATAACAACATAAGCAAATTTATACAATCCCCAGAAACAATACCAGATTTCATAACGGAAGGCATTACACATATGTTACCAAAAGATATAAATGATACCAAAAATCCAGCCAAATATAGACCTATTACTTGTCTCCAAACCATTTACAAAATTTTAACAGCATGCATCAGTGAAGTTATACACGAGCACATAGAAACCAATAATATCCTCAACGAGCAACAAAAAGGCTGTCGGAAATACAGCAAGGGATGCAAGGAGCAGCTGACTATAGACGCAATAGTTATGAAAGAAGCACAAAGGAAGAAGAAAAATATTCACACTATGTTTATCGACTACCAGAAGGCTTTTGATTCTGTCCCACACAGCTGGCTTATAGAGATATTAAGACTATACAAAATTCATCCAACCCTCATACATCTCTTAAAAACAGTAATGCAAAAATGGCAAACCATACTTAAACTAAAACAAAATGGAACTACAATCACTACAGAACCCATAAGGATTCAACGGGGAATATTTCAAGGAGACGCATTAAGCCCCCTGTGGTTTTGTTTAGCATTAAATCCACTGTCAACCTTACTAAATAACTCTGATGCAGGATATAAAGTCACAAACGATGAAACACAGCAAGTACTATCACACCTAATGTACATGGACGACATAAAACTCTATGGAAGCAGTAAAGAAGAATTATTTACACTAACAGATATATATATAGTTTTCAAAAGACATACACATGCAATTTGGAATAGATAAATGTAAAATACACTCTATCGAACGCGGTAAACTACAACTTAACACATACACACTAGAAACAGGAGAGGATATAGAACCAATGGATGAAAATTCTACATACAAATATTTAGGATTTCACCAAGCAAGACAGATACAACAAAAACAGACTAAACAAACACTTAAAATAAAATTCATTCACCGGTTAAAATCACTACTCAGGACACATTTAAACTCTAAAAATCTTATAAAAGCAATCAACACTTACGCTATTCCTTTACTAACATATTCTTTTGGTATAATATTTTGGTCACAATCAGATCTTCTATCGTTACAACGCACCATTAACACTTTGCTCACCAAAGAAAGAAAGCATCACCCTAAATCATGTTTCCAAAGACTCATTCTGCCGCGAGCAGAAGGAGGACGAGGAATAATTGACATCAAAAACTTGTGCAAAAACCAAATTATTAGTTTATGAGATTTCTTTCACAGAAAAGCAGATCTACCACTTTACTCTAATCTAGTGTTTATTGACAAAAACCTAACGCCACTAAACCTTAACGACAAATCGAGTCAACAGAATCAAAGCTCCAGAAACAAAACACAAAAGGTAAATGAATGGGCTCAAAAATCTCTGCATGGAAGACATAGAGCCGACCTTGTCCAGCCGCATGTTGACATGAGTGCATCGAATTCCTGGTTGACACGTGGCGAGCTCTTCCCTGAAACAGAGGGCTTTATGGTGGCGATCCAAGATCAAGTGATAGCTACACGAAATTACCGAAAGTATATCACGAAAGAACTTACTAATGATTTGTGTCGACGTTGCTATAGTGCGCCTGAAACCATTCAGCACATCACAGGCGCCTGCAAAACTTTGGTCCAATCAGACTACAAACATCGCCATGATCAGGTTGCTGCCATAATCCACCAACATCTAGCTCAAACTCATAAATTCATTACCAAAAAACAACCTTACTACAAGTACACCCCAGCCACAGTTCACGAAAATAACTCTACCAAAATTTACTGGGACAGAACGATAATTACTGATAGGACCGTACATTTTAATAGACCCGACATCACCATCCACAACAAAATTAATAAAACAGTATATTTAATCGATATCGCAGTTCCAAACACACATAATGTTCAGTCTACAATATCTGAAAAAATTAGTTAATATCATGATCTCGCAATAGAAATTAAAAAACAATGGCATGCTAACTCCGTCTACACAATACCCATAGTAATATCTTCAACAGGCATAATTCCAAAAATACTACACAAAAATCTAGAAATACTGCAAATTCCACCCAAAACATATCATTTACTACAAAAAGCTGTAATTTTAAACACATGCAGATTAACTCGGAAATTCTTATCCACCGACACTTCAGCTATGCTTGGCTAAGGCCCGCTATCTGGAGATTTTACCTACCCAGAGAGGTAGAGAGTTGAGAAACTATATAAAATAATAATAATAATAATAATCGTTTATTTCATCACAAACAGTCTTTGACAATAATCAAGGGTTGACCTCTTCTATTAAGTGCAGGAAGCACCTGTGCCAGAAGGGGCCACTCTTCCTTAACACAATCTTACATTAAGTGTAGTTTAAGATGATAATAAAACTAGGTACAGTAAGCGCATATTATTATCTAGCTATACTATATTAATGTAATGTAATGTATGAATGTGTGTGTACGCGCGCGCGCGCGTGTGTGTGTTTGTGTGTGTGTGCGTGTGTATGTGTGTGTGTGTGTGTGTGTGAGTGTGTGTGTGTGTGTGTGTGGGTGTGTGGGTGTATGAGTGTGGGTGTTTATAAATGAAGTGATTAATTTATGATTTGAGCATACTAATAAATAAACAATCAAAAAATTACGATAGGTGTTTTAAAAAGGTTTCTGTTTCATCATAATTTAATGTTTTAAGCCAGGCGGTAACTTTTACCTTACATTCGCGGATGATTAAGGGGTAAATATCTAGTATTTTATTACATTTGTTATATAGATAGGATGAAAGATATTCGAACTGTGCTTGTGCAAATTTTGTACGTGTTAGAGTAGTTTTTGTAACATTATGTTTTCTTCTGGTTTTTCTTGTGTTGGGGTAGTAATTTATTTGGGTGTGTTTTTTTAAGATAGCGTGTAGTATGAAAAGTTTCCTTATGGATAATACATCTGTTAGACAATACAAGGAATGTGTCGAAAATGTGCGTTTTTTAAAGTAAGACACTTTTAGCAAAGCCCTTTGGGCTCTTTCCACTTCCAACAGTTTCGTTTTAGCTGCGCCACCCCATACTGTAATGCAGTATATAGAGATGGATTGAGCTAACGCGATATAAATACGGTTAATTAACGTGTTTGTCGCTACGTGTCGGAGAGTTTTAAAAATCCAGATTAATTTTCGTAACCTAGAGGCAATTAATTCAAGGTGAGGTTGCCATGAGAGTTGTTGATCCAGAAAAATGCCTAGATACTTGACGGTACTCACTTTATTTATAGTAGGACAGCTACAAGGTGTTGGACGTTGAGCGTTACATTTATGTACTTGAATATTATAATTGAGATCGGGTTGTGTTCTGTTGCAGAGGGAGAAAGTAACATAATATGTTTTGATTGTGTTCAGTGTGAGCAAGTTATTTCTAAGCCATCCCGCGATTTTCTCAAGACCATTCTCCGCATCAGCCTTCACGGCATCCCAAGTCGTATTTGTAAAAACCACTGCAGTGTCATCTGCGTAAGAGAATATTTGTGCATTTGGGATTTGTAACTTACAGAGGTCATTCAAATAGACTAGGAATAAAGTAGGTCCAAGGACACTACCCTGGGGAACCCCATATTCTACAGAGAGAGGCTCGCTTACCAGATCACCAATCTTGACCCTCTGGGTTCTATTAGTGAGGTAGTCCTTTAAAAGGTTTAATGAAACGTCCCTAAAGCCTACACATTCTAGCTTCTTTACAAGAATTGGGATGGACACGGTATCAAACGCTTTTTTTAAGTCGAGAAATACTGTGAGGCACTTCTGCTTGGAATCTAAGTTTTTGACAATGACTGATGTTAAGGCCTCAACAGCATTAGTAGTTGATTTACCAGTCTGAAAACCGTACTGATTTTCAGCTATGATATTAAATTTATTGAGATAATTTACAATACGTTTATTTAAAACTTTTTCCACTATTTTAGAGATTGACGTTAAAACTGAAATTGGTCTATAGTTGTTGATATCGTGTCCATCCCCGCCCTTGTGTACCGGTGTAATTATAGCCTCTTTTAGTACAGTAGGAAATACGCCCTTTTCGAAACATAAATTAATAAGATGACAAATTACAGGTACAATGTGAAATCTGGCAAGTTTTAAAAAACTGGTTGGAATGTGGTCCCATCCCGGGGAACTGTTTGTTTTTAAATGCATAAGTACGCCATAAACCTCCTCCTCATCAGTGTCTAGCAGTACAAACGACGATATATTAGGGGCTCCTAAGATGTTAACCGCATCACTTTCAGTGTCAGGTGATACTATGGCATCAGCGAGTTTTCTACCTATATTACTAAAATAATGAATTAGGAGTAGCAAATTACATAGCTACTTACTGCCCGACGTTTCAACTGGGTTACACCAGCAGCGGTTGTGAATTTCTAGACTGTCTGCTATGGCAGACGAAGACGGGCGGCGCCAGTTCGCTCGCGACCATGATTGGTGTAACCCAGTCGAAACGTCGGGCAGTAAGTAGCTATGTAATTTGCTACTCCTAATAACGCGTGCAGACCCGTAAAGACTCATATTTAGTGTAATGGAACGCGAAAGTCTAAAATCCTACATAATTAGATATACGTCTTTTAAGTATTATGACTTTACCTGATCATGAAAATAAACAATTTAGAAGAAAATTAATATGGTAACAATTTTAATCCAACAATAGCTGGAAAAAGACCTGTAGTACAGCGATTTTATTCCAAATTCAAAAATACTCGTGACTTTAGTTGCATCACAACTTGTTCTTAGCACAGTCGGCTAAGAACCAATTAAAACACCAACAATACCGCTCGCTGACCAAATAGAACTCTTTGTTCGGCAATAAATATATCTCGCAGGATTACTGAGCTCAAGATACCGAGTCGGCCAGGTTAGACTTGCGGTCAGAACCGTCCAGGAGAGGTAATACGACACCGTCCTTTTGAATCTCGGATTTCCTTTAGAACCCTTGCTTTGTTCTAACGGACTTTAAATTTATAGAATAACATTTTTAATTAATTGACTAACAAACTAAACAATACAAGATCCTTCTCCTATCCTCCGAAACACTTTAGTTTCGGCATATTATTAAATTGTTTAAGTATATTTGTGTACTAATGTACATCTGTTGTTTTTATATTGACTGGCTCGGTGGAACAGTGGTTAGTGTCCCAGGTTCAGGACCTACGGTTCCAAGAGTCGTGGGTTCGATTCCCACCCGGGACAAATATTTGTGTGATGAACATCGGTGTTTGTTCCGTGTCTGGGTGTGTTATTAAATATATTTAAGTTTATTTGTGTATCCACTGTTGATTCTGATATCTGTAACACGAGTGCTTAAGCAACTGCGGAATCGGGCCAATTTATGTGATGTTGTGCTATATTTATTTAAACAATATGTAAACATTTATGGATAGATACTGATTTTACTTGAGGTTTTATTTATGTAATTGAGATAGAGATCAAGTCAAGACTAGTAATTTTAAGTAGAGAAGGCATTATAAAGAATCATTCAATATTTACGTAACTCGAAGAGTTGAACCTACTTCATTAATGCAATGGTTCGCATCGCACGTTTAGCTTTTCAAATAGGGACTTTTATCGTTTACTCTTTACCGTAAATTTTAAAATCAAAATTTGCATTCTGAAAACTCATTCGGAATTCACAAATCGAACGGAGATCGGGCCGGTAGGATTTATGGTCTCTGTGCAAATGTAGGGTGTCATAACTCACTCACTAGTGCGCCGCACATACTGATTAGAGACGCGAGACAGGGCCAGGGCTGGCTTGAGGACCTGGCGCCCTAGGCAGAATAAATGTCGAGCTTTATCGAAAAAGTTTAGATATAAATAATCACAGGCCCATCAGGCTTGAAGCAGCGGCATCCATGCAGGCCTTCAGTTCGAATTCCAAAAGTTTTAATTCTACTCAAGAACAATATTCACTTTATAGACAGTTTGTCTTAAGACACTTCCATCTGTTGACATTGACGTAAATAAAGATACCTCGTATGCTAGCAAGGGTATGATTTATTTACATATTAAAATTTATTTGTGTATCCACTGTCGTTTCTGGTATTCGTAACATAAATACTTAAGCTACTTATCACGGGACCGGACCGATGTATTTTTTATTTTAATTCTTTTCACATTGGTGCATTTTTGAAAAATATGGATTTCAACATAATTAACAACACATGATCATTTATTAAAGAGTATTACAGGCGTAATCGGTTAAACGGAGCTATTATTAAAGATTTTTTTTATTACAGAGTCATCCGGTATCAGTCAGCGATACCAGTGCAGTTAATTGCCTGTTTATTGTTATTCAAAGAGAAAATTTATAAAAATAAATTTTCAAAACAGATAATCCGTCCAATATTTTTCTTGATTGTTTACTTGCCATCTGTTTCAACAAAATGAATAAGCTTCTTCGATATTTTATTTTCACTTTGTCTAGGATGAATGTAATTTGTACATACGAACATCTGGCTTCGGCATACGGCCCTGGACTGGAGCGTTCAGGTCAGAGAGCGACCCCGGAAAAATCATAAGGGGCGCGAGCTAAATTTCAGAGAAGCGTGTTCTATGCACATTTCCGAACATCGTCGAACCGCATGAACGAAGTTAATCATTGATTCGTTTTTGTTAGCAACCGGTGGTGCAAATCCTTGTAAAAATATTTCTATAGGAAGAATACTCTGATAAGGAGCAGTCAAATGATCAGGCACCTTTTGGTATTGACCAAAAAAGTGAGCGTGGTTTTCTGTCAATTGTAGTTTGTGTAATTACACGTAAATTGTAGTTAGATGTTTTATCACGACCCTTAAATAGAAAAAAAAAGATAATTCACACACCAAATACAAATTTTATAGACAAGTTAATAGAGGTAGACACTTGTAAAATTATAAAGTAAAATATACAAAACAATTTATATTAGTCTGAAATATCTGATTTCCGCGAAAATATGAATTCGTATTTTGGAGAAAGGGATACAATTAACAAGTTATTAGGCTCGAGGTACATTGGCCGTGTCATTTAGAGATTTCAGGGAATTGGCTGAATTCTCGTGACAACAACAGCGTTCAACATCAAAAGAAAACCGTCTTCCGCCCGCTTGAAAGAAGCTCGATTATCTTGGACACACGGGGCGTGGGATCAGACAACTTTCATTTTAAATATGTAGTTGCGGGATATTGGCAGCAGTAGCGGGGCAGCGGTGGAAATAAAAGAAAATTGGTGTATTTCTCTTCTAAAAAATAATTAATTACAGCACACCGTCTAAGCGTCGTTCGTCTTGCCCACCATTTTTCCTTCTCTAACACACATCTGTTTTCTCTTCACACTTCACATATCATTCCTACATTCGTTCCTTTCTACACTGCAGTCACCATTCACCATTTCTACAAATATGACCACCAGAACCAGAGTGACCCTAACTACAATTTGCATTTATTCAGTTGAAGTTATTATGTTTGAAACCTTATTGTAGTTATGCATACAACGCATTAGCCACAATTTTTCTAACCTTTAACTATGGACGTTCAATTTTTGTTACACTTACTATGGATGTGCGGCTTCACAGATCGCTATCTTTATGGGCTGGTTTCTATCTTGTTGCGTCAATATTGTATTATATTTTGTTTTTATTTCATAAAAGTGTTACTAAATATAAATAAAAAAATTAATTTTAATGAACAAAATTTATTTATTTTAAACTAAATCTAATGATATGACAACTAAAGGCACTTTTCAGACTTTTTAAGTTGAGATAATTTTATAGGTGTATTAGCATAGGAAAATTACTTTTTTTCTTGGGCTGACTTATCTTACAATAAAGAACATAAAAAACATAACATAATGTTGTCGAAACTAAACATAAAAATTTCGACAAAGGCCCAACTTGGTCATATTTTTGGCAGTCTTTGTATAGTGGCATATGTAGGTATATTTTCGTCATCTGAACTTTCACTATGCGATTCCCTTATGTCACCGTCAGCTCTATTAGTATCTTTTAGCTCTTTCATAATATCTTTGTTTGTTTTTTGACATTTTAGTTAACAAAATCTAAAATAAATAAAATCCACCTTAGCATCAATTTATAACACAAATGTGGACATGCGGTCCCACAGGCCGCACTCAAAATATAAAACGGAATTACTCACGCAATATTCACCCGGTGACGTGAATTTTACTCTCAACTGTCTTTTCGTCACTAAAACCGAAGCTACTGAGGCCGACATACGCGTGGGTTGCACGGAAGGAGAGGAACACTAAATCACATACTGCGTGCGGCCTATGAGACCGCACGTCCATAGTTAAAGGTTAATTTAGACAGTGTGTCTTCATTTAGAAGAGTCTGTAAGTGTAATATCAAATAAACGTATAAACTTTTACGCAAAAAATACAATAAAGAAGCTACATACTCTAAATATTGTTGCGATAGTTCATCATTTTCCGCTCCCATATGTCATCTATGTAAAGGCTTAAATTTCACGTTTTATGACGTCATCGCCGCCCTAAGAATGTTACATAAAATTCTTATACGGCAAAATTGGCGGCAGTTCACGTATTTTTTTACTGCACCGTGTCAAGCTGCGAAAATGGTTGCTTAGAATAAAAACTCAGCGCTTTCGATAGACAATTGGCTTCTATTTTGATTGTCGACTCACCTAATAGAGGAAGATCCCAGAGCCGCCAGACATCACTTATTTTCTAATGGACAAAATATATACGATTGAGTAGTGGTGGGGGGTACTATCATCATATGACTAGTTGCTACCTTGACCAGACGGCCATTTTCAGATATCAACCAATCAAGGTACATAGAAACACTGCTCACCTCACTTAAATTCTGATGGCTGATTTTAACATATATTTCACACAATATCATTAAAAATCAGGATTCATTACTCCCAGACACATGCGGTCGGCGGTTTTAACACGCTTTAAAGCTATGAAAAAATTTTACTTTTACTTATTTTCTGATGCTTGATTTTTATATATGTTATTCAAACAATTAAAAAGTGCTCACCTGACCGCAATAATTATAGAATTGTACCTTACAAACTATTTTATTAGAAAAACTTAACTAAATTCAATTTAAAAAAAAAATCTAAAACAGTTGGGTCTGGTGAATGTTTGGCCCCTTGGATCGGTCTGTCCGTTTGCAAAACGTTTTAAAATAGTTGTTTTAATAACATATATAAAAATGAAGCATCACAAAGTAAGTAAAATTAAGTAAAAGTAAATTTTTTTCATAGCTTTAAAGCGTCTGTAAGGTAAAACCGCCGACCGCATGTGTCTGGGAGTAATGAATCCTGATTTTTAATGATATTGTGTGAAATATATGTTAAAATCAGCCATCAGAATTTAAGTGAGGTGAGCAGTGTTTCTATGTACCTTGATTGATTGATATCTGAAAATGGCCGTCTGGTCAAGGTAGCAACTAGTCATATGATGATAGTAGACCCCAACACTACTCAATCGTATATATTTTGTCCATTAGAAAATAAGTGATGACTGGCAGCTCTGGGATCTTGGACCATAAGTGTCTTATACGTATTGAGCTAACCTCGAGCTTTTCCTTGAAAAGTTAGGCGTTGGCAATATTTATTCAATGTGCGTAGCTGTTTTCATTTTGTTTTTTTACGCCGGCATATCGGAGATTAATGAGGCGTGATCAAATTGTTGATGTGGAGACGAAGTGTTTTTCCAATACGTGGAAAGTTCAAGGGTCAAGTACTAGAATATGAAATAACAACGTTCTTATTAGATAAAATTGGGAATAGGTACTAATGCGTAAACAAACAATTAGATCAGTCTAACTAAGAGTTATATTCGAGCACTATTTGCAAAATTGCAATTGTGTAACAAAGGAGAACAACCCGATTCCATACAAACTTGGGCCCAACGTTACAAAGCTGAAAGTTGGCCATTAGACAAAGCATATAAAAGGTTTCCATGAGACGAATTTTCATGTTGATCCGCAATGGCCAAATCACTAAAAATACAGTAATATTTTTGAGGTTATCTGTTTTTCTATTATGAAAGAAAGCTTGTAGGGTGTTTATTTTTTAGGTTTTGCATTACAGATTGTATACAAGCTATCCAACAGTACAGATAAAGTGGTAAAATGGTAGCAAGACATAGGCTATGTGTCAGCTATATTGGTCAGGGACCCTTGCATGTGGCCGTGAAATATGATTTTGTGATTTGTTGGGTAATTCTGAATATTAATAACAGAATATTAACAACATATATTCCCAAGCGTCGTTGACGGCGCAATGCCCGGTCAACCCTGCGCCCCACTGCACCGCGCACACACGCAAGCACGCTACATAGTAGGTAATGAGAATAAATCTATGGATATTGCAATCATTCGACTTATGAAGTCAAAGTCTTATATCTTAGACATTCTCCTGGGTGTCAGTCTCCTCCTCATTTATCCTGGGTGGGATTCGAACCCATGACCCTTGGTTTAGAAGCCAGAATTCACTAGCAACTGCTCCATCGAGCCAGACAACTATAAAACCAATTTATTAGATATTTCATTAAAGTGAATAATGAACTAGGTAACTCTAAATGCATATTTGCTTATGGCTGGACAGAGCAGTTCAGTATAAAAAAATAAATGTAACAAAAGCAAAAAAACAATTACAAAATAATAATAAATTATTTTATTCATCCTTATCATCATAATACATCTAAAAAATAATAGCATCTAAAAACTGTGCGTCTTCTTCTTCTTCTTCAGCCCTGTATCACCCATTGTTGGGTATAGGCCTCTACATGTGACTTCCATCTGACCCGGTCTCTGCTGCTCGCATTCACATCTTGCCCAATATTTTTGTGATATCGTCGGCCCAGCGCATAGGTGGTTTCCCAACGTTTCTCCGACCGAGCCTAGGTCTCCATTCGGCAATTCTGTGTGCCCAACTGCCATTCTCTCTTCTGCACATATGTCCAGCCTGTCTCCACTTCGACTTCGTCACAATCGATGTAATGTCCGTGACTCCGGTACGTCTCCGAATGATAGTATTTCGGATACGATCTAAATAAATATGATAAATAATAAAACATTTTAATTATTAATCGACATCAATCAAATCGATCAATGTCATAAGTAGATTCTGTTTACTATACTCTATGGATAGATTTCTGTATCACGTTTGCGAAGATAGCTACGTTATTAATAAATAATATAAATGAACGTTTACAAAACCAGTAACATAAGGAAAATAAAAGAAATCTGCTTTTTTCCCTGTTGCCCATTGCTGTTTTGGCTAAGATTTCTATAAGTTAACTTACAAAAATAGACCGATTTTTTTGATATATAATTTAATGCTGTAACGTCGGGCCCAAAGTGGTGGTTCTCCTTTTATTTCCATTGTCTATTTGCGCAATAATTCACTGGACAATTCAAAGCACAATAGACAGTTTCTTCTTTGTATGATGAAACAAAACCTAAGTAATTCAAAAGTACCTAAAATTAAACTTTTGAATAAATATAAATATGACATACATCAAATCTCGTGGTGAGTCGCTTAAGCACATGTGTAAAAGATGTCAATAACAACAATAGAGTATACAATACTAAGATATAAATAACACACCCAGATACAGAACAAACATCGATGTTCACATAAATGAGTCCAGAGTGGGAATCGAACTCACGAACCTTAGCTCATGAGACATGGGCACTATCGAACGCCCCGTCGAACCACTCAAATTCTAGTAATGAACTACGCTGATCATCATCATCATCATCATCAGCCCATTTACGTCCCCACTGCTGGCGCACGGGCCTACCTTAAACTAGGGTGATAAGACCCTAGTCAACCTCGCTGGCCAAGTGCGGGTTGGTTGACTACACAACCTAAGAATTTAATCGTAGGTTCCTCACGATGTTTTCCTTCACCGTTAATGCGTCGAATAATTGTATGTATGAACAACGCTGATTTATACATATCTGTCAAATTCTAGGTATGAATTTAACTGTTCTATAGATATATGAGTTCTTGGGCCGGTGTGAAGATTAATGTTTTTTCAAAATCCTCACCAACATCTGGTTTTTCCCACTCGTGTCAATTAGCGATGGACTAATTGACGTCCTCGCGTCACTCTCGGCCGGACAAAGGCTTTTGTTTAGGCCTAACCTAATGACTGACGGCTCAATGATTGCTAGCAAATCTGCGACAAACTTAACTGTAACTTTATTAAGTTAGGGATTATTTCTAACGGCTTGCCCCGTTTGTTTCTTGAGTCAAATTGTAGGTTCTGGGCAAACTTCCCAGGGGCACAGCCCTGTGCCACCTACTGCGTCGCAGGCTGCGGATAGCGAAACGTCCTCCAGATGTGGAGGGTAGCTGCTTTAGCAGTCGCGGACAATTGGGCGGTCCTTCTAGAGGGGTGCTGGGTATGCTTATGGCTAAGCATTCTCTATAAAATAGCACAAAACCCAATGATAGAGGATGACGGTGACGAGTATGAGCCGCCACCAAAATCAAAGCTCGGACCCGGGGAGACTCAACCTCGTGAACCTTGGATGGTAGTTAGTCTAGGAGATGCCAACTCCGAAATCAAATAGCACCTACTGCCTTGTAGTGAGACGTTGGCTCGTCAATGGCTAGGGCGTCATCCCGAAATTCTGATGTGTTGTGCCTTGGGAAAGTGCAACATGATCTTCCCAACCATCGTATGAAATGAGTGAAAATAATGATAATGTTTTGCCATGCAATCCGGCTAGCACCCGGCGCTTACAGGTACCCGGGCCTGTGAGTGAGAAATTGGTTACCGAAGACTGTAGGGGGGTGGGAACCCAGGCCCCCTCTTCAGTGAGTACTACTGGCCCTAATGAAAGTAATAAGAAGCTAGTCCAGCAAGCCTTCCATCCTGGTCTATTCGTTACAAGACCTAGAAGCTCGTCACTGAGTGCTTTAAGCAACATCAATACTGAAAGCAAATCTTGTACATCACAACCTGATAAGTCGAACCGTACAGATCACCATGATGTCACCCCTCCCACCTGGCAAAGAGTACCTAACAGCCGGAATCCGAAGAGAAAGAAATTTACACAAACGCCATCGCCAGACCGTATCCAAACATCAAACCAGTTTACTGGACTGAGTATTGACCCTGAAGAGGAGCATACCAATACAAAAGTAAAAAAGCCAAACAAACCTCCCCCAATAATTCTCTATGGTGTTGAGGATGTCAATAAACTGACGGAACTCCTAGAAACAGTGGCAGAAAGAAATCAGTTTACCTACAAAATAGTAAATAGGAACCAACTCAGAATCAGCAGTGTGGAAATTGAGGTCTACAAAAAACTGATACAAATTGTAAGGGAAAATGGTCTTATAGGCCATACATTTAACAGAAAGGACACCAGAAACTGTAGAATAGTGATTAGAAATCTACATCCATCTACTCCACTCAGTATAATCAAAGAAGAGATAGAAGCTACTGGCAACATAGTTACTGGAGAAATTATCAATGCTAAGTATGGACCTGAAAAGAAGGCAACTTCAACATTTTTTGTCAACTTGGCACCAGGTCCTAACAACAAAGCGGTCAAACTTCTTAAGTACTTATATCATCAATCAGTAGTAATAGAGGATCCCAGAAAAAGAACATCCATTGTTCAATGTCATAGATGCCAACAGTATGGCCACTCAAAGAATTATTGTATGAGACCATACCGCTGTGTTAAATGTGGAGAATCCCATAGAACAATGGAATGTGGAAAACGTGATCGCAACACTCCTGCTTTGTGTGCTTTGTGCAAAGGACCCCATCCAGCTAACTACAAAGGATGCGAAGTCTACAAAGAAATACTAGCCCGTAAAATAAAAAGAAATGTCCCTACAAATAGAAGAGATCAGACTATTGAACAAACTCAAACCACAAATTCCAATGTACAAACAGCAAAACCTGAATCTTACACAGGGAAAAGCAGAACCTCAGTCCAGAATGGAACATATGCCGAAACATTAAGTCAGAATCCTCATAAAAGCTCAAATCGGAGTGCAAAACAGGATATTAACCAAAACACAGCTACTGCTGATACAACTGCAACAAACATATCATTAGAGTATGTACTCCTAAAACAAACCGAAAAGTTTGATCTTATCATTCAACAAATGGGCACACTTATGAGTCTCATAGTTAAACTGGTCGACCGACTCTCAAAATGATTTCCTTACGTCTAGCTACTATTAACATAAATGGTCTAACACCTAATAAACATGAAGTGGAATTGTTCATGAAGATACATAATATTGACATATTCCTTATTTCGGAAGCTCATTGTACCACTTATCTAAGCTTCAAAGACTATGAGTGTCATTTGACATCACATCCTGATGGCAGAGCACACGCTGGAACTGCAATAATAATCAAAAAATCGATTAAACATCATCAGATGCCTGACTATAAAACAGAACATATACAAGCTACAACTATAGCAGTACAAGATAAATTGGGCTACCTTAACATAACTGCAGTGTACTGCCCGCCGAGACACACAATCAATGAAACAATGTTTGCTGACTTCTTCAATACTCTTGGGAATCGCTATATTGCAGGTGGAGACTGGAATGCGAAGCACACATATTGGGGCTCAAGAGTAACAACTACCAGGGGTAGACAATTAAAGTCAACACTAAATAATATTCAAAGCTTCACAATAACAACTGCAGAACCAACATATTGGCCAAGTCATGCTGACAGACTCCCTGATTTGCTAGACTTCTTTGTCGTTAAGGGACTCTCTAAAGAATATGTTAAGGCTGAATCATGCTATGATAGTCCCTCAGACCATACACCAGTTATACTAACGGTAAGCTCAGGATTGATAGAGACAATGAAACCCATCACCCTTTATAATAAAAATACTGATTGGGAAGCTTTTGGACAATACATAACAGACAATATACAAATGAAAGTGGCTTTGAAGACGGCTGATGACATAGATGAAGCAACAGAATACATCACAAGACTAATTCAGGAATCTTGCTGGCTGAATACTCCTTGGCAGACCTCAAAATCAATGGCTACTGACTATCCTGCTGAGATCAAAAAGGCAGTACTGGAAAGGAGAAGACTGCGTAGAGTGTGGCAATCGACCAGATTAGATCAGGACAAAAAGACTTCCATATAGCGAGTAAGCAATTGAAAGAGATCTTGGCTGACTGGCATAACAAAACGCTCTCTGCTCGCTTGGAATCCCTTACACCATCTCCACAAACAAATTACTCGCTGTGGAAGTTTACAAAAATTACGACAGGCCGCAACCAACAATCCCTCCTCTGAGGTACAATAATGTTTGGGCAAGGACCCCTCAAGAAAAGCGGATTCTTTTGCCGATCACTTGTCACAGGTCTTTAACCCTAATCCTAGCAATGACATTGAAACTGATAATATGGTGGACACAGTCTTGCTTCAGGATTATCAGATGTCGATACTCCCGCGCCTTGTGACAGTTAATGAGACTTGGCAAACAATCAGAAGCTTAAAAGATAAAAGGCACCAGGTTTCGACCTTATTACGAAGGAAGTATTAAAGCGGTTACCGAAAAAAGCAGTGGTCTTCCTAACAACATTGTTTAATTGCATTATCAGAGTTCAACACTTTCCTCAACAGTGGAAAATATCGCAGATTCTCATGATACACAAGATGGGCAAACCACTTCACGAAGTCTCCTCGTACAGACCCATTAGCTTGCTCCCAATATTATCCAAAGTCTTTGAAAAGCTTCTTCTCCACCGAATTAAACTTTTACTTGATAAGGATAACATTATACCGTCACATCAGTTTGGGTTTAGACCTCAGCACTCTACCGTAGAACAGGTCCACCGAGTGTGCGATAGAATAAGGAAGAGCTTAGAAGAAAAAGAGTACTGCTCCTCAGCATTTCTTGACATACATCAGGCATTTGATAGGGTATGGCACAGAGGCTTACTCTACAAAATAAAGACCTACCTTCCCCACAGTTACACGGAATTGATGAAGTCCTATCTCTCGGATCGATTGTTCCAAGTACGAGTTAACGATGTCTCATCGAAGCTCCTAGAAATAAATGCTGGAGTCCCGCAGGGATCAGTTTTGGGCCCAGTGTTGTACACCATCTACACAGCAGACTTACCAGTAACAGACGGCGTGACTACTGCCACATATGCCGATGATACGGCAATCCTTGCCAGCAGCGCAGATCCTGTGGTGGCTTCTGAAATGCTACAACGGGGGCTAGATGGTGTATCATTGTGGCTAAATAAATGGCGAATAAAAGCTAGTGCTACAAAATCAGTACATGTCACCTTTGCCCTGAGAAGTGGCGACTGTCCTTCCATACAACTAGACCAAACTACTCTGCCACATGCAGATAGAGTAAGATACCTGGGCATGCACCTGGATCGGCGACTGACGTGGAAGAACCATGTAAAGAGTAAAAGAGATGAACTCAACATTCGATATAAGAATCTTTATTGGCTGATTGGACGAAACAGTTTATTGTCTATTGATAATAAACTTCTTATATATAAAGCAATCCTTAAGCCTGTATGGACTTACGGCATACAACTGTGGGGCAGTTGCAGTAATTCCAACATCCTGATACTGCAGAGAATGCAAAACATAATCCTTCGATCTCTATGTAACGTACCATGGCTTGTTACCAATGCAGAAATACATAAGGAACTACAAATGCTCACCGTAAAGGAAGAAATCGCTTCATCTGTAGAAAAATATAAGGAGAGGTTAGAAGTCCACCCAAATGAACTGGCCGCACAGCTGAAAACGCGTACTTATCACAAGCGACTTAAAAGGAAAGACATCTTAAGTTTCTAAGGAAAGAGGAGATGTTCTCACTGGAGGACACACTCTAAAAGCGACCTCAACACCCTCACCACATCTGATAAAAGTGAAAGCACTGATTGCAGATAAATAAATAATATATAAAAAAAAAAAAAAACTTTCTTTTAAGTGATGATGACAAAATTACTTAAATCCTTACTAATATTATAAAGTAACTCTGTCTGTCTGTCTGTTACGCTTCCACGCATAGAGTTCTGAACCGATGTAAACGAACTTTGGTATAGATATAGGCCAGAGCCTAGGAAAAAAGTAGCCTATATGGCTACTTTTTAACCGTCTGCGCTATAAACAAGTAATGTTATCCCCGTTAAACGTCTGTACGCGGACGAAGTCGCCGGCGGAAAGCTAGTAATATATAAATGCTAAAATTGATAAATAAAGGTAAAATATTTGATTTTTCTCAATATTCGGGCGTCTATCAAGTGTAATCACTACATAGGGGAGAGGGGGGGCAGTTTTGAACATTTTTAAAACTTTGTCCTATATCTTAAAATTCTTTAGTTTTATATCGTTTTATAGTTTCGCAATGCTTAACCCGACCATTATGCCATAAAATTTCAGTATCATATGAAGAAGAATATTTAAGATATAGCCGTAATATCAATTATAATAGCAGTAGTCAACTGTTCAAATCTGCCCCACTCCTGGGGCAGCTTTGAATTCATATGGGGCAGTTTTGAACTATCCTTAAAAATGAAATTTAATGACTTTTTATACTTTTTTTTATTAATTTTATTAAAAGAAAACAAATTAGAAACGATTGAGATCAAGTATCATTGCCACATTAGAAATTAAAAATGATAAAATAGTTCAATATGGTGATTGATAATGATTATGGGGCAGTTTTGAACTATCCTTAAAAAATGGATTTTTAATGACTTTATACTTTTTTATATTAATTTTATTAAAAGAAAACAAATTAGAAACGACTGAGATCAAGTATCATTGCCACATTAGAAATTAAAAATGATAAAATATGTACTAGGAATAACAAACTTCTATTTAAATAATATTAATTAACATACGGAAACAAATAAAATTATTAATTAACATTATGAGGTCAATCAAAGGAAACCCAAAAATAAACGAGATATAAATAAAACTGCAGTCTTCATGTCTCATCAATTTCATTCTCTCTCTTTTTTTTATAGTTGGGTACCATTATTACCTTTAAATGAAAAAGATACAGATATTTATTCCTATTGAACATTACGCTAACAAATATATTCCATGTTAGAATAAAATAATAAAAAATAATGCATTATAACAATCTCAGTATTTAAGACTGAAGGTGGGGCAGTTTTAAACAATGTTCAAAATTGCCCCTTTATTTTGTTCAAAGCTGCCCCAATGGTCCTTGAAAAACAAAAACGTTTTCCTTCCAAATATTTTTTAAAATTGTTAGTAATATCTGCTTTATTGCGTGATATATGAAACCTTCTGACTAAAAGTAAAAACACTTCATTTGCCTTGAAATGAATCTCTGAGATCCTTACGCGCGAATTTCAAAAAGTGTAAAATTCAAACTCGTAAAAAAACTCCTCGTAACTCGTCGGCAAGCTGTCTAATGTGAGCAGTGATAAGTGACAGCTATGCGGGTTAATGTTACCACTACCCAAAAAAACTAAAAAATTCTTTACATTAAAGCTGGTTAAATACACTTTTTCAAAGGTGCCCCTGTTCAAAGCTGCCCCCTCTCCCCTAGTATAAAACAAAGTCGCTTGCTCTGTCTCTATATCCTTTTTTTTTTTTTTATTTTTTTTATAATAGGCTAACAAGATGACCTCACTCCACCTGATGGTAAGCAGTAGTGAGATCCAAATATGAGGTCGACAGGCACAATATACCATATTGAGCCTGTCGCACTCACCCTGAAAGCCGTGAAAGAGGAGACCACTGCTGCGGCAACAACGAGACAAGGCGTGGAGTCTCGCATTGGTATTGAGCTGTGCGGGTCCGAGTTGGCCAGTTCGTCGAACGGAAGGGTATCCCCGCACCACCTCGTCTCTACGGGTCTCCCCCGCGCCCGCCCGCACATACCGCCGCTAAGACTCCACTGGTCCGGCGCTTGCCGCAACAATGGTCCGCCTGGCTCCGGTTCGTACAGTGCTGATCCCGGAACGCGACCTGACCGAGAGAGGCCAGAGTCACTTGGCGGGTTTTACACAACTGTATGGTGGTAACAGCAACCGGTCGACAAAATGTCTCCCACCTGAACCTTTTATATGCTGAAATCCTTAAAACTACGCAACGGATTATGATGTGTGTGTTTTTTTAATAGATTGAATTGGTTTGGATTCAAGAGGACGGTTTTTATGTTCAATTGACTCGAAGTGAAGTACTGACTATTATGTATCAGAAAACTGAATATTTCTTGTAATTTTACCACGTTTCCTTATATTCATTTCACTGTATTGAAGTTACTTAGGTAAACGGGAAGGTAAATATAGCATACCTAATGTGTGTGACATTCCTTTGGAAACTTTTCAGATTTCTACATCGCAATGTAACTATTTGTGTTACATGATTTGAATGCATTTCCATTACTGTGTAATTCTGCTGAAAGAATTAACTTTAAAGAAAAACATTATTAAATTAATTATCTTTCTGCAGGTAGGTTGATTAATCGTTACAGGAATAAAAGGTAATAATTATGCATGTGTTTGGAGAAGTCAGTGAAAATATAGATAGACATTGTGTAGGTTCTATTGTTTCAGATATGAACTTAATACTGGGCTTGGAATAAGAGCTGCGGGTGATATTTATTCAAATTAAAAAAAGATACCAAGGCAACAAAAACAATGCACAAGGCAGAATGGGGGCGACGTGGTCCACAACCCATCACGCCACGTTTCCCACAGAGGTGAAAAGTCGATCGCTGGAAGTGATCTCTGCCTCCCCCTCTGGGAAAAAGGCGTGATTTTGTATATGGGTGGGTATGTACCAAGGTAAAAGCTTAGAAAACCAGTGTATGACAAAGTGGTCGTTTTTAAGTAACAAAACTTTAAACATGAATGTATCCCTCGAAATGATGCGATCATTATCATATTCGAATAAACTCAACCATCCGAGCAACCAGCCAGCAACGTTCATAAGTGAAACTTCACGATTTGATGGTTTCACATTCGATGAATTGCATCGCCAACATATCTACCGCTCAATCTATGCTTCAAAACCGCAGCGGAATTGAATCGAAAGATCCAGTCTTGCATGAATGCGTCACACGCCAACAGCACACACTCTTTTGATCCGGACTCGGACGTCCCGAGCTTTTTTTTTCTCGCAAATCTGTCAGGAACATTGAAACGGTTTTCCTGGTTGATAATTTGTTTAGTATTTGTTGACGTGTTTTCGCCGCCGCTTGTTATAACTTTGGCTTGGCAAAAGAGCGTGGGAAAGAGCGTTGGCTTCTGAAAGTCGAACTATAACGGATGCTATTTTTTGTTACGATAGCAGTATTTATCGTTAAGGTAGTTAGACTGACTCGTTGGTCTATTGGTAGCAAGCGCTGCGTAAGGACCTAGAGGTCCCTGGTTCGGGCAAACTTTGTGTGAGTTTTTCCTTAAAGAAATTACTCAGCCCGGAGTGTCCGTGCCTCGGAAAGCACGTTCAGTAAGGAAACAGAGAGTGTACTTGTCTTTGCGCGCATATTTGTGCACTATAATATGTCCTGCGCATTTGGCTGATCATAATTCAGACCGGCCGCCAAGGCCAAAATCGTCCGGACGCCTTATTTGTCGTTGGTGCATAATAAGTCCTTATTTTAAGCTTCACAACAACTCTTACAAAACTTAATCGGTCATTACGAACTATTTTAGGGCAAACATTTGTTTGACCTTTAAGTAAATTAAAGCAAACATAGATTAGTATCGCCCTGGTTCAGGGTAGGCTCGTGCCCCAGCATTTTGATCGTATATGAGATTATGATATTGTAGTCACAATCAAAGATTCTTACACAGTGTCCTCTTTCTCAAGTCGTATAAAAATTAACGGACCGTCAAGCTATCGGGGTCAAAAAGTTTTATGAAAAAGTTTATCCCAGAACTGGGTCAGACAAAAATACTCGTCTCCCGCTCCAAGAGATGGAACGGATGGGAAAAAGAATGAATCTTTAAAGCCTAGAATGATGGACTTCATTCGAGTTCATTCTGTAATAAGATTGAATGAACAGATTTCAATAATTCATATGATGGCTGCTACTACAGTTTTCGTTTTGTGTCTTCACAAAAGATGATGGGCACAGAAGTATGGAATCTGGTGACGGCGCGAAATCCTTACTAATATTATAAATCCGAAAGTAACTCTGTCTGTCGTTCTGTCTGTTATGCTTTCACGCATAGAGTACTGGACCGATTTACATGAAATTTGGTACAGATATAGTCCAGAGCCTAGGAAAGGTTATAGGCTACTTTTTAACCGACTGCGCTATAAGGAAGTAATGTTTTACCCGTTAAACGTCTCTACGCGGACGAAACCGCAGGCGGAAAGCTAGTAAATTATACATAATCAAAAAAAATATTTTATACAGAATAAGAAAAGCTTATCCTAGTTCACTGTACGATTAGGGTACGTTCCTTTTAAATTGTTAAAAATCTATAGATTCCGTGTTGTATTTCAAAATGGGCTACTATGATGGGTTGGTCGTCATATCACTTTTTTGGTCATGTAAAAAGGACTATCCAATGTTGTATGAATTATTTTGTACAAAACCAATACCAAAATGCCCATAATCCTTTGGAGAGTCTGTTTTCATCATCATCATCAGCCCATATACGTCCCCACTGCTGGGGCACGAGCCTACCCTAAACTAGGGCGATAAGGCCTTAGTCGACCACGCTGGCCAAGTGCGGGTTGGTCGACTACACAACCTAAGAATTTCTTCTTGGGTGTGCAGGTTTCACCGTTAAAGCGTCGAATGATGGTACATACGATTTTCAAATTTTGAAAAACACATTGGTACCTGGCGGGGTTTGAACCGGCGACCTCTCGCATGGCAAGCAACGACCTTAACCACTCGGCCATCGAAGCTTTTCGAGTCTGTTTTAGTACTAGTAAATATACTAAACTATGTAGATTCAAAATTTCGGTCTGGATTTAAACTTTGACCTTTCGGTCTTTACCCGGCGCTAGTCGCCAAGAGACCTATGAATCAGTGATAAAGGTCAAATATGATACAAACTTGACTATAAAAGTCAAACACTGAATTTTAAGATTAGTATGGTAGAATTCTTACGTGTTTGTCGATTTTTATAATACTTGGTATGAAGGTAGTTGGCACTCCGGAGAGACACCAGAGCTATTTTTTTTAATTCAACCCCGATGGCGGTCATTGGGGGGTGAAAGTTAATATTACACAACATCACATACATTCATCTGATCCCGTTGTAAGTTGCTTAAGCACTGTTACAGGTATCAGAATCAACAGTGGATACACAAATATACTTAATACACACCCAGACACGGAACAAACACCGATGTTCGACACACAACTATTTGTCCCGAGCGGGAATCGAACCCACGACTCTTGGACCCGTAGGTAGTGAACCTGGGTCACTAACCACTGTTCCACCGAGCCAGTCATAGTAGTAGTAAGGGAGAACTTTTACGTGTTTATAGATTTTTATAAAACTTGGTAGGGGGGATTAGGCTTGAGGGGACAGCGGGAATACACGGTCAGGTTCTACAATCAAAATACATCCAACATCAGATTTTACGCAGACGAAGTCGCGGGCGTCCTCTAGTAAATTAATAAATTACAGAGCTCCCTGTGTCTTCCCTGAGTCTTCCCTTCACTACAAACTAAAGAGTTCCATTTCATCCTTAACATGTTTCTGCTTATTAAGTCCGGACTTGGAAAATAAAACAACGAGACTACTTAGAACATGCAAATTGCGTTATTATGTCGCCTGGTCCCAGGCACCATGTTGCGTGGATGTTACCCGCTTCTGGCGCAGGCCAAGTGGGTTTAATAGGCGTCACGTGCCGTCCCGACTCGGATCCGCTACCCATAGTAATAGCTTTGATATCTGTATCTTAAACTTGGAAGAAAAACATGGATACGTTTATGGGGAAAATATGTTTTCGACCTCTCCATAAAGTAAGTGAGGAGCTTAACGTTGTTCTGTAACTTGATAGTTGAGTTCTTACTGTAAAATGTAGATGTGGCTATCATTTTTTTTCTTATAAGAGACGTTCAGAATGATCTTATCGACTGGCACAACGGACCCTGAAGGCCTGCACTTATGCCGTTTCATTCCCCGCCTGAAGAGTTCGATATTGTAGGAGGCTGACTGTAATGAAAACAAGGCCTGGCAGTCTGGCATATTAATAAATGACTTTGTAAATATCTCACCCGCATCTTTGCTAGAACACTAACGAAAAAGGTCTGAAAAACTAGCCCTGAATATAGCCTAGATGACGGAGGACTCACAACAAATTGGACAGTATAATAAAAAAAGTTTTCATTGCTCCAACAACCGATATGCCAAGAATAACGTATGAGCCGGAAAAAATACACTATTTTAGCTAAAAAAAAGTGAATGTCATGTGCCCTGGGGACGGCTGATTTATCAAACGCTTTCAGCAACAAACCAATTTACATGTAGATATAAATAACGGCTTTTATTATGAACCTATTACATTGTATGGTGTTGGTGATAGTAACGTCATTTATATTTCCTCGACATAAAGGTCATGGAAATGTTTATGACAGGACTTTTTAGAGTCTGAGTACGGTGGAAATGGTTTATTTTTGTATTATACTGGCTGGAGGAGTACGATATGACACAAGAATGTTCGGCTCACCTATAAGTTGGAAACAAAATTGAATTCCGAAACTATTTGACAGGAACATACCATAGTCTTTGCAATAAATTTCCGTATCCGAAAAGTTTTTGACCTTTTGAGTAGGGGCCACAGAACACCTGTTTGAAAATAGATAGAAAAAGAATCTTAACCTGTACATACGTAATATATTAAGCTTGAACATTGTTTCAGCAAAAGTAGCTTCCGTCACACAAGTTTCATAATGCCCTAAATCTCTATCGTAGCGACACTGCTCTTTTGCACCCCGCTACATTTTAATTTGCCGTCGGAGATGAGAAGGGTCCACGCTTGACGTATATCTTACTAAAGGATTCTTTACGTCACACGAGAGGGCGCCACTTACTGCACAACGTACCTTGTTAGTTAATGGCCTTGATATCATATGATCTAATGGCAAAGTGGTTGATGGTAGAGTAAGTCTCGGATTCATAAGTATACCAGGACTAAGACCAAATCATTCGCTGTTGGTTGAGAATACAAATACTTAATTATTAAGGAATAAGAATAAAAATAGTTTATTTACCGCAAACGTAAAAAAACACACAAAAGACCACGTGGTTCTAAATTAATTTGTGGTCAATTAGGTCCCAGCCGCAGCATATGCCTTAAAGATAAGAAACTGCTAGGGCGCTGGTATTCTGGCTGGGTCCTATTTACTATTATTTGAAATGCATATGTATTTGTGCCTATAATGGCGTATAAAGCGATAAATACATAATTTGTGTAAGATTGATATTAGACACTACATAACACTTTATACGATCACTCATCACATGTATTAATTTAGCACTACCAGCGAAAAACCTACACAATATAATACCTTTTATACCTCTTTCCGAATTCGTTTAGAAAATAACATACCCCAAAGAGTTTAGCACCTAATTGTACCTACTCTTCTTTGACGGCAAAATGTTTCGAGCGAAAATGACGTGGCTAAGAGGCCCGGAAGAGATTAAAAACGTAATTTCCGATGGCCGTCCGACGCCACGCATTTGATGTATCGCTACTCGTTAGTGTATGTGTACGGTAAACCACAAAAGTATAGTACTATGTGTTTAGGATTAAGAACCACGTGTGATGGAAGTGTATCGTTATGCACAAAGTTTTTTTAATTTAATTTAGGTTACTAATTGGCTGCTGATTCGAATGCCCTCTCAATCGCCAAATCATTTTCTGTAGATCCAAAACTAAAGAGTGTTAATGGAGTTTATTAAGAAAACACAAAAAGTATACACCTAAGATCTTTATAAACGTTACAGAATTTAAATTTAGAAGCAACCTACATAGTTTGTTAGTAGACCTATTATGCCGTCGAAAAATTTGCATCAAGCATTAGCTACGAAATATCGACAACAGCGACATAAAGCATTAACACACTTGCACATTTTTCCTAAATAACAATCGCACATCTCCGGTAACATAGGTACCAGATAATTGTGCACCGTTTTCTTTTGCTCCAACATTCTGGATCTGAAACGCGCGTAAAAAAGCTTTTGTTCAATTCTCATCCCTTATTTATAGAATGTGCCATTAGTTCCGGATACCGCCGCCAGGGTGCGCTGGCACCAGCAAAAAGTCTCCATTGTTTGTGAATTTATTTTATGTAGTTGCTGTGAAAGATTTGCATCTAGGTGTAGATTAATAATGGGTATCAGAGAGCACGTTTCTAATGTTGGAGTAATGGAAGCGACCACAAAACTGATTAGCGAATATTCAGTTAATGAAATTATTCATTAACAAATTCAACTCCGTGACGCGTAAGCTTAAGTTGATGAACTTCAGCTTCTGATCAAATAAGTCGTCTTTAACTATGAAAACACTGTGTTTCTCATTTTCTCTTGAACAGGCTTAAGTGCACTTACTGAACGAATTTACAAAAAAAAAATGTCTGATTCCTGCTTTTCAAACAAAAAAAAACGTATATCACAACATCAAATTGGTCTGGTCCTGTGGTAAGGAGCTTAAACATTTGTATCACAAATATAAAAAACAAGAGTAGTATACACCACACCCAGATACGGAACAAACGCCAATTTTCATCACACAGATATTTGTCTTCTCGTGTGAGACAAGGGCACTATCTAATGCGCCACAGTGTCAGTCATCAGTAAGCATAGAGAAAGAAAACCTTAAAGAACAATGAAAAGGGACATTTACAAAATGGCGCTCCCAAACCGTTCAGCTTCTTACCCGAACGACTCAGCTAAATGGAAGTGAACAAATCGAAATGAAATCCAAACACCGAAAGACAAGGCGGGCTGTCGTTAATCACACGCTCACAAAAATCAATTAGCCGCTTTATGAATGGCTCGTCCGGATTAGCCTCTATCGGCTCACTCCGATGCCATAACTAATGCCCTGATATTCGAGCTTTGCAGCGGGAAAGGAATGGATGTCATCGTTCAGTCCGCTCCGTCAAAAAGAAGAAAATTGTCCGGTACAATCTCGCAGGATTTTATGGTCTGTCGGTGTAATGCTTTGTTGGATCTAATGTCCACTATGCCATGAAGTTTATATGCCTGTTTAAGTGTTTTTTGTAAAATAGTATGAAAATGCTATCATTATATATCTGGCGCTATGAAAGCCAAACGAACAACGTATTAACAAGGTACTGAAATTAAAAATATTTATTGCTTTTCCATAATGTACAAAAGGTGTTCCTTTACAAAGAAGTACGTAATTGTTTTGGCTTTTAAAAGGAAATTATAATAATCACTAGTTGGTTGACACTTTGACACACTAACTAGTTAATGTGAAGTGGTGTTAACTAACTAACTAACTACTAACTAATTGAAATGAAAAAAAACGCGAATGTGAAAGGTATACATTGTTCGTAGGTACTAACAATCTCATCTCATCTCATATCAGCAAATATAGGTTGAAAGTTGTAAGTGGCTGGGCGGGAAACAAGATAATGTTGCAGAAAGAACCTTCATATTGCGGTCGTATCGTATACTCCACTTATAACAACACATCCTCCGCCCCTGTTATGGGCTACCTACAAGGCTTCGTCTCTATTTTTATCGCAACCTCTGATATATAATTGTATTCGTTGAAACTTATTTGAAAATAATGTTGTTTCCTGAATCTGAAATGCTATGTATGTATACGTACTCAACTGGTTTTTTAATTTGTACCGGCTCCTTGATTGCGAAAAATTTGAAAAACTAGCTCTTAGAACATTATACACAGCAGGATCTGAAATAAATAGTCACCCTTTCCAGAAGTATCTGTTTTTCGTATATGTATACTTTATGGTAGGTAAAAAATATGGACACTAACTAGTGTACTTAACAAAATAAAATGTAAAATAATTTACCAAATAAAAAAAATCCAAGTGACCTCGAGCCATAAAAAGTACTGACAGAGTAGGTCGAACAAAGATTAAAATAATTAATATGACCTATTACGCCTCATCCTGGAAGACAATTACCTAAGACACTTTCAGGTTTAATTTCCCCTCGCTCCCTAATATCCAGCGGCCTTCTGACAAATGATAATGCCTAATAGAGGTAGAAAAAGTGTTGGCAATCTTTCTTACTTTCTCGAGGCTGCAAAAATACCTGCGGGTGACACTACCATTAATCTAACACTGTCAAGGTAGCCGCAGCAACTGTAGGAGTCATGTGCACGGTCCACAGTACATAAAGTAACAGTAATCTACTGTATTCTAGTCTATGTAGACTCAACTCATATAATCTAAATTATAAATTTGAATAAATCGGCATTCATGACCTCGTCTGATCAGGGACTTGAAACACCAGAGCGTCAGACGCGATATCTGAAGACTGGTGGTTCAAGTCCCCGTTCATCAAGGTACATAGAAACACTGCTCACCTCACTTAAATTCTAATAGCTGATTTTAACATTCACACAATATAGTTAAAAATCAGGATTCATTACTCCCAGACACATGCGGTCGGCGGTTTTAGCTAACAGACGCTTTAAAGCTATGAAAAAAATTAATTAAGGTCACTTATTTTCTGATGCTTGATTTTTATTTATGTTATTCAAGCAACTGAAAAGTGCTCACCTGACCGCAATAATTATAGAACCTTACAAACTGTTTTATTAAAAAAAACTTAACTAAATTCAATTTAAAAAAAAATTATAAAACAGAACCCTTGGATCGATCTGTCCGTTTGCAAAACGTTTTAAAATAGTTGTTTGAATAACATATATAAAAATCAAGCATCAGAAAATAAGTAACCTTAATACATTTTTTTCATAGCTTTAAAGCGTCTGTAAGGTAAAACCGCCGACCGCATGTGTCTGGGAGTAATGAATCCTGATTTTTAATGATATTGTGTGAAATATATGTTAAAATCAGCCATCAGAATTTAAGTGAGGTGAGCAGTGTTTCTATGTACCTTGATTAATTGATACCTGAAAAATGGCCGTCTGGTCAAAGTAGCAACTATGTAGTCATATGATGATAGTACACCCCACCACTACTCAATCGTATATATTTTGTCCATTAGAAAATAAGTGACGTCTGGCAGCTCTGGGATCTTCCTCTAAAAGGGCTAAATACGCCATACTGTAACACTTGGATGCTCATTATACTGTAGCGGGGCGACGGCTAGCTTTGATGTATAATATAACATAACTATGGCTTTCGTTTGTAGTAGTAGTCAACAGAAATTAAGGTATTTATGTAAGTACTTCGAGTACAATTCGATGGCTCCACCGAATAAACGTGCAAGTGAAAAACGTCAATTTTACAGGAGAGAATAAAAACGTTTAATCCTTACTATCTCGGGTATTATTATAGGTAGGTTAAAACAATGTATAATGAAATTAAAGATAAAAAAATAATCTTTCAGCTGATATATTTTATTTTAAGGAATAGTCGTTAATTTAGTCAATAATCAAGAAAATCCATATTATACAATTACTCGAGTGAAATTAGAGTAGTCAGTTGACTGTTATAGATCATTACACGTTTATTCGTGTGAATTTAAACGATGTAGATGAACATAACGCAATGATACACTATTATTCTAGGGAAATCTCGCGTCTTTTGATGGCGGCTGCAGTTGTTTGCACGCTTGTATTACATAAATATTTGGTGATCTATGGATGGTAATAAAAATTACATTTATATTCGTGTCATTAAGTTAGCTTTACAATGTGTTATGCATATTAACATTATGAATTCACGCTATGTAATATTAAAATGTTGCATAATCTTTAAAGGGAAAATAAACAAAACTTCTGTTTTTATATATTATTTTTATTTATTATCATAATAATAACAACGAAACTATTTTTATAATAATCAGCCTTTGACAATCATAGAGATATTTCTCATTACTATAGAAATTAAGCAAAAATCAACAAAAAAAAAAAAAAGCTTATCTTATAAGCATTTTGAGAACTAAATAAATTCCAACATAATCTTTAATGAAATTGTCGTCATCTCAGCCCATTGCTGCCCACTGCCGAGCATAGGCCTCTTCCGAAGCTTTCCAACAAAACCAAGCGATTTTCACCAGGTCGTTGGTCCATCTGGTAGGTGGTCCTGGAGAACGTGGCCTCCACTCCAGGATCTTTCGGCCCAAAGACCGTTCAATCTTCGTGCTACATGGCTGGCCCTTTGCTATTCAGTTTTCTAACTGGTGGGTTATGTCAGCAAGTTTGGTTCTTCTACGGATCTCCTCATTTCTGATTTGATCACGTAGAGAAATGCCGAGCATAGCCCTCTCCATAGCTCTCTGCGCGACATTGAGCCTTCTAAAAAGATCTTTTGTGAAGCACCACGTCTCAGCGCCGTAAGTCATCACAGGTAACACACATTGGTTGTACACCTTTGTCTTGAGACACTGAGGTATTTTGGACGAGAACACGTTGTGCAGTTTCCCGAACGCTGCCCAGCCGATTTGCATCGGCCTACTGACCTCTCTCTCTAAAGTTGATTTTCCTAAACGGATTGCCTGTCCGAGGTAGATATATTTGTCCACAATTTCGAGAGTAAAGTTCCCAACAGTTTGTACGGTGGGTGCAACATTAAACATATTTTTTGTTTTATCCATGTTCATTCTAAGACCCACTTGTTGGGAAACTTTATCGAGGTCATCGAGCATTTGTCCTAGATCTTCCAGCGACTCGGCCATGACTACGATGTCATCAGCAAATCGAATGTGAGTGATACTACGAATGTATTTCGCCTTGCCAATAATATTGATACCAAGTCCTTGCCATTCCAGCAGCTTGAAGGAATCCTCCAGAGCAGCAGTAAACAGTTTCGGAGATATGACAACTACCTGTCGTACTCCTCTTTGTAAGGGGATTTCCTTCGTGCGATTTTCCTGTACTCGGACTGACATGGTGGCGCTGTTAAACAAACTCTTCAACACTTCAATGTACCGATAATCTACATGGCATCGCTGTGGGGATCTAAAAACCGCCCAAATTTCGACGGAATCGAAGGCTTTTTCATAGTCCACGAACGCTAAGCATAGTGGCCGATTATACTCCTCCGTCTTCTGTATAATCTGCCGCAGCGTATGTAAGTGCTCTATGGTACTAAAGCCTTTTCGGAAACCGGCTTGTTCGGAAGGCTGGAAGTCATCAAGCCTGCGTTCGAGACGATTCGTGATGACTCTAGAGAACAGCTTGTAGACATGGCTTAGCAGTGTTATGGGCCGGTAGTTCTTCAGTAAGGTTGTGTCACCTTTTTTGAAGAACAAGACCACAACACCCTGTTCCATGCTTCTGGCGTTTTGCCGTCGAGCGGGGAGAAATAAAAGAGCTTCTGAGGGACTTTTAGTACCGGTGTTCCACCCGCTTTCAGGAGCTTTGTAGTGATTCCATCCTCACCCGGTGTCTTGTTTTTCTTAAGTTGTTTGAGAGCCATTCTTATCTCGTACAGGCTGATGTCCGGGATGTCTTCGGTATAGTGTCGGGTTAGCTTGGCTCTGGGGTCTGTCGCCACAATAGCTGGCTCAGCACAGACCGAGTTGTATAACTGCCCATAGAACCTCTCTATCTCCCGTAGCACCTCTGACTTGTTTGACGTCACGCTTCCATCTTCAGTCTTAAGCTTTATCAGTTGGCTTTGCCTAATAGACGCGTCTCTTGCGAACACTTTGGAGCCTTGGTTCCGCTTAATTGTCTCCTTAATACGCTGGGTATTAAAGGAGCGTAAATCATGTCGCAGAGACTTCCTAATCAGTCTATTCAGCTGCCTATATGACTCAGCTTCACCCGAAGTTTTCAGCGTCAAAAAACGTCGACTAGCCTGATAAGGATGAGGTGTCGGGTATGGTCGGATAGTTTTTGAGGTCTTTTTTACGGTGGTTTTGAAAAACTTGGACCGTACCGTATAAACAGTTTCACTTTACCGGCTGCTATTTATATCTTCCACTGATGAACAGCGGTCCAGCCATTGAAAGCGATTCGACAGTTTAAGCTGAAAGTTCCGGGGTTTTGGATATGTGCCTTCGATGGTCGGAGCGTAGACTTCACCAGACGCGTTCTTTCCAGTTTGACGTTGATATTCAATGTGCCTCTAACGATACGGTGATCACTTCCGGTTTTAATCCTGTTGATCACAGAGACGTCGTTGAAATGACGTCTCCTAATGGTCATGATGTAGTCTATCTCATTTTTAGTTCAGCCGTTCGGACCCAACCAGGTCCATTTTGTGAGCGGCGACTTTCGGTAATAAAAAGTCCTTCTTTTTCCGTAAAGTCAGCTAGCATCTGTACTCCGAGATTCCGATGTTCATATCCAAATCGTCCCACTTTCAGCTCACCATCGCTTCTACGGCCCATCTTTGCATTGAAGTCTCCCATTTCAACAGTGAAATGAATTTTGGAGCTAAGTATGTATGGCCCTTACTAATGTCCTCATACATAGCTTCCACTTCAACACTTTGTATTCTTACGCCGTCACCACAAGGCTGGTGCTTGATTTATAGCAATAAATTATAAATTTTATCTATTATTACCCTGCGAGACCCGATTGCAAAAATTGATTGTCGTTTATATTTGGTTAAGGCACTTTTACTCTACTTTTTATTTTATTAAGAATAATGGAATACTGGTGCTTGATTTAAGCAATAAATTATAAAACTTATATATTATGGTAATAAACAATGCAAAATTATTTGCTAAGTTACTTCTCGTGCAAGACACATTACTCAAAAAAGCATCAAAAAAATATACACGAATAAACGTGCAAACGCATATTGCCTATACTTAACAACAAAGAACTAACAATATCAAACGTTTTGCTGTTTATACACGTTTATTCTTGTGTAACAGAGAAAGTATAAAGCATGTAATAGTCACTTAAAATAATATTCTTGTGACAAAAAAAAAAAAATATTTCCGTGGAAAAAAGTTTTAAATGCAATTACAGGCTTGTTTATGATCAAAAAATTCTAAAAAAATTGGGGAGGTAGAGGAGAGGCTAATGTAACGAAATACCCAAAAAATTTTTGTGTAATGGCTATTACACGTTTATTCGGTGGGGCCATCGAATTAATCTATATAAATAAAAAAAACGCCGAAACTTTCCTCTGTACAATCTACGCGATTAACTTCCAAGCATCATACGGAATGATTATTTATTTTCTATCTTAGTTATTTTAAGACCAATCACACACATCATAACTACGTCCTTATCCGAAAAAGCAATAAAAGAATATTTCACCAAAATCAAAATCGCCAGGACGAACAATCAAGTGTTTTACAAAGTCATTTTGATGGTTCGCGTCATTTATTTTCCCCAAAAAATCACAGGAGGGACCATTACGGCTGTTAAACTTAGTGAGATTGGGTGGGAAATTCTGGGTATTAGGTTTATGGTGTTTGGATAACTTATAGGAACTTTTTGCGGGAAGTTATATTGGAACATTTCAAATCTTTTTTATAAAACTAAAACATGTTTGGTTCAATTGTTTAATGACGATATCGGGATATTTACAGCACTTTTTGCTGGTGTCAGAAAAAGCTCAATCACTACCGTTATTTTGTGCATGGCTATTAACTGATTTTATATTATGATCCAAAGCTGTCATGTGTTACACTTAATATAACATTTGAACCATCTCTGGAAATAAGAATGGTTTTAGAGTCTTTCGCCTGTGAACAAACGAGAGCTCTACCACGAGAACACGAGTTTTCCCAAACCGAATGTTGTGGTCCGATCGATTTGCCCGAAACCAGTTAAAGGTTACATGCAAGTGTAGGCAATACAGGGGCGGACTTGCCGCTTAACTCTCATGTTGCTCATTAGTTAGGGCGGTGTTTTTACGAGCTCTCACGAGAGGGCGACCGAGAGTGCGGTAAGTGAGACCACCTGAGTCCGGGGACACAACAGGGCATTAATTTATCTCAGGAGCGTGTAACGATGCCGTCGGCTTGTTTCAAACATCGCCGCCATTGTTTTTATTTGTATACTAAATAGCATTCTGTATGTGACGCCGAACGTGTGAAGTCGTTTTGGATGCATTTTTCTAATTGAAAGCAGATTAGAACCTGGTTTTTATATGTTTTATCAAAATCAGTTAAGTAGTTTCAAAGCTTCTGCCCCTTTATCAGCTTTGGTGGATTCAGTCATAAATACTCTTTTAGGGGTGAGAGACATTCGCCCCCCACCGCAAGTCCGGTGATGATGACGAGGCTGCCCCAACCCATCATCGTAAGTGAGTTGAGAAAAAGAAAACCATTCATAAACAACAAATACTCACCAATTTTCACGTTTATGATTAAGTATCTATTTATGTAATGTTATGGGATGTGGTAGACGCGAGAAGTGGTGTGCCAGGATCGTAGCATATGGAAAGAAGATATTATCTCTGCGTACCTCTCTGGGAGAAAAGGTGTAATCGTATGTATGTAAATATTTCTTTTTACTCCTACAAAAGACAGCTTTCTAGCTAGACTTTCAACTTTTGAACCATTCCAGATCTACAATGCAACATTTACACAAGTTTGAGAAAAGCTTTACCTACACCTCGATGTTTTTGCAGAAGGGATTAAGAGAGGAGGTTCTCAGTTTGACCTGTATGTATGTTTGTCTATGTTTTTAAATGATATCATACGAATAATAAATACCAAGAAATAAGTCCCGTCAAATAAAACTTTAAATTAAACAAAACATTACGAGTGCTAAACGAAATAACAACGTATTGGGAATATCCGAATCAATAAAAACGATTTTCCCCATAATACGGGTTTTGAACAAAATTCCGATTAAATCGTTTCCACTCTTGTTTGAGTTGTGAAAGGCATCGAATTCGGATAAGTCATTAAACAATTTGGCCGCAACGAATTCCACAGGCTTCAAAACAAATTAATGTTCCAAATCAAAACGATATGTTTACAAACGTAGGATAAATTTTAATTACACTGAGATACGTGAATGAGAATTATTTGCAGACGGGATTATATAAAATTAAATTTCGGAAAACCAACTGGGGCGTAAAGCTAACATTTGGTTTGCGGAACGTTCAGATATGTTAATACTTTGGCTTATGATCTCGTGGGCAAAGACACGCCTTGATAAAATACAAGAATTTAAGATGACGTAGAACCTAACTAATAAAACAAAGACGATGGCTTGGAGTAGCCTCTTCATGCGTCATCTCCGTCCGGTCATGGTGCGGGGGAGCGGGTGGCTTTTACTCCTAAACCGATTCACAGTGTGGTTGTTTCATGTCCATACTCTACTAAAATCATAATGTGCAAAAACAATCTAGAAAAATCTTAATTACTTGATGTAACACTTCTTTTGTATTTAAATACTCGTATATTCAAATTCAAAATTCAAAAAAAAAGAGAACAGCAGGGCTTAACTGGAGAAGGGTTACCCAGGACAGACAACAATGGAAAATGTTGGAGGAGGCCTTTGCCAGAAGGCACGCCGAAGTCAGGGACATACTGTAAAAATGTTTTATGTATATTTATTTTATTTCGGAATAAAGGGCTTTATTATTATTATTATTATTCAATAAGTTTTTCTAGTAAATAAGTAAATATCTACAGTTTTTTTTCATAGACCTTTTTCTATACTTATGCGGCTAGGATTACCACACTAGATACCACAATAGAAGTAGCGATGAGGTCCAGGTATGAGGTCGACGGGCACAATATACATACATACTTGGACTTGTCGCTCTCACCCTTAGGCTACTGGAAATGCCTAGGCGGGCCTAAAAACTCAGGATTAAGTTTTGGTTGATAGTCTTGAAAATACCCATTATTCTGCTGCATTAATTAATCAATTTTTATTACAAGTATATTTGGCAATAATTTCGAGAGGCTGTTGAAAGTTGCAATGTTTGTTTGAATTGTAGCATAGCATTATAAAGCTTAATTGTAGCTTAATCAAAATTTATCCAAATGTATAAATTTATATGGGTTTGACCTATCTATTTGTTCGAAAACATTCTAATATTTATGAAATTGAAATACGAAATTAATAAACGATACCTATTAAAATAGATTGGTATTAGCGGATTTGTTACGGGCGATAAAGTAAATACATTTTATTTTTGAACGAACCTACTCCTTTCGAATCTTATTTTATGTAACTGAAAGTTAAAAGTTTCTAGGGAAAATGTGACATGTACATAACTTTAAGTTTAACAGTTAGCTTAAAACTAACTTGAAATAAAATAGGTAACTGAGGCGTCATCATCTGCCCATATACGTCCCCACAGCTGGGGCACGGGCCTACCCTAAACAAGGGCGATAAGGCCTTAGTCGACCACGCTGGCCAAGTGCGGGTTGGTCGACTACACAACCTAAGAATTTCTTCTTAGGAGTGCAGGTTTCCTCACGATGTTTTCCTTCACCGTTAAAGCGTCGAATGATGGTACATATGAATTTCAAATTTGAGAAACACGGGGTGGGGTTTGAACCGGCGACCTCTCGCTTGCCGGCCACCTTAACCACTCGGCCATCGACGCTTTACTGTCTGAACTGAGGCGTAGGATAGCCATATCCCAGACGGGTTTTAAGTAAGATAATTACAGCACTGGTAGTATATGAGAAAAGGAATCATTTATGTTTCCAATAAGACACACGCAACTTTGCGTGGGCGAGTCTTCGAGGTCCAAGTTTTGTTGAGATAATGTCTCTTGGAAGGTAAATTCAATTATTAGATATAGGTAAATAACATATTCTTTTCTTTTTACAAACTTTAATAATAAATAACGGTAACATATTATATTGTAGGCAGACATAGTATAAAACCTGGTTACCATACAAAACGAAAATGACGAATACCTATTCAGTTTTGCAAAAAATATTATTTATTTGAAATAAACGTAATAAGGTACAAATCAAACGTAATATTTTCTCCAATCAAAGCCCTTAAAGATCTAGAACCCAATCACGTTTACGAAAATGGTGGTTAGTTGAAATATTGGCAACAATTTGACGCTTGCTTCCAATTGTAAGTTCCTTTTAAAAATAAACGCAACTCACATTTGAAGTCGATTAAGGTAATTTTCGATTCAATGATTTGCCGCTCACCATTATCCTAGCCGTTTAACGAACACCTAAAAGTCGTTCACCTCACAATCTGCTGCTATTCGACGCCAATAATCCCACAAATGGCCGATTCGCCCGCGAATGTTCAAGCGTAGTCCATTTTACTCAGTTCTGGAGGCGGCCTAATCCGTATTTACCAGAACCGAGCAAATTTACGGCCTCAGAAGGTTATTTATAGCACGGAGTGTAATCGGAATGGTTTTGAAGTGTTTGATCAGCATTACTCCGGGTCAGAAGTGCCCGGACCGTTATTTTGTACCTTGGATATTTTTTATGCCCGCTTCATTTGGTAAAAGGAACCCGAAATTTGAGGACCGTGCTCGGGGCGGCACGGAACTTTTGTTTAGTTTCGTATTAACTGAGGTTCGATATTGTGGAGTCGCAGATTTAGACGGCTACGATAACAATTCATGACTTTTACATGTTTCCACATGAAATGGAAAAAAAAATTATAGTTACCCAAAATGAGGCTTGGCTTCCAATATTAAGATCCTCTATCTACGGTCTTCGTCCGCGTGAAGCTTACGCAGGTTGTTCACGACCTCGTCCTCCTACCAACTTTAGTGGATGCGCTCTCCCGAATGTCCGGTGATGTTAATTAATGAGGCTACTCCAAGCCCTTATCGTAGAAAAAAAAGCGGCACCAACTGGACCTCGTACCTACATGGGACGTACCATTTGGTCGGCCTATGTACTTGTGCTCGTTTCCCAGCATACGATATCGATAACTTTAAATTCGATTTTAACGAATTATGCACCAGCCACCACGCAATCTATTTTATTTTATTTTATTTATTTATTTGGTACAGCAACAGAACACAAATCCAGGCTTATACAAAAATTATTTTAGGTAAGAAAACAGTTAAATTTGCGCCCCGATCATAGCTGAACACGGCAATGGCATTGTATAGTTCAAATAGTTTGTAAAAATAAACTTATGTTAAAGTCCATATTACTCTGAATACATTACAAAAGGAGCAATCAAAAGGAAATGGTTACACACATTAGACAACTGAATATGTCCGGTTTAGTTTTAATGAGATCCTGATATTTCGGTATTGTTGCAAGTGCAATGATCATAGGTCATTTCTTGATAAGGGTCTGAGATCGTGATCGTCACCAAATCTTCATTTAATCTAAACGTAAAAACGTTAGCATCTTCGATCAAATATCATTATTCACAATATAAACACAACATTAATATCGATTACCGGAATCTGACAGACGAATGGGTAGCAAAACGGTGGGGGTAACGGGTACGGTACCCTAATAAATAAAATGGGAGAAAAATCGCCCCGGGACGAAAGCCTCTCCCAGGGGATCGCTGGCCCAACCAGGAAATACGTATTTACATACGTAATGACGTCGTCTTCGGATGATAAGGGCAGTATCCTCTTCTCTAAGGGCGTCACGTTTAACCTTAAAGCAGAAAGTACTGGCTGGATAATCTGGATATGTTTAGTTTCTTTTGTTCTTCTAGGGCAGTTTAAACGTTGCGAGATGCCGGTCACATATCGTTTTAAGTCTTGAGATCAGTTTTGGGATCGGAACCCTAGTTTATGGTCTCCTCTTTTGCCGCTACTACGATATTATTGGTCCAAAGACAAGTCTTTGGAGTCAAGCTCCAGATAGGGTAATTTCTTGACTCAAATTTGACCGGACATGAAATTTGGACCTCTGTCTCGATATATTCGTCGCTTGTCCCTAAAAAGGGATAATCAAGTTCAATCAAGAGGTTCTAAAAATTTCAGAGGACCCACAACAGCCTTGTGTATGGCGATATAAAGAAAGCCGCGAGAGGTCTCTGGATGACACTGGCGCAGAATTGAAGTGCATAGCGTTCTACGGAGGTGGCCTGTACCCTGCAGTGGTTTATAATAAAACGCTGATGATGATGTCGATGAAGATTATGATTAACAAGAGAACATAGCATGTAATGTTATAACCAAGCTAGTTTGGCAGCGTAAACTTACGTAAACAGGCAGCTTAATCCATTGTCATGCTACAAATCTTCAGCTTATAGCCATTAGATACAACTGCGCAAAGAGGGTTATCCACATTGTCAACTGAATAAGGATTTGACGTAAGGATTTGCTTTGACAAAACTGTCATTGGTTTATTTTGACATTCATGACATTTTACGTTCTCAGGATGAGAGTTTGAATTAGAATGGTAAGATATTAGTATATCTCGTTTAGTTTATTGCGTTAATTGCAAGCACTGAATTTTGATTTTACACTGTGAGTTCTTTTTCCGCTTGAATTATTTATGTCGTTAACGAGTTTTTTAATTTATTTTGGCTGTTTTCAATATCAAATAACACATTCTGTTCAAAGACGACGCCATTTTTTTTATTGATATTCATGGACAAAACCAACATTTATACTATTAATTAACGGGACTAAAACCCAATATTCACAGAACAGAAACGCCACCAGCATTCCTGTAGGTCGTGAGGCAAAAATAAGCGAACACTAATGACTTGCGCGCCATCCGAAATATTCCCTATGTCTGGAACGATCACTGACTCCCGCAATATCGGAATACCTACGCAATGGCATCCCACTAGTTCTGTATTAATATCCGGCTTAATTACAGTGCCTGGGTAGCGTAGTCGTTTTCTTAGTGGGAAACTTGCGTTACACTTTTAAGGTAAAATATAAGTATTACACAACATCACATACACTGATCTGAACGAGTAGTAAGTATCTTAAGCACTTGTGTTACGAATATCAGAATCAACAGTGGATACACAAATATACTTAAATACATTTAATAACACACCGAGACACGGAACAAACACCGGTGTTCGTCACACAAATATTTTTCCCGGGTAGGAATCGAACCCACGACTCTTGGGCAGGTAGGGAACCTGGGTCACTAACCATTGTTTCACCGAGCCAGTCACAAGAAAGAGGAAGTCAGCCACAAAAGAAAATCCTATTTTTAAAAGTAATCTCTGGATATTGAATATCTGCTGTGCTACGGAAGAAATTCTTCAACTGCTTTTGTTTATTATTAAATTCAAGTAATGTAATATTGAGGAAATATCGATGCCCGACTTGTATGTCGCTTAGACAAAGATTTAAAATGACCTTTTAGCCTTTTTAGACATGCAATACGGCAACAGCTTCGTAAAATTTGGTATTAAAATTATTCAAAGCTACGGTTTTTCTTATCATTTACTATTAGTAATATTGGAAGTAGCGGTAATGTTCATTGGTATTGGAAGCTTAACTCAAATAGAAAAATTAAATTATAGTAGGTTTTTTTTCCGCAGTTCAGGGTTAAGAAAATTAATAGTTACATTTTGTATAATCCTTCCGAATAAATACTCACTTGTCTTTAAACCATTACTCCTGAAGAATGGAGAGTTCAAGTACCGCTAATTTGAACAAACTCTTTGCTTTAAAATATAAGTTTGAAAAAATAAAAAAATGTCTAACGTTCCCTTCCCTTCAAGTTTTCTCTCGTCTGGAGCGGATATCTTCCATCAACTAGCTATCATGTTAATGAAACAACAATACCTACGGTTACTCCAACTGTGGTGGGTATCGTTGTGATTGTTAATTATCCTAATGATGTTAATGATGACAATTAACGGAACAGACAATGTATATATTGTCATTAATATAATAAGATTATGTGCCGTGAATGTAACATTAGAACTCATGTAAGACCATGAAACAATTACTCCGTGATACTTGTCTGAATGTGTTTGAATGTTATGTAAGTACAACAATTTTGGATACAATGTTTTTTATCGTAAGAAATAATCTTTTCATAACTTTTTTAAAAAGCAATGAGTTATTTAGTATGTCTTGTTATTGTAAATACCTTTACTTTTAAATACATAGATGACATTTCTTTGTTGGCCATTTTTTACATAATTTCGTTTTATGAGTAAAATACAGAATAAGCGTATTCGTCACCAAATTACAATTGAATTTGGAATTGTCATTAAAATAATCGTTATTTGTATGTATTTTTCCAGCCAGCAATAAAATTAGGTTTTCTTTTTTATGCATTTAGCTAATGAAAGAGAATGTAACCTAATTCATTCAGTATTCCAGACTGAACGCGTCTACACCTGATCAGCACCAAAGTCAAGGAATTCTGGCTGTCTTGAAATTTTATACATCATTAGGTAGGCATCCACAAAAGAGTCCTCCCTCCTCTGTAATTAGGTATCTATTATGACTTAGGGTCCTCTCATACAGAGGCACATAAAAATACGTGTTAGAAAAGTAAGAATAATTATATTTACTAAGTATCATTTAGATTTATTACCAGAAAAACTAAAGCTCTCATGCTTTAGTTATGCTGGTGATTTCAATTCAAGAATGAAGTCTTCTTCTTCCATTTGCAAGTTTAGATAAAAACAATATTGTCAAAATCAGAAGATTGTCCAGGGTCGTTAAAAAATACTATATTATTTTTTATGATATTCTCTGCAGCTAGTGCACGCCACGATCTGTGGAGGCCGTAATAATTTTGTGAACTAAAAATTGTAAACAAAAAAAAATCAATTTTAAATACACGTATCACTAAAAAATATAAATAAATAATCCGAACATTTATAATCATCTGGGTACATGAATTTGATATGTTGTTGAAGGCGGTGCCGTTTATATTTCATGGGGCCACCTCAGAAGTGAACTATCTAACAACTTTTTTTTAAATCCGTCTATAATTGACAAAAATATTGGTGAACTAACACGAAAAAAAAAATTATACATAACAGACGAATTGAGAACCTCCGCCTTTTTTGAAGTCGGTTAAAAAGTAAGGTGTTTTGGCGGTAAATCGATAATATCATAAAGTAATCGTAACTCTATTAGGACCCTGTTGAAATAGGACCCTAATCGAAGTCTTGTGAAGGCCGAGCTCATCTTGTGGCGCCTCGACGCTTAAATTAATTATCTCTGCCGCTAATTGCGGCGCCATATATTAAAATGTACCTAGATATTCGCTGGAATATGAAATTATAAGGTAATTAGAATAGTGTGTCAAACGTTACTCTATCTTGTATGGGAGGGTAACAAAAAACTCTTGTTGGATATTAGGTACAATACAATACTATGGATATTAGGTTTTAGAAAAAGAATTAAATCCTCCAGGCAAGTCTTATTCTTGAAAAATTCGATTATTCATCATCATCATCATCATTAGCCCATATACGTCCCCACTGCTAGGGCACGGGCTTTTGATTATTTTGATATAATTCACAAAAGTGGGAAAATATTTACAAAATCTGGTAAAGATAAAATGCTCCAATTGTGTATTGTGTAAATGTTTTAATAACAAGTAAAAGGACCCATGGAACTGACTCACTGTAGCTAGTCACCTATAATATTTAAATCCAATAAACAAAAACTTAACAAATGCAAAAAATTAATCATAGTTTGTTTATTTCCGGCGGATATAAACTACACGGGCATAGCATTGAATGAAGACTAAAAAAAGTAAATACGAAAAAACGCGTTAGAATGTGCTGTTTTTTTATGTTAGAAAAATAATGATGGACTATTGGTGCAAAAACATTTGCCCCGAAGATCTATCTCGGTAAATATTTGTTCGTAGCAATGGTGCACCCGCTACACATGAATCGATGAGAAAAATAGACGATCAGGCAGCTACAGTTGGCTCGGGTGAAATTGAAATATTTGAGACGAGATTGATGTTTGCCTTTCGAGAATCCAAAGAGGTAAACTATTAACGCTAGAGGTATTACTTTTAAATATGGTATTTATTATGGTTAAAACCAATTGCAAGGATTTTAAGCTATTGCATAGCTTTTATCGCGGGCTTTGAGCGCGGCGACCGAACCAAGAAATTCCGTAACAAAAAAAACCTCACAATCGTCTAACGTCGTTTCAGTTCGGTAGACTTCGGCACGGTGTTTGTGTGCGTGCGGTTAGACGTATTGTACGACTCTACGAAACTCGCACGAATCGAGAGGAGCTGCTCCGAAATCGGACGATGCTATACCGCGGCAGTCCCCGAGTGCCACACGTCTTTTTTGTACAGTACCGAGCAATCATTGTTACTGTAAACTTTGAATTTAACTATTCTCGAGATAGAGACGCGAATTGAAAACACGAGACCTATTTGAATTTTTTGATCTGAATTGTCTGAACTGGTTGATCTAAAATTGTAAACAAAAAAAAACCGCCTTCAAAAACCCGACTCACTAAAAATTACAAAATAATATAATACGAACATTTATAATAATCATCTGGGTATGAATTTTATATATTGTTGAAGGCAGTGCCGTTTATATTTCATACAGACAAGCACACAGTGCTTCATTTTCCTCAAAATTTTGATTGGCACCGACTTCAAAAACATATAAAATTCATACCCAGATGATTATTATAAATGTTCGTATTATATTATTTTGCAATTTTTAGTGAGTCGGGTTTTTGAAGGCGGTTTTTATTTGTTTACAATTTTTTTTCATACTTTTTAGTGTTACATTTTTTTCACCCTATTAGTTCAGCTCACCTGTAATACTACTGATATTATAACTAGTAGTCTTAATATGTATACAGTATTGAAAGAATTATCCTTTTACTCCAAACAAGTAAGGAGTTGACCTTCCATCATCAGCTCAGCATCATAACATTATGATTGCCAGAAGCAAATGCCAATATAACTTCAGAAAATATGTAAAACGCGGCACATGTGCCTATAAAATTTTAGGGGTGGCCTCGATTTCTCCTGGATTCCATCATCAGATCCTAGACTGGTCAACCTAATAGTTTAGCTCACCTGTAATGCTACTGATATTATAAATAGTAGTCTTAATATGTATACAGTATTGAAATAATTATTCTTTTACTCATAACTATTAAGGAGTTGGCCTTAGATCATCAGCTCAGCATCATAAAAGTATGACAGCCAGAAGCAAATGCCAATATGACTTCAGATAATATGCAAAACGCGGTACATGTCCCTATAAAATTTGAGGGTTGCCCTCGATTTCTCCTGGATCCCATCATCAGATCGGAGACTGGTGAAAATGGGACCACCTCGGAAGTGAACTCTATCCAACCAAAAAATTTTTTTTTAAATCCGTCTATAATTGACAAAAATATCGGTGAACATACATAAAAAAAAATATTATACATACAGACGAATTGAGAACCTCCTCCTTTTTTGAAGTCGGTTAAAAACAAATGAACGATAAATGATTTGGACAATTGGACTACAGATCGTCGGATCACAGTCGTGAACAAACCTGCACATCTAAAAAGAAATTATATGGTTGTGTAGTCAACCAACCCGCACTTGGCCAGCGCGGTTGACTAAGGCCTTATCGTCCTAGTTTAGGGTAGGCCTTTGCCCCACATTTGGGGACGTAAATGAGCTGATGCCAAATAGCATGTCAAAGCTACAATTTTCAGAGCTAATTGATCGCTCATAGGAAATCTAATTATAAAATTAATATGTAGAGCCACAAATACACGTTGAATTATCAGCTATCATTTGTCAACGTTGTATTCGAATTAATGAAGTATTATTTATGTAGGTGTTGTTAATCCTATCGAGCATAGGCATAGAGCCTATGTGTTGTCAATTACTAATTACATTTGTGGTCCCAACTGATGCTGAACAAAGGTATAGCTATGTAATGGATGAAATTTGAAACCCTAATGTAATTTACGTCACAACTAAAATGTTCAACAGTCAGCAAAAATCTCGTAAAACGTTACTTTTTCGTTAATGGTCACAGCCTATACTACCTTTACTTAAGTTTTGAATTAAATATGCGATTCATATTTTGAATATTTAAAGCATATTATTATGTCATTACCATTTATGTAGAGCGAGAAATCAAATTAGTTGTATAGGACCTTTTATTCGAATAAATATACAATTATAAGGCGTCTGACCGATTTCGCTCATAGCGGCTGATAGCAGTCGGACAGCAATCCGACATGTCCGATAAGAGATCAGGCAATGGACCAGGACCACCGACTTAACGTGCTTTCCGAGGCACGGGAATGCAACCGTCAACTTCCTAACACCGGGCTGAGTAATTCATTTTAAGAAAAACTCACACAAATTTTGCCCGACCACGAACTCGAACCGGGGACCTTACGCAACGCTTGCTTCCAATAGACCGACGAAGCAGTTATACACTAACAGGGATACAAAATGTGTAAAAAAATAATAATTTTTACTGATATCAACCGCTAACTAACAGTCTTAGTGATCTTCTTCTTCTTATCGTATGGTTGATGAACAACCTGGTGTCAGAGTTTTTTTTAAACCGCCCGTGGTGGCATCTCGCATGGCAAGCAACGACCTTAACCACTCGGCCATCGACGTTTTTTTTAGTCTCATTTTAAACTTTAGTTACGGTACCCAAAAATGGAGGTTTCATCACGGAAGAGTATGAATTATCCGGTAAAGAATGTGTGTATCAGGAGTGTAGATATAATTAGGTATTGGCAGCACCTGGCAGCCTCCCAGGCAGGATGTAGGTTAAGCGGTGCTCCGTGCCGAGCTATTTGCTGGATAATGGATCGTTAAATACCTATCTAATGCGATTCGCTTTTTAAATACAATGTTTTTAAGTAAGACGTGCAGTACCGATGAAATGGTTGCGTCTCATGTTATGTTTAAATCCAATCGGTTTACGTAGAGACTCTAATAATATTCTAATAATATTGGCTTAGTTAACAAGAGTTATAAAATAAATATTCTGGTGATTTGAGAGTTTTCTGTGAATATCTTGTCACATTGTGAATTTACGCTACTGAAAACTTTAGGAATATACTTTGAGTATGGACTTTTATATTTCATTAAGTAATCAATTAATTAATTATAGTGTCATAAACCATTGTTACCCTCATAGTTCATTGAACAAAATTACTAAACATATTGAGAATTCCAATTATAATGATAACTCCATAATAATACTTATGATAGGTAATGGCCAAAATCTTTGTAAAAAAGATATACTGTTTGCTTTTTCTAAACTTCTGGCACTAAATGTTAAAAAGGTGATTATGTGTGCTATTCCATTCTCAAAATGTTACACATATGAACAAAATAACAGTATTCACATATTGAATACACAAATGTATAATTTATCATATAGTCATAGCGACAAATTTGTGTTTTTTGACACAAACAAATTTATAGATAATAAGTTTTTATTGACTGGTAAAACCTTTTATTTGCCTACAAAAATTAAAAAACAGCTAACAGCATTGTTAGCATATAATATAAATAATTTATTTATTAAGACTTTGGAATTCGTTCCAAATAATTTAAATTTAATTATAAGACAATAGAGGACGTCTCTAGCCATTCCATGACAAAGGAAAAACCTACCAATCTTATTATTATTCACCAAAATATACAGGGTCTATCCGGCAAAGAATTAGAGTTAGAATTGTTTTTAAATGAAAAGAATGTCCATGTGTTATGTCTCTCTGAACATTGGTTGAGACAACATGAATTAATTATTAGTATTAATGATTATATACTAAGTAGTTTTTTACTAGAAGATCTCTAATAAGAGGGGTCACTCATTTTATTAAAAAATCGCATAAATATAAAGAGCGTCGAGACATTGTCTCATTGTCCATGGAAAGGACAATTGAGCTGTCTTGTGTTGAAATAGAACAATATATTATAATTTGTGTATATAGGCCACCATTAGCTAATTATTTCCTATTTGAGGCCCCTATGGAGGAAGCTTTAAGGAAAGCATGTGCCAGCAATAAACAGGTGATTGTATGTGGGGACTTTAATATAAATATCCTAGAAAATTCGTTGAACTCCTTAAGGTTCATAAATCTTTTTAAATCGTTTAATTTATCTCACATCTTTAATGAACCAACTCGCATCACTCCTACCTCGGCCACATGTATAGATAATATTTTTTGTAACTGTTCTGTAGAAAATAAATCTATAGTTAATTTTATTAATTCTGACCACTGTGGTCAAATGGCAGCTTTTGAGCATCATTGGACTCCAATGCCATCTATCATAACTTGCAGACCAATAACTACAAGTCGAATAGAAAAGTTTAAAAATAATATTAGCTATAAAGTTTCTGTAATGGACTTTCAAGCAAACCTTAACAGTAATCAGTTATATAAGAAATTGTTTAATGTTGTAGAAAAAGAGTTTAACGGAATATTTACCAAAAAAGAAATTAAAATTAATAACTCTAAAATAAAATTTAGTAATTGGGCTACAACAGGGATATATACAAGTAGACGGAGACTTTTGAACTATATGATCTCAAAGCCAACTCTAAAGACCCGGCCCTTACAGATTATATTAGAAACTATTCTAAAATTTTTAAAAAATCGTGTGCAGTAGCTAAATCGCTCTATCTGAAAAATAAAATACACAATGCTACTAACAAAAGCAAGGCCATCTGGCAAATCATTAATAAAGAGACTTGTAAAAACAATACTCCAAATCACAAGATTTCTCTTAAAGTAGATGATGTAATATTAGATTCTGATGCTGATATAGCTAATGCATTTCAATCATATTTCTCAAATATAGCTGTTACAACGACAAGCAGTTTGTCTTCTAGTCCGATTCTTGCTCAATCGCTTTTAAAGGCTCATGTAAGTGAATGCGCGTCTTCCTTCAAGTTTGACTACATCAATGCGCAAGTAGTTGTGAAAACCTTTAAAGAACTTAACTTAAAAAAGTCAGAGGACTTATGGGGACTCTCAGTGGACATACTAAAAAATATAATATATACAGTTGCTCCACTTTTAGCAAAAACATTCAACAAATGTGTTAATGAAGGCTGTTTTCCTGATTTGATGAAGTTAAGCAAAATCATTCCTTTGTTTAAATCAGGTGATGATAGTGACCCTTCTAATTTCAGACCTATATCCTTACTACCAGCATTTAGTAAAATTTTTGAAAAAGTTGTATTTAGTCAACTGCTAAGCCATTTTAATTTAAACAATTTATTACATAGCAATCAATATGGATTCTCTAAAGGGAAATCCACGACAGATGCTGGAGTAGCTCTTATTAAACATATTTTTGATACATGGGAAAATAAGCAGGATGCCATAGGCATTTTCTGCGACCTATCCAAGGCGTTTGATTGTGTTAACCATCAAACCCTGCTACTTAAATTACGCCATTATGGCATCTCGGGTAACGCACTTAGTCTAATTCAATCATACCTGACAGGCAGAACCCAAAAAGTTAATGTAAATGGGACTAGTTCTTCTGGCGCCCCATTAGTTATGGGAGTGCCACAGGGCTCGATATTGGGGCCTCTATTATTTATTATTTATATTAACGATCTCCCTTTCTTTACCAAAGACACATGTGAGATAGTTTTGTTTGCAGATGATACATCACTTCTATTTAAGATGGACAGACAGCAAGAAAATGTTGACGAAGTAAACAAGGCTCTCTCACGAGTTCTGCACTGGTTTACTACTAACAATCTAATGTTGAATGCCAAAAAAACCAAATGTGTCAAGTTTTCAATGCCCAATGTGAGACAAGTCAGCACCATAATCAAAATGAACAATGAACCCATTGAAGTCCTAAACTCAACGGTGTTCCTTGGAATCACTCTAGATTCTAAATTGCAATGGGGACCCCATATTGGTACCCTGGCAGGAAGACTTAGCTCTGCGGCATATGCTGTTAGAAAAATTCGACAATTAACTGATGTTGAAACGGCAAGATTGGTTTATTTCAGTTACTTTCACAGCGTTTTGTCCTATGGTTTGCTTTTATGGGGATCAGCTGCTGATATCTATAGTATATTTGTATTGCAAAAAAGAGCAGTAAGAGCCATATATAACCTCAAACGACGTGATTCTCTCAGAGATCGGTTCAAAGAGTATAATATTCTTACAGTGGCCTCCCAATACATTCTTGACTGCTTAATGTATGTGTATAAAAATATACAATACATTCCTAAAAAATCTGATAATCACCAATTCAATACAAGAAATAAACATAAACTTGCTATTTCACATTTTAGACTAAGTAAAGTTAATAGCTCCTTTGTTGGACTAGGTGTAAAAATGTTCAATAAATTACCTGATTGTGTTACTAAACTACCTATACAGCAATTCAAATCATGTATTAAGAATGGTCTTCTTAAGAAAGGCTACTATAAAGTAGAAGATTATCTCAATGATAAATATGCATGGACTAATAGTTTAAATTAAATTTTTGATATTAATTATGATTTTTTTTCTTATGAATTAAGTTTTTGACATTAAATATGATGACATTCTATTGTTATTAATTTTGACATTTTTCATGAACTTTTTGTTCCTATTATTATATTAGTCTTATTTTAATAAGGCAATGGCTGTAATTAATAAAATTCTACCTATGTAAGCTTTGTTATGCAGACTGGATTTGTTATGGTATTCTGAACATTGTTATCTTTGCTCTGGTGCTTTTTATTTTAATTATCGTTATTTTTAAAGGTAGTAAATATTGAACTGATACATTTATGCTATGGCACACCCAGACTGTATGACTTGGCTCATTTACATTTTGTAACATGATTGTCGTTAAAAAGAGCAACTATCGAGTTTCTTGCCGGAGTCTTCTCGGTAGAATCGGCGTTCCGAACCGGTGGTAGAATCTTATTATTAGTAATGTGACGATTTATAAGTGCATGTAATTGCCTATATGAATAAAGACATTTTTGATTTTGATTTTGATTTTGATATTAAAAACATTTGACAGAAAACAAAACTCTACCTGTCACAACGGAGATCTATATCTTCAGGAAAGATTATTGATTTCTAAGAGCTGAGAGTAAAATGATGCATAATTTTTTTGTTAGATACTGTAGTAAAATAAAAAAAAATAACGTAGTCAAAAAAAAATCCAACCCGTAGAGGAATACAAAAATAACGGTGTGGGGTCGTACCCAAGGCTTCTGACAATCAATATGCAAATACAGAATATGCAGTTCTAAGTGATGACCACAATCTGCCAAACAAAGTTTCAGTCAGAATCCGCACTAGTTTGTAACCAAATCTTGCTCTAAGTTACGTGCTTACGCAAGCAATTCGCCAGTGCAACTTTCAGTAAATTGTTGTAGAGCAGAGTACCTCTCTAGCTGATGCCAGTTCGATTCCCCGCATTGTCTCTATGTAAACACCGTCCTTCCAGCTAAGTTAATTAACTTAGTTGCGAGTACTTTTGAAATAGGGCTCCTAATTTAAACTTAAATTAATATAGTAGGTTACATCATGTGCGGTTGTTTTCAGAAGAGAAGGCTCTTGTATGGGCGTATTATTAGTTTTTGAACTGTGGTTAGACTTTCGGCTAGGTCTGAATGTGTAAAGTAACTATGATTCAAAGAGCTCGATAACTTATTAAATTGCGGCGGTACTCGCTGTATATGGAAATTACCGTAACTGTAATTTTATATATACGAAAAAGTAACTTTGTCTGTCTGTTTGTCGCGCATTCACGCCAATCCTTAGCAAGTTAACTAAACTGATTAAAATTTGATACAGTCTAGAGACTGTTTTGCGTCCATTATTAAATTTCCTTCTTTTAGAAAAGACATCACAGATTGATTTCAGGTCTTAGTAAAATTGCAAGGTTTCTCCAACACAATTTCCGCGATACGCATTATGACAAGTGTGCACATTCACGCGCGATCGAAACGAAAGTGTCGATTAAACGCGCCACAATAGACCAAGGATCTGCCAGCCATTGTATCGTGGCCATATTTAACTTCCCGCTTATTTACACAAATGATGGCGGATTACTCCAGAGACCTGCGCCCCGGCACAAACGCTTTTCCAATAACAACTGCCCCTGGATGAAAGCCTTTATGGATCGTAAATAGAAAATTATAGTCTGTCCGGGACACGGGTCATTTTCATTTGCGTTCAAATCTAACGATGGTCCCGGATAGTTGGGAAGACGGCGAGTTTAATGATAATAAAATGAATTCATCGGACAATATAGGACGGTCCATTGTTATCTAATTGGTATTTGTACGCAGTATCAATAAAGCATCATGACTATTTTGACGATTAAGAGAGCGTTAACGTCTTCCACTTGGCAAGTTATTTTAGCAATTAATTAGGTATAATTATTTTTATATAAATATGGGTTTGGTATTGTTTACCTAGATACCCGAGTAATCTGATGCCGTAGTCCTAAAATGTAGGTATGCCCTGGTAAATATGGATAAGTTGGTTTATTTATTGGTTTTTTGTTTATTATGCTTTTTTTTATTGAGAATTTAAGAATATTTAAACCTATTCCATTTACGAAACTTATGAGGAATGTACCTCGTAGTTTGAACATATTTTACTCGTAGGTCTCGGTCAGGCAACACTTTCAGCCTGGGAAATTGTGATAAGATACTTTAAATTTACTCTTGAATTGTTTTGATTTAATATATTACCTCAAAGGCGGTGTTAGTTATTACATTAAAATAACCATCACGGTCTTAATACTGGTATATAAGTTAGGTGTAAAACTGAAAAAAAAATTGAATATCATTCCGAGTGTTTCCAAAGGAATACGATCCAACTCCTTAAATTTTAGGTACGAAAAATATAAAGGTTCTTAATTACACTTTTTGAAGAAGTCAAACGATGCCGGCACTCTGATAAATTGAATGTAAACCGTAAAATTATTCCCGTTTGAAACCTTGATGTTGTGAAATATTCAATGAGAAACAGGTCCGCAGGGTCAAGATGGATGCGGACTTCAGTAATAGAGTATAATTGTACAGAGGGGCATTCCTGTTAAAATTATAAATGGTGAGAGTGAAATTCGGTAGGTATTTCTTAGTATAGAGAAAGAACTTTTATGTTACTTTTTAACCGAATGCCCTATAATTCTTTGTCGAAACGTTTGTCGCGATAAACGACTCCACGCGGACTGTCGTGGGTGGGATGCTATTTGATAATAGAAAAAAAATTCGGCATCCTTTGACCGATTCCCGTGGTAACTTGCTTTCACTTTTGTGTTACGCAAATCAAATTAAAAAATTAGTCGTACAAAAACCTTCCAGACAAACACTAAAAAGAGCAACATATATATTTTCCAGACAGCTATTTTATCCTAAAGTCAAACTGCAACGTGTGCCATTGTTAGATTGACGCATTAAGTTGGGGCTACACTTACGTTAAAGACCTTCATTGCGAGGTCGGTCCCTGTTCGTGTGGTATCTGCCTAAGTCTGCCTGTTCACCAGAGAAGAGCGAGGCTGCAGAGTGGAGAAACAAGGAAATAGTATCAATAGGATACAAGGAACCGAAATTTGGTGAAGACGTATTAGTTAAAGATTCTCCTTTTCTCCAATCCGCTGCCTTGATGGACATGCCTGTCCAGGCCCTTCTGCGCTCTCTTCCTCTTAGCGTTTTCCTTTGAGTGGCATGTTGCGAACGGCTCAAGTCTTTGCGGTGTCCTCACAATTAACTTAAGGGCGGATCAACCCTGAGACGCTCTGATTGTTATCTGAGGTGCAAGATCAAAGATTAGGAAACACACCGGACACTTCTGTTATAGTCCTCCAATCTCTTGCTTCGTGGACATTTTGACTTAATAAACAATGATAACAGTTTCATTTTAAGCTGCACTGACAGTTCCATATTAAACAATATAAATAAATATAAATATATACTAGCTGCGCCGGCATCTTCGTCTGCGTAGAATAGTAACTTTTGCCTGCATTTTTAATTTCAGGAAGATTGTTTTTAAGAAATTACAGGAAAAATAAATAAAGATACAAAAATTATAAAAACTATTACAAAATAAAATATAATTAAACTTTGTCATTGATTTGATAAATATCCATTAAAGAACCTGAAATTGTTTACAGATTAATAGGTGATAAACAACATACATATCACATTTTTCATTACAAATCGGCCAACTAAAAGATAAAATTCACTCGCACAATACATTTTTTTTGTCTAAGCAATAATCTAGCCTGAGAGGAAAGTGGTAGCTAAGACTCACAAAATAATTTTACGCATTTTAGTACTAAAACCACGATATTTTTATTAAATTTATTTGACAGGAACAGGGTTCAATGGTTGCAAACAGCATACTGTACCTATGTAGTGATGTTTGATATCAGGATAACTTCAAAAGGTAAAAAATACAAAACTACCGATCCACTGTCTCAAAATATCTATAAAGAATGTGTGTCGCCATGTGACGAATTTATCAGTATTTGCTTTGCTACTTTGTTTTGTGCCACTTTTGCGCATTGTTTTTGTATATTTCTCGTAGATTGTATTGTATTCGTAATAAAACACTGAGATAATAACGTAAAGCGCAATAAAATATAACTTATGAATTACTTTTTGTATTTGAAACAATATTGCGAAATAATAGAGCATAGTGACATCTCTTTAACTAACCAAGAACTAAACACTCATCACGTCATATCAAATCTGACAGCATTTGACATGACTTGCCAGCTAAGAATGTGATAGTTGGGGAGCCCAACGGGAGTTTTTGGAGTATTGATCAGACTCAGACTCTGTCTTGTAAGATTTTTAAATGGGAGACTCCTTGCACCCTTTCATGTACCTCTGCCGTGTATGTACACTTCATACGGGAGGGAAGGGGTGCGTGATCGTAAATAGGATAACTGCTGATGCTAATTACAAAGACACTGTTAAAAGAATTGGGCAGAATTATGAAGAACTAATAATCTCTGATGGTTTCCATCCATCCGACCCTAAAATCGCGCCTATAACCACAATTACTAAAACCTTTGACACAACAAAGATCCAAGGGGCACTTGACCAGTTTTCTAAGGATCTATGTGATTTTATTTGTAACGATCTGTATATACGATAACTTTCTTTAATTTTATAATGTCCAACATTTTTACGTGAATGTTTATAAATTTCCCTTTATTTGCTCAGAATAGCGATATCCCTCTATGAATATAAACATTCAGATAATATCGAACAGTCTATCAATTGGAACAACACAACCCACCAATGTAAGCCAGCAAGCAAATATCGGACAACTGACCACCTCCATACCGAAAACCAGGTAATAGAGAAATGTAGCGAATTCAATAAACCTTTGAACCTGGCCTTTGTGGATTATTCAAAGGTTTCGACGGTATCACCCACATCAACCCATTTAGCTTTCTCTTCTACAGCAAAACATCGAACCCACATATAGAAAAACTTCTCCAAATCATTTAACAACAAAGCACAGCCGATATCAAACTGCACACTGAAGGCCTGACATTCAAAATACAAAAAAGAGTTAAACAGGCTGACTCCCTATCACCAAAGCTTTCAGTAGCACGCTCCAAGAAGTCTTCAGGTCACTATGATATTCTTAGGAAACAAAAGGAATTGGTGTAGAGGATAGGCGACTGATAAACTTTCGCTTTGCAGATGACATTTTCCTAGACGAAATACGTATACATCGACAGAAATTGAATAAATGCTCGAACAATTGAGTGCAGAAAGCGTTGACGTTAGACTGACGATGAATAGATCCAAAACCAAGGTCATGACCAACAGCATCACTGATTTGGTGGATTGCAGTCAACGGGCAGGTCAAGCAATGTGTAGAGGAGCATACTTGAGCTAGGCAGTCTCCTTCGAAGACAGGCAGGACAAAGAAATAATCCGTAGAGCAGACAACGCCTGGAAAAGCTTCTGGTCCATGAATGGGTATATGAAGGGTGATCTTCTTATATCACTGAACCGCAAACTCATCGACGTTTTCATACTGTCTATCCTAACACATCTTGGTCCCCCACCGAAAATCAGAAGTCCAAACTCAAGGTTTTACAAAAAGCTATGAAGCGGAGTATCGTAGGTATTAAGTTAAAATAAAATATACCACCATCCACTCCCGTACTGGTATTGTTGTTGGTTAAAACTGATGTATGGTATGTGATATGAATTGTGCGAGGATGAAGAACAATAGATGGACCAGACTTGTTACACATCGCGTGCCTGAAGACGATTTTCGCCGAAGAAGACCTGAGAAAAGGTGGTATGACGATCTGGTCCATGTATCAAAGAACTGGCAAGTCCTAGCATTGGACAGAGAGCAGTAGATGAGTTTGAAGGATCTTTGCCCAGCACTGAGGTGATACAGGTTAAGAAAAAAAATTACAGATTATTATACATACAGCAGGACTTCGATATCAACTTGAACCTCCTGCATAAAAATGTAACGCGCTGAAGTATCTCAAGATTATGGATTTTTCAACAGACACAAAGATTAATTATAACTTTGTGGTCCAAATCGTTACAATGTCACTTTTTAGGGATTATTTAACATGCACTTTGAATGACTGACACGGTCAAATAACTTTTTTTTTCAGCAGCTTGTTACCAGGTAGCCCTCCTGCATTAATCGCTGTCCTCCCACTTGTAAAGAAAGTGTAATATACTTTTCGTTATCTTTCTATTCCGATTCCATGTCGTTCGAGTAACTGCAAATCTAGCTATTTACCTCCCCTACTATGACATTTTGCTCAATAAAGTAGTCCGTATAGTCCTAGTCAGAAGGTTCATTTTGGTCGATATACTTTTACCATTTTTTGTACGTGATCCAATAAAGTTAGATTTCAACTATCCTACAGGAATTTCTGTGACTAAAAGAATTTAAGATCTTGACCGGGGATGTATGGTACCACCATGCAAAAATTTCATTTAAATCGGTGTAATAGTTTCAGAGATCAGTCATTTATTTCGGTTTTTCGAATATCCCACGGGAACCAGTTAACTGTCAGTGATTTAAAGTATCCTATTGTTACGACCACGAGGGACCGGGCAAGCGGAATTAGTCTTATCGTCGTATGGATAAGGTCTATATTCGCTTGCATGGTCGTAGCGAGCTCTAGCGTGTTCTAGAATAATAATAATAGTGGTAGGACCTTGAAAGACCGTGCAAGCGAAATTAGTCTTATCGTCGTATGGATAAGGTCTATATTCGCTTGCACGATACTACGTCACACACTCTGGTCGGTCGGAGCGAGCTCCAGCGAGTTCTAGAAATTTCGATCCCCGCGAGAAGATTCTCGACGCCACGCGAAGAGCTGCGTCCTCACTGGGTATAAAAGCGGGATGTACGACGCGACGGGACAGTTCCGATTTGGGAAAGCGAAGCGAATCAGTCTCCTGCGAACTAAGAGTGATCGAGTGCGTTAACTGCGAATAGTTTCAGTGTAATTCAGTGTTTTAGTGTGATTCAGTGGTTTTAGTGTAATTTAGTGTCCCGTGTTTAGTGTTGTAATTAAGTGTCTTTAATTGTGTTTTTAAGTGTTTAATTGTGTAATTGTTAGTCGATAAATAAATTAATTGTCTTTTGGTGACTTTTGGCGTATCTTGAATTAAACGTACCCCGTTCCCGCAACACTATGCATTTTTCCGGAATTTAAAATACCTTCGTGTAAACTTTCATTTAAATTGGTTCAGCCGTTTAGGAGGTCAGTCGAAACAAACAAACAAACAGACAGAGACACAATTTTTTTAAGTATGGGGATGTGTTCTGCTACTCTCAAAACATGTCCCTGACTGGATTTTTTTGCGTTTTTCAAAAAAGTACAAGAATTTTTACCTCTACGTTTTTATTATAGTATAATATAAAGTTAGATTTTAACTATCCTACAGGAATTTCTGTGACTAAAAGTATTTAAGGTCTTGACCGGGGATGTATGGTACCACCATGCAAAATTTCATTTAAATCGGTGTAATAGTTTCAGAGATCAGTCATTTATTTAGGTTTTTCGAATATCCCACGGGAACCAGTTAACTGTCAGTGATTTAAAGTATCCTATGCATTTTTCCGGGATTTAAAATACCTTCGTGTAAACTTTCATTTAAATTGGTTCAGCCGTTTAGGAGGTCAGTCGAAACAAACAAACAAACAGACAGAGACACAATTTTTTTTAAGTATGGGGATGTGTTCTGCTACTCTCAAAACATATCCCTGACAGGTTTTTTTTGCGTTTTTCAAAAAAGTACAAGAATTTTTACCTCTACGTTTTTTACAAGCTTTTATTTAACTTGCAATGTATGTATGTATGTATGTTTGTGTGTTCGGGTGGAATTTTATAACTCAATTTTAAGGCACTTGCCCTCAACCGATTGAGCTGAAATTTTGCATGCACGTGTATATCCGATGACAATGCAATATTATTATGGCATGGAGCTGATCTGATGATGAAGTCGGAAGATAGCCATAGCAACTCAGTAATTAAATAACATAACCACATCGAGTTTGGGCTCATTTCATTCGACTAGATGAGTACTTTGGTGCTAGATAGTAACCAAGGTCTGATGATGGAGCCGGAAGACAGCCAAAGGAACTCAGTACTTAAACGACACAACCAAATCGAGTTTGGGCTCGTTTGATTCGCCTAGATGAGTACTTAGATGCTAGATGGTAACCAGGGTCTGATGATGGAGCCGGAAGACAGCCAAAGGAACTCAGTACTTAAACGACACAACCCCATCGAGTTTGGGCTCGTTTGATTCGCCTAGATGAGTACTTAGATGCTAGATGGTAACCAGGGTCTGATGATGGAGCCGGAAGACAGCCAAAGGAACTCAGTACTTAAACGACACAACCCCATCGACAAGGTGAAAACTAAAAAGTATAAAATAAATTAAGGTAAAAAAATCTTTAAAAACAAGCTTTTATTTAAATGCGCTAAAAAGAAAAAATAAACTTTTACACTATAACTTTACTGTCAACTTATAACATTTCAAATTCAACATATTTGACACAATTTATATGTTTTAAAAGCTTGTCGCGAGATTTAAGTACTCGTATTTACTTTCTTAGTTTAAAATTTTTAATAGGCAGGTATTTTAAAACTTGCTTTTAAAATTACGAGTAGGTACTTAAATCTCGCGACAAGCTTTTAAAACATATAAATTGTGTCAAATATGTTGAATTTGAAATGTTATAAGTTGACAGTAAAGTTATAGTGTAAAAGTTTATTTTTTCTTTTTAGCGCATTTAAATAAAAGCTTGTTTTTAAAGATTTTTACCTTAATTTTATTATAGTATAGATAGATATATTAAAGCTACTCACGACAAATAATGACAATAAAAAGTCCAATGAAACGCCTGACAACCTTAACGGATTAAGTGGTAATATGTACTAGTAGTTGGGGCAATATAATAAGTAGTTGTCTTGTTGTTTCTGTACTTCTTAAAAAAACGAATGAACTTTAAGTATCATTCCTGGGTAAATCACATGATTTATGGATATTTTAAACAATGCGATTTTTGAGAAATAAATTGTACCTATCGACAAATATTAAAGGATATTATACTAATTTGTCAAATTGGCAGAGAAACGAATGAAACATTGGATAAGTTTTAATTGTTTATTTATAAAAGCGTAAAAACATTATAAAATAGAAAACATTTTAGTAACAAATGCAATACAGTACATGGTACATATTAAAGTTTAAAAATAATACATTGTTCAACTTTTTCCTGGAATTACTTGATGGAAGAAGTTTAAAAAACAAAGTCAGTCTTAATTACCTGTGAATATAGTTTCTTGGCTTTTATCCTTTGGTTTAATATAAAAAGTTCCTTGGTAAAAGTATGTTATGGAATGAATTAAAAAACTTTTGTTAGTAACAAATAGAACTAAAACGGGTAATTGCGCCAGAAGTTTTAGTTTATGGACAAGTAGTTCAGTTAGTCGACAATACGCTAAACTACCGCTAAATGTTCTTTTTGCTTGAAAAACGAACAGAACTCATTTACACGTTTCGTAGAAAATTATAAAGCTAATTCAAACTTAAAAACTAAGAGTTTTGTTACATTCACAGGAAACAAATGCAGCTATCCCCAGTGCAGAGGCCACCACGGTAATGCATACGGCGACAAATCTCCGCGCATTGGTAGTCCACACATTTTCTTAATAATCTCTTTGTTGCATACATGCCTGAAAACCATAAGTACATATTTTTATTTGTTGACTTAATTCTATTAAAGCTCAATAGAAATTTTACATTCGAATAAATTCAGGTCCTAGTACAGGTGGGGTCATGAATGCGATTTTTTTCAAATTTAAAAAAAAATACATAAGTACACTTTCTAAGGCATAATATTGAATCATAGACCAACTATCTTATAAATGCTACATGCAAGCATAGGAGAGGAGTCAGATTCAATTGTGAATATCAAAGTACGAAGAGTGGAAGAGAGAGTAAAAAGAATCAGGGTATAAGACCTTATAGTTATTGCACAGGGATACCAGTCACCAAACCTCATAAAAAGACAAGGGGTGGTTAGTAAATTAATGCAGTATTCCGGAATGTTCTAATAGTGAAACAACTCAGTGTTAATGTTTCTAAGGAGGGTTTGGTCAATAACTAGAAAGATGCATGCCTTTATTTTAGCATCTGGACTCGCAAGATGTCGCACTTCCAGCAACGAAAGGTTCATGCCTTTATTTTGAAGATGAATAAGAAAAAATAATAATAATAAAGACTTACTATGTGAAAGATAGGCCTATAATATCTAGACTTATAAGATGTCGCATTTGCAGCGTCCATTGACGCATACACCGTCAGGGAAGCCCATGCGGCGACAGGTTTGGGCACACCATAGGGGGTTGCAATCGTTATAAGACACAAATGCAACCGGTTCTGATTCTGAAATGATTTCACAATCATAAAAAGAACCTAAACGGGTAAATCTAATAACAGAGGCGTAGTGAGTCTTGAATCTACAGACAGTAGGATCAGAATCGTTGACAGGAGTGAAATATTTCGGAAAATCGTATCGATCGTATAGTTTGCTATATCAACATGCAGTAACTAAAAATAAATATTCACTGACCTAAGTATTAACAAATCGAAAGCTTAAAGTTGCAAAACGGTATGAAATGTTTCCTTACCCAAGTTTTCCTTAAGTAAGGCTTGTTCAGCATTGTTATCCTCTTCTACGAGAACATAAGCATTGCGTTCCATCTGCTTCTCGTCTCTAGAGTCGATGTCATTGCCTAAAAAAAGAATTTTTCTATGAATATCTAAACATAAAACATAAGAAAACAATACTAAAACTGTTCCTATAGTTTTATTTGCCCAGCGGTGAGATGATAAGGTTCAACGAAAAAAGTTTCATCCTAACAATACTTACTCATCAAGGGGACATTTTCTTTATAGCATCGGCAGGTGTTGGCGTTGACACAGACACCACGAGTGAATCCTTTTGCCCGGCACGATCGGTTGCAGGCAGAAGTGACACACGCGCGAGGACTGGCTTCTACATAAAAAAAAAGTTAAGAAATCTCCCATCAAACTTGACATATCCCGGTAAGAATATCCAGATAATAACAAAACTTACATTACTTACAAAACTTACTTCCCCGTTCAGGCTACCCAGTCTGACCCCATGAATGCGAAATTTTTCAAATTTTAAATAAACTTACTTGAGTTGTCAGCTGATAGTTCGTTGTCTGCTTCGACATCTTTCATTATGTCTACTGCATTTTCGGCATCGTCTAAGCTTTCTGAAAATAAACCAGGAACAGGTACTAGTATCAGGTTATTCTTATTATGCGAAAAATAATTATTTTTTATCTAATTGACTACGACGATGGCAACGGAGTAGAAAGGCCACCCTGAAGACTTACTAGGATGTTATTTGACGCCGATTAGTAGAAATAATTTTTTATCTAGAAAATATTTAGTAAAAGCAAATAAAATCACGTTTAAACCTACGAAAATACTTTGAATTAACTACTAACCGCTCAATTCAGCAAAGAATAAGTAGCAACGGCAGATGTTGGCGCTGATGCAGTGACCGCGTGCGTACCCTCGGGACCGGCAGAACTGGTGGCACAGCGCGTTCATGCAGGCGCGGGTGGAGGGCAGACCTTCTGAAGATTGAAATATGGTTAAATTTAACATATTGGCACTTGTATTTCAATACTAATACATAAATCTTGAATGTTGTAGTTACCTTCTGCTGAAATTTGTCCAACGCTGTAATCTTCTGATTGCTCCGCCTTGTCAGCTACTTTAGCGACATTTTTCGCGTTATTATTATCATCTTTGTTGATTTCCACTCCGCTTTCGGAAGCATCCACGTTTTCTAAAGTAGAAACGTTCGATATTGAGTCTTCTTCTTATCGTATGGTTGATGAACAACCTGGTATCAGAGTTTTTAAACCGCCCGTAGGCGTCTGAGATATTGAGTCAGAAATATACAAAAAGTTTGCAGCCAAGAAATTTTATAATACAAAATTTACTGATTTTAACACCAAAATGAGTTTTGAAAGGAGTACGTACCGCTCAAGCCAGCGAAGAATAAGTAGCAACGGCAGACGTTGGCGCTGATGCAGTGACCGCGTGCGTACCCTCGGGACCGGCAGAACTGGTGGCACAGCGCGTTCGTGCAGGCGCGGGTGGAAGGTAGACCTTCTGAAGATTAAAATAAGGTTTAATTTAACATTTGACACCCGTTTTTCGATACTAGGCTGCATAAATCTTGAATCTTGTAGTTACCTTCTGCTGAAATTTGTCCAACGCTGTAATCTTCTGATTGCTCCGCCTTGTCAGCTACTTTAGCGACATTTTTCGCGTTATTATTATCATCTTTGTTGATTTCCACTCCGCTTTCGGAAGCATCCACGTTTTCTAAAGTAGAAACGTTCGATATTGAGTCAGAAATATACAAAAAGTTTGCAGCCAAGAAATTTTATAATACAAAATTTACTGATTTAAACACCGAAATAAGTCTTGAAAGGAGTACGTACCGCTCAAGCCAGCGAAGAATAAGTAGCAACGGCAGACGTTGGCACTGATGCAGTGACCGCGTGCGTACCCTCGGGACCGGCAGAACTGGTGGCACAGCGCGTTCGTGCAGGCGCGGGTGGAGGGCAGACCTTCTGAAGATTGAAATATGGTTTAATTAAACATTTTGACATCCGTTTTCGATACTAGCCTGCATAAATTTTAAATGTTGTAGTTACCTTCTGCTGAAAGTTGTCCTACGCTGTAATCTTCTGATTGCTCCACCTTGTCAGCCACTTTAGCTACATTTTGCGCGTCATTATTATCATCTTTGTTGATTTCCACTCCGCTTTCGGAAGCATCCACGTTTTCTACAATAGAAACGTTCAATATTTAGTCAGAAATGTACAGAAGGATTGCAGCCAAGAAATTTTATAATACAAAATTTACTGATTTAGACACCAAAATAAGTTTTGAAAGGAGTACGTACCGCTCAAGCCAGCGAAGAATAAGTAGCAACGGCAGATGTTGGCGCTGATGCAGTGACCACGTGCGTACCCTCGGGACCGGCAGAACTGGTGGCACAGCGCGTGCGTGCAGGCGCGGGGGGAAGCTGAGCCTTCTGTAGGTCAATTTAGCATCAGTAGATTCTATTGTATATACTTATAAGACTAGCCTAAAAAATATTTTTTTATCTTGGATTACCTTCAGTTGACATTTGTCCAACACTGAAGTCTTCTGTTTTCTCATTCTTGTCAGCCGACTTTACCGCCTTTTCTGCTTCATCATCATCGTCCTTACTTATGTCAACTCCAGTATCAGAAGAATGTTCATTTTCTGTAATAAATATAATTTTATTTATTAAACACTTATAATGTTCACTTGCAACGTGTGAGAACAAATATATACTCTGGTTTATCATGTATATATCAAATGGTACTTAATATTTTAATTTCATTTATAATACATGTAGAATAGGAAAATAGCAGGCGTCTCTAATATTTTAACTAATTTCATGTCATCATGCGAAACGACTGCATTTATTATCCAAGAAAGTGAGTTTCCTCTCCAAAACGACGGTGAAGTACTTACTGTTTGCTGCAAACCAGAACCGGTAACAACGACAGACATTGGCGCTGATACATTGGCCGCGCGCGTACCCTCGCGATTGGCAGAACCGGTGGCACGCCGCGTTTGTGCAGGCACGGGCGGAAGCTAAGCTGCTGGCTCCCTCTAAAAAAGTTTACACAACATCAGTTACATCTAAGATATTTTTCATTTAAAGAATGTGTCAATGAAAACATAAATAAAGACATGTGGACGTAAAATGAAATATTCCTTGCTTGTTTCATTACCTTCAGCTGCTACTTGTTCAACACTGAAATCGTCTGCAGCATCGGCATTGTTGATTAGATCCGCATCATCGTTGTCATCTTTGTTGATGTCAACCCCAGCTTCAGAGGCATCGATATTTTCTGTAATTAAAATAAATCTCTTGTTTTTATCCTATTTTGTTCATCAACATCCATAGAGATACATTTCAATGAAGAAAGACCGTATGAACGAACAATAGGGAAAGGTAACGTGAATAAGAGTTTCATTTCATTTCATTATTTCATTTCAGTTCTCGATTTAAGGAAGAGAAAAGTGTTTAAATGAATTTAAGCTTTTGAAACCTAAATTTTTTTTTAAATAGTAGATTCCCTAAAATTTAAACTTTTAACTAAAATAGGCAATTAATATGAGTAGAGTACTCACCGCTCAAGCCAGCAAAGAATAAGTAGCAACGGCAGACGTTGGCGCTGATGCAGTGACCACGTGCGTACCCTCGGGACCGGCAGAACTGGTGGCACAGAGCGTGCGTGCAGGCGCGGGGGGAAGCTGAGCTCTCTGCTGTAAGAAATAACACTCAATTTAGTTTGGTGCTCAGTAAAATGATTTTCAACGTAATACATTTAATTTTATGATCAAAAGTTTCAAAGGCTAATTAGTTAGCAAAAATTTTAGAAAAATATTTGTTTATTTATAATGACTTCAAGATTATGGTTTTAATTATATCAACCACTTCAGAATGTACTATTTTGTCATTTTATTTCGTTTTTATGTACTTACGTGAGGTATCGACACTGAAATCGACTGATACAGTCGAGTCTTCTTCTGACTCAAGTTCATTGTTGACAAACTTAACGGCTTCTGCGAAATACAATGTTTACAATTTGTTCATGGATGATAAAAATACATAACCATTTGCAATACGAGAAAAAGATGTAAAGACCATTTGCAGTTAGGGAATAATGGTTACTAAACGTTTTCAGGTGACCCGATTAAGTTTAAGAGTTTTCTTAGAAGTGGTTCTACTAGTTTTTGGGGATAAAATATATTTGAGCAAAAAGGAAGGACAGATCAACCAAAGAAAATGCTAGGTTCAGATTGAATTAGAACATATACAAGTTTAAACTGTCTTAATATCTTGTCACTGGTAACAATTTATTCATCATTGTATTTTTACAACAAAACACCTTGTGTTATTATTATTATTTCTTTATGAGGTATCTTACCTTCATCATCAGGTGCGTTAATCACAAAGACTGCCTGCGCCAGGCACAGGCAAGACAACGCTAATAAGGTTTTTTGCAACATTGCGCTTAGATTTTTCAGTCTGGACTAAGTCTTTACTGTGGCTAGAAATCAACCGGTTGTGGCTTTTATATCAATCGGGAGTTCTAGGGACTTAACCACGCGCAAAAAATGATGAATCAGTGAGCGATAGCCCACATATTAGGGTTGTCAAATGTAGATTAGCTGTGTTATTTGAAGTGAGTAAATATTATATATTTATTTCATTAAGGAGCTGATTTTAGTGTGATGTAATGATTTTGTGTATAAAAATGTTATGAAATACCAAAATATTTTAAATTCTCATCAACTTCATGGTACGAGTATATCATGTCTCGGAAAACAGTGTCAATATTATTTTAACTGTGTTTTGTATCAATTACCATTCCTCCAGATTTTTAAAAGTTTGACAACATCAACAATTACGTTCTTAGTCTTATAAAACTAGCTGTGCCAGCGGCTTTGTCCTTGTGAAAAAGAGACTAAGCCATTTTTTTTTATATTCCCGCGCCTACAAAATGGCCAGCAAGTGCGGAATGACGCGTGGTTAGCCTGCGCACCCAGTCTTTGCCCCCGTTTTTCACACGTTTTCTACTGTTTCTTCGCTCCTATTGGTTGCAGCGTGATGTTATATAGCCTTAAGCCTTCCTCGATAAATGGTTTATCCAACACAAAAATATTTTTTTAATTCGAATCAGTATTTACTGAGATTAGCGCGTTCAAACAAACAAACTCTTCAGCTTTAGTAGAGTTACACATGTTATTGTGAGTCAACTTTAAAAGATGGCATATGCTTTTGCGGGATATTTTTTAGATAACATTATGTAAAATATTTACGTCATACATGATTTCCATGTAACTTTAACCACTAAGACACGCGATGGAAGCTTAAAAAATGGAGTAACTTCTCTCGTTTTTCCAACATTTATCTTCACTTTTTGGCTTCTTTTGATTGTAGTGTGATGAAAAGTGTATATTAACCTGCTCATGAGTATAAAAAATAATTGTACCAAGTTTCGTTAAAATCCGTCGAGTAGTTTTTGTTTCTATAAGGAACATACAGACAGACAGACAAAAATTTTACTGATTGCATTTTTGTCATCAGTATCAATCGATACTGTACTAAACACCACCTGATAGTTATTTTGAATTCCTGCTCTACAGATTTATTAAAGTAAAGATAAAGATAAAGAGCTGTAAAGATAAATCATTTTTAGATCTCAGAAATGACTGAGAACCCTATAAAAGTCCTTCAACTAAGCATTTCAAGATTACAAGCGACTTCCAATGTAAGAACTAAGTACTTAAAGATAACGCTTTTAAAACCCTTGAATTATGAAGTGAACAATTGAAAACAGCGCAAAATTAACCGTTTAATAATTTTGACAGACTCTATGGAAATAATTGGGACACATCTAGTCAATACGGGTTATAGAATGATATTTTTTTTTATTAACAATTTGGTCAGCCCTTAGAGATGGGTACTTTTTATGTATCTAATTAGATAAGGAAATTATTAATAACTGGTCATCAACAATAACAACAATACTGAAAGATTAGGTAATAAGAACGATAGACTGATAAAGGATAAACAAACTTCTTCACTCATACTGCTTGAACTCGGCGTGTATTAAGAAATAATTATATATTTCTCAATAAACTCTCGCATTACGCACTTAGCAAGAGCTAACTGTAATATCAGTTGCATAATCAATAGGTATGTTGAAGGTATTGCAGGATATACAATAATTGCTATGTGTGAGGCAGGAACCAATAAACAAATAAAATACATGTTTATATGTGTTTCGGGGAATCGAACCCACCTTAACACGTTTCAAATACTTTAAAACAATAATAGTGCTATCGCTTCGCCTTGAGTATATCTTCTTATATATAAAAATGAATTGCCGTTCGTTAGTCTGACTAAAACTCGAGAACGCCTGAACCGATTTAGCTAATTTTGGTTTTGAAATGTTCGTTGTAGTCCAAGGATGGTTTAAATTGTGAAAAAATATAGAAAACATAAGTACTTATAGGGCGGTATGAAATTCGCCGGACCACTAGTTATTTTATAAAAACCTTCATCTTGAATACCTCTATTTATTAAAAAAAAACATCAAAATCCGTTGCGTAGTTTTAAAGATTTAAGCATACTTAGATACTTACAAACAAACGCGGTAAGCGACTTTGCTTTATATTATTTAGTAAAGTGTTTGGAATCTAACGCGTTTCTCATTGACAGTGAATGTTAGATTTGATTAAATCAAGTGTGATTAAAATTTTACATTATAATAGATTCAGCTTTCCCTTCGCTTGAATTCGTTTATAATGTAGGTAGGTATAATGACTCTCCTAAATTAGACTAAAATACTAGGTACTTTATGAAAAAATACAATTATTTTATTTTTTAACCTTTTTGTAAGCAAAAAAAGAAGTTTATGTCCTTTCGCAGGCTTTGAACTGCTGTACATATAAATTTTATACATGTATATTTTTTGTATTTTGTATTAGCTTCGGCGTTTTTTACGCGATTGACAGACAGAGTTACTTTTGTGTATATAATACAACAACCGTAATCGACGAGCATGCGTCAAGAGGTTGATGGATGTGGATGAAGCGAAAGAGGTAAGCCAGGACCGTAGCACTTGGCAGGATGTGATCTCTGCCTACTCTTCTGGGAAAAAGACGTGATTTGGTGTATGTAAACATACATATGTATTTAAAATTAAACCATTAATTTGGCACAAAAATATTTGATAACTAGCTGTGCCCGCAACTTCGTCTGCGTAGAATAGTAACTTTTGCCTGCATTTTTAATTTCAGGAAGATTGTTTTTAAGAAATTACAGGAAAAATAAATAAAGATATAAAAATTATAAAAACTATTACAAAATAAAATATTTAAACTTTGTCATTGATTTGATAAATATCCATTAAAGAATCTGAAATTGTTTACAGATTAATAGGTGATAAACAACATACATATCACATTTTTCATTACAAATCGGCAATAATCTAGCCTGAGAGGAGAGTGGTAGCTAGGACTCACAAAATAATTTTACGCATTTTAGTACTAAAACCAAGATAAAAACTTTAATTTATTTGACAGGAACAGGGTTCAATGGTTGCAAACAGCATACTGTACCTATGTAGTGATGTTTGATATCAGGATAACTTCAAAAGGTAAAAAATACAAAACTACCGATCCACTGTCTCAAAATATCTATAAAGAATGTGTGTCGCCATGTGACGAATTTATCAGTATTTGCTTTGCTACTTTGTTTTGTGCCACTTTTGCGCATTGTTTTTGTATATTTCTCGTAGATTGTATTGTATTCGTAATAAAACACTGAGATATATGATATGATAACGTAAAGCGCAATAAAATATAACTTGTGAATTATTTTTTGTATTTGAAACAATATTGCGAAATAATAGAGCATAGTGACATCTCTTTAACTAACCAAGAACTAAACACTCATCACGTCATATCAAATCTGACAGCATTTGACATGACTTGCCAGCTAAGAATGTGATAGTTGGGGAGCCCAACGGGAGTTTTTGGAGTATTGATCAGACTCAGACTCTGTCTTGTAAGGTTTTTAAAATGGGAGACTCCTTGCACCCTTTCATGTACCTCTGCCGTGTATGTACACTTCATACGGGAGGGAAGGGGTGCGTGATCGTAAATAGGATAACTGCTGATGCTAATTACAAAGACACTGTTAAAAGAATTGGGCAGAATTATGAAGAACTAATAATCTCTGATGGTTTCCATGGGGCGATGACCGTAGAATCGCGCCTATAACAACAATTACTAAAACCTTTGACACAACAAAGATCCAAGGGGCACTTGACCAGTTTTCTAATGATCTATGTGATTTTATTTGTAACGATCTGTATATATGATAACTTTCTTTAATTTTATAATGTCCAACATTTTTACGTGAATGTTTATAAATTTCCCTTTATTTGCTTAGAATAGCGATATCCCTCTATGTATATAAACATTCAGATAATATCGAACAGTCTATCAATTGGAACAACACAACCCACCAATGTAAGCCAGCAAGCAAATATCGGACAACTGACCACCTCCATACCGAAAACCAGGTAATAGAGAAATGTAGCGAATTCAATAAACCTTTGAACCTGGCCTTTGTGGATTATTCAAAGGTTTCGACGGTATCACCCACATCAACCCATTTAGCTTTCTCTTCTACAGCAAAACATCGAACCCACATATAGAAAAACTTCTCCAAATCATTTAACAACAAAGCACAGCCGATATCAAACTGCACACTGAAGGCCTGACATTCAAAATACAAAAAAGAGTTAAACAGGCTGACTCCCTATCACCAAAGCTTTCAGTAGCACGCTCCAAGAAGTCTTCAGGTCACTATGATATTCTTAGGAAACAAAAGGAATTGGTGTAGAGGATAAGCGACTGATAAACTTTCGCTTTGCAGATGACATTTTCCTAGACGAAATACGTATACATCGACAGAAATTGAATAAATGCTCGAACAACTGAGTGCAGAAAGCGTTGACGTTAGACTGACGATGAATAGATCCAAAACCAAGGTCATGACCAACAGCATCAATGATTTGGTGGATTGCAGTCAACAGGCAGGTGAAGCAATATGTAGAGGAGCATACTTGAGCTAGGCAGTCTCCTTCGAAGACAGGTAGGACAAATAAATAATCCGTAGAGCAGACAACGCCTGGAAAAGCTTCTGGTCCATGAATGGGTATATAAAGAGTGATCTTCTTATATCACTGAACCGCAAACTCATCGACGTTTTCATACTGTCTATCCTAACACATCTTGGTCCCCCACCGAAAATCAGAAGTCCAAACTCAAGGTTTTACAAAAAGCTATGAATCGGAGTATCATAGGTATTAAGTTAAAATAAAATATACCACCATCCACTCCCGTACTGGTATTGTTGTTGGTTAAAACTGATGTATCAATGGGCGGGGAATGTGATATGAAATGTGCGAGGATGAAGAACAATAGATGGACCAGACTTGTTACACATCGCGTGCCTGAAGACGATTTTCGCCGAAGAAGACCTGAGAAAAGGTGGTATGACGATCTGGTCCATGTATCAAAGAACTGGCAAGTCCTAGCATTGGACAGAGAGCAGTAGATGAGTTTGAAGGATCTTTGCCCAGCAGTGAGGTGATACAGGTTAAGAAAAAAAATTACAGATTATTATACAGCAGGACTTCGATATCAACTTGAACCTCATGCATAAAAATGTAACGCGCTGAAGTATCTCAAGATTATGTGTTTTTCAACAGACACAAAGATTAATTATAACTTTGTGGTCCAAATCGTTACAATGTCACTTTTTAGGGATTATTTAACATGCACTTTGAATGACTGACACGGTCAAATAACTTTTTTTTCAACAGCTTGTTACCAGGTAGCCCTCCTGCATTAATCGCTGTCCCCCCACTTATAAAGAAAGTGTAATATACTTTTCGTTATCTTTCTATACCGATTCCATGTCGTTCGAGTAACTGCAAATCTAGCCATTTACCTCCCTACTATGACATTTTGCTCAATAAAGTAGTCCGTATAGTCCTAGTCAGAAGGTTCATTTTGGTCGATATACTTTTACCATTTTTGTACGTGATCTAATAAAGTTAGATTTTTAACTATCCTACAGGAATTTCTGTGACTAAAAGTATTTAAGATCTTGACCGGGGATGTATGGTACCACCATGCAAAATTTCATTTAAATCGGTGTAATAGTTTCAGAGATCAGTCATTTATTTCGGTTTTTTGAATATCCCACGGGAACCAGTTAACTGTCAGTGATTTAAAGTATCCTATGCATTTTTCCGGAATTTAAAATACCTTCGTGTAAACTTTCATTTAAATTGGTTCAGCCGTTTAGGAGGTCAGTCGAAACAAACAAACAAACAGACAGAGACACAATTTTTTTTAAGTATGGGGATGTATTCTGCTACTCTCAAAACATATCCCTGACTGGTTTTTTTTGCGTTTTTCAAAAAAGTACAAGAATTTTTACCTCTACGTTTTTATTATAGTATAGATAGTAAAGATTGTAAATAATGCATTCGTTTGTTGAAAAGCACTTTCAGCGTGCGAAAAAAAGAACTGCTGTGGTGGGAATTCAACTAAACCGCGGACAGAAGCTAATTTTTATTAAGCCCAATACAAATTTCGAAAAAATCTGTACCTAAACTTTCAGAAAATAATGAAATTGCAAAGGGAAAGAAGAAAGTAGAAAATCGATTCGACTTTAGCGCCAATGGTAATGCATGCATTAATGCAGGTTAAACGAGTTCATAAAGATAATTCGTTGACCTGATTTCGCTTTATTATTCTGTGAATTGATTGGATTATGTTGATTTACAATCATATCGATTGATATCGATCAAAACACCCCGTCGACCTATATCGGAAATTCTCGGAATCTCCGCTAGGTGTCGCTGTACTCTGACTCATACGTAGGTATTCATACTTGTTTCATTTATAATTATCGTCTGCTTTGCGCAGTACCTCAGACGGTTTGAATCTTGCGCGCTCTTGCGCATGTATTGGACGATTTTAAAAATCGAACTACACACTAAAGTCTTAGCGTTGTTTTTAACGCTTATCAGCCAGTGAAATTAAAAGCAAATACTGTGTCGGACAAAATGAAATTCTGCTTGATTAATATTTTCATCTTTATCGCCGTGATAATGCATTTCGGATTGCAAGGTAAGGCCTGAAAAGAGTAAGCAAAATTTATTGATTTTTATTTTGTCCCGAGTTTTTATATAGTAAATTATTATTAATTAACAGTCGATGCTTACTATATTTATAAAAATTAAATTTTTTGCTTAACCTAATGAAACTCACATTTGAGTTGTAGATTTTATAAAATGTTTCTTCATTTAAAATGTATGATAAACTTACATGAGTAAACAATCAATCAAGCATGTATTAGCATAATAAATATCTTCCAAAAAAAAATATGCCATTGAAATCGAATGACGCAAAATAAATGAACTTAATTACTATACTAGTAGGTACTTAATTTGAGACACGAATATGAGGTTTAATCATCAAGTCACAAATGTTTCCCTAGCCAATAATAAATGTCGATTAAATTAAGTCATACATCAACGATGAGTTTTTATCAGTCTTAATTTACAGCTACTTTGATTTTATTGATGTTCTTATCAATTTTATTTTTAGGTGAGAATATTTTTATTACGCATAGATTAAAACACTTTTATTTCATATTGCAATACGCAATTATAAACTCGTCTTGTGACCTTGGGAGGTCATAGCACTTGGTAATCAGCTGTGTTGTGTATAGGGCTGCTTCTTACATTTTTGTCGATATACCTAATAATAATATTAGTATCTACTTATTGAGTATTTAAAAGTTGGCATTTCTTAAAAATATACTATTTTATGTAAAACAATCATAAACCTCACTGAAAAACACAAAGTAACAGCACGTTTAAATTATGTTAACAGTTTGTTAGTTTGTGTTGAAAATACAGTACTACATTTTATTAGAAAAGTATAGAGTACGCATTTATTTATTAATTTATTTAGGAAAAAATACAGCTGTTTATTAATACATTTGACTAAAAATAACTTAAAAGAATACATCAGCAATTAACATTTTCCACTACAAGTTCATACATTTAGTGTTGTGTGACGAAATAACGCGAAAGGAAAAACGAAACGAACTCATAGGAATAATAATAGTACAATTCTATTTGCATGCCATCTTATATTATTATAATATTAAATTCATGCTTTATATATAATAGTAGGTATAATATATCATAGTAAGGTTGACATCCCTTGATAAATAACCGATAATGCATTGACATTTAAAACCCGTCTACGGAGTGCGAACCAATCGATTTGCGCATTGTTTACATAACAAAATTTTAGTAAAATGGCGCTTGTACAATGAAAAGAGATCAGGTTTTTCGGCTGTCATATCGGAAGTACTTCATTTGACCTTCCATGAGTTTCATGTCCTTTTGAGAAAGGTCGTTATAAGAAACGCGTACCTTTTGAAATGAATAGAAGAAGGCTTCAATTGATTCTCACTTTTAAGGTGCCCGTGGATTCAATAGGTACCTCTACTCTACAGATACTCCTATACGTACTTGTAAGACTATAGGGTCTAATGGCAAAGGTGTTTTGTATCAGATAATAAATAATTACATTAACTACGAGTTTTTTCAAATACTTACTTACACATAATAATCTTATTGACACAAGACTTAAGTTACATTTTATATCAAATAAACGATTATTTTGTACCATGCCATATAAATCTAAACAAGTTACTGATCTAGATATTCCGAAACTTTTAGATAGACATTGTAAATAAGAAGGATAATAAAGAAGGAAAATAAGAATTTAATATTGTAGACTTGACAAACAATATGTACATTGTACCTGCTTATATTAGCGCGGGCAGTAATGTTATGTATACAGTTAGGTACGTAAATAATGTAAATGCATCTTATTATGAAAATGAGCAGTAGTTTCGTTGTTAAAATAACAAATTCTAATACAAACACGATAAACTTTAAGTGTAAATTGTAATTTAAGAAAAATTATCGTATTTGTAAATGTATTACTTTTTAATGGACTTGGCCAAAAATATAACTATCATCATGCCACCGTGTTGCTCGAACCTACCTTAACAAAGGGCGATCAGATTTATTCAACCGCCCAGGTGCGGGTTTGTCAATTTCACACAACCTTAGAATCATTTCACATGCTAATAGGCGTGACGACTGGGTCAAAATCTTATTATTCTATTTAGTCCGTAAGTTAGTTTATACAAAAATATGGGTCACGTATTTTTTTGTTTTTCAATTGATTAAAAAATGACAAAATTATAGCTTATCAAACTTCTGGAGTGGGGGCTTGTGACGTCACAGTTACGCAAAAATTGTACCTAAACGTGACGTCATACGAAACTTCTAAGCACTATATCTTCATAATTTCTTGTTTGTGAAACAAAATAAAAAATACGAGTGCAATATTTTTAAATAATCTAAATAACGGACTAATTATATTTTTTAGTCGTCTCGCCTATTTCCTCACGATGTTTTCCTTCATAGTAAGAGCACATAACTAGGACATCGATGTCAAATATAATGTTTATTAAACACAGTGTTTATAATCAAATTCAAAATTCTAATAACAGTTATGAAATACAGAAAACTGAAAATTTCCGAGATATTTACCATGTTTGTTTGATTTTACGTGTTCCCGATATTTCCGGACCGTTGCAAGCGCTATTATCACGGATCAACCGAAGTTGACCAATGAGCATTCTAGTGTATGACAGTTTAAAGTTACTTTTATAATATTGTAGTTATTAAAAGTTACCTTAAACAAAAACCCTTAAATTCCATTGAGGCCGTCTCTCATCTAGCGATGTAGTACAGCAGCGAGTTAGTCGCAATGACATCCTCCTATATATAGGCAGCAAAAGTGAACTCAGTAGTTCGGTTCTAAGGCGCAGGTTAGTGGTTAAACAACTGGGAACAGTGGAACTTCGACGCCGCAGACGTCAGGTTACCCCAGTTTGAGTCTTGCGGACGTACGAACGTCAGCCGAACACTTGCTAATAAATTAAATTTGTTACGGTTAAATAGAGAAGTTACTTCTGAGAATCGGCGTCGTTATACTCTCTACGCACTCCTGTGCATGTAATCAAAATTGTGACCTATTTAAGTAAGTCAAAACTCAAATGATACGTTACTAGGACCTTTTTGACTGGCTCGGTGGAACAGTGGTTAGTGACCCAGGTTAGTGACCGTAGGTAGTACCTACGGTTCCAAGAGTCGTGGGTTCGAGTCCCACTCGGGACAAATATTTGTGTGACGAACATCGGTGTTTGTTCCGTGTCTGGGTGTATTATTAAATATATTTAAAAGTAACACAAGTGCTTAAGCTACTTACCACGGGATCAGATCAATGTATGTGATGTTGTGAAATATTTATTTATTTTTCTAATCGCGCGGGTTTGCGGTTTTCACCCTCATTTGTCCCTCATGCGTACTATACAGATTCCATCTGAGTTTAAATTAAAAAATATATATCTGGGACATTTTCACACACCGTTATCTAACCCCAAACTAAGCAGAGCATGTATAGTACAAGCTCTGCTAAGTTTCGGGTAAGATGCCGTCCGAGACTATACCTTCATACATACTTATTTATTTTAATACATAATCACACTCAGACACGGAACAGACACCAAAGTTTATCACACAAATATTTGTCCCGAGTGGGAATCGAACCCACGACTCTTGGAACCGCTAGCCAGGGTCACTAACCACTGTTCCACCCAGCCAGTCAAACAGTCAGTTTAATTCGTTCTTTTCTTTAAATGCGTACCACAAGGACTCAGGACATATATAATCACATCAAGTCTGATAGCTGTATGCGGTAATATGGACGATAGTCCGCATGCGGGCAGAAATACCTACGCACGACGGGAAAAGAGACTATAGTAACAATTCAGAACAATTTAATATTGGAACAAGGATTTTACACTTAAAGCTTAAAGTCAGTTTCACAGAGCAAGTGAGCTCTAGTTAGTTAGGCCACTTAAAAAGCGTAAATTTTTAACCTCCGCATAAAAGTAAACCAGCTTTTTATAATGTTTATTCATAAAATATATAATTCGATTGTTTCTGCGGAATGGACAAAAATAGCATAAATTATTTTGATGACTAAATCCAATTAACCACGGACTAACCAAACCGAAAGATTCAATTGGAACACAATCAGTTATATTGTGAATACGATTTAATATTAAATCTGCAGTTTTTTCCCGTTCCGCAAAAAAATACCTACAACAAAAGCTTTTAAATGGTATTTAAGTTCTTAAAGTAAGGTAGTTATGGTTTGAAATTGGATGATGTTGAGCTAAACGTTGTGAGCAAGTTTGGTGTAGGATTAAATTGCGGAAGTAACCGGTTGGAGCGCTGGGTTTGCGCAAGGGTATTCCCTCGCGGGCTATCCAACTAGACCATTCGTCATTAGTGGGTAAAGTACCCGAGCTCTCAATAGACATCTTGGAATCGGTAAACACAGCTGTCAGCTTGTTTTCCTGTACGTTTTACCGTAGTTCTTCAAGTTTTGAATTATTTTTATCATAAAACGCAACACGCAAGCAAAACCTGAAAGTATTACCTAATAGTAGTATTCCAAAATAAACTTAAAGTTTAAGTACAAGACTACAACTAATAGTTGAATGCTGTTTACGAATCCCATATCCTCTATAAAGTACCCACTAAATCCCGAGGTGAAGGTCTTGTCACCAAAAACGGTGGTAAATTGGCAAAGCCAAGCTATCTACTATGAACTGCATGGTGTATAATAACAATGTGTAATGGATTAATTATTTGAATTAAAACTTTTTGTTACAGATACACACGCAGCTGTCAAAGTTAAACATCCTTGTCTGGTGGATTGTGATGAGATGTGCCACATTCGAGGAAAAAGCACAGGGCACTGTGTCCGTGGCACGTGCCACTGTAAAAGTGGTAAAGGTTCAAGATAGCGGGAAAGATCTTAGAGATGTTTCAAGGAATCGTTGACACGTGCACGGCGGCGACGGATATGGCGGCGTCTTTTGTCAAATGAAAGAAAGTTAAGGCGGAACGGTTAAAAGCTGTGCTAATGCAAATTTTCGAAGTACAAAAAAAATGTTTTAAGAAGAATTAAGGATAGTACAGACTTAATGAATGTAAGTTCTTACGACGAAGAAGAATTTTGTCATACGTCATTCCATATCTTTTTTTTTAAATTCGTAAATTATTCTGTGGTTTCAATGTAATGTTCAGTTTTGATGGAGAACAATAATTGATATTGATAGAATAAGATAGTGTCGTAATAATATAAGTTATGAGATGGGCAAAAACACGTCGTAAACATGCCATGTCCATAAAATTTGGGTGAGCTGAGAAATCAATATTAGAGACTAGACATGTCTGCCTCCGAGCGTCTTTAATTTAGCCTACCGAAGTCTCCATACAAAATAACATACCCTAAAGCCTCTTTACCATTTTCAATATATTTATGACAGAATTTAATATGGTACGATAAGTCTTTCACGAAAGGCGGACCGAGCGATCCATCACATTTATAACAATGCCGGTTTTTTATTTGAAAAGAGTAACAAAATGTATTAGCTAAACTGCCTGTTTTTGGCTGTACGCCTTTGCGGTTTACTAAGAGCCTGAGAACTATACAAATATGGTGATTTCCCAGTGTGTATTTATATTAAGAATTCGAGAATATCTTACTAGTTTGCCTTCCTGTTTCATATCGCATTTTGATTCTCCATAATATGTAACTTTAAAGGTATAAATAGTAACTAAGCCTTTCTTAATATTGCGTAAGTAATTCTGTTGAATCAGGTATGGGTAATAGAGATGTATCCGAGTGTGAGGATATTCCGTGAAGGCGGGCTTTATTATTTCCAAGAACCCTAAGGCAGGAATAAGTTATAGTTCCGAACTAATAGACACGTAGGCTTTGTAGACACACATTCACTGTCTGACCGAGTAGGAGTCAGCGAAGTTACACCTAAGCAGTTAAGTTAAATTCGTCGGAAGAATGTGACGACAAACGTCTTACGCAAAGTTGGCAATTTATTATGAAATCAGTATTGACTAGAGTAGACAAAAGATCGTGGAAAACATTTCAGCACACATTATGATTTGTTGTACAGCATTACAATATTGTTTCAATCTACAATCTTTTAGTTTTTTTTTTACAATGGCTGAAATAAATCAAAATTCGTGATTTCGCGAACAAAGTTAGTGATTTTGAATACGATTTACGTTTAAATTTATAAAACCCATTGAATGCCTTTAAGTACACATTAAACGATTGATTAGTTAGTAAGTTTATAATGTAAAATTTATTTTTATTGAACTCTTGTACCAATGAATTATTAAATTACGGCTTATGTGTTACTTAGCCATATGCGTCAGGTAAGGGCGTACATGTAAGTAAGTTTTTTATTTTGTTTACTAGTCGTTAAGAAAAGGGCATTTTGTATGGAGTGTGCAATTTTAATAAGCCGTAAACTAGCGTTTACGGCAAGCCTCGTTTGAGGGGCACTGAAGTTTGAACTAATTTATTGCAAGTTATAATGCGACCCTGAGTAGGGCTGTCGCTCACAGGATTACATAAAACGATATAAATTTTAAACTTCCATTGCTACACATAGAAAACTGAAAATAAACGGGTGAGTTCACCCGTGATCGAAATATCGTGCCAAAATATAGGGAGCTCATTATAACAAAACAAAATGGTAAATATCACGGACGTTTTCAGTTTTTTGACATAAATTTTGTCTCAATTATACATGCTTTTAATCAAGGTATAAGTTTCAAACGATTCTTTAATTTTGTTAACGTGTGCAATATTAAAATAAATGTATAAATATAAAGAACCTTTGTTTATTTTTATATTACCTCTTCAAGCTGATGCTATCCTCTTCCAGCTGATACTATCAAAAAGCTAATTAATATTATTCTACAAGAAGATACAAAAAGCTCATTTATGCTAAGTAAATAAATATATGTACTAGGATGTATTCAAAACATCGTAAAAATAAGTAGATATTTTTTTAATTGCGTTTAGAGATGAATATAGGTACACTAACCTATATTCATAATCAGATATCAGACAATTATACCTGAAGTTACGATGGTAAGTACTGAGTACTTTATCGGTTACCATTGTGACTTGGGCAATCATTTTAGCTTAGACAGCAAAGAGATCTGATATGCTGAGAAATAAATATTTTGGGACATCTCCACACACGGCCACCTGATCCCAAACTAAGCAGAGATATACATACATACAGACATGGAACAAACACCGGTGTTAATCACAAATATATTTGTTTCGAGCGGGAATCGAACCCACGACGCTTGGAACCGTGGTCAGGTCCACAAACTACTGCTCCGCAGAGCCAGTCAGCAAAATCATCACCTTTGTTTCTTCATAGTCTTCATATATAAAACTACAGAAAAGAAACGCCCTTGTGACACTCCTACTGTTGAAGTTGTTCCGAGTCTACGCTGTGGCTCTCTGCGCCACGTTAGGCTTTTAAAACTTCGTCTTAATAAAGTTTGCTTACATTATTTATGTAGCTTTCATTTCCCCGCTGGTCACATTGCGGCTACAATATGATACAATCTATGTTAAAACGAAAACAGTTGGGTGCTTTATTATGGGTTTGTAAGTAAGGTGCCTTAGTTATAAAGATAATTGGGATGATGAGGGAACTTATAGGTTTTATAAAGAATCATGGCAGAAAAGTAAAACTAATGCACAATTTTGTATTAGTTTAACTCTACTACTCCTTAGCTGTAATCTGCCTATGTTCATAATGCCCAAAACCACAGAGCGCATACATTTCGAAACAAATCCTTCAAAAATATCTATGGACTCATTTAACTATCATAGTATAACATAATGATAACGATAAGATAAAAAGCGTTTCGCCGAGCAGGATAAATCTCAGAACTAAAACACCGTGAAAGAGTTGATTTCATGAATACTTACTGAAACTTACCTATAAAACAAACGTAGGTAAGTGCTATGTAATATAGATACCTATATTTGAGTGACGAGAATTGCCCTTAGCCGCTTATAAATAACAAAATCTGTATCCTTCCCCTCAACGCTAGTTCATTAAAGACAAATTTGGGCAAATGAAACCTTACTACCACGCATTAAGGCCGTTACCCCTTTTTAAGTAGGAAACGTAAGAGGAGCTTGAGTGTTTGCGCTAATATCTCCATTACCCTCCATTTAGCTCGTGTTAATAATTTGCATACGACAACACAATTAGGTACTCGCGTGCAAACAGCTGTTAGATTTGGTTACAGTCGCCTGTCTGCACTTGGGACTCATCAGAGCATCATTATCATGTAGCAAATGACAGAAATATGATGTTGGTTAATGGTAGGAACTGAATAATATTGATGTCAATGCCTAAACAGGTAGAGGTGGTAGCACACGTATCAACTCGTAAACGTAAACGTATGAACTCTGGCTTTCAGTAGCGCTACCATGAGTTTAAAAGTGACAGACTCGATATTACCTATGTATAAAATGTACAGAGGGCCTACCATGAGTTGCCTATCGAAAACTTACTTACGTTAAAAACCTATCGAGTTGTTATTTTCATACGGCCGATTTTAGGTCTTCGCGTAACCACCAGCGGCGCTGTACAAGTTTTTCATGGACATATTTACGTAGGCGATATCGAGTGCGTAAGTTTTAAACTCATGGTAGCCCCACTGAGCCCCTAGCGGTAACGCCAAGAACTAAAATCTATATCTATATAATCTATATCTATATAAATAGTATGAAAAACCATTCGATAGGTTTTTCATGTACCTACGTACGTTTGCGATAGCTAACTTAAGGTAACTGCCTCGTTGGTCTATTGGTAGCAAGTGCTGCGTTAGGACCGAGAGGTCCCCGGTTCGAGTCCGGGGTCGGGCAAAATTTGTGTGAGTTTTTCTGTAATGAAATTACTGAGCCCGGAGTTAGGAAGTTGGCGGTTGAACGCCCGTGCCTCGGAAAGCACGTTAAGCCGGTGGTCCTGCGCCCGATCTCTCATCGGTCATGTCGGATTGCCGTCTCACCGAATTATGAGAGTAAGGGAATAGAGAGTGGAATAGAGAGTGTGAACACTTGTGTTTGCGCGTACACTTGTGCACTATAATATGTCCTGCGCACTTGGCTGATCTCAATTGAGATCGGCCGCCATGGCTGAAATCGGTCGGACGCCTTATATGGTAGCGCTACGGTACTAATTTGTATGAAACTTCCTACGCACACTAATCGGAATCGTAACGTAATCGCGGCCTTTGAGACGCGTGGCGATACGGCTACGATTCCTTTCCGAGTTATAATGTGTGCTACGACCTTTTAATGAAAACCAGTGTCTTGGCTCCCCCCAACGGGGTTCACGACATAATGCTGAGGGGGAGGGCTTTTTAAGCACGCAAGTTTAAAAGAATAAGAAAATTTTATATTGTGCATCTATGCTTAAGATTAGTACAAACACTACTAATAACAGTTTAATTAATTAACAAATACTTCCGTTATTTGACATCAGCTTAACAATTAGAGAGTGAGTTATTTATAAACCGTGAAATTTGAGTGGTTGTTTTCCCGCAGCAAAATGATTCTACCTTAGTAGCACTATACATTTGTGCAGTTATTTTTGATTAAAATCAATAAATGCCGGTTTTACGAAAGGTATCACCGAAAGTTTAAAGTACGGTCGAACCACTTTATGACTTAGGGCGTAGAGCTTCTTTAAGCATCGATTTCATGCGGCAAGCAGTACCTGAATACGTCACATCTTAAAAAACAACAATAGCTTCTCTCGTTTTCGAGCTGAAAAATTGTTATTTTGAAAATTCGAAAAAAAATTTTTGTTTTTCAAGGAACAATTTGCATGTTTCGACAGTATTACTAAGTGGCTGTTCACACCTAGCGATTTCGATCGCGGCGATATCGATGTTTGTGGGTGAGAGCCATCGGCTCCCCCGCAAGTCCGGTGATGATGACGAGGCTACTCCAAGCCATTATAGTATGTCAGTTAGGAACAAATAAAGTTCACTTCATGACAAAACTAGCTTTCCACCCGCGACTCTATCCGCATGAAGTCGTTTATTGCAGAATATATTATTACTAAAGTGCATTCGATTAAAAAGTAGCCTTTATTCTTTCTCAAGCCCTAAAAAACCAGGCATCATTTACGTCGGTTCAATATTTTGGCGATAAAGTGCAACATACGGACAGACAGGCTTACTTTCACATGTATATCACTAATTATTTAGGTAATTACATTGTGTACTTGCAACTAAATACATGTTTATTCCAACTATGTAAGTAACAAGAGCTTCATGTTAAGTAAAGTGTTCTCAACAGAAACGATTAAACTGAGAAACAATTCTGCTGATATTAAATTACAATAGTTTATTATTACTGCTTTATTAAATAATGTTTGAGTCTTACTCATACATCTATTAATACTAGATTAAAGCGTACATAGAACATACTTATGGGACTAAGTTTGTTTAATAACTTTGTGACTTTAACTGTCACGATAATGTCACATGACGCGAAAGGAGAATGTAAGTGATTGCATTTTAAACAGTTTGTGTTATAAGTTCTGCCATAAAAGTCAGATAAAATAAAATACATAAGTATTACACGACATCACATACATAGGGCATCGAGCCCGGGTTTACCCGGTCCTGAAAACCCGGGTTTTTCCGGGCTTTAAGAGTCACAAAAAACCCGGGTTTGAAAAATCAAAACCCGGGTTTTTCGGGTTTTTTAAATGCTTCAATAACACGAACTATTCTGTAAATGTTGGTGTTGCCATCACCATCAGGTGATCCGTCTGTTCGTCGACCACCCATCATCATCATCTGCCCATTTCCGTCCACTGCTGGTCATAGGTCTCCCCAAATGCACGCCACTTCTCGTTTTCGGCTACTCGCATCCAGCTCCTACCAGCCGTCCTGCGCATATCGTCACTCCACCTGGCCTGAGAGCGTCCTACACTTCGTTTGCTGAGACGCGGTCTCCACTCTAGAACCCATTTACCCCAGCAGTTGTCAGTTTTATGGCTGATGGCAGCGCACTGCCTCCACCTCAGCTTGCTGATGCCATGAGCTATGTCGACTTTGGTTCTCTGCTGGATCGCCTAACTTCCCGATTTGATTTGATCCCGCAGAGAAACACCGAGCATAGCTCTTTCCATAACCCGCTGAGCAACTTTGAACTTGTGTACTAGCCGTACCTTCAGTGTCCACGTTTCGGCTCCATACATGACGGGTAGGACGCACTGACCGTCTTTAGGTTTTGTGGGATTGATGATGAGAAGACTGCGTAGTTTCCTAAATGCCCAGCTCAATTCATCTATTCAACTCGTCCTCAAAGATGTTTCGACCCAATTGCAGAGTCTGCCTAAGGTACACATATTTTTGAACAACTTCGAGGACGGTGCCGTGAACGTGACCTTGGTTTTGTCCAAGTTCATCCGAAGGCCGATACGTGCAGAAGGTTCCGTCCTGTCGCTGACTTTGATTCTGCTACTTATCAATGACATGTTGTCATTAGGCAATATCCATTGCTATGCAGATGACAGCAGTGTCCACCCTCGTTATTTCGGAAGACCTAGGGTAAAGCAGACCGAAACCAAGGAAAAGAGGAACCTTCTTCTCGCCGACCTTGACGGCGTCTTGAAGCGCATTTCCGAAGGGAATCTTGACTATTTCAATGTCAAGAAGACACAGGTGTGTATTTTTGTGGTAAAGTGTCTCCTTTCCTTTCCCATTCTACTCTTCACACCCCTTACAGGGCATCGATGTTCGTTGCGACCTGAACCAGCGGGATAACAATGAGAGCGTCATTAGAATAGCCTCCCGCAAACTGGGGATCCTGAACAGAGTGCAGCGATTATTCACACCGGTGCAACTCTGCCTTTTGTATAAGGCACAAGTTCGCCCATGTGTGGAATATTTCCTCACCTCTGGTATGGCTCCGCAAAATACTTGCTCGATGTTCTCAATAGGTTGCAGCTATCCGTGTTGTCGGTGATCTGGAGGTATCCGAAACCCTGGAGCCTCTACAATCACTTGGAGACATTGCCGTTCTAAGTGTTCTCTACCGTCTCTATAATGGGGAATGCTTTAAAGAGCTATTTCAAATAGTCCTTTCTCTCCATTCCACTCCCGAACGACACGTGCTGGACAGTGATGCCACCCACATAAGATGCAGGCGCTGCGCTTCCTCACTTTTCCTGATGGTAAGTGATAGTGAGATCCACATATGAGGTCGACAGGCACAATAGACCAAAATAAGCTCTCAAGGGCGCATTTTTGCACCTCGCACCTCACACCAGGCGCATTAAAGGCTACGACACTGTTACATACACTTCGAGATCACCGACAATACGGATAACACGTCAGGCTTGATGCCTTCGATAGGTTGCAACCTATCGAAGGCATCAAGCAAGTATTTTACTCTTGAAAATAGCTTGCAGACGTGGTTTAACACGGAAATGGGTAGATAGTTCTTCAAAAGGGTTTTGTCACCCTTCCTACAGCGTTAAAAAGCCTTTGAAACTCCCTCACTACGGGTTTACCTCCAGCTTTTAGCATGTTTCGTAATAGAAAGAAAAAAAATTAACCAAAAACAAGAAGCTCGAAAAAGCTCGAAAACCCGGGTTATCCGGGTTTCAGTTACATCGGAACCCGAAAACCCGGGTTTAGAAAATTGAAAAAAACGGGTTTTCGATGCCCTACACATACATTGATACATACATTGATCTGATCCCGTGGAAAGTAGCTTAAGCACTTGTGTTACGGATGTCAGAATCAACAGTGAATATACAAATATAATATACTTAAATATTAATAAGATCCCGAGTGGGAATCGAACCCGCGACTCTTGGAACAGTAAGCAGTGAACCTGTGCCACTAACCACTGTTCCACCGAGCCAGTGAGCAGTTTTTGTTATAATTTTCTTTAAACGTAAAATATTGCGTTGAAATTTAATCTTAAGGAACAATGCTAGTAACCTAGCTGCTAACTTACTCAAATTCAATTACGATAAGGTAATATATTTATGGCACTGAAATTATCATTGCTTTAAATTTAATGTTGCCTTTATTAAAATAAATGCCTTGATGTATTTTATACCAACAGTTTTCTACTATGCCTATTTAATGTTGTAATGCGAATAAAATGAGTTCCAATTATTATATGACGCCTTACTCTATAGTAATCTCTATACATTATCATTTGTATCTCATTTCAGTTTGTAAAGCCGTCAAAGGCGCCTAAATCTTAAATTACGTATATCTTAGTCTAATAAAATAAAGACGTGATATGTCATGGCTTACTCTACATTTCCTTTATAAAATAACGTTCGCGTAACTCAGTAAATTTTCCGCGAAATCGTATAACTGGAGTGTTGGTTTTTACTTAACTTTGCAAATGTTGCAGTTGCATACACTTCATCCTCTTTAGGGGACAAGAGAATGTATACAGGGCTCTGCCACGGAACATAATAGATGTCCCGCTTTTGTTCCTTCACAAATGACACGTTTAGTTTAGTTTAGGTGTTTGTCCCGAATTGTGGAAGGGGACGTTTTTGTATGACCTCTTGTGACTTGTTCAAAATAGAACAATTTCGGATTTGTGTTTTGAGATTGTTTAATAATCAATGTTGAATTACTGCCTTATATATTCATTAAATATGTGCGATAATAATAATAATAGTTTAGTTAAATATGTTACTATAATTAATTATACAATTCAATGTAAGAGCTACTGCATGGAAAATAAATAAATAATAATAATTAATTAATAAATATTACACAACATCACATACATTGATCTGATTCCGTGGAAAGTAGCTGAAGCACTTGTGTTACAGATACCAGAATCAGTACACTGGGTGAATACACAAATGTATTTAATAACACACCCAGACACGGAACAAACACCGATGTTCGTCACACAAATATTTGTCTCGAGCGAAACCGTAGATAGTTCCTGCCTGGAAGTAATCAATGTTTAATTGCTTCTGAAGTTGTGATAAATACTTTTATTAGAAATACCTATTTAACCAAACTTTTGAGGATACTTATGAACTACCTAACATAACCTAACCTTCTTAAGGAAAGTCATATGAAGCAAAAATTATCCCATCTAAAACAATACTTGTCAAAAATCCAACTCAGTTGTTCTACGGTAAAAAGTTGTGAGATGCATGTAATACCAAGCCGATTATTAATTGTCGCGACCATCGCAACGAAAACACGTGTAAATTAAATTAATTAGTGCAATGGCCAAGTCAATTAATAACCGACGTGGTATTACATGCATCTCACAACTTTTGACCGTAGAACAACTGAGTTGTGAGACTTTGTTTTTTTTGACAAGTATTGTTTTTGATGGGATTTCATTCATAAATAAATAACCAAAATTAAAAAAAAACTTCTCGACTTGGCGGGGAACAACCATGTGCCTTTATATTTACATGGTATTACAAAGTTTTTTGAGTAAGTATGTAGTTAAAATTTACAAAACTGGACGGAAATTGAGAAAAATTGCTAGACTTAGCGGTTGCACTACCGTGCCCCCAAATGTTTAAGTTTTTCCTTGATTTATGCACCAAACACTATATTTCAAATTTGAAGCTTGTAGGCCTGCTTGAAATGCGGTAAGTCGGTCAGTGAGTAACAAAATTAAGAAATTTGCATACATACATACACATACATAGATGTATGTATGTTATGTACAAAATTTAGAAATTTGACCCGTTATTATTCTTAAACTACTGGTTCAAATTGAATGAAATTTTAAATGTCTGCATGGTTACTCAAAATTCAGTCTTCTAGTTTTATTCACAACAAAGTTACAGGGGGTCAAAAATGGTCTGAATTGCTTCGAGAAAATTATGGTACGGCCGTGCCGCTGTTTTGCTCGACTTGGCGGGGGCACTGCCGTGCCCCCAGATGTTTGGTGATGTGAATATTTCATAATGTTTTGTAAAATAACTAAACTTAATATTATCTTAATGATATCACGAACATAGAATCTACGTTAGTGTAATCATTATTTATTTTTAGTTCTTTCAGATAAAAATGGATATGACAATTTCAAATAGTATCAGTTTAGTCAGTTATTTTTATCTGTTTTGTACTTAGATATTAATACAAATTCCCGGTATCGTTCCGGTGAATTAAACTGATCCAGATTAAGTGATAAAATGAGTGATAGTAAATTTTTTTTTTATTACTTTGTGTTATTACTAGTTTTTACCATTTAAAATGTGTCTTTGATCCCTACCTTGTTCATCACACTGTATCTAGACGTTAAAAAATACTTCGGGGTTTTTGTTGGGCCAGAAATAGCTAGGGGTAGGAGCCATCCACTCACTTACAAGTCCGGTGATAATGCAGAGGCTACTCCATGCCATCATCGTATGTCAGTTAGGAAAAAAAAAGAACGATCAATGTCAAATAGGACAAATAGGTCAACGATCTCAGGGTCAAGCTTTACACATCACTAAATCTCAAATCATTCTCAAAACACAAAAAATTATCAATCTATCGAAATGGAATAGATACGTGTAATTAATAAATGGCAAAAATAAATATCCATCGTAAGACAGCGCGTGTGTTGCAATAGTAGAGAAAGCGAAATTAATTTCTCGCTATGAGGGACTTTACCGCAGAAATCTCTCGAGGTTATTAGCCCGCATGCATGTAGTATTTAGCTAATTAGATACACGGCGAGGTAGCCTGGGAATCCCCGGCCGCAGATTTGGGTCAATGACCCCCACGATAATGGCGGCTATGATAGCAATACCTGTCTTTGGTGCCGAGATAATAGGCATTACCCGTATCTGAGTTTGCTTTCGAAATGGTGTTAGTATGCGCAATGACACACTGTGATAGTAATAAAAGTAAGTTATAAGTTTATGAAAATTATAATTGGCGATTTATGATAATTATGTATTGGATTATCATTCGCTTAATTATGTTTAACAAGCTGTGTCAGTTCCAATTTGCTCCTATTGGGCGCTGCATGATATTATATCATGCAGCGCCCAATAGGAGCTTTAAACCTTCCTCGATAAATGGTCTATTTAACGCAAATAATTTTTCATTTCGAACCAATGGTTCCTGAGATTAGCACGTTCAAAAAAGCAAACAAACTCTTCAGCTATATAATATCAGTAAAAATAAATAAATACCCCTGTAATCCTCTCAAGTCCTCAAACTTGGGTATGGCGACTTTGGTATTGTACGTGTGCCTTGCTTAATGCATGTTAGTGTGCCGTTAAATCAGAATATGACAGTTAATGAAATAAATTATTATGAATGCAGTAAAATAAAAGACGTGTGGCACTCTGGGACTGCCGCTGTAAAGCTATTGCATAGCATCGTCCGATTTCGGAGTAGCTCGTCTCGATTCGTGCGAGTTTTGTAGAGTCGTACCTACAATACGTCTAATCGCACGCACACAACGCCGTGTCGAAGACTGCCGAACAGAAATGACGTTAAACGAGCTGGGAGCGTGAGGTTTTTTCGTTACGGAATTTCTGGATTCGGCCCCTGCGCTCAAGGCCCGCGATAGAAGCTATGCAATAGCTTAAAAGTGAGGGTAATCTATCTAGCAAGATTGTGAACTGTCGAAAAACAAATAATGAACCATAACCCTGGCTGGCGGTTCCAAGAGTCGTGGGTTCGATTCCCACCCGGGACAAATATTTGTGTGATGAACATCGGTGTTTGTTCCGTGGCTGAGTGTGATTATGTATTTATGTATATATTTAAAAATATCTATGTATGTATATCAGTCTCTGACGCCCATAGTACAAGCTCTGCTTAGTTTGGGGTCAGATGACCATGTGTGGAAATGTCCCAGATATTTATTTATTTATTTATTTATAACATACCGCTTACAATTTAATGTATTATCTTTCGTCATATTATAATCTATCGCAATGAAACTGTTAAACTACAATCTTGCAATTGTCAACTGTCCAAAGGCTGTCCCTGATTGGTTGGCCTTACAGTAGACCGTTCACAGGAAAGAAATACCGGTATCAGTCAAATAAAATAAATGCACTCCAAGAATTGTGACATATGTATAAATATTTGTTTCCCAATTAGCAATTAGTGTTTAGTTAATACTTTTTAAGTACGAGTAAAATGGTAAGTAACTCTTCGTGTAATAGAGGAAGATCCCAGAGCTGCCAGACATCACTTATTTTCTAATGGACAAAATATATACGATTGAGTAGTGGTGGGGTGTACTATCATCATATGACTAGTTGCTACCTTGACCAGACGGCCATTTTTCAGATATCAACCAATCAAGGTACATAAAAACACTGCTCACCTCACTTAAATTCTGATGGCTGATTTTATCATATATTTCACACAATATCATTAAAAATCAGGATTCATTACTCCCAGGCACATGCAGTCGGCGGTTTTACCTTACAGACGCTTTAAAGCTATGAAAAAAATTATTAAGTTTACTTATTTTCTGATGCTTGATTTTTATATATGTTTTTTTACTCAATCGTATATATTTTGTCCATTAGAAAATAAGTGATGTCTGGCAGCTCTGGGATCTTGGACCACTATAAGAGTCTGTGTTTTCTCGATATAACTTAATGGAAACAAAAAGTTCGAGGGTTGAAGTCTCAAGCGCCTGCAAAAAAGAAGACCTACACATTTCGTTGTTGGTAGTCTTACCAAATCGCACGTTGAATATCAACGAAATACTTAATTACCGACCCTGCCTAAGTAGCTAAGTATCTAATTCAGGATCCAATTCGGTTAAAGCGAAAACAACTTAGTTGTTAACACGCATTTCCTACTTTAGTTAAGAAAACTTTTGGGTTCTCGCTACGGTGAGAATATTTATATCGTTCCTGATAATTTAGTTAGCGGTAAAGGGAATGGATTACTGAGCGTGTAATATGTTGCTTTGTTTGCTATAGATAGAGTGTTTAATACTGATTTCGGTGAGAATTATGCTTTCGCTCCAGTTATAAATTGTTATAACATTACTTGGAATAAATAATAATAAGCGTACGTATTTCAACGAAATACTCATAATTATTATCATATTTCGTTGAAATATGTACGCTATTTAACGAAATAATCGTAACAATAATATTGATAAATTATGAATATTTCGTTGAAATACATTCGATGAATTAACTAGCATATTCGAAGAAATTAATACACAATTCCTAGCAGCAAGTATTATATCGTAGCAAGATGAATTGCAAAACAGGTGAACATATTTTTTTAGCGCACACTGACACTAATCGTTCACGCAATATTGTATTATTTGATACGTGCTGAAAGAAATGTTGTCACACGGCTCTCGCAAAATCAAAATGCACTTGGAAATCGGTCTTTATTACCTACGCATTAGGCGACGCAATTTTCTAAATACATAAAGAGCTACGTAAGAGTTGAATTGGATCGTCTTTTCGAGTTATGAGGGTCTGTAGAACCATGCGTCACAATCACTCTCTGTCTAAGGCTTGCGCCCTCTTCCTAAATATTGTTTTTAGATGGTACACTAGCAAAACACTTTCATGTCCAACCAAACTCAACCTTATGTGATGCACATACGGGCCACAATTGCCTGTGACAAATATCACAGTTAAGATATTTCCACTGCGGGGGATTGGAAGTTACTTTTATGGTATTTGACGTAGTATTTACGTATAGGCTGTTCAGTGTTCATAAAGGCTTTTACGTTACTCGGAAAGTTAGGTTATTTAGGCATGGAATGTAATACCAATACCATGTATCTAGACACGCGGTAGCGTGTCAAGCCAAGTTCAAGATACAGAACTGGCGAGCCGCACCGTGTGTAATATTACACGAACCATTTGGAACCACTTTTGAACCCCTCATAAATCAAAACTATTTCACATAAACGTATCAAATTTGGCTCATATATTGTGACTTGCGAGATAAATATGTGTTCTAAATTTCATAAGCTTATCTCAAACAGTTATTTAGATATTAATGTCCAAAAATCCTCATTTTTATCATTGACTGACTGACAGATCAAAATTCTAACCCAGTTCCAAATGACCTAGAGAGTTAAAATTTGGTATGCAGATAGGTAATTACATGAATACAAAGGAAAAAATAAAAAACTGGCAATTTTTTAATAATTAGGTTTTTTTTTTTTTTATTTTTATAAGAGGCTAACAAGATGACCTCACTCCATCTGATGGTAAGCGGTAGTGAGATCCACATATGAGGTCGACAGGCACAATAGACCATGTTGAGCCTGTCGCACTCACCCTGAAAGCCGTGAAAAAGGAGACCACTGCTGCGGTTAGGTTCTATTATGAACGCTTAACATAAATACCTAATTAGTCCTAATCACGCCTAAATACCGGGGAAGTCAGAGCACTAAGTATATATTTAGGTTTACATACTTACTTATTTACAATTAAGAGTAGGTACTTATAGTCGGTTTTCATATTTATTACTTAGGGTTATACCCCGTAAACGTAGGAAAATACAGTAACTGATTCAATTGTTTTATATTTATAAAGTCTAGTTGTAGTTTTGAATTTGTCCTTTTCAAAGGACCTACGGCGTTACGATGATATATACTTTTCTACAAAAAGTAATGATATCCAATCAAAAACATAAATGTGAAATGAGAGCCACGTTCAATATTATGATAATTGCCTTGGTTGTTGACTTCAACGACAAAAGAAGTGAGATCTAAATGGGTGCCAAGTTCAATGGTCAACCCTGAAATTTATTTATAAGTAACACTATAACATACCTATCATATCTTCTTATAACATTTAAGATAATGTATGGTGGTAGCCTATGAAGGTCTGTCTTGGCTAGTTTTCTTTAGTTAGTTAGTAGTCTAGTTAGTTGTCTTGGTTAGTTTGGTATTTGTCGGTATTTATTTTATAATTCCGAAAATTTGGATTGTTGGTAGAAACTAGCGAGCGAACATAATAATACGTTGGTAGGTTTATAGAAACTAGCCAAGACAGACCTTCATTGGCTACCACCATACATTATCGTAAATGTTATAAGAAGATATGATAGGTATGTTATAGTGTTACTTATAAATAAATTTCAGGGTTGACCATTGAACTTGGCACCCATTTAGATCTCACTTCTTTGTCGTTGAAGTCAACAACCAAGGTAATTATCATAATATTGAACGTGGCTCTCATTTTACATTTATGTTTTTGATTGGATCATTTTAACGGTGTTTATGAGATCAATATATAAATTTACAAAATTGTGATACCTTAAAAGACTTTTGCCATAATATTGGATAAAACTTTGACACGTTAGCAAATGTTCGTAAAGCCGCTAGTAAACGTAAAGGCCTCCGACATTCAAATCTCTGTCGTTTATTCGAAAGACCCCCTCGAGAGCTTTTTCTCTATGGGGCGCCCAACCCATGATAATGCATGATTTAGCAAGCAATCACACCGGAGTGATTACACTCTGGCCTCTACACCCTATTAGGGAAACCAAACTAATTTGCAGTTACAGTTTTCTGGGTTATACAAGTTTTTGAAGTACATAATTTTACTTCCCTTATACTGTTGCATACATTAATAACTCAGAAACGCCTGGTTTTAATGAACATTTGCAAATGAAGAAACGAAATTTAATCTATTAGAAGGTACCTACCACTTGAAAACTTTTCTTGGATTCTATTGTTTTGTAGCGAAAATAACCCAGGGTTCAGAATGACCTATTATTATTTACTATTCATATAACATAACATAAGCATCATTTATGCCATAAAATTTATCCTCATCTGATCCTTACTAATATTATAAATCCGAAAGTAACTCTGTCTGTCTGTCTGTTACGCTTTCACGCATAGAGTACTGGACCGATTTAAATGAAATTTGGTACAGATATATTCCAGAGCCTAGGAAAGGTTATAGGCTACTTTTTAACCGACTGCGCTATAAGGAAGTAATGTTTTACTCGTTAAACGTCTCTACGCGGACGAAATCGCGGACGGAAAGCTAGTTAACAATATGTGAAAATAACGTGACATTTGTGCGGCGGCCATTTTGGAAATAATTTCGCTCGCTCAATACAGCAAATATGCAGAACCCTCGAAGCGAGACTTGCGCAAACTGCCCTCGCCGCAAAGTATCATTTGCACTTTTCTATTTGTCGGCTAAAAATAACGAATGTTGAAATGCACTGGAATGTATCAGCATGCAAATTTTGGTTGGAATACCAAGTACCGTCCTATAAATAGAATTGTAGTAACTTAGGTTTTTGCCCGAGCGGTCAATCAACCATCATTGCAGGTGTGTATGACTAAAAAAAAGGTAAAGTTAAAGTACTACTAACACAGTAGTAAATAAATTATTATCATCGTGGTCAAATATATCTATTTAGATTAGAAAACTAGTATTAATGAAGTACATACGTAGGTAATTTTACCTCTGATTTGTAAAGATAGAACTAATATTTAATTCTGAAAGTGTAAAGCGGCTAAGGAGTAACTGCTTTCTTATGATTTACCTATATAATCATCATTTACAGTTCAGTTAGGACATAAATATTACTTGAATGCCACAATACTACTTAAACTTTTCTAGTTACAGCGATAATTATTAAATTACAATATAAATTTTACGTCCTTCTAACCATACTGTGAAAGCTTACTACCGCAAACGAACTTTTTGTTTGATCTCATATTTCGCTGAGACCACTTAGATAATATTACGTCATCGCATCGGAAATTCCGCCAATGGACAATTTTGATAATCACTTACCATCAGCAATACCTACTAAGAGCAAAGCTTGTATTGCAATCACAGCCGGGGAGAGTACGGAATTCCGCTTATTTGCTCAGCGCTCCACGGCATCCAGTTGCTCAAATCAATATTCGAAATTCGATTCAATTACTTCTGCTGACGCTTTAATTTTAATTTTACTTAATATTGAACTTCACGACATGGAGGTTTAGTTCCTAATTTCATATCATTAAGTCGTGAAATAGAGTTGCAGGAGATAGACGGAAGTGGCGAGTGTTTGGGGATGACTACGAGTATGTCCTGGCTTATGGTAGGAACACTCAAGCTGGAACTTGGAATGCTCGTACAATTCTGGGTTTATAGGCGGGGCGTAAAAAAATAGAGTAAGGGGCGAAAAGTCCCATAGGGTCTATTGTATTTATGTATTGGTTCTATTGTACCTGTCCTTGTAATATTGGTACCTCAAGACTGCTTACCACCACGTGAAGTGAGGACATCCTGGATGTCTAAGTGTAAAAAAATATATTGTATCCAACTCGAAAAAGGATCGGCGTCGTATCGTCTATCGCCGTCAACTCGGCATTAACCTTTTGCACGTAATGAAAGCGGATCAACAGCTGACTTGGCTACGGACTACCAGTTAGGCTCTACGTCCGGGGCTACATTAGGTGAAGATTTTTGTTCTCTCTATTAGTATAAATATTGGAGCAGAATAAAAGCACAAATGTTCACCATAGTCAGCAATTTAATGTACCTTACCCCGATTTCGTTACGATTTAAGTTAACAAGCAAATAAATAAATAAATAAATATCATACAAAACATGTTTTACGGGTATCAGAAACAACAGTGCTATATACAATTATACTTAAACATATAAATAAGTCACACCGACACGGAACAAACTCCGATATCCACACAAATATTTGCCCTGAATGGGAATCGAACTCACGACTCTTGGCGTGAGAGACAGAGGTACTTACTATCCAACGGATCATTGAGCCAGTAAACTGGCTTAATAGGCTGGCTAAGGTAGCTGGCTGGCCCTAGCCATAGCCTAGCTAGGGTTTACCCTAGTAAACCCTAGCTTATTATACTGCGCCATTAAGGTACTGCGTTAGTGACTTGATGGCCAAAAGAGCGTTCATCATCACCATCATCAGCCCATATACGTCCCCACTGCTGGGGCATGGGCCTACCCTAAACTAGTCTGGCGCAGGCGTGCGGGTGCATGAGTGCAAAGTATGGGTTGGTCGACTACACAATCTAAGAATTTCTTCGTAGATGAGCAGGTGGAACACAGTGGAACGTGGCGGCGTTTGAACTGGTGTCTTCTCGCATGGCAAGCAACGACCTTAACCAGTCGGCCATCGACGCTTTTTTTTTACACAGCCCGCCGCCACCTGCGCTCATTTTACAGCCTAAACTCTGATATAAATTTCGCGTTTGACAAACTATACAGTCCACTCGCATACAGTGTAGATAACAATTGCTGTCCGTAGTCCTGTATCAGTCTCCACACGTCACTGGAAGAGTGGACACTTTACCATGTGTCCGGATAATGGGGGCTGTAATGGTATTACGACTGCCAATTTACTGAGCCTCGCATGGCAGTAGGTATAACATGCACGCGTTAGATATTTTTTCTACACAAAAATAACAAAAAACCACTTTTGTAAGCTGGTGTTACAAACTAGTGGCGTTTCATGAAGAAATACTAATACTGACATTTCCTGACCTTTTCTGTCATTCTTAACCTAAAAGATTTAGAAGAATTTAAGCAGGCCTTCAAGGTGCGGTGATATCGTATATTGTGCCTGTCGACCTCATATGTGGATCTCACTACCGCTTACCATCAGATGGAGGGCGGTCATCTTGTTAGCCTTTTATAAAAAAAAAAGTATTCGCATCCAAATGTCAAAAAGTCGGGATGTGAAAAAAAGACTTTGTTCTTCTATGTAAAGCCCAACTCTATGGCTATCGAAAACAGTGCTCAAATACATATGCTATACCGGAGACGCTCTTAGATGGCTGATTTGACACTTTTTATTTTATATTTTTCATTTATCCTTGTTAAGAGGAGCATATTTACCGAATCATAAAGAACAACTTTTAAAAATAAGACGTTATTTCAAAATGTCAGATGTACCTAATTATCAAATTATTTGTCTTTTATTACTTTAAATCATTGAATTATAAAAAGAAAACGTAAAATTTCCACTCTGTATTACGCTTTTACAAGGTTACGCCATTTGACACGTGTTCATAGTGACGTAGTAGGTAATACTCACCAGGTATTATTTTAAAATAGGATGAAGGATTTAATAAGTATTGTATTTTAAAAATAAATATGTTTTTAAATAAGAAACTTCAATTCAATCTTCTGGATGTGAATAAATGTTTTTAATAATAAAATGTTATAATGAGACCTTGCTTGGTTATAAAGTGGAAATAACTGTTACTTATATACTACGGCAATTTTATCGTTGTCCCTCACTAGTGCAGTCAGTCTGACATGTAGCAAATCGGCCAACTTAGAGCGGCTCTGGTATAATTCTATCACAAAGCCTGTGAGTACTTAATGCGATATCCAGTGACATTGATGAGACCGCGCTCATAAATCGCCACGAACAAAACAATTAGAGCCGGGATAGAATTGTAGGTAATTTGTAGGATGCGAATTAGATAATGCCGTCTATCTAGCGGACGGGATTCTGCGGTGGTAACGCGTATTTCACTCCCCCTATCTGGCCTGGTTCGGTTTCGGGTTTCGGGTATTTCAATATTGAATTATGTTTATTGTGGTCATCGAGTTCAACATTCGTGTTACTAGATGATTGGGTGATACTCAAATATTTCCAATTTGGTTGTAAATTATTTTAATTCTGACTGAAACTCGTTTTTATCCGACTTCAAAAAAAGGAGGAGGTTCTGAATTCGTCTTTTTTATGTTTGTTACCACAAAACTTCCGCCTGGGTGAACCGATTTGGATGTTTTTTTATTTTATTTGAAAGCTGGTGCTTCCCGTTTGGTCCCGTATCAATTTGGTCCAGTTCTGACATTCGACAACTTTCGTTCTATCAACTCCTTAATAGTTAGAAGTGACATGATAATTCTTTCAATATTGTATGCATATTAAGACTACAAGTTATAATATCAAACGTCACACTAAAAAGAATTAGAAAAAAATAAAAACCGTCTTCAAAAACCCGACATACTCAAAATTACAATACAATATAATACGAACATTTATAATTATCTGGTTAGGAAATTAATATGTTTTCGAAGGTGGCCCCAAATATTTCAATTCAATTTTATAATAAATTGTACAGTGCACCTTATAATAAATTGTGTGTACACCTGCAGTGGCACTCCGGCAAAAAGCTCAAATATCAATTTCTATACAAGAACTATTTATTTTCAAAACAAAACGAGAAGTTCATGACTGATGAATAAATAATATTTACCACCATACAGTTGTGTTAAACCCGCCAAGTGACTCTGACCTCTCTTGGTCAGGTCGCGTTCCGGGATCAGCACTGTACGAACCGGAGCCAGGGGGACCATTGTTGCGGCAAGCGCCGGACCAGTGGAGTCTTAGCGGCGGTATTGTGCGGGCGGAGCGGGTCAGCCTGCCGGCCTGGGAGACCCGTAGAAACGGGGGCCCTTCCGTTCGGCGGACTGGCCAACTCCGACCCACACAGCTCAATACCAATGCGAGACTCCACGCCTTGTCTCGTTGTTGCCGCAGCAGTGGTCTCCTTTTTCACGGCTTTCAGGGTGAGTGCGACAGGCTCAATATGGTCTATTGTGCCTGTCGACCTCATATTTGGATCTCACTACCGCTTACCATCAGGTGGAGTGAGGTCATCTTGTTAGCCTCTTTATAAAAAAAAAAAAAAAAAAATTTCATGTGTTCAAAAGTTTTTTATGTTGAATACAGTACGACAAATCCTCTGCGAGAATGTAATGAAACATTTTTAGGGATAACCATGTTAATTTAATTCATTTGCGTGATTTCAAATCCGTATGAATGTTTCCTCGGAAAAAATATTCAAATAAAGTATGGCAAATAGTGAAGTGGGCTTCGAAATTTTATGTGCTTCACAATGGGCTCTACAAAAATGCCGATTTTAGATTGGAAATATCCATAACTTGTTTGGCAAAAATAAATCGGTAACATAACTTGGTATGTTTAAGTAGAACACGTTAATTTTTCTTTAAAATATTCGAGAAAAACTCAATGCATGGTTAAAGTACTAAATGCCAGTGGATAAAAATGTCTTAATAATGTTGGTCTCAGGCGTACAAAAAAATTGGCCTACAATGTCACCCTCAATAAAAAGGAATGCCTTATTCATAGCAGAACTGAACAGATGCAATCTCTTTTGTCATCGGTCTCCAACGCAATGCAAAAAGATAACCAATCCATATAAATATAGGTTTTTGGTCAGCACAGAAAAGTGGGCAGCGCAATATTGCGTTAACATTGAACGAAAAGAAACCCTGTACTGTTACTGATGCGTCCCTTCTTTTGACGCTCGTAAATCGAAAATCTGCCAAGCACGAGTGGGGAATTCGAAATCTTTGTCGACAGGATATGCAAAGAGATGTCTGTTGCAAGAACTCCGAATATAAACTATATTGGACGCTTTGATACAAGATCATTGAAATAGGGTTCACAGTTCAGTATCTTTGCACTTTCACCGATATGCTTAGATACTTGTAGGTACTAGTACATCGGCTAGGCTCTTGATAATAACCACTTAATTTCCCTGTGGTCTAGTTCAGTTTCAAAGCCATAAATAATTCTACCTTTCAGACTTTTTTCTATTTATTTTCACTTTCTGTATGTTAATCTCAAGAGAACTTACTTACAGAAATAAGGTACTCAAATTCACTACTTGAAACTACTTGTAAAGTATTTTGGAATAATACATTTTTTAATTCTCTTATGTTCACTATAAATGTCGAATAAAAACCACAGAGTTACGGACTTGAAGAATAAAAATTATGATCTACTTTATAATAGAATAGAATAGATTAAACCAGAAACGAACATTAATATAAACTTTGGCTTGAGAGTAAAATAAAAAAAAAAATCTTATTTTTGTTAACAAATGAAACGGAAGCTGCTGATACAGCGGCAACAGCATCAAAACAGTCCGATCAATAGCGGCTCGAACATCAGCTAATAATAGAAGCAACTGATATGATATTTGATTGACATTTGGAAATGCCTACCGGAATAACGTTTTCAATTGTGCATTCTCTAACGTTTGCCGGCTGAATATAACATTGTATATCTGGGAATAAATAAATATCTGGGACATTTAGACACACGGTCATCAGACCCCAAACTAAGCAGAGCTTGTACTATGGGCATCAGAGACTGATATACATACATAGGAATGAACAAATGCATACCTCAATATATAATTACACCCAGACACGAAACAAACACCAATGTTCACCACACAAATATTTTTGTCGAGAGGGAATCGAACCTACGACTCTTGGAACCGCCAGGCAGTCCAAGCTAAAATCAAAGCTAGGTTCATAGGGTTTATGTATCTGGGGAACCCTGAAAATGAATCTAGATTGCCTTGGACCATTCGGTCAATTGGCGAATCCTGGGATTCTCACGTTTTCCCCCGAGCACTTGTTAAACGTTTATTGCGCGACATATGTGGCCGCGTCCTTAGCTAGGGCTGTTACGATTCAGTGCCGGCCGGGCTAGTTTTATGGCGGGGGTTTCTTTGAATAATGTAGCAGACGGCGCGTGAAGAGACGAGCTACTGCCGCGAGCGTTGGTCGAGCCACACGCGATCGGCGAACGAAACCATTCCCATGTACAGGCAACATAAATAGGCCGGTCTGGAGGTGGCACGATTTGCTGCGCGGTTGATGTTTTTTGAACTACATGGTGCAGATATGAGTCACTTACAAGTAATAGATTAACTCAAAGGAGCAATGAGGGGGGGAACTTCAGACTGGACAAACGCATAGGTGTCTGGTCCGGCTAAACTGTTCATTTTTACACCGATGATTACATTTGACGTTTCCTGTCCAAATTGACCAATGACAGTTTAGAAAGTAAGAAGATAGGAGAAGGGTTTGAGTAAAGTCCGTCCAGAAGATATGAAGAGAATTAACTTTTTTTTATTTATTTAGCCTGTTCTGTCCCACTGCGAAGAAGAGATGGCGAGATGACCTAGATGCCCATGAGAAGAACTGGTGGGTCTTGGCCGAAAATCGACAGTTTTCTTTTGATAGAAGAAAATAAAGCAATTGGTTAATGAATAAAAAAATCGTAAATCTTTGAAACGCTACTTGGGCCATACCATCATACTATCAGCATACAAAATGGGCAATGCAAAATATCAGTGAATTTAAAATCGTCTCGATTCGTCTATTAGAATAGTCAATACAGTTGTGGACTTGAATAAAATATGCGCTGCGCTAATGCATTTCGATGAGATTGTGTATAAAAGCCCATTCGGCAATTAAATATCGTCCAATAACATTGAAATTTGAACACAGATTGTGCATTTTTGGGCCGTGTAGGTATTTTTTAAATGTTTTTGTCACACACGGGAAAATATTTTAATAAAGTACTTTTGCATTATCTGTATTTTCAACAAAAGCAGATTGGTGCTCAATTCCGTAAACTTTTTACTATCTGTAACCTGTAACAAACGAAACAAACACTATACATTCGAAAAAAAAACTAATTTTACGGATTAAACTCATATTAAAATAATGTGTGATGGTAATGCACGTCTGGGCGCGATTCCTAGAAGGACGGGTGTTCGAGACCCCGGGTTGCGGTGAGGCAGTTGATTTTTTTTCCGTTTTTCTAAATATTAAACTCATATTATGTATTATTAAGAGTCCCGACGTTTAGCGCTCTTTACAGCACTCGTGGTCACAGGCAAGTCTAAATAATACGAGTATGTTTAAAATAACAATACACGCGAGTTTTATTCGTAAAATTTGTTTCATTTCAAAAGTATGACCTGTTTGTAAATAAGTTACGATTTTTTAACAGTCAGAACAGTCATAAAAAAGCAGTGATAGCCGAGTGGTACGACCGTTGGACTGCCAAGTCAAAGGTTGCAGGTTCGAACCCCGGCACGCAACAATGTCTTTTAGAATTCATGTGCGTATTATGAATTAATTATCACTTGCTAAAACCGGTGAAGGAAAACATCGTGAGGAAACCAGCATACCTGAGAGATTTTTCAACGGTGTGTGAAGCCATGTCAGAGGCCTACGGGCGGTTTAAACTCTGACACCAGGTTGTTCATCAACCAAACGATAAGACGAAGAACAGTCAGAAGTTATTTTTTTTATAAAGAGGCTAACAAGATGACCTCACTCCACCTGATGGTAAGCGGTAGTGAGATCCAAATATGAGGTCGACAGGCACAATAGACCATATTGAGCCTGTCGCACTCACCCTGAAAGCCGTGAAAAAGGAGACAAGGCGTGGAGTCTCGCATTGGTATTGAGCTGTGCGGGTCGGAGTTGGCCAGTCCGCCGGACGGAAGGGCCTCCGTTTCTACGGGTCTCCCTGGCCGGCGGGCTGACCCGCTCCGCCCGCACAATACCGCCGCTAAGACTCCACTGGTCCGGCGCTTGCCGCAACAATGGTCCCCCCTGGCTCCGGTTCGTACAGTGCTGATCCCGGAACGCGACCTGACCAAGAGAGGTCAGAGTCACTTGGCGGGTTTTACACAACTGTATGGTGGTAACAGCAACCGGTCGACAAAATGTCTCCCACCTGTTATTCCTAGATGTGTACGAGTATCTCATAATAACCTAGGTACATTTTAACTGCCTCGTTGGTCCATTGGTAGCAAGCGCTGCGTTAGGACCGAGAGGTCTCCGGTTCGAATCCGGGGTCGGGCAAAGTTTGTGTGAGTTTTTCTGTAATGAAATTACTCAGCCCGGAGTTAGGAAGTTGGCGGTTGAACGCACGTGCCTCGGAAAGCACGTTAAGCCGGTGGTCCTGCGCCTGATCTCTCATCGGTCATGTCGGATTGCTACTCACCGAATTATGAGAGTAAGGGAATAGAGAGTGCACTTGTGTTTGCGCGCATACTTGTGCACTATAATATGTCCTGCGCACTTGGCTGATCTCAATTGAGATCGGCCGCCATGGCTGAAAACGGTCGGACGCCTTATTACATTTTAACTCAAATTTGGTCAAGCGAGCGCTCGGAATGAATCTACGAGTGCCAAAAAATGAAGACACCGTAACGGAACTCAACCAATCTTGTTTCAACAACTACCAGTAGCTGGCCCTAACATTTCTGTTTTTTTTTCTGTTGTGTACTGAAAAAAGATTTCAAATCGAAGCACGCTCTGTTATCGTTACCAGGGGAGTGCAAAAAAAAAACCTCCATGCGCTTCAAATGCACTGATGCACTTCCAAATGTACGTTTGTGAATTTATTGGATTCACATGTGGGGATCCATTTGAATCTTCGTTTTCAGAGTTTCAGAGGCGGTTCGGGACGATTTTGGTAATTTTGATTCATATTTTTATTTAAAGTTCTATTGAGTGATTTATTTTTGTAGGTATTAATTACTCAATCCACGTAGAAACAGTGGTAGTCTTAACAATCGTAATATTTATTAGAATCTGGTCGCTAGTTTTTTTTCAAAATGAAGTTTGCTTTTATACGTTTAATCCAAAGTGTGTTTCGCATACTTAGGCAGGTAGGTGATACAAGTAAGTATTAAACCTACACCGTAAAATTTTCCCGCAGTAAAATGATTCTATTTTAGTAGCACAATTTGTGCATTTGAGATGACCGTGTGTGGAAATGTCCCAAATATTTATATTTTATAATTCAAATCAATAAATATCAGTTTTACGAAAGTAATAAATGAAACTCATAAGCACGCTCGTACCGCTTTTTTTACTTAGGGCGTTGAGTTTCCTCAGGTTTAATCATCGATTTCATGCGGCAAACAGTATTGATTACTTTACATACCATTGAAGAAATATAGCTCCTCCAGCTTTCAAGTTAGATGATAATTTATGTGATGATTTTTTTTTTCGAGAAATAACTAGTATGATTCTATAGTACTACTATAGGTAAATCATTCTACTTCGGGAAAAAAAACACTAATAATCACGGTGTATAGGTCCCTGCGATTTCAAGAACTAGGCTCACAATTTCCTCAATTTGCTATGCGGTTCACGCGTCTCTACATGCAATGTCGCTTAGAAATAACTACAATGAAACTTGGCAACTTAGTATGAAAACTCATTTTCATAGAGAAACTTTACAGCCCGATAGTACTGGGCGCCCGTTATGCCTTACTAAAATATATTCCAGTTGGGATTGAATTTTTGACTACCAATTTAGTTAGTTATATGTTTATCTGTGCTGAATATTGGTACTTTATATCTGAAGTGGTGTGTATATTCTACATATATAAATATAAATATAGGTCGACTCTAAATTTAACTTTGGCTGGCGGACTCTCTTTAATAGTTACAGGCATAAACATTACAAGAGTTTATTCATTAGAAGCTATGACTATGGAATCTCTCAAGACATCAATATTGTAAGATTTGGTACACCAGAATTATTCGACTTACCAATTATAAATATAAATAAAAATATCACACATCACATACAAGTACATTCTTCCGATTCCAAAGTATGTTGCATAAGCACTTGTATTACGGATAACAGTAAAGAGCTATGCTCGGTGTTTCTCTGCAGGATCGAATAAGAAGAAATGAGGCGATCCGTCAGAGAACCAAAGTCATCGCAATAGCTCATCGCATTAGCAAGTTGAAGTGGCAGTGGGCTGGCCACATCAGCCGTAGAACCGACAACCGCTGGGGTAGACGAGTTCTGGAGTGGCGACCGCGTCTTGGCAAAGGTAGTGTAGGACGTCCGCAGGCCAGGTGGTGTGACGATCTGCGCAGGAAGGCTGGTAGGAGCTGGATGCGAGTGGCCGAGGAGAGAGAGAATTGGGATGCATTTGGAGAGGTTTATGTCCAGCAGTGGACAGAAATGGGCTGGTAATGATCATGAATAAACACAAATATACCTCATATTTTATATTAGCCAGACACGGAACAAACACCGACGTTCATCACAAATTCCTATCCCAAGTTGGATTCAAACCACGACTCTTCGCGCAAGATACACACGCATCATCCAATGCGTCCTCATTAGTAAATATTACACAACACAACATCACATACATTGATCTGATCCCGTGGTAAGTAGCTTAAGCACTTGTGTTACGGAAATCAGGATCAACAGTTGATACACAAATAAACTTAAATATATTTAATAATACACCCAGACACGGAACAAACACCGATGTTCGTCACACAAATATTTGTCCCGAGTGGGAATCGAACCCACGACTCTTGGAACCGTAGGTTTTGAACCTGAGTCACTAACCACTGTTCCACCGAGCCAGTCAAATAATAATTGCCAATAGTTGCCAGCCAGTAATTGTCAAATAATAGACAAAACTATAACTCTATACATTATAACTATTTCGATATTTACCGATTAAGATGAAATGAGTTATTGACCACCGATGAATACATCTATACTAATATTATAAAGAGGAAAGATTTGTATTTTTGTATGTTTGTAATGAATAAACTCAAAAACTACTGGACCGATTGCAATATTTTTTTCACCATTAGAAAGCTGCATTATTCAGAAGTTACATAGGCTATATAATATCACGCTAGGTCCTATAGTTGTGGAGCAGTAACCGAAAATGTTTCAAAAACGGGGGAAAGTATCGTTTCTGAGGCCTTCCGTGGCGTGCGCTGAGCATATAGTTAAAGTTATACAAAAATGCTCTATGGATGAATTGTTCATCTTAACATTATCTTTAAAAATGTCCGCGAGAGCATATGTCTGCCTTTTATAGTTTACCCATAACAATCGTTTTAATGATTTAGATGTTTGCTCCAAAGTAATCTTCTATATTAATAATTTCGTCAAGGGGTACGGTAGACTCGATTAAAACCTTACATGAATAATAAAACATCAAAAAATAATGATTTCGAGTCGACAACATATATCCGCAAAATTCGGATTGTCGAGTATTTTGCTAAATTCACCATCTTGCCGGAATTGAGTGAATATTATCAAAACTATTTTTCTTCAGTCATTGACGTTTCGCGGAAACATTGTTTTTGACACATTTTTTATGATATACTCTTTCAGGGCGATAACAGATACTGATGAAGAATAGATAATATAATTTTATAAGGACCTTTGCCAAATTCTAGGATTAGTACTCATTGCAATTTGTTTTGTTGATTGATGTTCCTTAATTTTAAATGTTAAAAATTTATTGTATAAAAACTTTTGTGTGTCTGGGTGTATTATTAAATATAATTAAGTTTATTTGTGTATCCACTGTTGATCCTGATTTCCGTAACACAAGTGCTTAAGCTACTTACCACGGGATCAGATCAATGTATGTGATGTTGTGTAATATTTATTTATTTATTTATTTTTGCAATTTTTATTCACTAGATTTATTAAACTCAATGAAAGAATCTATGTCCTGTTTAATCCTTTAGTATTCCTTGAAGAACCGATGACTACGGAAATATTTACCTATATTTTGCTCCTCGATGTTTATTATGAATCACATCTTACCCGAGCCAAGCCGGTTTCTTATCTAAATATATAAAAGGAGAAACTGACTGACTGACTGACTGACATATCGACGCACAGCCTAAACGGCTAAACGTAGGCACTTGAAATTTGGACTGGACGTAGCTTAGGTACCGTAGAGGTGCACTAAGAAAGGAATTCTCGAAATTCTCACGGGAACGGGAATAATCGGGAAAATCCTTTTGTATGAAAAATCTAAACCGCTGAAGTTAGATGCTGTAAATTTGGCATGCAGGTACCATAGTTAACTTAAAACTTAGTTGGAACAGGATATTGAAAAATTCTTACGGGAACGAGAGTTAGCAGGATAAACTTATATATGTTAAATCCTGTAGTCCACGCGAACGAAGTCGCGGGCACAGCTAGTTTTGCTATAAGAACAATAAATTTAACATTTAAAACAAACGCTTAAGTTTTCTAATTAATAAACTTCAGTATAACTTTATCCCTATAACATAAATATTTTGAAGGAGTTTATCCAAACATAAGATAAATAAAGTTTGCGTACATATTATCAACTTGTATTGTGTACGTAACCGCCGCAAAAAATGGTAAACACTCGTTTTAGAAAACTGAAATATGATTATGAATGTCCGGGATATTCACAATGTTGTTTTGCTTTAATGGTTGAGCAGTTTACCCGTGATCATGGTGTTTGCGACAGTGCCAAAAAATATCGAAAGTTTATTTAAACAAAACAACTTGGTAGAAAACCGAAAATGCACGGGATATTCCCCAGAATGTCCTGGACATTTTCAGTTTTCTAATATTATGGGTAACTATGACTGTTAAAAATTATGTATTAACTCGTTTGTTTTCTAAGAAGTTATAAAATTATTATATTTTAGAAATAACCGGCCAATGAAAGTCGGACTCGCACATAAAGGGTTCCTTACAAATATAGTAAGATAAAAAATAATTATAATAATACATTCGTACTTATATTATTTTGTTATTTGTAATTTGTTGTCTTAGCGATAAAATATAAATATTTTGTTACACTTATTTTCAAATTTTGCTCTGTAGAGTACGTACAGGATACGTATGTAGGTTGGTGTATGTATAGGTTGTATATTTACAAAGTTGCGTGTGGTATATGTTCTTTCTAATTAAATTCGTCGTCAGTTGAAGTAAAGCGCAGATTTCCCACGGGACTCACCCGAGATTGGTAGTTGGGAGCAAATGTTTGTCACATATCTACTGTTTGTGAACTGTGATACGATGTAGTAATTGCAAAATAGTACATTTTTTCTTTGGCTAAGCATACCTATACATTAGCTATAGCGTAGCGTTATGATCACATTTGACATTTTCACACCAACCTTAGTTTCAAATCGATTCAGTAGATCTTGTATATAACTATATCGACGGTTAAAAGAAAATAGGGCATATGCAACATTTTGGTCAAAAATGAGTTGAAGAAATATATGCCATAGAGCTCAAAATTTTCTGCTCTTTTGAATGCGCTTACTCCCTAAGATGACTTTTTTGGCTTTTATACCCAAGCAAAAAAAAAACATTTTCATAGTGTTATAATTTAAGCTAACCGACAGAAATTCAAGTAATTTTTGCTATAGAGGTGATTGTACCCCTACTAAATTGATTTATTTAGTGTTTGTTGTTGGTAATGCTTTTTACTTCACAAGAGTGCCAAACGAGTCTTAGAGTCTAGGCTTTTTTAGGTATGAAGTATAAAAAAGATATAAATTTGAAGTGAAGATAATATATGCCCCTTTTATGAGTGTTTAATATGTTTTCTATTTTTAACATGAGTTTTTAAGTCATTTGGTCATTAGAAACATTGTCAATCAATCATTAAACGTATGTTTGCAAATAAATACCATTTTGAAAGTAGGTAATTTTCACGTGACCTACATATAGAGCTGCTCATTAAATATATAGGAGAAAATGGCAGGCACTGTTTACAAGCTCACAAATAACGACCATTATTGAGGACAAAGAAAGTATTAATAAGAACAATTTTTCTTCGGGCAGAGGAGAAAAGAAGGCCATTCGTTGTAATACCTTACATAATCCTTCACAATCAAGATAGGGTTGGGTTGGCCGGACGGAATGGGCGTCCCTGTATTCATTAGGGAATCGCGGCGACAAATGTCCCGGAATTATGCTCCGCAGATTATTCGCTTACGAAAGAAAACAAGATGCGACGAGGTTTAGTGTTTTTTCAGTGGAGGGTGAAACGACATTCGCTTTCGCTGCCTCAGATGTCTCTGATCAGATAACAGTGGATTGTGGGGTCAGTTTATATGACTTTGTAAAAACTACGGTAATATAATATGGTATAATTTGAAACTGTCATAGGTAGAGAGAACTGAAAACGTACTGGATACTTACCATGTTGTTTATTAAGAAAGAGAGTAGACCGATATGTCTGCTCTTAGTGCTACCATCAGTTTAGCACTTCTACAGTTGACCCGTAATCATGGCGCTTGCAACACTGCCGAAATATCGGGAGCTCATCAAAACAAAACAACATGAGAAATATCCCGGACATTTTCAGTTTTCTACTATTGTAAGGAGTTGGTCAGTGGGCTTTGATATCTGAAGCATTACATAATATATAATTTTGTAAAATTTCTTCAGTCTACAATATCCCCTAATAATTAAAATACACGTTTCACTACACGCGCAAAACGGCTTAACTGTTTTTATCGAGACCTGTTAAACGTATGAAAATATTATGTACTTCAAATAAATTTTAATTAAGTAAAATAAGGAAATATTTACATACTTAATACCTCTACAAGTAGGTATGGTTATTTATTAGAAAAAAATATTTACCTTATATAATAAAAGGATTCGACCGATTTCAGCCATGGCGGCCGATCTCAATTGAGATCAGCCAAGTGCGCAGGACATATTATAGTGTACAAGTGTGCGCGCAAACACAAGTGCACTCTCTATTCCCTTACTCTGATAATTCGGTGGGACGGCAATCCGACATGACCGATGAGAGATCAGGCGCAGGACCACCGGCTTAACGTGCTTTCCGAGGCACCGGCGTTCAACCGCCAACTTCCTAACTCCGGGCTGAGTAATTTCATCACAGAAAAACTCACACAAATTTTGCCCGACCGATTCGAACCGGGGACCGGGGTCCTAACGCAGCGCTTGCTACCAACGAGGCAGTTAAATTATCTTATATAATAATTACTTTGCAAACGAGACCTATTTTAATAATTAATTACAGTTAAACATATATATGTCGGATCAGAAGTATTTAACGACAACGTGTGGGCGAATGTAGGTATCGTGCAAATAAAAGTAGCGTGATATCAAAGCACTAGATTTATTCTAGGTCACTATTTCCATTAGATCGATTTACAGAACAATGAACACAATCACACCCGACACTAATTACACTGAATGGAAGTATAACGATACGCGACAGTTTCTACGATTTGCACCGTGCGGTCGTCCGGAGATAACTGAGCCGCTGCGCACGACCGCCCGCCCTAACGTAGACTCCGTCTAGCGCCACCGGGTGGCGCTTGCGTGCCGTAGCTTCCACTCACTGCCTTCAGGTGGCGCTGGCGTCGCAATATTCCGACACGGCCATCCTGCTTGCACACGTCCTCGTGTGTTAGTCTGAAACAATAGAAAACCAAGCACAGTATTTACCGTTCGGTCTATCCTGACCTAACACAAAAACATTCAGTTTCTAGATTTTCTAGACAGTCATCAGTACTAAGTAATAGTATTTACTAACACTATGAAATTTAATCCAAACAATTCAGTGATTATAAATGGTTCAGACAGAATCAAGTAACAATTGCACGCATATCATAACACACTCTTAAATCTCCATTCAAGCACAGGCTCAATCCATCCAGACCAATTCGGCTCTACAAGCCCAGGAAACCATCCTTATGCGACTCCATCTACCAGGATCGCCGAGTCATCTCCGACTCTACGGTCTTAATATCCCATAAGACCCGACCCCCGCCAGTGTTCGCTGCATTACCGCGTGCTCACGGTGTTTTACAAAGAGACTATGAGAATCGCAAGAACTAATTCTTACGATCCCTAAACATCACTAAGCTTACATACCGATTTCTAACGAACTACGGCTACAGCGACACACCTGGTGCGGTCAACACATACGGTCAACTTTGACCCGGTCTAGGACTAGAGTGCAACCTTGCTTAAAACAAAAAGAGTAGACAATCAACTCCGACTCAGACTAATCTTCAGCAACTTCAATTGGTACTTGATCCTCCGGAATACGTCTAATCCTGTCATGGGCGTCTACTTGTATTTACGCTTTGAATTTAATGACTTTAAAATAGGGGAAGCTTTTAAAATTATTTACTTCCATTTTCATCAAATCATTACATGGTTTGAACACACTAGATTACATTTCATATCAAACAAAATTAATTTCAATTGTAACAAAAGAAAACAAAATATTTTCGAGTAGCCAGAGTCACGTACCATTCGCTGTACAAATTAATTCTCACTATTAATCAACTGTGTAGCCTCACAAATCTCGATTGACCACTCCAACGCCACGGCACCATAGCCAAAGTCTCTCATACGCGCTTCAACATCCACGCGCGTGTGCATCACCCACTGACTACACACGACGGTCTCGTTAGACCACGACCTCCACCAGAGCCAAACGCGCATCGCGCACCTACGGACTACTTGAGTTTCCCCAAAAGACACCGATTTCTAGCGGGCTACGACTACGAAATAGCTACTGGCATAGTCGACTACTACTACGGCCGTTAGAGTTTACACTCGAGCTCTCATAACATCACCAATTTATTGTTTACACATTACTCATCAACGTTAGGCTCACGATGTATCTCTACTTCAACTTCGACTGGTACAAGACCTTCTGGCAATCCTCTTAACCTATCACTATCCAATAACTCACGATAAAAAATGAAACCAAAAGAGTAAACCGTTCGGCCATCCCAGCCAAAAGTTAACAAATAGCTTCTGCTTACAAAATTTTACTTTACTTAACATTTGAACGTTTGACCGACAAGTTCCCAAGTTCAAATCTGCAACTAAGGCATTACTCAGCATATCCAATTAATTAATAACACAAGTCTAGACACACACACACTCTGACCAGTCCGTCGGCCTAGAACCAGTCCGTCGGTTCTCACAGTGTTCAGTCCATCGAACACACCTAGTATCCAGTCCATCGGATTCTCATGGCTCAGTCCATCGGCCATTTCAACTAAAAGCAACTCAATCCATAGGTTACCCGTACCATCAACATGTGTCAAAGTCAAAGTCAAAATTTCTTTATTTATATAGGCATTCACATGCACTTATAAATCGTCATTACATTAAATAAATAATTAAAAGAAAGTGATTCTACCACCGGTTCGGAAAGCTGGTTCTACCGAGAAGACACCGGCAAGAAACTCGATAGTTACTCTTTTTAACGGATTTTCACATCACATATATAATTGCCATGTCGTACAGTTTGAGTATGTCACAGTATCAAAGAGAGAATTAAACATATACTACATTTACTGTTAATAAAAAAAAAAAAAGGTAAGATCGAACTGTCCAGGGCCCAAGAGTAGCACCTGATCAGAAACAAATCAATGAATAACTACAACAATTCCAACCTGCATGACATAGATTACATAGAGTAGAATCTTAATACTATATTGTACTGTATGACAACAATAAATGAAAATACATTAATAAGAACAAAAGTTCATGAAAAATGTCAATGATTAAAATAATTCATATAATAGAAAATTATTATTACAAATGTCAAATTTTAGTTAACGCAATTTGTCCAAGCATTTTTATCATTAAAATAGTCTTCTACTTTATAGTAGCCCTTCATAATAAGACCCTTCTTAATACATTCTTTGAATTTTTGCAAAGGTAATTTAGTAATACTTACAGGTAACTTATTGAACATTTTAACTCCTAGCCCAACAAAGGAGCTATTAACTTTATTAAGTCTGAAATGTGAAATAGCAAGTTTATGCTTATTTCTAGTATTGAATCGGTGAGTATTTGATTTTTAGGAATGTATTGTATATTTTTATACACATACATTAAGCAGTCTAGAATGTACTGAGAGGCCATTGTGAGAATATTATACTCTTTAAACCGATCTCTAAGGGAATCGCGTGGTTTGAGGTTGTAGATGGCCCTTATAGCTCTTTTTGCAATACAAAGATGCTATCAATACCAGCTGCTGATCCCCACAAAAGCATGCCGTAGGATAGAATACTGTGAAAGTAGCTGAAATAAACTAATCTTGCCGTTTCAACATCAGTCAATTGTCTAATTTTTCTTACAGCATATGCAGCAGAACTAAGTCTTCCATTAAATAAACCAACAATCATCATTGTCTTCAACTAAATAATTATCATTAGCATTGTTCAACTATTTGGGAACCAATCGTTCTACTAGACTTAAATGATTATAAAAATTATCTATCCACATTTGGATGGGGAAAACCAAAACCAAATACTCAATTACTTTAAAAGGGCCTCTATACTTAGGGTCCAACTTGGTCTGATTCCTTTCCTCACCTTCAAGGACAAACATTGTGTTCAGTGAGCATCACATACTGTGATGCAGTAAAGAATCACAATTCCTAGGTAAATCAATCTTAAAGTATGTCTAAAGTCTAAACATAAAAACAATGCACCTGATTTAAGGTTTCCTCTCAGCATCTATCTTGCATTCCTGGTATAAGGAATTTGTTGCTCCGTAGCCGCCTGTCGTACTGCAGCTCAATCTCAATTCCCAACTGTGTTCACAGATGCCTGGAGTACAAGGCAAGGTAACTGAAATAAAGATTTCCCACAGTAGACAACTGACTGGTAAAGTGTTTGAGAATCACCGTTCAATTACCTAGCTTAATTAAAGTAAACTTAACAATCAATCTACGTGTTCGAGAAACTAAAATTATTCCCTGAGCTTTTAATTGCACTGACATTGACAGGAAAATATTTTTTTTAATTCTTTTTCTAGTAGGGAATAACGATTTAAAGGCTTTGATTAATAAAAATCATACAGCCAAACCTTTAATTGAATGAGTTTTTTTTTTTTTTAACTAGCACACATGCACACACGCACACACATCCAGATTCACACTTCCTGTTTTTCTAGGCTGCCAGTAGCCACACAACCACAAGTTGCTTGAGGTCTAATAACTTTAGCACTAAGTGGCATCAGGTACAAAATAGGTAGCATTTCACATAATCTTTCTAACTTTTCATGTGGCTACTTTTAATTTACAAAAAGAAAAACATTACTTTAAACGAAACTATTATGAAAATGTTTGCATTGAAACAGACTATACTGACTTTCAATTAAAACCGCAACAGTATGAAAAAGACTCACATGATCATGTAGTTTGCTTACAAAGCAACATCCACTCGTCACTCGTTCCGGGATGCACCGCCGCCGCTGCCGCCGCCGCTGCCATCGACCTGATAGCCGCCGCTGCTGCACCGGCTCGCGATGTGTCCTGGCTTCCCACATTTGAAGCACACGAAAGGCTTCGCTGCTGACTGCTGGGTTGCTTGACTCGATGATGCATGCGTCGCAGGTCTTCCTCTCACATCCACAGGCTTGCTCCTACATTCGGAACGTCTGTGACCCATTTTTCCGCAACTATAGCATTTTAGCAAGGTCATCTTAGCTCGCTTCACATCGGGCTAACTAGACGATTGACCAGGAGTATGGATCTGGCGCTTCAGATATGAGAAAGCGTATAGCTCTTTCTGCAATTTATCTCTAGAAGAAATGTCGGTAGTAAACGCTAAGCGTTGTAATCGCGAGTTGAACTGCGAAATATGCGCTAATACAGCTGCTACTGCAATCTGCTCCTTATCTGCATCCTTCCATCTATTAGTAAGCGATGCCATCAACCGACTCGCATAGGCGGAAAGGGCCTCTTTTTCGTTGGGCTTACTGCCGTTAAGATTTATGAAAGTACCCGCCAAAGTCTCTGTAGTAACAAATCTGGCCGCGAAAAAGAACCTTGAACTCCCCATGTCATACCTTGGTATACAATCTGCGATAGCCATGTTGACGCTGCCCCTTCAATGTTTTGCTGATCACAACAACAAATTCACCGCCGCTTAGTGAATTATCGGCAAAACACAAATCCGCGGTCGCGCACCATAATTTCGCATTAGAATCTTGCTTATCGGGGTTGAAATCAGGCAGCACTACACTATTGTTCGCATTTGGTGTCTTCAATGCAAGAAGCAGTTGGCGCCTTTGATGATTTTGCAATTCAAAAAGTACCCGCCACTGACTTTCATCGCCGCGACTATCATTTGCACGATTCGATCCCACTTCTGATGTCAGATCAGAAGTATTTAACGACAACGTGTGGGCGAATGTAGGTATCGTGCAAATAAAAGTAGCGTGATATCAAAGCACTAGATTTATTCTAGGTCACTATTTCCATTAGATCGATTTACAGAACAATGAACACAATCACACCCGACACTAATTACACTGAATGGAAGTATAACGATACGCGACAGTTTCTACGATTTGCACCGTGCGGTCGTCCGGAGATAACTGAGCCGCTGCGCACGACCGCCCGCCTAACGTAGACTCCGTCTAGCGCCACCGGGTGGCGCTTGCGTGCCGTAGCTTCCACTCACTGCCTTCAGGTGGCGCTGGCGTCGCAATATTCCGACATATATTTTTATAACTTTTAAGCTAGCTTTATAGAGATGTAACGTACCCTTTCACATTTCATAAAGATTTCTGCGAACATAAATTAACATGAGAGAAAAGTAATTTAACGTGCACTGTCAAAAGAAAAATTCTACGAAATTAATTATTTAAAAAGCTTCCAGTTGCAAATTAGTTGAGCTTCATGGGGCTTTGAGAACACCATGGTATAACGCACGAAATTAAAAAAAGATTCCGACGAATTGTAAACCTCTTTCTTTATTTAAAATCGCCTAAAGAGAAAAATAAAATGTCGTGAAATAATTAAATCATTCTGCCGGGACAGAACACTGTCGAGACAGAGACTACGAGTTTTTTTTTTATTTGTGTCCGGTGATGCTACTTATTGCCCGACGTTTCGACTCCATTGCTTCAGTCATGGTCGCGAACTAGCAGTTCAAGCAAAGTCTGAAATCGTGACCTTCCATGTAGCTAATATATGTTTTGACTGCCTCGTTGGTCTATTGGTAACAAGTGATGCGTTTGGACCGAGATGTTTGTTTAAGGCTGGGATCGGGCAAAATTTGTGTGAATTTTTCTGTTAAGAAACTACTCAGCCCGGAGTCAGGAAGGATGCACACCCGTGCCTCGGAAAGCACGTTCAGCCAATGGTCCTGCGTCCGATCTCTCATCGGTCATGTTGGATTACCGTCTCACCGAACTATGATGGTAAGTGAACAAAGAGTGCACTTATATTTGCGCGAATATTTTTGCACTATAATATGTCCTGCGAAGTCGGCTGATCTCAATTGTCAAAAGCTTTATTTGGTCTACTGCCACGTTGGTAGCAAATATCTATATCTATGAGCTCATAGCAAATAGTGTACGTGCCACAAGTAGCAACGTCAAATAACTTTTCCGTTTCGAGGGGCCGTTCCCAATACTGCTGACAACACATTTGTCATTCGTCACAATTGTAGGGCAACGAATTCACTAGCTCATTGTTCCGACAGGGCTTTATGAAAGATTATCATTTGCCTGAGTTGAGCACGATTAGGATGTTGGTTTTAGTAAATACGAGGCTAAAAGTTCATGCAAAGTTAACAAAAATAACGTCGGACATTATTTGGCTATGTACCAAATAATGTCTGACGTTATTATTTAGTTATACCAAACATGATAGTATTTTTAATATTTTTTGAACATAACAAAATTTTGTAATGACTAATAGTTGGATTAGACTACAATTTATTGAAATTGGATGAATGGCCTCAAGTTGGCTAACCGCGAATTTTTAACCGACGTAATGTATGCAGGCGGTTCAATTTGGTTGGTTTTTTCTTAATTTGTCCTTAACATGATAAAAATACGGACAGAAGGGCTACGAGAAAAACATAGCAGGAGAGGCGCTACGAGAAATTCATAGCAGGAGAGGTGCTACGAGAAAAATGTAGCAGATATTTTTTCAGGTAATCTTAAATGTCGTAGGCATAAACGGTCACGCAGCGTTCTGTCGTTGACACGTAGCGTATGCGGCCACCTGGAGAGACGGCGTCACGGACAATCCCACCCAAGTGTCTCCCAATTAGGGTATCCGAGGAATTGTCCAGTTTCAGCATTATCTTCCTCAAGGTACCTTTATAGGGACGCTTTGGACCCTTGAAGTATGAATACTTATTTATATTTACGCCTGCGACCCCGCCCACTTGCCGTTGTTAATAAAACTTTTTTATTAACCAATCGAATTATTAAGTAGCAGCAATAACAGCAGCTTGATTTTTCTTTTAACAATATAATAATAATATTTATTCAGTGATCACTATATTCCGAATTGGTTGACAATGTACACAACATTGTGTAGGTGAATATACTTTAAATAATATTATTTTCTCAAGAAGTCATGTGTAGGCACAAGATACATTTACAAAGGCGTAACTCCTTATCATTAGAAAAGATCTGGATCTTAAGGTGTATCAAGAGTATTCGTAGAGAAATCTGAAATACCTGCTGTTCTATTTACACCTCTGATCGAAATGCAAAGAATGCACTGTCATTATTATTTCAGAACATAATATGTTCATAAGTTTCATAAGTTCATATTATGAAACGTATGGAATGTTTTAATAAGTTTTAATAAAAGTAACTTTCTTCAACTTTACAGGGTCCATTTAGCATTTATACTAATAATTTTAACTTGTGTGTGCAACAAACAAATAGGTTACCCTAATATGCATTTTCAACGCGTGATATAATACAATTGTCTATTACTGTGTCGTAATATTGACCTTCCTTTCTCCCACAACCGATCCTCGAGGTATTTGATGTCATATCTATTCGATATGATTTACAGTGTAAATAAAGCGTGACGTAAACACAAGCCTATTTACAAAGGTGAAACCCTTTCTGTGTCGTGTGGCATCGATTGAGGAAACAGATTTTCGCGATAATACAGCGTCTTAGTTGTGTAGTCTTTTGTTCGAATATCATATAATAGCTTATGTACGTTGTTGTAGGTACACTGGAAAACAAATAGAGAGTTTACAAACACTATATAGCAGGTACATTTGAGTTTGGTGAGTCTTATTTAAAAAATTCTACAAGTTAAAGCATTTAGGTAGCTGATGTTTATTTTTTTTTATTTGTTTATTATTATTGGTAGATTTATATCTTTGTTGGTAGATTTCATGTTAGACTAGTGACCCGCCCTCGCTTCGCTTCGGGTATATCTAAATATGTACCTGTACCTAAAAACCTTCCTCTTGAATCCCTCTATTTATTTGAAAAAAAAAAACATCAACATCCATTGCGTAGTTTTATTTTAAACAAACATACATACATACATAAAGACAGACGCGGGAAGCGATTTTGCTTTATACTATGTAGTGATATAAAACGATATAAGTTCAAAAACCCTTAAACGATCATATTTTTGTGCCTGTGACTGGGCTCAGGTGTTCGTGTGTGGAAATGTCCCAGATATTTCCCAGATCCCAGATATTTAGTAAAACCTTATTTTCTCGCGGATCTTATTTTGATTTTTAGATACCTATCAGTTATAATAACTTTATTATTATCCAAATCACGTAACCACAATTTGGGTCTATATAAAATTTTATATGATTTAATTATGATTTCAATTTTAAGGGGATCGTGAAACAGTTTCTTAGTTTCTTATACGTAAAAGGTATCTTAAACTTGAACGTTATCATTACGTATAACATTATGTATATTTTATGACTCGACTTAATAAAATAATGTAAATGTACACAGTACTGTTTTTTTTTAAGAGTCTTGTATGTTAAGTAAACTGATTAAAAAGTGCCACTGTGTTTTTTACCACCAGGTTAAAATACCTAATCTAGACCGAGCGACGACCTTATAATTTTTTTTTACAACAGACAAAACGCATTGAGGACGTTGATAAGATTAATCACTTATTCTCAGGAAGCAACTGAGTCGTATCACTTATTTGTAAACAAATATGCCGTGCGGTATAACCTCACCATGAGGTAAAGTCCCGGCTGGCATTCAGTTAGTATAAAACTAGCGAGTGTTTCCATCCCTGCTTAGTGCAAAACTTGTTTGGTTGTGTGAAGGAACTCCAGTGCAATGTTGCTAAAGATATTATTTGTTGTATCCTGCCTGTGCTTGGTGCAAGGCTCTTACGTCGATTCTAAAATTGAGGAAAACGGTAACATTTTTTTTTTATAAAAAAATTTACTTTCATTTAAAACGTTAAAATACATCACCATTGTTCAACTGACATGACCATATCGACGCCCCCAAGCAATAACCCGGTAATCGAAAAATCCAAATTTTACAGGAGAGCTGATTTACTGTTTTTGTCGAATATGTTTTGAACGAGTGGGACTATTCCAAACATTGAGGTATCAAACGAAAGCTAATTTTTTGCGAAATATAACCATAGTAACAACAATAAATTTATGTTATTCAAAACCTAGATATTTATGAAAGTACATAATACCGAAAATAGTACGCATAAAATATTACAGTATTGAAACTTACGGGATTATTGAAGTAAATTATTTGAATAGAACATTTCGTAACTGTATTTAATGTACTTTTATGACGTTTTTATGTACGCTAGGTATGCTACGTAATATATTTTTACGAGGTTATTGTGGTAATATAATATAATTTTCTTAACGGTATTATTGCATTACATTATTTTTAGGGGGATATTTGGAATAATGATTTCATTGTAACCACTCAATACCCATATCTTTTTGAGTATTTAGAACTTGTAATATAAACATAAAAAAATTAATATTAAAATAATTAAAAAAATTTTCTTCTTCTTTTTCTCAGTCGTACACTCCTGAATAAATGGTCGTGTCCCTCCATATGTTTCTATTCATGGCACTGCGTGTACACTCTGTTAGGGAACATTTCGTAGTCGACTTGACGAGATCTGTCCATCTTGTAGGTGATCGGCCGCGGACGTTGAATAAAGAGCTTTCGTTGCGGTTGACATGTCCAAACATCTTCAGAATTCATTCCTGCATAATTGAGGAATGTCTTTGTTTGATATCGAGTGCAACGCCAGCTGCCAGTAGGCCAGTACGCCCCCCCGCGCGATCGCCATTTAACTCCGTTGAGCGCGCCGAGCCGTTGCTGATTTAAAGCGTAATTTCTAGCAAACTACTGCAACTATAGTAAAATAAAAATACCCCTTTAAAGCTGAAACTATAGGGCATTTATATATGTATGAAACAAAGTACAACTATCAAGCCTTAAAAATAAAAAAAATAAACAAGTTGACTTTTACGTAAAATTTAAGTAAAACATTTACGCCCACTTTATCACGTATAAAAATACTTTACCTGACTTTGGAATCATATCATTTATAAATATTCTGAAAGACATTATCTCGAGGATTATTTTAATATACAACACTACTACACTTTGGTAATAAATAAAATTATATTTATGTCTTAAATGCAGAGCTCACAAGCACTTTGTGCGGCGAGCTGTCTATTTTATTCTCAGTAGCCTCCTCCAGCACCACATTTCAAGGGCGTCAATCTTCTAACGATCTCTTTGACGATTTATCTATGTTTCAGCTCCGTAAAGAAAAATAGGAAAAACTAAGCATTTCATTAAACAAACCTGTATTACACCGGTCTGAGTTTTGAAATTCGTTGAGTCAATTCCGTCCACACAAACCGCAGCCGTTCCATCCTCATAAAGTCTTTGAATGAGATACACCAGATGTTGAGGTACACCCATTTTGAGAAGTAGTTCCCCAGCTTCCATCACTTAACGGTGTCAAAAGTAAAGCTTTTGACACCGAAAGTCCATGAAGCATATAAATAGTGGGATATTGAGCTTTTTCCGCGACTTGCCTTAGGTTGAGAATCTGTTCATGGGTACTTTTTCCCTTTAAACAAAGCCTGCTTGCTTTTGAGCGATCACCCGGCCTATGTATGCCTGTAGCCTCGTATTAAGAATATCAATATTTGAAGAGGGACCTTGCTAGCGTGGGATATTAGAGATATTAGGCGGGAGTTGATGCACTTTTTGGTTGAGCCTTTTTTGTGGAGTGGGATGAATAAGGAATGCGACCAATCCTTAGGCCTCGTTCCCGTACTCCATATTGGTGAACAGATGACTTGTAAGATATCCACACGTACATCCTCCATAATCTTAGATATTTCAATAGGGATTACGTCTGCACCTATGGCTTTGTCGCATTCGAGATGTCTTATAGCGGCATCTATTTCTGATTTCACTATACGCGGTTCCTCTTTTGTAGATGTTGTGTTAACCTCAGGAAAATTTGATTGTTGTTTTTCTAGGAACAAGGACTTGCATTAATATTCTCATATTTTAACAATCTGGCCAATCCCTGTAACAGTGGGTTGCGCAACTTAAGCTTGAGACTGCATATCAAAAACTCATGATCCGAAAGACAGTCAGCCCCAGGCAAAGTGTGGGCGTTAAAAATCGAGCTCCTCCACCTAGATCTGATCAGAACGTAATCGGTCTAGTTACGGTGTTTGCCATCATCAGGGCTGGCCCAGGTGTAGTCTTTTGAACTCAGTTTTCCAACACGGGTGGTGTTGGAAAACTGTGTTTATAATGGTGAGATTATTATCAGCAGCAAATTTAATAAGGCGCTCAGCTCTGTCATTTCGTGTTCCCAAACCATATAACCTAACTATATGCTGCAGTCCGGGATCGTTTTCTGTACTGTATTTGCATTGAAATCACCCAGAACATAGAGGTTTTCTACTTGGGACTTGCGATATGTGGAACTCCAGCTTGCTGTAAAAGGCCTTTATGATATCATCGTCAGCTGGAGCAGGTGCATAAACCTGGATAATATTTAATTGGTGGAGGTAAAGCATTAATTTTGATAGAAATAATCCTCTCATCAATTGAATCCTCTGGTCAAATTGACGCATTCATATAATTCGTAGTATTATGAAAAAATGCTAAACTTAAATAACATTGTAAGAGCATAATATGGAAAACGTATATTTAAATTAGTTCAACAAAAACGTTTGCCAAAAACTTCATAAACAGAAATTACGCCAATAACCCGGTAAATTAATCTTACCAAAACTACATGTAAATATTTTTTTTTGTATTGACCTTTAACAAGTTTATTGCCGTCATATTTTTGTCACTAATTTCCCAACAATAATATTGTGTATCATGATAACTTTGTAGATATCGATCGGAAAAATCTGAAAAAAATTGTCAAGGTGTATTCCAGCCCATAGATACCGAATTTGACATAACAGCATAAACCCCATAATAGCACTTTACCGGGTTATTGTTAGGGGGCGTCGATGTGTATTTGGCACTGAGAAAGAAATTTTCATCCCTTAATAGATATTAAAATTAGTAGGTAGTAATACCGTTTCAATGTTCATGTAAAGTGTTTTTAACTTAATAGTTTCTAAATTGTTTCTTTGGCACAAATTGTTCACAAGAACATACCTATCATCAACAAAGTTATCCACAAAGTCGCCATATTTAAAAAAAAAAATGTAACGGTTTGATAATGCAAACCTGTTTTCTTTGCACTATTTGGACAAAAGTCTAGGATTTTAATGCCATTCATCATAAACATGCCATTTTTTGTTTGAGAGACCGTTTTTGGATTGGTTTTGATTTCGAGAACCTGTTTCAAAACTTGACTTGAAGTTGGATAGTGGTAAAAGGTCTTTGTCCTGCAATATAACGGTTTATTTTTATGCCATTTCAATCTTCAGTTAGACTTCTATCAGTAAAGTAGTTAGGTATTCCAAATCATCATTGTAGGTAGTATAAGTTAAGACGTAAGCTTTTAAAAATATTATTATACCTCAATTCAGCATTAAAAGATGGATATTTACCATGTTTCCTCATATATCGAGTTTCCGATGTTTCGGCACGTCTTTTTCCTAACTGACTACAATGATGGCTTAACATCATCATCATTACCAGACACCGGTGGAGCAGATGGCTCTCACTCCTAAAAAAATAGGCACTGTTCCCAGTGCTATCATACAAATAGCAACATGGCTTTGAAAACATGGTAAATATCCCGGAAATATTCAGTTTTAATAATTTTATAATGTGAATCTGAGTAACCATGGCATTTTATAATTAAATCTAAATATTTCCTGTGATTTTCAATTTGATTCCCAAAATAAAAAGAGTAGGGGAACCTGTTGTACCTTGGACAGTGTTGTACCTAGGACAATTGTAATTTTTCGTAAACTCTCGCGCTTTAGAATAATATTGTATATGGCAGTCAAAACCTGCTTTGATAAGACTCACGTGAAGTTAGTTGTGATTCGCCGGTGCCGGGTCAATGCAGTTAAAAAAGGTAATTTATTATTTTTTGCCTTAAAAGTTCGTTTTTTGGAATTTACTTATGGCCTCTTAATTTGTCACGATATGTATTTATAAAATATCTTTTACTTCCGATATAATCTCAGTTTATTAAGGTTTTAGACAGTATAGTTGTCAGAACCCAACCTCAATTAAAAGTGTGTTCAAACAAGTTCTAACTAAAAATTGTTATGATGTTGTACCTTGGCCCCCCAACTGAGTATGCACCTTGGACATAGATAATAGATAGATAATTTGGATATAGATAATATAACCTTATAAAAACATATTTTTTTATTATATTTTTATTCTATTTATATAAGGCAAAAAATAAATATTTAAATATGTAAACATATGTTATGTTATTGACACAAAATAAAGAGACAAGAGACTATTAATTAAGGTAACTGTTAATTTGCTATTTACATTAATGTTTTTGTTGATTACAGGTATAAGCATTATATTGTTGTACTTACCTATATAAAAAATAAAACTCTGCTGCAATTGCTAGTGTTTATCTTCATTCCACCCTGGAATGTCCAAAGTACAACTGTAACGGTCCAAGGTACATCAGGTCTGTTGTACCTTGGACAGTTTTCCCTTTTTTTTCCAAGTCGCTTTTGTTTCCAGCTTTACCGAAAATCCTCAAATTTTATATATTTATTATATAGTTGAGTAACTGATCTTTCCATTATTCCATATTTGACGGATCTTATTCTTACCATTTATTTTTAAAAAGTAAAAATATCAAAAACTGGCCTAGGTACAACAGGTTCCCCTACCTACAATAATTTTAAAATGAACACACTCATTTAAAATCTTCACAGGAGTCACAAGTTTGGTTAACTTATTATCTCACCAGTGTGTTTTGACGATTTTCAGAGATTTCCGATCCCGAGCTGGCAAGGCTACTCAAAGCCATCATTGTAGAAAAAAATACCTTAGTGGCGTTGTAACTCACCAAACATTTTTTCGTCAGGGGTGACCAACTACGCTGACGCGGTCCTGTCCCGCTCCCGTCGCAGTTGCGGCGCAGGGGAGTGCAACCGGCATTGCATCAAGCTGGGCCACGCAAGAGGCGTGTGCATCGGGACGTACTGCCAATGTCGGTCTCGTCGTCGCAGGTCACTTGGTAAGATAACAGTATACAGTCGATGAAAAAGGTTAATACACTCAATGCTGAAAAACGCTAAAAGTCAGCTTAACCCTGAAATACATCTACCTGAATTTTTTTACAAATTAATGCTAAGGTATAAAATATGCATGCTATCATTTTTAAATTGTACTTTTTTTTTTCAGAATCGAATCCAGAAAATGGGATTAAAGAAAACGAACAACAGGTGAACTTGGAAGTTGACAACAACCCAGGTAATTGTTATAGTATAAAAAACATTTTTGATATTATTATACTTTTAAAGAGTATACTGCAATAAATTTTAACCGATTAATCTTCAGTAAGACTTCTATTAGTAAAGTAGTTAGGTATTCCGAATCATCATTGTAAGTAGTATAAGTTAAGACATAAGTTTTGAAAAAACAGACCTCAATTCACTGATGCACGGCACGTGCCATGATACAAATGGCAATATGGCTTTGAAAACATGGTATATATCCCGAACATATACAGTTTTCTACTATGAGTAACCATGGCCGTTTCAAATGAAATCTACATGTTTCCTGTGATTTTTCAATTTGATTTCCAAAATAATAAGAGTGAAATAATTTTAAAATGAAAACATTAATTTAAATCTTCACAGGAGTCAGTTTGGTTAACTTATTATCTGAACTATATGTTGTGTCAGGTTTAACCAACCTTTTCAGTGTATAGAGCTTCCGCTCCCCCGCTCGGTGATGATAGCAAGGCTACTTAAAGCCATCATTAAAAAATAAAATTAAAAATTTGTTGGTTAGGAACAGAGTAAGAAATGAGAAGAAGGAAAGATGGTAAAAACACGTAGTATTTGGGAGGACTGCAGAAAAAAAACCTTAGTGGCGTTGTAACTCACCAAACATTTTTTCGTCAGTGGTGACCAACTTTGCTGACGCGGTCCTGTCCCGCTCCCGTCGCAGTTGCGGCGCAGGGGAGTGCAACCAGCATTGCATCAAGCTGGGCCACGCAAGGGGCGTATGCATCGGGACGTACTGCCAATGTCGGTCTCGTCGTCGCAGGTCACTTGGTAAGATAACAGTATACAGTCCAGGAAAAGGGTTAATACACACTCAATGCTGAAAAACTCTAAAAGTCAACTTAACCCTGAAATACACCGTGCTGAAAATTTTGACAAATTAATGCTTAGGTATAAAATATTTGTATTTTTTTTCAGAAAATGAGATTAAAGAAAACGAACAACAGGTGAACTTGGAAGTTGACAACAAACCAGGTAGTTGTTATAGTATATAAATCATTATTGATATTATTTGACTTTTAAAAAGTTTTCAATAATAAAATTACGTAAGTGCACATTTCTTCGAAAAATTTTAATATATCCGGAATATTTACAGTGTAATATTATGTTTTTGGTGAGCTCCCGATATTTCTTTTTTTTTCCTAACTGACTTACGATGATGGCTTTGAGTAGCCTTGTCATCATCACCGGACTTGCGGGGGAGCGGATGGCTCTCATCCCTAGCTCCCGATATATCAGCACTATTTCATGTGCCATGATTACGGGTCAACGTTACCCAAAAGGGTAACCAACATGTTACAAGGTAACTATCCCGGACATATACTTTTTTCCAATATGAGTAACCATGATAGGAAGTAATATACCTCAATTGTTCGTCTCGCAGGTGCCAGTTCGCTTGCTGACATCAGCAAGTCCCGTCAGGGCCGATCGACGTGCTCTTACGACGGTTGCAACGCCTTCTGCCGGAAACTGGGCCATGCCAGAGGCGTCTGCATCGGCACCTACTGCCAATGCCGGTTCCGTAGGCGAAGATCAGCTCCGCAAGAGCCCAAAAATGGTAATTGACTGGCTCAGTGGAACAGTGATTAACGGACCTGCCTGGCGGTTCCAAAAGTCGTGGGTTCGATTCCCACGCGGTACAAATATTTGTGATGAATATAGGTGCTTGTTCCGTGTTTTAAATTCAAAAGCGTCGATGGCCGAGTGGTTAAGGTCGTTGCTTGCCATGCGAGAGGTCGCCAGTTCAAACCCCGCCAGGCACCAATGTGTTTTTCAAATTTGAAATTCATATATACCATCATTCGACTCTTTAACCTGAACACCTAAGAAGAAATTCTTAGGTTGTGTAGTCGACCAACCCGCACTTGGCCAGCAAATGTATATGTATATATATATGTATGTATATCAGGCTCTGACGCCCATAGTAAAATGGTCTGCTTAGTTTGGGGTCAGATGTCCGTGTGTAGAAATGTCCCAGATATTTTTTTTCTTTTTTTAAATACGCTTTGTAGCAACATTTTATTTTATACTACCCCTCTCGCCTTAAGGATTTACGAAACGCATCATTCGCGGAGTCGAAGCGAAACGCTCCTGCAAATGATAGCCGGTTTGGCACTTCGGACACGTACTCTGAGTGCTGTAGTTTTATTTTATTGTTTTGTTAACTTTAATATTGTTTAAACTTGTTGGAATTTAATTTACACTCGTTACTGTTTACTTTATTTGTACCTATTAACTCATTAACCACCCTTGAGACAATAGGGTAGGAAACGACTCCCTATAGCATTACTATGAAAAAAAAATTACACTTCTTTTTTAACCTGTGAACAATCGGTACCTTTATTTTTAGCGTCTCCGTAGTCAGGTCGAAAAGTCCTAGATATAATAGAGCAATCAACTGGATACAAATTCACTAATTGCTCTGATTTGTTGCCTTGAACTCCAATGAAGTAAATTAATATCAAGAATAGCAACAGAAGTTCCAAAATTTAATAAAATATAATTTTTTTACAAACACCAAAAGTACTTGAAGCCTTATTGATTTTCAAATAATTCATCTATTGTATTCTAAGTATGACATTTTGGATTACATTAGAGTTCATATACAAATATATTAATAGGTTGAAACCAAGCCAACTGGCAAATCACGATGTACTAATAATATCGTATCAATGACAAGGCCTAATTATTGTAGGAACCCAAGAGGACTCCTGACTCTAGCACCCCATTAATACGCTCTGTAATTTATCTGCAAACGTCAGACGTCCTTAAACGTGTAATTACAGGGTAACGTCATCGTCAATGAATCCAATATTAATTAATAACACTGTTAATGAGCAATTGCGTAGGATTAAAGTAGGTATCAATTTTGACTGACCGGCTCGGTGGGACAGTGGTTGCTGACTCGGGCTCACTAACTACGACTACGGTTCCAGGAGTTGTGGGTTCGATTCCAAATGGGACAAATATTTGTGTAACCAACATCTTTGTTTGTTCTGTGTCTGGGTGTGTTATCAAATATATTTATGTATATAGGTAGGTTCTCTGTTGATTCTGATTTCCGAAACACGAGTGCTTTAGCTACTTACCACGGGATCAGGTCAATGTATGTGATGTTGTGTAATATTTTTTTTATTTAATTTAGTACCCAATGTGATATTACGCTACGCTGAAAAGGGATTATATTATTTTAATTATGAGTCTGAATTAAACTACATGAGCAATAATAAATAATAAAAATTATATTTACAGAAAGCATTCAAGAAGTGAAAAACAAAAATGAAGAAAGTAAGCCGAAAAAGGAAAAGAAAAAGAAATCTGAATCCGGTAAGTTGTTTGCATAAATATCATAGGCATATTGTTCGATTGAAATTAAAAAAAATTGCAATATCCTACGAACGTGCACCTCTTAAGCCTTTTTGATTTACCACTGAAAAATTATATCTTGGAATAAAAATTATGCTGTCAGCTAGAGACCCACCAAGGGCCGTATTATTACCTCTATGATCGACTAACTTTTTTTTCTCTCTTTATTTAATTTGGGGCTTTTATCCACATGAATACGTCAGCCCCATCGTATCTTCCCATTTATAAACAAAATAAAATTAGCATTAGAAAAGAAATCATTGCTGATTTATTTTTACTAGTCTGCACTATTTTTAGCTATCTCTGATTTTGGTTTTGAAATCGACTAACTTCGTGTTTCTGGTATCTATTCTTCGTGTTTCTGGCGCTATTGTTGTGGATATAACCCCTCCATCTATGTACATTTTGAATGGAAGAGTAGAAATAATAGCTCCTTATCATATAGCTACAGATGACCATTTTTAAACTAACTGGTATTTAAGAGGTCTTAATACGTACACTATCAGAGACGTCTTAAATAGCATGATAGTACAGTACGAGTAGAATATTTGCCGTTGCCCGGTATTGTAGCCGCAGCGTAAAAATATTTACTTCTCAGCAGACATGAATTAATATGTCTGGGATATTTTTCATGTACCTATTAGGTACTTTATTGGAGAGTTAATCCGTGATTTTGGCACTTATCTCGAACATATTACTTCCCAATTTTACCTTAACTTTAAGAGAGACTACATTATCAAGGACCTTAGTCACCGCACATAAGGTCCGAGAACAATCAAAAATGTCATCATAATGTGCCTGGTTAAGGATGAAATTAGCATCGTGATTCAATAATCACTCAAGCATCATATTCTTGTTCATCTCGTCTTAGTTGTTCATTTTCTTTCTCAGGGGCAACAAACCTTTCGGAGGCGATCCAGTTGCAGCCGCGTCGCAAGTGTGGTGAGGCGGAGTGCAGTCAACATTGCATCAAAATGGGTTACAAACGAGGTGTTTGCATCGGGACGAGATGCCAGTGCCGAGAACAATAATTTGGGTGAGAGCCCCCCCGCCCCCCGCAGGTGCGGTGATGATGACAAGGCTACTCCAAGCCATCGTCGTATCAGTCAAGGAAAAAAAAAACAAAAGACTGATTTTAAATTCATTAATTAATCATGTTAATAAACAGTAATTTTTTCTTAATTTAAGCTCAAAATTAATACTAGAAAACAGTATGTCAAAGTTTTTCTTTCATTAGATACTAAATGATTGTAAATAAGTCTTATTTAACATATATTTTCGATCAATGTATTTATTTAAAAAATATTCTCATTTAAGATTAAAATTGTTACAAATACATTAATTGGATTTTAATTTTGATATAAAAATACCTATAAATAAGTTTTAAACCTCGTAAACATTAACTCTCGTGGACATAGGTAAACACGGAATTATAAAAATTATCCTATTTAAGGTTATTTAATTTTCTAAGTGACACATTGCTAGACCGGGATTAAAATCCTGCCTGAAACTTTTCGACGTGGTAATCCCTGTTTACTCCAGCAAAATAAACCCCCGAATCCATTGAAATGAGGAGAACATTAAATATTCTGCGGGAAACACTCACATTTTTCTGAGGAAGCGAGTAAGCGGAATCGGCATATTTTAGGTCAATATTGACGATAATTTATCGGGTCCAAACCCGCAGGTACCTAAGTGAGTTGTGACAGACCGACATTTTTGCGGAAGGTCAATTTGTAAGACACTGCAATAACATTGTGAGTTTACCTAGAAAATTTTACTTTGCGTATCTTTTTTAACCGTTTTCTCCATTCTTGGTCAACGTGCCAATTTGTGAACTCCTTTTTAAGGGTATGTGAAAAAAGTAATGACTTAAGATAGTAAATTCTAACATTATTATAATTAATAAATGGAAATGTAGCAATGTCACTCAAACACTTAAGATATTTGTGTAAAAGTAATGGTCACTATTCCGATGACAATTACACGATTGCACAAAAATGTAACAGGAAAATCCTATCAAGATATATACAAATGAGTTTTACGGCTTTAGTCTCTTAAAACAATATTATTACTTTACTCTTGAAAAGCGTCGATGGCTGACTGGTAAAAGTCGTTGCTTGCCATGCGAGAGGTCGACAGTTCAAATCCCGTCATGACCCATGGTGTTTTTCAAAAATTTGAAATTAATTTCTATGAGTTACTTACGCGGCGGCCAAGGAAAATCGTGGTGAAACCTGCACACCTACGAATAAATTCTATGAATTTTTAAATTACCTGTATGAGTAATAATTACAGCTCTAATTGAACTGTATTGTGGTGAGAAAAGATTAAGTGTATGTATGTAGGTAGGTAAATATTGGGGATTTATGACCCGTTAGTACCTTTTATCGCCTCGTCCCCTTCCGATGATTCTATTACCCGAATACAAGATTCGAGTTTCGTTCTTGTCCTTTTTACGTATTTACCTTTCGTAACGTTCCACTTTTGCGCCGCGTTTCGGAATTTTGAAGACGCACGTGCGTTCGTTGCCTCGCACGAAAAAGGAATGAGCGGTTGGGCGCGGGGCGCACTGACAGTGACAGCGAGTGAACTTGTTTTTTAATCAATTGAGATACTCTTAACCCTTAATAAGACACGGGGAAAATAGTTCCCACCAGATTTTGAACCTTATGTAGTTGTAATAAAAAGTGCCACTGTGTTTTTTACCAGCAGATTAAAATACCTAATCTAGACCGAGCGACGACTTTATCATTTTTTTTTACAGCAGACAAAATGCATTGAGGACTTAGATAAGATTAATCACTAATTCTCAGGAAGCAAGTGAGTCGTATCACTTATTTGTAAACAAATATGCCGTACGTTATAACCTCATCAAGAGGTAAAGTCCCGGCTGGCATTCGGTTAGTATAAAACTAGCGAGTGTTCCCATCCCTGCTTAGTGCAAAACTTGTTTGGTTGTGTGAAGGAACTCCAGTGCAATGTTGCTAAAGATATTATTGGTGGTATCCTGCCTGTGCTTGGTGCAAGGCGATTACGTCTATTCTGAATTTGAGGAAAATGGTATTATTTTTTTTATAAAAATTTTGACTTTTATTCAAATCGTTAAAATACCTCACCATTGTTCAACTTACATGATCATGTGTATTTGTCACGGAGAAAGAAATTATCATCCCTGAACAGATATTAAAATTAGTTAGGTATCTGGGGGCACGGCAGTGCCCCCGCCAAGTCGAGCGCGAAGCAAACACTGCCGTACCATCCTTTACTGGAACCATTTCGCCGCATTTTCAGGCCCCTATTTGAGAACCTCTGGATAAGACCAGAACGCTGAAATTTTTATCATCCAGTAACCTATGATAACATACTTAAAATCCAAAATTTCAAGTCTGTGGGACTTATAGTTCCGAAGTTAAGCGAAAGCAAAGTTTCGCATTTATGTAACACACTCACACACTCACCTACTCATGATCATCAAAATAGAACTGGTACTTCCCATTAACTCAGAGCGCTGAAATTTGGTACAGAGTTAGGGTTTAATAGCCAAATAAAGGGAAAATTATAAAAACTACGATAATCGAAGATCTGGAGTACCTGGTGATCCTGATTAGAAAACAACAGCCTAATATTATAAAGTCGTCTAAAAATATTAAAAAAACGACATACCGCCTTTACAAAAAATATTTAATTTGGTTAGCTGCTTCTACAAAAAGAAGTGAAATCCCATCAAAAACATCCTGTAAAAAACTAGCCAAGTCTCGATGGAGCAGATTGCTCATCTCTAAAAAGTAATGAAATCTAGACAAAATCGTGCCAAGCCTTATGTTCCTTACTGCGATTTCTTCATTATTATAGTTATTGTTGTGTGACTTGGCTGTTGAAGGGTACTCAAGGGTACAAAACCAGTATCAAGCCTTAATTTTCACTTGTTATTCATTCAACGTTGTTCAATTGGCAATTTTTCATCGTCAATAGGTAGCGGTTCTGGCGACACATTGGTATAATATTGTTACGGAGAACCTGGTTATGTACCCTTGTGTTCCCTTCAACGGCCAAGTCACACAACACTAACTATAATAATGAAGAAATCGCAGTAAGGAACCTTAGGCTTGGCACGATTTTGTCTAGATTTCATTACTTTTTAGAGATGAGCAATCTGCTCCATCGAGACTTGGCTAGTTTTTTTACAGGATGTTTTTGATTGGATATAGTAATACCGTTTCAAGGTTCTTGTAAAGTGTCTTTAACTTTCTTTAGTTAACAGTTTCTAAATTGTTTCTATGGCACAGATATCTCTAAAATTGATTTACAAGAACATACCTATCATCAACAAAGTTATCCACAAAGTCGCCATATTTAAAAACTAGCTGTGCCCGCGACTTCGTTCGCGTAGACTACAGGATTTAAATACATTTTTTTTCCCAATTACTCCTGTTCCTGTCTGAATTCGATCTCCCCACAGTAACACCCCAAAAATGTATATTATTTGCTGATGATGTCTCTGTCATAATACCATAAAAAATAATAAAAGTAACTTTGAAAAAGACATAAAAGACACAGTAGTTGCAATAATTAAATGGCTTGAACACAATAATTTAACAGTTAATTTAAGTAAAACAAAATTTATACAATTTGGAACACACAAACAAAATAAAATAAAATTTGATATAAACTACAACGGACACACTTTAGAGGAAACTACACATACAAAATTCTTAGGAGTCGAAATAGACGATAGATGCGATTGGAAAAAACATATAGATGTAGTTAGAGACAAAATAAATAGATATGTTTATGTTCTACGAAGGCTTCGTTACACTTCATCGATGGCTACCACACTTACTGCTTACCACGGATGTGTCCTCATTACTGAAGTATGGAATTTTGATATGGGGCAATTCAGTTGACTCTGATAAATTATTTATAGCACAAAAAAAGTGTATCCGCGCAATGTGCAATAAAAGTCCCAGAGAATCCTGCAGGACACTTTTTAAATCACTTGGTATTTTGCCTTTTCCGTGCATTTATATATTTGAAATAGCAAATTTTGTTAAAAACAATTTACATTTTTTTAAGATGCACAATAGCCATACAACTAGACCATCACGAGATCCTCACAAATTAGTGTATAATAATAACACTGGTCGACAGGATTTTGTAAACGATACCAATTTACTTTATTCTGAAGGTTTTTGATGTGCTAAATATAATTCTCTTTAGCAGTATAGTTCTACCACATCAGGTTTTCGAGTATCATGAGCCTAAAAATCCAAAAATGCGTTTTCGGGTCACTTTCTGTGAAGTGTAGGAAACCTAATATATTTTCTGACAAATATTTACAAAGATAGACATTTAAATATAACTCTTGAGCCTTCAGATACCGGTGAGTTTGCTCAGATATCATTTTTCTACTAGAAGATATGCAACTTTCAAATTTGTGATTTTTTTTCCATACATTTATGATCGTCCTGTTTGTAAGGGGCGAAATTCAAAATTTTCAAAATTGAATATCTTGATTCAGATAAAAGTTATCTAAGCAAACCCAACGGTATTTATAGGAGCGATATTTATTCTTAAATGACATGTTTGCAAATGTTAGTTAATAAATATATTAGGTTTGCTACATGTACCAGAAAGTGACCCAAAAACACATTTTTTGGATTTTTAGGATGAGATATCTTATAAACTTGACGTGATAAAGAAAACTTGTATAAGAAAACAATGTTTGGCGCATCGAAAACTTTCGAAAAACTTTACTTTGGTTCCAGATATGAAAAAAAAGTCGAAATTTGTCGACCAGTGTAATCCAAATCTTAGCCATTATCTTAGACAGTGTGATGCAATGTGTGTAAAAATTCTTAATAATGTTTCAAAGGATTTAAAATGTTTAGCTTACAATTTGTTCAAAATTAAATTTCGCAAATGGCTAAGTGAAAAAAACTTTTATTCGTTAGAAGAATATTTTAAGTATAATATTAGTAGATTGGATCTCTAGGTATAAGTATAAATTTATTAGTTTTAAAATTAATAATTTATTTTCTATTAATAATGGATCAGTATGATATTAGTAGATTGGATCTCTAGATATAAGTATAAATTTATTAGTTTCAAAATTAATAAATTAATTTTCTATTAATAATGGATGAGATTTATCCTCATTTTGCATGCCAAACTTGGTGAAATATGCTGAACACTGTATACGTATAATGTAACAACTGTATGTAACCATATTTCTAGCAAATAAAGTTATTATTATTATTATTATAAATAATCTTAAAGTTTAGTAATGTACCTGCGTGCCAAATTTCAAGCGTCTAATTTCAAGCGGTTTCGATTTTTCACACAAAAGGATTTTCCCGATTATTCCCGTTCCCGTGACAAACACGGGAATTCCTCTCTTAGTGCCCCTCTACGGTACCTAAGCTAAGTTCCTTCCAAATTTCAAAATGTATTCTCATAATTTGGGTTTCATATACCTACTAATAAAAAGCGTCTATGGCCGAGCGGTTAAGGTCGTTGCTTGCCATGCGAGAGGTCGCCAGTTCAAACCCCGCCAGGTACCAATGTGTTTTTCAAATTTGAAATTCATATGTACCATCATTCGACGCTTTGACGGTCAAGGAAAACATCGTGAGGAAACCAGCACACCTGAGAGATTTTTCTACGGTGTGTGAAGCCATGTCAGAGGCCTACGGGCGGTTTAAAAACTCTGACACCAGGTTGTTCATCAACCATACGATAAGAAGAAGACCTACTAATCAGAATAGGTATGTATGGACCCAGTAATGTTTACTGTTACGCAGTTATCTATACTTAATATTATAAAGCTGAAGAGTTTGTTTGTTTGTTTGTTTGTTTGAACGCGCTAATCTCAGGAACTACTGGTTCGATTTGAAAAAACCTTTTTGCGTTGTATAGACAATTTATCGAGGAAGGCTTTAGGCTATATAACATCACGCTGCGACCAATAGGAGCAAAGATACAATGGAAAATGTGTAAAAAACGGGGGAAACGCGAACGAAGTCGCTGGCACAGCTAGTTTAAAATAACTCATACCTCTTTTCTTCGATTTTTACAATTGAATTCACAATCAATATTCATAAAATATGTGAACAAAATTGTCACCATCTTAAATATACTATTATTATAATAAAAACTAAAAACACCATTTTTTTTACTATCAAAAATGTGAATCAATCTTAAACGATAACCATATACCTACTTTCGTTTAAAGACGTTATTTTAGTAGGGACTGACTGAGTCCCCGTACCAAAGCATAACCTTACCTTACCGAACGGGCGGTATTTCGGCACTTACATTTCAATACTCTGATATCTTTCGAATGGAATGTCCAAATTGAATAATTTAAAAAGTTTTATAGAGATATTGAAATATTCGTAATTATAATGTAATTTATTTTGATAATGTTTTATGTGAAAATACAAATATAGAGCTGTTCCTAGCGGCGGCAAATAAATTAATTATGTATATTGAAAATTAAAACACTTATTGTGACGTAACTATAATAGTTAGATATATGCTGTCGCGACATTTTTTGTAGATATTAATGTGTTCTACAAAATTGTACTACATTGTATATTTCTAAAATGAATACTTTTCGCAGCGCAAGCGATATAAGGATTTTTTTTACATCTTGGGTGACATATTAGGGTTTTCCGTACCTCCTACTTTTTTTGAAAATGTAATATAGCCTATAACCTTCCTCGATAAATGGACTATCCAACACTGAAAGAATTTTCTAATTCGGACCAGCGTTTCCTGAGATTAGCGCGTACAAACAAACAAACAAACTCTTCAGCTTTATAATATTAGTATTTAAGTATAGATATAACGTAACGGTTTGATAAGGCAAACCTGTTTTCTTTGCACTATTTGAACAAAAGTCTATGAATCAGATGCCTTTTATCATAAACACGCCAAATTTTGTTCGAGAGACCGTTTTTGGATTGGTTTTGATTTCGAGAACCTGTTTTCTGTGTAGTCAAGTTTTGACTTGAAGTTCGACAGTGCTAAAAGGTCTTTGTCCTGCAATATAACGGTATATTTTTTTACCCATTTGATCATCAGTTAGACTTCTATTAGTAAAGTACTTAGGTATTCCAAATCATCATTGTAGGTAGTATCTAAGTTAAGACATATTAGAAAACTGAAACTTAAACTGAAGCGCCATGATAACGGGTGAACTGGAGCTTGCAACAGTGCCGAAATATCGGGAGCTCCTTAAAACAAAACAACATGGTAAATATCCCGGACAGTTTCTGTTTTCTAATGTATGTAACCAAGACAGTTTAAAATTATAAGTTGTATGAATTAATTTAATTTACACGTATTTTCATGCGATGACCGCGTCAATTAATGACCGACTTGGTATTACATGAACTATAAAAAGTTGCAAGACTTGGTTTTTTAAAACAAGTATTGTTTTTGATGGGATTTTATTTGCAAAACATTTTTAAAATGAACACACTAATTTAAATCTTTACAGGAGTCACAAGTTTGGTTAACTTATTATCTCACCTGTGTATTGTGACGATTTTGAGGGCTCCCCAGCTGGCAAGGCTACTCAAAGCCATCATTGTAGGAAAAAATACCTTAGTGGCGTTGTAACTCACCAAACATTTTTTCGTCAGGGGTGACCAACTTTGCTGACGCGGTCCTGTCCCGCTCCCGTCGCAGTTGCAGCGCAGGGGAGTGCAACCGGCATTGCATCAAGCTGGGCCACGCAAGAGGCGTTTGCATCGGTACGTACTGCCAATGTCGGACTCGTAATCGCAGGTCACTTGGTAAGATAAGTAATTAAGTATACAGTCGATGAAAAGAGTTAATTAATACACTTAATGCTGAAAAACGCTAAAAGTCAGCTTAACCCAAAAATACATCTACCTGAAAATTTTGGCAAATTAATGCTAAGGTAATAAAATATGCATGCTTTCATTTTTATATTGTACTTTTTTTTCAGAATCAAATCCTGAAAATGGGATTAAAGAAAACGAAGAACTGGTGAACTTGGAAGTTGACAACAACCCAGGTTATTATTATGGTATAAGAAAACATTTTTGATATTATTAGACTTTCAAAAAATATACTGCAATATAACGGTATATTATTTTAACCGATTAATCTTCAGTTAGACTTCTATTAGTAAAGGAGTTAGGTAGGTATTCCGAATCATCATTGTAGGTAGTATAAGTTAAGACATAAGTATTGAAAAAATAGACTTCAATTCACTGTTGCCAGTGCCATGATACAAATGGCAACATGACTTTGAAAACATGGTAAATATCCCGGACATATACAGTTTTCTACTATGAGTAACCATGGCAGTTTCAAATGAAACCTTCATGTTGCCTGTGATTTTTCAATTTGCCCTTTTTGCTCAAACCCCTCCATTATCTATGTAAATTTTGAATGGAAAAGTGGAAATAATGGCTCTTTATCATATGTAGCTACCGATGACCATTTTTAAACTTACCGGTATTAAGAGGTCGTAATACGTACACTATCAGAGACGTCTTGAATAACATGATAGTAGCACAAATAGAATATTCGCCGCTGCCCGGTATTGTATCCGCAGCGTTAAAATGTTCGCTTCTCAGCAAACATTACAGCTAGTAACATGAATCAATATGTCTGGAATATTTTTCATGTACCTATTAGGTGGTGGTAGGTTAGTCAGGGGATACCAGCCACAACTATCTGTCCGGTGGTTGGTGAACGGTATACGGGTAAGCGACCCCGGCTCCTCGAGCTACTATCGACTCAGTCCAAATCATCCGAGGCGGTAGTATCCTTCCTCCCCTTTTCCTTCCCCCGTCATACATCCTTGCTACTCGTGGGAACGCAATGACCTTGTTAAAACAATGCACAAGGCAGAATGGCGGCGACGTGGTTCACAACCCGTCACGTCACGTTTCCCACAGAGGTGAAAAGTGGATCGCTGGAAGTGATCTCTGCCTACCCCTTTGGGAAAAAGGCGTGATTGTATGTATGTATGTATGTATTAGGTGGTTTATTGGGGAGTTGATCCGAGATTTTTGCACTTATCTCGAACACATTATTTTCTAATTTTACCTTAACTTTGAGAGAGACTTCATTATTAAGGACCTTAGTCACCGCACATAAGGTCCGAGAACAATGAAAAATGTCATTATAATGTGCCTGGATAAGGGTGAAATTAGCATCGCGATTCAATATTCACTCAAGCATCATATTCTTGTTCATCTCGTCTTAGTTGTTCATTTTCTTTCTCAGGGGCAACAAACCTTTCGGATGCGATCCAATCGCAGACGCGTCGTACGTGTGGTGAGGCGGAGTGCAACCAACATTGCATCAATATGCGTTACAAACGAGGTGTTTGCATCGGGACGAGATGCCAGTGCCGAGAATAATAATTTGAGAGCCCCCCCCGCAAGTGCGGTGATGATGACAAGGCTACTCCTAGCGATCATCGTATCAGTCAAGGAAAAAAAACAAAAGACTGATTTTAAATTCATTAAATATTAATCATGTTAACTAGCAGTAATTCTTTCTTATTGTAAATTATTTTTGTTAATTTTAAGCTCAAAATTGATAAATACTAAATTTAATACTAGAAAACAGTGTGTCAAAATTTTTCTTTCATTAGATACTAAATTAATAGATTGTAAATAAGTCTTATTTAACATATATTTTCGATCAATGTATTTATTTATAAAATATTCTCATTTAAGATTAAAATTCTTACAAATATATTGATTGCATTTTAATTTTAATATAAAAATACGCATACATAAGTTTTTAACCTCATAAACATTTATTCTCGTGGACATAGGTAAACACGGAATTATGAAAATTATCCTACTTAACGATATTTAATTTTCTAAGTGACACATTGCTAGACCGGGATTAAAAACCTGCCTGAAACTTTTCGACGTGGTAATCCCTGTTTACCCTAGCAAAATAAACCCCCGAATCCATTGAAATGAGGAGAACATTAAATATTCTGCGGGAAACACTCACATTTTTCTGTGGAAGCGAGTAAGCGGAATCGGCATATTTTAGGTCAATATTGACGATAATTTATCGGGTCCAAACCCGCAGGTACCTAAGTGAGTTGTGACAGACCGACATTTTTGCGGAAGGTCAATTTGTAAGACACTGCAATAACATTGTGAGTTTACCTAGAAAATTTTACTTTGCGTATCTTTTTTAACCATTTTCTTCATTCTTGGTCAACGTGCCAATTTGGGAACTCATTTTTAAAGGGTATGTGAAAACAGTATTGACTTCAGTTAGTAAATTCTAATTTTATTATAATAAATAAACAAAAGTGTAGTAATGTCACTTAAACACTTAAGATTTTTGTGTAAAAGTAATAGTCACTATTACACGATTGCACAAAAATGTAACAGGAAAATCCTATCGGGATAACATACAAATGAGTTTTACGGCTTTAGTCTCTTTCAACAATATTATTACTTTACTTTCAAAAAGCGTCGATGGCTGACTGGTAAAAGTCGTTGCTTGCCATGCGAGAGGTCGACAGTTCAAATCCCGTCATGACCCACGGTGTTTTACAAAAAAAATAAATTTATTTGTACGAGTTTGTTCAACGCGGCGGCAAAGGAAAATATCGTGGTAAAACCTGCACACCTACGAAGAAATTCTTGGGTTGTGTAGTCAACCATCCGCACTTGGCTAGCGTGGTTGACTAAGGCCACTTCACCCTAGTTTCAGCAGTGGGGACGTACATGGCTGATGATGACTTTTGAATGTCTTGAACACTTATGACTCTCGCGTTAAACTAAAAAACAACAGTCTTATTAGTCACTATTCGATAACAATTGCACAAAAAGGTAACAGGAAAATGATAACAGAATCCATACAAATGCAAACTAGTGAAAGCAATACTGCTACGTATCTGCTAACGCTATAAGGGGAATTATTTCTACATATTCTTGGAAACTCTTCATGCGTATTGACTTATAGGTACAGGGAAAATGTGATACGAAAACGTTGTCATGAGTCCGTTGAATGTTCTTATGTTTTTATAACCGTCGTTCAGGATTCTAACTCCACCTGATGGTACCTAAGCGTCAGTAAGGGTCCACAACAAAATATAATTTAAATAAGTAAGCGGTAAAAATTTAATTGGTTTTATTTTTAATTAATATATCAATATATTTCCAAATAACAATCATGAGTAAGGCATATTATTGTCTATTATTTGCGCGAACACAACACATCTTCTTCTTTCTTCTTATAAATAAAAATGAATTGCCGTTCGTTAGTCTGACTAAAACTCGAGAACGCCCGGACTGATTAAGGTAATTTTGGTTATAAAATGTTCGTCGTAGGGAAGGTTTCCATGAGAAAATATAGAAAAAGAATCAGTATTGGCGATATGAAATTTGCCGGAACTACTAGTTTGAAATAAAACAAAGTTTACGGATTAAACTCGCGTGTATTGCTATTCTAAACATATTATTTAGAGACCAGACATTTCGAGCTCATTACAGCGCTCATGGTCACGGGCTAACTAAACTTAGTTCTATTTCAAATGATTTAGGCATTTCCTTTGAAATACCTACTTTTGAGCTAATTGATATTTAATCATGCAAGTCAATATAAAGTTAAATTACAAACTTAATTTAAAAATAATCGATTCTTCCTAAGTGAAAACTAAGAAAAACTCAAAACTAAGAAAAAAATAATCGATTCTTCCTAAGTGAAAACTAAATAGAAAAAAACAACACATAAGGTATTCAAAATGAACTCAAAATTTTCCCATGTTTCTTAGTGTGTATGGGTGCATGAAATAAGAAGGAATCGAAGTCGGCACAATCACCCGCCTCACAGACACATCGTCACTAATGACCTTCCTTGACCCCGTGCCGAAGTAATACGCCTGGATTATCATCTTGGAGCAATAGCTGGGATTAGTCGACCACACATCTGTCGTAATCTTATAGGTGACATGGATCGTCTTTTTAACTCCCCCTGTAGGGTTGTAGTATTTGTGATCAGCCCAAACGGCGGCCGCCTCCGCAGCGTCAGTATTAGGACATCGGTATACAGTATAGTCCAGTCAAAATAGACATTTAACCTAGGAAAAATTCGCATAGAGCTGAAAATTGGCATGAATGTTGGGAACACTATTACAAATAATCTGTCAAAAGTCCCCATCGATCCCACGTCTGCAAAAAAAAAATAATCAAGGTCAAATGTCACAAATATCAGTTTTATGCACTTTTGAGCGAAACGGTAAGTTTAATCATAAAAGTATGTATGACAAAATTACTTATCACGTAATTATCTATAAAAAATGTCTAAACACTTTGTTCCTAAGATTCACCATTTCAGAGATATAGCGATGCACAAAGTTGAAAAAGTTGTATTTTCAAACGCTTCCAGGCCCCCTTGCGATTGTGCTAGACAGTTAAAATTTTAACGAATGATGTATCTCAGTTGCCTCTATAACATCTAATACTAGAAACAACATGAAACCAACGTGTAAAGTGGGTTCTCATACAAAACCTATGTTTTTTTTTCTCACACTTGGGCGGTTTTAACGTGGTTACCCTAGTGAACCTTTCCAGTGGGGCTACCATGAGTTTAAAACTTACGCGCTCGATATCGCCTACGTAAATATGTCTATGAAAAACTTGTACAGCGCCGCCTGGTGGTTACGCGAAGAACTACAATCGGCCATATGAAAAAAACAACTCGATAGGTTTTTAACGTACGTAAGTTTACGATAGCCAACTCATGGTAGGCACTCAGGTCATATATCGATCAAAAACGATATCAACAGATGAATGCATATTATGTAAAATATGAATTTTCTAATGATTAAAACCACGATATCTCGCGAATGGTGAGTCGGAAAAGAAAAAGTGACTAGACCATTTTTGTAGAAAATTGTATGATCTACAACTTTTGTTTGATCTATTTTTACGATAATACTTACTGTTTTTGAGAAAAATAGAAATATCCTTAATTTTATACTTTTGACCTTGAATAATATTTTTTGCAGAAGTAGGATTGATGGGGATTTTTGATATTTCGTTTTTTATGATGTATTTAACGTCTCTGGCAATTTTCAGCTCTATGCGAATTTTGTCTAAGTTACCACTTATTTTTGTCTATTTTGACTGGACTAGTAGTCCAGTCAGATTTGTGTTCGTCAAACCACGCGTCTTTGCTGACTTGTCTGTTATTGTTTGGTATCCCGTGCTCCCATCCGTTTCCCCCGCGCATCTCCAGGACCCAGTAATCAGTAGTCATTATTGCCGCGTGCCCCACTAGACCACCAATCCCGCGACCCGTAATCAGAATGTCACCTTTTCTCACCGTGTTCACAAACCGTCTTTTGTTTTCTGCTGTACCGCGCTTACTGATCTTCCGTGTAAACAACGACTCCTGGGTATCAACTAACAGTCCAAAGTTGTTCATAACAATCCACTCGGCGTAATGAATCGGCTCGCTGCCATTCAGAGTAACGTATTCGTTGTACAAGTCTCTGAAGTAGGGCTCGTCTCTCAAGAAGTATTCCAAAGGATATTTTTCTGGATTGATTATTCCCATGTCGACGCCGATTTTGTAGGTACCGTTGATTGTTTCGGGAGATGGTTCGCAATTTCCAGCTGGAAATAGCAAGATCGATAATAATAAATTGGGGTTTCATTCAGATAGATGAAATATTTATTACATAACATGTATGTTTACCTTCCACCTTTTCTCCTATATAGCAAAATCTTACTAATTATCTTCCCACGAAATAATATTTTTAGTGTTTTGTACTTTTTAAATTATGTAACCACTCTCACAGATTTACTTACTTTGAAATGCCGATTTGGATGATTAATTATGTTATTTTATGATAATACATAACGAACACACGAAAATAAACATACCATTTTCAAATCCATAACCCCACACTCCGTACACATTCACCAACAAAAGTATTTCAAGCCGGAATGTCTTCATCTTGAATGTTATAATACCTATTGACGTCCTCTCAAGTATTTTATAGCTTCATACCTATTTGGGTTGAGTATGATATCAAAGTAAATAGATTCAGTGAATCATAGACCGTAATATCATATCGGTCAGTGTGTACGACTTATTCAACCTTTATCATCAAGCTTGCGATATCTGTCAAGATTTGTTTATCTAACATAATGCGTATTGAAACTCCAACATCTCTAATCAAGATTAGATTATTTTTATGAATCAACTAACGTAAGCGATTTTCAAATCTGAGAATAAAAAAAGACGTGTGGCACTCGGGGACTGCGGCGGTATAGCTATTGCATAGCATCGTCCGATTTCGGAGCAGCTCGTTTCGATTCGTGCGAGTTTCGTAGAGTCGTACAATACGTCATATTGCACGCACACAAACACCGTGCCGAAGTCTACCGAACTGAAACGACGTTAGACGATTGTGAGGTTTTTTTCGTTACGGAATTTCTTGGTTCGGTCGCCGCGCTCAAAGCCTGCGATAAAAGCTATGCAATAGCTTAAAAACCAATCTAAGTTCCACTATTTAATTATTTCATCTAATAGTTCTAATATTTCGTAGATAGATCATAATCGTTAAGAAAACGTAAAGATTTCATATAAATTAACTACGTAAGATACAGGAGGAAGCTATTAAACAAATCTAAATCGAAATAGAAAATTAGCACATGACCAACCATCATAAAACAAGACAACCATTTTCCGACATTTATATTGAACTAGCTTTCCGCCCGCGACTTCGTCCGCGTAGAGACGTTTAACGGGTAAAACATTACTTCCTTATAGCGCAGTCGGTTAAAAAGTAGCCTATAACCTTTCCTAGGCTCTGGACTATATCTGTACCAAATTTCATTCAAATCGGTCCAGTACTCTATGCGAGAAAGCGTAACAGACAGACAGACAGTCAGACAAACAGACAGACAGAGTTACTTTCGGATTTATAATATTAGTAAGGATTTGGCTTGACACGCTGCTGCATGTCTAGAATTGTTAACATGGACTTATAAATGTACTAGTGACCCGCCCTCGCTGCGCTTCGGGTAAATTTTACATACAAACCTTCCTTAAAAATCACTCTATCTATTTAAAAACACCGCAGCAAAATCCGTTGCGTAGTTTTAAAGATCTAAGCATACATACGGACATACAGCGAAAGCGACTTTGTTTTATACTATGTATTGATGTATATAGTGCATGGTAACTAATGACGTCATAGTTAACATCAATTTTGTATGGACCGTGAAGAGAACAGCAGTTAAAACGTTTATCTTGGCCGATTTTGGTTTGATGACATAAATAATGACGTAGACGATTTTGTTTAGGTATCACAGATTTCTAAGCTACATAATTACCTAAAATAATGAACATAGAATTTGATGTATTTTTAGTTTTATAAATGTATAACTTATGTTTACACACGGTACGGAAAGAGAAATAATCAGAAACGAGGAAACGATTCGTCAGAAAACCATATTCATTGACATAGCTCATCGCATTAGCAATTTGATGTGGCAGTGGGCTGGCCACATCAGCCGTAGAACCGACAACCGCTGGGGTAGACGAGTTCTGGAGTGGAGACCGCGTCTCGGCAAATAATAGTAGGACGCCCGCAGGCCAGATGAAGTGACGATCTGCGCAGGACGGCTGGTAGGAGCTGGATGCGAGTGGCCGAGGAGACAGAGAAGTGGCGAATTTGGGGAGGCCTATCCAGCAGTGGAAAGAAATGGGCTGATGATGATGATGATGATGTAAACTGAATTTATCGGGGGTAAACATTTTTGTCTTTCTATTTTATCCCGCTGATCTCTGAAACGGCTGGACCACTTTCACTAATACATAGCTAATTTTACAAAGTAATTAGAATTTAAAACATTATAGGTTATTATAATGTACTTAGATTATTTTTCCTCATTTCCACGCGGACGAAGTACGTGTGCGGTCGCTAGTAAAGAAATAAATATCTCCATTGCCTAAATAAAAGCATCTCAACACCGTCAAAGTCATATCAACTGGGCCAGCAGGAGTGCAGGTGGGGATAATTAGACGGACGACGACTCATGAATCACAATCAATCCACGTCAGTTTCCACGCAATTTCGTTGATGCCGATGAGAAAACTTGTTTATCTGTGCGCCGATCGTAACTCATTTTTATTCGGGATAAATAAGTAAATTACTTTTGGTACTCTTATTAGTAAATTGCGTTTTTAGAAAGGGTTTAGCGGACGGTGCTTTGGGAATAACCGTTGTGATATGTTAATTAGGTTGAATTAAAGTTGAGGTCAATAAAAATTTTCTTTTTTCACCTTGTTGTAACATCTAGCTTGTAACTAAATATTAGTCTTTATGGGTCTATACGCGTTATTAGGAGTAGCAAATTACATAGCTACTTACTGCCCGACGTTTCGACTGGGTTACACCAATCGTGGTCGCGAGCGAAAGTCTAAAATCTTACATATCTAGCTTGTAAAACACACAAGTATAATATTCTGTAAAATTTGTAAAAATCATTTTAATGGTTACATTACGTAATGTATCTAATTACAGAATTTTGAGAAGCCGTTTGGCAAGTGAATCAGATAAAATAATGGTAATGATTTCCATGAAACGTCAAATTGAATAATATGCAATGATTTCAGTGCCATAATTGTGGATTTGGAATTGAATAGTAGTATAAAATTTAAATTTATATAAATGTCTATTTAAATTGTGTTGATAAGACTCACAGTCAGAAAACTCGTTATTTCATTGTGTTAAAAATATGTATGTACGTTACCTAGGTAACAGAACGCAGACAGGTTGAAAATCATCATCATTTTCCTGCCCTTGTCCCACGCTAAGTTGGGTCGGTGCAACGTCATGTATACTTCTTCTACTCGGGCCTGTCATTCGTCAGCTCTCTGTCTACTCCTGTCACTCCCATATCATCTCTCAAGCAATCCATGTTAATAATGTTTTCTTCGGCCTTGAAAATAAGACTTAATAAACTTTCTGAAACCCATTGTATGATGAAAGTATAGGTTTAAAGATAAATAAAACAAAACAATTTTCTTGATAATATTGGTAGGCACTATCGTTGTTCTTGAATTTTATAAAACAAAATAATATTAAAAACAAAAAAAAAACCGCCAATAAAAACACGACTCACTAAAAAATACAAAATAATATAATACGAACATTAATCTGGGTATGAATTTGATATGTTGTTGAAGGCGGTGCCAATTAAATTTTTGAGGAAAACTGCGTGAAATATAAACGGCACCGCCTTCAACAACATATCAAATTCATACCCAGATTAATGTTCGTATTATATTATTTTGTAATTTTTAGTGAGTCGTGTTTTTGAAGGCGGTTTTTTTTTTGTTTACAATTTTTTTCATCCTTTTTAGTGTGATTTTTTTTTACACCCTATTAGTTAAGCTCACCTATAATTCTACTGATATTATAAACAGCAGTATCAATATGTACACAGATTTGAAAGAATAATCCCTTTACTCCCAACTATTAAGGAGTTGACCTTCCATCATCAGCTCAGCATCATAACATTATGATTGCCAGAAGCAAATGCCAATATAACTTCAGAAAATATGTAAAACGCGGTACATGTGCCTATAAAATTTGAGGGTTGCCCTCGATTTCTCCTGGATCCCATCATCAGATCCTAGACTGGTCAACCTAATAGTTTAGCTCACCTGTAATGCTACTGATATTATAACTAGTAGTCTTAATATGTATACAGTATTAAAATAATTATTCTCTTACTCATAACTATTAAGGAGTTGACCTTCCATCATCAGCTCAGCATCATAAAATTATGATAGCCAGAAGCAAATGCCAATATGACTTCAGATAATATGCAAAACGCGGTACATGTCCCTATAAAATTTGAAGGTTGCCCTCGATTTCTCCAGGATCCCATCATCAGATCCAAGACTGGTGAAAATGGGACCACCTCGGAAGTAAACTCTATCCAACCAAAAAAAATTTTTGAAATCCGTCTATAATTGACGATAATATCGGTGAACATACATAAAAAAAAAAAACATATTATACATACAGACGAATTGAGAACCTCCTCCTTTTTTTGAAGTCGGTTAAAAATGATGTTTGTCAGAAGTAAAGGCTTTAAGTGTATAAAGGGTGAAAAATAAATGATAGTGCAGTTTCAATTCAGAATCATAACGGCTGCATCATAGCTTTAGAATAAGAATTTAAACACGTTGCTAAAAAAAACTTGCCTATATTTTCTGGAGTAGTAGTTCTGACCTTACCTGCTGGCAGCAAAATGCGGGCCAATACTGCTTTAATTGAAACTAGCACACATATTCGGAGGACAGTCGGGAGTCATAGCATTCCTCAGATAGCCCACATGGGGGGATATCGCATTGTTTCCCTCCACTGAGGTATCCGCGGGATCCTATCACAAATATGCACGTAGGCACTTCTACATTAGAAGAAAGTTATTTATGGTTATACTAGCGGCCGTCGGCGACTTTACGCGTGGAGTTTTTATAATCACGACATAGAATAAAACAGAGTCGTTTTCGCTGTCTGCCTCTATGTACGTATAATCTTTAAAACTTCGCAACGAATTTTGATGCGGATTTTTAACCAAGATAGAGATATTGTGTATGTTATTACAGTCACTCGGGGTACGGCCAGAATACCAGCGCTGCGGCGGCTCTCGGGCTGATGTGGCATATGCTGAGGCCCGTACCTCGTTGACCACTTTATAGTCCTTTGTGTGTATAATATACACAAGACACAAAAACTCAAACAAAGAAATAACACACATAGGTAAGGACTATAAATGTTTCATTGTAATTGCAATTTCTATGTCGTGGTCAATAAATGTTTTTCTTTCTTTCTTTCTTTCTTATTATTTTATTGATAGAGTTAAGACCTAGACTGGGGAATGCTTTAATGGACAATTAACCGCAACGAAGGCGGGTTACTATTGTACAATATTATAACTAATGCATTATTGAATTTTGTTACACCGGTATTATGTAAGCTAAATTATTGTGAAGTATCATCCAAATCCATTCAGTAGTTTTTGAGTGAAAGAGCAACATTTTGTGGGAATGTATGTATGTTACATACGTTCCCACAAAATGTCGAGTTTTAAATACTAATATCAATTACTGTACTGCCATACTGACCTGACCACGACTTGTTTGCGTGAATTTTCCCTTCAACGTCCTTAAAAAGCATATAAGAGTATACGGTTGAATTGAGAAGCCGTCTTCTTTTTGTAGTCCGTTAAAAGAAACCTCATACCGAATTTGACATTGAGCAGTTATATTTTTTGAAATATTTGACGAACAAATTTTTAGTAGATTGATGTTACACTGTGAAAATTCAATTTAACACCTTTGTACATACTAATTTTGATTTGAAATTATATTCAATCTGAATTACAAGTCACCTAGGGACTGAAACGTGTAATTTTCACAATTATTCCTCAGGTATAGAGGACAATTTCTTAATATACCTTAAATATAATGAAGAACAGAGAAACTCAGCCCTGGAGACTGCCGATCGCTTATTAATACTTTGCAATGTTCATTCTATCATTGATTGCCATTTAATACTCCCGTAGCCGGCCATATTTTAATTATTTTCCAATAATACGGTAGCAGCGAAATGATTTCATTTGAGTCATAGCAGAAATAATGATTTATTCTGTGTAATAGTTATATTAACTTGTCACGCTTACGGAATAATGTTTTATTACGTAATAAAGTAATTCTGGTTATACTGATAATAATTTTCAGTTAATTTTGCTCGGTATATATGTAAGGATTAATTTTGAAATATCATCACAATGAAATGTGCTAGATATAATTGAATAAACCTCAAATAATATAGTTAAATAAGAGAAAAGCCTTTTAAAATAAATAAAGAAATATTACAAAACATTACATACATAGATTTAATCTCGTGGTAATGTAGCTTAAGCACTTGTGTTACGGAAACTAGAATCAACAGTGGATACAGAAATATACTTTAATATATTCTCCGCCGCCGCTCCGCCACAGCTCCGCCACCGATCCGCCACCGCGCCGCCACCGCTACGCCGCCGTCCCGCCGTGTGCAGGAGCGCTTAAGCTTCTAATTCGAAAAGGCCCTTTTAGCGCTCCTGCGTACGATGCCGCCACCGCTCCGCCACCGCTCCGCCACCGCTCCGCCACCGCTCCGCCACCGCTAAGCCACTGCTCCGCCACCGCTCCGCCACCGCTCAGCCACCGCTCAGCCACCGCTAGGCCACCGCTCCTATCCGCGCCGCCGTGTGCAGGAGCGCTTAAGCTTCTAATTCGAAAGGGCCCTTTTAGCGCTCCTGCGTACGATGCCGCCACCGCTCCGCCACCGCTCCGCCACCACTCCGCCACCGCTCCGCCACCGCTCCACCATCGCTCCACCATCGCTCAGCCACCGCTCCGCCACCGCGCCGCCATCGCTCCGCCGCCGTGCCGCCGTGTGCAGGAGCGCTTAAGCTTCTAATTCAAAAGGGCGCTTTTAGCACTCCTGCGTGCGATGCCGCCACCGCTCCGCCACCGCTCCGCCACCGCTCCGCCACCGCTCCGCCACCGCTCCGCCACCGCTCAGCCATCGCTCGGCCACCGCTATGCCACCGCTCCTATCCGCGCCGCCGTGTGCAGGAGCGCTTAAGCTTCTAATTCGAAAGGGCGCTTGAAGTGCCAAAGAGCCCTCACACTTGCCCAGACGGTTATCTATTGTTTGCCCGAAAGATATATGCCATAATATTCATATGCCCGAATTTCATTTGCCATAATTTCATTTGCCCGAATGTTATGTTTGCCATAAAATACAAATGACATAATTTTAATTGCCCGAAAATCAGATTCCATAATGATTCGAATGCCATACGTATTGTTATCCATATTTTTAATTGCAATAATATTATGCAACAGAATTTTTAAGCGCCATACTCCTAACGCCAAATATTTGTCCTAAAAGCGATTGGCTTTCTGGCACTTCGCCGGCCGCTGCCGCGTACGCTCGCTTCGCTCGCTCGGCTCGTGCGTTGTCTTTCATGTTTCTAACCTAACCTAACCTATTTTTTTATCATTCTTTTAACCTATTTTACAAGCTTTTTCGGTGGGAAATGATGTAATGGCACGGAAACAACGTTTCTAACACGTAACTAATAAAGTAAACAATGAGTATGACATATATGGCGTTTGAAAATTCTGTTGCATAAATTATTGCAATTAAAATATGGATAACAATACGTATGGCATTCGAATCATTATGGAATCTGATGTTCGGGCAGTTAAAATTATGTCACTTGTATTTTATGGCAAACATAACATTCGGGCAAATGAAATTATGGCAAATGAAATTCGGGCATTTGAATATTATGGCAAATGAAATTCGGGCAACTGAAATTATGGCAAGTGGGGGTATACCTGCCCAGACACGTGATCAATCGTTTGAGTCGCCGCCACCGACACTCGCATGCCGCCACTTGAAGCTGTTCGTCGAGTCAGTTGAAAACTGAAGGCATCGTTACACAATCATCATAATGAGAAGCAACTGCCATTATTTTCTTTTCGTAACTTTTGCATTACATAATTTACATAATACTAGGTAAATTGAAAAGCTTATTAAGCTAAAACGCGCTAGCTTAATTTTGCATAAGTATACATATTGATCACGCTGACAAAGTAGTAAAGTAAAATCTATATCTGTATCTCCCTTACACTTGAAGTGCTACACATATTTTTTTCGTTTTTTCAATAGTGTGGTTTATCGTTGAATTTGTCTTTTAAAAAACATTAGGGGTCAGTAGAAAAACGATGAATTATGATGTTAAAAATAATATTTATGGGGGCACCCATATAAAAACCTTTTTTTTTCGTAAAATTGCTACGGCACCCTTCGTGCGCGAGTCCGACTTACACTTGGCCGGTTTTTTAGGCCATAGAGGATTTACACTTAACGCCAGCGCCAACCTCTTTCCTCGAAAAGTCTACCTATTAGGAGTAACAAGAAATCGCACTTCACTCACTTAAATATGCAACCAAGTGTAAAGCACGCTGCAGTGCTTCATGACTAATCTAACACACGATGAAAGTTTAAGTGCTACTAATGCTAATGTGTGAAAATAATGTCCTAACTAAATATGCCGATACATCTACCTAATTATTTATTTAAATTTCAGCTATCAGAACATAAAAAAATAATGATACTTTATAGGTATAATAATTATTTTCTTTTCTTGCACAAAATCCACTTAACCGCTCTTAATTAAACAAGAAACTTTGATAAAATCTTATATGTATTCTTATACGTATGGAGGTATACTTACTTTATGTCTTACATTTATTGGCGGATTTTAAGTACAATAAAGTCAAAGCAACGTAAACATTACCTCACGTATTAATAAGATCGGTAAGAAGGTATGTATTAAACGTAATCTGTCATTAATACAGTCTTATTATACGGTTCTTAGGGACAAGTACAGAAAAAAACCTATATTTAGGAAGCTTTTACGCACAGAGATAAATAGCTAAATCTAACCTAATTATACCTTACAGGGGTTGTTACTACCCGTACTTTTCAACGTACTAAATTAATAAAAGAACAGCCTCCAGACATATGAACTGGAGGAAATGAAACTCGAGGCCGCTGCTAGACTTTTATTGTCGCAGCAATCTGGAGTCCGGTGTGTCGTGTGTGCTCAACGAGGCCGCTTTAGACCTTTCAGCGCGATATTAACTTTTGCGAAGTAATTATGAAGGGCCGTGAAGACGCCTGTGCGGGTCTTGTTTGGACCAGTGACGAAATTTTGTGTGTGTGCACTCTATGTCAAACTAAAATTTTGTTTAGTTTTGCAGATTTCCAAAGAGCACGACGCCATCTTGTGAAAAATCCGAATTTCCAAAATTATTACCAAAACAATTATTAATAATATTATTCTATTCATATAAATAATTTATTCTTTTTTGCAACAAATACCATATTTGAACGTCATCTCTCAAACATTTTTCAGTCTAATGGAGAAGTAAAAAAAAGAGAGTTCCCGTTTCGAGCAGATATTGAAAATGCCGTCTATTTACAACCATTGTGTCCTGCACTGCATTCCGTGCACCCTCAAACCGTCTCGCCGGCTCGCTTTTTCCAGCGCTAATTCAATCCGTATCCTTCCCGCTACGAGTCCGTATAATTGACGCCCGTAACAGCCTTCCTAGGAGCTACGGCGGTTGAGGAGCCTTCTTACTTACCGCATTTCTTATTGTGAAAATGCCGTCGCAAACTTCACCCTTTCCAGGAATCCTTACCTTTAAGTGAGGCTAAGAGATAAATGGTTGTTTTGTTTGGGTTACCTCTTTTGGCGGAATAGCTTTTGGAATGGTAGATTTAACATACCAAAATGTGGGAATCAGGTTGATTAGAAATCTAAAAGTAGCCTTCGACATTATGAAAAATTTCAGCCTCACAGAATTCTGAAAAGAACCCTGTGTTGTTGGACAGGTGTCGCTTTTTTAATGTAACTACATAATATTATTAATCCTAATAAAGTCATCTAGTGCCTGAATAACAAAAAACAATCCAAAGTTGGATGTGGAGTTTCTTTATTCAGACTATACTGTACCACTCCTAGTAAAAATCCTCTTTAAAATTCTGTACCTCTTTACTGCGACTGATTCACTTACAAACGATTATTTCCGAACATTAATATCGTCATCATGACAATCGTTAATTGTGTAATTAATCAACGAGCTGTTGGGGAGAATGTGAAGCATTATTAGGTATAAGGGTGTACTTTGAGTCAGATCAGTAGCGCAGTGGAATGTAGCATTCCACGTATAGGCGGAGAGCTAGTGAACTGTTTCGTTAAGTATCTCTTGTGTCTCTTATGGACAAATGCTGAAGCTATAGTTAAATACGTATACGTTGGAAGTTTAATTGATACGTTGGATGTGTATTAGAAACAAATTTTAAATATAAATTTGCACAAATAATGCAATTAGTGGACTGGCTCGGTGGAACAGTGGTTAGTAACCCCGGCTACGGTTCTCGTGAGATCAATCGATCAGAGTCCTGGGATCAATGTCCACTTGAAACTTATATTTGTATTACAAACATGGATGTTTATTCCGTGTCTGGGTGTGTTTTTAAATATATTTGTGTATACCACTGTTGTTTCTCATATCCGTAACACAAGTGCTCAAGCAACTAAATTGGGAATTAGAAAAAATATACGTGATGTTTTGTGATATTTATTTATTCGTCTGTTATCAATTTTTTTTAATCATACACGTTATACTGATTTCATTTCTGTAGAGATTTTTTTTTTAGATTTGTTTAATGTAATAAGTATGTAGTTATTTTTCGCTAAACATTTTATGAAACAAGTTAAAACTGATAAAAATCAGTGATCTTTAATGAATCCTTCTTACCAGCTGCTAAATATTTGCATATGTCTATCATTCGGCTCTCTGTCTACTGGCTGTCATATAGTTCACCAGTTATGTGGTATCTTAATAGTTGCAAAGGTATAGCAACTGTTCGGTGCCCTGTGACACCGCTGGACATTGTTTTTGGTTCAGTAACTTGGTCCAATATCTTTGGACATTGTTCTGGAGCAGCTGGTCGATAAAACTATAAAAATAACTACTTACCTCAAATACTTTTTGAGGTGAGCAGTATACATTTATATCTGTACCGAATAAACAGTTATTCAATTTTATTTTCACTCTATATGTTTTATATCTTATACTTTTAGTATAAGAAATAAAACTACTAGTAGTTGGTGAAGAAGAAAAGCTTAAACGTCAACTCCTAACCACTAACGATCACAAAAAAAGTTTCCCAAAATTACAATAATTCGTACTGTCACTTCGTACAAAAAGAAATTTCCGTCCCATTCCCGTGTGTAGGGCATTTAACGGCAGAAAACGGACGAAGCGAGGGGGGGGGGGGGCAGTACGTGATCAATTGGCACCAACACCCACCCTTTTGTCAGGGAAACAATAAGCGCGAATGTCTTCACATAGATCCTGGATAATTTGAGGAACTCCACTAACGTTCGCTTACCGCTTCGTGACTGATTGAAAATCAAACATGTGATGTAGGTTACTGAAGAGAACATTGATTGTGTTCTGAAATTTGGGAAATGTATTTCCATACGTGTTCTTCGAAGTAATTTATACACAAGAGACATTACAACTTTTTGACAAACAGGCTGAGATTAGTAATAATCGTAATTATAAAGTCATGGATCCAGAGTCAAGAGAAGAATGGAAATAGCTATTATCTATAGCTATCTCCATTATTCTCTTGACTCTACCATTCAACTTCTGCAGGAATGCATAATATATGAAGGCCGATATAAAGATGGTGTGATGGCCTGGATTCTTATGATAGGAACAGGTCAGGTTTGGAGGGAGATCAACAGCTTTGAAATGAAATAGGGGAGGACTTTACCGACTACAGAGAAAGAAAAGGCTCAATAAAAAAAACTTAACTTGTATTCTACACACTACAGACCATTCAACATCAAACCGTATCAAAAAGTCCTGTTTCACATTATCTAGAACCTACCGTCGTCAATTCACTGTCTCGAGCGAGATGCGAGTATAACGCAGCCAGTTCCCAGTTCATTAATCAGCCGCGCTGACCTGTCCTGACTAATTGACACATTGCTGATAGCCTAATAACGTTGGAGACGCCGAGATGCGAGATCGAATTCTACACACTATCATCTATAGTTCGCATTTATTTTTCACAGTATTACGTACTGTAATCACGGGGGAACAAGAGTTAAATTTACTTGTCGGATTTTGTTGAGTGAACATTGTTTTGGCGACTTATCGCAGAAATAGTATTTGGTTTTAGTTATTTTAACATTCTGTTGTGACACAATTTTAAAAATAGCTGATTCAATTTATTCACTTCGTTTGATAGAAAAAGTTTGAATTAACTCGATTGCTTATTAGATAATTTGATCACACAGTTTGATCGAAAATGTTTGAAAATTGCGATTGATTATCACACTTTTTTAGAGCACGTAATAAATGTTAGTTAAATTCGAAATCTTCAAACTAGTCCGCATCATAACTACTGAATCTGGGTTTTCGAACTGTAAAATTAAATTTGTTGATTAAGGTTACAAAACGAAACAGAATTCCGTTAGGATCAATTTGAAACGATACAAATCGAATTTTTATTAAATTCTGTTCAAACTGTCTGCTTTTTTTTTTGTACGAGCAGAAATTAGTTTTCGAATTTCGGTCTAGATTTGGTCACAAATATAAAATCAGCTTGTTATTTAACGTAATATCCGCCTCTGGCTATTGTGCGTCTGATATTTTATTCCTCCCCCAATACGACATGGATCGAGACGTAATTAGATGACATCGTTTCTTTGAATATTTCATGGAACATTGTATTTCTTAGAAAATACATCGCATTAATTCCAACATTGGGCAGTTATTTCGGGGTAGGTCCAATTCTATTTCTATAGCTGTTTACAAATGCCGATACATATTTGAATCAAAATGTTTTGTAACATTTAAAAACATGTTTACAAACATTTATTTTGTTTTGTTATATTCATTGTTAACTAACATTTGAAACACTTTGGAAAAAAAATGTTGTTCCCAGTTTGGTTGTTTTTGGAAATATTTATCTATACCAGTAATATTTTTTCAATTTCAATTCAATTCATTTATTACTCAGATAAACGAGATTCAATTATTTGCAGCAGCCTAAATTTTACCTGAAATATTATATTACTTCCAAATGGTTAAAAATAGACTTTGTTAAATTTTTTTATAACAATTTTTAATTTTGTTTTTATGTACAATGCTTTAGTTGGCGGGATGCAATTTGCCCATACCTTGAATCATAAATGTATTATCATACGTATTATAATACTCAAATAAGTATGTCAAACAAAAAGCTTACGTCGAATCCAACCGAAATTCCATCAATTCGCTGCTTTAATAAGCAATCACATACATTTTCGCGGCATTAAAATTAAACGAAACCGATACCACTTTATGCGTTGATAACAGGCGTTATCGCCGAGAAATATTACGTCAATATCGTCGGAGCCATTACCTGGAACGGAAAGCAGGCAGACGAAACGTTGGGCCACGAAGCTCGTACTAAACCCGACGACATAAAGTGAGCCTTAAAATTTGGGTGTTACGGTCGATAAAACCGAGATCGGTGTCGATTCGGCGGCATTTAACGCGTAGGTACCACGCATTTGCCTGCAGCGGACACAGGTGGAAGAAGCGTGATCGATTGCTTTTTGTCGATAGCTGTGTTGCTGCAGAGCTATTTATTTTGTCATTTTCTATTATTTTCACGGGCTCCTACAAAACTTTAGATAAACTAGGTAACTAGCACACGAAAAAGTGTACATTTTCAGTTATCTAAATCGAACAATTCAGTTTGGAAATTAAATAGGTACATTTAGTTTTGAAAAAGCATTCGTTTGAACTCTTAACAATATTTAAATTAGCAGTCTGCTTGATTGGTTATTCATACCTGGCATTTAACAATAAACTACTACAAGTGACAGATATTACAGAACACCACAACTGTTTTTACATTTTTTTCGAATACATATCCTAATGAGTTGTACTTTCAGGAGCTCACTGTTATGTGTCCTTTGGTTATCACTTGGAGGTTAACTTCTAGTAATAATGGAGTAAGTACGTGAAAATAACTATTAGACTTAAGGTCTACTCCTAATCAAACGTCACTTCTATCATCAGGTAATGAACCCCAACGTCCAATTCCACAAAGGGCTAAATTCTTCCAATGTGCAAATACGGCGCGTTCACAACATCCAAATGTCACGGCTCTGCGCATCACACTTTGCCTTTCGACACCGGAATTCCTCCTGACAAATTGCTTCGCGCACAGAAATGACAGGTAGCAGTACAAAAATTTCAGGTTCCTATTGAACGGAGAGTGGAGTGAATCATGAATATTAAGCGGCCTCTTTGTGTCTATCGTAAGATTTCAGGATTGTAAATCGTTAGTGTACAGTCGCATCGGTGTTTTATGGTTTACATGAGGGCTTGAAAATGTTAACACATATTATATGAAATTGTTTTCTTTCAAAATTCCTGATTTCAAAGTAATGACAGACAACGAATCCGTCGCGCTTTGGTCTACCACCAATTTTCAAACAATTTGAACTAAGATCGAATAACGACGTAATTGTTGTGGAATGTTGCAAATCGGCTGTAAAAATATGGCGCATTCGGAGTCTGAGATGATGTTGTATATACTCGCTCTTAACAATAATAGCAGGAATAAAATAAACAGTGTCTAGAAACCAAAGTGATTCGTAAACTGCTGTTTCGTCTTTGTACCGTTTCGACGCTGCTAAGAGTTGTGGAAAGTTGCGAAGTCATCCCGTTGCGGGAAAACAAACTACGCTCAGCGATTGGGATATATTGTCCAAGTTGGGCTTCTTTGGAATGGATTTAAGTATACGCCAGGAGTTATCAGCCCTCTGAGTGGAATTCGCGTTGAGAACGCACCATCATCAGATAAAGTGGACAATCTGATTAGAGTGATGCAAGAACGCTTCATAGAGCGGCAAGTTCTAATGTTTTAGTAAAAGCTCTTAGTCTCTGATTGTAATATATTTACTAGCTAGATAATAGTAAAATATTGCATACTTTATTAATATTTAATACATACTATACGTGTGACGAACATCGGTGTTTGTTCCGTGTCTGGGTGTATTATTAAATATATTTAAGTTTATTTGTGTATCCACTGTTGATCCTGATTTCCGTAACACAAGTGCTTAAGCTACTTACCACGGGATCAGATCAATGTATGTGATGTTGTGTAATATTATATTATTATTACTATACTCAGTAGAGTGAGAGAGTAAGTTACTAAAATATTCAATTCTTAGCTGTTAGATATTTTTTGTGTTATAGTATCGAGTAACCTATTTATGTACATCTCTATAGAGGTACTACAGTTGTTTTTGGTTCGAGTGATATTTATTTATTATTAACTATTAATACGTTTCCTTTTACGCGCATCAATGAACACAACGATTATAATGTTACTAATATTGAGACAGGTTTGAAATTGGAGCGTTTGATCAAGTCCCAGATGATTGAACGCGAGAGCAATGTTCATATTGAGTAATATCGGCGATATTGAACATTTATTTGATCACTTCTCGCATAACTGCTGAGTAAATGACTGTGCCAATGTTATTAGAATATTGTGCCCTGTCAAAGTGTGGAGTTTCGTCTAAAACTTGACACAACAGTCAGAGCTCAGAAACTTACAGACTTGAACTACCGTAATTAATGTAACTAGGTAAAATGATTACATTGCACTCAACTTTGGGAAGTTGGGACTAGATAAATGTTTCAATGAATTTGCAAGAAACTTTAATTTCATAGGTGTGACTTACTAAAGGTACTTTTATTACATGGAATAAAATGCAAACCGAGAAAGGTCATCGGATCTTGCTCTAAAATATTCAAAAGGTATACTTATATAGGGTTCAGCAATGTGAAAACCACCAAATCGAGTATAAGGGATAACCACAGGATTATTTACCTAGGCACCTGTGTGTGGAGTGCCTAATAAATTCCAATCCGAAATTTGTGGACCCTCCTAAACAACTAAGCACGGTAGCTACCTCGCCAAGATCTGTACTGGCATAAGTTTTTAAGGGTAATTGAATTTTATGTCATTAAAAGTGTTAGAACGGCACTTAACAACTTTAGCTAATGAGTGCCACTTTTGAACTACAGTCTGAGCTGTTTAAGAATTTCATAATATTCAGGCATCTTATTTCACTAACTTTAAACATAAATACTCGTTGAAACATTTTGGCCCAATTTGTACAAGGAAAAACATCATGTCGATGGCTCCGCCGAATAAACGTGCATGTGAAAAACGTCAATTTTACAGGAGAGAATAAAAACGTTTAATCCTTAATATCTCAGGTATTATTATAGGTAGGTTAAAACAATGTATAATGAAATTAAAGATAAAAAATAATCTTTTAGCTGATATAATTTATTTTAAGGAATAGTCGTTAATTTAGTCAATAATCAAGAAAATCCATATTATACGATTACTCGAGTGAAATTAGAGTAGTCAGTTGACTGTTATAGATCATTACACGTTTATTCGTGTGAATTTAAACGGTTTTGATGAACATAACGCAATGATGCACTATTATTCTAGGAAATCTCGCGTCTTTTGATGGCGGCTGCAATAGTTTGCACGCTTGTACTACAGAAATATTTGGTGATCTATGGATGGTAATAAAAATTACAATTATATTCGTGTCATTTAGTTAGCCTTACAATGTGTTATGCATATTAACATTATGAATTCACGCTTTGTTATATTAAAATGTTGCATAATCTTTAAAGGGAAAATAAACGAAACCTCTGTTTTTTATATATTATTTTTATTTATTATCAAAATAATAACAATGAAACTATTTTTTATAATAATCAGCCTATGACATGCATAGAGATATTTCTCATTACTATAGAAATTGAGCAAAAATCAACAAAAAAAAAAAAACAAACAGCTTATCTTATAAGCATTTTGAGAACTAAATAAATTCCAACATAATCTTTAATAAAATTGTCGTCATCTCAGCCCATTGCTGCCCGCTGCTGAGCATAGGCCTCTTCTGAAGCTTTCCAACAAAACCCAGCGATTTTCACCAGGTCGTCATTCCATCTGGTAGGTGGTCGTCACACACTGCGCTTCGTGCTATGTGGCCGGCCCATTGCCACTTCAGTTTGCTAATCTGGTGGGTTATGTCAGCAAGTTTGGTTCTTCTACGGATCTTCTCATTTCTGATTCGATCACGTAGAGAAATGCCGAGCATAGCCCTCTCCATAGCTCTCTGCGCGACATTGAGCCTTCTAAAAAGATCTTTTGTGAAGCACCACGTCTCAGCGCCGTAAGTCATCACAGGTAACACACATTGGTTGTACACCTTTGTCTTGAGACACTGAGGTATTTTGGACGAGAACACGTTGTGCAGTTTCCCGAACGCTGCCCAGCCGATTTGCATCGGCTTACTGACCTCTCTCTCTTAAGTTGATTTTCCTAAACGAATTGCCTGTCCGAGGTAGATATATTCGTCCACAATTTCGAGTAAAGTTCCCAACAGTTTGTACGGTGGGTGCAACATTAAACATATTTTTTGTTTTATCCATGTTCATTCTAAGACCCACTTGTTGGGAAACTTTATCGAGGTCATCGAGCATTTGTCCTAGATCTTCCAGCGACTCGGCCATGACTACGATGTCATCAGCAAATCGAAGGTGAGTGATGTATTTCGCCTTGCCAATAATATTGATACCAAGTCCTTGCCATCCCAGCAGCTTGAAGGATTCCTTCAGAGCAGCAGTAAACAGTTTCGGAGATATGACAACTACCTGTCGTACTTCTCTTTGTAAGGGATTTCCTTCGTGCGATTTTCCTGTACTCGGACTGACATGGTGGCGCTGTTATACAAACACTTCCAACACTTCAATGTACCGATAATCTACATGGCATCGCTGTGGGGATCTAAGAACCGCCCAAATTTCGACGGAATCGAAGGCTTTTTCATAGTCCACGAACGCTAAGCATAGTGGCCGATTATACTCCTCCGTCTTCTGTATAATCTGCCGCAGCGTAGGTATGTAAGTGTTCAATGGTACTAAAGCCTTTTCGGAAACCGGCTTGTTCGGAAGGCTGGAAGTCATCAAGCCTGCGTTCGAGACGATTCGTGATGACTCTAGAGAACAGCTTGTAGACATGGCTTAGCAGTGTTATGGGCCGGTAGTTCTTCAGAAAGGTTTTGTCACCTTTTTTGAAGAATAAGACTACAACACCCCTGTTCCATGCTTCTGGCGGTTTGCCGTCGAGCGGGGAGGAATAAAAGAGCTTCTGAGGGACTTTTAGTACCGGTGTTCTACCCGCTTTCAGGAGCTCTGTAGTGATTCCATCCTCACCCGGTGTCTTGTTTTTCTTAAGTTGTTTGAGAGCCATTCTTATCTCGTACAGGCTGATGATGCAGGATGTCTTGGGTATAGAGTCAGGTTAGCTTGGCGAAAGCCCCCAGAGTCTGTCGCCACAATAGCTGGCTCAGCACAGACCGAGGTATATAACTGCCCATAGAACCTCTCTATCTCCCGTAGCACCTCTGACTTGTTTGACGTCACATCCATCTTCAGTCTTCAGCTTTGCCCAATAGACGCGTCTCTTGCGAACACTTTGGAGCCTTGGTTTCGCTTAATTGTCTCCTTAACACGCTGGGTATTAAAGGAGCGTAAATCATATCGCAGAGACTTCCTAATCAGTCTATTCAGCTGCCTATATGACTCAGCTTCATCCGAAGTTTTCAGCGTCAAAAAACGTCGACTAGCCTGATGAGGATGAGGTGTCGGGTATGGTCGGATAGTTTTTGAGGTCTTTTTTACGTGGCTTTTGAAAAACTTGGACCGTACCGTATGAACATTTCAGTTTACAACCTGCTATTTATATCTTCCACTGATGAACAGCCGTCCAGCCATTGAAAGCGATTTGACAGTTCAAGCTGAAAGTTCTCGGGGTTTTGGATATGTGCCTTCGATGGTCGGAGCGTAGACTTCACCAAACGCGTTCTTTCCAGTTTGACGTTGATATTCAATGTGCCTCTAACGATACGGTGATCACTTTCGGTTTTAATCCTGTTGATCACAGAGACGTCGTTGAAATGACGTCTCCTAATAATGGTCATGATGTAGTCTATCTCATTTTTAGTTCAGCCGTTCGGACCCAACCAGGTCCATTTTCTGTTCGGAAGAATGAATTCTTCATAAAAGTCCTTCTTTCTCCATAAAGTCAGCTATCATCTGTCCCTGAGATTCCGATGTTCATATCCAAATCGTCCCACTTTCAGCTCACCATCGCTTCTACGGCCCAGCTTTGCATTGAAGTCTCCCATTACAACAGTGAAATGTGTTTTGGAGCTATGTATGGCCCCTACTAATGTCCTCATACAGCTTCCACTTCAACACTTTGTATTCTTACGCCGTCACCACACGGCTGGTGCTTGATTTATAGCAATAAATTATAAAACTTATCTATTATTACCCTGCGAGACCCGATTGCAAAAATTTATTGTCGTTTATATTTGGTTAAGGCACTTTTACTCTACTTTTTATTTTAATAAGAATAATGAAATACTGGTGCTTGATTTATAGCAATAAATTATAAAACTTATCTATTATGGTAAGAAACAATGCAAAATTATTTGCTAAGTTACTTATCATTAGCAAGACACATTACTCAAAAAAGCACCAAAAAAATATACACGAATAAACGTGCAAACGCATATTGCCTATACTTAACAACAAAGAACTAACAATATCAAACGTTTTGCTGTTTATACACGTTTATTCTTGTGAAACAGAGAGAGTATGAAGCATGTAATAGTCACTTAAAATAATATTCTTGGGAAAAAAAAATATATTATTTCCGTGGAAAAAAGGGTTTTAAAGCAATTACAGGCTTGTTTATGATCAAAAAATTCTAAAAAAATTGGGGAGGTAGAGGAGAAGCTAATGTAACGAAAATACCAAAAAAAATTTTTTTGTGCAATGGCTATTACACGTTTATTCGGTGGGGCCATCGATGTGTATGTAAAAATACTTTGTACAAGTAAACAAAATAAGTAGACGAAAGAGATTTTAAAATTGTTCATTTATTTTCTTTATCAAAAATCCAAACTCATCTTTATAAGGAAGTAATAGGAAGGGTCTTCTCAAGACTCTCAGACCCATGTCTGACTGTCACTTGACTGGATTATTATTATCATTGTGTATTTGCACTAGCCTTTATTTAGTTCTTTTTCTTTTTGAGATTATCTGTTATGTCAATATTTTAGCCATAGTCATAAATGTGTAAAGTAAAACTAATTTTACGGATTAAACTCGCGTGTATTGTATTATAAATGTGTTTTTGCTCTTAGACGCTACTCTTATTAATCGAACCGGACTTGGCTCTTAGGTATCCACATAAGGGCTCTGTAGGGCAAGTGTTTCAGAATATACACCAGGTTCATATTACCCGCTTCAAACACGACCATTTGATACGTGGACCCTTCCTCTTGAACTTTGTATAGGCCCTTTTACAAGTTATGTTTTGAATGTGGACAGAACTATTTCGTAATTGGCCCGTATTCTGCTCTCTCGACCGCAACCTCGTCCTATTGGCTGATGAAAGTATTAGTTATTTGGGTGTCTACTTCTACGGTGGGTGAAGTGGAAACCTGACTTTATCCTAGATCTCCCGCAGAATTCTAGTAATCACAAATGTAGAATGATATAAAGTTAGCTTTTGCCGGTACCTAATTGCTCAAGCGAAAGTTTGAATGAAATTGGCGCAGGACCAAGAAGGTTTATGTCCCGTAGTGAATATAAATGGAAAATCAGATCATGATTATGAATCAGTAAACTATTTCATAATTAAGCAATCGAGAAAGATCACGATCAAGTTGTTCATAAAACGACCCGTCATCATTACTTATATTTACAAAGGCGTCCCATAATCACTCATTGCATATTCAAATTGGCTGTTATTTATTTACGTACAGAATCCATGATCTTTTACGGTTCATAACATCGGCACATCCCCCGGAGTATCCACTTGGAAACGTTATAGGCAATTCGTCAAGTCATTGATGGGCAGCTACTTTTTGTATGAGAGGTCTCGGTCAGCCGGTCTCAATTTATTTTATTTTACGAGCGTATTCGCGATAAGTGCCGCCGGCCGTGATCCGAATCTACTATCTGATAACGGGGGTGAATCAAAAGTCCCCGAGGGCTTCTATTTACAGGTGCCGTAATGGGAGGTGTTTCGTTTTTTTTTTATATTCACCCCGTATTGTTTTGGCGGATGACGCAGGTGTTTTATCGGCGACAGTAAAGTTGAAGTGCATCTGTGGATTTGGGCGCTTTTTGTTGTTGTTAGTACGCGTGGTGTAAGGTAGTTTTATGGATTTTATTCTATTTCGAACGTGATGGTTGTACGATGGCCGGTTTTGGATGTGTTGTTTAGTTTTTTTCCTACACGCTAGTAGTAAACAGTCGTTTTGTAGGCAATTTTATCACAAACCATAAAGCTAGTATATGTGAATGCGGCTTCTATTTTATTTGTGTCACCGTAGTTTATAAAATGATTAAAATGTATATGTTTAATAATAAATATATGTGTGTTTAATATATATGTGTTTGTGCGGATGAATAGGGCGAACAGATTCACCCACAAAAATAAACGCCGAAGCTGACATTTATTTGAATGGTTTGTCAGAACCCACTGAAATTTTATTGTTACGTAAATGAAACGCAAATATTGTGTTAAAGTAAATTATTTTCAGAAAACTTGCGTATATTATTACCATAATTTGTTTTGATGAAACAATGTCTGTAATAATATGATTTTGATACAATTATAATTTGTATTTGCAAACTGAAGAGGATTTTTCGTTTGAATAGAAATACTTTTCCATAATTATTTAAATTCCTTTAAAATATCATAAGAATGAAGATCACTAACAAAGCAAAATAATATCAAAAAGCAAGTGTAAACCACTACCCTACAAAACACAAGAAGACCCCAGCAAGCATTTAGAGATATTTCATTTGTTACCAAGCCAATCTATCTTTGTCGGCACTAGGGAAGGTCAACCTAGTTCGCCCATGGGACATTCAGAGATAAGCAACGAGCTCCTATCGCGTTTTATAGGGCATTCGATATTACGGGACACTACCAGAATGGTTTTTGCGCCATCAGCCATCCAGCGTTGCGCGTGGCCTCTATTGAATTCCTTCGGGACAGTTTATGGTGCGGCCTAAAATTTTCCACACGATTCCAACCTTTATCTTTTGTGGCGTAAGAGTTTAAAGGTGTGTTGGAGATGAGCTGGGCACGTCGTTAGAGGAAATGGAAAAAGTTGTCGTCTTATGTAATGGCGTAATTTTTTGCGTTGACGTGTGGGTGTGAGGGGTTAGTAAAGGCATTCACGAATCACCTCATCGCATTAAGAATGTAAATTAAGGTATGTGCGGGCTTTGTATTATGTGGAAATGCTCGAGAGATGAGGATTATTTTAGGTTTATACCTGTATGATGAATTATATTGCCTGTTTCATTGAAATGGAGGTGCTTTTGTTATCCAGTTGCTATAGCAATCTTTGAATCTTTTGTTCAGGCGAATTTTATGTTGTGTATTAAGCTGCGTCAGAATTACTGGGGTTGAATGTTATTATTACGTCCAAGACGTTCAAGTTTGCTCGTGCGTTAGCGAAGTACTTCTATACACTGACTTGTTGGTACATTGATGGCAAGGTGTAAGGATCAAGGCGTCCTGGGTTGAGACAAATTTGTGTCGGTTTTTCTGATAAAAATTACTCAGCCCGGTTACTTATGTTCGTCTGTACATTCAACGGTAGATATATTGTATGATTTTCTGTAGCAATATGCAATAACATTTAAAATAAAAGTAAAAATACTACATTCATCGTTCAATCGTAAAATAATCCAATACATATAATCATCGCTTTGATTAATGATTAATGATTCAAACCTAACTTTAAATGAAAATGGTACGTTGACATCCATTAGACAAGAATGCCATGCAAGTAGGTACAGAACCTCATCTCATCTGCGTCTTTAATTGGTTTTTCTAAACCTAAGTCTAGACCGAAACAATTAAGAACTTAAGCAAATTTCTCATTCCACACTCCAGTAACACGCCTTAATGAGTATTGCCGTCCAGTCAACACTGTCTTGGAATTAACAATTTTTATTTTAATTGTAAAAGTTAATTTGTTATTGGAGAATAAAAGGTGTCTGAGTGATCTTTTGAGTCTTAAATTGCTTTTTTACATTGAAATAATACACTTACGTTACCCAAAATAAATACTATTAGTTAAAAAAATATTGTAGTTTTTTGTGTATAACATTTAATCGTGAAAGTGCGTGAAATTAAATCAATTAATGAGATAGGCTAGGCTAAATAAACTCGATATCTAAAAACGTCATTAGACACGTGTACTTTTAACAAGTTTCATGAGAGCGTTTTTAAAGTCCGTCTTTTTTTTAATTGATTGTTATTTTCCCGACCTTGTGAAAATACTTTTGAGTTAATTGAAAATCCTAAAAATCTATTTGAGAAAATGTACATCTAAATAAAAATTCAATTAATTCGATTGCTGGTAAAAGGAAAATATCTTCTTACTTAATAGATAGAAGTTGGTAACATAATCCCGGGGTATATTGTAGGCGTGACGTTATTGCTTGTTCTAACGTCACTTCCGTATGCCAAACACAAATTATTAATCATCTGAAACGCAACACGCACGCGGTTAATTCTTCGTAATATCTACATTATGTTATTGTGTTGCCATAAGTAAGGAACATAATATTGATTTACTCATAAAATGAGATATTTTCAAAACTGCTGGCATAGTTGGAATTTCCATTTTAAGCTTTTGCATAGCTTTTATCGCGGGCTTTGAGCGCGGCAACCGAACCAAGAAATTCTGTAACGAAAAAACCTCACAATCGTTTAACGTCGTTTCAGTTCGGTAAACTTCGGCACGGTGTTTGTGTGCGTGCGGTTAGACGTATTGTACGGCTCTACGAAACTCGCACGAATCGAGACGAGCTGCTCCGAAATCGGACGATGCTATGCAATAGCTATACCGCGGCAGTCCCCGTTTGCCACAAGTCTTTTTTAAATATGATTATTTCATTGTGACCCACATTGAGGCGTATTATACAAAAATATGCACTTAATAGTTTATGTTTCAGAAGTAATAAAACATTTAGCTTTATTTTTAATATATTTTTTTTAATAAAAATTTAAAGATAATTTCAATTAAAAGTAAGGTCGGGCTATGGTTTGTAAGTAGGAGGCTGTTCTACAATTATACAAATTGAGAATGCTAAAATTATTAGCTTCAGTAATAAATTGGCCTTTGCCAAATGATTGGCGGATTGACATTCTGATGCATCTCTTGGGAATTCAGTAGAACATTAAACTCTGTGGTAAACCTCGGTCGAGTGGTAGTGACGTAGGAACACCGCTATGACTGTGGGATATTGAACAGTTAGTATATCAGGGAGATAGCTATATCTCTCTAGTTAGCGTGTTAAACTTTAATGGTATATTGATCTTGGCATTACAATGTAGGAACACTGTGGTCTAGTGAGTGTTTTTATTTAAGCAAATAAAGCAAAAACAAGAAAATAAGCAAAAAAAAAAACCATTGGCTAAAAGTTATTGGTGGTTCCTGGCTTGCACTCATTTTATCACTTACAGACAAAAAATGGATAGAAAACAACAATTAAGAAAAAAAATTTTGACCACCCAGGCAGGGTACTGTAAACCAGTTCGTAGCACAGTAGCCCATGAAAGATGGGATCTGATGGAAAAAAAACAATATCCATTTGAGCTTATGATGGTTGATAGCATATGATTTTTATTCCATGATTGATCATGAAAACTAACTATATCTTTAACCGCTTAAAATAACTCTAAAAATCAATGAACATGGCAACACTGTGGCTTCAGTGACGTCACACCTTACCCACTCAGTGTTCTCATTACAAATTCAGAGGCTGTTTAGTCATTATCACGTAACACCTGTTGTCGCGTTTACGTCGCAGAATTTTAACGTTACGTTAAAACAACTGTGCCGAAGGACGCGTTATGGTGGGCTTTAGGCTTAGCTTTAGCCGATATTGTTGTATTTAGGTATTTTGGTTAGCCGTCTAAAGGTCTCAGCGTGTGACGTCACATGGCCTACAACAGGGATATTCACAAGTAGACGGAGTCTTTTGTACTGTATGATCTCAGAGTCAACTCTAAAGACCCGGCCTAAATAAAATTACAATGCTACTAACAAAAGCAAGGCCATCTGGCAAATCATTAATAAAGAGACTAGTAAAAACAATGCTCAAAATCACAAGATTACTCTTAGTACTTAATGATGTAACATTTTTGTTTTTTTTTTCACATGAGAATCCAGGGGTCACCGTTTAATATTATACCAGAGCCGCTCTAAGTTGGCCGATTTGCTACATGTCAGACTGACTGCACTAGTGAGGGACAACGGTAAAATTGCCAAAGTATATAAGAAACAGTTATTTCCACTTTATAACTAAGCAAGGTCTAATAAAAACATTTTTTTATTAAAAACATTTATTTAAAGATCACATCGAGAAGATTGAATTGAAGTTTCTCATTTAAAAATATATTTATTTTCAACATACAATACTTATTAAATCCTTCATCCTATTTTAAAAAAATACCTGGTGAGTATTACCCACTGCGTCACTATGAAAACGTGTCAAACGGCATAACCTTGTAAAAGCGTAATAAGGAGTGGAAATTTTACGTTTTCTTTTTATAATTAAATTTTTTAGGTAATAAAAGACAAATAATCAGATATTAGGTGCATTTGACATTTTGAAATAACGTCTTATTTTCAAAAGATGTTCTTTATGATTCGCTAAATATGTTCCTCTTAACAAGGATAAATGCAAAATATAAAATAAAAAGTGTCAAATCAGTCTTTTTAAGAACGGCTCCGGTATAAGTACTTACATATAAAGTTGGCGTTTTTCGTACTGGCCACTTTAATCACGTATTCTCCTCTTTGGAACATAATTCCAAATCAAATTTGTAAAAAGCTCCATCATAACGCGTCTTTCGCGTCAAATGGCTCGTTGGCACACACCCTGTCTCCTTTGCAAAAAGTTGTGGGTTCAATTAATTAGGAAAAAAATGTGGGTGATGAACATAATAATCCGGTTATGTTATTTATATTGTCATTGTTGTTTCTAATATCCCTAAAATAATGCATAGGAAATTTCAGCATAAATGCTATTTATTACACACGATCATCTTACCCCAAATGAAGCAGAGCTTGTTATATAGGCGTCAGAGACCAAAATACATACATTCATACATATATTTATAACACATACTTAATATAATCACACGCTGACACGGAACAAACAACGATGTTCAACACACAAATATTTGTCCTGAGTGAGAATCGAACCCACGACTCTTGGAACCACCAGCACCACAACCACTCTTCCACCAAGCGAGTCGATGTTTATATCTTTCAAAATACAAAATATAGATTAATGCGCATTCATCAATAATATGCACTTTTGTAATCATGCTTTTTATAATCTCAACTCTTATAGATGAAGACGAGTGCTATTTGTTTCGTACTTTTAGGTGCTTATTATAGTAATAATGCCTAAGTTATGAGTACCTTACCTTCTTAAAAGGAAATTCAGTTAAACTTTATTACCGTACGCACGCGAAAACGTACGGAGACACTTAGCATAAGCCTTGTTTGTGTAACATTATTTTTTCCCCATTCGAGAGGCGACGCTCGCGAGTGGCAATTCCAAATGAGAACGGCTGATTTTTTGGGTTCACTAAGCAATATTATATGAGAATAAAAACATTAAATTAACTCATTAAAAGATTCGGGTTTTAATCAGCGATTTATTCGCCTCCTTGGAGCTTTAAACAGATTTTTAAACAAAAATTATAATTTGGATATTGGTATGCCTGGTTTCGTTGAATAAATACTTAGGTTAGTGTTGCAGTAACGAAATTTAAACCTAACTTTCATTAAATATTAATATTCCAGTGTATAATAGAGTCAACATTGGTCTTCTGACGATATAATTTTTTAATTGAATCTAATTTATTCTTATTTTCGTTGGATTGAGCCACTAAACTCAAAATGGCAAAGTTAAGGGTCTATTGACTGTACTGTACAATTATGTAGATTAATGCTGTAAGTAATAGCTTGACACCAACTAGTTTTAAAAAAGCGATCTTATGAACAAAAATGTCCTTTTTTATTTTTAGATTCCATGGTTTCCACGGTTTCCCAATTTTGCTTTAATAAGTTAATATTTCAAGTAAATTAATACGGAATCCGTAGCGCGACTGCCCGCTTCATGTTTCCTTGGGTTTTCATACACAAAAGGCTTGCACGGGCATTTATACCATCCCCGGTGTTACTCAAACGGTGGAATAAGGGAGTCTGTATACGGGTATACACTCCCACACGACTGCCGTCGAGGCGGGAATCAATTTTTATCGCAATTTAAACTTTATGCCTTTGCGATAATAAAAATAATTTTATGGACACTAAAAGTATATCGCTCAGTAATACAGTGCTGTGAGCTTTGTCGCGATTGAGATTTTTTGTAGCAAACTGCGTTATGTGGGATGGTAATAGTTTGATTGTGGTAATTCGAGAAGGGTTAGACGTTGAAGCTACCATACCATATTCAAAAAGATTACACTTTAAATACTAAATTATTTATCGTGACATAAAATGTAATTACTAGTTAATATTATTAACTGAGTTCAAATGTTTTTGTACTTAACGGGTAAATAAATGAATTGTATTATTTGATACAATACATTTAGTTACCAAAAATGTTTTACAATCTTCAATCTGTCAATACTTCGTTCTCATACAAGACACACGAAATCGTATTACGCTTAACCCTCACATTCAGAGATAAAATGCGTTTCTTTTATTCAAGAGTTTATCAATAGCCCTTGTGCATTTAACGCGCTGAAAACATTTCAGCAAATTATTCCGCGCCGTTTGAGAAATCCTTATTACATTCGCGATTCCATTAAAGCGTGCCAAGGTAGGGAGCGTGAAATATTGAAAAATAAAAACGTCACTGCTAGTACCGATGCTTCGACGGGTCTCATTAAGGGGTTATCTTGTTAGTGCGTCTATAAACAACGAGCTAACAAGCAGAAACAGTTTTTCATGGAAACAGAGGCACGTGATTATAATGGTGTGGTGCCTCTTAGACCGAAACTCTACTACTAAGGGTTGATTGTAAGCACGGTGTAATTAAAACGGAATACATTTGTAAAGAAAATGATGATAAAAAGGACGGGTGTACTTTCTCATAAATAAAAAACCGTTTCATAAAAACAAATGAATTTTATAATTATACAAACTAGATGCATATAAAGTTTCATAGACCAGGACTAGGCGGTTTAGTTTTAATAAGTTACCATTTTTATACTTCATGTTTGTACCAACCAAACAAATTATAATCTACTAGCTTTCCGCCCGCGACTTCGTCCGCGTAGAGACGGTTAACGGGTAAAACATTACTTCCTTATAGCGCAGTCGGTTAAAAAGTAGCCTATAACCTTTTCTAGGCTCTGGACTATATCTGTACCAAATTTCATTTAAATCGGACCAGTACTCTATGCGTGAAAGCGTAACAGACAGACAGACAGAGTTACTTTCGGATTTATAATATTAGTAAGGATTAATTAAATTCTACTAATTTCTTAAACATAAATGATGACAGTAATACCCGTATTTATAACCAATTAACTAGATGAGTACTCAAATAAATGTAATAATATAATCCTGCCCATTTGATTTTCACGGATATAAATTCGTTCATATCGGTAACCGAAAATTTGGTTAGGATATTATTGAATATAGTTAGGCGTTAGCTCAAATAAGAACCTTAATTTGTGAGTCTGAGATCATTGTTCGGAATCCAAACACGTGTCTATGTTAGGGATTAATCTAATAATATAAATTGTTATACGTGATACGAGTATTAGTTATATGACCCTTGTAGGGTCACGGAGTTCAAACGTAATTATTGTTAGTCTGAATTGACTTGTCTTGTTTTAATACTGTCATATATACGTTTGTTCACACCACATAAGATATATACGCTATAATTCAGTACCACCCTTTTTCCAAGTCGGTTTAAAACTAAATATAGGCTCGTTATTCTAAATTATTTAAAAACTAGTGCCCCGCCCTCGATTAGCTTCGGGTAAATTCCTTCCTCTTGAATCCCTCTATCTATAAAAACCCGTAGTGTAGTTTTAAATATTTAAGCATGCATAGGGATGCATACATAGCGATGGTAGAGAAAACTATTACTATTGCATAAAAAAAGCTTACTTACTCATTTTGGTTCACCCTTTAAAGAGTTACACAGCTCAACACACAAACAGACATATAAACAGACTCACTCCTCCTATCTATTCACTCTCCGACAGTCCGGCGAAAAGAAGTAAAGTGCAAACAATCGTCTATCCACGGGAAAAGGTGGAACTGAAAATTATAAATTGATTGGGTAGCAAATGGATTGTCTGACTTTCATCCCTGCTCTGGATAAAGTGGCTTGCTAATTGAGATAGGCAGCTGATTCGTTTTCGTTTATTAGCGGCCCTGAACGGCCGGGGAACAGTTTGCGGCCTTTCATTTATTCAGATGATGAAAGACAAGAGGAGGAAGGGTGAAATGGAAAATTAGGTAGAATCAGAAATCAAAGTTTTGGCTAAGAAAGTTGTTTCTGATCTGACGAAAATGGAAATCAAAGTGTTTATTTACTAAGGCATCCAAGCCTTATTTAGTACTTACTAGTTCTAAGATATTTTAATATTTAGTACTTAGCTATACCAATGAAAAATTTCCTCTAATCCGTTATCACTCCGAAATAACCTAATGTAAATCAGTTCAACAAACAAAAATTTAAAAATAATTAAATATCTAATTGTTATTGTAAATACTTATGCTTAAATATTAAGATATCTGGAAGATATTCAGATTTTAATAGTCTACAAATCCCTTCGTTATTAAAAAAGCTTCTGTGATGAAACTTATTAGATTTCTCATCTTTGAATTCTTTTGATTATTGTTATCTGTAACTACCCTTAAAGTTTCCATACTTAAATACTACAGCTATGTCATAATACTTCATTATAGTCCCATTCAAAGGAATAATTGATGTTGGTCTCCTGTTACAGCGCTCATGTGTTCAAATACAAGCATATTGAGGGCACAACAGTCTCCGCGGAGTAATCTGCGACGATTATACACCAGATACACGCTTCTAAAACGATTATGTCATAAGCAACTATTGTCAAGTCGCACATTTGAGCCCGCTGCATGCACAGAACGTTTAGTGTTTAAGCAAATAATTGCTGAGTATGTATAATTATTGCAGTTGTGTTATAATAAAGCTTAACTAGACATTATTGTAAAGTTGATAAGTTCATTTCGAAGAAAGCGTACGTCTCATAGACCTTTAAGAATAAAATGACAACATTAAAATTATTTCACCACGTGATTCATTCATTAAACTTTTGTCCACTTATACGACTTTTGCCTGTAACGATTTAGGATTAATCATAGTGGCAAGCCAATGGTCTGCACTCTATTCCTTTTGATTTTACTAAGCTTGATCTAACCTCATGTGAAACAACACTCATATCCAACCAAACACGTCATCATAGCTAGCTGAAGGAAGAATATAAAAAACAACATTCCCAACCAATTCTTCCTAATGCAGTCGACCGTTAAATAACTGTTTGCATAACAACTTTACTAAAGCGCAAACTAGTTCTATATCTGACTCTCGACGGTATAGAAGTGGGAAAAAGGAAACGAAGTTAATAAAGGTAAACAATCTTGAAGAAAAGTTAACTCCTAAAGACACAAAAGCAATCTCCAGCTAGACGCTTCGCAACAGATATGGAACTGTTATACTCGGACAGCCCTGGAGTCTATTTACAATCTAATGTTATGAAACCGGTGTTTGTTTGTTCGGATTAAAAGTGCGCGCTTTCAAATGATAATGTTTTTGTGAAATGCGAAAATAACAAAACTGGTATCTGGAAGAGTGCAGTATGATGTTTAAGATACCTATTTGGAATTACTTGAAGTTAATTTTGCTGTCTTCGCTAGGTTTGTTTAAAGGTAGCATGGTTAAATCTACGTAATTTCATTGTAAACTAATTGATACTAAATTAATACTTGAAGAAGATGTTATCGACATACTAAAGACGACTTGACATTAATAACATGGGCTGAAAATTGCTACAGTGCCGAAATATCGGGAGCTCATTAAAACAAAACAACATGGTAAATATCCCGGACACTTTCAGTTTTCTAATGTGTGTAACCATGACAGTTTAAAAAATAACATGGGCTGAATTTAAATGAGATAAAATGTATCCATTAAAAAACTATCAGGAACTATTGAAACACTTTAAAATGTCTTTCCGACCTTTAAAATAACATACTCATACTTATACTGATTTGACGTAAGTATCGTCGGCTTAGAGTGTAAACCTGCTAACTCCATATCAGGTACATTTTCAGGAGAGACGATTAGATTGTGCATTTATTTTCACACTTTCGAATGGTATAAATAACGTATTAAAGTAAAAAATGGATTTGACAGGTTTACACTCTAAGCCGACGATATCTATCTTCCTTTACTCTTTTGAAAGTAAAAAAAATATTAGTAAGAATGTTCCAAAAGTTTTTATATTATTTAATGATTTTCTGGCTTAACTTTTGATAGTCTCTAGGACCCTATTTTATAGATGCATTCGACAAGACGAGAAAGACAAAAATTCCTTTCTTCAAATCAGTCGCAGTTTTCTGGGCTATTGGACAATTGCACGTGTTTACTTTGCAAGTCAGAAGGTGACCGAAGCCAGCTAGGCGGAAGCTGCCGCAACTAGCGGGGCAGTAAGCGGCTTACATACCGCGATCCTTGGCCCTGGACAGACAGGGAGAAACAGTGACGATTCCGAGAGTGCAAAACGAAGACGATCAACGGAAGTTTGATCACGTATCTGAAGAAATGAATCATGTTTAAATCAACTACACTAAGTATGCAAACTTACACTTGCCTTATACTTTAGAAATACTAAAATAGTAAGAACTTTTATATCAATTAGATAAATTAGTACACCCAGACACTTATTTTGAGGCGAATCTGCTTACTGTGTAAAGGAGAAATAAAACTTAGTTCACCGATTAAACTCGCGTGTATTCTAAGCATGTTATTGAGGGACCCGAAGTTTCGAGCTTTTTACTGCGCTCGTGGTCACGCGAAAGTCAATGTGTAGTGTTCGCGCAAATATAGACAACTAGCTTTCCGTCCGCGACTCCGTGTGTGTAGAGACGATTAACGTGTAAAACATTACTTTTCTATAGTGCAGTTGGTTAAAAAGTAGCCTTTGTCCTTTATCCGGCTCTGGACTGTAACTGTACCAAATGTAATTTAAATCGGTTCAGTACCTACTTTCTGGGTGATTGCGTAACAGGCAGACAGAGTTACTTTAATATTAGTAAGGATACTATAAAACTTTTTGGTGCTAAATCGGTCTTTAATTTTCTTTTCCAATTTTGATTACTCTGTACGGCATTAAGGTGTATACCTACCAATATCCCTTCGAATTCTTTGCTGCCACGTGTACGATACCGTCACGGCGGGTTCGTTCCTAACAGGATTCGTTGGGTGTTCCCCCGGGACTCCATGGTACAGGAGCGAAGCTGGCCCGAGAAATTGTTTTACTCTCACGAGATGCGGAATCAATCGGGCGTACGCCGCAACCTCGGGTGGAATTTCATCTTGTTTTTAATTACTTTTGTGTCCGTATAATTCAAATTTCACTTTGTGCTTTGAATTGTTAAGCGATCATTATGTTAAACGATCGTTGATGCGCCTATAAAGCTGTAGTTGGGAATCTTACACGGGGACTGTTTGCTATATGTTCAAGCTTGCCTCATTTTTATTAATAGTAAATATAGTAAACATAGTAATAGTTTCGAGAGATGATCCAAAAGTAATGATAGTAAATATTAAGCAACATTATTATGGCAATTTCTTTATTTTATTTTCCTACATAGTCCCTTACAAGTACATTTAGTTCATCTTTTCCTAAACCTAAAATTCCGTTTGAAAAAAAAATTCTCGACCCTTCAAAAAAGTCCCTATACAGCAGCCATCACTTCGCTACTATTCGCTACTTACTTTTTCTCTTTTCTATTGTGATATAGGTACTCAAACTGTATGACACGGCTAATTTTCAACAATGTTATCCGATAATCGATAAAAAGAGTAACTATCGAGTTTCTTGCTAGTCCAGTCATTTAAGCTTAAATTAGGTAAGAATCTCGGAATTCGAGATACCCAGCTGTAAGTCTGTAAATACTTAGATATTGACACCCTAAAAGTGGTCTCAAAACCTACATATGGTAGGGTGTACGCAACTATTAAATTTTCAAGGTCAAATGTCACAAATATCAGTTTTATGAACTTTTGAGCGAAACGGGAAGTTTTATCATAAAAGTGTGTAGGAGAAAATTACTTATCTTCTATTTATCTATAAAAATTGTCTCTACGTTTTATTCCTAAGATTCACCATTTCAGAGATACAGCGATGCAAATAGTTGAAAAAGTTGTATTTTCAAAAGCTTCCAGACCCCCGTGCGATTGTGCTAGACAGTTAAAATTTTCACAACTGATGTATTTCAGTAGCCTCTATAACATCTAATACTAGAAAAAGCTTAAAACCAATGTTTAAGTGGGTTCTCATACAAAAACTATGGTTTTTTTTTCTCACACTTGGCCGGTTTTTAACGTGGTTACCCCAGTAAACCTATTCCACACGACACCTTTTATACGTGAAGAACACGTTGTTTATATGGAAGCCTAGTTAAATAATTGTTTTATGTTGTTTTTAGTACTATACATATACGTTTCAGTACATTTAAACTGCTTATTATGGGTCAAAAAGTACGAAATAACCAATTATTAGAATTTCTGTTTGAAGTATAACTGAAAAAAAAATACATTTTAAAAATGTTAACTGTCCATCTAACTCTATTATGAACGTGAAGATCCATATTAACCAAATTTAATTTAATGAAACGCAGAAATCTTGAATCTTCTGAATACTGAAAACAACACAAAACAATTATTTAACTAGGCTTCCTTATAAACAACGTGTTCTTCATGTATAAAAGAAGTCGTCTGGAATAGGTTTACTGGGGTAACCACGTTAAAAACCGGCCAAGTGTGAGAAAAAAAAACCATAGTTTTTGTATGAGAACCCACTTAAACATTGGTTTTAAGCTTTTTCTAGTATTAGATGTTATAGAGGCTACTAAAATACATCATTCGTGAAAATTTTAACTGTCTAGCACAATCGCACGTGGGCCTGGAAGCTTTTGAAAATACAACTTTTTCAACTATTTACATCGCTGTATCTCTGAAATGGTGAATCTTAGGAATAAAACGTACAGACAATTTTTATAGATAAATAGAAGATAAGTAATTTTCTCCTACACACTTTTATGATAAAACTTCCCGTTTCGCTCAAAAGTTCATAAAACTGATATTTGTGACATTTGACTTTGAAAAAATAATAGTTGCGTACACCCTACAATATGTAGGTTTTGAGACAACTTTTAGGACGTCAACATACAAGTAAGGTAAGTTGGGGTAAGGGGGAGAACGGACCTAAGATCTTTCCGTCCCCAAATGTCATCCTCACCTGCTCGCACTGGTGGTTCGTATGAATAGCCAGTGGCGGCAGCTTCCGGGCTGTCGCGGTGCCCCCTGCTAGATAACGGACGAGGCTCTGGCGACCGAGCAATGGCGGTAATAACCACACACCCGGCCGGGCAACCGGTCGGAAGAGGCTACAGCGAGCCTTGGGGCCTAAATAACTCCAAAAATGTCTGGTGCAGAAGGCAACGGGAAACCACTGCACTAACTTCCCAAGAAAGTCACCATGGAAAAAAACAAGAAAAGTAAAGCGAGTTCGTCATGCGATCCGGCTGACCCCCGGCGCCGCGGGGCTTCCGGGACCCGTGGTGTGAAGTCTGCTACCGGCCATGCATATGTCGTGCACGAGGCTGCACGTGGAGAATATAAACCTGCCAAAGAAACATCTGATAGCAAACAATCAGCAATACGTCCAAGTTTGATCGGCACGTGGAACGTCCGGGGCCTTAACGATGATGGAAAGCTGCAAATTGTGGAGGACGAAGCAGCACGCAAACACTTACCCCTTTTAGGCTTAAGCGAGACTCACTGGAGAGGGGCAGGCTGCTTTAAAACCGATTCGGAAAACACGGTCTACTTTTCAGGGCCCGAAGACTCTAGCAGCAACGGGGTCGCTTTCATCGTAGCACCCCAGCTAAACAAATATGTCCTTGGATACAGTCCCATTAACGATCGGATTATCACCATTAAGTTCAATACTGCTCCATGCAAACTTAATTTTATCCAAGTTTACGCACCCACTTCTCAATCATCGGAAGAGGACATCGAGAAGTTTTATAATGAGTTAGGCAGAACCCTGAAAAAGATTCCAAGTAGAGAAATAGTGATGATTATTGGAGATCTGAACGCCAAAGTTGGCGAAACCAAGAACGATCCACACCTGCGCAGAATGGTCGGACAATATGGAACGGGAGTGCGTAATGATCGCGGAGACCGTCTGCTACAGTTTTGTGCAGAGGAAAACTTCACCCTAATGAATACCTGTTTTAAACATCATGTAAGACGACTCTATACTTGGATATCTCCGGACGGTCGTACCAGAAACCAGATAGACTATGTAATGATCCAATCCCGATGGCAATCTTCGGTCCTAAATGTAACGACTCACCCAGGAGCAGACTGTGGAAGCGATCATCAGCTTCTTGTAGCAACGATTAGAATTCGGCTGAAGCGGATACTTAAAGCAAAGCCTAATTTAAGACACGTAAATCTTGAGGGGTTCAGGAACGAAATCGTCGAAAAACTGGAAAAGCTCTCACCGTCGGCAGCAGACGATAGTAACTCTTCTTGGTTGGCGTTAAAAACAGCCGTGGTACAAGTAGCCACTAGTAACGCCCTGCCCGTAGATGCAGTCTCGATGAAAAAGTACATCACTGTTGAGACTGCAAAGGTAATTTTAGAAAGAAGACTACTTAAAGTGAGCGGCATAAAGTCTGATCAAGATCGTCAGAAATACTCATACTTGAGCCAGGAAATACAGAGGCTGTGCCGTAGTGACAAATCCGCATTCATAAATAATATTTGCTCTGAACTTGAGCGGCACTCGGATAGACACGAGACTAGAGACCTTTTTAGGAAAGTCCGTGCTTTAACTCAAAAAAAGTCCCCAAAAACCTGCGCTGTGGAAGACGAGCAAGGACAACTTCTGTCAGAGATGGACAAAGTTCTTGACAGATGGAAAAGGTACTGTGCAAACCTCTACAACACCAATTCCGATATCGATAGCTCGGAAATGAACATAGATGAACGAGAACCAGACATTTTGCGCTCCGAAGTTGAGCATGCCATTAGGTGCCTCAAAACCAACAAATCTCCTGGAAAAGACGGTGTCCCAGCGGAGCTCCTTAAGAATTTACCCGTTAAAGGAGTTGATTATGTCAAGGATATCTGTAATGCCATATGGACTACCGGAAAATGGCCTGATGAATGGACGGAATCGGTGTTTGTCCCTCTACACAAAAAAGGCTCTACTAAGAAATGTAACAATTTCCGTACCATTTCCCTAATCTCACACGCCAGCAAAGTATTGCTTAACATTATAAACAAGCGACTGAGTTACTATCTAGACTGGCAGATACCACAGGAACAAGCGGGTTTTGTAAAGGGCAAAGGCACGAGAGAGCAAATCCTTAATGTGCGTCAAATAATTGAAAAGAGTCGTGAGTTTAACACACCTGTCATCTTGTGTTTCATTGATTACACCAAAGCCTTCGATTGTGTCAGATGGGACAAACTGTGGAATGTTCTGCTGGAAATGGGTGTTCCGGCTCATCTTGTAGCTATGATTAGAGGTCTATATAGTAACAATCGCTCGTACGTGCGGATTGGGTCCGAATCTTCAGGTGTATTCGAAGGAAAGAAGGGAGTTCGACAAGGCTGTATACTTTCACCAATGCTTTTTAACATCTATGGCGAATACATTATGCGCAAGTGCTCAGAACAGTGGAACAGCGGTTTTACTATTGGTGGTAAGAAGATCACTAATCTCAGATACGCGGATGATACAGTGCTGCTAGCACCTGATATGGCAGTAATGAGAGAAATGCTGGACGCTCTAGAAACAGAAAGTGAATTGCTGGGGCTTTTCGTCAACAGAAGCAAGACCAAGCTCATGATTGTTGACCGTGCCGGTTCTCTTTCTGATCTCAAACCTGTTCCTGGTATAGAAACGGTCAAGGGTATGATGTACCTAGGTGCCTTCATAAAGGATGACGGTGACTGTTGCGACGATATCCGACGAAGGATTGGAATGGCAAAGGATGCTATGACCCGTTTACAAAGAATCTGGAAGGACCGAGGGATAACGAAGAAAACGAAGATCCGTTTAATCCGTGCGCTTGTCTTTCCGATTTTCTTGTATGGCGCAGAAACGTGGACAATCCGACTGGCTGAGACGAAGAGAAAAGCCGCATTCGAAATGTGGTGTTGGCGACGCATGCTCCGAATATCATGGACAGCGTTTCGCACTAATGTGTCTATTCTGAAAGAGCTAGACATTAAAGTCCGTCTATCCACAATATGCCGGTGACGCATCCTCAGCTACTTTGGCCATATTATCCGACGTCAGGATGAGAACTTGGAGAAACTTATCGTCTGTGCAAATGTGGAGGGCAAACGATCAAGAGGGAGATCTCCATTACGGTGGTCGGATCAGCTAAAGCCGGATAGCTCCCACAAGTTCGAGGAAGTTGTACGTATGGCTGCCGACCGCAACATTTGGAAGCGCCTAACGGACCGCTGGATGAAGAATGGTGACCGCGATCTTCAGTCATGAAGGATCGACCACAGAGAGAGAGAATATACAAGTATTTACAGACTTACAGCTGGGTATCTCGAATTCCGAGATTTTTACCTAATTTGACTGGACTATGCCGGTGTTTTGTCGGTAGAATCAGCGTTCCGAATCGGTGGTAGAATCACTAATCTCAACTTATTTATTGACTTTACCGACGATTCATAAGTGCGTGTTAATGCCCATATAAATAAACGAATATCTACTTTGAATTTTGACTTTGATACTAATATTTGGACAAAGTTGCGGTTCCTTCCATATTTCTTACAGGAATTCTGCAACTGTAACATAGGTTTCCACAATTAAAATTTTAATGTAGAGCAGTATTGGAGAAACCAGTGTTTAGTACTTATTGGTGTATGTTTTTAATAATGTAGAAAAATTTATTTTTTTTATTTTGAAACGCGTCTCGTAGATTTAATTTATTGTTTAAATTATTGTTTTTTTTTGTTTGATATTCTGTACAAATTCCAGTATGAATTTAAAATTCGTCAAAACTTAAAGTATCTATAAAACATATTTATTGGTTTAGAAAATCTTTTAATTTAAGTTATTGTACTCCAAAACAATTCTAAAATATGAAAAATGTTAATTAACTAGACTAAAAAGGATTATATTCCGTTTATGTGTTATAATCTGTGGTTCAGTACACGAATCCACAACGTTTCATAAAACACGATAATCTTAATCCGACCCAATTAAGCCTAAAGTGACGTATTTGTGTTTATTCACTAATCCGTTGTCAACACAAAAGCATGTTTGACATTACGACTAATGAAGCCTCCAAGCAAAAAACGGGCAAGTGCGAATCGAGTCTGTGGTTGCTGAATTTTCATTCTGATTCATTTTATAACATGCGAAGTAAATGTGGAATATTTATTTACAATTTTTGAAAAATATACTTTTATAATGGTTTACTATAAAATATGGATGTATTTTATCTCTAAACTTCGAAATTGAGATTTTTTGTTTTTATAATATGTAGATAGCCAAACTTCAAACTTTATATTTTAGAATAATCTTTTCGTGATAAAATTATACCTCGCTTGCTCCCTTCGCGGTATAACACCTTTAATATATTTTAAATGTATGTTATGTACCTTGAATATGACTTGATTTATGAGACGATGACAGAGAATTTGAGCTGTCACTAAAGATGCAAACAATTGTATGCACAAAGTATACGTTGCATAGGATACTCAAAGAACAGATAAATTATCCCTATTTGCGCACACTCGAGCCAGTAGCGCTACCATGAGTTTAAAAGTTACGGACTCGATATCGCCTACGTAAATATGTCTATAAAAAACTTGTGCAGCGCCCCTGGTGGTTACGCTAAGAACTAAAATCGGTCGTATGAAAAAAACAACTCGATGGGTTTTTAACGAACGTAAGTTTTCGATAGCCAACTCATGGTACCGCTACAGAATATTCCTCTCGAAATTGGTTAATCTTCGTTGAGATTTAGAGGATATTGTTATGACCTTTCATCGGTTGGGAAGGTCAAGGTCCAATTACACTGTTGTGTTGTAAATTAATGGATTGCTTTGTTTTCCTCTGATAGGATTACATACTAAGTTGGCCCCTAGCGGTCAAGGGACGGGAGGGTAACATAATAATCTACTTTGTTTAAAGATAGGGATTTATAATACAGTGAACGTTATATATTTTTTGATCGATTTATTTCGTTATGATTGTAATACAGGCAGCTTGCTCGGAAAATGACTGATTAAAACTAAGTAACAAACCAATGACAATCATTTCTTTAATCTATGGCTATTAGTATGGTTGTTCGATTTCATATTCTTATTTTGGATTGTGATAATAACAACTTCTACGAATAAGTATTGCTTAAAAAAAATCTTATAATTAGAATTTTTTCGAAGAAGCCAAGTTCTACCTACTATACCGTTTCAACCCAGTGCTATTCGGTATCTGTGTTCAAAAACTTGAAATGTCAAAACTTTCATGAAACTAAACAACGGGGGGAATAAGGAAATAAGGAAGGTAGAGTGTCTATTCTGTTATTATTAACAGTCTTCATTATCCAAACGTTTTAAGTGTTAACTGTTTACTTTCATGCACTTTATTATCACTCAGAATAAGTACTTTCGTCCAAAACGATATTCCAAACAGCTCGGCCTCCACAAACATTTCGGTACACCATTCGACGTTCGGAGAACAAACACCAACTCCCCCGGAAACGCAATTTAAGTTAGCCAACAGGCGTCATAGACCGTCATGAACTTCGGATACTCCGTCAAAGCGGGTTCTTTGTGCAGAGACGCTGCCACAGCTGAAAGATTAATGAATGGATCATGGATTTCACACAATCTAAATATAAACTGGCAGGTTTTGAGGTGAAATTTCCGACGCGGTGACAGCCCTGACAAAAATTTTTCGCTGGTAGCAATGCTCGTAAGCAAAGTTGAGAACTTTCCTCGCTGTGACAATTAAGTGATCGGTAGCTTGAAATAGACGCCGATATAACGGTATATTAATAATAAAATACAGTCCATGAAACGAAATTAGTAAAAATAGTCATCACTCAAATGAATATCACACAGCTTTTTTTTTCTAACTGACTTACAATGATGGCATGGAGTAGCCTCATCATCAACACCGGACTTGCGGGGGAGCGGAGGGCTCTCGCCCCTAAAATCTTCAGCGTCACCAACAGTAGAGACGTTAAGAAGGTGAAATATGAGGGTATAGCTTTAGTAAGGGTTGGTGGGTTTTATGTAAAAACTAGCCATCAGATTTGAGTCTCCCACCGGGAACTATTATATTAAAATATTATTTGTATTTTTGACATGAGCTTCTTAGGCATAAAGCTTTTCCTTCCTTATCCTAATTTAAATATGGATTGATCCTTATAGCTTTTCCTTCCTTATTCCCATATGTTATCTACACTTCAATTAAAATTGAAACAAACAGCAAAAACCTAAATTTGACAAAGCAATTTCCACGACTTGGTAAAATGAGGTAGCTTTTAGAGTAAAAACAACTAACCTACTTAGGTAAAAGCTTTTTATTTCATTCAACTGTCATTAACAGTACCAAAATTATACAAAAGCAGAAGCAGTAAACACAACGGTTACCGCCGCATTAGTCAACAAAAGCAAGACACGGATCCTGCAAGTTTTCGCTGCAGTCTGAATTTATTATTTACACATTGTGTAAGCCGCAATGTGTACCTCAGTACGAGTTTGGCAACTGTGTCGCGGCGCGATGCTCTGAGTTAGAGTAAGAACTAGTGCGGCGCTCGGCACTATCGAGAATTTCTAACTCAGTTATAGAAACTGACAATGGTATCGAGTGCAACCTCAAATGGTTCAATTCAACTCCTTGTAAACGTGTCTATCCTATAAGCTTTGTGTCTTGTAGGAGGAACAATTTAGGAACGAGTGTGGTGTCAGATAATTTTAATTTTATGGAAAGGCCTTGTAAGGATGAAATAAAAATAAGTGGATAAATCTGTGGAATCCCTTCCATTCAATTTAATATTTTATGTTCAATTAAACAGTTTTTTTATACCGAAATAACGTGAATGTTGTGCATGATGAACAAATTGAAACAAAATTAAGAACACTCTCAATGGTCTAAGTGGACGTCAAATATCTAGGAATATATGTTTAGGAATGTTTGATTGTATTGAACAAAAAAATTTTTTGTCTTTCTATCAAATGTTTAAACAATCTTCCATATTTTTCTGTTAGATTTTGATACCCCAACACTAGCAGCAACAGCAGATGTATTTACGCGCTTACGCCCGTTGCATTAAGGAACACCGGTTAAATAGTTTTGCTTGCAATTTTACTCTTATTTATCTAGTCAGTTGTGTTTATTTTGAAGCGTATCTCGCTTAGGAAGTGCAACTTTAGCCGTAGTATCAAAATCTACAATCTGAATTCATGTAACACAGACGTTTTGGTGGTCACTGCTACTTAGACAGTTGCGAAATAGAGCTGTGGGTCGACTTTGATGAATGAAATTGGTTCTCTCCTTGGAGATTTGAAGGTCGTTTGATTAAAAGGTACAATTGCAATGATGCAATACTACTAACCGCTTTTTGCTTGTGTTCTTTCATGAAGAATCTTGTAAAATTAAGCTTTTAATGAGTATGATTTGCTATGGTGTTGAGCCATTTCTTTTATCTTTTAAGCCCACGATCGGTCTGTTACTTAATGAAGTAGTTAAAACTACGATTTTCCAAGATTAAAACTATCGGTGAACATGATCAATGCTCAACCATTCCGAGGTAATTAGCAGACTCCAACCCAGATTACCTCATAAAAGATCGCGATGAGTACTTAATCCAAGATACTTTGTTTGTTAAACGGGAGAATCGGTACGTTAAGTGAAGTAATAAAGTAGCCACGAAATGATTCGTTGAAGTTTCCCTTTGCTGCCCCAAAAACACCGGGTCAAACTTGAAGGGAAGATACGTAATTAAAGCAAGCGTTGGTGATTCGGCAAACGACGCCTATTAGGGCGGACTTGCGAACAAGTTGTGACGAGGCCATCATGGCAGCCTTCCATCTTGTTTTCACACGAGCCACTTTTGAATCTTACAGTACACTAACCTCGTGCAAAGAATTGGAGTAATAGCTGACTGATTAATAAGGTTCCAAAACGTAATAAAAAGACAAATATATTTCAGTACATAGACAAGAGACCCAAAATGTGAGAAATTGTACCATAAACACGTTAGATATATAAAAATATTGCTCTTGTTTAGGAGGTAAATGCATTTATTCTATTTTACAAATCCCACATTATTACATATAAAATCAGTAAAACTACGTTATTAGTACAAACAAACAATATACCTACTTTTAATTAATTAAACAACTGCGGCGCATTTGATATTATGAAGTTAAACATATAGGTCAAACATTTCTTCGACACAATGTCGAAAACGTTGGCCACTGCAGTCCTTTAAACTGGAAACAAAAGAGAAACCAGTTTGCGAAATAGAAAATAACATTTCAGTGTAAGTTTGAGCATAACTTGTGTGTAACGCGAGGAGTAGTTCAACCTCTAATTTATTTATGCACTCCTAGTACTCTGCCATGCTTCAACGCCAAGCCGTATCTTCCTCCGCTCACCTTTCTCGCCCGGAGAACGCATCAATTTTCGCCTTCGACCTTTCCAAGGAAAGCACTCCACCCCTCTTGATATTCTTTAAATTTCCATTATAGAATAATTAAGAGCCATTTGTATCGGCTGTGTCTGAGAAAATATTTTGCTGAATTTGAGGTTATTTTCTAAATGTCAAGTTGTTTATATGATATCAATGGTTGGTCCTGGTCTTGATGTACCCACTGAAACATATTAGCGTTCAGTTCATCTTTATAAGTGAACAATATTTTTTTGTTGTTACTGTTGTTTATGATTGGCCGAGTGACCATACTAAATTGATAAGTATAAAAACAGGACAATAATTACTAATAACGAGTTATTAGTGATATGATCAAGTAAGTACTCGTTTACCACGAAAAACGTAAGGATAAAGCTTTAGTAATAGATTTTCACGTACATTAATAACGAGACGTAAAAACCTGAGTCTGTTTCCGACAGGATCGCCACGAGTACGTGGTGAGATAGGTATGTACGGAATTGTTTAAAACTCAAGTGCAGAGTTTTGATCTGTTCATAGTACTTACTTACTATTGAAGAAGACAGCTACGTTCAAGAGGTATCAAAATGACTTGTTTTGAAAAACTACTCGTAAGAATATTGGGTTCGATTTTTTTATATGTAGAAGCTTTATCGTATTTTTACAGGAACATTATTAAATCAAAGGCACCTTTTTGAGATTGAAACTTGTAAGAAATAATGCAAAAGATCGTAGAAATATCGCTGAACATCTCAGATATTATTTTTAGAAGTCAATGTTCCTTAGGACTAAGTTATTTGAAAATTCCTTTTTCTTGCATAAATTCTTGTCTTCGAATATGCAGTAGTATTGTTCCGAAAATCTTTGTAATGGTATAAAACATTATTGATCAGCAGAATTTTATTCTATAAAAATGCAAATTCACATTTTGCACCAAAAAGTTTCAACCATTAGACCTTCAAAAGTATTGTTTGTACATTTTTTTATCAGTCTGCAGCCTCTAGCGGACTTTAACATTAAAAATGTTTAGAAATCAGTTGTTTGAAGTTTAACGCAATAAAAAGTGCATTATAAATGAGTTTCCAGGATGCGGCATTGAGACCTACAATAAAAACACGTTTATTTTCTGCAACAACTTTCGGATATGCTTTACAATCATGCCACGTATTTTTTTTAAAAACAAGCTTTTTTTCTAACTGGCGGACGATGATGTCTTGGAGTAACTTCGTCATCATCACCGGACTTGCGGGGGAGCGGATGGCTCTCACCGCTTTGACTTACCCTTTCTCTTATGCGCTACCTGTGCTCATTCAAATCCGATCAGAGGTTAATACGCCCATATTAACCTCTTAATTCTAGCCAGTTTAATGAATGGCATCAACTAACTTCGTGTTTCTTCGAGTTGTGCGCTATAGTTGTGGAAACATACCGACTGATATAATAACCATCCCCATCTATGTAAATAAAAAAACTGTTGCAATAACAGCTCTTTATCATATAGCTACGAATGCTATTCATTAAACTGAGTGGGGTTAAGAGGTCGTAATACGCCCCCTGACCACCACCTACCACTAATGGTCCCAATATTCGTAACGTACGTGCTCCAACTCTCACTGAATGTGTGTGATAGTGTTGTCAGAGGCTGCATAAGGCTGCATAGCCTGCTATAGGCACCTACCCTCACGTATCGTATTGTTTGTTGTATTGCGTGTCAACCGCTAGCTGCGTTGAATATTGTATCACGTCGCATGTCGCACATAGAATATGCTGTCGTGGAACGCGTACCGTTAATATTAAAAAAATGTTAGCCGTTTAGTTTTTTGTGTTTGGTAGAGACGTTTTGGATAATGATCTAGTTGCAGGTTCTATTACATACTTATTTCTCATCTGTATTGAATATTTACGTAAAGATTTTCTTATTTTTATCTAGCTTGTAGTGTCCCATAGCTGGACAAAGGCCTCTTCCAATTCTTTAGGTTAGACTTTCAAACAATTCGACCTTCCATCTGGATACGAGTCAATATTTTTATTAAGATTTTTACTGCAACGTTTACTATAGTTATTTTAAGCTAACATTACAAAACACAATAGTAATTTACAGTTATGTGGAAAGATGATAATACTCAACCATTAAAACCTTTTTGAAATTTAAATAAAATACTATCTAACTGCATTATATTTACGACTTCAACTGATTACGCGTTTAGTGTCAATATTAATGACATTATTATCAAACTAGAGAGAAAAGGCATTGGCAAAAGACAGCGACTGTTTACGAAGCTCTGTTGTCTGTGGCCACATCGCTTTTGCTACTCGTTTATTTATAGTTTCGGGCGCGCGAGCGGGTGAAATATACCCACATTCTTTCCTAAGGGTCTCTGAGCACGACCGATGAATTCTTTCCCGTTAAACCAAGGTACAAATGGGATGCTAACGAAGACGACCGCTTTGTCAATTCTGATTTATCGCTTCGTAGTGTTCTTTTTGCGACGGCCCAAATTGTATTCTTTAGCCTGTGAACATATAAAAAAAAGTTGAGCAGTTTTCTTCCTCCGATCAAAAATGTAAGTTTACATGATTCGTGCGTGACAACGTAGATGTTTGAAATAAACTTTGATTGTGATTATAATAGCTTATTATTAATTCCATAAACTTGGCTAAAAGAAATCATCGTCTACTTTTTAATATTATTTTATATATAAGTAAGTTTATTGAAAAATACATAAATATCGTGCACAAAGGTTCATGCATGGTTGGCCTAACGACCCCCTAAATACACCCTCTATATTTCCTTTTGATTATTTATTTCTCAACAATCATTTGTATCCATTCGAAACGGTTTATGGTGGTTAATGGATATTGACTTGAATGTATATCATTCGTAATATATCTATTAATGATGCTATGACATAATTGGCTCTATAAATGAACACAGTGAACCAGAAGTGTTTTAATCTATACGTATGTACAAGTAGTAAGCATTACAAGATGCTATCTATATATTATAGTAATTGCCTGTTAACTTATAAGTTACCAAATAAAGCAATTACTTAATAGTAATTAGAAAAATGGATGATAAAATATTTTTAAGATACATTCACAATTATGTGTAAGATTTTAAAATAAGTATGAAAATCTTTTAAAAAATTATTAAAACAAAACAGCATGGTAAATAACCCGGACAGTTACAGTTTTCTAATGAAAATCTTTTAATTAACACTTGAATATGTAATAAATATAGTTTCAGACTAGGCCGTTTAACAAGTATAAACATTATAGTTGCCAGATTTATTTATTGTATCTGACTTCAAAGCACCAGTAGATAAAAGTACCTACTCCAGACAAACATATTTAAAGTTACGTAATCAAAAGCCTAGCTTCGCCAAAGGACCGAGTAGGTGTACCTAAGTTAAATAAACTCTACTATTATTTGAGATTCGTCGAGACGCCATCTACAGCGCTAAACCGCTTCGGATAAACACTTAAACACAGGTACTTAACGGTATTGGGGATTTAATAAAACATTTCTGAGTGAGATGGAGCGTAAAATAGAGTTCCTTCCAGAGATTAGTCGCCTTTGTCGGTGCCCCGGCGTTGAAGGAAATCGTTCGGAAATTGCCCAGCAATCGTTTGAGTCTTAGGGACACATTTTCTAGATATGAACAGTGTCTAATGACGGCGGGTAAATGAATTAGGGGCTAGTTCGTTTTCGTGTCAAGTTTCAGTGTTTGACCGAACTTGGTTGGTTAACTAATAAAATAGAAACAGCTCGAAGTTTCTTCTCTGCATTACTGTTGACCTGAGTAATGGTTGAATATTCTTTCAACTTAGTTTCAGTTATCGTTTGCAAAATTTTGTATTTATGCAGGTCACATTAATACAAGTTTCTTACTTTGCTATAGTGGAAGATGAAAGTTACATCTAGACTCGCTAGATCCCATTTGTCTACATTCAGTAATTACAGTTTAACGTGCTTCTCGACAACATACATCTATGTAGGTAGTATTAAGTAACTACTGAATGTCTATAGGGGTGAGAGCCATCCGCTTCTCCGCAAGTCCGGTGATTATGAGAAAGCTTCAAGCCGTCATAGTAGTGTCTTAGGGAAAAAAACTGAATATTGGCTAGAAATACAAGAAAATATAATGAGCTAAATTTTATTAACATACATCTATGTGTTCATGGAATTTCGATAGAGCATTTTATTTGGAACGTAATATTTATTTTTGTTGCGTAAAAAGCGTCAATGGCCGATTGGTTAAGGTCGTTGCTTGCCACGTACCACTGTGTTTTTGAAATTTGAAATATGAAGGATTATTCGACGCTTTAACTGTGAAAGAAAAACATCGTGACGAAACTTGCACACCTATGAAGGAATTCTTAGATTGTGTAGTCAACCAACCCGCACTTGGCCAGCGTAGTTGACTAAGGTCTTATCGCCCTAATTTAGGGTAAGCCCGTGCCCCAGCAGTGGGGACCTATATGGGCTGATTATGATGATGTTAATTTTGTCAATTCTCTCAAACAACCATCTTAATATTCCATGGCGTGTCCAGCTATTAATCATCCTTTTTTTGTTTTCTAAAAGTAATTAGTAACAGATTTATTGACAAGGGCGGCTGTCGGTCAAAAGGATAAAAAATAAGGGCCGGGATATTTGGCGGAAAAATGTTGGTCTGCGAAATCCGTCAAGCTTCATTTTGTTAAGGCGATTTACGTAAAATGTTAAATCAGGAAGTTAATAAAATCAACGTTATTGATGTTATGGGTTTCAAACAGCATTTCCAAGCGCTGAGGCACTCAACTATAGGTCATATCTCTTCAGTATGGTTGATTATCTCCAGTAGTTTATGAGGAACAGATATTTTACATTTTTGCGACACTTCAACCGTTTTAATTGATAAACACCTTTAACTGTTTTTAAAACGACGACGTTAATAGTTTTCTAAAAATCTGTCACTTAATAACAAAAATGTGTTTACTTTTTCATTCATTTGTGCTAACCAGAACACAGTACACTTACAAGAAGAAGAAAGAAAGAAGTAATACTTACAAGTAAAATCAAGTTGATTATGTTATCTTAGCCAAAAAGCACCAACAAATACCAACATTAAAATTTGACTAGAGATAACAATAATTAAACCGCTTTGCGGAAGCAACACTCAAACCGGAAGTGCTGCCTATAAACAAACTTCAGCCAACTTCCCACTCCGAGTGTACATCAAAATATCATGCGAGCAAAACCTTGTACAATATTCGCGCCAATTCGGAGCGTCTTATACAAGTTCACAAAATCGTATCAGTGAAACGCTTCAAAGTTGGCTCGGAACTGGCGAAACGTCAGCAATATATTCTTATATAAGAAGTGTTGTTGTTCCGCCGTAACTCTTCATTCCCGGCCTTTCCGTTTCAGGCGAACTGTACAGTCGAAACATCAGAACTTACCGAATGCCCTATTGGCTAGACTACTTTCCTACTACACTGTACTTCGTAGATTTTGTTGGAGGACACAGGCAGTCTCTTACAATCATTAAGGCGCAGTAACTTATGTACTTTGCGATCTTCGGATCTTGTAGTTCGTTCTTTAACTTTGTTACTGTGTCAATGTTTGACCTAAATTAGCTCAGTTATAAGTATTTACATATTTTTCAACTTTGAAAAGGTACTTTGACAGCAGAACACACCAGTATTTCTAACAAGGTCGTGTCACGTCAATCCGTTTAGATATTTTCATTTGCACTAAAAACCTTTTATTTTGATATACGTAGACATTTCCAATATAACATAGAAGATCGCCAAATCGTACATGTAGGTACAACCGGAAATTTTGGCGGTAGTACACTTTTCAAACAGATTTCTTTAAACGCTATTAGCACTGCCCACTGGCCAATAGAAGAGCACTTGAAGAAAATCTGTCAAAATCCAAGCAAAAACGTTCCAATAGTAGGAGAGCCAGCAAGAATTTTTGGTAGGTATTTGAGGCAAGTTTGAAAACTTATCCTGTACCTCTCCTATTATATCCCAGTACGAAACTGCAGACCTGGCTGGTAGTAGCGGGGCTAAACAAACCCCCAAAAATATTTTTCATCTTTTTATTTATAACTAAAAAATAAGACTCACTAAGACAAATCATTTCGATGGAACTTCTACCTGTCAGGTAGAGCTGACAAATTATATTTTTTGGATTATAAAATATATTTTTAAATAAACTAAATTGGGGTTTGGTTGGGCCCCGCTACTCAGCCAGGTCTGCGGTTTTGTGTTAGGTTATAATATTAAAGGTATAGGACAAGTTTTCAGCTTGCCTCATATACCTATACTGAAAAATTCTTGCAGGCTCGGACCACAATTTGGGCGGGGCTTGCTCTGACAGACGCGTAAGCGCCAAGCGATTTTCACCGTATAGGTGGTCGACCGCCAGCGTTGCTGATAGTAATTTATTTTGTCCTTTTCCTAACTTGCCTAAAAATATTTCAGTTGTTTATGTGAAAAAGTATGTAAAAGTTACCAAACAAAATTTTTGCGAAATGTAATAAAAACGGCACTCATCTCTTGTAACCAGAAGACATGTAAAGTTGGTACCAGGTGTTTAGGAAAGTTTGTAATCATTAAAAAGTTACTATAGTTTACAAAGCTAAGAAATATAAACAAATTTTGTTATATGGTTGTCGTATACTTAAACATAGATAATTATAATAGCACATCCAAATTCTTTGGCTATAGCAAAATGCCTTTCGGAATGACTTATTACATAAAAATACTAACTTTAAATAGTACCCATAGTACCGTCACACATTTGAAATAAGTCCCTCCAAAAAATAAATAAAAGAAACTGTCATATTCCCTGTAAAAGCACTGAATTTAAACGTCGCACACTACATTATGAGAGGTCCATTAGTGATGTTTAAAATGAAACCAAGCTCACATAAAGCAGGTCTATTCAAAGTGCAATTCTCTATTGATATTTACGGTCGCGGCGATTAAACTTTCTAACAATGAAATACGTCCAGAATATGTTGAATGCACGTAGGGTTGTCTGCATATCATCTAAATGAACTTCATAATAATTCTTCTATTCTTCTATATCTGCTTGCAAAATAACCTATAATAGTTTATAAATTTTGAGTTAACTGCATGAGCATTGAGCACTAGGCCATATAAACTGAAACATTAATAAGACATTCAGCCCTTCCAGGATTACTTTTCGACGTCTTTTGGTTCCCATCAATCGTATTACTATCCTGTCTTATAAACTTTCTTTATTTGCCTGATTAGGAATGAAATTTTTCGTCCACCATTATAGAAGTTATGATAAAATCCATAAATATGGCTTTATTGACATGACAGTATTAGTAACATCATAATATTTTTTTTTTGCAAGAAAATTGAAGTCCAAGTACATAATGTTTAAAACAATGTCAGCAATGTTGAGCACGGGTCTTTCTTGAAATGGATGATCAAGCCTAGTGTTTGTCTTTATGTCTATTAATTATGATGAATTGGAGGTAGAGTGAGGTCATCTTGTCGGTGGCCAAAAAAAAATTTAGTTGATCAAACTAGACTTTCAGTGTGTCTGACCCTATTGTTGCAACCGTGGGGGTAGTTGGCATTCTGCGCCGTACGACCAGTGAGGTACAACTGTGTTGTGAGAGTTGAGGAGATGCATGCATTGCAACCACATCAGAATAGGGACAATGGAATTTAGGAAATTTGCGGAAGACAAAAGTTTGTTAATGGTTTTCGCAAGTAATGTAGCTAAAGACTTTATCAGCTGGTGATATCTATCAGTATAAAATGTCGTTTTACATAAAATTAACTAGATTTGCGTCCACGACTCGGTCTGCTTTAAGTCGTTTAATGTCATGTCTAAAAACATATCTTATGTTCGTCTCTTGGTCCTAAGCTACCTCCACATTACCTTCAGCTAGGTTCAGTAGTTCTTGAATTATAGTACCAATAACAAGGATTTCTATAGATATACAGAAGTTTTGTTGTAATAAATAGCATGCTCTTCTACAGCGGTTGTTTGGTAAATCTTGAGTAACATTAGAAAAGAGTCACGATAACACTCAACCATATAAACATGTTTTATTAAAAAATCAAACATCATTACCCGATATCTACATAATATCACGTCTCAACAAATAAACAGTAACAATCTATTGTGACTTCTTGTCTTTAGTCTCTTCGTCGTCGTATTTTTGCGGCGTCTCACCAGGCTTCAGCAGACGTCCGACAATGTCATATTTTTCTGGAAAAATTAAGAATAGAATTAATTATGAAAAAAATCACTTTGTCTTCATTTCGAGGATTCCGTACAATTACAAAGCACTTTTTTGTTAGACCAGACTTAAATAAGGTAAAAATCTCATCCATTTTTTTTTTCTCTGAAACATTATCAAATTAAAACTACACCTATTTGTTATTTATGATTATAGATAAAGACGTTATATTATTATTATATAATATGTTCGAATCGATTTGCTTACAAAAAATGGATAGAACGTGATATTCTCTGCAGAGGAGCTGTATTCTATACTATTTTTGCTACTTTGTTTTACTTAATCATATACGGTTTATGTTAGTAAGCAAGTAAATAATTTCTATCTGAGAATACAGACATTTAGACAACAAAATATGAGACGGCAACAATCTTGGAGCACAGTAATAAACAACTAATGTTCAAGGCTAAGCATTGACAAAATGGCCGGGAATGGAATGAAAAGAAAAGAGACAACGAAATTAAGTGCTTGATAAAGTGTTATAATATCTTCTTCATTGTTTTTCGTGCTTACTAGTGGCCAGTGATAATACTGGGATGTTGGTAGAACAAGTTTTGAAGTACCAATAACTAAAGCTAAGTAGGTACGTTTACTTTAATAAATTAATAATACTATTATTGCGTATATTTTTTCTCAAAACTTATCTGCTATGAGGAACCCAAATAATGGCCACAAGAATTAAGGGTACGGAAAAAGACAGTAATAAAGATTGACATTTGTTTTCAACACCCACAATTTTGCAAATTAGCCGAAAAAAGAAAATCTTATTTGAATGAAGCAATAATTTCGTGTAATGCGTGACTGATTTCTAAAATAAGCATCTAAATTGTCTAAAAAATATTATTCCATAGGATTAGAACTTTTTTATAATCTCTTGAAATGTTTTTTTTACTAAAGATTTAATAAATGAAGAAATTTTACACGTTTTTTTTTCTTTACAAGCATAAACATAAATTGGTAAATTTAATAGGTAATATCTTAAAAGTGGAGGTAGTAATTACGCATTTAGCAAGATATTGTAATCAGCGCTAGTTAAATTACGAATCTTAACAACGTTGCTTATCATTATGAGCAACTTTGTTATTAGGTTTTTAGATTTCTTATACCTATTTCTTTACTTAGATAAGTATCGGCTTATCTATGAAAGAATTAGATTTACTGATGTGATTTTTAAACAATAGATATTTGAGATTGCTACCATTGTTTAATGCCAAGTTTAGTTACAGGAAAAAGGTAATTTTGTAGTCAGTTATTCCTTTATAGCTTTCGTACCTTTGAACTGGTCCTCCCATTCTTTTGCTGAGGCAATTTCGTCAGGGGCAAGGTCGCTGACGTCATCATACTCTACGTCTGAAGCCGCCACTTGTCCAGTGGCCAGACCTCGTGTGGCATCCTTGCCGGCAAAAGCAGAGTACGGCCCACCTGGAATCAGAGAGCACAATTTATGAATCATTGCAACCAGAAATATCATAGACCATCACACACATTGCTCTGATTTCAAAACTAGAGGTGAGTCATCCGCTCCCCCACAAGTCCCGTGACGACGAGGCTACTCCAAGCCATCATCGTATGTCAATCAGGAAAAAAAAACTGATTTCAATTCGTAGCATAAATACGGATACTTGTGGTTCGGATATCAGAATCAACATTGAAATATACAAGTTTTAATGGCCCGTGTAACTTCGATATTCTTCATACAAATCTTACTACTTGTCCTACGTGGGGATCGAACCCATTACTTTTTACGCCAGAGACCGCCCAGGGGCTGTACCAAATGTACAATCGAATGAGTCAAAATATAGTCACAGTCAACTATCTACAGGAAAATAATATTATAAAAATGTTCTATCTTGGAAAACCTTGTATTAAGGTTATTAATATAAAGAGTTCAATGTCAATTAACGGAATTCGATAATGTGACCATGATCGGTCTCATTAATCAAGTTTATGTTATCTGTGATCAAGTATAGTCGATGTCCCCAAACTTTTTAAATCACATATAACACATTTTATTCTGCATCATTCTATCGAAGTATTTACTTAGCGAAATAATCAATGACTAACAGCACATAAGTATTCATTTGTCAACGAATTCAAATAAGAAATAACTGTCCGTTCACACAGCTTATCTTACAGTTCGTGACGTAGTGTCATGAGTGTCGTCAAGTCAAATAGGTATAAATGACACAAGAGCTCTATGTTTTTACATACAAAGAAATTGCTAAATGAACAAAAAGCATGTCTCAACCGTATCCTTTATACGATATCAAACATCGAATGTTCTTTGTACCCTATGTAGGTCACAATGCCAGTATCGAATGAGTTGTTTACATGGAACCAATTAGAATTTTAACAACGCCATGTTTTACAACTTTTTTAACGTAACGCGCCGTGGCTATACCTAAGTGTTTAATTTGCACGATCAAAGTCCAGTTTATCGAAGTTGATATGGATTTATACGGAGAGTTATAATTCTAATTTTTAAGAATCTTATATGTTTGTTAGTATTTATTTGAAAGTTAGAAAAAAATAGTATACTTATTTATAGCACATAATAAATATATCACAACATCGCATGCATCGATTTGATCCCGTGATAAGTAGTTTAAGTAGGTACTTGTGATACCGAAATTAGAAATGACAGATACTCAAATATATTTAATACTACACCCAGACACGGAACAAACGCTGATGTATGTCAAACCAAACATTTGTCCCGGGTGGGAATCTAACCACGGCTCTTGGAACTGCCGCCAGGGTCACTAACCACTGTTCCAACAAGTCAGTCAAAGAGTTTTTGATGTTTATCAAAAACCTATTTGTCTGGGACAGTAATAATACTTATAATGATGGATTCTTGTATCTCTATAGTACATACAAATTTATATAATCCAAAGTTGATGCAGATAAGTATATAACTTCGTATTTTTAAAGACTTTACGAACGTAAAAAATTATATTCTCTACCCTAATGCTGTAACTCGATGTAACCCAATGAATAATTCCCAAGAGTAACATTATTCATAACTCTGTTTCTTCATGACATCTTTGAATTAACACAGAAGAAAAATACGTCGAAAATAACGAACAAATCATAAATGTGGACAAAAAGTAGTTATTTACATATTTTGGTATCTGAATAATGTTTACATTTGCCGTCATCAGAGTGAATAAAATATGAATTATGAAAATAAAAGGCATGATGGCGTGGACGCAATAGTTTAAATTTCGCGGAAAAGTAAACAGGATACTCGTATTTGCAGTGAATGAAGTAAATATTGTGCTTTATTTTAACATACTGTAGCAAAACAATATTGCAAACAACAAGTTGGCCGCGCGCTGCGCGCGGCTCGAATACTTTCCTCTCGCGCAACTCCCCCGTCCCTCTCATCAAGTTTTGCACACGACACTGGCCGCCGGACCCTTTATAAGCCGCCGCGCGCCGCATCCTCGTCAGATAGCCAACAGCATCGGTTCGTTCTGGAGCGGCAATGTCCCATAGCCATTCAGTACAACCAGTCTGGTAAAGGAGCCGGACAGCTTACTGCAGACCCACTCCTGAGCCAAGCTAGGTTTCTCATTAGCTAACGTATAGGTTAAGAGCCGGACAGCTTCCTGCAGACCCACTCTGATACCTGTTAGGTTTTAAGTATGCACTAATGTACCATTTACCTATGTACAAGAAGTTATAAATAAACATCGAGTCAAGACATTATTGGCGTTTGCATTCACACCCCTCCATAGTGGCGCCCAACGTAAAAAGTATTGTTACGACGAATTTAACAAAAATTCGAAGAAATAACAACCAACATCTATCTACCAGCAAGAAGAAAACAAAGCAAACGTCACTGTCAAAAAAAAAAGAAAACAAGTAACTTACAAAACTTTAAAAGTCACGGCATTGGAACACGGTATTTTTGCAAGAAAATTAGGCTCAGTACAGCACTAGCGTACTCCTGCCATATAATAATACCACGGCCATGGCTAAGACGACGGAAGAATTTTTCGATACGAAGGTAACCGAAGAAAATCCAAATATGAACCTACCGTCTATCCAATTATCGGACTTGCAATTCAGTCAACTTATTAGCAGACTACAAATCTCAACAACAATGGGCAGCGACGATGTAAGATGCAAGCAATTACGCTATTGGAGCAGCTTTGATTCAGGGGGAGGGTCCACAGGAACACCCGATCGAATACGCCAGCAGCTCCTAACAGCACCAGAACGTTACTACACCGTCACAGAAAAAGAAACATGGAAGTTACCAACACTCATGAACCTGGAAAATAAATTGGAAGGTTTGAAGGCAAATTTAAGAAACGAGGTGAAGAAAGAATCCTCCAGTCCTCTTGATTCCTGCTACTCTTACGGGACGTTAACGAGTAGCAGAGAATATTGCAAACAACAAGTTAGCCGCGCGCCGCGGCTAACTTGTGGCTCGAATACTTTCCCTCTCGCACCAATGCCCCGTCCCTCTCATCAAGTTTTGCACACGACACTGGGCGCCGGACCCTTTATAAGCCGCCGCGCGCCGCCTCAACGTCAGATAGCCAACAGCATCGGTTCGTACTGGAGCGGCAATGTCCCATAGCCATTCAGTACAACCAGTCTGGTAAAGGAGCCGGACAGCTTACTGCAGACCCACTCCTGAGCCAAGCTAGGTTTCTCATTAGCTAACGTATAGGTTAAGAGCCGGACAGCTTCCTGCAGACCCACTCTGATACCTGTTAGGTTTTAAGTATGCACTAATGTACCATTTACCTATGTACAAGAAGTTATAAATAAACATCGAGTCAAGACATTATTGGCGTTTGCATTCACACCCCTTCAATACTAGTTTAGTTGTATTACACTGATAAATCTAATTTATGTAAATAATTTTACTACATATATTGAATCCCTAATCCATCTCTATTCTATCCTAAGACTACCTAAAATATATTCGTTATTTAATTTTTCATGTTATTATCATACAGTTAAATAAAATATATTAGTTTACAATACGTCGCATGCCATTTGAATCTTATTGACCTTGTCCGCAGCGCACGTTTTCGACATTACTTCTGGAAATGGTCAACGAAATTCATAGGCGCGTTCAGAGCAAGGATTACAGGAAAACTATTTAGTTTCGTGTGAGAAATAATGCGAAGGACGCTTTTGGAATAGTGATGTGCTGTGCTCTGGTCGTGACCTGGTCGCCTTCGACCTATGCTTCGGAAACCACTCGGTCAACTTGTTGCTGCTACACTAAGTCCTGTGGGTCATCAATAAATATCGGATTTATAGTTTCAGCTAATATCTAGGTCTTTATGTAGAATTCATATTCATTAAATCTAAGATCTAAATTACCTACTGTGTCTACCCTTAGTAGAAGGTTAACATTTTTAGTTTCAAGTTCCTTTAATATTTTTTACATGACAGGAACCATAACGAGTATAGTGTTTATATCCATGACCCTTGTACTTTCGCTCAGAGCAGCTTTCATATAAATAATACTATCAAGTCTAGTCATGATGATGAATAAATTACAAGTAACGGTTACAATTTAATTATGTATTTTATTTTTATTATCATCATGACCAGATGATTGGTCAAATTGATCGTTCGTACTGTGTGTTGTAGAAGTCGTGGTCATGATGACGAGTTGTTTTTATTATGGTCAATAATTATGGTCATGCTGATATGCATGATAAATACTGACTGTTCTCAATTTTTTACAAGCTTTTATTTAACTTGCAATGTATGTATGTTTGTGTGTTCGGGTGGAATTTTATAACTCAATTTTAAGGCACTTGCCCTCAACCGATTGAGCTGAAATTTTGCATGCACGTGTATATCCGATGACAATGCAATATTATTATGACATGGAGCTGATCTGATGATGAAGTCGGAAGATAGCCATAGCAACTCAGTAATTAAATAACATAACCACATCGAGTTTGGGCTCATTTCATTCGACTAGATGAGTACTTTGGTGCTAGATAGTAACCAAGGTCTGATGATGGAGCCGGAAGACAGCCAAAGGAACTCAGTACTTAAACGACACAACCAAATCGAGTTTGGGCTCGTTTGATTCGCCTAGATGAGTACTTAGATGCTAGATGGTAACCAGGGTCTGATGATGGAGCCGGAAGACAGCCAAAGGAACTCAGTACTTAAACGACACAACCCCATCGAGTTTGGGCTCGTTTGATTCGCCTAGATGAGTACTTAGATGCTAGATGGTAACCAGGGTCTGATGATGGAGCCGGAAGACAGCCAAAGGAACTCAGTACTTAAACGACACAACCCCATCGAGTTTGGGCTCGTTTGATTCGCCTAGATGAGTACTTTGGAGCTAGATGGTAACCAGGGTGGAACTTACAAGGTGAAAACTAAAAAGTATAAAATAAATTAAGGTAAAAAAATCTTTAAAAACAAGCTTTTATTTAAATGCGCTAAAAAGAAAAAAATAAACTTTTACACTATAACTTTACTGTCAACTTATAACATTTCAAATTCAACATATTTGACACAATTTATATGTTTTAAAAGCTTGTCGCGAGATTTAAGTACCTACTCGTAATTTTAAAAGCAAGTTTTAAAATACCTGCCTATTAAAAATTTTAAACTAAGAAAGTAAATACGAGTACTTAAATCTCGCGACAAGCTTTTAAAACATATAAATTGTGTCAAATATGTTGAATTTGAAATGTTATAAGTTGACAGTAAAGTTATAGTGTAAAAGTTTATTTTTTTCTTTTTAGCGAATTTAAATAAAAGCTTGTTTTTAAAGATTTTTTTACCTTAATTTTTTAAAGTTTCGTTTATATTATCAGTTCCAGATTTTAAATGAAGAGTTTGTTCAATAGACCAAATAACTGTACGATTTTATAGTCTTAAATAGTCTTTGGAGGAAAATAATTGCATTATTTTGTTTATTTTACTGTGCATAATATGTTAATTATGGTAAAAAATATTAACAAGGTATTATTATAAAAATAACTAAAATAAATTAACCTAACCATACTATTACGTATAAAAAATATGTCCCTGATCCCTTTTTTTCACTTATACCTACTAATTGCCTATAAACCATTGATATCAACAATCTACAAAACAAATAATACAATAAAAAACGATAATTATGGAAAATCTTAACTTTTGAGGTATAACTGCCGTCGCTTGTGGTTCTACAAGTATCAATACGTTGTATAGCTCGAAACGTTATCGCGATTTAGCTCAAACAAAGACGTTGATATAATATTAGTTGATAAGATTGATCTTGTAAATACTATGCCTTATCTAGATTGCTTGCGATGAATATGCAAAGTGTTAATATACTGAAATCCGGTCAAGTGCCAATGAGACACACATTCAAATGGTTTCAGACGAAATATTACCTGACTAGATGATATTTTTGTAATAGAACAAAAATTACTAACTTTTTCCTTACTTTTAGTTGTTTTATCTAACTATTACATATATTTGTACAAAAAAAGAGTAACTATCGAGTTTCTTACCGGTGTCTTCTCGGTAGAATCAACGTTGGTAGAAGCACTGATCTATTACTTATTTTTGAACTGTACCGAGGATATATATTAAGTGCCTACGTAAATAAAGGAGTTTTGACTTTGACTTTTTTTTTTAACTTAATTATTCCAGCATTGTCTCTGGAAAGATCCTTGTAAGTTTTGTTCTACAGGCTATTTTTTAATGTAAAGACTTCTAAACGCTGTATTTCTTGAGTGCGTTTGTCGAAATCCGATGAGATACTAAGCCGATTTATTAGATTTACCACAATTTCAGTCTCTATATACGTAAATGGAGCCATGTATTTTGTAATGTTTATGTTTAGGTCTTTACAAGATTCTTATTACTTCAAAGCAACCATTATGAACACGTGTGCGATGTTAGTGTGACGTAATAGGACGCAATGGATATTATTGACATAAGAAATAGAAGCTTACACATTATTTTGCATTAGTAAGTGAGGTTCAAATTTATACAGGGAGAAGTAAATTTAAGCAAATAAATGAAAATTCAGAAAGGCCAGGTAAAAAGGTTAATATTTTACTTAATCAAATGCGCATTTTAGATAACCTTGCACAAAGACACCATTCTGACAGCCAACATCCTGTCGATTACGAATAATTTGGTCGCTATCGCACGTGTTTTTGATTTTATTGTTGGTATATTTCTGTGTTTTTAAGATTTCGAAGTACCCGATGATCTATGAACAACATACTATTAGCTCTCTACATTTTTTAGGGTGCCGTAGCCAAATGACTTAGGCAATTAGTAGAACCGAAACAAATTACTATAGATTGTAGAAAAATTAAGCAAATTTTAGATCTTTCTAACATTTACTACAAATTGATACAGAGGGAATGTAGTAAATGTTAGAAGTTGTGATTTTCATTCGCATTTTATGTTTTTTAATAGATCTTGTAAAATATGACTTTAGTTTCTGTTACGTTTAAATCAGGACAGATACGAAGGAGGACATAATACTTTTAACTATGAGCTTGTACGAAACATAACTGTTGGTGTTAAAACAAACATTTAATAATGACCGCAAGAAATAGAGTCATTCTATAAAATTTGTTGAATTCCACGAAATACTGCATAGTATTTACCAACGACACCGGTTATCTGATCTGCTTGAATGTTGATGGATCGCGTAACGATAACATTGGCCTAAACACAGTGATATAACTAGTTTCAAACAACCTGTTCTTCTGACGTAAAGGAACCAGAGCGTGAGGCATACGTCCTTGTCTCTCTTATGCAACTTTGATAGCAGTGAGCAAGACAGACATAGTTTGCTAGGTTGTGTTTGGCGATCCATGATAATAATTAGATTCCTACTGTGTTTTTAAGTGGCCGTAGAATTATTACAACGATGTTTTTCTTATAGGTAGAGTCTTGATGTTTGCTTTGTTGTTTTACTTAAATGTAACAAGTTACTTTATCGGTAGCCTTATCAGTATCGGTTATAAACAAACTAAAATATTGCCGTTACAATACAAAATGTACATAGTACAAGCCTACAATTATTTTGCGGTCCGAAAATTTATTGCACTTTAAATCCCTCGGCTCTACCCTAACTTAATAAACAACCAATGATCCGATGTATAGATCGTGTTTTATAGCTTACATTTCAAAATCCGGTATTACAGAATTTATACGCACCAGGTCCGTAGAATCTCTTTCCTTTTGTAACATCGAAAATTACGTTATTCACGGCGAGCAGTACTCTCCCATCAGGCTGAGTGCCGTCATATTTTTTCAACTCTGCAACGGTTAAATCCTTCCGAATCTTTGGCAGCGGCGGCGGCGGAGGAGCAACTTGAACGTCGGACTCGAATTTGGACTGTATTATTTTGTAGACAAGGTACACAATGATGGCGACGAGTACTAAGTTGATGGGACTCGTTAATTCGTCCCAAAATGTGACTGGTTGCTCTGTTTTTTCTGACATTTTGAGGCGTGCTAGGTGCGCGAGCGCGGGGCGTACACTGAGCGTATGTTATCAAGCGCAGGCCGGCCCGGCTCGTCGCACATTCATCGGACGTTCTGACATTAGCTGTGGTTTTATGACTCGCCGCTGTCAATTGTTTTGTGACGTCACGTGCTACGCGTTTGTTTGGAAACAATTTGTAGCTGAGGTCTGGAGCAATCGCTGCAAACTGTGTCGTTTCGTGTATGAAATACTCGCTCGATAGACAGCTCGCTATTAGTTGGGAAACATTCGAAGTAAGGTTTATCCGTTCTTGTATTTTTAGTTGAAGGCAAAACTATAGAATATATTTTGTGACACAGCTATTTTGCTTTAGGTCAACTGCTTTTGTTTTTAAAAAAAAACCTTATGCATTTAATAACGGCAAATACGGCACATAATTTAATTACAATAATGAAAAAAAAAGTTGTTTACTATCTCTCAAAATTGTACTGTGTTTGTGAAATATAATTATCTCCAGGAACAAGAAAACAATCACCAGAAATGTTTACTCCGCTTAATGTTAATGCATTTTTAATATTCTTTTTATCAGTAGTCATTATTATTCGTTATTGACAAACTAAGTATATGTAAGTAATTTGTTAAAATTGCTTTGGTGTTAGCATAATGACTCTTTCTCAACCTAATCTAGTGAATGTTTTTTTATCGATGTCCCCATTTTTATAGACAGAGAGATAATTATAAAACTTGAGAACTGTTTTACTTCACATACCTATTCATACTTACTGAAACATTGCAGGAATGCAAAATAGCAGACTCCAAGATATGGTTTGATCGGTTCTCTATTTCATCTCATAAAATTTTTATCCATAATTTTACATCTCATAATGTTTTATGTCCGAATCATCATTTGTCCGAATGATCATTATCCCTAACTACATTTATCATAATATCACTTGCCCTAAAATCGAAATCCCTAAATATTATTTACCCTAAAATCTTTTGCCATAAATATCACAATCTATAAAGTTTAAAAGACATAAAAGGCTTTTCCATAAACGTCAAAAGTCCGAAAGTACTAAAGGTCCTAAAATGTTTTGCTATAAATATTACAATCCATAATATGTGAAATGCACAATGCTATTCTATAATTTGTTACAAATCCTAAATATTCATTTGGCAAACGAGACATTTAACAACAGTACCATCTTACAAAAACTGACTTATTATGTGTGACGAACATCGGTATATATAAATATATTTATTTTTATTTGTGTATCCACTGTTACATAGAAATTAAACAGTAGTAAATATTTTCTGGCGCTTCGCCGGCCGCTGCCGCGGCACGCTCGCTTCGCTCGCTCGGCTCGCGCGTTTTATGGTCACCAGTTCTAACCTAACCTAACCAAAATTCTAACCTTACCTAACCAAATTTATCAAAATAATGATTTTCCAAATATTGTGTTTTAATTTGACCCGTACCATATCTATTATCAGATCGATTAATAAAAGAAACATTTGTCAAATAAAACATTTTATCAAACTTTTTAGACTAATAGTAGTTTGGTATGATAACTCAGTTATTAAATATTCATTTTGCAAAATAAAAATGAAAATTTAGCTGTTGATCATTTGGTCAAAAAGTAAGTCATTTATAAAATGATGATTTGACGAAACCATTTTTTGGCCAAACAATTTTTGAATAAAACAAAATTATAAATAATCATTCATAATTCGGACTAATAATATTATGATAAAGCTCCATTCGTAGTAACGAACATTATACTATGTAACACTTCGGGCATTTAACTTTATAGCAAGTAATTTTAGGAGATTTGATTATTATAGAACTCGATATTATGACAAAAAATGATTAGAATTAAAGACAATTAGGGATTATGAAATTTCGTACATTCGAACATTATGGATTTTGATGATTATAGCAAACGTGTTAGGGATTTTGATTTTCGGACAAACGATTTTCGGATAAGAAACAGACTCCCGGTTTGGTGCTGTGTTTTCTTTGCATAAAATCTGAATGTCTACTAAACATGATTCCCTATTCATGATATTAAAATCTAACCTTGACGTCAGTCAACGAACGGTTATGTAAATTAAAATGCGATATTGAACTTTTCTTGTATTGTAATACTGTTAGAGATAGCAACTTTCTTGCATAATCCATAAAATTTGTAAGTCATAAATGTCATTCTTGCAGTGTGCATATTTAGCACGATTCAGGGAGGAAGAAAAATATCCTGACTGAGTTTTCTGAAAGCTGGTACACCTTCAATCAACCATCTTCAAATAATGTCCAGTGGGGCTACCATGAGTTTAAAACTTACGCACTCGATATCGCTTACGTAAATATGTCTATGAAAAACTTGTACAGCGTCGCTGGTGGTTACGCGAAGAACTAAAATCGGCCGTATGAAAAAAACAACTTGATAATTTTTTAACGTAAGTAAGTTTTCGATAGCCAACTCATGGTAGGCCCTCAAATTGAGGCTTCCGATTAAGTTACGAATAATCTTATATCAATACTACCGACCTACTTACAAAGTAGATAATTTTTCATTTGAATAACTGACGCTCTACGGACAAAATGTGTATCTTTTTTTAATTTGCGAAATGATTTTGCAATTTTTTGTCATTTTAAGTCCATGACTAATATTAAGTATTTGTTAGTATAAATTAAGCTTTTTTATTTTAATTTTAGTAAAGCAATCTAGTAAAACGAGTTTAGTAAGTTCCGTAGAACGCTCGAACTCTACCAATAAAATATTTTATTGAACTTAATTTAATTGAAACATAAGTAACAAAAGAGATTATACTGGTTACCCTATCATAATAATATTTACTTGCGCTCCATACACTAATAATAAGATGTAATACGCAAATTCTTTTATCTGAATCCGAAAATGTTAATGTCACGCCAATCATCACTTTAAGTTGTCCTATCATGCAAATAAGCAATTTTATTTTAAGATGTTGATTGTATTTTTTTCAAAGTACTTATAAATAATTGTAAAAGATTAATAATATGTGTTGTGTTGTTTGAAATAAAACTAATTTTACGGATTAAACTCGCGTGTATAGAATAACAATACACGCGAGTTTAATCCGTAAAATTAGTTTTATTGCAAATGTGTAGTGCTCGCGCAATAATAGACAATACAATATGTGTTGTTTCGTTAAGTTTCAAGTCTTTGTAAGAAACTTTTTCACGTTATACCTAACTAGCTGTGCCCGCGACTTCGTTCGCGTGAACTACAGGATTTTGATTTTTTAACTTAAAAGTAGTTGTAGTCAACAAAATCTTTTCTGCCACTTAAGAAGTTAGTCTTCAACCGGAAGAAACATTTAAAATAAAATTATTTTGGTTTTTATCATCATCATCATCTGTTGTTTATCGTGTAGTAATAAATAAGTTCGTTCGCGTGAACTACAGGATTTTGATTTTTTTTAACTTAAAAGTCGTAGTCCCGTCAAAATCTTTTCTGCCACTTAAGAAGTTAGTCAACCGGAAGAAACATTTAAAACAAAATTATTTTGGTTTTTATCATCATCATCATCTGTTGTTTATCGTGTAGTAATAAATAAGTATATTACACAACATCACATTAATTGATCTGATCCCGTGGTAAGATGCTTTAGCACGTGTTTTTATCAGAACAGTGGTATACATTTAAATTTTTTTATTGCACAACCAGACACGGAACAAACATCGATATTCATCGCAGAAATATTTGTGCTGAGTGGGAATAGAACCCAAGAAAAGAAAAAAAAAAGAAAAGGCCAAGTGCAAGACGGACTCGCACAACGCAATTTATTTTTAAAGTTTACGCAATTCTCTGTACTTGACGTTGCTTTATTCTAAATTTTGAGAATCTGAGTACTTCGCAGATAGTAGTTCCCTTTGCGAGTGTCAAAAATTGGCAGCATAAATGAATGTTTCTTTTGATTGTGTTGGCTCAGGCGAAGGGACAGTAGACCTGAGTATTTGATGTAACTTTCAGTTTGATATTTTCTCCTTGACAAAAATTGACGATGATAAACGGATCCTATATAAGGGGTTCGGTTATTCTTTTCGACGTACGAAATCCTAAAATCTATGTTTATAGTGAACAGCTTCCTCATCCTCATATTGAATAGATCATCTTCAAGTAATCCTAATTGTTCATCGATCAATGTGAAATAAAGGACGTCCTATTCCAAAGCCAGGTAGCAGTTTATAGTTAGAGAGGAAAAAAGCGTCCATGGCCGAGTGGTTTAGGTATTTGCTTGCTATGCAAGAGATCGCCACTTCAAACCCTGCCACGTACCACTGTGTTTTTCAAATTTTAAATTCATACCTATGTACGATTATTCGACGCTTTTACTGTGTGCTTGAATCATGTTCTTTCTTAATCCCTGGCAAACCCCTCATTTTCTCTTTTCGAATTTTATGCTTTACCAAATAAAATATGCTATATTTTTATATTGATTTTCATATAATTTTTTGAACTCAATATTGAATTTGTTCAATATGATTGAATATTTAATACCCGGTTGGTGCATACAATGTATTAATCGCATTGTGATCATCTCGTCCTTTTTCCTGATACCAAACCCTTGAGTATTAATATCAATGTATTTTTTGACAACCAACCTTCTTCAATTCGGCAATTATGGAAATTTGAATGCTCTCGTTAATTTTGACAGCTTAAAAATATGTCAATTAGATGACACTATTTTATAAAATAAAATAGAAAAAAGGTGACAATTAGAATATTTTCGATACATGTTGTCGATTCAGAACCCTTCTAGTAATTTACGTAATTTAATGGCACTTCAAATTTATCAACTGCAAAAGACAAACTTCACATATTTGACGTATGGTATACCTACATACAAACTTTTCCACAATATAATATCGAAGTAATACGTAGAGCACAGTGCCATCTTTTGAACTACCAAAAAACTTATCACGTAGGTGCTCATGTTATGTCAAACTTGACAGCATTTATGGCATGCTGTACAAAGCACGATGCCATCTATGTGTAATTTTATGAACAATTATAGCTGACCCAACAGACTTCGTCCTGTCAAAACAAATTGTAAAAATTTGTTTGAAATTTGATTTTTTTTACATCTTGGGTGACAAATTTGGGTTTTTCGTACGGATCCCTACTTTTTTGAAAATGTAATATAGCCTATAACCTTCCTCGATAAATGGACTATCCAACAGTGAAAGAATTTTTTAAATCGGACCAGCGGTTCCTGAGATTAGCGCGTTCAAACAAACAAACAAACAAACAAACAAACAAACAAACAAACCCTTCAGCTTTATAATATTAGTATAGATGTCAAATGAAACCGCCTACAAATTATCAAACAGCAATCGTACTCTTAGTTAGATTCGCTTGTCAAGCTTCAATAGGGATAAATTGAACAGTGTTACTTTTTACTAATTGCATAGATTAAAATAAATGTAAATTGGTACGCCAGAAGTTCTCTGACAAGAGCCGTTAATGAATTATTTGTGTTAAATGTTAATTAACCAGATTAAAGTCGAGGCACTCGACTTTACATTGCCCACGTTGATTCAATATGATTCCCTTCATTAAACAGTTTAATTTATTTTTGTATAAGCTTTGCTTTTGGCTTGTTTCAGCCACGTTAAAAGTATTCCAATTACTTTTTTTTTGTTTCTACAAATGTAAAGTGTTTTTCATTCGTCGAGACTTATTGTGTGACTAAGTGGATTAAATTTAACGCCTTTGGAAATTAATTAAGAATCATCAATAGATTCTACAAATGGTTCTTGTGTTCCTTTATCAATGAAATATCACATTTTTTCATTGTTCAAAAATTTTACAGTTTCTTTTTTAAATTTAAATTAGAGAACGCTTTTTTTAAAATCCAAATTAACAACGAAGTTATTATATTATTTTAAATTGAATTTTTTCAGCAATACAAAATATATAACTTGTTATGTCTATAACATGAGACATTGACTTGTCTATATACTAACTCAAAATTTTTGTTTTGTTATAAATCATATTTGTGAAATTATTTATTCTTAACTTACTCCAGTAATTATACCGATATAACAACTAAATTAATATTAATGAATGAGTAAATATTTGATATTAATCCACTGAAAAAAGAAAAAGGCACGAAGAGCATGATCAAATTCACTTATCCTAAAACAAAGGTAATAAAATTATAGATTCTTTCTTCGATGAAGCGTGAAGCACCACTTTTTGCTTGCACTTCAATAGGCAGATTTGTTAGTTTATTCAAACTGTAAACATTGCGAACTAACAATGTTTTTTCAATTGATTCTGAGTGTACAGAAGGCTTAGTTTTTTTTTCTTTTTCGGTTGCAAGTTTTTAACCCTCAATTTTTATTGAACAAACAAAAAATGGTTTTATCAACTACGATTTTTAGTTTGGATTTAAAACTAGTGTTAAGATCGACTCGTGCAACGCTGGTGTGAGATTGTGTTGAAAATTTATATTGATAGGCATCTAAACTTTGGAGAAATAATTAGGCCGTACATTAAAAAAAATCGAAAAATATTAAACATACACGAACAAAAAATCTTTATCGCAAACTATGTTGTCATCTACCAAAGAATTTAAAAAAAAACGAAAAGAACGCCTAAAATAATATTTTATCAGCTCCATTTAGCACTCAGCTAAAACGAAGGTAAAGCCAAAGCGTTTCAAACAAAACGTCTCTACCCAAGACCCACTCAAATAACACTTGGTACCTAGAATTAGTCTCTGGGCACATGGATCTAGGAAAACTTAATTGAAGTTTCAAATATCTACAGGCAAGCATACCACTAGCATTGAACGCGTCGCGAAGTTAGAGCGACTTCCAAATCCGTAATGTTTTAATGCACTCCGTCTGGGTTGTCGGTTAAATAAAGAACTGTGCCCATTGACACACGGGATTTCTAATTACTGTACACTACTGATACATGTTCATTGGTCTGGTCACGTCACTTAAGTAGAGATTACATGAATAAACACATAGTTATAGCATCAAATTACATAAATAAGGCATCTGTCAGATTTTTAGTAAAACTTTCTCCCAAATGAATATTGAGATCAGCATCGAAGAGTCATGTGGAAGTCATGTTAATAGAAATTTATATTTTGCATAAAAAAGGGATGAATATGGTAAGTGAGAAGCATTCCTAAATCCTTGCTCATTGAATATTAGTTTTTATGAGTCTACACGTGATATTAGGAGTAGCAAATACATAGCTACTTACTGTAACTACTCACTAAGCATCGATGGCCGAGTGGATAAGATCGTCGCTTGCCATGCGCCAGGTCGCCAGTTCAAAACCTGCCACATTCTACTGTGTTTTTCAAGTTTGAAATTTATATGTGCCATTATTCGACGCTTTAACGGTGAAGGAAAACATCGTGAGGAAACCTATACATCTATGAATAGAATAGAACTCATATGTATGATTATTAGGTAGTGTAATGGAATAGCACGCACTTGGCCAGCGTGGTTGACTAAGGCCTTAGCGCCTAGGGTAGGTCCGTGCTCCAGCAGTGGAGACGTATATGGGCCGATGATGATGATGAGCTACTTACTTCCCGACGAAAAAAAAAGTACTTGCTCATTATTATCAATGCAAAAGTAAACTATACCTGTCTGTCGCGTTTTCAAGCTAAGGTTAAGGGATAAACGACAACCCGAGAGGTGAAGTCACAGGCGTAAATCCAGTAAGAAAACCATTTGCTTACAATCTCCGTTCCAAACTTATAACGGTACATTTGATTCGATTAACTGAGCAGTGGAAACGGGGCTTGCCCACTTGAAATCCGTCTGTGGAGTTGCGGAGTGATCGCGCGAGTTGGGAACTGTTTGCATTCGAGATAGCGGCGAGTTGTTATGACTGCGCTTGCGCCGCAGCTGCTATTGGTCACTGTGTTTAAGATTTACCGAGCACAAACACTGCGTTGTTACTCTTGAGGAAACTGGTGTTTTAGCTGGATTATTACTGACTGGTATGATGGCACATTGGATAGCGCCTTTGTGGAACAGTGGCTAGTGGCCCACAATCACTATCTACGGTTCTAAGAGTCGTGGGTTCGATTCCCACCCAGGACAAATATTTGTGTGACGATCATCGGCGTTTGTTCCGTGTCTGGGTGTGCTATTAAATATATTTAGGTATATTTGTCTATCCATTGTTGATTCTGATATCCGAAATACAAGTGGTTAAGCTGCTTACCACGGGGTCAGATCAATGTATGTGATGTTGTGTAATATTTATTTATTTTAAATATTTGTCTCAAGGGCCACAAATCATGGTCCCGATTCCCACTCAACAAAGTGTCTGAACATCTGTGTTGGTTCCTTATGTGGAAGTGTTATTTATGAATTAAAATTTATTTCTGTAAACCTACCACACCTGTTTTTGCTTCGTATACCGTATATCCGTATTACGCGTGCTTAAGCTACTTCTCACGGGATTAGATCAATGGATGTGATTTTGTGCAATTATTTATTATAACCATCAAACTGCAACAAAATCCGTTGCGTAGTTTTAAAACAACGGAAACGACTCTGTTTTGACATAATTGTTATTTAACTTTGTATCTTATGGGAAATGGATGTTTTATCTAGACAATCAGCGTTCTTACTGTTGAAATAGCTGCCGTATTTAAAGGGCCAGATAGAGTGGATGCGAGTGGCCGATGATAAGCTGGTTGCTTTTAATTTTACCTCTAATAGTTTCGTCTTTATTATTATATCATTATGTAAGAAAAGCGTCGATGGCCGAGTGGTTAATGTCGTTGCTCGTCGCATGGTAATGCGAGAGGTCGCCAGTTCAAACCCCGCCACGAACCAATGTGTTTTTCAAGTCTTTAATTCATATGTGCGATTATTCGACGCTTTAATGGTGAAGGAAAACATCGTGAGAAAACCTCTACACCTACGAAAGGATTCTAAGTTTGTGTAGTCGACCAACCTGCACTTGACCAGCATGGTTGACTGAGGTCTGATTGCTCTATTTTAGATTAGGCCTATGCCCCAGCAGTGGGGGCATATGTGTATGTATATTGCCGTCCCTAATTATTTTCATAGCTGATTGCCATTTGAACTACTTGATCCATAACAATGTCGTGTCATTGCACCTATCAAATTATTACCCTAGAAAATAAATATTACGGGTATTTTTTTTTATAATAAGGCAAACAAGATGACCACACTCCGCCTGATGGTAAGCGGTAGTGAGATCCAAATATGAGGTCGACAGGCACAATAGATCATATTGCGCCTGTCACACTCACCCTGAAGGCCTGCTTAAATGCCGTTTCACGCCCCGCCTGAAGAGCCCGGGATCATAGGAGGGAGGGAAAACATGAGCTGGAAGGGCATTCCATGCCTTAATGGCACGGGGCAGAAATGAAGAGCTGAACCTCTTAGTCCGAGCCACCAGCGACTGCATTGTATGTGGATGGCAGCGCTGTCCTGCACGTGTCGTTCGGGAGTGGAAAGGGGAGGGAGGGATTAGCTGAAATAGCTCTTCAGAGCATTCCCCATTAAAGAGACGGTAGAGAACACTAAGACCGGCAATGTCTCTACGTAGTTGTAGAGGCTCCAGAGTTTCGGACACCTCTACATCACCGACAATACGGATAGCACGTCGCTGCAACCTATCGAGAGCGTCGAGCAAGTATTTTGCGGAGCCATCCCAGAGGTGACAGCAATATTCCACACATGGGCGAACTTGTGCCTTATAAAGAAGGCAGAGCTGCACCGGTGTGAAAAATCGCCGCACTCTGTTCAGGATCCCCAGTTTGCGGGAGGCTGTTCTAATGACGCTCTCGATGTAATCCCGCTGGTTCAGGTCGCGGCGAACATCTATGCCAAGGATGCTAAGGCTATCCTGTATTGGTAAGGGGTGCTCTGAAGAGTAGGATGGGAAAGGAAAGGAGACACTTTACTAGAAAAACACACACCTGTGTCTTCTTGGCATTGAACTCGACAAGATTGCATGATTACATGATGATTGATTGTATGATACAGAATTCCAGTTTATCTAGTTAATCTGAAGTAAGTTTTTATTCAAACAGTGTCCTCTCCGTGGTAAGTTGAAATCGTATTCATCGTAATATCGTACAATCGTACGTATCACAGCTACCAATTCAAAAATCAAGTGCTCAGTCTTTCTAGTTTCTTCTCCGTGTCTGGATGTATTATTAAATATATTTAAGTATATATGTGTATCCACTGTTGATTCTGATACCTGTAACACAAGTGCTTAAGCTACTTACCACAGGATCAGATCAATGTATGTGATGTTGTGAAATATTTATTATTTATTTATTTATTCTCCTCAAGCGTTTTTACATCTAGATACTGAACTCTTCAACAAACTGTTGAGTTTGATTTAAAAATTTACTGTTTCATTGCGTCGTCGTAACAAAAGAAACGCGACAAAATCGATGCTAAAATATTCAATATCGCGAAGTTCCGACCATCCTTTATTATTATCTTATCGTGTTTCACACTGGTAGATATTGGGTGCAAAAATATGGCTTCTCATTGAAATAACAAAACTTGGAAAATATTTTAATAAGTATTTAGATTTCAATTACGACAAAATGTTGACTTAGTCACGGTTCGTACACAGGCTGGCTCGTTTTCAAATTTATATTTTATTCATCCTTCATATTTTTAAACGTGTAATGTATTTTCATTTGGGTTTGAACTAAAATACTAAAATTATTTTTGCGAAAAAACATTCAATTTAATGATTTTACATTTTTGGGAATTTAGGTCAACATAAATTTAACTTATTAAGTAACTTAGTAAGTAATATAACAACTGCTTCGTAGGTCTATTGGTAGCAAGCGCTGTAGGGACTGAGAGGCCCTGGTTCGAGTCCGGGGTCGGTAAAAATTTGTGTGAGTTTTTTGTAACGCCCGTGCTTCGGAAAGCACTTTAAGCTCGTGGTCCTGTGCCCGATCTCTCATCGGTCATGTCGGATTGCTGTCTCACCGAATTATAAGAGTAAGGGAATAGAGAGTGCACTTGTGTTTGCGCGCACACTTGTGCACCATAATATGTCCTGATTGAGATCGGCCGCCACGGCTGAAATCGGTCGGACGCCTTATTTTATTACCTGGTATTATTTGTAATATCGTAATGAGTACTTTATTTATGTATGATTTATTTACTAAACGTTTCAAAATAACTAGCTCAACAAATATGACCCTGCTACGAATCTGCGTACTCATAAAGTTCTTTACTGAAAACAGCAAGTCCAAATATGCAAACTCGTATTGCATTAGTCGCCATTTGTCCCAAAGTTAGAGGGAACGTTATCCCCTACTTTCCCACCCTCCATTGGGGCGAAACAAAAATAAAACAGAAACAAAATGTACTACTGAGACAAAAACGTGGTAATTGAGTATTCGTGAAACGCAGTGGGGCGCCGTGGGTAAATTACGTGGAGCTCCTCCCCTGACAACGACCTACGAAATATTCACTTTTGTTGAGAAGAAAGTTTGTATTTATACTAATACGTGGAGCTATTTTTCTGAAAGAACTTTTAGATTTCTCGGAACGGTGAATGATACGTCGCACGTCACATTTGGCAGGTACGTATATCTGAAAAATTATACATATACACAAAGATAATACGCAAAAAGGCGTAGCGATGCAGATTAAGAGAAACAAGAATTAAGACAACAAACATTTATCGATCACACAAACACAATTACATGATTAAACAGGTAAAATGTGCTGTAATGGCTGCTAGGTCGCTATCGAGAACGACTCCCTCAGCAGTGCTAGTTCCTTGCGAAACTCGCGCATCTCACAAACTAAATGTAAGTATAACCTAAATTAGTATGTAAAAAAGTATTAAAATTCACTCAAATGCCGAAACTGTATCAACCTTTTGATTTTGAACTTCAGCTACAATTCAAGTGCGGCCAGCTCACCAACTCTGTCATTTAACTCACGCCTTTCTATCATGTAAGTTTTTAAAACGAAATCCGTCCGACCACTGGAGGCATTTGCATTAAACCCTCCCACTCCGCTTCTCTGTAATTTAGTAGCTCCTAGTTACAATGTACCTATTTCATTTCACTTCGACTACGTTGTGATGCAGTTAATTGCACTCATTGAGTGTTTCTTTGGAACTTCGGGCTTCTTGGCAGTTTTTAATGCACTAAGGTATAGCCACTTAGTTACAACGTAGTTTTAAATTATGTTAGTTATCTAGTACGTGACTTGGGTTGATTAAATGGTAGAGTTCTTTGGTAGGAAATGTCTTGTTTTATAGTTGAGCTATAATTTTGTTAAGGTTTTACGGCTGAAGATTTATTAAGATGTCATTCAAACAAAAAGTATTGCTTTTTATTGTGCTTAGCGTTTACATGGATAGACGTAAACTATTTGTTGAAGGATAGGCGAAATAATATACAAAAGTCCAAGTACAGAAAAAGGAAATTTATGATATTTTTTTGTTTTAGTTTATTGTACATCTACTTTATTTGGCATAAATTAATAACTTCAAATATCAATTGACTGTTAATTGAATCGATTTACATGCCCTTCATACGACAGGAATTTGCTGAAAACCAATTTAAGCCAAAAGTGCTTCAAATACAACGAGCCAGTATAATATTGTGGTATATAAATCTTATTGCAATATTTTAAACTGAGAAATATTTTAGTGCTATCATTCTCTCCAAACACTTTTATTATCAAGTATGCTTTACTGTAAAACGTTTTCCTAGCTTCCATTATTTTTGTATGTGCCACCATAACCGTTTTGCATAGTAAAGCATACTTATTCTATCACTAGACAAAATACAAAAGACCGCAAGCCGTAACCAGATGGTAGGGTAATATTTTCTGAAAATTTCTCAACAAATACCCACTGTTCTAGTGCGGGATCCACAATCACATTATGGTCTAGATAAGATAGATGAGTAAAATTGTGTGTGAATAAGAAAACCATGGTCACATTGATATACAGATAATTGCCTACAGTTATGTGAAAATTAGTAAACCTAATAAAATAATTTGAGTTTAAAATAAGTATATTTTGCAGTTTTGATTATATGTATGTATTATAAAGCTTTGTTTAACAATTACCCACTTAACATCACCTAAGAAGTCGTAACTTGAAAAACATTTAAATGAAAAACTAAAACAAAAGTAAGGTAGACAGTTATTAAGTGAATAACTATGTAGTTTGACGTTTGAAAAAATGTAGAAGTAAAACGAATGCGCTTTATGATAAATTATGATCATACATATCCAGAAAAAGACCCATCCAAAAGCTCTTTATTTAAGTTACCCAAATCGCACCAGATATAAATCCGGGCGTTAAAAAATAACCGGTACCCAGCGCAACTGCAGCGCGGTGCATAACTCACCAACGATTTTTAAGACGGCTCTCATTTCCACAATGCAAATGTGAGCGGTGAAAGTGAGAAAAAATACCCAATTCTTTTACTTACTCCTTTAGCGTGCATCTGTGGTCAATAGGCTAGTTTCCTAAGTCTGATTTTACATAAAATTTCACAATTAACAGTTACATATGGGTAAATCAATAACATAGAGTGAAATCGAAATTAAAATTTCTTACGAAATGAGACAATAATAGGCATTTGAAGTTAGGTGGGAAAGTCCATTTTTAAAGTGCGAAAATACAATAAAAATAGTATGCCATTTTATAAAATACAAAAATTAGTAGTAGCTTTCACTATGAGAACATATTCGTAAAAGCAACATTTGATATAGCTGCTGAACAAAGCTCTTACGATATTCATACTCGTATACAGAGGGGTGACGTCATAGCTCTGTGCGACATTTGTATGAAGCGTTTTGAGCTCGCCCAAATGATGTGCTATTGAAACTGTAATATCTCCGGGAGTTTTCCAAATATCAAACCATTCTTTTAACAACACCTTTGCAATTGTGTTGTTCATCCATCTATGTAAAAATTAAAAAATAGGAAACTACCCTATTGTTAGTTGGTAGCACGTTGGATCTGCATTCTTCATAATGCACATTTCTTTGTTACAAGAACTGATGGTTTGGCCGCATGAATAAAATTGAGATTTCTCCGTTTGAATATTGTCGGGTTCTCGAGCACTGTGCTTATTCAAGTCAGATTAAAAAGTAAATCTCTTTGTTGGTGTGTGTTTTCGCGAGTTTTTCTCGACGCGCTCCAGCCAATGTTATTTCAAAGAGAATGGATAAGATAAATTTAACTCGGCACCAAACATGAATACTTTATGGTCGAGATATAAAAGGTCTTGTTTTATATTTGGAGTATTCTTGTGAATGAAGCAGTATATTGCTCGTATTATGTGATTGTGTTATTATGTATGGCTTTATGTCTAACATCGTTTATTAAATTAGGTTTAGCTTATATATCAAATTATTAAATCTTCTTTTATTTTCATAATGTCAATTTTTTTTTCACTTTTTTATTATTTGTCCATATACCTCACCACTGAGGAGCTCAAACCTAAGCTAAGTTAGTGTGTTTACATATGAGTGAAATCAAAAATTATAGAATCCTTATTTCAATTGCCGTCTTATGTAAAACGTCAGTCATTACTTAAAGATAGATTTAAACTAAACTTATGATAATTTGTTTGAAATATCTGTTAAAGTTATTTATTGGGAGCGTGCACGACGGTGCTGCCCTCATTTTGTGGGCGTTTCTTTCGTTAAATCTTATGGAGTGAAATTAGTACCAACGGCCGCCGCTAGCAATAACAACGGACATCTCATAAGATTACACATTACACCCACTTACATAATATGTGTTCTATTTCTTTGTGTGCGTTTTGTGTCTTGTGTATGTATCTATGTGTCATTGTTACCTCAAGTCGTGGTCAATAAAAGTTTTTTCTTTCTTTCTTTCCTTCCACTTCGCACGGTCACAATACCTATTTATACTATACAAATCTTTGAAATTGTTGAAACGAATTTAAGTTTACGACCAAGGAAACCATCTTAGCGAGTAGATAGCAACGGAAAAGGTATCCCAAGATAAACGAAAATAGGTACTAACCAAAATAAACAACTATTTCAATATCAAATTCCCCATTGTTATAGCGAAACACAATTCCCAGCTATCAACTTTAATGGCTCCATCAAAAACTAGAAGATTAATTAATAGGACTCAAATTAATTAATTATGATTCGGTTGGCTCGAACAGAAAACCTGCCTACGGCATAAATTGACTTAATCCCGATCGTGCTCACTGCCGAATAAATCGTTTTATTCGGTTTCATGATCAATAAACTTAATGAAAAACAATGAATACATTAACAAAGGCTCTTTACGGAGCTTACTTGGTAATCACTGCGCTGAAATCATAAGCTCCGCTGTGACGTCACGCCTCTCGATATTCAATGCGTCATTAGCATTTATTTATCAGAAATTTGTATAAGAGCTACTCTTATATCGAATTTTTAAGGCTGATACTCGAAGGGAAGTCTGTATATTGGCAAATAAGGGAGGCTATTAATATATCTTTATTTTGTAAAAACATAACACATCATCATCTTCAATGCTTACCCTAAACTAGGGCGAACGGGCTTTCTTGGAACAAACCATAAAATTTTATCTAAAAGTAAATACTTAGTAGGTATTTAAAAGTTTTATTTAAAATGTGCAGTGTTCGCGCAAATAATAGACAAAACTATGTGCAAAACATAAAATTTTAACAATTTTAGTGAGATTTTGAATTAGGGATAATATACTAAAATTAGTCTTATGGGTCTACACGCGATATTAGGAGTAGCAAATTACATAACTACTTACTGCCCGACGTTTCGACTGGGTTACACCAATCGTGTTCGCTCGCGACCATGTTTGACTAATTTTAGTGTAATGGAACGCGAAAGTCTAAAATCTAGGGGTAATATACCCGAAAGTATATGGGTTTATTCATTAACTTTTATTAAATATTAAAAATTTGAAAAAGAGAGAACGAAAATAGTAGCCAATGTGAACAAATTAATTTTCCAAATTCTAAAGCTAGTTATGAGTCAATAATTATTCTAGGTATTAATAAATCAGTTCATAATGTAAGCCCACTCAATAATTAACGGTTACATCAACATTATTAAACATTTTCTTATTGATAGTAAATTTCATTAAGTCAATTATGATGAGTTATTAATTTTGCTTAAATTACAATGTATTCAATTTTCAGCGTTTATTAAAAATAATATTAATGAAATAAAATACCGGAATAGGCTTACGTAAGAGTAGTAAACAAAATCATAAATTAAATATTAGTCTTTATGGGTCTACAGTTCTACACGCGTTATTAGAAGTAGCAAATTACAAAGCTACTTGCGTCGGGCAGTAAGTAGCTATGTAATTTGCTACTCCTAATAACGCGTGTAGACCCATAAAGACTAATATTTAGTGTAATGGAACGCGGAAGTCTAAAATCTTACAAAATCATAAATTCCAGTTAAGGCCAATTAGCTAAGATGTATGTACGTTACTGAAAATTATATAGGTATGTAAAGGGGCCTCATTACTAAAATCGTACATATTGTACAATATTGTTCTTTTGTACGTTTATTCAAATAAGATAAAATAAAAAAGAGTAGTTTATCGGTCCGGTTTCCATTCCTAAATTATTCACAATTCGCCTGTGTTACTTCGCTTTGCAGACTGTAATTACTTCCAAGTATCTTTCATCATTAGCAAATGAACTGAAAATAAAGTAATCTAGCGAAACTTCAAAGGACTATGGCCACTTTTTGTGCCGAGTGTAAAATGCGAAAATAGCAGTAAAGAGAAACATTGCTACGAAAGAAGTGCGATAAAAAAAGCCAGCGAAACTCGGAAACATTTAACTTGCAAGTCTTGGGGACTTCACACTTTTTCCACTCTTCCATTGACCATAATACAGTCGGGGCTTTTTAAAGTTCCCGCGGTCCAAGTTCGGCTCTGGAAACTATTTAACTATGTGCACTAGTTATGAACATCTTTCCGAAAGCTGGAGTAATCTTGATTCTTGGTAAAGTGCGCTGTGGCTTACTGAGAATGGAAAGATTTTTGTTTTGAGTAATAATGTTCAGAGCAGTGGTAGTACGAGGATTTTATGCGAAATTATTGCGTGTTATGTGAACGAATAAACTCTTTTTGATGGACTATTTTAAGTCAATGAAGGGATTACACAACACATTGTATATTGCTTGCTAACTTTCGATTCGATGAAGTGTGTATTTATTCAATCCAATCTAGCCACCCAGCCTAACCCTGAATGAAAAAAATATAATGACATACAAACTACAGTTTTTTATAGCTTGTTGTCGTGTAGAGGAAATACATAAAGTATGCTGCAGTTAGTTAAAATCTCTTTTCCCGTTCTTTTTTATTGTGTGTTCCTTTCTTCACAATAAAAGGCCTACCGCATTGATGGCGTCGCAACCGTATGCACCAGTGCACTTGGGCAGGGCTGTGGCGCGGATCGATCGCCCCATTTGCTCTACATAACATACCAGTGATAGATACTAGAGCCTAGTATGCTATTTGTGACTTTTATTCGAGATCGGACGCTGTATGCTCGCGGGCTGAGAATTGTTTGATGCATTTGTAGCCTGTTCTTCGGATTTTTTGGATATGCACTCACCAACATCCTACGGAGCCATAAATGACACTTTGACTATACGTATACCTAATACAATGTAGAAATATGCTTACCGATATTGAAAGGCATCATAAAAATAATACTAATAAAGCGTCCGACCGATTTCGGCCTTGGCGGCCGAACTCAATTGAGATCAGCTAAGTGCGCAGGACATATTATAGTACACAGGTGTGCGCGCAAACATGGACCATCAGCTTAACGTGCTTTCTGAGGCATGGTCGTGCAACCGCCAACTTCCTAACTCCGGGCTGAGTAATTTCGCAACAGAAAAAAATACACAAATTTTGCCTGACTCCGGGCTCGAAACGGGGACATCTCAGTCTTTACGCAGCGCTTGCTACCAATAGACTGACGAGGCAGTTAATGAAGTTTTTAAGTTAGTTAAAGGCTTTAAGTAGGCAGATATTCTCAAATTAATAATTGTTAAATCTGTTGGTTTGGCGGTCTTAAGGGTATTGCAATAACCAACTATATAATAAGAACGAAGGTGACAATAAGTTTCTAATGAAATCTTATATTTTGCACATGAAAATCAAACAAGCTCAGAAAGTTTCTGCTCCAAACTTATCTTAATAAGCGTTTTGTGGCCATCATTTTATTATTTATTAGGATAATGTTTCTAAAATTTCATTAATACTTCTACATTTTGCGGTTTTTGGGTTATTGAACTTTGTCTAAATTATGAGGGTAGTCCACACTAGGAGACCATCGTCACAACAACAAATTCCGACCTAGATACTTCACATAAGACTCATAATATTATGTGTACCTTGGTAAAAAAGACATTAATGCTTGAAATAATCATTAAAATCATTATTAATTTAAGAATATATAACAAGCTAATGAATGTTAGACTTAAAAGTAAATAGAAAACATTTTATTTGATTGAAAATATGTAGTTACACTTTAACATAGTAAAACTCAATACATTAAAAAAGTAATGGAAATTCATTCTGTTATTACTTTTATCGAAGTATGAATTTTTCACAATAATATTTTCCTTTATAGTGAAATGCTGGTTTATTCAAAGGTATTTTCATTTAAATACGCCACTGAAATTTAGACAAAATATAATATAAATGGCCGACTAGTTCAATTGGTGCGCCACTGTCTTTGAGACCAGGAGATGTGGGTTCGATAAAATATATGTCCTGTCTGGTGTAATTTCCCTATTTATGAACATTTGTCTTGCTCTTTTTTTCTTAACACAAGTGCTTATCTTGAAATCTCTTGGAGTTGAAACAATAATGTATGTGATCGTCCCATCTCGTATCAGCCCGGTGAAATAAGGGTTTGAGCATCGAAAATTTGCCAATAAATTGTGCGAATGAGCGGGAACTGACGAAATTAAAACGATCTAGAGACGCGCCGGAAATTGAGGCCTTCGGCGGTGGTTTGGGAAAATTAGACGCCGATACCGCCATCTGGGGGGGATCCGACAAATTGAACCGGTAACTAATGTTTGTGTTATGCTTTAGCTATATTAAGGGCGCATACAAATTAGCGGCTACTTTGAATGCGCCCTAAGAGGCCCGTGGCCATCTTAGGCTGCAAACTGGACGCACACGGTGGCGGTGGCAGTAAATATCTGGGATATCTGGGACATTTCCACACATGGTCATCTGACCCCTAACTAAGCAGAGCTATTACTATGAGCGTCCGAGGCTGATATACATATATATATATATATATTTATAAATAGATAATCACACCCAGATACAGAAAAACACCGATGTTTATCATTCAAATATTTGTGGGAATCGAACCCACGACTCTTGGAACCGCCAGCTGGGGTTACTAACCACTGTTCCACCGAGCCAGACATGTAGTGACCGCAGTGTGAGCGGCTCACACAAACAGCTTTCTTCCGTGTCGTCCGTATGTTCTACCACGGTCGCCGCCGTCATTGCCAAAGCGGTCGTCCAGTTTGCAGCCTTAGATAGAAGCTTTACTACGCGTTGCCACGGAACGACGCATTGCAACGCCATACCAGCGTTGCGTCGACGCTGCGACAAAGCGACGTGTAATGAAGTGAAATATTTTTAAAAAGTGCCCTTAGATAGTTCGCTAACGAGACACTCATGGTAGCGCTACAGGAGAGGCGTCAAGTGACGATCGCGTTCTCCTATCTCGGTCGCTTGTCTCTGTCGCAGCGCAAACCGTCACCTTTAGCAGGATTTAGAGATTCGAGCAACTATCCTTCCACTCCTCAAGTCGGAGAACGACTAATAAAAAACTTCGCCGCAGCCCGCTAATGTAACCGCACTATTAAAGCTAGATTTACATATTTAAGTAAGAAGTTAGGTCTAGCTTAAGCCATTACACCGTTTACTACTTTATTCTTCCAGGATTTGAAATCAACCGATCGAAAACGGACCGTAAAACTAAATAATTTGCATGTGGATTCTCTTTAATCTAAATTCAGATATTCAGATATTTATTAACCTATAAAGTTGTATTTTTTACAGCAGTTTACCTATGACCACTACACTAGAATTTGATCTGTATTGTGGTGTCTTTACGATCAGCTTAAATCTTGGATTAAATCTAACAACCGTAAATACTTACCGTAAAATATGTACATCCCTGTTAAGACTTAGTATGAAAAATTAAGAGAAGCACGCTCGAAAACATTATCATCCTTTCTCGGCAGTAGGGTAATGTGAAATTTAATTAGTGCGAGAATTTTCTTTAAACAATTTGTTTGGTTTTGTTAATAAAATTAATATACTTAATATAATGGTTTTTCCCAAATGTACTTTCAGACCACGACCACGTCTGCTTCCCACTTTAATGAAATTCTCGGCAAGGTTACAGGTTCTGAAGTTTTCGTACAAAACTAACAAACTGCCAGATTAAGTATGAGAAGAACAAACTTAGTAAAGTTTCCAACATTGTCGTAGGTAACTCAGATTTTTGTGAATTATTTTATTAAAACTTGAATCCGAGAAAATCGTCTGCTCCTGCCCGTAGTTTTTCTGATTTCATATTATTACGTATATGACTATCTATGCCCAACTCCGTCTGCATGGAATAGTAACTTTTGGAAGCATTTTATTTGGTGTAGGTATTTTATACTTAATGAAAAAATCAATTACAACATTACCTATTCTTCAACCGGCATTATATTATAAAGGGTCTAGGTATTCTATAAATTTCCTAGTTATAGTGTAAATTAGTTTAATCATTGAATAACATTTCATACATACTATATATTTTCTAGGTATTGTATAGAGTATTACCTGCATTATACACATTGTCTGTAACATATATAATTTTGTAAATATATTCTTTCTTTATAAAGGGATACATTTTAATTTTGCAGCCTTTGATTTGCGGCTGTGATCAGAGTGTGATAAGCTATTTGTAGGATTATGAGTGAAATCTGTATGTTGAAGAGTGAATGTTTGTGAGTGGAGAGTGTTGGATTCCGCACAATAATTGTGTTTTGATTTAATGTTTGTGGAGACAGGACATTATCAAAATTATGGAAAGCTTATAAAAATTCGAATCACTATCTATACTAAATGTCAACAGTATTTTTCCCACATCCTCTTTGCAACAATCGTTTCAACTGCAGTCAATACGAAACAGTTCATTTTTCACTGTCGGTTTTACAGTAAATTGTGCATCCGTAAATCACCCCTACATGCATGATACAAAAAGTGGAGAAATAAATGTTTCCCCCTCGGGACATAGTCGGTGCCGTGAGGAATTTTAAGGATTGCCTCATTCTATTAGTAAAAGTGCTGGATAATTTATCAGCAAGCAGAAGCACCGATACAGAACTAAGCTTTAGCCTGTTTTATTGGGTACTAAACAATCTAATTACTTCGCTTTAGTGACATACTTGAAACCCTGTTAGATGCCGTCATTCTATGCATTATTTAGAATAGTTACCAGCGTTCATGATTACATACATACATACGTACATAGAATCACGCCTTTATTCCAGACTGGTAGGCAGAGGTCTCTTCCTGCCAAGTGCTACGGTCCTGGTACACTACTTTCGCTTCTTCCACATCCATCAACCCCTTCATGCATGCTTGTCGATTACAGGTACTTTTGATTTGAGCTTCTTCGAGACCTATTTGGTCATGATTACACACTCATTAGAAAAGTGAAAAATTCCGGGATATTTACAATGTTGTTTGATATTACAACAGTCAAGCGCTAGGGACACACGTTAACTTCTAATGTTGTATCTTCTTCTGCCAGCTGTCTTCTGTTTATGTAAAAGAACAATATATTGAGGTTCTTCTTCTTCTTCTTCAGCATATTTGTGTCCACTGCTGAACGTATGCATCTTGTAGACACTTCCACTCAGGTCTTGAAGCGGCGGTTCTGTTCCAGGTCGGCCCTGCCGTCTTTTTAATATCGTCCGAGCTGGCTGCTGGTTTGCCAACGTTCCGTCTCCCGGTGCGGGGTCGCCAGAGTAGAACTCTCTGACTCCATCTATGGTCAACTCTGCGATAATATGTCCAGGCAATTGCCACTTTAGGCGCGCAATTCTTAGACTTATGTCTGTGACTTTGGTGCGTTGGCGTATGGTTTCGATTTTAACTCTATCCCGCAGAGTGACACCGAGCATAGATAGTTCCATGGCCCGCTGAGCTACTTTTAAACGATGCACCGCTCCAGCGGTAAGAGTCCACGTCTCGCATGCGTAGGTCATTACTGGAAGGACACACTGGTCGTACACCTGAGTCTTTAGACTTTGGGGTATCTTCGACTTGAAGACGTCTCTCAATTTCCCGAATGCCGCCCAGCCCAGTTGTATACGTCTGTCGATTTCCTTTTCCACACTGTCCTTCTCTAGCCCGACTTTTTGACCCAGATACAGCCCGACTTTTTGACCCAGATACACATAGTCCTCGACCTGCTCCACCGTGTTGCCATTAATTTGAATTTGGATACCCGTGGGGCCCATCCACTTAGTTATCTTCAAATTCATGTTGAGACCAACTTTCATTGACTCCTGGCTTAGATCGCTGAGCATCTTTTCAAGATCTTCAGGAGTTTCGGAGAGTAGAATGATGTCGTCTGCAAATCGAAGATGGCTTAAATACTGTCCCTCTACGTTGATACCCATTGCATTCCACTCCAAAGGCTTAAAGATATCTTCAACGGCGTTGGTGAAGAGCTTCGGAGATATAACATCTCCTTGGCGTACCCCCGTTTGATGTCGATATTGAGGTAAGTGCAATACAATCAATAGGTGTTTTGTCTCTACTACGACACTAAATTCCATCAGATAAATGTATTTCTCTTAGTGACTAGGTATAAATAGACCATCTTAGAATTTGACAGTAGATTTCCATGTATTTCAAAGACCTGCTACGAAACTGCATATATGGTTACCAATCACATTCCCAGTTGGCGTTAATTATGCAGTTTAAAACCGCCCCTAATTGGCTGACGGACAATGCCATCATTTCCATACAAAATCATGTCTGCGGTACAGCCGCAAGAGCCGCAGCCAGCGGCCTAAATCACAACATTAATTAGTCAATTTACTAGGATTTTAACAGCAAATGAGCAATTTGTGGACAGACAGACATTCCTTTTTAAGTTCTTGCAGAAATCTTTTCACTTTATGCAGTTGTGGTTGAGTACTTCCACAATTTTAAGTAATGACAGTGATACTTTATGTTTTTATGATGTGCACAATTTCCTTAAGTCGAAATTCATGTTGCTAGATAGTCTAAAGGATTAGTTCGTATTGTGAAATATTTGAAAATAATGACTACAACGCTATTCAATAAAACCATTTCAAAGCTTACCGATATTATTACTATGCACGGGAGTGATAAAATGTCAGTATTTAGCTTAACCGTTTTTCTTAATAAAAATGTATTGCAAGATGGACAACAAAGTAAGGCAATCGGTATGTTAAACGGAATTCTCATGGTTTTCTTCGTTTACCGTACAAAACTTTTTGACCAAATAAATACCGTTTCCCATATTTTGTATCACGGAGCTTATCTATCAAAAATATGGGCAAACTGCGATTCAGAATGGCGATCTAAGGGTTCTGTACCAATATTGTAAAACACGTTTTTTTATGTGACAGCTCCCCTTAAATATACATTTCATTTGGTTAGCTAGAAATAAATCATTTAAAAATTTCAACTGTTTAGCTCGAGATATAGGCTGTTGATAGACAGTAAGACAAACGGGTGATCAGCGAAGTCTTAGTAACAGGGACCTGTTTTTACTTGGTAGGTATGGCACCCTAAAACCCTAAAACAACACTAGAACAAAATTCACGAACTGATTGCATTGACTTCCCAACCCAATAAGTAGTTACGGTTGCAACGGTGAATGGGAATGAAGCTAAAAAGATGAGTGTGCTCTGAGAAAATCTTCCCCCGTTCGTCTTCCAATAGAGAAATCTATCGCATAGAATGATTGAACGAACGTTTACTTTTAAGATTCCCTTCGGAATAGAGTGGGGACCGCATTTGTTCTGTACTTATTCTAGTAATTGAGTAGGGGCGTCATTGTATTGCGCTATCCGATAGTTTGTATGGAACCAATGGTGGTAATACTTACATGCATTACCCGACTGCTGAAGAAAGAAGAAAGTTACCTAAGTAGGTAAAGTCTTCGATTAGCTTGACGGATTCTGACATGCAATACAAGCTTTTCATTCATGGTGGTTTTGAGACAGATACTTGGCATAACGAATTTCTTACCGAGACCGAAAACATCGTGAGAAAACAGGCACACCTGCAAAGAAATTCTAAAGTTTCTGTGAAGTCGACAAACCGGCGACTACGTAGTTTGCCGGTTTTACGGAAACCGGCAAACTACGTAGGGAACAAGTGTCTAGCCATGTCGCTACCGCCGGGTCCCGGCAGAAGGGGAAGGCCCAAGAAGGCCTGGCTTGACGTCGTAGTGGATGACATGCGTGCTAACAAACTCTCCATAAAGGATGCCGAAGACCGTGCGAAGTGGAGAGTTAGGAGTAGGAAAGCGGACCCCGGGCTCCGCAAGGATGCAACCGGGAAAACGCAAAGATGATGATGATGATGATGATGTAATCGACCAACCCGCACTTGGCCAGCGTGGTTTACTTAGGCCTGATCGCCCTATTTCTTGAGTAGGCCCGTGTCCCAGCTGTGGGAACGTCGGCAGTCGTCGACTTCAGCTGACGAAGATTACTATGCATATTATTTTTAAAAGTACGTTTGTTGACATATACTACTACACCTATATTTCGTAAAAAGTAAATAAGGATATTGCTCATAAAAAAACGTTTGATATAAATTCGCTTCATTATACCTATTAATGCTTAGTAAACATAAATCATAATACCAGCAAGTCCACTAACTAATAACAAAGGGTACTGGAAACAACAATCCACTGCCCACAAAACACACAAGCCCTTTATCCAACAGAATTATAAAGCGCACGCCTTAAGTATGATATTTGCGAAATACAATTTGCAAACAAGCCTACAGTCCATGAAAGTTGATTGTTATAATTGCGAGAGGCAAATTACGTAAGTCGGCAAGCGTAACGGTGTAATTAAGGAATTCATACGCCCGTCCGCGAAAGCTCAGCGAAAGCTGTACGAAAAGTTTATAATACACCGATGTGTGCTACACTTAGCTGCAAAGACAACTTTGCCTCAGACCTGTTTCGAAGTATAACGAACTCGGTAAGGAGTGACAAGGTACCTCTACGCATGACATTTGGCCGCCGCAAAGTCTTATCTTCCTTGTTTGTTTAATTTCTTAAGTAATTATATCAGTTTAATAACTTGTTTGCAAACGAAAGTTCTGAGAGCGGTTAATTAATTGCCTTTAGGAGTACGTTAACTCGTAAAGTCAATGAGATAAGTGGTGCTTTTATCGTGGTAAATACATTTTAGATATTTTTCTCGTTGATTATACAGTAAAGTTCAAAGCCTTATTGTTCTTAAAATGGTTTTCTGTTTTAAGTGGATGGAACAGTCATAATATTTTCGGAAGTTTGTCTGCCTGTATATCCATCTGTTGCTCTCTCGCTAAAACTACGCAACTGGAAAAAAAAATCTTTGTTTCACCGACAGTCCAGAGAGGCTACATTTTAACTAGCTGCAATGTTAGGGGAGTAATGTTTCAAGACGTAACGCAGACCGGAAGTTGCGAGCGGAAATCTAAAAAATAATAACATACAACGACTTTTCATCTAATACTACAATTCTTTTGAAAACGTATGCTTCGAAGAATAAAAAAATGAAAATCTAGACTAGTGTGGTATTAGGATGTGGCTGACTACCTATTTGTAACATCGGACCCGATAATACGATACTAAATATTTCCTGTTTTCATTGACCGAAGACCGCGACATATAGCAATAATTATAATTTATAGTTATAATGATAATTCAACGAAAATATATATTCCAAACCATTATTACGTCTTTATGTTTGTCGTTTTGATATTTAATATCAATATACATACATAATTTCCCAATAAATGAGCTTTTCATAACAAGCTTAGTTATTCTTGGCTGGTAATTCCAAAGGTTTTCCTTCCGTTCCAAATGTTCCGCTTCAGTGACTTGTTTGATCCGTCAATTGGTGCTTTTCTGAAGGTCGTAATTTACCTGAAAACCTGATAATAGATAACTGATGAACCTTCATCAATGCCTGCCGTAAACAATTTTCTAGAGAAATTTCATTTGGATAAGTACGTTTGAATGCGGAATTCCGAGTAACTTTTCCGGATAAAAAAAGCATTTGGATATTAGGAGAGACTTCTTGAATAATATGGATAGATGTACCTAATTCGTAGTACATAAATATTCTGATTATTTGTGTCATTGTTATAAATATGTTGAATGCGGGACCTAAGTCTGCAGTAGATATTTATTGGTGGTCTGGTAAATAAATAATGCTCAAAAGTAGTTTTTGCAATGTATTACTAAATTATGTTCTAGTTTTTAGAGTTCCATAACCGAAGGTGAATTGTATTAAGTGTCTGTCCTGTCGCTTCCTATGACAGTCATGCGGACCAGAGCACTTAGTTGATGGGGAATACAATGACATTATATCTGTCTACGTCTCAGATTATTGCTCGGTTTATCGTTAACCTAACACAGTATTCCATTTATCATCATCATCATCAGCCCATATACGTCCCCACTGCTGGGGCACGGGTCTACCCTAAATTTGAACGATAATACTTTAGTCAACCACGCTAGCCAAGTGCGGGTTGCTTGACTACGCAACCTTAGAATTTCATCGTAGGTGTGCAGGTTTCCTCACGTTTTCCTTCATCGTTAAAGCGTCGAATAATCGTACATATGGATTTCAAATTTGAAAAACACATTGGTACGTGGCGGGGTTTGAACTGGCAAACTCTCGCGTGGCAAGCAACGACCTTAACCACTCTGCCATCGACGCTTTTTTTCTATTCCATTAATAAAGGGGGCTATCGAAAAAAACAAAACTCTTTTCATAGAAATGGTCACAAGTCGTTCAAAAATTATTTTACTTCGAGTTTAGAAAAAAAAAATATATAAAAAAAGTGTATTAATCTAAGCCAAAATCCATCGACACCGCAACTCCTTTCACCCATCAACCGCCGCTTATGATTCGCATCGAACCACGCAAATTACACGAAACAAATGACAAACTGATCGCTCATTGGCCACCGTAAAATGTCAATTTTCCAACGGGATTCGATTCCGAAACAGCGATAAGTGAAAGCTTACCCGTTCGAGAGGCAATGGACGTGACTCAGACTGGGTCGCGGGGAATAATGGGGGCTCCCAAATTAGATTGCATTGCAGACTGGCAATCCCTTTCAGGGTACGCCAAGTATTTGCCTTTTATTTTGTCACGTATTCTGTTGCTGGGCGGCGCTTCGCCGGCAATATTTTCGCATATTTTTTTAAATTAAACCCGCGAGCGGAATTAAAGCGGCGTTTGACGTCGTCAAATGGGACGAGTTTTGTACAGGTGGCCGGGTTCATACAAAAAAGTGTGTTTAAATTTAACGAGTTTTTACGTCAAAAATCAAATGCCGGTATACATAACATTTAACATGCAAGCAAAATTTGTGTTCATATATTTCGCAAATTCGTCTGAAATCATTATAAAATTATGTATCGCGTAAAACATTAGGTACCTCATTGCAGTAGTTTATAAAGTCCTTTCTTATGCCCTAGAGACCACATGCCTACACCCAATTAGTAGTATTAGTAAGGAATATAAATTAACAGAAAACATGATATTCATTAATACAAAGTTGGTTATTTTCAGAAATATAGAAAGAAAGAAAGAAAGAAAGGAAAACATTTATTGACCACGACATAGAAATTATACTGATACATAAATACACAAGACACAAAAACTCAATCAAGGACTATAAAAGTGGTCAACGAGGTACAGCAGGCCTCAGCATTTGCCACATCAGCCCGAGAGCCGCTGCAGCGCTGGTATTCTGGCCGTACGGGGTTTTCAAATATTATTTTATTTAAGTTACAAGTATTGTCTTAGTAATATTAAAATAATAATAGTACATTATCAAGGCATAAATATGAAAAGTAAATTCAATTTAATTTACGAACCAATTATTGTCTCGGTAAATACCTACTTGTCCAAATGTTATCATTTGATTACTGGCGCATAATTAACTATTTGTATCGTTAATACTTATTTGAGATTTAATTACCTATTAATGTGGTTTATATATCCAAATTTTGACTAAAAACGTATGTGAAATCCAAGTTGTGTGAAGTATATATATACTTTTAATTCCGATGAATTATTAGTGCGATCACTAGCACCTGGTTAAACCCATTTGAGAGGGTTTTCGCGTATGAGAGTTTCACTAGATGGAAATACGTAGGTCCAAATTCAGCATGATTGGTTATTTTTGACGTGACATTGACGGGCATGTCAAATAATGTCAATATTCACCAATCACATTCCAGTAAGACTTCATATCCACGTCTTGCCATCTAGTGGATTTCATCATCATCATCATCATCAGCCCATATACGTCCCCACTGTTGGGGCACGGGCCTACCCTAAACTAGGGCGATAAGGCCTTAGTCGACCACGCTGGCCAAGTGCGGGTTGGTCGACTACACAACCTTAGAATTTCTTCTTAGGTGTGCAGGTTTCCTCACGATGTTTTCCTTCACCGTTAAAGCGTCGAATGATTGTAGGTACATATGAATTTCAAATTCAAAAATCACATTGGTGCCTGGCGGGGTTTGAACTGGCGACCTCTCGCATGGCAAGCAACAACCTTAACCACTCGGCCATCAACGCTAGTGGATTTGTCATACGCAAAAACCCTCATTGATACTAGACAGCAACTGAACGCCCAATTATTCCCGGCGCTAACTCAAAATCAAATAACAACCGCAAATGAATTGGCGCAACCATATTGTTCAAGTCCAAATCACGTTCACCCAGACAGCAATTATACTCATGGGAAAATAAAGGCGTTAGTTAGAAACTAAAACGGCAAATAGAATTAACTGAATTCGCGGCACGGACCCGACTAGCTGCAGAAAATTCAATTAGACTGATTAGTTTCACCCTGCAACTGTTTTGTAGTAAAAGTATCTAGGCATTTTTCCCATCGACACCGCACTTTATTGCGTTACAAATAGAGTCCGTTTTCGCGATGATATCGATGCTAATGCCAATCACGTGTTACTTAACTTCTGGCTCCCATTGGAATTACAGTAATGTTAGTGGGGAATTAGGCCTCGTTCGATTGTGATGGTGTGGTGTAATAGTCTCAAAAATTGGCGAAATAAATGCGGAGTTTTTGGGAATTATAGCGAGGACACATAGTGCACGAGTGCTGTAGGCTCAATACACTTTACATACTATAAAGTGCACTTTCTTTTACTTAACAAGTTTGGTGAGACCGTAATCAGACGTCACCGATTAATATCCGGCATAAGGACAACAACTTGACGTGCTTTCTACTACTACACTTACCAACAATATACAAACGAGGCAGTCCTATAAGAAACATGTCGTAATGAATATGTACCAAAGATTATTTCAGGATTCTTTCAAAACCGTTTGCAGATACCATAAATACCATTATATGAAATATTAACGGGCTGGTGTCAATATATCATCTAGATACTTAAGTTATCGTCAAAATTCAACATAACTAATCTGAATAAAATTAAATAACACCGGCGTGAGCTTCCATAAATCCTCTTGCTTCGTAATACCATCGAGATTGTTGTTTATATTAATTTTAGACGTGTTTTAATATCTTCCCGAGGGAAAGGCTTACTTATAAACCTACTTAGCGATATTATAAAGTAAAATGAATACTTGGAGGGTGTTATATAACGTAGACGAAGACTAGCAAGCACTGGTTTCCAACTTTACGGACTTTATTAAGAGGAAAATTATACCTACGTTTCAGACCTAAAAGTTATAATTTTTGTAGGTATTCTGAATCAAAATTTCATATAGTACCAATTATAAAACTACTTAAACTCCTTTACTGACAAGTCAAGCGTTAGGTATCAAAGAGCTAGGATTCAAATCAGATCATAAGATTTGAAGATAAAAAGAGTTGGGTTATTATTATTGCCATTTTCGTTGGAACTATTGACAAAGTTACAATCGCAGACCTAGGACCGAACAATAAAATAAAATACTTTATAAATACATATAACATTACAACTCGACAATAAATAAAGCAATATCTAACCTCCATACGGGATTACAATAACATACACATCTAGTACACAACTAAATCCAAAATAAATACACAACCCTTGTTTATCCGCTTCTAAGGCGGTTCGCGGTCTTGTAATAAATCACCAACAGCGACTGAAAACAATCTCACCGAGTGGTTTCATCGGATTGAAAATTACGTAAAAAGTTTGAATAATCTTCATATCCATTAATTCAGGGGACAGATATTCTGGATGGGCGCCCAGACTCAAACATTCATCTTAGTGCTATAACTGACAACGACAAGTGTACATCCTGCTTGCTTTACTACGATGTGAACGGGTATGTTTGTAGATGCGGCTTTTGTCTTACCAGAACATTGGTAACAAACTCATTGCTTCCCAGGAAATTGGTAACAAACTCTTTGGTTCCCAATGTATAATACAATCTTTTTTTTTTCACGTAAGTATTCCACGCATTTTTATTAATGAAATAATTATTACTTTTTCATCGTTTTGTAGGGTTTTTATCTTACCAGAATATGGCTCAACGAACTTTTACATAAAATGTAATTAAATTTTACGTATCTTTGCATATAAATTTATAATTTTGACTAGGAAAATAAAAAAATACAACATAATAAGGTCATTTTACATAAAATATGCAAAATTTATAACTCTACATACAAAATTTACATTAATAATTACATCTTACAGTTCATAACAGACTAAGACTTGGTGATGCTACCAGACAAAATGTTTAACTTAGTATAAGAAGAATATTATGTTGCTGAATGCCGCATCGACGCGAGATCTCATTTTCCCACATCTTGGTGCTGAAACATCTATAAATCCGGCAACGACGGAGTAAGACATCCAATTTTCTCTAAAGCTAGAGTCCACTGAAGATCTTTGTCGTGATGAATAGAACGCTCAAGAAACAAATCTCTTTTGTGAGTTATTTTACCTTCGGTTATCTATAGAGGTGGCCTTCATGACCTTATCTTATCTTTGTCAATTATGTTTGTCGGTAATTAGACGTTAAGCAAAATTTAATTAATCTTGAAACTATATAGTTGAAAGATAGCATAATGGTTTCATTATCTAATAGTTAATTAAAATTAAAGAACAATAAAGTAATCTAATGCGTTTACACATAATCATGCCACTAAATGGTAACTTATGTATTTTATGTAATAAGCAAACTCAGTAGACAGGAGCAGCGACTGTAAGTTTGTAAACAACTTCATTAAACACTGTGACATCTGTCAGTTCGTGTTCAATTTGGACGCGTATCGATAAAAAACGATTCCTAAAAAAAATACACAGTAAATCCTGTAAACGCATACTGACGCCGACATGACAGCGCAGAAAGCGCTTGCCGGTACAATGGCGCACGAAATTCACCGCGAAAATGCTGTATGAGCACCTCTAAAAGTTAAAAGCTTTTGTCGAAAAAAGTGCAGGCATAAAATAAAAAGTGCTCTAAAAGCGGCTACTACAGGCGCGGGCGTATTCCTGCACCGAAGGCCGCAAACTCGAGTAGTGATTGGTGAGCGTCAGCGGAAGGATTCAAGCGGGTTCTGAGACAAGAAGTCTGTACTGTCTTTCCTTACCAAAAATTTGTGAAATTCCTACTCCTTCATCTATGATTCCGCATATAACTGCATTAGATTTATTGTTCAATAGTCTACTACTACTCATTATATATTTTTATATTTAAAATTTATTCTTATTGAAAATTTATTTTTTGTCTGAACAAACACGGAAACACCATTTCAAATAAAACTTATTTCATATCTGTACGACTTTGACGTAGAAGACTCCCGTCAATCGAGACTCTAAATATCCCAGGCTCTTAAGGCGGGGCGTGAAGGGGCATCTAAGCAGGCTACCACGGTGAGGTTGACAGGCTAAATAGGGTCTATTTTGCCTATTGACCTCATAGGTGGACCACGCGATCGCTTACATCAGGTGGAGTGAAGTCATCTAGAGAGTCCTTCATATTTGTATCTTTTGTAACTGCCTTATAAGGCGTAGTAATAAAATTTATAATATCGATCTCCTTCCCGCTGTCATAGAGACCCCGCCCCACACGCGCGGTAGTCCCCGCGAGACTGGACGGACATATTTGGGGTTGCAGTTCTACAGTCTGTAATGTGGACGTTGATTTTTTCCGAATGTCGCTACAGTTCTCCTAATAGTCTTTTGTGCAGTGGCCAGTATTTATGGCGCTCTCGAATTGTTTTACACACATTGTTATGCGGCAGTGCATAATGTGGAATGCGGTTATGACGATTTTGCTGTAAAGTTTGCTTTGTAACGTTCATTTGAAATACTTTCACCGATATGTGATATTGTGACTTTATTGTTTCAATTTTCCTTATCGTTGTTTCCTTGTGTGAATAGAAGCGAAGTAAATTAGCGTAGACTTTTTTTTATAAATTCATTAAATTTGTATGGTATTTATTTGTTTGGTTTGAAATTAGAAATTGAAATTTATGTCCCTTTTTGTTGTCAGATTAATCCAAAATTTGGTACATACCTTTAATTCCAATTGTGATTCATTAAAGTAAAATCAATAACGTTGTAAATCTAAGATGGCCGGTGCAAAATGGCGGATTAAATATTTTTCCACAACCCTCTCAATTTGAGTATCAAACGAAAGGGCCACTCCAGTAGAATACGATGATTATATCGAACCCACGACTCTTGGAACCGCCAGCCAGGCCAGGTACATATTTTTTCACAACCCCCTCAATATGGGTATCAAATAAAAGGGTTACACTAGTAGAATAAGATGATTATGTCAAAATTTAAAATCCAAGATGGCCGCTGTTCCAAAATGGCGGCCTAGGTATCAATATGGTTCTTTAATTAATTGGCTTCTTTCTTGCATGTTGGTAAAACAACGTAATTCAATACAATTCCCAGAAATTTTTTTATTAATAATATAATTTTCTAAATAATTTCCCGTATATTTTCTGAATAGCTCACGATTTTAATGCATTCCTGAATTTCACAAAATTCCTGTAATATAAGGCGTCCGACCGATTTCAGCCATGGCGGCCGATCAGGCAAGTGGGCAGGACATATTATAGTGCACAAGTGTGCGCGCAAACACAAGTGCACTCACTATTCCCTTACTCTCATAATTCGGTGAGACGGCGATCCCACATGACCCATGAGAGATCGGGCGCAGGACCACCGGCTTAACGTGCTTTCCGAGGCACGGGCGTTTAACCGCCAACTTCCTAGCTCCGGGCTGAGTAATTTCATTATAGAAAAACTCACAAATTTTGCCCGACCCTGGATTTAAACCGGGGACCTGTCCTAACGCAGCGCTTGCTACCAATAGACCAACCAGGCAGTTATACAAAATGGCGGCCTAGGTACATATTTTTGCACAACCCCCTCAATATGGTTATTAAATTAAATGGCTTTTTATTTGCATGCTGGTAAAATAACGTAATTCAATACAATTCTCAGAAAATTCCTTTATTAATATAATCTTCCAAATAATTTCTCGAATATTTTCTGAATAGCTCGCGAATTGTAATGCATTCCTGGATTTCACAAAATTCCCGTAACATAATATGTTGCATATTATGCATATTATGCACTATCCAGTAGGGGTTCCCTTATATTCTGACTTGTTTGAAAAATACTTTTTTTTTTAGATCTAATAATGCATACCATGGCGAAATTAGATCAATTTACGATTATTGGAACCCGTGCTGAGTCGATCCTATATGTGACAAAATTAATATGAGTGTGTTTATAATATTTGACGTCATGTCGGCTCGGGTTCCAATAATCATAGATTAATTTAATTTCGCATACGAATATGCTTTAATATTGACAAAAACTTAAGAGGCATTTAGATTTGAACATTTTTTTTTTACTAAAAACATAGATACAACAGGTATTTTTCAGAATATCAGGGATACCCTAATACACAGATTTAGCCTCACACCTCTGCCTCTCGTAACATTTCACCTAGCAAATCTAGATTTAATATCCAGAATAGCTTGAAAATTTAATTCTGTCTACAATAAGTTAACGAAAAACTGGGTTAAGTTAAAGTCTCATTGAAATTCCATGGCTCTTATTAATCCTTTGTTAGATCTTTTGCTGTGCTTCTGAAAGTTTGTTCGTGTCAAAATATAAACTTAAATAAAAGTTTTCACTGTGATGATAATGTTAAATTGAGATGAATTTTTCAAATATTATACATATTTCGCAAATTTATTAACCTTTTTTCATTTGTGTTTGAACTTTCAAAGTGAGTTCGCGCATTTGAGGTCGAGAGGAGTCGAAAACTAAACTGGGACATAGTTTATTTTAATTTTTTGTGTGAAAAGTAAGCTTTTTTGTTCAAATAAATTACCAAAACACTTCTTATATCATTGGCACTACAAAAAGTTACTTTTCTGGAATGAATTCAATGTTTTGTCTTATTTGATTCTCGTCTCTTCCATAGTATTGTATTTTATTAAGACTAACATTAAATCATTCAATATACGCCTCTTACTATGAGATAAAACCCCGAGAATCGGAAACCGTGGAACAAACTGCCACATATAGCTACTAGAGAAATGTAGGAACATTTTACCTAAATGCAGATTACATTTGTTTACAATACTTTTTATCCTTCCTCTCCAATTGTTATACACGATATTGTTGTTTCCATAAAAAAACAAATCCATTTCAATCCATCACAGCGTTACAGATAATAATTGAATTCCGTACAAATTACTGGCTTAACGACGTTCAAACGTCAATCGGATAGACACAAAACATCCGTTCAAAACGTAAAATAAAAATGTCACGAGTGATTTCGTACAACAAAGCAGATTTGTTCAGTTGAGATTAAGTTAATCCGTGATTAATCCCACCGCAGATGCGTGTGATGAGGGTCGGGGTCTGTGACAGCGCGATAATTGTGATGTTATGATATCGCGTGCGTTATGTGAAATAAGCTCGCGCCCCGCAAGTCACGAGCGAGTAGGAAGTACGTACCTAAGTACAGCTTTTGATTTGCACTTTTTCGCATACCAGAAATAAGAACGGAAAAGCACTACTAGTTATAATAATAAATAATTAATATTATTTCACAACATCACATACATCGATTTGGTGCCGTAGACAAAGTAACAATAAATATTTGACTCTATGGGTCTACACGCGTTATTAGGAGTAGCAAATTACATAGCTACTTACTGCCCGACGTTTCGAATATCGAAACCATAACGAAAAGAATAAAATGTATGGGATTGACATTAGACGCGATAAATCACGTGGGAAATCCCATACATTTTGTTCTTTTCAAACTTCGTTATCGTATCGATATTGTTACTTTTTCTGAGCCCCTGATCCCGTGGTAAGCAGCTTAAGCACTTATATTACGGAAAACAAAAACGACAGTGGATACATAAATAAACTTAAGTATATTGAATAACACACCCGAACACGGAACAAAAACCGATGTTCGTCACACAAATATTAACTTGTCCCGAGTGGGAATAGAACCCACGACTTTTGGAACCGTAGGTAGTGATCCTGGGTCACTAACCACGGTTTCACCGAGCCAGTCAAACTACTAGTGTATTTAACGGCATTTAAGCAGGCCTTCAGGGTGAGTGCGTCAGGCTCAATACGATCTATTGTGCCTGTCGACCTCATATTTGGATCTCACTACCGCTTACCATCAGAGGAGGTCATCTTGTTAGCCTATTATATTTAAAAGTATATCAGTTTTTGATGTTTCGGTTCGTTACGGTCAGTTTCGGCACTGTTGCACCGTAAGCGCCATGATCAGGTCAATCCGTGATCATGGCGCCTGCAACAGTGCCCAATAATAAAAACCCAAAATATCGCGAGCTCATTAAAATAAAACAACATGATAAATATCCCGGACATAATTAGTTTTCTGATGTGTGTCATGAAAGTTTAAAAATGGTTTGAACTCGTTTTTTTTCCAACTGACATACGATGATAGCTTGGAGTAGCCTCTTCATCATCACCGCACTTGCGGGGAGCGAATGGCTCTACCTACACGTTAAATCAGATATAAGTTACAGCCGCGCGACCACTTACTACAGCGCTTTGACACGTGTCTATTACTATGTATTAATGGGAATACAGTCCACATTAATATGGGGATGCAGTGCATCAGTCGCGCTGCGGTCACGCGGTTCTTTGCAGATAGTTTCAATGCGCCCTAAATTGCAATATGGATGAATGATGGCGTCATAAAAGCGTCCGACCGATTTGTCAGCCATGGCGGTCAATCTCAACTGAGATCAGCCAACTGCGCGGGACATATTATAGAGCACAAGTGTGCGCGCAAACACAAGTGCACTCTCCATTTCTTTACTCTCATAATTCGGTGAGACGGCAATTCGACATGACACATGAGAGATCATGCGCAGGACCACAGGTTTCAGAGGCTTAACCTGTACATACTCGCCCTATACTCATAACTTCCACCGACCAACAAAAGATCGCAGGTCAAGTCGTCACAACGCGTTCCCGTGACGCGAACTTGACGTGTAATTCCTATTGTTTGAGCTAACAATGATATATAATTCCCGGTCTCGAACGACCAGCAATCACACCCAAGGGTTAAACATTTAAATGAAGAATGCAAAAGCAATTTATTTCCATTCAAACAGCTGTTCTGTTGGTTAAGTGCAGCAGGAAAAAAGTGTTTTCAATTATTCCCTTTTTACTAACAATAAATATTTCCTTACAATTGAGATGATGGTGTAATCAATGGAAAATTCATCTATACTACGAATAAAAGATTTCTTTGAGTTTCAAGCCAACTTTCAGTAACCCTGACTGAGACTTTTGAACGTGAACTATTGTAAAGATATCTGGTCAACAGTGAATGAATAGCATGAAAAAGGGCATACATTCTATATACAGTAAAACCCGCTTAAGACGATTTCTCAGGGCCCCTTTCAAAAACGCGTCTTAAGCGGGAAAGCGTATTAAGCGGGATAGGGAAAATTACACGAACTATATATATAATTATGTATTATTTTAAAATTTCGGTAAAATAGGCATTAAATTGTACGTATAAATTACATTCAATACGTAGTGCAATTAAATCATTATATAATTTTAAACTGTCATGGTTACACACATTAGAAAACTGAAACTGTGCGGGATATTTACCATGTTGTTTTGTTTTAATGAGCTCCCGATATTTCGGCACTGTTGCAAGCGCCATAATCACGGGTGAACTGTAGGACTGCGAGAATGACGGTAGGTCTAAGGGCAGACATATCGGTCTACCCTCTTTCTCAGTCTTTTATTACGCACGACACCACTACCATCGTTCACATTATTGTCACTATGGTTAATATCTAATAATATCATTCACATTGGTTAATAAATCAGTCGTACCTAAGCCCGAATTAGTGGACTTCCCTTAGTCGAAAGGCATTCGGGGACTCCTTCCCATACTTAGCACATCAGTCATTAGACCCTACGGCATACGTTACAGAAAGTTTCCACGACGCGGGCCCTGTTGCATGCGTTTAAAAAATAAAAAAGCGCTTTTAGAGCGCTCGATCTGTCGGTTTTGGGCGTATTAAACGGGATGACAATCGTATTAAGCGTTAAGAAATGTATGAAAATATATCTTAAGTTGCTGGGACTGGCATAAAGTGGCGTATTATGCGGGAAATCGTATTAAGCGTGATCGTCTTAAACGGGTTCTACTGTATACTGCACCATAATTAAAAGTGTGAGAACCAAACTGTTATATTTATTCTGGGAAAGTAACCATTAAGAGTTAAGCACGTTAAACGACTTCACGCGGTCCGAATAGTGTGAAGATAACTGTCCTTTATTCACTTAAAACATCTGATCTTTAGTCACTACAGTTAAAGCAAGCTTGCGTAGTCACGTGCATAATATTACGGCTTGACTAAGAGCCAATTTTAATGGAGGCTCACTTCAACCGGCGTCCATATAAACTTGAAATCAGTGCGGAGTGGCATAGAACTAAGTACTGTGCGAGTTACACGGAGCCTAAACTTGATTACCCATCGACGTAGGTTTGAGAATAGCTTAGAAGTTGGTGAACTAACGTTATTGAACTAGGCCAAACGCAGAAGGCGGCGGATTGTAACTTCTAGCAAACAGCTTACTGGAAGTGGCGTTTAGGAATAGTGAGGGAGGGATAGACAAGCACTAGTTGGTGTTAGTCCGAACATGTGGTTTAAGAGCTAAGTGAATCGTTTCACTTTGCTTGTTTCGCTAATAAGTTAATGTTGAAAAAAGTTGAAGTGAAATTATAATGAAGAATTTAAGGCACATTTACCTATTAAGTAAATTAACAAGCAATATTTCAGATGATTTTTGAAATTAAGAAAATAAAACTTTAAAATTAGTCAAAATAAAACATAAATAAACTAGTAAACTTCCACATGAAATTCACATCTCAATAAATAAATAAAAAAAACTTATATCAATCAAAAACTTCACAATGTCGTACTCACGGGTAGGAAGCGAGTACAAAATACCGATGCAACTAAAGAGAACAGGTGCACACATAACACAGAAACAACAGGAGCCGTTTAAGAAAAGGGGAGTGACCCGTGAAAATCTCGCATCCAAAAATTCATAACGACCCAAAACACAGGTTCAGACAGTTGAACCGGCCATTTCCGAACGGAACAACCGCAAATAAACTACAAAGAAAACAGCTGTATTCAAAGAGTGCACGCCGCAATAATTCCTCTCCTCAAAATGTACGTACGTCGAGCCAGAACACTCGCTTAGTTGAATAATTCAAAAATTCACATCCGACAGTCGCGAAAACAAGTAAAGTAAACGCGGGTGGTGCAGTGAAAAAAACAGAGCTAGTGACGGGACGAGGATTATATAATATGAAGCGGGGAATTATTTTTATCGCGTTTTTCTTCCACGAAATTTTATTTGCGGCGGTGATGGCGGTCTCGCGGGTCTTAGGTGAGCGGTACTCCGGATGCGTTTACTGTGATAAACGACGTGCTGACCTGCAAACACTTACTCATAATGCGATATAAGGACTTTCTTATTATGTTAAGTCAGTTATAGAAGCGTCAGCTTGTAAATAAGGATTTAACTTAGCTTAAAACTTTTTATAAAAAAGCTTTTATAAAAAATTGTACTCCGTAAAATAGTTGCCTGTAAAATTGACCCTTTTTTTGACGCGGTGAAATGCTTCAAATAAATAAAATTGACATAATATAACTCGTTAAATACGATAATGTGATATAAGTACCATACACCGTGTCGCCTTATTAGATTAACAACGGATTATTGCCAAAATCCTCAGCAAATTAGTTGTTCTGTACGTTGCGGTCAACAACAAAACCCGAACAAATATTGACAAAATTAAACATTGACTCGTAATACCTCAACCCGCAGTCCGATTCTCTTTGAAAGATTAAAAAAGTCGAATCGTCAATCGCTTTATGTAATTAACAAACCCGCTTATTCTGGGCTCATCCTTATTAAACACGGGGTTAAAATTCTTGCCAAAAATTGGGTCGCGTTGAAAAGAAATAAGAAAAGAATGAGAGATTTTGCTTATTATCAATGATTCGGTTACTTCAAAATTTTTATGCAACTGTATTTCATGATTGATATCTACTGTTATTTTGTTTGGTACCATATTTTTATAGATTTATGGAAAAGCCAGGTTGAGGTCCTCATTATCGGAGGCCAAGACTCATTTTGGGTCGCTGCGCCAGTCTAGTAAGTAAGTATGGAAAAGCAAAAAAAATAAAAAAGAAAATACATAGAATATCACACAACACATACATTTGTCAAATTAAATGTTATTAGCTTAAGAACTTATTACTAAAATAAACTATTGAAGAATACTATAATTCAGAATCTATGTAGCCAGCACAACTATCATATATTCAAAATTACCTTTGACAGGACTTTTTTTCCTAGCTAATATACAAAGATGGCTTGCAGTAGACTCGTCATCATCACCAGAATTGCCTACTTTTAATGTACGAGATGGATCTTTGAAGAAGGCCAGAGAAGAACGTTTTTCAAAACGTTTGTGCCAGTATTTATAAAAATAAAAAGATTTTAAGTAAAGCTAGCACATGTTTATGAGAAAAAAAAGTGTAGATTTCCTTTGCGTGTCCCCTCACTCAGCCGGACATCAGCTAAAAGCACAACACGGACTCATTTATGCTGTTTGTATGTGTTTTTGTTTCGTCACAAACATCTGCCATTTTACAGCATAATAAACAGTGATATGCGAAGTTTACCGAGGCACCGAGATTCCATTATTATTTTTAAATTCGTTTGCGAATTGGTCTATGATCAGATTGGAATGGGTTGTCGGGTTGATACAATTACCTATTTAACTTCATCATAGACGATCATTCAAAATGAGTAGAAGAAAGAACAGCACATTATAGGTAAAATGTGTCCTTCTTAGTGCTTTTAGTCGAGTAAATTAATTACTAAAAAAAATGAAAAAAAGAGAGTCTTTAATTAGTCTATTTTAACCATTGGTGTCGTTTCCAAAGGTAACGTTCATTTAACTAGAGACACGAAACGAGGATTAAGTAAATTAACATTTCGTCACAACAATCGCAAAACGAAGCAAAACCACATGCGACAGAAAGATACTGTTATTTATACAAATAGATTTAAGTGTTTTTTTTAATGTATTTTGTACTTCATGTCGTAAAATGATAAAATGAACAGTAGGTACCTGCTTCTTTCCGCCTTGGCACCAACTATGTGCATATTTTAATTGTTTGCCAGTGGAAGTCTAGATGGAACACACACATCACATGTGTTCTGAATTCGTGTCTGGGAGTGTTGATATACTTATTTTTACTTATATATGTTTAAGTATATTTGTGTATTCACCGTTGATTCTGATATCTGTTACACAAGTGCTTAAGCTACTTACCACGGGATCAGGGCAATGTTTGTGATGTTGTGTAATATTTATTTATTTATTTTCTAGTCGAGATGTGTATTGTGTATTATCGTAGCGGCCTAGGCAGCGATAACGCTTGTCACGACTAGACAAGCAAGATCTTAAAACATTATTCCTAACAAAGAGCCCCAAATAAGAAGACGTAATCTTCACATTTGAATGCGAGCAATCTTTTCACTTGACGCTTTTCTCAAAAACTTTAACGCTTTTAATGTAAGGCTTATCAATTTTGCCTTTTTGGGTTCCGTACACAAAGGATATGATTATACCCTATTCCTAGTCTGCTACCAGGCTTTATCTCAAGAACGATAAAATATAGACGACTGACTTTGAAATCACTAAAATTGTCACAGTTTATTTTTTATACATTTTTATTTCTTTTGGATAACCAATAATTGCATAAATAACACTTGATATAATTATGCCACCAACACCATCATCCTCATAGTAATGTAAAGAGCTTAAATGTAATTTATGGATTAACTTTAGCCGACAAGGAAGAATGATGTATTTCTATATTGCAGCTAAAACAGGAAAGTCTAAATATAAAATAAACAAAATTCAAGTTGGCTCCCATACAAACAATGTGTCTTTTTAAAATATTTTTGGCTGGCTTTAATTTTATTTAATAACTAGCGACCCGCCCTCGCTTCGCTTCGGGTATATCTCTATCTCTGTATAATATATTTCAACCCCGTAAGGGATTTTACATACAGAAGTTGTTTCCTAATAACTCCCGTTCCCATGGGAATTTTTTAATATCGCGTTGGAAGTAAGCTTAACGTTTATTAGGGTACCTGCATGCCAAATCTCAATCATCTATCTTACGCGGTTTAGATTTTTTCATACAAAAGCTTTTTCCCTATTACTCCCGTTCCCGTGGGAATTTTACAATATCCTGTTGCAACTAAGCTTTTAATTTATTAAGGTACCTGTATGCCAAATTTCAAGCGTCTAACTTATGCGGTTAGTATTTTTCATACAAAAGGATTCATACAAAAGGATTTTCCCTTTATTTCCCGTTCCCGTGGGAATTTCGGGAAATCCTGTCCTAACGGATGCCTACGTCATAACATCTATCTGCATGCTTAATTTCATCTCGATCCGTCCAGTGGCTGTGACGACTTCGTCCGCGTAGAGACGTTTAACGGCTAAAACATTACTTCTTTATAGCGCAGTCGGTAAAAAAGTAGCCTATAACCTTTCCTAGGCTTTGAACTATATCTGTACCAAATTTCGTTTAAATCGGTTCAGTACTCTATGCGTGAAAGCGTAACAGACAGACAGACAGACAGACAGACAGACAGACAGACAGAGTTACTTTCGCATTTATAATATTAGTAAGGAGTAAGGATATTAGTAAGGATATTAAGGTGAGAAATTAGACTTATGAGTAAGGCAGATTTGTTCAAATTGTCCACGATACAACGACTGGAACTCACTAAGATGACATTCATCAGATGGATCTGGTTTAGAGTTACCAAGATAGATAAGAATTATTTACATCGACGTTATATTCATTTTTTATACGTATAACACATACAATGGCGTATAAAAAAAAGACGTGTGGCACTCGGGGACTGCCGCGGTATAGCTATTGCATAGCATCGTCCGATTTCGGAGCAGCTCGTCTCGATTCGTGCGAGTTTCGTAGAGTCGTACAATACGTCTAACCGCACGCACACAAACACCGTGCCGAAGTCTACCGAACTGAAACGACCTTAGACGATGGTGAGGTTATTTTCGTTACGGAATTTCTTGGTTCGGTCGCCACGCTCAAAGCCCGCGATAAAAGCTATGTATTGCATAGCTTAATACGCAATTTTATGTATTATGCGTATAAAAGTAGGGCAATTCTATGTGTTAAACTTGAAACAATGAATATAACATCGATGTAAATTATTCTTATCTGTCTTGTTAGCTATAAAAATAAGCTTTAATTGTGTTATACATAAATAGCTACAAATATTTCGATTTACTAAGGCATTATAACGGAATTGATATGCGTAAACATGTTTAAACGATCCCATATGCGTTAACATGGAAAACGTTTTAAGCAAATAATAGCTAACTGGAATTGGATTTTTTCACGAAAATCTATAATCGACTACTGTGGTTGTAACACCTTAGTATTATAATATTTTGTATATTTTAAGTTCACCTTTCAGTATTAATAAAAGCGCGTTTTACCAAAGTTATGCTCCACTAGTTTCTGCAAAACTATTTACTATGTAAACATATACCTATACGTTCAAAACTATTCGGTAGAACAGTGGTTAGTGACCATGACTGGCAGTTCCAAGAGTTGTGATTTCGATTCCCACTTGAGACAAATATTTGTGCAATGAATTGCTATTTGTTCCTTGTCTGGGTATGATTATGCTTTTAAGTATGAATTTATAAATATACATATATGTACGTAAATCAGTCTCTGACGCCCAAAGAGCTTAATAGTTAGGAGTCATATGACCGTGTGTAGAAATGCCCCAGAAATTACGAACACGTACTTTTCATACTAACAAGAATGCAACTTGGAACTGAAATCGGACTTGCACTTGACCAATTCTTATTTTAATACGTGAATAAGATTTCTAATTAGACTAAAGTAACCGGTAACTTGAAAGGTACACCACATACATTATATTACAAATCCTCTTAAGCAATTCAGAAAAGAAAAGCACCAAAGTAACAGTGCACACTCTAGTCAACATTTTTATAAGGTGTCGAGATTTATGATGGTGCGGGCGGCACGTGAAATATGCAAGGAGCACGTCGGCCGGTTGTCCTGCGTTGATTTACTGCGGGTCGGCGCCCGTCGCCTACGTCCGAGCTTATATTTTCGTTGAATAATTACAGGTTATCAACGGACCTAGATTTTTTAAGGGATAGGTATATTATTTATACCAACCTGCACTTGGCCAGCGTGGTTGACTAAGGCCTCATCGCCCGAATTTAGGATAGGCCCGTACCCCAGCAGTGGGAACGTATATGGGCTGATGATTATGGTGATGAGGTATATTATTCGTTCAAATCGCCTGCATTAAAGTTTCACGGGAACTGTTTTCTTTCGCGCGATCTAAAATACTTTCAGCGACATTTAGTATCACGCGCATTTAACGCCATCTATTGATATACATAGATGTTTTTGAAGTTGCTGATGCAAAGTACCGTTTTTTTTTTGTAAATCCAATATTATTTTACAGGGTACAGGCAATACTATAAGTACCTGCATGACTAAGCGTAAAGGACTAGATAACAAAAAACAAACAAACACACGCATTATACTATGACTTGTCATATTTTTTTTGGAAATTCTCTAAACTTAAAATAGACCACACTCTAAAAAAATCAAGGTGTCTAGATTGCGAAGAGCATTGCCGCGAGTTGTCCTGCGGTGATTAACAGTGGGTCGACGACTCGTCTCGCCTACGTCGGGCTTATATTTTCGTTGAATAATTACAGCTAATTAATGGGTTCTTGAGTATTAAGGGGTATTCACGTATTAAATAAGAAGAGGTTCAATGGTAGTCGGCGTAAAAAGCGTGCTGTATAATCGCTTAAAACAATCAAGAGTCCTCTTTATTACAGACGGATAAAAAGTTTGACGTTTGTTAGGGTGCCTAGAAAATAACTGCAGATGAATTATTCGTATATAGGTATCTGACTAAATCTATTATCTTATCTCTTCTAATAAGAGCAAAATGCATGCATGCCGTGGCAACCTTTAATTAAGATTAGCACTTAGCTTTAAGTTTATGTTGTTTTTATTCACTTTTATTGATCTGTACTAGTGTTTTTCTTGATGGCTGTCCTAATAATAAATAAATAAATAAAATCGAATTAAACACTTCATTGTTGTTAGTGATAATATATTTCAGATCTATATAAATGCATTTACGAGTAATTATTATATCTACGCTGCAGATAATACTTTCAACATTGCCTTCTACCAATATTTACACATGCCCTTCCTCTGTTTGCGTAGCAATGGAACTAAGGGATAACTCGGTATTAGAAGATTTTTCCTTCTGTTGTGATAACCTTCACGAGAACAGTTGCCAAGCTTAATATCGCTGTTTGTCCTGCCAAGATATCGATCTATAAAACTTTGACATATTGATATACTTTTGATCGGATTAGTTTGGCTCTGGTCTGCTTTTAGTTTTTGCCTTGTCTGAGGTTTAACCTTGAACTTATAAGATCTATTACTGAAAGTTCTGAAACAAAACAGTAATGAAGTAGGTTAGGTTAGGTAGGATTAGGTTTTTCGTAGCAGTATTTGGGACTTAGTGTTAGTCTAGAAGTGAATGTTGTACGCAATTTGGAAAAATAAATTACAAACTAAATCGATATAACATATTGAAGACATTACAAGTCAACTTTTCACGAAATGTAAGACACGGTGTGAGCAATAAGTAACCAATTTACAAAATTATTAACTAAACATATTTAAAACAAAAATCCAATTACATCTGTCAGTTTGTATTGCCGGGTTTATGAAAATGGAGTAAAAAGCCCCACAGATCCTGAAGACTAACGGTTGGCATTGACGAGAGCCACTCGAAATAATTTGCATAAGCCTTTCAAGTGAACGCCAAAAGCTCTTAATCCGGTTAATGTCTCAAATTCATCATCAATGCGAAACTAAACAAATTGACTCACCAACAGCAGAAACGTTTAGTTGAATGATAAACAATCCTGTTGGTGTAGGAAAATAAAGCCAAGATAGTGACAATGGATATTTTACGCGATTTAAGCATCGGGTCAAACCAATGAAGAGAAAGAAAGTTGAACGTAATTAACGATTCAATTTTATAGAAATCATTTTTTTTTGTTTAATATTTAATTTAAAATTAACTTACATTTAGACATGTTACAATTACTTCATGTATCATCACTACATTGTACAAAGTAAAGTCACTTCCCGCGTCTGTCTGTCCCTATGTATGCTTAAATCTTTAAAACTACACAACGGATTTTAATGTGGTTCTTTTAATTTCTTTTAAAAGATAGAGGGATTTGAGAGGAAGGTAATGTAATATACCCGAAACGAAGCAAGCTCTAGTTCTATATAAATACATACCTATCTAATGGAAAAGTTCTTGATTTCATGATTACAATTTCTAAAACAAGCTTAGATCGAGACATGAATCGTATTATATTGATTTCCTATCTAAAAAGCTTTTTGATTATTTAAATAACAAAACTACTTGTTTTTTTATCCAGTCCAATTCATCAAAGGAAGTAAAAGTGTAAGTATAACGGTTTCACGTGATTTTACTACGCGTATAGAAGACTTGGCTCATTCGTTACCGGATCCAATACCAAATCGATAAAGTGGCATTGTAATTTGTTAATACTTCGGCGTACTGACAATCGATTGATTGAATTTTAGAACATCGCACTGTTGTGTTGTTTCCTTCAAAGCTTTATCGTTGTGTGGTCCATTGTAGTGAAACTGGTAATTACCGGTTACAGGAAATGCCTACAAATGATTATTAGGTCTATAAGTACCGTTTTTAGCTTTCATACAGTTTTTATTTGAAGTGCGGCAATACGCCAAATTTATAAACAGCTTTGTAGTTGGTTCAGTTGTAGTTTCATTCCTAAAATACAACTTTAGTTGAGGCTTAACTTTGAATAACGCTACAACAATTCCGAATCTTACAAAATATTGGCAATTGAATGAAACACTTTCAGGTGAAATAATCTGAGCTTACTACTGCAGGGTTTAAGCCGACAGATTCCACACAATTCGGATTTATTCTTTGAGTGTACTTTCAGAAATACGACATTATAAAACATGTTTGATGCCAAACTGGATTAAGCGGTTGAGGTGTATTCGAGTTTCAAGTTTGAATCGCACAATGAGGCAAACGTTGGTAGGGGACAAAATAGCCCGGTAATCTGTGTTTTTTTTGTTGTAACAGTAGGGCTACCATGAGTTTAAAAGTCTCGATATCGCCTACGTAAATATGTCCATGAAAAATTTGTACAGCGCCCCTGGTGGTTACGCGAAGAACTAAAATCAGTCGTATTAAAAAAACAATTCGATAGGTTTTTAACGTACGTAAGTTTTCGATAGCCAACTCATGGTACCGCTACAGAACATTGAAAGAAAAAAACATGTAAGAGACAGTTCAATGTGGTTATGTATTGCAAGATATTTAAAATGAAAATGTTTTGTTTTAATGAGCTCCCGATTTTCATTTGTCTTTAATGTGTGTAACGTTGACGGGTTAAAATAATAACATAGTTCAACACTAACTCATAGTTCCACAAACTAACATAGTTGAATGATTGAAGAGAAGTGGTCTAAACAAAAAGTGCCTACAGACGGGTACAGATTGATCGGACCATCGGGAAAAACCGAAATGTTCCTACGAATTTTTCGCCGGAGAAAACAAAGGGTCATTCAATTTAAGGGCACTCCTCACAGGTAGGTATAGTTTGCATAAAAGAAAGCCAAGACAAGTCCCAAAAAGTACCTAACAACTTGCCACTCAGTATTATTTTCTACTTAAAAAGCTTTCGGGATTACTTAAGAAGTTGGAAAACAAATTGAGTTGAACGTAATTATCATGCTTTTCTCAGGTTTTTATCAACTTGATTTTATTGTTCTGTGTATCAGATTCACGTTTGATATTAATGTGTGAAATGTTTATTGTATTATTGCTCTAGTTTATTTATTGTATTAATACTCTGGACTGCCTCGTCAGTCTTTTGGTGCTGCGATAGGACTGAGATGATTTCAGTTCGAGTCCGGGAGCGGGCAAAATTTGTGTGAGTGTTTCTGTTAAGAAATAACTCAGCTCGGAGTCAGAAAGTTCGCGGATGCCCCTGCCTCGGAAAGCACGTTTAACCGGTGGTCGTACGCCTGATCTCTCATTGGTCATGTCGGATTGCTGTCTCACCGAACTATGAGGTAAAGGAACAGAGATTGCATTTGTGTTTGCGCGTACATTTGTGCACCATAATATGTCCTGCGCACTTGGCTGATCTCCATTGAGATCAGCCGCCATGGCCGAAATCGGTCGGACGCCTTCATAGCTCTACTTCTTATGAATTTTTTAATGATAACATAAAAAAGAACTACATGTTAATACAAAATTGGGTGTGAATATGTTTTATGTAGGTATCAGTTTACAAAAATCTATATAAGTATATTAGTATCAGACACCCACTCTGCTCCTCTGTTTGTGGTCAGATGCCCGTCTGTAGAGATGTTTCAATATTAATCTTCGACATTTGTGTTAAAAATCTTTAAGATGGTAGTTATCTTTATTATTTTAGCTAGTTGCCTTCTAATATACTTAATAGTACATCCCCTCTCTTTGTGCAAACATGTGCACTCAAATGTTTCACCTACTGTTACAAAAGAGACTTCGAAATAAACATAATTACTGCAGCGTATTTTTAAACTGTTTAATTTGACTCTAACTAGTTAGCTGTGTTTAATTATAGGGCAGAGAGACAGAGGACGGATTGTGGAGCCTTCATTACAGCTGTAGTGTTACAAAGAAAATACTCGGGACTCTCGCCCGTTTCAAGACGTAGGGTAAACAGGCAATATTCGCCAGACTAAATAAATATTTGTAGGTTTTTTTAGGAGACACAAAGGGGTTGGGATTGACTGTGTTCTATTAATCTGTAGGTATATCTGTAGTTCTATAACCAACTACAATTTATCGTATGAAGCACGAATCATCTTGACATAAACAGACCACGAATATCATAATAATGATACACAGTTGATTAATATGGGCTCATTTATCGAATCGATTTTAGCTTGCTACATTCGTATCGTAATTCCTTAATCAAACGTTTCTCCATTTCAAACTTTAATATGAAGTATTTTTTTTTCTCAAAAATAATATTTAATTTGAAAATAGTGAAAACATTCCTGTCCCTCATTGGCACACTTACCCTAAATATTGGACTCTTTGAATCATAAGACTCGAACGCGAAGGCTTTAATTAAATATTCGTGGAGGTGTTCAGTTGCACCGCTTTGTGAGTGTACTTCTATACTTAACGTCTTTGATCAACTTATTCATTGACTTTGTTTTCGAACGAAAATTGTGTTTTCGCGACGATAACAATTCATGTCTTTTTAGTTTAATGAATTTCGGCTCTCCTTTATTATGTCATTTGATTTTTTTTAACCACTGTTCAAAAGTTTGGTATGATGCTAATTGGACGGATGGAAACTTGGAGTTCTTTTTTTCCAAATTAAGATTAAATTTTAAACTTTGACTTTCTCCTTGAAATTCTTAAAAATTGTTTGTAATAAGGTGTCTGGAATAACTAATTGAAATAATACATAACAATATAACCTATTATATTGTTGTAGGTACGACCTATTTATACAATGAAAAATATATTATTTATGCTTGCTTACCCAGAACAACGCAAATTTACACCAACTTTGATCAAACTCCTCATCACCTCCGGAAATGTCGCATCAACTATAACCACCTTGCATCCCTCAATGAATTTTTGAACAAAAACGAAATATTTGGCGCCGCCATTCAGAACACCTAGTGGGCCCGTGAAGTGGCACAAACATCATCTAAATTTAACGGGCGGCACAACGGGCCTAGCACGGTGACATAAAAAATGTATCACGAAAATGTAGGCGTAATTTCGACGGTACAATAAGCGTATTTATGATGAAGTGTTAAATATGCAGTCGGCATCATCAAACCATTTGCCTCGTTTCAGACGAGAATTATGCATTGTTCGCCGTTTTGTCTACTCTTTGAATGCGATCGTGGCAAGGGGCACAATCGTTTGACGGTTTCGTATTCAGCCCGGGTACCGTTTACAAAATATAATTACTATGATTTGTTGACTTCTGTACAATGGAGGTTATGAGAGTTGAACCACACACAGAAACCAAAACTGGGTTGAACTCTTTGTTATACAAGAAGCGGACATTATCGAGATAACTACATACTTAGTAATAATTAATTAATGGATATTATTAAAGCACTTACTTATATTATTTACTTTTTGTTTATAAGAAAGAAGGCAGAATGGCGGCGACGTGGTCCACAACCCGTCACGTCACGTTTCCCACAGAGGTGAAAAGTGGATCGCTGGAACTGATCTCTGCCTACCCCTCTGGGAAAAAGGCGTGATTGTATGTATGTATGTATAAGAATGTGTTTAGTTGTGAATTTGTATTTTTCCAGGCCAGGTGGTGTGACGATCTGCGCAGGACGGCTGGTTGGAGCTGGATGCGAGTGGCCGAGGATAGAGAGAAGTGGCGTGCATTTGGGGAGGCCTATGTCCAGCAGTGGACTGTAATGGGCTGATGATGATGATGATGATGATCGTATTTTTCGGCTATTTTCGAATAAAGTATTTGTAATAATAATTGAATTACAAAACGGGTACAAAATCAATATTTACAGATTTATTTTAATTTGGTCCACAAAAAATAGTTAACGCATGGACGTACAGAAATTGGCGTAAGAATTACCTGCCCGAACACAATGGATTCGTTCATTTCACCGAAACGTGTCAACTTAAAGAATGCTCAGACACTTCGCGATCAATATTCATACTTTTTATTAATTTGTCTCCCCGCGTGCCATAGCATATTGAGTCGGCAATTAGCGAGGAACGCCCGCGAATATCTCGCGTCCATTTCGTTCAATCGTCGAAGGGAGCTATTACCGGATCGGTGCCGTGTGGATTGCGTCGGTTTTTTTTTTTGTTTTTATGGTCTCTCGGTTGACTGAGTGACGTCATTACTGGTGTGTTTTCAAATGGGGTTGGGAATAAAAAAAAGCTTACGGATTAAAAGCGTGAAATAATTTTGTGTGACATCTTAATGATTTTCACAATTTTTTTTTAAATATCGTTATAATTTTTCATTATTTGACGCTTTAACGGTGAAGGAAAACATCGTTAGGAAACTTGCACACCTACGAAAAATTCTAAAGTTGTGTTGTGGTTGTGATTCTAAAGTCGACCAACCCGCACTTGGCCAGCGTGGTTGACTGAGGCCTGATCACCCTAGTCTAGAGTAGACCCATGCCCCAGCAGTGGGGACATGTATGGGCTAATGTTTCGAACACATAGCAGCGATCATGTTCATAGGAAGAGGTAAAGATATGGATAGGTAATCTATAATAATGTTTGAAATGTGGACAATGGACATAATGCTGACACCACAACAAAGTCAAAATTGAGTCTGAAATTCGTTACTCAAGTACTGTGAGTTGACCTCCTTTGGGAGCACTGGCTGCACACAATTTCGTATATTTTCTTTCAGTTTTCCCGCATTCCATGTTCGTATGCAAGTTGGAGCAGAAACAGGCGTAATTTTGTGAGGATATTGTTTTTTTTTTCATTTATTGAAATGCTTCGTGTAAATCGCGTGACGTCACAATATGCACCTGCAATACAAATGGCCGCGCGACGCGTCAGCCAGGTGGAGCGCGCTTGATCCGCGGCCTAATGAATATGAATATTATAGGCGTTCGAATGATCGCGTCTCTACCCTTTGAATCGAATGCGATTAAATGATTACTGATAGTATTTTCGCTCTTTTGAAATGTGATTTTTGACGGGAACGTTTCCAATTTTGATTTTGATTGGTTTCTGTTATTTGGTATAGGTGTATACCTACGTATTGATTAGGAATGAACTGTCGTAAAATTAATTGACGATGTGAAAAGTGTATGTTATATTGTATCTGATACAGAATTTTTGAATATAGAATTTTTACGGTTTACTCATAATCCTAACTTATTAACTCAGTCAACTTTCTAGATTTAAAAAAGGTATCTAGATTAAGTTACGATACTTGGTTTCAAATATTATCCTATCAAAAACATAAATGTGAAATGAGAGCCAAGTTCAATATTATGATAATTGCCTTGGCTGTTAATTTAAACGACAAAAGAACTGCGATATAAATGGGCGCCAAGTTCAATGGTCAACCCAGAAACGTATTTATAAGTAACACTATAACATACCTATCATATCTTCTTATAACATAAAATAATGTATGGTGGTAGCCTATGAAGGTCTGTCTTGGCTAGTTTCTATAAACCTACCAGCGTATTATTATGTTCGCTCGCTTGTTTCTACCAACAATCCCAATTTTCGGAATTATAAAATAAAAACCGACAAATACTTGTAGGCTTAGAACTTGCGACGGCTATAATTAATATATGAAAACTAGCCAAGACAGATCTTCATAGGCTACCACCATACATTATTTTATGTTATAAGAAGATATGATAGGTATGTTATAGTGTTACTTATAAATAAATATCTGGGTTGACCATTGAACTTGACACCCATTTAGATCTCAGTTCTTTTGTCGTTGAAATCAACAACCAAGGCAATGATCACAATATTGAACTTGGCTCTCATTTCACATTTATGTTTTTGATTGGATATCATTACTTTTTGTAGAAAGTATATATCATCGTAACACGGTGTTACGATCCGTCCTTTGAAAAGGACAAATTCAAAACTAAAACTAGACTTTATGTAGGTACCTACCCTAAGTAATAAATATGAAAACCGACTATAAGTACCTACTCTTAATTGTAAATAAGTAAGTATACCTAAATATATACTTAGTGCTCTGCCTTCCCCGGTATATAGGCGTGATTAGGCACTAATTAGGTATTTATGTTAAGCGTTCATAATAGAACCTAATCTAATTATTAAAAAATTGCCAGTTTTTTATTTATTCCTTTGTATTCATGTAATTACCTATCTGCATACCAAATTTTAACTCTCTAGGTCATTTGGAACTGGGTTAGAATTTTGATCTGTCAGTCAGTCAATGATAAAAATGAGGATTTTTGGACATTAATATCTAAATAACTGTTTGAGATAAGCTTATGAAATTTAGAACACATATTTATCTCGCAAGTCAAAATATATGACCTAAATTTGATACGTTTATGTGATGATTTATGAGGGGTTCAAAAGTGGTTCCAAATGGTTCGTGTAATATTACACACGGTGCGGCTCGCCAGTTCTGTTTCTTGAACTTGGCTTGACACGCTACCGCGTGTCTAGATCTAAAAGAAATGACGTTGAGATGCTGAATTCATACTTTTACTGAGCATCGCTTCTCCGTACTCTTTGCTTAATCAGCACTCACAAAAGCAGCCTTCTTTAATGAAAAATCCATTATAAATTCATATCTTCCTTTTTCAAGAAAAGAATCCACAATATTATCTTTTGTTTTCTGTTTGCGTGTGAATGAGCACTGCGTGATTGAATCACGTTCCCGTCATTAGGCCCGTCACGCGTGACGTCACAAGTGCAAATCAGTCTATGATACTTGTGACGTAAGACAATGTTCGCTCCGGATAATTACGTCATGATATGAACGGGTTTAGACCATAAGTCGACATAGATTATGTTTACTGTCGAAACAGCGAACATATCTTGAAATATGTAACATACTAAATCATGCCCTATAGTATATTGATTTTAATAAATTTAACAAGACAATTAATGTTGTTCAATTTTTTCGTGATGCATTCTGCCCGTAAGTATAAACGTTTAAAGTATATACCCAAGAAGGTCACAGTTCCGTGGAAACTACTTGGTAACTGTATTACTTTGCTTCAGTCAAACAATATTAATCTCAATGAGATCGCAAGCTTTCCCAACACTACTCTTCAAAAGTAATTGAAAGCCCACCTCAAAATTGGATATGGAGCTAAATAAAAGTAATTATACAAACAGTAAAGCAATAACTCAGTTTGGTCTATTGGCACAGAATCCATTTAACTGAACGCGACGTTCATTACGACTCCGTTTTAAATTGTGCGTAAACATAATGACGATTGTAACGGTGTGGCCATTAAAACGGAGTGATGGGCGTTTTCCTGTCAATGGTTTATTCGGTTTAATTATCATTGTGTGCACAGTAACTCTTATTACTATTTGGCTACGGTAATGGTTTGTATCTCAAATGATATGTTTTTGGAGTAAACATATTTTTTGAAAAGTTTTGCATTCACTCTCATCATCATCAGCCCATACACTGGCCTACCCTAAACTAGGGCGATAAGGCCTTAGTCGATCACGCTGGCCAAGTGCGGGTTGGTCGACTACACATCCTTAGAATTTCTTCTTAGGTGTGCGTGCAGGTTTCCTCACGATATTTTCCTTCAACGTTTAAGCGTCGAATGATGGACTCTAGTACCTAGTTGTTGTTAATATTAAACAAGAAATATTCTTTGTTTGTTTGGTCCAGATTTCCCGACCATTACACCAAAACAATGTTTGAGTTTTTATAGTTTTAAGTATATAATAATAAAAATGACATTTCCTTCGCTGCCTGCATAAAATCTTAATTAAATATCACACTACAGTGATCGGGTCCCAAATAACACTTGTCATAAGTATGACAGAATCAATAGCGGAAATAATTACACGAAATCACATAATTCAATCTTATTCCATGCTAAGTTGTAAAAATAATGATTTACGGAATCAAAAAGAGCTATGAATACACACGGACACAAAACGAACACGCATCGAACACGCGACTCTTGGCACCTGAGACAGGGGCACTAGTCGTTGCACCATCGAGCCACTAGACGTACCTAATTTTTTAAATGTAACGAACTTTTCTGGCCCCAACATATATTTTCGCTTTACGAACCTGCGGTGAGTATACATTTAATTCAGCCATTTCCCTGGGGATTTTTTCTGGCGAGTACCACATAATGGCGGGTTTTTATTCGTTCCTACTCTATGGGTACGCGAATTTGATCATTTCGGTAGTAAAGCGTATTGACTTACTTTTGATTTTTTGTGTTAAGTTTATGATTAACTAGCGGCCGCCTACGACTTTGTCCGCGTGGAAATGGTGAAATTAAAATAGCCTATAATGTACCTTGTAAAATGTATAAGTGAGAGTCTCGTCGAACTTGGCTCAGCCGTTTCGGAGACAAGCGGGAACAGACAGACAGGGTGACAGACGAAAATGTTTTAATTGTATTTTTGTTATTAGTACCCGATATAATATATTCATACCCATATATACATACATACATACATACAATCACGCCTTTTTCCCAAAGGGGTAGGCAGAGATCACTTCCAGCGATCCACTTTTCACCTTCGTGGGAAACGTGTGTTTCGTGGTATTCATACCCATTTAGTAAAAAGGTGGTATTTTAATATTACAAACAAGACACTTATTTTTTTATAGTTGTATGGGTAAAAATGTTAGTTTATACTTGTTGTGACGATGTGGTAAAATACTTTTTTGTTGAGAGACTTAACATACAAACATACATAAAATCACGCCTTTTTCCCAGAGTGGTAGGCAGAGATCACTTCCAACGATCCACTTTTCACCTCTGTGGTGGGTTCTTTCCTCCCCTTTGCCTTCCCCCATAAATCCATGCTACTCGTGGGAACGCAATGATCTTGTTAAAACAATGCACAAAGCAGAATGGCGGCGACGTGGTCCACAACCCGTCACGTCCCGTTTCACACAGAGATGAAAAGTGGATCGCTGGAAGTGATCTCTGCCTACCCCTCTAAGATAATTAAGTAGGCAAAAAGTCTGATTTTATCTCAGAACAATAGGCCTCCGCCTTGATATTGATAAATTATTATTAAAATGTACAAAATAATAACAATAATGACTTAACTCTAATATAACTATAATGCGAACTAATTTATAATTATATATGTAAGAGATATTGTTGACATCACATTATGTAAGCAACTTTGTGAGGTTTCTGGTAGTGACTAAAATTATATTTCACCGGGTCTTACGTCGCACACAAGATACGTTAAGCCTTTGGTTGGGAGTACTTCTGCGAGTCAGATGGGTTTACTATCATAATAATATAAACCGAATTTCAACTGTGCCTTCACATTCCCGCGATTGTTCATTTACTACTGAATTTCGGTACTACCGAAACTGTTGGCAAATTTTGCGATGGCAAATGTCAGAATTGTGACTTAAAATCTGAGAGTGTTCCATTTGTTAAAGCCTCTATGTAAAGGTAAAAATAAAAATAACTGTATTGAAATCATGATTTTCGTACTTCACTTAAGGAGGAAAAATGTATGGGATGTGTTCCAACGACCAATAATAACCAAATATCGTTTGAAAGCTCTTTTCATGATTTTCATTCGACGATATTTTAAAGTAATTCCATTTTTTTTTTAATTTTCTTTTTTCACAATTTACTGACCACATACTTTAGTTTGTAACGCTAAAAGTATACATAATTAGTCATTGAGCGAGTCAATATTTTTTTTATAGATAATATCAGGAATTAACAAGTTCATTTCATTAGTTATATACCTTCATGTATAGATATTAGATAGATTTATACACTACCATAGCATATTAAATAGTCGCATCATTTCCCGTTAAAGTTCTCGTTGGTAACGAAACGCCAGTAGCGGTACCATGAGTTAGCTATCGAAAACTTGCGTACGTTAAAAACCTATCGAAAGTTTTTTTTCATACTTCCGATTTTAGTTCTTAGCGTTACCGCTAGGGGCGCTGTACATGTTTTTCATAGATATATTTACATAGCCGATATCGAGTCTGTCACTTTAACACTTTACTTGGTAGCGCTACAGAATTGTAAAACTATCGAAACTAGTTCTGTATTACATGTATCGGCATTAGATAGATTTATAGTCACTCCCATACTAGTCGCATCCTTCCCCGTTAAAGTTCTCATTCGTAACGAAACGCCAGAAGTGGACGAACAATGTGGACGGCGATGAATGTTTAAATTTTACTTTGCTACTACTAGAGTTTATTCAACAAACTACCTTGGATAATGGAACTTTAGCGTATACCGTTTCGTCGTCTTTTGTGAATAGAAACAAAACAAGTGGGCACATGTTTATTCTACAAATAAACAGAGTAAATTACTTAGTAGTTTGCTTATGTGCCTCGTTAATAGCATATAATATGTATGTATTATAATGAGTTTTCGACTATTACAAAGTAAATGTATTTTGTACTTGTAATTTTCATTTGTAAGACAAACTCTATTATCAACATAAACAATAAATACAAATAGTAATTACGTCATAATCCACTCGATAGAAAATCGTATTTGTAAAAAAATAAAACAATTGTTTCAAATTGAAAAGGCATTACACGTGTAAGTAGGTAGACAAAGGAAATATCGCCCAATTTGAAATACAAATAAAAATGCGCAAAACAAAGGAATACCGATTACAAAAATAGCTAAGAAACAAAATGTAAGCAAATGGCAATGGACAGCTGTTGCGAGTCCTATGACAGCGCTGGTTTTCAGCCATTCCAAGTCTCTTCAGGTCTTGAACATGACTTATAGGTTAAAAGGGCTAAATAAGTATATCAAAAACTTCACATAAGGACACCCGTCCTTCTAGGAATCGCGCCCAGACGTGCATTACCATCACACCAGACCAGCAGCTATTAATTGAAGCCGTCGAATAGATAGTAGATGGCGCCACCTGTGGCTAATAGGTCATATACGGGAAAAATTAGACGGCTTCAATTAAAAGCTGCTGGTTTGGTGTGATGGTAATGCACGTCTGGGCGCGATTCCTAGAAGGACGGGTGTTCGAGTCCCCGGCCCGCGGTGAGGCAGTTGATTTTTTTCCGTTTTTCTAAATATTAAAAAATTAAATTGTACATAAGGAGACTATAAAAAAGAAAAATGTTAAAATTATAAAAATCTGATATTAATCCAATCTAAAATCAATTATATAACATAAATAATATTTTAAAAGGAAATAAAATTAGAATGTAATGAAGTTATTATCCTAGTCTCTAGCATTAATAAGTTTTGTGTGTGTGTGATGAATCTGTGTGTGTGTGAGTGTGTATTAACTAACCAATATTTAATTTATGTAAATCCCAGTGCCGTCTTCCAGTATCGTTTGTATGTTAAGGACGCATTACCAATACGTACTATTTGTCGTTCATGTTTAACTTAGTAATTGTTTCGTGAACTAACACGCGATCCGTTAATTAACTGTCCGTAGAGGTTAACGAGACGACTTTGGGCCGGTCTTGGGAAATTATGTATGGCGCCTATGCTGAGCTTTGTTATAAATTGGGAAATTGTTAGGTATTATGGCAACTTAGGCTTCATTTCATACACCATGTGGGTAATATTCAGCATCTTTAACACAAAAAAGTTTTTTAAAAAAAATTTACTTTATGAATGTATGTGATTTGTATGTATGCTTATATATTATTTTGATTTCGTTTTCCTACTTGTTATGATGCAAGTAACAAAAATATATCGTACCCAGGTTGGCGTAGCAACGAAAAAAGGCTCAGGTGGCTCTCATAGACCGAACGTATGGAATCAACTCTCGAAAGAACTCCGAATCCGAAACAAAGTACAGAGCGTTCGGGGAAAAGGAATCCGAGATTCATTGCCGCATTAGATCTGTCCTGCGTATGCGGTTTCTTGCCTCAGTCCATGTGCCCTCTAATGTCCTGTCCCGCTTGTCCGGAAACCGGCTCGCTGAAAGATTTGATGGGTACCTCAGACAACGCGATTCGTGTGGCCGAATACTGGGCTGATGACGTTTGATTTGCCATCGACTCGACAAGAAGAAGAAATATCGTTTGTAAAAAAATAATTATCTATACTCTATTCATTTTGGCGAGCGACAAAATGTAAACAATGAATCTACGGCTCTCAAACTTTTAAATAATGAAACGAGTAGATACCTACAATACAAAAAAACCACAACACATTTTAGCCACGAATAACAATTCCACAACAAAAGAAAACAATTAAAGTACTACTTTTAACTATGTAACAATTAAAACAAGGAGTCTGAATAAGAAATTAACAAAATCAGGGAAATGCACACTCGCGTCAACAGCTTTATCGGCTGAGTAAAAATGGCCGCCTGAAGTTTGAGAATTGTTTTTTATTTAGGTCTTTTTTATGTCAACTTACGATGTCGAAATACTTTTGACGGAAAAAACGAAAATATACAAAAAAATATCATATAAATTGAGCATTAAAATATAAGATTTAATTTTCTTATTAGTACATACAAGCTTGGTATTTTAAATATTTTTTACATAATGGTTCATGGCTATTCATAAAAAAATATATATATTTATACTCTTTCCAAAGACGACCTATAAAAATATCATTTTTTGATTTGTTTACATTTTGTCGCTCGCCAAAATGAATGGAGTATAACTATCGTGGTTCTTGAGATAGGTAGACGGACGGCGACGGAAGTCTTAGTAATATGGGCTCGATTTTACCCTTTGGGTCGGAACACTAAAAGAGACCATCAGAAAATTGAAGCTAAAAAGCTAGGTAGGTGTGTATATTATGTAGTGTATAGTAATCTTTTGGATTCCGTTTTAATAGAATCGAAAGGACAGCGATAAAAATCTGCCACTTTAAAACTTGCCAACAACGCTCTGGCGAAAATCGGTAAAATATACACGTTATTTTATAAACGGAACATTACAGTTTCCGAACTGTATTAAACTATACGAAGTTCAAAGAAGTGTGCACCGTGAAAAACTTTCTAATAGAATAATCTTCCTTGTCACAAACATTATGAAGTTTCACAAACTTGTCAGTTTCGCAACAAAGACACTGTAAAGAAATTGTTCGCGAGAGTAGCGAATAATTAATCATTTTAAGTGGCCGTCGATATAGCTGTAGTACAAGTGGTGAAAGGAACTGATTTCCTTTGTAAATATTGGAGGACTCTTAAAAGTTGATGCAAGTCGGACGACAATGTGAAAAAACGTAGCCTATCCTTTTGTATTCACCGTAGTTGAGTAAAAAGTCTCTTATGTATATACTTGACATTGTGTGTATAATCGTTTGGTGATTTTTTTTTAAATTACATAGGCCGCTCGCTATATAGAAAACTCTTTTTACGTAGGTGTTCCCGAAACTAACATTTCGATATAAAGTAGAAAACATCCAGTCAATAATCTTACTCTTCCAAATAAAAGTTCATTTCCTCGTCATCGTTCATCGTCTCGTTCTTATATTATAAAAAAATTAAAGCTTTTATACTCCTCAAAAAATAAAAACAAAAGTAAAATGTATCGTTATCCATTCTCACACACATTTTCATTCAGCGTTCGCTTTGTTCCTCCAAATATACACTTATTTCCACTAACATCAACGGCAATATCTTTCCCTTATATATCAATATCATTTATTCTACGAACGTTAATAGGTGTTCGAGCTTATTCGACGACTCAACGCGATATGTCTGAGCCCTCGGGCTTTAGCCACATACATACGACACACGACAATTCACATTAAATTCAGGTATACTCGGTGCAGATATTCATTCAACTTTTGTACCGTGGCTTTGATCGCAAATACGTTTTAGTTCTGCTTATCAAAGGGCGTTTGTTGTGTCTAGACTGATTGCAGACGATAGAAATGTATAGAATTTGATTCTAATGACTTTTTTATGCATCTACATTTATTTCAGGTTCTTTTATGATTTCTGCTTAGTTGTTTATGATATCTTTTTAAGCTTTTTAAAGAAATAATTGAAGTCTGCAAATCATATTATTGCAAGTTATATGTTTTTAAGGGTATATTGTATTTTACAATATTAGATTAAGCCCCTTTTGTTACATAAGTAAAGAAAAGAGTACTCATAACAACGCGATTTAATAAATTGAAATATTCATTATGTAAACAGAAGGCAAAAGCAACAGAAAAAAATGCTTTATTAAAAAGTTATATCGCAACAAAATAAGCTGCACTCAAAGCTTTATTACTTTTATCGGCCCTTTTAACAACTGAACATCGTCAGTAGCCCATATTCTTTCTCATCGACGAGCACGACCCCTCGCCTTAATACTAGGGCGATCAGGCCTAAGTCAAACACCCTGGCCAATTGCGGGATAGTCGATTTCACATTACCTTAAAATTTCGGTTTCCTTATTTTTATTTGTTGTTTTTAATGCTATTAAAGCTCAATGTAAATGTAAAATTTGAAAAAAATCGCATTCATGACCCCGCCTGAACGGGGACTTGAACCACCGGACCTCTCGATTTCGCGTCGGTTGCTCTAACCTCTGAGCTATCCACCGCGGCTATAGCGTCCGCGCCGTCCGCGGCATCCGCGGTATCCGCGGCGGCGGGCGGGCGCCACCCGTGGCTAACGGGTAAAAGGTAATGGAAGAATTCGCATTGGTGACTAATTGCCTGGATAGCTCAGAGGTTAGATCAACCGACGCGAAATCGGGAGGTCCGGCGGTTCAAGTCCCCGTGCAGGCGGGGTCATGAAAGCGAATTTTTTCAAATTTTAAATTTACATTCAGTTTCCTTTTCAATTTAATCAATTAATTTCAAAATAATTGAATAAAAGTAAGAACAAAAAAATATATATTTTCATTCAACTCTCGCTTTTGAACAAAATACAACACAAGTATACTTTTAGACCATTTGCAAATTCTTGTACAGATTCAACAGACAAAACTAAATTCTTCTGCAAAAGCTTCTAAAGCAAGCATCGCAAATCTATTTTGTACAGTAAAACAAAAATTATGTTCTGATATTGCATGCAAAAAGAAATGCCTGCGTAGACGAACGATTTCATTTCTACAACATATCTGTTCATTCACATAGGTACTTAGAGGACAATCTTATCAAACAAGTAAAGGTTTGCATTACATTTAATGTTACGAGTATGTCATTCGCATTTTAAATATATATCTAATATCTGGGACATTTCCACACACGGTCATCTGACCCCAAACTAAGCAGAGCTTGTACTATGGGCGTCAGAGGCTGATATACATACATTTATATTTTTAAATACATAATCACACCCGGACACGGAACAAACACCGATGTTCAACACACAAATATTTGTCCCGAGTGGAAATCGATCCCACGACTCTTGGAACCGCCAGCCAGGGTCACTAACCACTGTTCCACCGAGCCAGTCAAATAACAATGATAATATTAAGATGAATGAATGTTTTTTATTTTTTTTTGGTAATTTTAAGATAATAACAATGTCATGAAAGATACCTACCTGACAATGTGAACTTATGTATGTAGAAATTGATTCAGTGGTGTTTTTTATGTACACATCTACACCCACCACCTTGCATAATTTGGAATTAAACATTTACGTCACGTTTTTACCTTGAAAGAAGTGTTGCCTTTTTTACGTAAAGTCTATTTTGGTCCTTGTTAAGGATATTACTTGAGCTTGATCATAATAATAACATGTTGCAAGGTACTTCCGTACATCTCTGGTAAATTGAGTGCATACGTGATGGACTCGCACCGTTTCGGAAAAAAATGTATAAGCAAAGCAACGAAGGCATACCTTCCCGTTTTCTGTCCAGTGTAGGAAGCTGTGACGTATTGCGTAGTTTTTTTTGTTCGTGAAAATATATATAACCTTTCCACTAAGAACTTTTGAAGTTGCTTCAGAATTCTGCTCTATTGAAAAAAAATAACTGAAGAGAAAAAAAATAGCTCCAAAGATCGTAAGGAAAATTGCCGATTCCACTATCGGCATACACAAGTACATATGTTTATAATTTTATTTTATAGATAAAGATAATTTTTGTAATTAGACCTTTAGATTTTGGAAATTTGTTCATTATTAAAATATTTAACATCTTACAAAAGCAATAAAACGTCCCAAATCTGGTTTACAAATCAAAACATCTAAAGAGAAAAACTTCCGGTGTAAAACAAAAGCTTAATTTTCATTCATCTCAACCGCGGCCCCGGAATGACTATTGTCGATATTTCCATTTCAGTTACCCTGAAGTTTATTGCCAAACCACGCGGTATGCCGACATTTATCAATTCATAACCTAAGTTAACTTGGTGGTCAGTAGAATTTTATCCGGCCACTCCTTTCTGTGGTTAAAACTGAAAAGTCATTCCCAGTACACTGAAAACGGTGGACCACAAAACAACATTTGAAAAGTTACAAAAACCGCGCTCCAGAATTCCTTCGTAATATAATTCGTGATTTTGCGACCGACAAACAATTTGGTAGGCCTCGCTTTCAGGGTTGGCAATGTAGGACGACCGACTCGGACTATTATTTCTTTACTTTTAAAGTACATCTTGCTACTGTTTTAGATTAAGTACATACATACAAAGTATCACGCCTTTTTCCCAATGGGGTAGGCAGAGATCACTTCCTGCCATGTGCTACGGTCCTTGCACACCACTTTCGCTTCTTCCACATCTATCAATCTCTTTATGCATGCTCGTCAGTACGAGTACTTTAAATAAATGAATATCTGGGACATTTCCACACACGATCTGACCCCAAACTAAGCTGAGCTTGTACTTTAGATTTAGATTGCAGATTAAGTAATAAGCTTCAATATTAAATAAAATGAACTGTCTGAAAGCGAACAAAACAACGTTCTTACTTGAAAAAAAAAGCATTTAAAAGATAAATACAATCACTTAGATGTATATTGGTTTAGATTTCCACTCTACACCAACGGAAATCATATGATACCAGACAATGTTATACACCGTGAAATTTTAGTGGTTGTTTTCCCGTGGCAGAACAATTTGCCTTTAGTAATACTATCGAATTATGCAAATTATAAAAAAAAAAAATTTTTTTTTTTCAGATTTTTAAATAATAATTTTCCAACTCGAAAACGAGAGAAGCTATCGTTGTTTTTTAATATGTGACGTAATCAGGTACTGCTTGCCGCATGAAATCGATGCTTAAAGCTAAAGAAGCTTTACACCCTAAGTAATAAAGTGGTTCGAACGTACTTTCGAGTTTCGGTTATACCTTTCGTGAAACCGGAATTTATTGATTTTAATAAAAAACGACTGCACAAATCTATTGTGCTACTAAGTTAGAATCATATTACTGCCGGAAAACAACCACTAAAATTTCACGGTGCATAATATAAATTATGATGCACACGACAACGCGTGAAAATACGAAAGATTGCAAGATGATAAGGTGTCCGAGCGATTTCAGCCATGGCGGCCGATCTCCATTGAAATCAGTCAAGTGCGCGCAAACACATGTGCACTCTCTATTCCCTTACTCTATTAATTCAATGAGACGGCAATCTGACATGACCGATGAGGGCTTGGGCGCAAGTCTTAACGTGCATTCCGAAGCATGGGCGTTCAACCGCCAACTTCATGAGTCCGGGCTGAGTTATTTCTTTACAGAAAAAACTCACACAAATTTTGCTCAACCCCGGACTCAAACCGGGGACCTCTCGGTCCTTACGCAGCGCTTGCTACCAATAGACCAACAAAGCAGGCAAGATAGGAAAGTACTTAACTGTGAGACTAATTCGGTTTTTACTAAATACGCTTTACCCATGAATGGGTCTCGGGCTATAAGAAAATTGCACTTTATTACTTCGAAGCGCAACTGGATAATTTATTTAAGCGTCTTCACAAGGAAAATTCTTCCATCTGGACTATTAGGTATTCTAACTGGCAGCTGTGTCACAGTTTGTATTAGTACCTTGGAAGATTACTTCCAATACTTTCATTTACTCTCTTTTACTAGCAACTCGGTACATTTATAACAAGCACATGTCATTTTACAATTCATTTTTATACACCGTGAAATTTTAGTGGTTGTTTTCCCGTGGCATAGCGATTTGCCTTTAGTAATACTATCGAATCATGCAAATTTTTTTAATTCATTGAAAATTTTTTTTTTTTTATTTTCATAAAAATAATTTTCAAACTCGCAAAGCTCTGCGCCCTAAGTCATAAAGCGGTTTGAACGTGCTTTCGAGTTTCGGTTATACCTTTCGTAAAACCGGCATTTACTGATTTTAATAAAAAAAAGAACCGCACAAATCTATTGTGCTACTAAGATAGAATCATTTTACTGCGTGAAAACAACCACTAAAATTTCACGGTGTATAATGTGTAGATGTCCGGAATATAACCAACGTGCGACAAATTGACCGTTTGAAGTTAAAAATATTGTATTTTTTTTTAAATCAGGCCATGTTAAATTTATTATCTGGACATTCTCCCAGCCCTATGCCTGTTTGACCACGTACGTAGCTCCGTTTTATTCTGAAAGCTGTTGTGGGATCAAATTAATGTTCCGATTCGGATTTTCCGTTTCTATGAGAATCGAACAGTGCACGTTTGTTATTGCTTGTGCGAAGGGGGATGAGTGTTGCTATTAGCATTTGATCATTTTCGGTTGTTATTATTAAATGGAATGACAACGATATTAAAGGAAATAAATGAAAACTGAAATTGAATAAAAATGGGTCATTTGGTGCATATAAATAAATATGTAAGAAAATTAGATTATTAATTTTATTACATATTTATTTTCATTATTGTAATAAGACTGAAAATACTTTTTTTGAGTTCGTGTTTTTGTCTTTATGTTTGTGCACGCTATTCTCACGGGTCATACATTTAACTTGTGCTTTTTCACTAATGCGTTGCGCGTAGTTCAAGTTTAAATGTTGCACCATCTCAATAAATCAAAAAAATGTAATTCAACAATATCGCACATACCTACGGAGTTTCGGGCTTACCTAAGGGTATATTTAAATAAATGTGTGCTGCTGAGCGAAACACGCAAATAAATTTATTGTGTGTTAAATCTTGCTGACAATGTTAATTTTTTCACATAATGTAGATACTAGAATTACATACTTAAATCTAATTTATTCGCTTGCATGGTTGGCGGTCATTAGGGTAAATGTAAATTGTTACGTGACAATGCACAAAACAAAAACATTACTTGTATCAATCAGTAATTACAAAATACATCATCTTTTTTCACTCTAGAATATTAAATACCTACGAGTGCCACATATTTTTATAAGTTAGTATGCGTGATAATTTAAATTACGTTATTAAAACTATCACGCATACAATTTTAAAGGTTCTTCTAAAGTTTACTAATACTCTAATGGTCTATCCTTACTAATATTATAAATGCGAAAGTAACTCGGTCTGTCTGTCGGTCTGTTACGCTTTCACGCATAGAGTACTGAACCGATTGAAACGAAATTTGGTACAGATATAGTCCAGAGCCTAGGAAAGGATATAGGCTACTTTTTAACTGACTGCGCTATAAAGAAGTAATGTTTTACCCGTTAAACATCTCTACGCGGACGAAGTCGCGGGCGGAAAGCTAGTCTTATACTCGTATAATCGTGGTATACTATCTCATTGAAAAAGTTTATATTAAATTTGAATTTCTAAAATGTCTTAACTTAAAACCAATCATATTTATATTTACGTTACAGTTTACATAGTATTTAGCTACAAAATAATATTTCAGAAACATTACGATGATATATGGGTCCATCGCATTCTTCTAAAACTATCTAAATCATAAACGTAAGTGAAAGGAGAAACTGTCATTTACATCTTTCTTTGTTCTGAAAACGTATCATTTGCGAGGGATAGGCCGTTACAATGAAAAAATGGGTTTAGGGCCCTTGGGAAGCCTAACTTGTAGAATTTGTCGCGAAAAGGCTGCAGATGGGCCTTTACGACTTCACCTGATTTGAGTGATTTGACTTATGGCGTTATATATTAAACTGGGTATGAAATAATAAAAAAATACAATATAATAAGTCAAAGTTAAAGTATTTACTTCCAACTAAGTGTGAGGTATTTACAAAGATCTTATTGTACTTACATAGAGCTTGAATAATTAGTTATTATATTATATATTAATTAGTATTATTATCTTTATTTAAATCAATTTTAAACTTTATTTCACTGGCTCGGTGGAACATTGGTTAGTGACCCTGGCTGGCTGGCTGGTTCTAAGAGTCGTGGGTTCGATTCCCACTATAGATAAATATTTGTGTGCAGTGTCTGTTCCGTGCCTGGGTGTAATTATATATTTATAAATATATTTGTATGTGTATCAGTCTGTGATGCCCAAAAACACAATCTAAAGAACGTGTTTGTGAACGTTGACAAGTTTTTTCCTTTTACTTAATGTAAAGGAAAGAACTCTTATGAAATAGCTCTTGGAGCCCTTACATTAAAATTTGTATGAGATTTTGATACCTTTACATTCCTGCATTATTTTTTTACGGATCCCATGGTAAGGCACAAGTAAATAGATTTTTTTAATGTAAGGGACAAGCTATATCGGAAAATATAAACTTTTCTTATATTTTGGCTCTATAGCATTATAGAATGCAAAAATCTAAGAAACTTTGCCCTAGGTATCGTCTAAATGCGACCAAACAATTAAAAGATATAAACAGATTACGGAAAAATAAATCGTTTTTTAGCTCTCCTGAAAAACCGTAGTTTGTCCCTTACATTAATTGATATTTCCGGTATCGATATTTCGCTGAGACATACAATAATTATTCATGTCTAATTAGAGATTCAAGCCCTCAAAAAAAATCCTGATTTCACAGTCATTCGGTTCGCCAAATTCAATTAATTTTACCTTATTTTTGCCTTCCTAAAGAAAACTACCATTCCAATCGAATCTAACTAGTTCCAAATAAAATATTCATGATATTACAACGGTAATTTTCGTTCGCAGTCGTTGCATCGAACTTGAAATCAGGTAATGTAAGTACGGTGAAACTTTGCCTTCGTTAATTAATCTGGCAGTTATTTCACCTAATTGTTCTTCGGAATTACAAACGAGAGTTAGTTTCGGCGAGTAATCATCAGTCATGGCCTTGTATCTGAACTGTGGTTCTCAAATTTATGATCGAGTTATTTAAGTTCATTAAATAGAGGTTCTATTAGATGATCTTTGCGCAGCGTATTAATTACTCTTTAGAGACTGGCATGATGGTACCTCGCTAGTGGTATACCTGTTACTCTTATACAATTGCCATCTACAAATGTAAAATAAATACTGGCCATTTTTAAGGACAACCAAAGCGCCATTAGCGATTTTTTCTTTTGTTTTATTTGTTTCAATTTTAAATGTTTAGGCTAGTTAACCGGTAAAAAAGAAAGAAGGTGTAGTGACTAGGGTTGAGAAGGGGTGCTTAGATAGTTTGGTCATGTTGAGAGGATGAATAAAAACGATTATCGAAAGGAATATATAGAGAAAGGGAAGGAAGGTTGGGAAGACCAAGATAGACTCTCCATGATGAAATAGGTCACATCTTGAAGAAAGGTCAAATTAAAAGTATCCGTAATCGATGAGCGTGCATGAAGAGGTAAATAAATGTGGAGGAAGCGAAAGTGGTGTGCCAGGACCGTAGCACATGGCAGGAAGTGATCTCTGCCTACCCCTCTGGGCAAACCGTGTGTTAACCGGTATCCCATTCTAAAGCAACTTCCGGCGCTCAGTCAACTGTTTTGTCACTGCGAGTCATCAGTCATGGCTTGGATCTGTCTCAGATTTACAGAGCGTTATTAATGTCAGATTAAAACTGCCGGCGCTGGACGCGGCCCGGGAAGCTCGTCCATCATTTGACACATTCACAAAGCACATGTGAGAGATTTGAAGATAAGGTTAAATAATTGGCGCACTTTTGACCCTGCCTCACTCTTAGGGTCAAAATTGCGTAACGCGGACGTAAGTTAAAACAAATTTGACCCGGTTCGCAGGGATTCAAGGATAATCTAATGTATTTATTTTGATTGCTTTTTACAGATGCTCGCGTTATCACTATTTCACGAAGTTCTTCAATCAGAAGTTAGATCTTCTTATTTCATAATGATCTTTGTTTTCTGCGGTCGTTACACAATTTTAATCTGTTAGAACTCACAAACTTTATATATTGAGTATCATTTTCTATACTATGTACAAAACCGAACAAACTGTCGAAATGCAAGATCAAAGTGCCACTGTACAAAAGCTTGTTTAATTCACCGATCCCCATTGTATATACACTTTGCCTCGATAATATATTCCCAAACTGTTTCCCCATAGGGCTTTCTTCCGGGTGAAGGCTTAAATCCCTCCGTCCGCAGTAAATATGCATATTTCGCACCTCTGCGACGGACATTTTTCCAGTTGAACCGTTCTCGCTGTGATTTGTTCGGGGACACGTTTTTCACCCGTCACACATCAAAGCCTTGCCCATAACTCTTTGGCGAATGTAAGCCCCTTACGCAACGTATCGTTTGTCATAGCACCTTTATAAAAACTTTTACAGAGGTCAACATTATTTGTTATACTGTTGCGAGAATCAATAGTCTACTATACGGATTTAGTTAAATCGAGTTGGGAATCTTCCAGAAGTGACGTGTTTGCTATGATTTAGACAAATATTTTTAAAACATAGCGTAGTTACGTACAATGTATAAATACTATTAGTAAATTTTTTTGATATCCTGCTTGTCTTGGTCCACAAATAATGTTTGGTCAGCGCAACGTGTTTATTGAACTATTTTTTGATCAAATTTCAGCGAACTTCATTCAGTCCTCTTTCATTTAAAGGTGCATCAGTAATAAAACCTTTCACGGGAATTACCCAAAGCGCAAAAAAAGATTAACAGATTCACTACTCACCAAATTAAAATAATTACTTGAAATTAAACCGAAATTTCTGAAACAGATGGACAATGCGTCCGAATCGTTCAGTGGAGTCCAATTTACTGTTCGTTAAAGGCTTTCGAAATGAAATAAAAAATTGCGGTTTTTTAAATTTAACATTTTTGAATGGCACTCTTTTATATTAGAACTTTGAAGGTTCAAAAGCCGACTTTTCAAAATTTTAATCAAGTTCTATTAAATATATAGATCACTTGAAAAACTATGATCAACATTTAAGGTTTAATGCCATTTATTGCGAAAAAAACGAAAATAATATCTAAATTTTTGTAATACGTTGCAATTCACGTTTCTTACAGCCATTAACGCTCTATGAAATACGTAAAATACTATCATGAAAAGAACTATTTGCGGATTCTTGAATTTTTTTATTAACCCGCGTCATCCCACTGCTAGACAAAGGTCTCATCCAAACTTGTCCACAGCTCTCTACTCAAGGCTTGGCCTTGTCAATTCTATGATAGCTGGACCAGAGGGCCTACCATGAGTTGGCTATCGAAAACTTACGTACGTTAAAAACTTATCGAGTTGTTTTTTTCATACGGCAGATTTTAGTTCTTCGCGTAACCACCAGCGGCGCTGTACAAGTTTTTCATAGACATATTTACGTAGGCGATATCCAGTGCGTAAGTTTTAAACTCATGGTAACCCTACTGATCGTCACACCATCTTTACAAGGGCCTTCCTCTTCGGCGAAAACCGTCTTCCAGTACTCAATGTGTAACGCACACACATGCTGTAACGATTTTCGCCCATCTGTCTTTCATCCTGTACATAATATATACAAATTTATTTTTCAGTTTTCGAGAGGTTGACCACATTTTACCGAGTAAAAAAGTTTGTTTCGATCTTTTGTATAACGTAATTATACTTGCGGCCTACAAAGCAAATGTTGGAAGCTAAAACAATAAATACCAGCGCGTATCTCTTAGCTATCTCTAGGTAACTTTCCAAAGTTTCGTTTCAGTAATGTATTCCAAGGTCTCGATAAATCATGGCCGGGCCGCGAGCGGACATGTAGGCGCAGAAAACATTTTGTATCTTAACGCTTTGTAATATTTCATAAAATATTTCACTTTTACGCCTTATGAGCAAATAGAGCAGTGTTCGGAGCATGATGTAGCGATTTTTTCTAACGTACAACACTTGTGGGACAACTACGCTTTTCTGATAATATGTAATCTATACAGTGGAGGTTGTTACATTTTTCACGCGAAAAAATATTTCCGGGAATAATGATTTACGAAAATATACGAAATATTGTTTCGTGGTGACTTTTTGATTGTTTGAATTTTAGCGGCCAGAATTTTTTTTGTAAATTATTGATGCTTTTATAATGTTCGGTTAAAAAATTGTTACTAAAAAAAGTCCTGGTTCTATTTTTTTTATAATAGGCTAACAAGATGACCTCATTCCACCACACACACAGATCCACATAAATGAGGTCGACAGGCAAAATATGACTGGCTCGGTGGAACAGTGGTTAGTGACCCTGGCTAGCGGTTCAAAGAGTCTTGGGTTCGATTCCCACTCGGTACAAATATTTCAGTGATGTACATCGGTGTTTGTTCCATATCTGGGTGTGATTAAGTAAGTAGTTATAAATATATATGTATGTTTATCAGTCTCTGACATCCATATTACAAGCTCTGCGTAGTTTAGGGTCAGATGACCGTGTGTGGAGATGTCCCAGATGTTTATTTATTTATTTTAATAGACCATATTGAGCCTGTCGCTACCACCCTGAAGGCCTGCTCAAATCCTTAAATGGTAGTCTTTATCGAGCTCCTTCCTATTTCAGAACCTCAAACTTCCTATAATAAGCTAGAACTTTTTCATAAGGTGTAGGTACAAGATCTTCGGACGAAAACACGTTAAGGGCCTTCGATCTTGCGTCGGGGTTCCTTTATTAAACTTGCTTATATCCTGACAACATTATTTTAAGCCCAGCTTATACCGTCCCGGGGCCCTTTGTAACAATGATTTATCGACTTCTTGGGACGTATTTACCCGCACTTTGTAAACTTCGGTTAAACCCTGGCAAAAATATTTACATTGCATATTGTGACTTCAGTTTGGATCTAAGTATTAAAGTAGTATCGTTGGGTAAATAAAATAAAAAAGCGTCGATGGCCGAGTGGTTAAGGTCGTTGGTTGCCATGCGAGAGGTCGCCAGTTCAAACCCCGCCAGGTACCAATGTGTCTTTCAAATTTGAAATTCATATGTACCTTCATTCGACGCTTTAACGGTGAAGGAAAACATCGTGAGGAAGCCAGCACACCTGAGAAATTTCTCAACGGTGTGTTAAGCCATGTCAGAGGCCTACGGGCGGCTTAAAAACTGACACCAGTTAGAAAACTGAAAGTGTCCGGGATATTTACCATGTTGTTTTGTTTTAATGAGCTCCCGATATCTCTAAATATCCCGGACACTTTCAGTTTTCTAATGTCTGTAACCATGACAGTTTAAAATTATAAACTGACACCAGGTTGTAAATCAACCATACGATAAGAAGAAGAAGTTAATACAGAAAGCATTAGTGGTAGCTGAATCATTAAGTACTGTTTTTTTTTTTATAAAATTTAAACGTATTAATTTTTAAGTCAGTTTTGTCAAAATAATTACAAAGGTAAAGAAATTAAATACTACAGTTTTAGAATAAGGAATTACTGGTTACAGCTCTGAATAATTCTGCGGCGTTCTAGGTATTATAACGGCTACCATTAAGACTACGAATTATTCACAATCCGAAATAGTTACAAGTTGCTTGCCTTAGTTTCTGGTAAAATCGACACCCAATTAGCAAAACTCTACCTATCTAGCGGCTGGTTAAACCTTGGATGTATTTAATAATACACACTAGGACATACATAATACTAGGAAAGCTTATATCACTACATTGTATAAATACAAGTCGCTTCCCGCGTCTGTCTGTCCCTATGTATGCTTAAATCTTTAAAACTACACAACAGATTTTGATGCGTTTTTACAAGCTTTTATTTTTAATAGATAGAGGGAGAAGGAAGAAAGAAAGAGAAAGAAAGAAAAATAAAGAAAGAGGAAGGTTTTTATGTATATAATATACCAGAAGCGAAGCGAATATGGGTAATTAGTAATCAATATAGTGATTTTGATTTATTAATCATGAACAGGTTGCAACGACAGTACAATCTTATTAATAATAAAATATTGGATATTGATATACATTCAAATAGTTTACATAAGTTTAAAAAATATATATTAAATTCTTTTTCTAATAACTAAATTTTTCATCAGTCTACCCCATTAGGATATAGATTATCTCACATTGCAAGTCGTGGCAACCTGTAATTGAATCTGCATTTAGCTCTTGTTCTATGTCATGTATCTGTTGTATTTGTTTAGTGTAAGATTTGTTTGTTGTCCTTAATAAATAAATAAAGAAATAAATAAATTATTAGTTCAGGGTATTATGATATCGACAAAGATATTGATCGAATGAATGTAGGTATACAAAGTCCTCCCTCCCCGCCTCAACTAACTTAACTTAACTGCCTCGTTGGTCTATTGGTAGCAAGTGCTGCGTTAGGACCGAGAGGTCCCCGGTTCGAAACCGGGGTCGGGCAAAATTTGTGTAAGTTTTTCTGTAATGAAATTACTCAGCCCGGAGTTAGGAAGTTGGCGGTTGAACGCCCGTGCCTCGGTAAGCACGTTAAGCCGGTGGGCCTGCGCCCGATCTCTCATCGGTCATGTCGGATTGCCGTCTCACCGAATTATGAGAGTAAGGGAATAGAGAGTGCACTTGTGTTTGCGCGCACACTTGTGCACTATAATATGTCCTGCGCACTTGGCTGATCTCAATTGAGATTGGCCGCCATGGCAGAAATCGGTCGGACGCTTTTTACTAGGTCCAACTTCCAACGTTACTGTAATCCGTAACTAAAACAGCGTACTCTTTAACCAGTAAACTGTTTCATCATGTTGACAAAAACTTCAAAGCATCTCACCGCACGGAGCGTTCAACGATCAGCCATTCTTATTCTGAAGTGGGAGCACTTAAGTATTAGAATTACGGGCATCTGGTGAAGTTTTATCACGGCCCCCAGCTGCAACCTAAGGCTGCAACCCTTCTTTAATATTCACTTTGCATACTTAGCGATAGGTGCGCGGGTTTAAACTTTGAAGAGTTTATTTTGAACCCTGGGAGTTGCCGGTGCTACACGTTAGAGTTTACTTTGTTCGATTTTGAAGCGGTATTAGCGTTTTGGGAAACTGCTAGTTATGTACTTTGCTGAGTAAGTACTGTACTAAGGGGCTTACTAGCCTCTTCGTACGCTTTGGAACCGTCGATAGCTAAACGTATACTATGAAACCAGTCTATCAAGAGGATAGGAAGATGAATGAGCGTGTTTTGTGCTAATCTAACTCAATGAAATGATCACTCAAAGCCCATTCTGCTAACAAAGCGAACAAACATTGTTTTTTCTTAAAAGAAAGTTACTTATGCACTTTGGCTACGGATATTGGTAACAAGAGTGGTAAACACAAAAATATTCAAACAAGCCAGCAACTTCGTTCGCTTTTTCCCCCGTTTTTTATGGTCCTAGAGCTGGCTGCAAAAATAAGGGCCGATCAGTTAACAGAATGAAACATTTCTTAAAAGTTAGTACTTATATCTAGAATAACAAATATCATTGTGTGCTTGGGCAGAACTTGTGCATAAGTTTTATAGGTGTTGTCTCTGGAGCTTTTTTCCGACTATGACTGTACCAATGGAGTAACATGCGCTGCGTGATGTTATATAGCCTAAACCTTCCTCGATATTTTTTTTTGTTATTGTCGCGGGAACGGGGTACGTTAAATTCAAGATACGCCAAAAGTCACCAAAAGACAATTAATTTATTTATCGACTAACAATTACACAATTAAACTCTTAAAAAACACAATTAAAAACACTTAATTACAACACTAAACACGGAACACTTAATTACACTAAAGCACTGAATCACACTAAAACACTGAATTTCACTGACTATTCGCAGGTAACGCACTCGATCACTTCTAGTTCGCAGGAGACTGATTCGCTTCGCTTTCCAAATCGGAACTGTCCCGTCGCGTCGTACATCCCGCTTTTATAACCAGAGACGCAGCTCTTCGCGTGGCGTCGAGAATATTCTCGCGAGATCGAAATCTCTAGAACTTGCTGGAGCTTGCTCCGACCCACCAGAGTGTGTGACGTAATATCGTGCAAGCGAATATAGACCTTATCCATACGTCGATAAGACTAATTTCGCTTGCACGGTCTCTCGTGGTTGTAACACTATTATTATTACGCTAGAGCTCGCTACGACCGTGCAAGCGAATATAGACCTTATCCATACGACGATAAGACTAATCACGCTTGCCCGGTCCCCCGTGGTCGTAACATTATCCCCCTCTTAGTCATGCTCCTCGCGAGCATCATTTGACCCATGGTAACGAGCCAATCGATCAATGTGAACAATTTTCGGCTTGCCTCTTGTCCCTTGTTTGATCCGATAGGTTAAGTCGTTCAGCCTAGTGATGATCTTGTATGGTCCTTCCCACCTTGGCTGGAACTTCGGTGATTTGCCCTTCTTCCTGAGTGGGTTGTGTAACCAAACCAGACTCCCTTCATCGAAACCGTCGGTGTTGGCTTTGCGGTCGTAACGGGTTTTCATTCTTTCGCTGGATTTTAGACTGCAGTCTCTGACGAGAGCATGTACTTCATCCAGGCGCTTCTGTAGGTCAGCCGCATATTCGGTTACTGGTTTCGGAGCTTCTGGCGGTGTCCCAGTCAACGCGTCTACCGGAAGCCGCATTTCTCTACCGAAGTTTACCATTGCTGGGGTTGCGCTGGTGCTATCGTGGATCGCAGATCGGTAGGACAGCAAGAAAAGCGGTATGTACTGGTCCCAGTCTCGTTGATGCTCCTCCACAACTTTGGCCAAGTGGTTTTCCAACGTTTGGTTGAATCTCTCGACCATGCCATCGGATTGCGGGTGTGCTGGTGTAGTACGGGTCTTATGCATACCCAGCAGTTGACAGACCTCCTGGAACAGTGCTGACTCAAAGTTTCTTCCTTGGTCAGAATGTATCTCAAGAGGCACACCAAATCGGCAAATTACCTCGTGGACTAACTTCTTGGCGACCGTCTTTGCTTCTTGATTAGGCGTAGCGAAGACTTCAGGCCACTTAGTGAAGTAATCTTGGACCACAATGATGTACTTGTTTCCCTCATCGGATTCTGGAAAGGGGCCAGCTACATCCACTGCGATTCTTTCCCATGGAGCGCCAACGTTGTACAGCTTGAGTTTGCCCTTACTTCTGGTTTGAGGGCCCTTTACTGATGCGCAAGTTGTACATTTCTTGCACCAGTCTTCAACGTCCTCCCGACAGTGTATCCAGTAGAACCTCTGTCTCAGCTTCTCTAGGGTCTTCTTCACGCCTAAATGTCCCCCGGATACCCCATCGTGTATGTACCTCAGTAGAGAAGCAACCTGTTTACGGGGTACAATCAGCTGTAGTGTCGTTTGATCCCCTTTTGGTGTTTCCCATTTCCTGAAGAGTACTCCATCCTTAATCTCCAAACTGTCCCATTGTGCCCAGTAACTTTTCGTGATGGGGCTTGATGATGCTACATGGCTCCAAGAAGGTTTTTGACCTACTTCTTTCCATTCAAATATTTTCCTCAGGTCACTATCCTCTTTTGAGCCTTTTTGATAGCGTCTTCGCTCCATTCATTATCAAGTCCCTGGGTGGTAATCATCCGGACTTCTTCTTTAGTCTCCGTCTTAGAACAATGACTGCAGGCCACAGGACAAGGTCTCCTTGATAGGGCATCGGCATTCAAATGCGTTCTACCACTCCGATGTTCTGTTGTGAAATTGTACTCCTGTAGTTGCTCTAGCCACCGCGCCACTTGTCCTTCAGGGTTCTTAAACTGCAAGAGCCATTTTAACGCAGCATGATCTGTCCGCAGGGTAAACTGTCTTCCAACGAGGTACTTGTTAAAATGCTGTAGAGTCTTTACTACTGCCAACAGTTCCTAACGAGGCACACAGAAGTTCCTTTCAGGTTTTGAAAGTGACTTACTGAAATAGGCGATCACCACTTCCCGTTCACCTTGCTCTTGCGACAGAACTCCGCCTATGCCAGTATTGCTGGCATCGGTGTCCACGATAAACCTTCCTTCTCTGTTCGGGTAGCCAAGTATAGGACTGGTGCAGAGGTGTTCTTTTAATCTGACGAAGGCTTGATCACATTCCAAGTCCCAGGCGAATACTCGTTTATCTTCTGTGAGCCGATGAAGAGGTTTCGCTATATCAGAGAAGTTCTTTACAAAGCGCCGGTAGTATGCACATAAACCCAAAAATGATCTCACGTCGGTCTTGTTAGCTGGTACAGGCCAATCTTGGACAGCTTTTATCTTCTCTGGGTCGGTCCTTACACCTTTCGATGAAATAATGTGGCCTAAGTAGGCAACTTCTTCCTTGAAAAACGTGCATTTCTTTGGGCTGAGTTTCAAGTTTGCTTCTCGTATTCTAGTGAAAACCTTCCTCAGGTTACTAACATGCTCTGTGAAATTTCGTCCCATGACAATGATGTCGTCCAGATAGACCAGGCATGCATCACCCAGAAGTCCAACTAGTACCCTTTCCATCAACCGCTCGAATGTCGCCGGAGCGTTGCAAAGACCAAAGGGCATGACGTTGAACTGCCACAGTCCATTCCTAGTTCCGGTCGTAAATGCCGTCTTCTCCTTGTCTGCTGGATGGATGTCTACTTGCCAGTACCCACTCTTAAGGTCCACTGTTGAGAACCACTTCATGCCGCTCAACATGTCCAGTGTGTCGTCTATACGGGGCAGAGGGTAGCTGTCCTTCTTCGTTGCATTATTCAACAACCGGTAGTCCACACAAAACCTGGTGCTGCCGTCCTTCTTCTTTACCAGGACTACTGGCGAAGACCACGGGCTTGTTGAAGGTTCTATGATGCGGTTCTTCTGCATCTCAGCAACCATGTCTGCTACCTCCTTCTCTTTGGCAAATGGAAGGCGTCTAGGCCGCTGCTTTATTGGTGGCGCGTCTCCCGTGTCTATTCTGTGTTTAACGAGACCTGTCCTGCCCAAATCATGGTCACCCTTCGAAAATATGTCGTTGAAATCTAGCAACAACCTTTTAGCTTGCTCAAGTTCCCGCTCAGATAGCTTGTCCTTACAATTTGCTAGAGAGGCGTGACATCATCTCGTTGACAGGATTCCGGTTCCCGGGCCCTTTTCAGAATTCTGATGGATTGACCTGCATCGCACCGTCCGATAACACAGTTTCTCTGTAGTTGCACTTCATCTCCGCTAAGATTGATGACTCGCACCAGGGCTCCTTTTCCGGTCATTGCCAGAGATCTTGCTGTGATCCAACTCGGATGGTCGCTGCAGTATTCGATGACGACGCCTCGCCCTTGGCACGCAGTGTAAGGGGACGTAACTTGGGCCAGAGTTTCAGTGCTCGGCGGTAGGGTCGTATTTTTAGGCAGTAAACTGCGCATGATCTCGCTCCCACTAGGAATACTTCTTGTTCGGGAAAACTAAGTACTCCTTTAGCGACGTCTACCACACACTTCTGGTCTCTTAAAAAGTCCAATCCGATGATGCAATCGTCCGTGATGTCTGCTATGAGAACGCCGTATTCAAAGGTTTGTTCTCCAATGGTTATCTTCGCCATCGTCTCACCGAAGACGGTAACTGGCTGGCCTGTTGCTGTTTGAAGCTGAACGGATGGTCTCTGATTCCACACAATAGTCCTTTTCAATAGCTCCGGACGCACTATTGTTCTTGAAGCACCGGTGTCAACAGTAAAATGACACGTTACGCTGTTCAGCTGTCCAACCACTGTAAGGTTGTTCCCATTACCCATTTGTGAAACAGTGACGGTAGGGGCTCGATGTTGACCAGCCAGCGCCCGCCCCACGGCCCTGGCTTCTTCTAGTTTAACGACAGCTCTTCTGCGTCCACCTGTGTAGAGGACGCTACTGTCGTTCTACGTGGCCATCTTCGCTTGGGGCAACTACTCCGAATATGGCCCCTTTCGCCGCAGCCGTAGCACATCGGACCCAAAGAAGGTTTTTCCTTCACCACAACCTCCCGAAGTCGTTGAGTTCTAGCGTCTTGACGCACGGCTTCCACCTCCAAAGCATGGGCTAAAGCTTCCTGTAAGGTCTGATGATGGCTCAATTTCACGGTGTGTCTGACGTCTGCGTCTCTAATTCCATCACAGAAAGCTTGCGGGATCATTGATTCCACCATTGTCGGGCATGACACGTAAGCACGTCTGACTAGCCTTTCGATTTCCGTTGCCCATTGCTGCAGACTCTCACCAGGCTTCTGCTGTCGGTCGCGGAGTTGTGCTCTATACGCGTGTTCCAAGTGTTTGTCGCTGTACCTGCCCTCTAGTGCTCTTTGGAGAGCACCTAAAGTTCTGTTATCCGAAGGCAGGTTTTCCAACGTGAGCAGGGCATCTCCACGAAGAGCTAGAGTCAGAGCTATCAAGGACTCTTCCTCGTTCCACCCCTTTCCTTTAGCCACCGTCTCGAACTGGTACCAAAATGCTGCCCAAGACGTCGTTCCATCGAAGTGGGGTACTTCGATTTTCGGAGAATCCGACACTACCGTAGCACCCCGGGTCCCCACTCTTGCCATTTTGGTATGCAGCTGTCGCTGTCGCTCAGCATCCACCTGGCTCAATCGATCCTCGTGTTGGGTGAATCGATCTTCATGTTGGGTGAATCGATCTTCATGTTGGGTGAGTCGATCTTCGTGTTGGGTGAGTCGATCTTCGTGTTGGGTCTTGACGCTTAGCACATCATCCTTGAGAGCATCAATCTGCTTTTCTAATACTTCGTGCTTCTTCTCAAAAGCCCCCAACAAACTCTTGCTTAGCTCTTCCTGGCGGCGGGCTAGCTCCTCCAGATGGCGGGCTTGCTCCTCCTGGCAAAGGTCTTGCTTTTCCTGGCGAAGGGCTTGTTCTTCCCTCAGTTTAGCAAATTGTGCTTCCTGAAGTCGGGCTAGCTCCTCCTGGCGGCGGGCTTGCTCACGGGCTTGCTCCTCCTGGCGGCGGGCTTGCTCACGGGCTTGTTCCTCCTGGCGGCGGGCTTGCTCACGGGCTTGCTCCTCCTGGCGGCGGGCTTGCTCCTCCTGACGACGGGCTTGCTCCTCCTGGCGTCGGGCTTGCTCCTCCTGGCGGCTGGCTTGTGTCTGCAGCATTTTAAATAAGTCTGCAAGCTCCACAGGCCCAATTGATGTTTGAATTGATCCCTCCGTTGAAGTGCCTTCACCCTCTTGCAGGGCCGCGGTTTGACTCCTTGTTACTCGACCCTCACTGTCTTCTCGTGGTGTAAGAGGCATCTTGAATCCCACTTCTGACACCAATTGTTGCGGGAACGGGGTACGTTAAATTCAAGATACGCCAAAAGTCACCAAAAGACAATTAATTTATTTATCGACTAACAATTACACAATTAAACACTTAAAAACACAATTAAAACACTTAATTACAACACTAAACACGGAACACTTAATTACACTAAAGCACTGAATCACACTAAAACACTGAATTTCACTGACTATTCGCAGGTAACGCACTCGATCACTTCTAGTTCGCAGGAGACTGATTCGCTTCGCTTTCCAAATCGGAACTGTCCCGTCGCGTCGTACATCCCGCTTTTATACCCAGAGACGCAGCTCTTCGCGTGGCGTCGAGAATATTCTCGCGAGATCGAAATCTCTAGAACTCGCTGGAGCTTGCTCCGACCGACCAGAGTGTGTGACGTAATATCGTGCAAGCGAATATAGACCTTATCCATACGTCGATAAGACTAATTTCGCTTGCACGGTCTCTCGTGGTTGTAACACTATTATTATTACGCTAGAGCTCGCTACGACCGTGCAAGCGAATATAGACCTTATCCATACGACGATAAGACTAATTCCGCTTGCCCGGTCCCTCGTGGTCGTAACAATATAATAGGCTAACAAGATGACCTCACTCCACCTGATGGTAAGCGATAGTGAGATCCAAATATGAGGTCGACAGGCACAATAGATCATATTGAGCCTGTCGCACTCACCCTGAAGGCCTGCTTAAATGCCGTTTCACGCCCCGCCTGAAGAGCCCGGGATCATAGTAGGTCAATGGTCTATCCAACACAAAAATAATGTTTAAATTTGAACCAGTAGTTACTAAGATAAGCGCGTTCGAACAAACAAGCAACTTTTCAGCTTTGTAATATAAGTAAAGATACTCACCCGGATATGAAACAATCATCGATGTTCATAATACAACTATTTCTTCCGAATGGCAAACGAACTCACAAAACTTAGCGCAAGTGACATGGATAGTATCGAGCCAGTCGGTTATTGTGGCCTAAAATTGCGCTAACAACTTCGCTTGTGACTAAAATGGAAAAAAAATAAATGAAGCCATCAAAAACACCAACAGCACGCCCCAAATCCAACCAGAATACATTAAGTGGTTGAACTAAATAGAGCGGGTGTCGTCCGGCGCGCGCGGAATGTTCGCGTTGGAATGCTGACTAAATCACCATACGTTGTTTTTCCGTCAGGGCCGCGGGTCTTGAGACTGAATTAAAGGAGCCATTGGAATTGCTTTGTTTCGCTGTGCTCGGCGGAATGCCTGTGAAGGGAGACGATGGGCGACTGTGTTTTGTTTTATTTTAACAGTCTTTAGGGTTTTATAAGGTTATTGGCGTAGTTGCAGGAATGATTCATGTATTTTATCTGTTTGGGCCAATTTAGGTGCTTGTTGGACAAGAGACTGCTAGAGACAGAATTCAAGGGAGGAGGCTTTCGCCAAGAGGCACACTGAACTCAGAGAGATCTTATAACTCAAGAGACCACAACAAAAGAAAAAAGTAAACAGTTCAGGATAAGAGGCTTGATTGGATGCTTTTTTATGTTTAGATATGCAGGATTATATCAGTTCACCTGGTAGTATGACGCCGTGAGGTGTAGATATGAGTTCAACAGGCACATCCATCACTTATTGGGCTTGCCACCATCACCCTGAGGGCCTGTATAGCCTGCCCTTTCGTGGCCCGCATAAAATATATTTTTTAAATTTGTCGTTTTTATTTTGAATTTGTCCATGTTAGACCGGTTATCTAGCTGGGGAATATACTCGTAGTAGTGCACTTTGTATGCAAAGGTAGGTGCACTTTCATAATCCGATAAGACGGTAGTCTGAGAACACCGGAATGGCTTAACGCTTAACGTGCAGTATGGGCTAGTTCCGGAACCTCGTCAAGAATAGAACCCTCATTATTATTAATCAAATTTCAAATATTAATTATGATACTGTTCTATACTGTGGAAGATTTCTTATCGAATCGATTTTAGGGACCCTATTACCAAGACATCGTCTTCGCCGTCTTATCCAATACAAAAACAATAGAGGAAGATCCCAAGAAGAAGAATAACATATATAAAAATCAAGCATCAGAAAATAAGTAAACTTAATAAATTTTTTCATAGCTTTAAAGCGTCTGTAAGGTAAAACCGCCGACCGCATGTGTCTGGGAGTAATTAATCCTGATTTTTAATGATATTGTGTGAAATATATGTTAAAATCAGCCATCAGAATTTAAGTGAGGTGAGCAGTGTTTCTATGTACCTCCTTGATTGGTTGATATCTGAAAAATGGCCGTCTGGTCAAGGTAGCAACTAGTCATATGATGATAGTACACCCCACCACTACTCAATCGTATATATTTTGTCCATTAGAAAATAAGTGATGTCTGGCAGCTCTGGGATCTTGGACCACAATATTGGTACCCTACGTGCGCGAGCCCAAATCGCACTTGGACGTTTTTTTTTAAAAAATACATCAAGGATATAGTGATCATAATATTGTTATATTATTGTGTCACATTATAGATCAAAAATAACACAACTGACAAAATAAAGCCTTAATTTTTTAAAAGCTTGCTACTGAATGGTTCAGTGGATCCAACACTATCTAAGAATCGAGTTTCAGCACGTATTCCTTGATTTTCGATATTGAATTTGATTTGTGCCTCGAGCTCGGCGTTGAAAACATGAAAAGGAAAGCTGTAGATACTTTTACTTTATACATTTGCTGTACATGTTGTAGCGAGAACGTTGCAAAGGTCAGATGGCTATCGATTCAATGTTAACAAGTGTATTTTGGAATTTGCATTGAAATTGCGGTGTTCGATTGGTTTTCCTCTCGGGATATCAAAGATAATAATATTATATAGTTATAATGTTATGCATACTTTGTTTACCTACTACATAATCATATATTTCTTTAAAAATAACACTTCGTCATCATCTACAGTAGCAAGTACACTCCTCTTGGGTATTTTTCCTTGTTTCCTTGTACCTTACCTTAAAACAATTGAGCCATTTAATACTTACTTTAATAAAATTGTGAAAATTTGAATCCAATCAAAAACATAAATGTGAAATGAGAGCCAAGTTCAATATTATGATAATTGCCTTGGTTGTTGACTTCAACGACAAAAGAAGTGAGATCTAAATGGGTGCCAAGTTCAATGGTCAACCCAGAAATGTATTTATAAGTAACACTATAACATACCTATCATATCTTCTTATAACATAAGATAATGTATGGTGGTAGCCTATGAAGGTCTGTCTTGGCTAGTTTCTATAAACCTACCAACGTATTATTATGTTCGCTCGCTAGTTTCTACCAACAATCCAAATTTTCGACCGACAAATACCAAACTAACCAAGACAACTAACTAGACTACTAACTTACTAACTAAAGAAAACTAGCCAAGACAGACCTTCATAGGCTACCACCATACATTATCTTATGTTATAAGAAGATATGATAGGTATGTTATAGTGTTACTTATAAATAAATTTCAGGGTTGACCATTGAACTTGGCACCCATTTAGATCTCACTTCTTTTGTCGTTGAAGTCAACAACCAAGGCAATTATCATAATATTGAATTTGGCTCTCATTTCACATTTATGTTTTTGATTGGATATCATTACTTTTTGTAGAAAAGTATATATCATCGTAACGCCATGGGTCCTTATTTATACTATTGATGGGCGCTAAATATAAAAATAATAATTAATCCCAGTTAATAAAGTAGGTACCTACCCTAAGTCATAAATATGAAAACCGACTATAAATACCTACTCTTAATTGTAAATAAGTAAGTATGTATACCTAAATATATACTTAGTGCTCTGCCTTCCCCGGTATATAGGCGTGATTAGGCACTAATTAGGTATTTATGTTAAGCGTTCATAATAGAACCTAACCGCAGCAGTGGTCTCCTTTTTCACGGCTTTCAGGGTGAGTGCGACAGGCTCAACATGGTCTATTGTGCCTGTCGACCTCATATGTGGATCTCACTACCGCTTACCATCAGGTGGAGTGAGGTCATCTTGTTAGCCTCTTATAAAAAAAAAAAAATAAAAAAAAAAAACCTAATTATTAAAAAATTGCCAGTTTTTTATTTTTTCCTTTGTATTCATGTAATTACCTATCTGCATACCAAATTTTAACTCTCTAGGTAATTTGGAACTGGGTTAGAATTTTGATCTGTCAGTCAGTCAATGATAAAAATGAGGATTTTTAGACATTAATATCTAAATAACTGTTTGAGATAAGCTTATGAAATTTAGAACACATATTTATCTCGCAAGTCACAATAAATAAATTTGATACGTTTATGTGAAATAATTTTTGATTTATGAGGGGTTCAAAACTGGTTCCAAATGGTTCGTGTAATATTACACACGGTGCGGCTCGCCAGTTCTGTTTCTTGAACTTGACTTGACACGCTACCGCGTGTCTAGATAATAATAATATAAACTTTTATTTCATTGAAAACTTTTCATATATAATAATATAAATATTTGGACTCGAAATAACATTTCAGAGCTTTTTTCAGTTCAATTTTCACATTTTTATAATTGCCTGCCAAAATTGCGTTGTGATTGGTTGATGGATTTGTGCCTTTCATTTCGTAGATGTGTTTGTTTAGTATTTTAATATAAACACAGACTAAAGTAGTTCAAAGTGAAAATGAACAAGCATCCCGGAACACCGGGGGAGTTTCGCGCTCAACTTTCTTATTAAAAATTCGGTTTGAAAACTTTTCGCAGTTAATGGAATTTTAACCACCGCAATGATTAAGTTGCGGGACTGCCTTATACCTTCATAGTTCGGAAAGTTCTGGAATCCGAACAAAAAGTAATATAACGAATCTAGCGAGACTGCTGGCCAGTTTTTTCAGATGCAAACGACACCGGATTGTGGTAACCTATATTTTTATTGGTTGCGCGGAAAGCTATATGTTACGGTCAATGTGAGCAATCGGTAATTATCTATAATCACCGGTAAATATAGATAATTCACGACGCACATGGTAAATGTAGTGAATTATTCAAATTTACTGGTAATTATATAAAACTCCCGCTCGACTGTGGTAAATGTGACATTGCTGACAAATATCACAAGTACTATGCAATTCCAAATGTCACAAATCTCAAATCTCAAACTTTAAGAGTTCCACTGAAAATTCTCTGCCAATTTGCTAATTTTATTTAACTTTTTTTTATTAGATAATATTTTTTTAAAAACCAAACATAAAGTTTGGTTTCAAGATACTTGACTGGTTTATTTTATAACTATCTGTGCCCGTGACTTCGTTCGCGTGGACTACAGGATTATACATACAAAAGTTTTTTCCCAGTAACTCCCGATCCCTTACGAATTTTGCACACCTAGACACGGAACAAACACCGATATTCACCACACAAATATTTGTCCCGAGTGGGAATCGAACCCACGACTCTTGGAATCGCCAGCCTGGGTCACTAACAAAACCATTGTTTCACCGAGCCAGTCAAGTCAGTTTTATTTTATTATTTGCCACATTTACACAAAGGGTATGGTAATTTTATATAATTACCGGTAAATGTGATTAATTCGATAGTTTTCACCACCTTTACCACGAACACTAGTAATTATGCATAGTTACCGGTAATTATACATAATAACCACTCTATCCACTTTTACCGTAACATATATACTCTGCCTACCCCTCTGGGAAAAAGGCTTGATTGTATGTATGTATGTATACTCTACCTTGAACAAAATCACAAAATAGAGGTAATAAACCAAACAGAAGATAAGATTTCAGCAGTAAATCGACAAAGGTAATCAATAGGCGTTTTCGCGTACCTAATAGCTAGGTATCGCCGCTTCTTGTCCGCAATTTATTTTATTTTAGGGGAGTAACTCCCGATAAGTGGGGGCGATCGTGACGTGACTCCCGAGACCGGCGTTTGACGCAGACACCCGACGCCATTTAATCCGGGAAAGGTGTACTTACTGCAGCAAATATCGAACACTCTATATGCAGTGAAGGAATATCTGAGACTTAGCTCAGAGACGTCCTATGACGTTTTATTGTGACGATGATGACGAGTTGCCGCTTTAAAGAATACGAAAGTACCACTTACTTTTAAATAAATAATTATTAAGCTGTTGCATAGCTTTTATCGCGGGCTTTGAGCGCGGCGACCGAACGACGAAATTCCGTAACGAAAAAAACCTCACAATCGTCTAACGTCGTTTCAGTTCGGTAGACTTCGGCACGGTGTTTGTGTGCGTGCGGTTAGACGTATTGTACGACTCTACGAAACTTGCACGAATCGAGACGAGCTGCTCCGAAATCGGACGATGCTATGCAATAGCTTTACCGCGGCAGTCCCCGAGTGCCACACGTCTTTTTTATTATTACAGCAACTATCGAAAACTTTTGAGAAACTCAGAGAATCCCTTAACGTTACTATTGTAAAAATAATCACCGCATTTGGAAATACGGAAAGACGACTTAGAATCAAATAAAGAATTATTCTTTTTCCTAAACATATAAGTATTACTTCGGAGTAAACTCTATGACAATCGTTTATTTATTTGTCTGGTTTTAGTTTATTATTTTAAGAGCCCTTTCGTATGTAATGGTTAAGTTGATAAGACTAAAGCGATAGTATAAATTTTGAAACCTATCCGTCTAGATTTATTCAGCCTATCGTAGTCTCGTTTGCTTTCGTCTTAAAGATAATAGTATGATAAAACAACGCCGAAGGAAAATAACCATTTGACAAGGTATTTGGGTATTTTCTACTGTGATATTAAGAATAGAATAGAATAACAAGCTGGTGAATTGTGTTAAGCCACATTTCATAAAACGTAAGAAATATAATACAGTCACCTTCACCATTTTTGATTAATTTGATACTAAAAGTAATTTTCTCCATTCTAATAAATGTAATCTGTTCGCAAGAGAGCTAATATCGTAGCTGATAATCCACTATGTTTCCAAAGAAGACATTTTTCAAGCATTAGATACAAAGCACCAAGATTGCAGCGAAATCTTTGAAGTCGAAGCTCGGTTTTGATTTAGTACTCCCCCGGGTTAGCGCGGTCGGGATAAATAATATCGGTGCTGGGATGTTTTTATAACGGTTTTTGTATTAGTAGTTTGAGCTGTGGGGATTTATAAATAACACCGTGAAAGGTTATTTGAAATTTTCTAATACTATATCTGGAATGAAGTAGGACAGCTGCGCACACATAAAATATCAATCAGCAGGTCGTTGTGTGTTTTGAGTCCAATCAAGTGTTAAATATGTAAATGTTATTTTATTGTGCTACTTTTGCAATTTATATTTAATTTTTCTTTTATTAATTATATTAAGTAATATACTGGTAAACCTAAGTTTCTTCAAGACAAAGTTAACTTAAGTTGCACTCAGTTTTTACCAAAAAATCAGGATAACCAAAGTTTTGTGGGTAAAGTCCGAATATTTATTTATAATCGGCGTTTATTCTTTCTTCTAGCATTACTAACTACTTGTTGTTTAAACGTATTGATAAATGAATAGCGAATAATTAGTGAAATGGCACGTATAATCAGAGTATACAAAAGCTTTAATTACCAATCCTTTTAAAAAACATTACAGGCCAATTATCAACCGATTGCCGGTGTTTTTCACTCACACTTGCAAAGTGACTATTAAAAAGCTCGCCGTTTTGTCCCCGCTTAATTGCGCGTTGTAGTTTGACCAACGGGACCAGCAGTAACTCCGAAGTCGGATGAAATTTGCCTAATCCGGCTGCAGCCAGCTAAATTCTCTGCTCACGTCTCCCCCTCATTAGGAGACAAGTTTAACAGCAATTATCTGAAGCGGCACACTCGAGGGTCATATTTTCAAGAGCGTAAATTCATTTTGTATGCATAAAGTTGCATAAGTTCGTAAGCACCTTGCTTGTAAGACAGGTCGCGCGGGTGTTTTTAAGCACCGCTCAAGCTTAGCGTGGAAATTTATTATTTATCTTAATGCAATGCTGCTCCTAGCTTCTGGGGATTTAGGATGTGAGATTCGTACGCAAACATTTGAACTGTGATTTGTAATTGCGTGTAATTTAACTGCACTAGTTAAGTTGGCTCTGTTGTGACTATTTCGTTTAACTTTTTAACTGGCATAACTGTTTTAAATTTTCATTGGTTTAGGACTTTTTGTCAAGTTAATAAGGGATAGAATTTGTTGGGAATATATCTCTCTCTGTCTGCTAAAGGGTAAAAGCTTTGAGATAAAACTACTTGTTGAAGTAGGTAAGTGTGCTTTTATAAATTTTTACATACTTATACTATACTAGTGTAAGGTCATCGCATCCTATGACTATGTTTATATAAATATTATCATATTCTGATTTATAATAATTATTGCAAATGACGAGTATCGAGTAACTGTTAAGTTTTGTCACTAGTATTAGTGACTGTTATTTTTGATTCCTTGGTCTGTCCGATTTGACGTTTATAATTTTTACTCGTGCTCATACTCGTCACTTATTGCCAAACTGTTTAAAACGTAGTGATTATATTCTCTTTGGAGCTGTTGAACGGAATGGACGTCTGTAGAAAAATATCTGAATTACATCCGAGAATATCTGAGCAATCATCGTTTTATTTCTGAGTTAAAGCCTATCCTTTCACTAGTAATATACGTCCGTCTGATATAGTTATATAGACACGGTTAACCTTGAACAATAAAACATAACCCTCCTTAGGGCACAGTCAGCGTAAAGTTACAGAAAGTGCGGATAAAAATAGAAAAAGAAGAAACCAATAACTAGATTTAATTGAAATTGGTTGTTCAATAAGTACTGTAATGTAAAAACACATTTCAAGGTGAAAAAAAGTTAAATCAAAAAAATATGTCAAAAAAGAAAACTTACATAATATTTAATGTAAAGCAAACATAATTTGCGGCTTATAGGTTTTACCCACTTATATAAGGAAATTGCGCAATGATTTCACACGTCCCACTTTCATACAATTTGCCCGGAACATTTCCCGTCGCCCGTATTTTCATGTGGCGCGCATTTCGTATTTAATTTGTCACTGAGTGACGTTCGTGTTATGAGTTTGTAAAAATAGTTTTGTATGCAATATTAAACTGTGAATTTCTATGTCAAAACTTTCGGGGATGCTTTGGCAACTCGTACAGAAAAAGCTCTGGCAAATTATGCGGTTATTAGGCGTGTGATTTTGTGGTGTTCTGTAAAAAAAAACGGAATTAAAAATTATAAATATTTTTTTATTTGCACCAGTTCAATTAAAACACTAAATTATTAAAATTATTGTTTGAAAATGAGCTTTTCATACTTATAATCTTAGTTCAATTAAATTCCCCTTCCCTCTTTCTTCTTATCTCTTATTTATGTCCAAATATATGAGGGATAAAGAGACCATAACGGGCCCATACCATAGCAAAGTTATAAATTGGTTCAAAACTATTTAAGCTATGATTTTTTTCTTAGGCCCAATTAGATTAGCAATAAAAAACTGAGTCACTTGACCCCAAACCGCAATAATTAACGGTAACACTTCAATTCCTACTATTGCCATAAAACCGGTAGCAACTTAGACGTAACATCTAACAGCTCGTTATAAACAATAGCGCTCGCTAATGAAGCCCAAGTCCGCTGCATAGAGAGGTGATAACGCGCTAAGTAACACGTTACAGTTGGCTACAACGTTATCGAGTTGCTAGGAGCGCGTTATCGGCGCGTTTCCTGTGACCGTCAACTGCTGTTGTATTGTACTCACCGCGGGGAAGATTAGCGAACCGGTCACAATGCACGGTGAAGGGTTAGTTGTGGATGGATGTACTGCACTAGAAATAGAATAGGGGTTGGCCGTTACACGGAGGCGGGCGCGGGTTAATAGAAAAAATCCCCGCGAATGGGTCGATATTGTACGAGATTCGATCTGACTCGGTGGAATAGTGGTTGACCCAGGCGTACTAACTACGGTTCCAAGAGTCGTGGCTTCGATTTCTACCCGGGAAAAATATTTGTGTGACGTACATCGGTGTTTGTTCCGTGTCTGGGTGTGTTATTAAATATATTTACATCTGATCTCCGTAAAACAAGTGCTTAACCTACTTACCACGAGATCAGATCGATGTATGTGATGATGTGTTATATTTATTTATTTATCTCGTTATCATACGTGTTGACGTATGTGAAGCAGTAAGATTTGCTAAGTAAAGATACAAGTCATGGTAAAGACCACATTGTTGATGAGATAATCACAATCTTCATTGTGAGGGGTTGGGGAAGTAAGTTTCATAATGAGGGACGGAAGATAAAAGCAAAGTTCTTTTTAAACAAACCAATCACGATGTCAGCTCTCAAACTATAGCCTCATTGATAGACAGAATGTAATAAAAAATAATCTGTTTAAATGTAGCGTCTCTTTTTTAGGCTCTGCATATGAAATTTACAACATTTAAGTATTCATATTTGTTCTTAGTAAGCTGAATCACTAAACCTTTTTTTCCCCTAACTGATGACATCGATGATGGCTTGGAGTAGCGTCATCATCACCGTACTTGCGGGGGAGCGGATGGTTCTCACCCCTAAACCGTGACGGTTTATTGATTCAGCTTACTGAACTCTACCTACTCGTACACACGCTATGTTCTTCAAACAGTCCACCAGCATGTATCAAATGTTAAAGCATCATATAACGACGTAATTCGCCGGCCATGGCCCGCCCCTCCCCACACGCTAAACACTTCCCTTGCACAATAAACAAGAGATGCCCGCCTTATCTCGGACTATAAATAGTTCGCCGCGGCTATTTAAACTAAATCCATTCAAATGCGCGACTTGAATTTGCACTAAAAGTCCTGAAACATGTACTTGGTTGACATGTTAATCATCTAAGCATGTGGACGAAAGCTTTTATTTCAAGTTACATTTTAAAATCTATCTAACTAGGCCCATTGTAAGAAAACTGAGGCTATCTTTCATTAGTAAATAAGGTGTGATCGAGATCACATACTGCGCAGCAGATATAGAGCATAAGTGTGTGCGCAAACACGAGTGCAAAGTGCACTTGCACTTTCACTCTCACTTCCCATACTCTCGTAGTAGGGTATCTCACCTAACTGTCAGAGTAAGAGCATTCATTAATTTATAATCATAATCTCATAATATTATCATTAATTATAATCTCATAATTTCTTATTTAGGACTTTTTATACCAAAAATATCGATAAATTGTCCTCCCCTTTAAATAAGGTATTTATTGTCAGATGTCTTACTCTCCTACCTAACTACTAACTACCCTCCATATAGGTTAACTTTGTAATACTAGTGGTGTGTTTACCCAAAAAAAACACCCACATCCTTACTAGTACTGGCAGGAAGTGATCTCTGCCTACTCCTCTGGGAAGGAGACGTGATTTTATGAATGTATGTCTGTATCCTTATTTATTCTTACTGATTATAAATTCGAAAGTTACTCTGTTAATCAGTATGTCTGTCACGTTCACGCTAAAACTATCGAACTGATTTTGGAAAAAAAAATGCTTCTTCCATTTAATTTTCTTAGAACAAGTATTAAAAAAGTGTTTTTACGCGATAAACTGAATCTCGAAGAAAGGTCAGATTAGAAGTATTCCTAATCGACGAACATGCATGAAGAGATTGATGGATGTGAAAGAAGCGAAAGTGGTGTGCCAGGTCCGTAGCACATGGCAAGAATCAAACTCTACCTACCTCTTTAAAAAAGGCGTAACTTTAAGTATGTATGTATGTTGAAACTTAATAACACGAACATAATCCAGAGGGCCTACCATGAGTTGGCTATCGTAAACTTTCGTACGTTAAAAACCTATCGAGTTGTTTTTTCGTATGGCCGATTGTACTTCTTCGCGTAACCACCAGCCGGCGCTGTACATGTTTTTCATAGACATATTTACGTAGGCGATATCGAGCGCGTAAGTTTTAAACTCATGGTAGCCCCACTGGTCGGAAAGCTACAAACACTGTACGTGTTTGTAACTCAGCAACACACAAAACCATACTTCTCCATTCGAAAAGTAAATAAGGCAGTAGATACATTCGCATCGTGTATCAAACCGCCTGAAGGCGGACTGTAAAATAGGCGAAGATTTACCGTCAGTCCAGAACAAGCTCACTATACAATGAAACTTAAGCCCAGCGATCCGTCGCAACCTGCATAATAGTTCCTTCACACCGTGCCGAGCTACGTTAATGTAATTTAACTGCATTTAAATTTATGGACTGTGAAATTAGCGGTAATAGCGATTATTATAATTCAGTTTAATATCGAAGTTCTTGCATCATGAACGAGCGCGTTTACTGTATAATAAATAAGGTGATGTATAATCATTAAACCATTGAATCTCATATGTGAACCATATACGGTTAGATTGACAGTTTCCAATAATAGTATAGCCTTGTATAACAGATTTCCATCCACCGTCATACGCATTTGTATAAGGCGTCCGACCGATTTCAGCCATGGCGGCCGATCTCAATTGAGATCAGCCAAGTGCGCAGGACATATAGTGCACAAGTGTGCGCGCAAACACAAGTGCACTCTCTATTCCCTTACTCTCATAATTCGGTGAGACGGCAATCCGACATGACCGATGAAAGATCGGGTGCAGGACCACCGGCTTAACGTGCTTTCCGAGGCACGGGCGTTCAACCGCCAACTTCCTAACTCATTACCGAAAAACTTACACAAATTTTGCCCGACCCCCGGACTCGAACCGGGGGACCTCTCGGTCCTAACGCAGTACTTGCTACCAATAGACCAACGAGGCAGTTGTATACTAACATATTGACCATATTTTATAATATTTGTGTTTCAGTACCGTGTGATAGAAGGACTAAAACTATAAAGATGATGCTCTGGCTTCCTCAAGCATTATTCAATCTGATTCTAGGAAGTTACGGCGGTAGTCGTATTTTTATTTTGATCTTTTTAAATAATTTTAAACACAACAGCATTTTGATATTTTTACCATCGAAGAGATCCTATTTTATATGTTTTGTGTGAATAAACGTAGTCTATGGATAGATATGTCTAGACACATCATTAGCAAAAAAAGACAGTTTAGGCCCTGAAGATCGAATAGCGAAAAATACTTTAAAATTACGAAGCTTTTCTCGATTTTCACAATTCTAACAGACCCATATAAAATACATAAATGCAGAACTACATCGCGCTTTGAGAATTTGATTCCTAATTTTACACTGGGCTTATTATTATCAAGCAAAGTATTCCTAATCAATGAATAAGAAATCTGCTGTACATGTGATTTAAAGCTGTATTTTTTTTTTCTAAGTGTTCTACCGCTTCTTGACTGCTGTAACTAAGATGAAACGTTACACTTCAAATTATGTAGTGTCCAAACATATCCCCCACTTTAAAGTGTGAGCTCGATACAAAGTATACGTTTAGAGACAAACGAAAACTCCACTCCAGTCTCTCGAGTAAAATACCGCGTAATAATTTAATACTAGCAAAATATTCGTATCCATACGAATATCTGTTTAACGGCCACCGCGAAAGAATTCATTTTTCTTTGACGCGATACTGTCTCATCACTTTCTACAGAGAGCCTTTGTATGCGGCTCTCCTCGCTAAGTACATTATGTAAATGTAATACTGGAGGCAGGACCGTACTCGTACGCTGTAGATAACCACACCCATATTATTAAACGTAGAGTAGACAAACACGTTGGCTCGCGTTCACAAATCACCAGTATCTGAAATTAAACTGTAAGATCTGTGACACTCTCTGGCGCGGCGACGGTCGCTCCGAGACTCGTCGATCAATGCAGCAGGAGCGTTTGTGCTCACCCGAACTAGAAAAGTAAATTGGAAATGAGCAAAATGTGATCGAAAAATACTTGAATCTTGTCAGCTTACAATACAGAATTTTTTTTTGTTATAATACTGTTTTAAAGTAGAATCTAATGGTATTTTTTATCCACCTGTCCAATTAAGGAATCGTATAAAATGTTCGAAAGAAAATATGAAGTAACAAATTTTAGACGTTGCTGTAATTAATAAGAAAATTCTTACCACTATTTCTTATTATACTAACTTGAGAAGAATGGGTATGCTGAATACAGTTTGATAGTTGTTTTTCTTGGGTCAAAGTTTCTTGTAAAAATGCATTTTCCTCTTAAATTGTCAGTGCTAAGATCACGATTCTCTGTCCAATGTAGATGAGAAACATTTGCATAAATTATCTAAGAAAAAGTTCACTCATGAAACTAAGTTATGGCTCAGCAGACGAAATGTACAAAGATTTATGATTTCATGTGTTGTAGTTATATTGTGAAGTAAGAGTTACTTCAAAGTTCTAATAATATTGTAGGTATTTCAAATATTAAAGTAAGTATGAAAATCGTAAGAAAATAGAAATATTTTAAATAAACGGTAGGTATTAATACGGTAGATCAAACTTATTAATTTATTGTTTGTAACCTTCATACAACCGATCACTTTCAAAATCATTAACACTTAACTTTTCATAATTCTCTTAAACAAAAAATATATAAGTGTATTTTATCTATAAGCTACCATCTTATATCAAAATATAATAAAACGAAAATGGTAGAACAAAGAACAAAAATGAATAATTTTTCCATTGTCAACGTATTCGCCACTCTAACTGCTACAAAATTAAAAAACAAGACTGATGTAAAACAAACAAAAACGGAAAACATCGTCACACAAAACGAGACGTCTAGACAACGCTAGTTTAAAAATCAATTTCTTTATTTATCCAGACCGTTCCAACAGGAATATCTCAGCAAATATCTATTAGAATCTAGGTTTTACGTGATGCAGTCAGTTTTTAATTTAGAGAGGCTTAAAAGGACGATCCCCGTCGGGTAGGGGATTAAAACTTGTGCATAAAAGTACTTGAAGCTATCCCTATAAATGTATTTCTTTGAAAATGCAGAACTAGCAACGGGACGAAAATATTTCAAGCTGATTAAAGATTTCCAATCACGGTAAAGATGTCTTGTAAGAACTTGATATTATTAGGGACCTATTGTTTTAGTTCACAAAGGATTTATAAAATCAATTAACCAGAAATAGGCATGTACTTATAATGTTTTTTTACAAGAACTGACGATTTGAAAATATTTTGTTCGCTGTGAGAGAAAATGCTTCACTAATTTTAGAGCATGTCCAAATTTTGCGATCAAAGCACTTGTCATGCAAACAAAATAGTTGATTCTACAAAAAGTACTCTCTTTTAGCTCCAAACTCTTGCGCATACGGCGTCGCTAAACGGTGTAGGTTTTATCACAATGTTTTCCTCCAGTGCCGGAGCGCGGGCCAAGTTTTAATAGACAGTACTTAAGTTGTGTAAAACTCATTGGCACCAGCAGCGGCTCGGATGGAGGCACGTTGCCGCGCGTGTGAAGTTTTTCGCTAATAAGAATATGCGTTTGGCAGTTTGTTCGGACTAGTACATATGCTAAAACTTCTAAGCGTCGCTCTGGATTTTTATAAGTTTTCTTATAAGTCCAAACTGATAATTTTTTTTATAACTAGTATTATTATCACAATAATTAGCGGAGATATGCGCAATCATAGATTATGAAACGAGCAAATTGTGAATCTTACTTATCTAAGAACTCGGAATTATTATGATATGTTTAATCAAGTCAAGGTTGTTGTATGGGAGCCCTCCATAAATATTGTGTTGTAATATTGATAGTAACCTACCTATATACATTAAATGTTCAGAAATGATCAACAGTCAAGTCAAGACAGAAGTGAAACAACAAGACAGAGTTGGTAACAAACAGACGGACAGATTGTGAAACTTTAATCACGGTCCCGTTTTTACAATTTGGGTACGGAACTCCAAAAACTAACTATGCCAAAAACAACATAACGCTATTTATACCAATCAAAACAAAAGATAGTGGAAGCACATTAGCATATCTACTTTAAACTAAAAGGGCAATTTGGGCTACCGACGAAATTAACCATTAACGTATTCATCCACCCTACAAATTCTATGAATAACTTATTTAGTAACAATATTTTCTAAACTTATGATAAAATTTTCAAATTGAAAGCGCAAAGATCTAAGTCAATAATGCAAATGAGGTGCGAAATTTTGCATAAATAATCCGAATAAAAACCATCGGCCTGTGATTAGATTTCGCGATGGAAGTTTAACTTCAAAGACGATTTCTCGATTCAACGGCTGACTCGATGGCGAATCGGATAGTACCCCTGTCTCTGTGCCAAGAGTCGTGGGCTTCGACTCCAGACAAATATTAGTGTGATGAACATCAGTGTTTATTCCATGTCTGGGTGTGTTACTTATATCTGTGTGTACCACTGTTGTTACTGATATCCGTTTCACAAATGGTGTTAGAGAACTTTCTTAATCGAAATAATGTTTCATAAGTAATATTAAGATTTGAAATAAAGCGCTGTATAGAGCTCGAAACGTCGGGTCTCTCAATAATATGTTTAGAATAAAACAATATAGGTGATTTTAATATAGAAAATTATTTCAAATGTGTAGTGTTCGTGCAAATAATAGACAATACTAATGATGTTGGGATTTTTTAGTTCATCGACATTTTCCCAATCAAGACGGCATAGTTAAACATCGATACAAGTGGAACCGAACAAACGGCAACTTAAGACGAACGCAATTATGTATGTATGAGGATGGCGGATCGATACTTTTTCTTTTGGTTGAAACTTTGCTATAAATCCTTGGGATCGGATCGTCGACAAGTTTTAATTTAAAACGACTTACCGCTCGATTGCCGATCGTGGCGTAGATTAAACTTGCTCAGACGGATGTTCCGGCTACCTGTGCGAAGATCAAAGGGAGCGTAAATAAAGAAAGGTGAGTACAAACTTTCACTTCGCCTACGTTTATTAATTCGGTGTATCTCTCGGAGTTTGCTTTAATTTCCGCTTAACGCGGAAGACTCTTCGGGTTTTGCCATTTGTTTGGGTCTTGAGATGTTTGAAACAACTTTGTATCCGATAGTAATAGAACTAGGCTTGTGTGAGTGGTTTACTGTTCTGGTAAGGTTTTGGTCATTAGAGTACAGGAAAGAGATCTAGTTACTACATAGGTGTCCGTTATATTGGTTGTTACTTGGTTTAGTGTTAGAGAGTCTAGTTAATGGAAGTTCTATTGTTTTTGATTTTTTGTATTTAAAAGGAAAATTTTGGAATTAAATAGTGTTATTTTATTCATAATTGTCTAAATATTTAAAAGTTCCTATCAAGATTTTGCATTATAATGCCTTGCATAGACTTGTAAATTATTTCCCTGCCTGTTACCTTAGTTCAAAATATTATCTTTTTCAAAAGAATTCTTATGAAAGCCCCCGGGATAATATAATACGCGCGGATAATAATTTTCATTTTCTTCAATTAACCATGTCGGTGCACTTACAAGAATTTATTATTTAAATTAAGGTGTTCAAACAAAATGGGCCTATTTAAACAAACCGTGGACAGAAAATTATACAAGCCACCAACGTTTATGAAATGACAAGGCGGGGGGAGTTATGTACGCAATTTTACAGGCGTGTCTTACAAGCTGGGGTATCAGAAAATGTAAACATTGAAACTAATTACGCTGGACGGAGCATGGAAGCAAAGCTTTTTGGTAGAGTTTCTACTCTCAAAATGTTTATGCAGACGAATTATTTATAAGTACTAAAATTTTGTTCATTATTACTATCTTGCCAAATATATTATAATTACTAACTTATTATTTTCACTGCCATTGCATCTTACTTTTTGTTGTTCCTGTATTTTCTTGCCTCATTATGGTCATTTTCTTCTACAACCTTTTCGTTCCTTCGGAAAGATCTTCGTTTTGCTCTCTTGTATTCTTAACAGTACTTTGATATTCTACTTTGTGAAGACGAGAGAGGAATACAATAAATTTATTTTAATTTTACAAGTGAATAATTCATGTCGCGCCCGCCAACCTGCAGTAATTAAGCTAACACGGGCTTTTTACTTGAAACCAAATAGCGAAAAAGGAAATAACGGACTCTGCTTCCTTTGCTTCCTTACTATAGCGTGTTAGTAGTAAAAGTTGCGAGCAAATTAGCGTACAAAAATCCTATCCGGGAAACATGTAGTATTAAAACTCTTTGCGTGTAGCAAGTACCTAGTTACTTTGTTTTTTAATTGTATGGAAATTTGCAAAGGTTTTTGATAATTACTACTAGTACTAGTTACTATGATTAACATCACTATGATTTGACTAGCTCGGTGGAACACTGGTTAGTGACTCTGACTGTCGGTTTCAAGAGCCGTGGGTACGATTCCCACTCGGGACAAATATTTGTGTGATGAACATTGGTATTTGGTTCGTAGGTGTGATTATGTATTGACTTCTGTATTCTACACTAATATTATAAAGAGGAAATATTTGTATTTTTGTATGTTTGTAATGAATAAACTCAAAAACTACTGGACCGATTGCAATAATTTTTACACCATTAGAAAGCTGCATTATTCAGAAGTAACATAGGCTATATTTTATCCCGGTACGGGAAGTAGTTCCCTCGGGACGCGGGTGAAACCGCGTGAAACAGCTAGTTATAAATATATATGCACGTATATCAGTGTCTGTCACCCAAGTATAAGCTCTGCTTAGTTTGGGGTCAGGTGACCGTGTGTAGAAATGTCTCAGGTATTTATTTGTGAAGTCAGTAAAAAAAACTTTTTGAAGGATACATATGAAATTTAAGAAGATTTGCTTTATGTTAAAGAAGCGAAGTTTCTTTGAGCAAATAATATTATCTTCTGCATAGGAGTAAACTGTCGTACTGACCATTTACAGAAGTATAACGTGTAATATTCACTCAGTTGGGTAAAGCTCCAAATATATGTCGTCTTCCAATTTAGTACTAGCACGCTGCTAAATAACCGATGTTACAGTTTATATACACTTTAATGAAGTGGGCACTGTAACTTACTTTGCATTATTTCCCGGTTAATTTATGCCAGGGATATTAACAGTAAATTGAGGAGATTCCTAAACGAGAGGTCGACTCTGAAATATTTAGTTTCCAAATGATGTGAAATGTGCCGTTAATTATTAACTAATTGGATGGACTATTAACTAAAAGTAAAGGATGACAGCAAAATATTTTAATTAATTTTAACTTAACGTAATATTATAAAGCTGAAGAGTTTGCTTGTTTATTTGGTTTGAATAAAAAAAAAGATTGGTGTTGGATAGACCATTTTTCGAGGAAGATTTTTTACTACATCACGCTGCGACCAATAGGAGTGAAGAAACCGTGGAAAATGTGTAAAAACGAGAAAAACATTCATGGTTGTGGGCTTTCATTGCGTACGCTGCAAAAACATTTCAAGATACACAAACATATGTATGAAAATTTTTTTTCACGTATACTATAGATTGATAAACAAAAAATGCTACCGAAAGTCTTTTTTTCACGCGGATGAAGTCGCTGGCATAGCTAGTCTAACGTTTTTATTTATATTTGATTAAATACGCATAATTCTTTAACTGCTATTCTACACTAAACATTTTACTTCACGAACTCTTGTTTCGAATTTGAGAACACAGTGAGTGGTAATGGCCGGGTTTTAAACCTTAAACACTCAGCCATCGATGCTATTGTGTACCTATACCATTATTTTTTCTGATATCTTTAACGTTAAGGCTTGAGCAACTAACTTCGGAATCGGAACAGCGCATGTGATGTTGCAAACATCGTATTAGATATTTACTTCCTTTTACTGAACTTCGGATAACAGATATGTAACTTTGATAAATATGAGACTGCTTCGTATCGTTGGTCTGTATATTGGTAGCAAGCGCTGCGTAAGGACCGAAAGGTCCAAGGATTGAGTCCGCGGTCGGGCAAAATTTGTGTGATTTTTTCTTTAATGAAATTACTCGGCCCGGAGTTAGGAAGTTGGCGGATGAACACCCGTGCCTCGAAAAGTGCGTTAAGTTGGTGGTCCTGCACCCGATCTCCTATCGGCCATGTCGGATTGCCGTCTCACCAAGTTATGAGAGTAAGGGAATAAAGAGTGCGCTTAACACTTGTATAATGCACACTTGGCTAATCTCAATTCAGATCGGCCGCCATGGCTGAAATCGATCGGACGCCTTAAATCTGAAACCAAAGAAACGCAAAAGTTTGTCCGATGATTTTAATGCATTACTGTTGCGCCCGCAGGCCAGGAGGTGTGACAATCTTTGCAGGACGGCTGGTAGGAGCTGGATGCGAGTGGCCGAAGATAGAGAGAAGTGGCGTGCTGTTGGAGAGGCCTATGTCCGGCAGGGGACAGGGATGGGCTGATGATGATGACTGTTGCGTTTAGGACCGCGTAACGTTGCTTCAAATTTAAAACCGCCGTCTAGAAAGCATTTTGAGCACAAAAGTTGCATTTTACGCTAAAAAGCAGAGTTGGAGGAGTTTATTATAATGGAGCATAATTAGGTTAGCTCGTACAATGAACGCTGCAATTACATTACCTACGTTACTCGTACACTTTTAATTGGATTTATGTGGTAATACACCGAAATAGTTTCTGTTGCAGTATTCTATTGGTGCATGGTGCAGTGGAATAGTTTTATTTGATTATTTTTAATGTCGTCTTAGATAATATTAAACTAAGCAGAGATTGTTGGGCGTCCGAGTCTGATATATTTATAAATACATACTTAAATTTATAATCACACCCAGACGCAGTGGTCACCCTGGTTTGGGGCCCCAGCAGTGGGGACGTATATGAGCTGATGATGATGATGATGAGACGCGGTACAAGCACCAATGTTTGTCCTGAATCGAACCCACGTCTCTTGGAACCGCCAGCCTGGGTCACTAACCACTGTTCCACCGAGCCAGTCGTAAGTCAAATACATCTTTACTAATATTATAAACGTGAAAGTTTGTGAAGTGGTTATGGATGGATGGATGGATGTTTGTTACTCTTTCGCGCTCAAACGACTGAACCGAAAATTAGTTTGGGAGAACTTTTACGTGTTTATAGATTTTTATAAAACTTGGTATAGATGGGTGATTAGGCTTGCGGGGACAATGGGAATACACGGTCAGTTTCTACAATCAAAATACATCTACCATCAGATTTTACGCAGACGAAATCGTGGGCGTCCTCTAGTAGTCAACATAAAAGAAAGGTACCGGTCTATTTCGCGTCAATTTCGCAAGCTGTGAACTTTTTCGTAAACCATCTGGAGCTATTTTAAATGTCCTGATTCCACTCGCCGTTGAAAGCCCCTACTTCTGGATGAGAGCTACATAATTTTTGTTGCGCAGGAAATTTCTGGTGCCAGCTAAAAGGGTTTTGAGAAGTTATGGACACGGAGTAATTGAGGATCGTTCGTTTTTCGTCTTATACGTCAATATTTTGTACATAGACCTTTATAAGCTATAAACAAATTGACAATTTGAAGTAAAACTAATTTTGCGGATTAAGTTTTATTCAAACCGTAGCTTTATTTCAAACGTAAAGTGTTCGCGCAAATTATAAACAATACTGAATAATACAATTACAAAAAAAAAATTGTTAATATCTACTTGATTAGTTTTTAAAAGTAGGTACAATAATTATATGTTACCGGTCATATATTGTTCTAATCTATAATCTTAATTTAGTATTTCAATAAGTTATTGTATAAAAACAAAGCAATTCTTCATTATTCTTTCATATTCCTTCCACAGTTTAATACTGTTATGAATAATAATATCTTCCGATAACGTTTAAAACGAGACTAATATTGGATGGTTCTCATTAAGAGGGAAATTGAAACGATGATGAGCTTCATCTACAATTAGCATGAACTATGTGTATTAACCCTCGACTCGTCGCGTGGGGTCTTTCAAAGCCAAGGTCTTAGACAATTGCAAAATATGTACGTTTAGAATTAGTTTGCAGATCCGTTACTTTAGGTAGCCTCCTAAAGGATTACAGCTTGTAATCCCGCCATCGCAACTTAGCTTGGGCGTGTATGTTCTGAGATATGACAGTGTGTTTCTGCGCAAGGCTCTGAAAGACCCCACGCGACGAAGGACGTAAGTAAACTTTTACTACTGACCTAATGGATTTTTATTATTTTATTGTTTATATTTATGTTTTATTGTTATATAATATATATTATAACAGTAAAACATGGATGACAGACAAAATCAACGTATTTTAATATAGTTAGAAGAAGAAGATCAGGAAATTGTTGGTGGTGATGTGAATGTTGATTATCCGGAAGAAGTGAGTGAATATGATACAGACTCTGAGCAGGAAATTGAGGAAAGTGGTCTTCTTGAGCAGGACTATCCTTAGGTTGTGTCAGATAGTGACGAAGATGATTAGTAACCTATTCACTGGCTCGAGTTTATCGCCGTTGGGCACTGCGACTTCTATTTATTTTCCTCGACGTTGATGCCCCGAATGCTCATATTATACAGGACACTTCCAACCCATCAAACAGACGTCCAGGAAGCGGAATGTTTTTTAAAAAACAATAAGTATATGAAATGTATCGTCAAGAATGGCAATCACGAGCAACTGTGCCGACGTTACCTCATGATTTGAAACTTTGAGTACGATGGTTTACTATACATCTCCTCTTCGGGACTCTTCTCCTGATGATGCTAAGGTTACACCTATATGTGTTACAAAGCGTTGCATTCACTGTCCAAGATGTACAGATATGAAATATACATGGATTTTTTTATAATTACATAGGAAATATTTGACCAACCATACCAACGCCATATATACTGATTGTATCCAAAGGAATGATTAGGTAGTACACTTAGTTCTAAGAAGTATATATTTTTTTGCTATCGTTTTAGTTAATTTATATTTTAATTCATTATTTAGATCATTAATATTAAATTTATCATAAAAAAAGTCTTGTAGTCCTTTGGTTTTTTATTATAAGTTAACTTAAAGATTAACAAGTAAAATTAGAAGGAAAAATTAAACTTCTATTTCTTTGAATATTTTTAAATGTAAATAAATATCTGTATTGCAATATATTTACTTTTTTAATTTAATGTATTCCTGTTCAAATGCAAAACATTATAATTATTTCAAAAACTTATGATTCAATACCAATTAATTGCTTTTTATTTTTGGGGTCGCTACAGACCCCATGCGACCGTTCATGTGATAAAAGTGACGCGACGGACGGAGGGTTAATATAGCTTTAAAGGTACCTTTATAATTTGCACATGGTAAGTATATTAAAACGTATTATAATAATGTATAAAGATGAGCGTTGATAACATCATTCGCTATTTCAAAATGGTCCGTTTTCAACTATCAAAAATTGATTCAATCCTTTCAAAAGTTCCGCAAGGTCTCTTGAATAAACAATAGCTTGTTACCTTATTCTGAACTTACTCGACAGTTCTTGGCCATAGTTGATTTTGAGCTTTATTACCACGTAGCAAGGGATTGAAGTATCAAACAAATCTGTCTAAAGGCTACAAACAAGAGTCCTTTCGAGGAAACGACGCCAATGTTTGAACAGAAATGGAAATTTTGTGTTCGAATCTCGTAACCGCGAGAGTACTACACACAGTGGCAACCGTTTGATGTTGGAATTCGATCCTCAAAAACTGCGATTTCAATGCAATGAAAAAGGTCTTTCAATTTTGAATAAAACTCTTTCATATACGTGATGGAACGCAGTTTGTGTCATCCTACGTTAATAGATACCTGGAAGGCAGGAAGTTATCTCTGCCTACGTCTCTGGAAAAAAGGCGTAATTTTATGTATGTATGTTTATATTTTTTTCAAATTTGTAGGTTATTAATTAAAACTAAGGGCTCGTCAAAGTCATTTTGTAAATTTATTATTAAAAGGTCGATAATATTTTCGAACCTACTATCGCGATACCAGTAATTATTTTCACATAATGGCGGTATTGTGCGAGCGGAGCGGGTCAGCCCGCCCGGCCAGGGAGACCCGTAGAAACGGAGGCCCTTCCGTCTGGCGGACTGGCCAACTCGGACCGGCACAGCTCAATACCAATGCGAGACTCCACGCCTTGTCTCGTTGTTGCCGCAGCAGTGGTCTACTCTTTAAGCGGGCTTTCAGGGTGAGTGCGACAGGTTCAATATAGTCTATTGTGCCTGTCGACCTCATATTTGGATCTCACTACCTTGAATTTTCAATTAGTATCCCGTAGCCTCCGCAATTTTTTTGGCAATATTCGCATCAATCTTAAACTCAAAACATTATCTTAGTCTGCTTTTCTATTATTAAAAGATTTGGCCACAATTTTATTATTAAATACAAAACTAAAACCCAACTACGACAAAAAACGACGCTGAAAAAGTATAAAACAAGACTTTTAGAACACTGAACTGAACAAAGTTGCTTATGTAGTTCCAAGTAAATGGACACAGTAGACTCTACCAAAATGCTTATGTTGAAAATTGACAATAATGTCATACAATACTATTTTGAAGTATGCAATATTCACTATGTAGAGATAGGTTTTCATGTTTGGAAAACCGCAGTCACACGTTGTCAAAGTGCTACGGTAGGTAGGTACTTGTGTATGGAACGTGTGACTACGCCTTTCCAAACATGAAAACTTATCTCTACATAGTAAATATTGCATACTTCAAAATAGTATTGTATGACATTATTGTCAATTTTCAACATAAGCATTTTGGTAGAGTCTACTGTGTCCATTTACTTGGAACTACATAAGCAACTTTGTTCAGTTCAGTGTTCTAAAAGTCTTGTTTTATACTTTTTCAGCGTCGTTTTTTGTCGTAGTTGGGTTTTAGTTTTTAACTTTTGTTATTTGTACTATTTTGGTGTTAAAGTGTATTTGTGGCGCATAATATTATCAAAAGTTAAATTGATGAATGGTACTGCAGTGGTCTTATTCTGTTAAGTAGTAAAGAAGCTATGAACGAAAAGATGTGAACTATATGCAATCAGTCCATGAATATACGTAAAGTCACATGCAAATGCTAGTAATATATATATATTTAAAATGTACAAGTAAAGCGCTTTCCAATGATACCAAACACGGCGTATTTATCTTAACTTTATTTTTTACTCTGTATGTTTTGTCCGCTAGTGGGCGCCACATTAGATTTTGTGAAACCCTATATAGCCTATAACCAGCGGACAATTAAGACGCTTCTAATGATATGTCATTTGTCGAATTCTGACAAGCAATTTAGAAGTTATGTGGAAACAGATGAACATACATACATACATACATACATACATACATACATAGCCTGTCAAAATCATAACCCTCCTTTTGCTTTGCCGTAGTCGGGTAAAAATATTCGGCCTTTAAAATAAAGGTCGTGCTATCCCATGGTTTCATATCACGAGACAAAGCACGACCCATCTTTCAATATCAATCTCAAGTGCATCTCAAAAAGACAGTCCTGTACAAAAAATACTTCTTACCGTCAGAAAATTGGACGGCCAACTCACAGAGTGCAACAGCCGTTACTACCCTACCTCTCGCCGCGCACCTACCTAGCTCGCGGTACAGCGGTAACGATCAAAGTATAATTAAGTACTCCTAATTGAAAAGTGTCAGTAATGAATGGAGAATATTTCTGGCTCGCTATATATAGGCTGGCTCGGTGGAACAGTGGTTAGTGACCCAGGTTCATTACCTATAGTTCCAAGAGTCGTGGGTTCGATTCCCACTCGGGACAAATATTTGTGTGACGAACATCGGTGTTTGTTCCGTGGCTGGGTGTGTATTAAGTATATTTGTGTATCCACTGTCGATTCTGATATCTATAACACAAGTGCTAAAGCTACTTACCACGGGGATCAGATCAATGTATGTGATGTTGTGTAATATTTATTTATTTAATATTTGATATTCAATTGCATAAGTTAAAATTATACAAAGCATTTGCAAGATACCTGTGATAAATACTCATATCCATTTTGTTATCTTAATGAAATGTAATAAGATTAATGCTTCTTCATTCAACTCAAATCAACAGCGCCGTCTATAGACTAAAGACTCGTTGTCATTAGGCGTAATTGGACGGCATTAATTAAATACTAACTCTTAGGTAACAGGACCAACACACATACAGTTTCGCGAACTTTACCTAGCCACTCTATCCATTCCCAAAATTATCTCTAATCAGCAAACTGATATAGCCCAAACTTTCCCTCCAATGGAGCAGGTACAATGCAAGTCTGCCATTCGTTTTGAAATACAATCGTCGAAGTTCACGCCATTTAAACTTGGTAAAATAGCTTTCTAGTTAATCGCAGTCATTTAGGAGAGCACCTCAACAGAATTCGCTCTGATGATATTTTAGCAAAGTTCTTATGAAGCTACACTTTGCCTTTATAAATAGTTGAGCTCTTCATGATTGAAGTTTCAGCGCTGTTATGGTTTCGACTGGTATCTTCTAACTATTTAATTTCAGGTCTTTGTTCAGCGTTGGGTGTTACGTGAGTGTATTTGATTGTCTTTCTTATACATTTCCTACTCATAATGTCGCTTTCAGCAAGTTTCAGGCGGCTATTATCTACATTTACTGGTTCGGTGGAACAATAGTTAGTGACCCAGGCGCATCACCTCCGACCAAGAGTCGTAGGTTCGATTTCAAAGTCGTAGGTTCGATTCCTACCCGGAACAAATATTTGTGTGACGAACATCGGTGTTTGTTCCGTGTCTGGGTGTGTTATTACATAATTATTTAAGTGTATTTGTGTCTTCACTGTTGATTTTGATTACCGTAACACAAGTGCTTAAGCTACTTAGCATGGAATCAGTTCAATGTATGTTATGTTGTGTGCGTGTCCCCGTTCAGGCGGAGTCATGAATGCGAATTTTTCAAATTTTAAATTCACTTTTATTTATTATTTATTTAGTTTGCTTACGCCATGAGTCGTGGATTTGATTCGAAATACATTGACTGATGGGCATTTGTATTTGTTCCGTAAGTGCGTATTTGTGTGAATAAAAGTGGATACTTTTATTTCTGAAACCCGTTTCGAGAGTAAAAACGGTATCGAAAAACGATATTTTAGTAGCATAGTATTCATTAAACTGATTATTCAATATTTTTTTAGAGTAAGAACTGTTTCAATAAAATGATGATTTTTAACATTAGCCATATCACTTTTCCTAAATCTATTGAAAATATTCGAACACTTTGAAAATGTACCTTGTAACTCATGTGAAAGTAACTGAGTCTGTCTTGCTGTCTGTTAATTCGATGCACCGTCTAAAACGATCAATATGTATCATCATTCGACGCTTTAACGGTGAAGGAAAACAACCTGCACACCTACGAAGAAATTCTAAGGTTGTGTATTCGACCAACCCGCACTTGGCCGGCGTGGTCGACTAAGGCCTTATCGGCCTAGTTTAGGGTAGGCCCGTGCCCCAGCAGTGGGGACGTATATGGGTTGATGATGGTGATGTCTAGAGCGGGAGAAAAGCCATAAATAAACAAATAACGGAGTCGCAGGCAATCAATCAATCTTATTTTATAATAGCTGTCCAGTGGCAATATATAAAATTGAGTTAAAACAAAAAAATCACGTGGTATCGTAGTTTTTTTAAAGATCCCTATTCGCGATTGCGCCGTGCACATCGTTTTATTTTTTTGCAAAAAAGAATTTATGTTGTTCGCTACTGTCACGCAATATTTAAACTTGCTTCGAAAGTTGCACTGCAAGTAAAGCAATATGAATTGCAAATTGCAATACAAGATTTCTCCAGGAAATTTTCACTGTGAAACTATCTCGTTTCTACCCGAAATATTCTTGTAAAGATCAGTTTTCTGAATCCGATGTTTGAGTAACGTTATACTGACGTTTGTTGATTTTAGCTTGAATTTAGGCTATTGTAACGTTACGTTACTGAAAATTAGCATGGATGTTGGGATCACTATTAAAAACAATCTGTCAAAAGTCACCATGGATGCGACGAGTACCTACAAAAAAAAATCAGGATAAAATGTCACAAATATCAGTTTTTTTTGCACTCTTTCAGGGAAATGTAAAGTTTTACACACTACTAATACCTAGAAATTATATATTTTTTTCTTAATGCCCTTCCTCTCTCCTAAAAAAATTTGCTGTGCCCGGCAGGGTCCATAGTTGAACCTTACTTTTTAAGCAACACCTATTGTACATTACAGAAAAGCAATAAATATTTTGAGTTTTGGGTTTGGGTTTGGGATGAGTTTGAGTTTATCATATTTTTTTTTACAAAATTACTTACCACCTTATTATCTATCAAAAATGTCTTTACGCTTTAGTTCTAAGATTCACCATTTCCGAGATGTAGCGATGAGAAAAGTTGCGAAAGATGCGAAAAAGTATTATTTTCAAACGCAAATGTAACCTTACCCCTTCTTTTAATGCTAATTTGACTGGAATATTAAGTAGCAACTCATATCAACCATAAAGTATATAGTAGGTTATACTTACTTTCAAAAGACCTCATCTCAAAAGATATTTAATCCAAAGAGCATTCCCTACCGCTTCTCTATTGGAAATGATCAGTTATTGTATCCTGAATGATATTGAAGCACTCCTATACATTTTGTGTGCTTTATACATATTATTATGGCCACTATTATACTATTGATATAAGGTTTTCCTCGTCCCGTAATAAAGCAATGTCATGCCTGAACTAACATAACCGAATTACATTATTCATACGGATAATGTTCGCATTACACCACCAATGTATTTATCATACACAATGCAAGCAAAATTGCTTTTCAGATTAGATATTTTTCCGTGCTTAAAGGTATAATTTGGAATGAATGCTTTTTAACCTACCTTAGTAATTAGCCATGTAAATCTTTTCCAATAAATTTAATAAATTTGATTAATGGGTGAAGCGATATTGTTTGAGTGTTCGTGATGTAATGATATAGGTTTATTTTGTTTAATTACATTCTAACTCAATCATTTTAAACCACATTTTATTCGTTACCAATAAGGTTACAAATCCCACTACCACTTATAGAAGAGATTTAAACGTCAATATCAATCAGAAAAAAAGCGTCTATGGCCGAGTGGTTAAGGTCGTTGCTAGCCATGCGAGAGGTCGTCAGTTCAAACCACGCCATTTAAAACTGTGTGTGTCTTTAAATTTTTAATTCATATGTACGGTTATTCGCCGCGTTAACAGTGAAGTAAAAGTAAATCTACAAAGAAATTTTTAGATTGTGTAGTCAAGCAGCCCGCACTTGGCTAGCGTGGTTGACTAAGGCCTTATCGCCTTAGTTTTGGGTAGGCCCAGCAGTAGGGGCGGATATACGACCTCACGGGCCACACGTATTATGGCGACGGGCTTATAACGATCAAGTCAAAAATGATTCTACCTAGAGGATTTTTTTAAAACTATAGAACCCAAATCATAAAAATTTAACCAAACTTTCACTCTGTCATTGACATTGTGGAATAACTATGTTTATGGTTCCGCTAAACTGTAGACACTAAAAGATTTATAGTATGTCGTATTCGTCGGTAAAGAGGGGGTGTAATCAAAAAATTTCATTAAGCCTTTGGGCTGTAGCGAGTCAAAATTGAGTGCTCCGGTATATTATAGCAATAAAACCGAATACTTTGTTATGCACACACGGGCGGCGTGGGGTATATAGTGACCAGACGTTTCATTTTCAAGGGACTGTCCCGTTTTGAAGTAATGTGTCCCGATGTCGACCAGTACCATTTTAGGCCAAAAGGCTAATATTGCCGCGTTTCAGCAAAACTGTTGTCTAAAAAAACATATCGAATGGCAACCTTGTCCCATTTCCAGCCAAAAGGCTAATATTGCCCTGTTTTAGCAAAACTGTTGTCTAAAAAAACATATCGAATGGCAAAATTTACCCATTTCCAGCCAAAAGGTTAATATTTCCCCATTTCAGGAAAACTGTTGTCTATAACAAGACTAACTCAATAAGCCTTTTTCGCAGATGTCCTGTTCAGGTCCAAAAAAATGGTCACATTAGGTATACAGCTGCTCGTATAAATATGATCGTGAACGTCGAATGCAGAAAGAAAATTAAGTCATGCTTTTGTTTTGCGCACCTACCGCTTTTTGAATAGGCAAAAATAAGTCAAGCAACCATGGCCGAGTCAATATATTTATTTAAACGTAAAATATTTTAATATAGATATGGCAACTGTAAGATGTTATTAGTTTTGATAATTCCGTAAAAATTTTAGAAAGAAGGTTCCTTCCGACCTGGATCTCACAACTATTACACACATTTTTTTTTTTGACAAGTATTGTTTTTGGTGGGATTCTTATTGCTGCTTCTCTTGAAGGTACATATTATTAAGTAAAAATAAAAAATTGTTTGGTACCTAGATTAACATTTCTTACATTATATTTAGGAAGTTTATGAATCGAATACACATTAAGAATGTTCAGATATCTCAAGCAAGCTTGTGTAGAAATCATAAAATTGTTTCAAACGGTTTAAACTACAACCTACTTAGAACTTATGCAACGTGCATGCCTAAACGCAACCGTTTTGCCAACGGGCTGTAGCAATTTGCCTATAACATACCACGGCCGACCGCGTACAGAAGTCTGTTCTGTTTCTAATTTACATAACACACCCGCTGAATTTCCTTTTCAAAGGTGCGTCTTTTGTGAGAAGGAAAACAAAGGGAACAGAATACCGGGGGAACATAAAGGTCGATTGTACCAAGTTAGGAGTAACGAGGAGTCAGGACTCAGATGTGACGTGAGATGTAAGCGCGGTTGTAACAGCTGATGCGCCGTTCTGATTTTTTTTTTGTTTTTGTAAAGCCTTTTAGAGAAATGCCACAAGGTTCTACGAAATTCATCAAAGGTCTAGCTTTCTAGGAAAAATGTAAACTTCGGAAAGATTTTATTTCTGTTAGAACGTATATTTCCTAACTCACATGCAGTGGCGGTTTGGAGAAGCCTCTTTTTTTTCCTAACTGACTTACGATGTGGGCTTGGAGTAGCCTTGTCATCATCACCGGACTTGCGGGGGAGCGGATGGCTCTCACCCCAATTGGAGATGCCTCGTCATCATCATCGGACTAACGGGGGAGAGGATGGCTCTCACCTATTTCTTATAATTGGAATACAGGACGGACATCATACTACAAAAGTATGTTGTTTTTGAATAATCAGTAAAAAGCTTTCGAATTTACGTCTGCAATAAATTAGCAATATAATCACATTGCTAATTTATTTTAAAAATGTACTTATATCGATTTTAATAGAACAATTTGTTAAATTTTGTTACAACATTTTACAATCCCGCCTCAGAAAAGAACATTTAAATCATGACACCCTGCAAATCAGTTTCATTGTTCACTCGGCCATTTTGTCAGACAATAACTCGCCACTATCTGCGAACGTTGAATATATTATAAAATATACCAAAGATAAAGTCAAAGCGGCTTACCGCTAATGCCTACCTAACCCTCTTCACCCTTGTTTCAGATCATAAATACCGCTGGATCCTGATAAGCTCTGCTAAAAGAAAAAAAAACACAAGTTTTCACCTAAAAAGGAAAGTTGTAAGGGTAGTTATTTCCCCGAATTCGGAAGTCTTTGTTCGAAACTTGATCGGACCCTAATTTACTTGAGTTGTAAGGAACAATTGAAAATTCACTCGATCTTCTTCTGACAAGTATAGAGTTACTACCTCCGTAGATTGGACTTACCTTACCACCCAGACTCCACCTAAAAATAACCACGCTTTCCTGGGAAATGAATCAGTACTTATTTTCTACAAAATTTGATATATTATGGTTTACTATTTCATTAGTTTTAATATATAAATGATTGATAATTATAACAAAATCGAAAACAGTTTAATATGTAGTTCTATACTCCTATAATAATAAATCAAACAAGTTTTATAAAATAGCGTTTGTTCGTAAATGACTGTCAAAGTCAAAATTCTATTATTTAAATAGGAAGAAGAAGCATGTAAGTCACATTCGTTACAACACTTATTAATTTCAACATAAATTATTATTACCCACAAAGTCTCAGGAACGGAATTCCTTTTTTCATTGGAGACATAAAGGGAACCAGTAAGGTACAGAAAAAGTATTTTGCAATCTCGAATAAAGCACTATAGCGCTATTGTACGAGAGGAAATTGCTAATTTTCTAACATGTTATTCGAAGCATTATCCCAGGGATTTGTAAGATGCTAAGTGATGTTGGCGGTGACTTTTTTTTTTTATAAAAAGCTGTGGGTAGTATTTGTATGTTTACATAATGGTTCGTTTTCGCTAATTATTACAAACTGGCTCTGCCAGCATCTTAGTCTGCGTATCCTACCGTTTATTTACACATTTTCCATTGTCACAGGTGATGTTAACTAGCCTAAAGCCTTCATATTCCGATAAATGGTCTATCCAAAACAATAATAATTATTTAATTCTAACCAGTAGTTCCTAAAACTAGCGCGTTCAAACAAACAAACTCTTCAGGTTTTTAATATTTATGTATATTAGTATAAGTAAAGATAAATAAAAAGCTCTACAAATGTTAAATGTTGTTTTCTTTTATTAATTTCACAGCTTTGTTGTAATTTTTCCAATCACAAAAACCCAGAATGTATCTCTAAATGCTCAGGTTTACCAAAATTAAAGATATAAAAAGCAAATAATATCAATCATCGACTTTATCGTGACGGAATCGTAGGAGGAGAGCTAGTCAAAAAAAGTAGAGTCGCAAATACCACACGTATCTCAGTTTAGCGTTAAGCTGAAAAACGACACTAAAATGTGCTCTGTAGAACAAAAAAAGCACGAATGTTCCATTGAAACCCTTAGCTAAAAGGAAAGCGTACAAAATTGAGACATAACATCAAACAGGTTGCGTGTTAGAGCGTCATATGTGACGTAAGTGTAACGAATATTTCCCTCGGTGGACGGGCTTATTCTGATGTTATATCGGATTGAGCTCGCAACGATTTTTACTGGGTAGATAGTAGAGTACATTTGTTATGTAACATTCAGTTACTTGAAATCACAAGAAATATATTGATGAGCAATATTTTTATATTATCAAACTTAATAACCCATTATCTTAATTTTGGCTCTCTTAATTTGGTGGCACGGCAGTGCCCCCGCCAAGTTGAGCAAAAAAGCGGCACGGCCGAACCACCCTTTTCTCGAAGCAATTCAGGCCATTTCGACCCCTTGTAACTTTGTTGTGTGTAAAATATTTGGGGGCACGGTAGTGCAACCGCTAAGTCTAGCAATTTTTCTCAATTTCCGTCCAGTTATAAATTTATATAAATATAAAGGCGCACGGTAGTGCCCGCCAAGCTAAGTAATTTTTAAAAAATTTTTGGTCCAGTTTTCTAGATACATAATTTTCTAGATACATAACTGCATAAATAACTTTGTAATCCCATATAAATATAGGCGCATGGTAGTGCTCCTGCCAAATCGAGGAATCCGAAAAGGAAAAAAAAATTACTGTCTACAAAATACAAAAAGGTATGAGATCCCATTCCAACTCAGTTGTTCTGCGGTAAAAAGTTGTGAGATCCATGTAATACCAAGTCGGTTAATAATTGACTCGATTGAAAGCAATCTGAGAAAGAACATAATATTTCTTAACCAATTGCGTTATAAGGCGTGTGTTACGCGATAAACTACTTGAAGAACGGAGTCACATAAATGTACATGCAAATAACTCATCTTTACATACAGAAAGCTTTGTAACATTTAACAACTATTAACGTCTGACACCTCAGCCAGGTTCCGCCGGCCGACCGTGACCCGCTGGTAAACTAGATGTTATAATCGACCCTTTTCAATTTGCCTGATAGTAATGAAATATGAACCAGTTCCTTCATGTATTTGGTATAAGTGAGGTTAAGAGAAACGGGGCTACCTTCAATTGATTTAATAATAGGCACTGTAACCTCGGGTTTAGTTAACCTTTGGGGTAATATGGAACACTTGCTTGAATTGACTTTGATAAATATTAAAAAAAACCGTGGATACGTGAAACTGTAAGAAGTTACTTTACTAAGTTGCTCTAAACATTTAAACTAAACGTCAAAATTTTTCATAAGATAAAATAATAAACTAATGTTTTTGTGTCATAAATCAATTAATTTCATAAACATGATTAAAGATCATCTTTTAATTCAAACATTCAATAATTTTGCTATTGTCCATAAGATGTGTTCAATTGATAGTTAAAAGTTTTTAAATGTTATATCAAGACGTTCTGCAACTGAAGGTGCCTCTAAACACAGTAACTTTTCGAGTATTTCCACCGATCACCATATTTATAAATCTGGCATGGCAGATAGAACGTTTGCCACAAAAACACGCCACATCAAACACGTTTACCAAATGAAAAATGGCTACTAAGTTGTACAAATTAAATTATTTATGTCGCGCTGCCTGTCATTCGTTTAGCAATTTATATTCCAACGTCCGTTCAGGCTATTGTTTTTACGCTTTGTCGCCTCACCAAAGTTTTTATATAGGTGACCCAATTACATAGTGCCAAGTTACCATGAGAAATAATAGTTACACGTTGCTTTTGTATTTGCATACAGTTATGCAGTCTGATGTTTGTGGTGTCACGACTTTTTGATTTATAGCTAAAGTTGGTTAATTAAATAGGTGTCTTCATATTTTAGTTTTGACAGTTCATTGGCGAATCAAGTCGCATAGACAATAGAATAGAATAAGTCGATTACTTTTGATATTTGAGTAGTATGGAAAAATTATACATGTCACCGTAAAATTGCAAATAAAGTTAGATTGCAATCTATCTCGCGAGATTGTGAACTGTCGAATAATTGTGAACCATAACCTGATGCTTACAATTTATCGTGTGATTATTCATCTATCGAAGTGAAACTGATAAATTGCGATCTTAAATATGTCACTTGTCAATGATGTCAATGCCTGATTGGTCAGTTATAGGCATAGCCTATAGCCGACCAATCAGGGACAGCGTTAGGACAGCCGTCCGAAGGCTGTCCCTGATTGGTCGGCCTTAAAGTCAACCGTGAACTATAGTTCACAATTATTCGACAGTTCACAATCTCGCGAGATAGATTGCAATATATCCTTATTTGCAATTTTACGGTGACATATACATTGATCAATAAATTGATTAATAACTACCCAACTCTGAAGTAATAGTATTCTTACGAGATTCTGAAATACAACCAAGTATTAAAAGTCCTTTAGTTGGTGCGTGGGTTAAGAATAATGGTAACAATGTTAGAAGTTCTATCAGTCTACTCCATTTAGGTAAAGTTTGATAATTCCTTAACATTTTCCGTTTTTGTGTTGAAACTTGTTAAATGATAACTTTTTTTAGCATTGTTAATTCGTAGCATAACTTGACTGGCGAATTTGAACAGCGCTCAGTCAACAATATTTATGTGAGTCCCTTTGATGTTTTAGGTTTAGACCAACGGCTCTGTCTCACATCCTACGCAGTGTTTTTGAGGAAAGTAGCCGTTGGGCGCGGAGCTCTAAGGGATTACTCAGATCAAAGTAGCCTAGCTGCTTTTGGGTTTTAGGCAAACTTTCAACAATTGTACGTCAAGTCCATACATCGCAACGACTCTCAGTCGTACAAGCATAATATGGGAAAGCTAAAAATAGCTATCCTTATTAATATTATACATTCAAAAGTGGTTTCGTTTGTTGTTCGTACCTAATTCTACTTAGTTACTCTTTTTAAAAACTTCGCATGTATAGTTAAGAATGTGAAGACAGACAGGGTTTCATCTTGAAAATAAATAAATAAATATTACACAACACCACATACATTGATCTGATACCGTGGTAAGTAGCTTCAGCACTTGTGTTACGGATATCAGAATCAGCGGTGAATACACGGAACAAACACCGATGGTCGTCACACAAATATTTGTCCCGAGTGGGAATTGAACCCACGACTCTTGGAACCGCAGGTAATGAACCTGGGTCACTTTACTGTTCCACAGAGCCAGCCAAAGAAGAGCCTATAAGTTCTTACGAAATAACGAATTATTGTAAGTAGATTGCGCTGAATGTATTTTAAACAATTTTAAATAGTGCAAGAAAAATAACTGATACTTTGAGAATTTACGCGAGTGAATCCGCGCTTACCTAGAAAACCACGACCTATTTAGAGAAAAAAATATAACATCAATCCAATGAAGACTCAACGGAAGACACACCTATCTTATCATGTTTATTTATAGCTATTTATTTCACCACTCCCATATTCCCATAGCAATGCATCGGTAACACGTTGAATCGTAGGGAGGTGGGTTGACCTTCAAAAGTTCCGTTTGTAAACGACACGGTGAGATGAAAGGAAAACGATGAGATTTATACGCAGCACAAAATTGGGTTGGCTGTAAAATATTTTCGGCAAAAAAATCTAAGGGAGAAATAGTGAAAATACATTTTGTGCATAATATAATTGTACAGATATGAATACTGTTATTTTTTTTTTGTTCAACCCATAACATTCTATTGCTGGGCAAATGTTTCCTCCAAACCTCACATCTGCCCAGCCCTTGCCAGTTGTTTGATCCTATATTAAATACTAGTTGTGCCAGCGACTTCGTTCGCGTTTCCCCCGTTTTTTACACATTTTCCATTGTATCTTTGCTCCTATTGACGCAGCGTAATGTTATATAGCCTAAAGCCTTCCTAGGTAAATGGTCTATACAACGCAAAAAGATTTTTTCAAATCGAACCAGTAGTTCCTGAGATTAGCGCGTTCAAACAAACAAACAAACTCTTCAGCTTTATAATATTAGTATAGATTTAATTTTTCATACGACAGGGTTATCTAATATGTCAAGTGCCCAATTAGGGTACTTTTGATAACAAAACTTTTAGGTTATGTTGTGTAATGCCATTGTCAATACTTTTTAATCCCTATTACCAAAGTGATATAAACGCTGTTTTAAAATATTTAAGAATTATTTTATCAAACACCTAGATTCAGTTTAATGAAGGGCCGGAGTTAATGAAGTTATAACTGAGCTTTCTTGCCTATACCTTTTTGCATTACGTACCCTTTACCTTAACCTCTAAGGTTGACCTTTTTAAGGTCAGTAGAATTTTAACTCGATTATGATAACTATCTTCCTCTGACCTCTGACACAATCTAAATTGTTTATGCCGAAATTGAGCGACGTTAATTGTGGGATTTGAAACTTATAACATAGGACTAAGGTCCGATATCGTGTAGCAAATATACTTTAGTATTGCTTCCATATTTTCTTACACGTGTACTTATCCAAGAGGTATAATAAATGCCAGTTTGTTTCTTTTTCAGTAAGGGTTTTCTTTTTGTTTACTTTCACAAATCTTTTTATGACAAAATTGCTGGTATTTGTTACATCTTTTAGAAATATTGTACACTAGCTGTGCCAGCGACTTCGTTCGCGTTTCCCCCGTTTTTTACACATTCTCCATTGTATCTTTGCTCCTATTGGTCGCAGCGTGATGTTATATAGCCTAAAGCCTTCCTCGATAAATGGTCTATACAACGCATAAAGTTTTTTTCAAATCGAACCAGTAGTTCCTGAGATTAGCGCGTTCAAACAAACAAACAAACAAACTCTTCAGCTTTATAATATTAGTATAGATTTCTTTGCATAATAAGCAATTATATTTTTAAAAATGAAGTTAGTTACTATAATTATGTATTATCGAAATTACGTGATTTTGCCGCAAAACTATTGAACCGATTTGAATGAAGTTTTATTCACAGAGTCTGGAGACTAAAAACTTCTGGTACACTTTTGGTACACAGAGTTTGAGGCATAGGTTACTTCTTACTCGACTTCACTATAAAGGTGTAATCATAATTTCTTCTCAGGTGTGCTCCTCACGAAACTTTATCAAACATGTGACGTTTTCTGATAATCCCGGACTCTTCAGGCGTGGCGTGAAACGGCATCTAAGCAGGCCTACAGGGTGAGTGTGACGGGTTCAAATGGTCTATTGTAGTGTATATTGCGCCTGTCGACCTCATATGTAGTCCTCACGATCGTTTACCGTCAGGTGGCTTGAGGTAATCCTGAAAGGCTATCTTAAAAAGGTTTTGGGCTATTAACGACTTCAAACGAACCAATTCGCGGGCGGAAACCTGGTTGTTAATAACATAATAATAAGGTGTCTGATAGATTACGACCACGCAATACCTAATTATAGTGCACAAGTGTACACGAAAACGTTGCACTCGTGTTCCCTTACTCTCATAGTTCGATGAGACGGCAATCAGATATGACCAATGAGAGATCAACCGCAAGATCACCGACTTAACGTGCTTTCTGAGGCACGGGCTTACATCCGCCAACTTCCTGCCAGGCTGAGTAAATTTCTTAACAGAAAAACTCACTTAATTTTTTCCCGACCAAGGACGAACCGGGTGCCTCTCGGTCCTGATGCAGCGCTTGCTACCAATAGACCAACGAGCCAGGCAGATCGGTTGTTAATAACGTAATTGCAGTAAGAATTCACAAACCTAGCAGTTTTTGCATTGCTTCCTTCTTCCGCAAGGTTCATCGCTAACTAGGTTAATCTCTGTCCGAGATTTCAACGAAACATATTGTTCGAAAATGAAACGTATGTACAATTATAATTGGGTGCTTTTTGCTTATGGCTCTGCGCGTCTGTACCTGACTGAGCAATTTTGTAAGAATGTTTTTCATAAACAATTTTGCAATTCCTATAACATACAGATGATACTCTACCTCATTTGGACCGTATGTGGTTATATCTTCTCATTTTATGCGCATACTCATTTACGCGCCACGCCACCTTCAATTAGATTATTATCAGATACCAATAAATACTGAGCTTTTTGTATTGTGTATTACCTTAAATCCGTAAAATATTTCATTTATATAACAACTTTTAATGAAATTCTGAGAGGAGAGAAATAAGTGGCGAGTATTTGTAGAGGCCTATGTCCAGCCGTGGACGAAAGTGGACTGATGACGATGATGATGAATGAAATGCGTATCAAACACTGTGAATGACAATTATTTATTTCTCAGAAAAGAAAAATAGGCGAATGGTGGGGTATGAAAAATTATTGTAAGAAAAAGTTACGCGGAAGAAAACTAATAAAAATCTGATGTAAGTACACCATACATTTACTGTTCACGAAAAAATTGGAAACTTATTTTTATCAATCCCCTCTGAAATCGCTAACGATATAAGTATGACGAAATCCCTTGGATTTTGAGAGTCTCTTAACCGTCCAATCCCAATAACGGATAATCTATATTTGAACCACATATGGGACTAACGGACCATAACTGTAACTACGAAGGTTTTTCCTAAAAAGCCAAAATTAGAACTCTGTTTGCTAGTTTGAAATATTGAATAATGTTTGTCGCAAAAAAAAAAAATAGAATAATATATTTAGCATTTACTATCTTTACTTGTGATTCGACGTACTGAAAACCAAATCTGTACTGTTGTATTTGATTATATGTATGTAAATAAGGACTAAAATGTCTAGCAAGCGTTAATGTATTTACAAGCTTAATTTTTTTTTACAATTTCGTGCGACCTCGGGTTTACTACTCGTATTTTAGAATTTAGAATTACAAACTTATTATTTATTTCAATAAAGGTTTGACATACAGATAGCAAATGTATTAAATATACAATCGATCCATAATGGATATTGTTTGCGGTTTATTAGAGTTTAGGAACCCTGAAAATTATTATACAATTTGGTCTAAAAGACCGCATGATATGCCCGACACGGTTAAGATCATTCGTGTGCCTCGTAAAACAAGGTTATTGGCTCGTTAGCTGAACAAGTTCGGATCCAATCCGTTCCTTCGCCCGTTATTAATGGGTGGGCTTATAACGAATATCAGTTCATTGAACTTCCAACTTTATACCTTGATCAGTTTCCCCAAATTTAATAATCAACTTTTGTGATTGTTTGAACTTTCAAGTACTTATTCTTTCAGGAAATTAAAAGAAGTCTCCATGGATTTTTTCATACCAATAGCCATTGCATTTTCTGAAATGTAGTCCATTGGCATCTAAACGTCAATTTGGATTAGATAAATTATTTACGCTTTATTTGCAATGCCAAATTGATTAAATAATTATAATTTTCGACAAAACCAATGTGAATACTTGACGCCGATTACACAGAAGTATTGTTCTAGTGTCACATTAAAGCAACATTTAGTTTTGCTGAACCTCTAATTTATCTGGGCGAGAATCCTATAATATTGATAAGATGCCTTAAGATACTTCAATTCTGACGCAACTTTGTATTTTTTTTTCTTCTGAACTATAAAAAATACACGTCTCTCTTTCGACACCGATAAGCCAGGACGACACCAACTTGACCGGTTTTTCTTTATTACTTTTTCTAGCTTACACTGCAAAGCACTTAACCTGAAACAATGTAAGTTTAATCTAAGACAAAGCTTTTTCTTTTCTCTGAGGATAAAATTATTCACATAGCAAGTGAACGGAATAGTAGGTAAATTATGTGGTCAATTATTTATTTAAAAATACTTATAGTAAGTTTGGTCAACAGCTAAAACTAAAATGTGATAAAAATTACGGCAAATACTTAATGTCGATGGGAACGTTTAATGAAATCCTGCTTTAGACTTTAAAATTACAAAATTGTGGCTACTATCGACTCAGTCAAAATCATCCGAGGCGATAGTATCCTTCCCCCCTTTTCCTTCCCCCGTCATATATCCTTGTTACTCGTGGGAACGCAATTACCTTGTTAAAACAATGCACAAGGCAGAATGGCGGCGACGTGGTCCACAACCCGTCACGTCACGTTTCCCACAGAGGTGAAAAGTGGATCGCTGAAAGTGATCTCTGCCTACCCCTCTGGGAAAAAGGCGTGATTTTATGTATGTATGTATGTGGGTAAAATGTTGTTCTAAGAATCATCATATTCAACGTTAAGTTTGTGACCACCCTAGATAACGAAGAACGTATGTCTAGGACGTACGTATATATACGTTAGGGCCTTAGCCTGACACAAGACGCTTATACACGAGCCTATGCAAATATCCATCGTTGAAAAAGGATAAACTTGACGTATCATCATGAATTAAAAACTTACCTGAATGTTTACCTTTTATCCAGGAATAAGATCGATTAGATCATGATTAAAGACAGCAAAGTTATCTGAATATTCAAATTTTCTCGCGATGTTTTTCCCTGCCGCTGAGCTGAGGTAAATATGTACTTACAAAATTGCTCACGAGGTACAGACCGCCTAAATTGATTATACAAGCAAAAGCAATTTTGCCTTAGAAAAAAATATAGATAAAACGTCGAAGAAACACTATATTTTGAAGCGTAAATCGTGAAGGTGCTCTGAGATAAGATTTCAAATCGTTCGTTTCTCTTTTTCCGCATATAGCAATAAATTCTAAGGAATCGCTGTAATATATCGCATGGTTTGCTCACTACGTGTGGTACCTTCTAAAATATGTGTAAAGTAAACTCACCCTTATGGTTTATACTCAAGGAATGGCAGTAAAAATGATGTGACTTGTGGTCGATGTTCGGGTAGGAACGGTTTCGGAAGCAGGGATAGGATGTTTGAAACCGTTTTGGAAGAAGGGAGAGGGGATGTGATGATACACATATCATCATCAGCTCATATGCATCCCCACTGCCAGGGCATGGGTCTGCTCTATGTTAGGGTGCTAAGGTCTCAGCCAACAATCCTGGCCAAGTGCGGATTGGTTGACTACACAACCTAAGAATTTCTTCGTAGGTGTGCAGATTTCCTCACGATGTTTCCCTTCACCGGTAAAGCGACGAATAATCGTGCACATGAATTTCAAATTTGAAAAACACAGTGGTACCTACCGGGGTTTGGACTGGCAACCTCTCGCATGGCAAGCAACGACCTTAACCACTCGGCCATCGACGCCTTTTAACTGCATACTTTTGATATAATCATGTAAAGCGTTATGAACCATATCGCTACCTTAAATCTCAAATGGCGTAACCGCCAATTTGGTCAAAATGACTTTTTAATGCAGTTTTATTCAGTTTTTTTTTCTCTATCGATCTGTATATTTAAAATCCTCAAATTCGCAAAAAAAAGGTTATTACGACCCAATGTTTTTTATAGATTTGAACACTTTTCATAAGGTAAACAGGTCGTAAAAGGCTTTGTCTAATTTACTTGGTGTTTACGCCCCTAGAAATTATTGTGACGTGAAAAAAATGTCAAAAAAAAGGGTGTAAGTGACATAATTTTCTGGCGTAACTCGTAAGACACGCTATTTTTCGAAATTGCAATACAAAAGAAAGGCGTTTACACCCAACATCGCTGAACACATGATTGTCATTATTATTGTTAGTATTGATGCGCGGGGGGATTAAGATTGCGGAGACATTGGCTATTTATTGCTTTTCCTTGTTTCGCATTTTGAATCAATGTCCAAACACAAATCAGAATCTAAGACCAATAACGCGCCAAAGTCAACTTAACGGTCACAAAATATAATAAATACACCGAGGAACGTAATCTATGCGCACAAGTACGCAAATGGCTGAATACATAGATAAATGTATGGTGAATACACATCAGCGGGGTTTCAAATGACAAAATTAATCGATTTAGATACGTAAAAATCTTGGTGAAGTTTCCCATATTCCAAAATTTTTCATCCAATTCTAAAAATTACGCGTTGAGTCACTATGAAAAATTGTCAAACGGCGTAACTTTGTAAAAGCGTAATACAAGGGGAATATTTTACGTTTTCTTTTATTATTAAATGAGTTTAAAGCACAAGAAACAATTTTTTATTGGAGATACGACCTTCACCTCTTAAAAATCGTGATTTTTATGGGGAGTAAACGCCTTTTTGTAATATTTTCACAAGTCGTAACCGACTTCTAGTTTCTTAAATATAAGATTTAGGTACAAAGAGTTCCTACTGAAGCCTTTATCTCAAAATTCTAAGAAATTTGATGTATAAAACATTTTCATTGTATTAAAATTGATAAAGTTATGAATTAAAAAAACATTTTTTTTTGTTTTTCTGCTCTCCTGAAAAGTAGTGTTTTGGTGGTTACGCCATTTGAGATTTAAAGTATCGATATGATAGGACCTAGGAAATTGATACTTTATCCAAGTTCCCAAATAGTGTAACTCTGAGGTAAGTAAATTTAACCGATATATTTCATTTTTCGAACAAGAAAAGTGTAAGATTGATCTACAGATAAATAAGTTACTGGAACTTTCCCACAGTCAAAGAAACGTGGGCTGTCAAAAGTTTACATTTGCTATCGATCAAGGTCGTAACTTTTATCTTAAGTTTAGTTTAAAGAAAGTATTCAATAGCGAGTGAGATTGTATTTTTAGCTCTACACCAATTGTAACTTGCAACACTTGGACAAATAGTCAATACGATCGTACACACCATCATACTTTTCTCCTTCCTATAATGCCAGGTTCTTCAGGCTGGCCGTGAAAAGGCATCTAAGCAAGCCTTCAAGTTGGGGGCGACCAGATCGTTAGGCTCCATTGTGCCTGTCGACCTCACCAGCCCAACTGTCGTTTACCATCAGATTGGATGCGGTCATCCTGGGCGTCAATTTTTTTTAATAGTAGGCTACAGACTCAAGAACACAAGATGACCTCACTCCACGAGATTGTAAGCGGTAGTGAGATCCACATAAGAGGTCGACAGGCACAATACACCATATTGAGCCTATCGCACTCACCCTGAAGGCTTGCTTAAATGCCGTTTCACGTCCCGGCTGAAGAGCCCGGGATTATAATAGGGAGGGAAAATACACATGTAAGAAAGAAAATGTTAAGAAAATTTAATAAATCGACTTAATCAAATACCTTATTCCACAAATAACGGATGAAAAACCGACATCATTAAAAAAATAATATGATGTTTGTGGCAAAACAAATCACTTCAAAAAAAAATTCGTAATACGTTTATGCAACATATAAAATATGCAAAATTCATCCGTAAAAGTAGTATTGTTACCAACTTCTCAGGAACACGGAGCGACAGAACTAAATTAAGTACAGCCATGTGAATGTGTATCAAGTTTCTTAACGACGCCGAAGTAATTTAAAACAAATTAGATGAGTTTGCAACGCTGCTATGTTTTGTATCGATTACGCTCTTAACAGCGAGTTAGTAGATTGCATGTTTATTACTTTCCTCCTTAGAGCGTGAAAATGGAGGTACTACCATATAGAGCTGCCACAGAGTAGAGATAACCAGTAATTTAAGTCATAACACAAATTTTCTTCGATCTATACAGAAGAAAAAAATTGCCACCAAGATTTTATCCTTAACATTGCATGTTAATGCAGTCATATACTTTTTGAGTAGAGACGGTAATAATTCTATTTTCAAATTTACACTCCAAACTCAACATTAATCAACAAAAAAAAACAACATAACCAAAAAGTTTGTACATCTATGAGTGTAAATGAAGTAGTGTGACTTCCCATTTGAGTTATGATTAAATTCTGCACTGACTTCTTTATACTATGTTCTGATCTGTAACAAAGTTTGTTTGTTGCAACATCATATCTCGTTCGTTCTACTTGTGGTTGCTTTTATTGCTAGCCGTTAACTCGCTTAGTAGAAATCTCTTCATTGTGTCTAAGGCGATGGGAACGGGGCAATCCATGTGGTGGAAGCTTCAAACGTGACCAGGCATTGTCAAAAAAAAATTAACTAAAACAAAAAAGTTTGCGTTAGTACTGATTTCGGATTCGGCAACTTATATACTTCGTAGTAATTATGTTATTTTGATAATTTCCGTAAAAAAATGTTATTTTTTATAATTACTAGGTAGGTAGGTAGGTCAGGGGATACCAGTCACAACTATCTGTCCGGTGGTTGGTGAACGGTATACGGGTAAGCGACCCCGGCTCCTCGAGCTACTATCGACTCAGTCCAAATCATCCGAGGTGATAATATCCTTCCTCCCCTTTTCCTTCCCCCGTCAAACATATATCTTTGCTACTCGTGGGAACGGAATGACCTTGCTAAAACAATGCACAAGGCAGAATGGCGGCGACGTGGTCTACAACCCGTCACGTCACGTTTCCCACAGAGGTGAAAAGTGGATCTCTGCCTACTTCTCTGGAAAAAAGGCGTGATTTTATGTACGTATGTATGTATGGTACAACCGAAAACCAAGTCATAGAAATTGAAATATGAGATGACCTTTAATAACAACTATACGTAAAAGTTTTTTTTTTACATTTTGTTTGCCTTCTTCATAACCCACAAAAGTATGTATGCTAACAATTAAACGATCATTGCAAAGCACAATAGATATCAATTGGTGCAAATTGCAAGGCTTAATCGCGTGAACCAATACACTCTCCATTTACAGCTTTAATCAGGAATAACAATACAATAGGATAGTCTAACGACAAATAACATCTATACTAATTACATAACACGGCGTTACCGTCAGATGTACGCACCAACCACTACCATTAACCTGGAAGTTATTATTAATTAGTCTAATTAGATGACTATTCACACTAATGGGCGTATTTCGTCCAAAGGCTGAATTCCCACAGAGCTACGATATAGCTGACAAAGCGAGTAATTACCTTGTTAGTACGAAATCACAATACATAACGCAGTATGAAATAGTTCTGTTGTGGTAGAGAATTTGGTACGAACTGGCGAAGCAACAAATTCAAAGTAGGTTAGTATATTCGCATTTCAATAGCTCTGTACAAGCATCCATTTGTTTGGATTCTCTTATAGAATTGTTGTAGTCAGTACTTGAGTTAATAACATGGAATATTCAGTTATGATAGTAAGTTTAACTGCCAATGTGAAAAATATGGTGATCACGCTAACTCTACTTTTATGCCGAAGTTTCTCGGAAGAATCGGCGTTCCGAACCTGTGGTAGAATCTTATAATTACTATATAATTTTAAACTGTCATGGTTATATAAGGAAACTGAAAATGTCTGGGATACTTTCCTTGTTGTTTTTCAGGTCACCCTAGATCATGACGCTTGCAACTGTGCCGATATTATATCGGGAGCTCATTATACTATTGACATATTTTCACTTATTATTATTTATGAGAAGATTTAATATGTGCTTGTTAATTGCCTACATAAATAAAGTAATTTTTGGGTCTTGATTTGATGGTAAATATTAACTTAGTTTGGCTATCGTGCATTGAAACTATAACGATTTCACAACGATGGCAATAATGCAGTAAACGATTTAAGAAGAGTAATTACTGTATTCTGTATAAAAACGCAATACACGTAATACGCAACGCTCTTTAAAATAAAAAAAATCGATTTTGAACCGTGAATTGTGAACTATCTGTCCAACTATTTATTCTAAGCGCCACCATCCGGGAAACGTAATCAAAAACTTGTGTTTTATTGATGTCAGTCGTACAATAGGTTACTCGGGCCGCACGATCATAAACATTCACATCCCGGCGGTCGCAAACCTATCGCAGTATTAAATGGTCTCGTTCAGATATACTGCGACCTACTACGGGAGCGGATCACACAGACGGATTTGCCGGTGAGCAAATTCGAGTTTGTGGCATCGCCAGAACGGTAAACTGCTACCCATGCGAAAAGTCGTGCGTTGCCTAGTTTGTTGCATTCCGAAATGTCCTTTGTCTATGTTGTTTACGGAAAATTCGGGGAGATTGACGCAATCCGTAAGCACGCATCCGAAATAAATGGTGACGTGGATTTCAGCTGGATATTTCTGATTTTAGCTCGCTTTATATTTTTATTTTAAAGTTCATCAAACCCTGGAGATAAAATTTATGAAACAAAATACATAATATTTTGGCTCCGACTATTTTTACTTTGTAAGCGGTTATATTTTTGTTAAAAAAATATAAATATTTTATACTTTTTAATGTTAGATTTTTCCTTACGATGACAGCCTTATCCGCCATAAATCTTATTCATCAAATCACGGTACTATTAGATAATATTACCGTGGTAATGTTGCCATGACAACGGTCATGGCAAAGGGTAAAAAAAAACGTGCAATTGCGGATTGACTTGTATAATTACGGATTAAACAAGGAACTTTATTTCTTGAAGTCGGTTTTAAAAGTCATAAACTTTCCCCTAAAAGTGACGAATATTATATGGCGACTCGCGTTTCAATCGGTTCAGCCAAACTTAAGACAATTTTGAAGTCTGTTTAAAATCATACAAAACAAAGTACATACACGTAGATAGGCCCCATTTTTTTTTAAAAGTCTTTGAGCTAATAATTGACATTCATTTCAGTCACACACAGACCGGTATGGAATGCCATCCTTAAAAGCCAATTACCTGATTCACCCTATTTTATGGTTTGCTCCTGCAATTGTTAAATGTACGGTGGGTCACACTATGCGAAACAATGTGAACAAACTGCTGGTAATCTAATTCTGTCGTCCGTTCACTGAAACGAGTCGAGTTCGTAATAACATTTCGGAGCCCGAATTCGCACGGTAAAAAGCAGATAGTTTTTGTCAGTAAATAAAATGTGACGTTTCCAAACAACACGCGCTTTTGTTTCTAAACCTATTGTTTCGAATATTGGTGACGACTTCCCACCATGTTAGGTGTAATTTCTGACCGACAGGAGCTCTTACTAGTATCCTCATCCTTACTAATATTATAAATGCGAAAGTAGCTCTATCTGTCTGCCTGTTACGCTTTCACGCATAGAGTACTGAACTGATTTAAATGAAATTTGGTAAAGATATAGTTCATAGCCTAAGAAAGGATATAGGCTAACCGACTGCGCTACGACTAAAGAAATAATGTTTTACCCATTAAATATATATATCTACGCGGACGAAGTCGCGGGCGGAAAGATAGTTTGAATAAAACTAATTTTACGGATTAAACTCGTATTCTTAATCTAAACAATACACAGTACACAGAGTAGTGTTCGTGCAAGTAATAGACAATACTATGAGGAGCTCAATCGTCAGTATGTATTATTTGTTATGCATTGTCCATCACTATATCCGACAATAATTGACGATTTTTTTTGTAACAAAGAGTTTTGTTATGACGTAATCCGACGTTTTTTGATTTTATGCTACATAAGTAAGTTTATTGAGAGAGTTGATTTAAAAATTTTAAGCTTTGCATTTTTGAAAGATACAACAATAAAAGCAGCAGCAGTATTTTTATTTGTTGTTTTTAATGCTATTAAAGCTCAATGTAAATTTATAGTTTTGAAAAAATTCGCATTCATACCCCGCCTGAACAGGGACTTGAACCACCGGACCTCCCGATATCGCGTCGGTTGCTCTAACCTCTGAGCTATCCAGGCAATTAGTCATCAATGCGAATTTTTCAGATTTTAAATTTAGCAGCAGCAGTGTTTGTGTGAACCACCTGCATGCAATAAAATTCTATTACTTATTTGAAATAATGTGACTCACTTTTGAGTAATGACTAAACTATTATTATTTATAAATTAATCTTCTAAAAACATACAAAACGTCTTAATGCCTTAGTGTTTGTTTGCCACTGCCAATAATTTCATTGAAAACTGAAATCTTTTCGCGATCAACTTTATTCCGCGGTACACGTAGAAATTGCCTATACAGGATGTAACAGGAGGGGTGGATCATCGTAAGTCAATCGATGGGGAACTTCAATACCTATCGATACAACTCCCATGTATGTTCAGCAATTTTCAATGGTTCCAAAGTTATATTACTTTTTTTTTCACTAGAGGCTTTGAAAATCGGTAGACACAATTCGATTCGTAAAAATATCATGCAAGCAGGTCCAATAGTTAAGCTACAGTGAAGACTTTTATACTAAATTCCGGCTTCTTACAAAAATTTCATAAAAATCATAATAACTTTGGAACTATTGAAAATCGCTGAACATACATGGGGGTTATATCGATAATTGAAGTCCCCCATCGATTGACTTACGATGATCCACCCCTCCTGTTACACCCTGTATAGCATTACATCTTTTGTGAATACACTACAAAGGCAATGCGTGTTCCGAATATGTTGCTATTAAGAGTTCCGTACTCGAAGATTAAAATCAAAACTCTCTTAAAAGGAGGTCGGAGACATAATAAGAATTTCCTTTTCTGTCTGTCACAGGGCTCATCAGCTATATAGTTCAGCTACCTTAAAAGGTAGACCATTAAAACTTTTCACAGAATCTGTTGCAACTATATATAAATTACATATGAATTCGAATAATCGTATATATTATTTTGTACACACAGTGGTACGTGACGCGGCTTGAACTGGCGATCTCTCGCATGGCAAGCAACGACCTTAACCACTCGGCCATCGGCGCTGTTTATAACATCGCTTATCCGTAATAGTTAACCTTTTAATACTTAAAGTAACATTAAGTATTTAAGCAAAATATCCAAAATAACATTTTCTAATGACGACAACTCAGAAATTGATTTATAGTCTATAAACGCCGTTAAAAGGATAACTTTCTAATTGGTAAGAAATCCAAAGTCGATATGAAACTTCTTATAAAGCCCGTAAGTAATTACAAATTATGAAAAGTTTATAATTGTCTCAAAGTCCTTTAAAATGTTGAAGAAAGTTCTATAGTGCCTATTAGATGAAATATGAAATTATGTATAATCCCTTTGCTGGCACTGTTTAAATATCAAATTAGAGGATTGAATTTGATACTTTATAAGTTACTTTGCGAGGATTTGATACAAACTGTTACCTCTTACAATGAATTATAATTAATATCTAATTATGCTGGTATTAACAGCTAACTGATACACTGCTTAGCTTCTTATTATCATCAGCCCATATACATCCTCACTGCTGGGGCACGGGCCTACCCAAAACTAGGGCGATAGGGCCTTAGTCAACCACACTGACCCAGTGCGGGGTGGTTGACTTCTTTTAATAACTTACATAAACTTGTTCCTTGCATCAGGAGACGTGCGTTTAATCGCCACCCGGGACATATATTTTGTAATGAACAATTTTGTATCTCTATTATAGACATGTACAGTCTGATATATTTCTTTGTTGTAAAAAATATTTAATTTTTAGACTTTCGCGTTCCATTACACTAAATATTTGTCTTTATGGGTCTACACGCGTTATTAGGAATAGCCAATACATAGCTACTTACTGCCCGACGTTTCGACTGGGTTACACCAATCGTGGTCGCGAGCGAACTGGCGCCGCCCGTCTTCGTCTGCCACAGCGGTATTGGCTATTCCTAATAACGCGTGTAGACCCATCAAGACAAATATTAAAAAAAAATACAATAATAAACAACATTTTGCGGCCTCGCTTACTATTGAAAACGTATTAATCACGAAAATCAGAGCAATATCAAATATTTATCTGTATTTTCCATTTTACAGCGACTCATTTCATGTTTGGACGTGGCGACGCGACAGAGCGTAAGAGAGATATGACCCCGGCTCGATATCGTAAACAATGATTTGTAATAATATTAAATAATGATAATGACGTTTGTTCCTCGAAATGGAAACGGAAGGTTTATGTAAATTAATGATGAGTAGATTGATTTTGCTCTTGGATATCGCGCTTGAGGTCTCACACTGATTTATTTCACTGATGCATAAATGTTTATGATGACGTTTGCATGGTTAATTAAACGTTACGTAACGACGTATACGTTTTAGTAGGTAATCATCGGTTACGCCATTTTGTCGAGTACTTATGGCGTGACTAATCACTGTTCGCCTGAAACCTATGTACGTACGTAGTTATCTATTAATCTAATTTGAAGCTCCTATATATTTTTGTATTAAAAATATCATCAATTTTAGACTTTCGCGTTCCATTACACTAAATATTAGTCTTTATGGGTCTACACGCGTTATTAGGAGTAGCAAATACATATCTACTTACTGCCCGACGTTTCGACGTCGCTCGCGACCACGATTGGTGTAACCCAGTAATAACGCGTATATAACCCCTAATAACGCGTGTAGACCCATAAATACTAATATTTAGTGTAAATATCATCAATTTCGTGTTTAATAAATTACCGGCATTACCATCAAACGTTTGCTAATATTATTTCTATAACGCACAATCTTATCTCGTGTAAGATTACCTAGCTCGATAGATGTAATACGAAAATCGGCGTCAAGCAAAAATAGTCCCCCTCTAATGTATATTGTTAATCAAGTTATTTTCCCATCACTCTCGTAGCAGGCAATTAATTGCCCCGGCGACAAATTATCGTTGCTCGTCTAGTAATTTTTTGACAAGGGTCGGAAAATATTACGGGCACAATTGGATTCCCGCGACTGTTCCTTGAAAAAGTCACAAAGAATTTCTGTCCTCTTTTGTACTGGCGTGCAGTGACGCAGGCAATAAGAAATTGGATACGAATTTGTACCTTTTCCCGTCCGATACGGTCGTGTCGAGTTTGTAAGCAAATGTAACATAACCTATTTGCAAGTGCTGCGCGTTTCAGTGAACTACAATTAGTTTGCTCTTAATGCGTTTGCTGTTTCTGACTTGGGTGATGTTAACAGGAGAATAAATATCTCGCATCATCACATACCTACCTACATTGTCCTGATTCCGAGGTAAGTAGCACTAGTTACAACATTACTTTTTTTAAATAAATATATTGCACAACATCACATACATTGATCCCCGGGTAAGTAGCTTAAGCACTTGTGTTACGGATATCAGAATCAACAGTGGATACACAAATAAACTTAAATATATTTAATAATACACCCAGACACGGAACAAACACCGATGTTCGTCACACAAATATTTGTCCCGAATGGGAATCGAACCCACGACTCTTGGAACCGTAGGTTATGAACCTGAGTCACTTGCCACTGTTCCACCGAGCCAGTCAGATTACTTGCATTATCATTCTGACATATGTAGTAGGTACACTAATACTAGAGATATCACAAACACCTGTGGTCATCATCATCACTATCTGACCACATAACGTTCCCACTGCTGGGGCGCAGGCCTGCCTTAAATTAGGGCGATCAGGCTTTACTCAACGTAGCGGAATTTAAACTGGCGACCTCTGGCATGACAAGCAACGACCTTAACCACTCGGCCATCGATTCTGTTCAAACAATTAGTAATTTAGTTACTCTAATGACACAACGACCCGCAGTGGATCTTACCATCCGACACAACAAGAAACATTTATTTCCTACTCTGAGTTATCTCCAATTGGTGATTAAAAGCCCAAGCAAGTCCTTCTCAACATGACTCATGGGGTAACCAGTTGATCTCATTAAAAAAGTATCAAGGGCTTTACGAAATATTAAATAACAAAAGTAATTATTAGTATGTATTGTCATAATATCGTGTCTGAAACTATTAAACAAAAGTAATTATCATGATTCAGATCAATGTATGTGATATTGTGTAATATTTATTTATTTATTTAGTATATTCAGCTTATATTGACTAGCTGAACGGTTTTTTAAAATAATTTTCTACCCGTTTGATCCGAGAGAATGCATGAAAGTACAATATTTTGTGTCGCACACGGTTTGTCAGCATTTGGTTTCGCATGGATGGACAGGGCATTATTTTGATATCATTCGTGTTTAAATAATTATTTAAGGTTTATAAGTACGTGTAGCAGTTTTAGGCTTATTCGAGTAACGGGAAATCGAGATTTTCATATAGCTTTACAAATTTTTGCTCACTTCCGTTCCATACTTATTTAATTAATGCCATTAATAGCCAGGACCGTAGCACATGGCAGGAAGTGATCTCTGCGTGATTTTATGTATGTATGTAAAGATTTACTAGTTTATGATCCATTTAAAAACTGGTCCCGTCGTGGGTAATCTACAACTGCTTAAGCTTTCCTAGTCTCTGACTCGAGTGCATTCTTACAGTCAAATATAATTTCAACAGATGCATACCTACTGATTAAAATTACTGCAACCCAGTCACTTCGCTAATGAAAAACAGAATCCACTAATGGAAAGCAAATGCACCGAGCAACCTCCGCTCGGAAAGGAAACCCCGGTTTAATACTTCCACTAGATCGCTTTACAATACCTATAACCGTAGACCAGATAGTAACGTAAAAGCGAACGACAACAGAATATGGTCCCGAACACACTGGTGCGATGGCTCCGCGATACGACCGGTCATTTTTGGGCAATGGCCCACGTAGCCAATATCACCGGATAATGCATTTTATGATGACATTAATTCATTTTCTTTCCCATTGTGTTGTTTAGTTAGCGGCAAGTATTTGTGTGGAACCGGAGTTTGGAACGGAGCGAGAATGATTTGCGGTCGGTGTGAATTTTTAAATTCGTGATGTTCAACATCGCGAATAGGATTTTTTATACTTTCCATCAAATTTACCTATTGTCGGTTTGTTCATGTGTCAAAGCTATATAACTTACTAGCGACCCGCCCTCGCTTCGCTTCGGGTATACCTCTATCTCTATATAATATATAGCTGTGCCCGCGACTTCGTTCGCGTGGACTACAGGATTTTGATTTTTTTTAACTTAAAAGTAGTCTTAATTACTCCTTAACATCAGCTACCTGCCACCATATAAGTTAAGTAGGGTGATGGAATGTCGCTAAGTCTCGATCGGAGTAAAACTGACAAATAAAGACAGTTGCATCAAAATTGTATCATAAAAACCCTCAATTATGGCGCTTACCTACCCTCTAAGTTAGAAAAGTGATCAAATAATAACTTGAAGTCTTAGTAACACTCAGTTTAAAAAAAAAATCATTTCAGTAGCTATGGCGTCATGCGCTTCTTGACACGATCACGCTAGATTTCCGCAGTAATGAGGAATTTTCCCGCCGTAAAAAGTAGCCTGTGTCCGTGTCTAGAATCCTATTTTTAAATTAATCAAGTCTTATGAAAATCCGTTCAGGCGTTAAGGCGTGAATGAGGTAAACTATTAAAACAAATGATTAAAAATCACTAACTTAATTACTTTTCTGCCTACTGCCTACGCCTTAAGTACGATAGCATGAATAGCCTATATCCTTTTCTAGGTTACTATCTATCTTCTAACTAAATTTCATAAAAAACGGTCAGCCGTTTAGGCATGATAGAGCAAAACTCACAGCAAAAACCATAAAAAAAATCACTAATTCAATTCAGTTTTCTGCCTACTTCCTATCCCTTAAGTACGATGACGTGATCATTTTGATCTTATATCCGTTTTTAGATAACCATCTTTTACCCTACTAAATTTCATCAAAATCCGTTTAGCCGTTTATACGTCAAAGAGCAAAAGTCCTAACAAAAAATCACTCACTCAATTTAGTTATCTGCCTACTGCCTACCCCCTAAGAACGATGGCGTGATTATTTATAGCCAATAACCATTTCTAGGTTATTATCTATCGCCATACCAAATTTCATCAAAATCCGTTCAGCCGTTTAGACGTCAAATAGCAAAAGTAATAACAAATGCGACTAAAAATCACTAACTCAATTTAGTTATCTGCCTACTGCCTACCCCTAAGAACGATGGCGTGATTATTTATAGCCTATAACCATTTCTAGGTTATCATCTATCGCCATACCAAATTTCATCAATATCCGTTCAGCCGTTTAGGCGTGAAAGAGTAACAGACAGAGTTACTTTCGCACTTATAAAATTAGTAAGGATTTCAACCCCGTAAGGATTTTACATACAGAAGTTGTTTCCCAATTACTCCCGTTCCCATGGGAATTTTGTAATATCGCGTTGGAAGTAAGCTTAACGTTCATTAGAGTACCTGCATGCCAAATCTGAATCATCTATCTAACGCGGTTTAGGTTTTTCATACAAAAGTTTTTCCCTTTTACTCCCGTTCCCGTGGGAATTTTACAATATCCAGTTGCAACTAAGCTTTTAATTTATTAAGGTACCTGCATGCCAAATTTCAAGCGTCTAACATATGCGGTTAGTATTTTTCATACAAAGGAATTTCCCGTTAATTCCCGTTCCCGTGGGAATTTCAGGAAATCCTTTTTAACGGATGCCTACGTCATAACATCTACCTGCATGCTAAATTTCATCTCGATCCGTCCAGTGGCTGTGACGACTTCGTCCGCAGAGAGACGTTTAACAGGTAAAACATTACTTCCTTATAGCGTAGTCGGTTAAAAAGTAGCCTATAACCGTTTCTAGGCTCTGGACTATATCTGTACCAAATTTCGTTTAAATCGGTTCAGTATTCTATGCGTGAAAGCGTAACAGACAGACAGACAGACAGACAGACAGACAGACAGACAGACAGAGTTACTTTCGCATTTATAATATTAGTAAGGATGGACCAAGTGATTAATGCGAGCATTATTAATAATGCCCGAGCATTATGTATAATGTCTAGCCCTATCGGGCCAAGTGATTAATTATTATTTCAACTTCATTATTTATCATTATGCGCGGTCATTATTATATGGCTATATGATAATTGGGCAATATGATAATTGTGCGTATTTTGAGAAAAATAATTGTCTTTTGTGCTTGAAAATAATTTAATAATATTTATATTATATAATTTGGATAACGCTTTTAATAAAGTTACGCTGTTTGACACGTTTTCATAGTGACGTAATGGGTAATACTGCCCACACTACATTTTAGAATAGGATGAAGAATTTTTGTATTTTACTTACATTTTTAACTTCACTTATATTTTTTCGTAATTTGATTAATTTTGTCATTTGTAACCCCCGCTGCTGTGTATTGAACATATATTTATTTATATATTCAGCCATTTTCGTACTTGTGCGCATAGATTACGTTCCTCCGTGTATTTATTATTTTTGTGACCAATACGTTTGACGCGTTACTGGACGTTGATTTTGCTTTGTGTTTGGACTTTGATTTAAAATGCCGAAACGAGGAAAAACAATAAATAGCCAAGGTCTCCGTAATCTTAATCCCCCGTGCATCAATACTAAAATAATGACACTCATGTGTTAAGCGATTTTGGGTGTAAACGCCTTTATTTATGTTGCAATTTTGAATAATAGCGAGTCTAACGAGTTACGCCTCAAATTATGTCCATTACCCCCTTTTGTTATAAATTTTTTCACACCACAATATTTTTAGAGGCTAACTACTTTTTATATTAAACTATTGTATATCAAAATGATAATAATAATTAAAGTTTTTTCTACATAAATAGTTTGTATTACTCTGCCCAAAACATGATAAACATTATGTATAATGCCCGGTCAAAGTAATTATTTGAATAATAATTATTAAAATGCACTCTCATATTGGGCATTTTTCATATGGACCGGGCAGTATGAATAATGCCCAATTTATCATTTGGTCCATAACATATACACCGTGAAATTTTAGTGGTTGTTTTCCCGTGGCACAACGATTTGCCTTTAGTAATACTAGCGAATCATGCAAATTAATCCAAAAAAAATTTTTTGTTTAAATTTTCAGAATATTAATTTTCCAACTCGAAAACGAGAGAAGCTATCGTTGTTTTTGAAGATGTGACGTATTCAGGTACTGCTTGCCGTATAAAATCGATGCTTAAAGCTAAAGAAACTCTACACCCTAAGTCATAAAGCGGTTCGAACGTGCTTTCGAGTCATGGTTAAACCTTTCGTAAAACCGGCATTTATTGATTTTACCAAAAGGAACTGTACAAATCTTTTATACTACTAAGATAGAATCGTATTACTGCGGGAAAACAACCACTAAAATTTCACGGTGTATATTAATTGAATCTACTTATTACGTTGTGGTACATATTTTACTACACACTCCAGTGTTTATAATCATCATCATTACATAGTATAAAGTCGTTTCCCGCGTCTGTCTATATGTATGTATGGTTAAATCTTTAAACTACGCAACGGTTCAAATAAATTGAGGGATTCAAGAGGCTTTCTTATTTTTGTGTATAATATAATGGGGGTGAGAGCCATCCGCTCCCCGCAAGCCCGGTGATGATGACAAGGCTCCTCCAAGCCATCATCGTTAGTCAGTTAGGAAAAAAAAAGGTACCCGAAGAAAAAACCAAGTCCCTAGTTAAACATAAAACAATTTCGAATAGCATAGCAATCGGAACAAATTGAAATACCTTATCCGTAGTTTATGAACTAATTCAAGTATTTATTTTAAATTTTTCCCGGTATCTAATTAAAAAAATACACATCCAGACTCCTGTCAGTAATACCTTGAAAGTAGGAGTGTCGCACCCGAGAGCATCATTAAACTAGCAGTTTCTAAACGCGCAGGGATTGCGCCACCCCGGGGATACTTGGCTGCAGATACAAATGAATGTTAGACGTTCGCCCCTTGGCTCATCTCTAGGTTTGAGTGCGGGGATCATTAGCTCCGGCACTAAAGAGTAGCTTTCGAGTTAGATCTGTTCCCATGTTATGGCTTTGAACAAAGTTTCTTATCAGTGGTTAGTATGTACTATTTTAGACGTATGACGTCATCATTTCAGCATCTGTCTTGGACTGTTAAAATAGTGGCTGTGTAAGACACGTTTACAATATCATATTATGTCCTTCAATTATTTTCGCTGAATGAGTTGCTAAACGCAAATGTATAGAATCGGAATTATTATGTCTTGTATTTAATATGTGAATGTTATGTAAAAGTTGTAACTGTCATCGTATTAATGAAATGAGTATACCAGCTATATCATAACTTGCTATAATTATATTAAAGTATTCAAGGAATTTTGCATAAAAGCAAAATGAGTTCAAAGCCATATTAATGGAGGTGGTTACAGGATGAAAAAGGGATTCAGGGTAATAAAATCATGGTAAAGTATCTGACAATACACGTAATGGCTCAATAGATATTTATCAATTGAAAAGCTCTTTTTCGAATCATCTTGAACGAGTCATTTTACAAAAATAGAAAGTGTGCTAATAATAGATAATAATATAAAAGAATATTATATCATAATTAAAAAGTTGTCTTTTTTTATCGAAGAGAAACCTAAAAATTGTTCGCCCAATTACCGACAGATTAAACTTTCCGAGCGGGCATTGAACTCAATCTTTTTCACTAGAGTCAATTTGAAAGCAGTTAAAGCCGTGACCTTTTTTTTATATCAGAGCTTGTAATTGCCCGAACTCACAACTTCCATCCAGTCCTGGTGCCTTTATTCTATCGTTAAGATGGTGAATTTGATTTGAATAAGCTGATGGTCTTTACATCAGTTCCTGAGTATAATAAAAACAAGACTGATTTATCGTTTTTCAGTCCAATTGGGACATTTCCATAGATTTAGAATGATTGCAAAACGGGAAAACGATTTAGTGTAAATACAGATCTTAATGGTTTGCGTGGAGAATATTTATAAATTAGATTTCAAAATTTTAATCTTTATAACTAAATAAAATTGTCATATGAAATAACGACGTTTTACTAAATTAACAAAAACACAATTAAAAATATGTTTGTCTGTCTGATTGTTTCTTCTCACTAAGCTTTTTGAAGCTTAGTGAGAAGAAACAACGCTTGACCAATTTTGACGAAACTTTCACTAAAAGATAGCTATAAGGCACAAATAAGTTTTTTAACAAGTCAGTGCTGCCAAAACCATTTCCACGAGGACGCAGTCGTACGCTATCGCTAGTTATAAATATACATGTATTTATAGATTCAATGATGCGTACGAACACAAATGTGGATAATGATTGAAGATTTGGCACAATTTCATTAACTCTAAACACACTCTACACAACACGGATCTATTATTTGAAAAATGTTTTTCATTGGAACAGCCTCGTGGAATAGATCAAGCTGTTTTTCAATTTTTCATTCTATTCTCAGCAGCTAATTAATATTATTTGGCATTTATAAAAACGAAACAAACGCAACAAATTGCCAATAACATTGTATTCGCTTTGAAATCAAATTTCATTCTCATCATTATAAGGAAATTGTGTGCCAAAAACACGAGTTAATGAAATGAAACCGGCCGTCCAATTTGTATAATGTCTTAGCTGGAGGTTTCAAGGAAATCTGGTATCGACTAAACAGAATTGTCATTAAGAGGAGGACTCTTATCTGAGAGTGAGTACTCAAGGGCTTAGTATATCCGCTAATGACTTGATTTTCTCCCTCGTAAAAGTTGTATCACTTCGCTACTGCCGTATCTGTGAATTACTTTGAATTTATAACGTAAGGGGGATCTTAAGCTCCGTTTAAGGTAGTACCTAATGTTTGAAAGTCGAACTATAAACTTTTTTATATACAGCACCATTTAATAAAAATATGTAACTAACGTGAAATAAAATTTATTTTACTTAACAAGCACGAATATTCGTCCATTATATTTGATTAGTTGTAGCTTTCATCATCATCATCAGCCCATATACGTCCCCACTGCTGGGGCACGGGCCTACCCTAAACTAGGGCGATAAGGCCTTAGTCGACCACGCTGGCCAAGTGCGGGTTGGTCGACTACACAAGCTAAGAATTTCTTCTTAGGTGTGCAGTTGTAGCTTTACAAAAGCCCAAATTAGTAATTTTAGATACGTTTGGAAATTGATCTAAATTCAATGAGGGAAGCTCAACATTTTGCTTTTTATACCTAAAGTAAAGATTTGACCATAAAATATGAATATCATACAACCAACATTATATTCTAATATCGAGATAAGTAGCTTAATCTTTTGTATTGGGTTTCGAATGATGTTATTCTGGGAATGTGTACAGCGTGTTTACAATATTATTTTGAATATTTTGTACCGTAAATAACAAATAATGTACTCACAATTTCAGTGCTGGCCAACTGCAAGATTATCTGTTTTGTTGGAATATTAAAAAAAGATGAAATAAGCTGTTAAAAAAAGCTTGACTGTTTTTTGTCCTAAATAAAAATACTTTAATTATATAATAGTATATATCTAGGTTGATAGGCTCGGTATAAGTTGGAAAATTACATAGAAAAAAAGACGTGAGGCACTCGGGGACTGCCGCGGTATAGCCATTGCATAGCATCGTCCGATTTCGGAGCAGCTCGTCTCGATTCGTGCGAGTTTCGTAGAGTCGTACAATATGTCTAACCGCACGCACACAAACACCGTGCCGAAGTCTACCGAACTGAAACGACGTTAGACGATTGTGAGGTTTTTTTCGTTACGGAATTTTTTGGTTCGGTCGCTGCGCTCAAAGCCCTCGATAAAAGCTATGCAATAGCTTAAAAACAATTCAATCATTTCGCTATTTTAAGGTATCAAATTTCCAGTGGGTTATTTTATCGCTAGAGTCTTAAATGATAATCTCAGACAATCTAATTATACCAATTAAGCGATTTACGTCTGACCCCAATACAATGATACAAAAATAGCTCCTATTAAATTAAATTACCGATAAAAGATCTAAGTGATTAGTGCAGTCTATCCAATACTAATCTATTTGACCTGGACTGTAATAAGGTCTTACGAAAGTGAAGTGAAATATAATTAACTACTACCTATACAATACATTGACCTGTTATCGAAGAAACGAAGCTTAACTTACGTAACTAATAAAAAGATAATACAATATTCAGTAACGGCGCCGTTTCATATTCAGCAAACATATTAAAGTTATATTTGTTATTGAAAATGTTATAATGCAGGCATTTTATACAATTCCTAGGCAATGTATAGAATGATATTTATGTTTGAACTATTTTACACTTTACCTAAGAAATGTATAAAATACCTAGGCGCTGTTTTTTTTTCCTAACTGACATACGATGATGGCTTGGAATAGCCTCGTCGTCATCACCGGACTTGCGGGGAAGCGAAGAGCTCTGAAAATATATAGAACAGCTAGGCATTTTGTAGAATGCCCGTTGCAGTAAAGGTAATGTGTAATCGATTCCTCTTCACTGTGATTTAGTTAGTAAGATAGGTATGATCTTTTGAGAGTTAATCCTCATTACATCTACCGTAAGCAGTCAGCGCGGCAGCACTGATTAGACATGGTGTTCTATTTGTTGGTACTAAGTACGTGCGTGTTTTTTTTTGCATAGAGAGGGTTTCTCACATAGAGATCCAGGACAAACTAGTTTGGTCTTGGCTAAAACTACCACTTCCTTCAGGGGTACTTATGGGTGATTAAAAAAAAAGACGTGTGGCTCTCGGGGACTGCCGCAGTATAGCTATTGCATAGCATCGTCCGATTTCGGAGCAGCTCGTCGCGATTCGTGCGAGTTTCGTAGAGTCGTACAATACGTCTAACCGCACGCACACAAACACCGTGCCGAAGTCTACCGAACTGAAACGACGTTAGACGATTGTGAGGTTTTTTTCATTACGGAATTTCTTGGTTCGGTCGCCGCGCTCAAAGCCCGCGATAAGAGCTATGCAATAGCTTAAAAATAACCAAATGGCGGTGTTGCCATCCTCTTCTAACCTGGAAGATCCGACTCGGGGTGCCAGCAAGTTCGAGTTCGAAATAACTACATAACTTAGCCTATGTTTCTTTCCGTGGTAGTTTATTATACACATTTCCTGACGCACTTTCGTCATTACATACAAAACTACCGCAAGGTATGAAATGAATCGTATTATACATATTTGCCTGAACGTTTTAAGCATTGTATAGAATGCCTAGGCTATCTCTGCAATGCCGGACTATACACATTGCTTATAACATAAATATACTAAGCTCTATATTACGCACTTCTACGGTAATTCATATTTTTTTAACAGATCAAGAGATAGGGACGAAATGATTAAAAAAAAAGTTCTTTTAGGTTCCCGTGAGAAGTGAATTAAATGATTTCACACGAACTAAGTCGCGGGCGGAAAGCTAGTATAAAGTAAAGTTTTATACAACTTTACATTTTATATCTATAATGTCGCGTTCGCTTCGCTACGGGTCAATTATCCCTAAAAACCTTGAATCCCTTAATCTTATAAAAAAAACGCATTAAAATCCGTGGCATTGTTTCAAAGATTTACGAATGCTTGTGAAAATAGGGATAGAGGAAGCGACTTTTTTTAATACTATGTAGTGATATAGGAAACCAACAGAAAACAGTGTCTATGAATGGAAGCTCTATAAAAGTCGGTAGCAGTATTATCGTGGCTGGCACGAACTCAGTCAGGTGTGGGAACATTACGCGCCTCTGTAATTGCCTCGCTATAATCAACTTGTGATACCACGCTGGGCTGCATCCAGGTAAACAAAACGAACTAAAACACCCAAAATTGTCCATTAAAAAATGTGTTTACTTTATAATTTTACTTGTTGTAATAGTAGTTAGTTGTACCTTTTTAAAAATAGAACGCGGCGTTATGGAATTCGGTAGAGAATACTCTTTCAGTAGCCAATCGCTTTAAGGTGAAGCAAGTTGTATCATGATCCAGGATTCGGGCCCGAAGTCTATTTATTTTTATGAAAAACATAGATATTTATTTGAGATTTTTCAATAGTCTGCGGCCTAAGATACATAAATGATTAGATAAATAAGAAAACTAGACGCTGTGAAAGATAACGGATATAATTCATATTTAACAAGAATCTAAATCCATATCTGTCTAACGCGAGGAAATTATAAACGAAATTAACTTCCACTGCAGCTGTTTCTGTCATTCCTTATAAGACTTCACCTATGCTCGTTCAACTAATGAATTTATTGGAAATACTCGGTGCTCTCTGAAGTTGTTTACTCATGTTTTTTCCAATGTTTTGGACAAAAATTAATACTCCTCCTTTATATGCTAGAAAATAATTTGTTTCAATGTTTTTTTAAAGAGCTTTTAAGTGATTCAGGTAATCATTTCCAAGAAATAATGTTAAAACTACGTATAGTATAGCTCTGGCGGAAAAAAAAGAGAGTTTCAGCCATATTAGATCCTCTTGGAGGTATCATCATCGTCATTATATTCAGCGCGTATTTAACCACTACTGGGTATGCTTAGTATTGACCACCTTCCTATATCTAGCGATAATTCCTTATGATTGTTTGACATCCAGAAAATCTCATACAGAGAACATTTCTGTTAAGGCGCTCAATATCCAGATGATGTAATTCGGACGAAATTTTTTGCACAATGTTGAAACAGATTTCATTATTTGTTAAATCTGTATCCACACAAAGAGTAATTAGCGAAAACACTGCGCACGTTCCTAAACATTCATTATTTATGGTAAGTACTACCCATATCCAGAACTGTTTACCAAATCGCAAAATTGGAGTCAGGTAAATCCGGCTTAGATTAATGGGGTTTTCGCTCCTTCGTAAAATGTTGAACTCATCTGATACGTTCATTTGTTTCTAAGCGACGGTTATCTGTGAGCGGGACAATTTGACGTCCCAGAGCGTTGGAATAGTGGAATGTGTACGCGAATGGCACGAGCAATAGAGACGTCTAAACTAGAATCCATAATTCGGCGGAGTAGTTTGACAGATGGAGTGTTACCATGTGTTAGAAAAAATAAATAGTGATGAGGTTAATGGCAATATTAATTATCGACAGAATTATCCGGTCTAAGAATAAATCGCCGGTTATCTAACAACACCGCTCAATTTATTTTAATCAAATTAAAAAGAGAGTGAAAAATGTCTGCATTATTAGAGGTATTGTATAAAAATGTTGGAGTTTAAGCCCTGATTAACTGAAAAACAAAACAATACCTACCTATAATATGCTACATGAACAGAGAAATACAATCGCATCAAACAATCTAAGGTACGGAAGCCGAATGATTTACAAATGAAGGTGAGCGTCATCATGTCAACCATTATTTCACTAGCCAACAGTGCTGCTACAATTAAGTAATGCGAAATCGTGCCAGTATCTCGGTTTAACAACAATCGAAATTTTCTTGATTAGTACGTCAAGTCAATTTATTTCATAAAAATATAATATGGAGCTACTACATTAAATTTTTTAATAATAAATTAATTCGAAAAAGAATCGATTTATTGTTCTGATCGAATCAGATCACAAATTATCGATGCAAACAACACTAGGCTAAACCTGGCAATATAATGCGATTTGAAGTTGTCAAACTACTCCGTCGAATTACGGATTCTATTATAGTTGATTAGCGGGACTAAGAAGTTTTAATACCTACTAAGTGAAAATTAAGTTTGGATTACACTTTTTATTTGATACGGTTGAAAAGTATGTAAACAAAATGGTGGCTGGAGACGTTGGTAGTGGCCTCGTTTTTTGCAAAAAGAGTCGTAAGTTCTATTCCCAACCAAGACAAGTATTATTTCGGGAGCAATTTCTTACAATGATCAAAAATAAAAAAAATATCCGTGTTTTAATTTACGTACCATAAAGTATGTGTATAAATTGTATTTATAATATTTTTTTATAATATATTATAATTTAATGTAGTTAGCATTATAGATTGGAATCAAATCAATATAATTTCGCGATGCTATACAAAATAACTTTGTATATGGTTTGTTATAATTAATTAATGTAATTCAAACACTCAATTATAATCTCCAATGTACTAAGGTCTTTCAACTGATAATATTTTCTTTTTACAAAAACTATTAAGTGAATTGCAGATGTTTTCAAAGAAAATAAATAATATCGCAAAAATATTAGTATTTTTTTTTCAGTTAAGTAGTCATGTCATCTTTTTCAAAGCATAACAGAGACTAATCATTATTTCTTAGACATTTGTGTGCTACGAAACATTTGCGAAATCGTATTTTATAACTGAGCTCACAATTAATATAAAGAAAGCCATTTTGGGCACACTTTTCTTAGTCCTAAGAAGCTCCTTTGAATAACCGAAACTCTAATTTTTTTCCTAAAGACCAAGAGGTGGAGTTGAGAATTACTGGAGGGTAAAATTACTTAAGTAAAAGATTCAACATGTTTTAGTGCATTGACTAGTAGCGAGTCTTATGGCAAGTGGTTCGGCAAATTAACATCTACGTTGATGTTAAGAGTAGAGACAGAAATGGAGACCTGTAAATCTTTATTTATTAATACGACTTTATAACACCTTTATCAAAACAGAAAAAATGCTTAAATCATGATGCTACCATCTGTTTCTACCTCCAATACCTAGATGTCGCCAGATGCCCACAACAGGTTGGTAGAATACCAAATTCATTAAGCGTTGGAATGCGATAAACGTACAGCTGCAAGCGATAAATCGATTTGCAGTTCCGCTCCCGCTCGCTCCGCTCGCTTCGCTCTCTCGGTCATAGCTAGGAGCTGTTAATTTCCGCTGGCTTGTATCGCCGGAGCGGAGAGGCAGCGGTATTATTGCGCCTTCCCAGCAGTTTGCGACCTGTTACATAACATTCGTAAAGGTCGATCTTTGTGGTGAGCTGAGCGGTGCCGGATTAATTATGATAATAATTAAAATCCTAAAACTTCATCCCTGACACTTCGATAAATCGAAGATTAAAATCCTGGGTTGAGAAGAGGTTTAGCACCGTGTTGCCGATATTACAACAAAAAGGCGTTAAAAATGATAGTTGAATAAACACATAAATATACTCATACGGAATTACTGGTAAAGGTTTACTGCAACGTCATACTCGTATCAAAGAATACGATAGCTTATCAAAAAGTTGACGTCGAACTTTGAACTTATTTTGTTTTTTATTTTTAAATCAAACGAACTTTCTATATTCAATGTCGCAGCACCGTGCAAAAAAAAGGCGTTGATGGGCCTTTTAAAAATACCGTATGCATAGGGTCATAGACCTATAGACATAGTAACAATCATGTGACTTTATCATTAAGCAGTAACGGCGTAAAGGAAGCACAACATAAAATATTACACGTTAACTAATAGTAAGATTACTTCTATTTTTGGCAATACGCTCTTCCCCTCAATATGTACTCAGTTATTTGACGTTCATAGGCCGCACTGGTTGGATATTGAGGAAATGACACCGATGTTTCGGATCACATGTAATTCCACGTAGGCATTCCCAATATATAGCTAGCCATCAATTCGTTCTTGGAATTATTATTTATTGTGACAGAATACATTGAACATGAACGTGAACGTATGTTCATATAAAAGTAACTACAAAATTGGTAATATAAATTACATTCTTTATCATCTTTTGAAAAGCTTATTTTTAGTCTCATAAAAAAAATATCGCCCTACTTATTATTGTTAGAGTGTCTACCTACACAGTAGGTAGACACTCAGACTCTGTCCCTCAGATTAAATCAGATGTGGTCTGGGTTCTAAACAAGCATTTTCTATTGCTTACTGTAGCTGATAGACAATCCATACACACAGTTAACCGTATAGCAAAGAATTAGATTAAAATCTGTGTATTACAGAAACATTTAAAGCATAGAGATCTGTTACAAGAATAAATGACACGAACCGTTTCGTACAATAATAAGTAGAGCGATAAAGACGGACAGACGGTCCTACAAGCTAGTATTTTTATTAAAATTACATATATACGTGATCTCTGCCTACCCCTCTGGGAAAAAGGCGTGATTCTATGTGTATGTATGTATGTACGTACATATGTATGCATGTGCTACAACTACATATACTACTAATCTTAAATGTGATATTTTTCTCAAAACGTAGCATTAGCTTCTGGCTTGATGGTAAAGAAATGAAAAACGATGGTGATAAAAATAAATAAAAGGTAACTACGATTTCAAAAAAATATTCCTTTATTTCGACACAACACGATAAAATACCCAAAAATGTTCAATTCCAATGTCTGTGTCTGTCTTTGACACTACTTTCACATACTGCCTGTCCTTTTCCAAAATAGTGTAAAAAAACAGATGATATGCAAATACGTGGTTTTGGCATTCAAAAAAGTATCAGCTACTTTTAAGTCTGGAATGTCAAAGTGAACGTTCCTTTCATTCTCACTAAAAGCAGCCAAATGCTTTAAATGCCAGTAAATGAAGTAAATATGAAAATTCGTCCGCATTTTTGGGCTTTATACGGAAAATTCCGGGCGCCCGATGCTTTGGGCCCGTGTGATATTGACATACGTAGGCTTCGGATGAAATATTAAACAACAGGGGGAAACAGTCGCCTTCTCTTCGAGGAAAGCTATTTGAATACGCCTAAGCATGGGAAAAGATATGCCTTGATTTTGTTTACTCTCTCTTAAACTCATGTTCTTACGCAAGACTCTTGCGTTGATTAAAAATAAGTCATCCAGATAAAGTCAAGGTAACTATGAAACTGACTTTGGAACATTGGGACCATTCTGTTATTACGTCCAATTTCCTTATTTTGGGATCGATCCTAATATAGCGCTAATTCTTAGTAGTGTATTAATATGAGTAACAATATAGCGGTAATAACGTAGTCTATCGCTCATCATGGTGACGTTGGTTATGAATGGGCTGTACAGAGAAATTATTTTTCTATTTAAGCCTTAGCTAACTCTTCTGTGAGCGTTGAGATTAAGTTAATGAATATCACACAGCATCACAAATTCTTAAAAAATCTCATATTGCATTTGTAAAGACAGTTAAAATTTCAGCTAAAACATTAATCTTTTTCTATTCAGCTCTAAATCATTTATTTGCTAAGCATTAAGTATATTTGTGGCCATAAAACTTTGCTCGATATTCATTTGCAGTTACATGATATCTTATTTTATTTGGTTTTAATACAGCACCACTAATATGCGAATATACTCATTACCGAATATCTCTTCTCTTTCGAGATTGCGCGAATGTCATGTTGATACCAATAAAGTTTTCCAATTTTCCTTTTGAAATTAAGTTGCATCCACATATAATGCAGGCGCTGGCGGCTCGGACTAAGAGGTTTAGCTCCTCATTTCTGCCCCGTGCCATTAAGGCGTGGAATGCCCTTCCAGCTCATGTTTTTTCTCCCTCCTATGATCCCGGGCCCTTCAGGCGGGGCGTGAAACGGCATTTAAGCAGGCCTTCAGGGTGAGTGCGACAGGCTCAATACGATCTATTGTGCCTTTCGACCTCATATTTGGATCTCACTATCGCTTGTACTTAGGTGGAGTGAGTTCATCCTTGTTAGCCTTTTATGAAAAAAAAAAATTAAAACAAGTAACGAAATATCTTACGAAACAGGAACGCACTAGAAACCAATCTCCAAACAGATCAGCGATGAATGTGAAAATACTTCCCTACAGTCGTTTATCGATGTTTTTCAAACATACTATTCTGCCGTTTACGCTCACTCAATAATCAACCTTATACCCAAGACATAAGCCTGTTAAGGTCTAACCCCGGAACAAGTTAGTTGCCTTTGTGGCTCGTTTGATTGATTTATTTCTATTTTTGACAAGCGTCCGTGGTGTTTGGCATCCCTTTTGACGGATTTATGTTATGAAACGCAATATTTCGGCCAGCGCAGCCTGTTATATCAAGCCGTTCTCAAAATTGAGAACTTGTGCAAATAGCGATGGAGAGAATTTGAGTAAACGGAACTAAATTAACCTAGCTTGAAATACTAGCTAGTAAATTACTATTCATGAAATAAAATCTTGTGTAATATTTATTTACAACAAAATTAATGGTAATATCAGTAAAATTATAAATAATTACAGCTTAAAGTAATCGTTTCTTTACTAATGCAAAAAGATATTTTTGGTACAAGTCCATCAAAAAGACGTATTCCCATTTTGTTATCTTCCATGGAACAAAAATAATATCACAATTACATAACATGCCATATTCGAGCAAGCTAAAAACATACACCAAAAAGTGCATGGCTTATCGCATAAACCATCGCTGGACTTGCAAAACTTCGTATGACGCCCGATGAAAACAAAAGCACAAGAATAACAGAATATCCAAGTATCGCTTTGATTAAACGAGAGACTATTGTTAAGTTAATTGCATCGGCCCAAACAACCCACTTGTCATTGTTCCGAACAAGATGAATATTCCGTGTACCACCCAAACGGAATTTAAAGCAAGATTAATTTGGGCGTGGAAGGATTTTAAACTTCTTGATTGATACAGTTTATTCGCCAATGAACAGAGCATTATTTCATTAGTTATTTGTACATAGGTTGATGATACCTATATTTTGTATTTAACGGACTGCCTTTGTGGTTAATTGGTGACAAGCGCCATGCATGGGTAAAATTTCCTGAAAGAGATCTCGGGTGGGTCCAAATTTTAGTAAACTATTTGAAAAAGAAAACAATAGATAATACTAAAAGAACAGTGAACAGAAAAATCCGAATAGAATGGTATTTTATTTTGTCTGACCTTCTTACCCCTAAAGGTCACAAATATATATCCCAGTATTACATTATAATATTATTATAATGAAATAAATTGGAACAAACATACCAACATGTGGCTATTTAAGATGATATCGGCAAATTGCGACCTAGAAATGCTTGTAAGGTGAGGCTTGACCTCGCTGGATTATTCGCATGGAATCAAGCTTATTATGAAAATTAAGAAATAATTTTAATTATGGTTGGGTACAACTTATTATTACTAGCGAATGATGACACGGTTATAATAATTTAATTTTTACATACTCTTTTCCAATATGCCATTATTTTCGGCAAAAAAATAAACCGTAACCATTTTAGATGAATTTCAAAAACTAAATTGGAATGTTTTCGTAGCGCTTGTATCGTAGCAGCATAAGTGATTTAATATTTCAATACTACGGCACACAATGCTATAACGCTACAAAATTACGTAGTTTGAAGTTCTCGTAGCACGCCCTGAGCGAGATCTCGTAGCGATGCTACGAAGCTGCGTTGCTCCAATGCGGTACGACAAGCAAATACGTAGCGTGAAATGGGATCAGTTTAGAAGCAAGTTTGTAATCATCCGTCGTCATACTATCAAATAGTAATAAAACCAAACCTTCATTTATTTACGATGACAATTGTATTGAAAGTATCCACTTTTTTTTTTAACAGTCTTGCTAAATAAAATTAACCTTTTGTTTTATTGTTTATTTTTCTGATGGCCTCTGTTTTGATCTGAATATTTTAGTAGAGAGGCAACCCAACCCACTTAAAAATGATTAAACATTGCAAACAACAGCAGCTTACGTGGGCCCTTTGGCCACGTAATTCGTCCCTTGTCTTGAGGGTTTCATTAACGCATTGAGGAAACAAAACCGGCCGTGAACGCACCATGTGTGTGTAATCACATTAGTGACTCGCCCGGCCCGGACAGGTTAAGGATTTTTCTGGGGTTTATGGACTGGACATGCCACATTGGCTTGTCTACAACCATAAGTAGGTAGAGAAAGAAGTTTAGTCTTCTTTCAATGTTAAGCTTTTTTGACTATATATCTGTATAGGTGCTTATTTTAACCAATAAGCGAGTTTCCATGTGAACTAAATTTTTCATTATTAATTTCCAAAAACATAAACAAAATGCTTTTGCAAAACTATTACAAATAAATGGAAAGTGAATACCTTTTAGGTATATGTTTAATGGAACATTGTTTTTTGTTTTGTATTCTCGTGTAAATAAATAAAAAATAAATTATTTTTTACACTAAACACAGTAAAGTTTTTATGACATGAAACCGTTGCATGATACGGAATAAAATTGTATTTAGTTTGTTGTGTATTATTTTTATTACAATAACACATTACATATTATATTCACATAAACAAAAATAAGCCACGATATAAGTAATATTGTTCGTTTGCAGTTCAATTCATAACTATCTAGGTTTAACGATTATAATTTTTGTTACAATACTTACCAATACTTTTTATTACCGATGTAGCAGGTATTTCAAGACAATTTTCATAAGCAATTTCTCTATTCCACGTAGCGACCAGGGTAGGAGAGCCGTTAATTATGTAGAGCTTAGCTAATACCTTCGATCGAAAACTTAACAACCAGATACAATTTTGTCCTTTGAAGGTCCCGAGGCTACGCTGACGGCGCTTAGATGAGGAGTTAAACTTTAAATACAAGTACATAAGTACTGATTCCTTTGGGATGCTATTTGAACCCCTGAGTTGCAAGCTCAGCAAGAGTGGCAAGAAAGCTATATGAGCTGATCAAGGAAAAAAATACAGGACCAAATATAACGCTATGTATTTTATGAATCAACTATAATGCTTTGTATGTATAACCTACAGTGCAAAATATTACTTCTTATTCCCAAAACGCAAAAGTATTCTATCCATTAAATACTTTTTTTTTGTGTATTTTTGTAATGTTGTGACCTAATGAATTCTATTTTTTTTGTTGATCTATTCCTAGAATAGCCCGTACGTCATCTACCTACCATGGTATCAGAACAATGTAAACTAGAATCGTTAAATATTTATTTATTAATTTCATTCCTTAAAAGGCATCCTCCATGCAACGTCAAACATCCTCTCTCGGTTCTGTAATAACCCTCGCGTCAGCTAACAAAGGATTCAGTATCTGTAGTCCAGTTTGTAAGGTGATCGAAGTCTAATATCCCAATTTCCGTGAAGCCACACAACACAGGTGTTATCCGATTTGTTTGTTAGATTAAACACTATGCGGGCTTAGGATTTTCTAATTAACGGGCAATCAGCACAAGCTTTGTTTGATATTGTTTATTGTACTTTGTTCTTACGTACTTCGTTTGCAGTAAATATAAATTGATATTGTCTTGCTTTCGCAGTGTGTTTGCGAATGCCAATTGTTTATACAAAATGTAGTTACTGAAGATACTGACTAATATTATAAATTCAAAGTGTGCGTTAATTACCTCTTCATGCTTTGTTTGCTCAATAAATTTTTAATATAACTCTTCTTCTTAAAATTTTGGACTAAACATGTAGGAGGAGAGTGAAAAAATATCTTTCACACCGGAAAAAAAAAACAATATAGGTTTTTTTTATGAACCGGTATTTTTTTCATAAATGACAGGACACTAGATGACGCTAAGTGTATTTTAAATCACGTGAAAAAAATGTGTAGCTATAGGAATTTAGTGAAGCAAAGCCGCAGGCAAAAATATGTGCAGTAGCAATAAATTTTAGATTGTATTCATCATCATCATCATCATTTCCGTACCGTTTTCGGTAACGGCGACTTCAAACATGTCAAACATGTTGAAGTCATTTACGCGAGAGTATATTTTAAGTGGACGAACAGTTGCGATTGTATTCCAAGGATTCCGTATTCAGTTATTACTGATATGTAAATTAGCCCCGTTATTTCTTTATTTTAAAAACACACATTCTTAATACAGCCATTTTCAAACAAATTGGCACAGTTGTCAAGTTTGTGCGTTGAGGTAAAAGCTTGAAAGCTCGCTATACGCATTTTTGGTATTAATGAGATAGGGCCTCGAATTGCAAATTGCACGCCACATTTGGGGCAAGCCAACTAATGCACTCACTACCAGTCATTTCCACTCGATACATTCACCAACTACATAGTATCATTTTGAGTATAAGCACAAATACGTTGGAATAAGCTCGCGAGAAAATAAGCTTTTAGACTGCTTACTTATTAATGCCTGCATAAACCCCCATACACATACATACATACATACATACAATCACGCCTTTTTCCCAGAGGGGTAGGCAGAGATCACTTTCAGCGATCCACTTTTCACCTCTGTGGGAAACGTGACGTGACGGGTTGTGGACCACGTCGCCGCCATTCTGCCTTGTGCATTGTTTTAACAAGGTCATTGCGTTCCCACGAGTAGCAAGGATATATGACGGGGGAAGGAAAAGGGGAGGAAGGATACTATCGCCTCGGATGATTTGGACTGAGTCGATAGCAGCTCGAGGAGCCGGGGTCGCTTACCCGTATACCGTTCACCAACTACCGGACAGATAGTTGTGACTGGTATCCCCTGACTGTTTAAACCCCGATCACTTATTAAATGTATCGATTATCTGTGAGTGAAGCTCTGAGCGTGCGAGAAAGAACTGATTACAGTAGGTCTAAGGGCAGAAAAATCGGTCTACCCTCTTTCTAAAGTCTTTTTCGACTGGCTCGGTGGAACAGTGGTTAGTGACCCAGGTTCACTACCTACGGTTCCAAGAGTCATGGGTTCGATTCCCACTCGGGACAAATATTTTTGTGACGAACATTGGCGTCTGTTCCGTGTCTGGATGTGTTATTAAATATATTTAGGTATAGTTGTGTTGTGTCGTTTCTGATTTCCGTAACACAAGTGCTTAAGCTACGTACCACGGGATCAGATAGATGTATGTGATGTTGTGGAATATTTTTTATTATTATTTATTACGCACGACACCACTACTAAAGGGTATACCGTTAGGTCTGCTCTTAGAACTACCGTCATTCTCGCAGTCCTACAGTTCACCCGTGATCATGGCGCTTGCAACAGTGCCGAAATATCGGGAGCTCATTAAAACAATACAATATGGTAAATATCCCGAATGTTATCAATTTTCTAATGAGTGTAACCATGAAAATTTGAAATTATATATTGATTCTGTGTGTATAATAAACGATGTAATTCCTAAAAAAAACTTATAGGTAACAGCTTTACAACTATTATTTTTTATTTTATTTTTTTAAGAAAACATACAGCACAATTTATTACTAATGACAATATAATAGTGGTAATACATTAGCCAAAACGATTACCACAAATTATAGTGTTACGCACTGAAGGCGATGACTTATAATAAGTATACGTGTAGGTTTGATAATGTAGCTCTTACACAATATTATATCTACCTTATTGTGGAATCGATACTAGGTTAATTATATTATAAAACTTATAATTTTAAACAAAATTAAATGCTAGACAGACATATGTTTGTATTACTTACTCTACACAATAACTCAAAACATTATCGAGTATAATTTTATACGCCTAGCTCAATCCCGTCCGAAAATACAAAGTGAATGCTGGAACGTTACACATTTGCATAGTTTTAAGTGTTTTTGTGTGTCGTTCTGCACAATTTAATATTGGGATGACATTGATTATCCCTCATCAGTCTCTCTAACGTATACCACGTATAGATCCCATCTCGACAGCTCTATTATCTAAAGTGGCTCAGACGAATTTGATTACCCGGTCATCGGGCGCATTATCCCAGCCATTTTAATAACTGCTGAACAAATAGGTCAAGTCCGCTTTAGACTCGGGTACCGAGGTCAGTGTGAAAACGACTTAGGAATTCAGAATCTACGAACGAAGAATCGCATGGCTGGGTTTGCTTATCCTCTCCGATGTGTAAAGTTTGATTTTAGTTAGGGAAGCTTTGGTACGGAATTTGAAAAGTGAAAGAAATAAAATAGTAAAAATGTATTAGTAATTTTTTATGTGAATGTGTCTACTTGTATTCAATAAAGTAATACGACTTATATGAATGTGAGTACTTGCTTTTTTGTTGCTAATTTTATATTTCATTATTAAACTCTTTACAAATATAAGCTTAGCAATATGACGATTAACTAGTTTGAAAATTAGTGTTTACAAGTATTTTAGTATGTTTTCTATAAACCACATCAAATAGAAAACGCTTAGTGTAAAAAATAAAATAAACTTCATATTTCTCTCCACAAACAAAACTTATGTTGCCTAAAGAAAATTACCGTTGTTTTATCTGATTACGCAGCAAAAGTAATAAAGTCTTTGTACTAAGCTCCGGCTAAGAACGGCCTGCCTCATGCCAAGGTCGAAGTAGAAACGTTTTCAGGTTTATTACAAAATCTTTAAGTTAAATTACTCGAGTAATCGTTTGCTAAATCGATAACCGCCCGACCGCTAATATTGGAGTAAAGCTGTGGCCTTACAAATTGGTTAGTTCATTTCGCTAGCCTTAACGTTTTTAAGCGCAACGTATTGTTTGAGTGTATTTGAAATGAAATTTATTTGTAAAATGTTTGAATGTTAGTTGATCCATCAAATTATCCCGAATTTACATAATTATTGCAATATTTTTAACGCAATAAAAGATAAGTGAAGGTTAGATGGAACTACAATTTCTGTGATATTTTACATCGAAATTTTTGTTCCATCACCAGTTTTAGTGACGTTTATAGCGATTGCTAGTACACAATTAATACATTTCTTGTTGTTTGCTTTTATTTTGACCGGCTAGGTACAATATAATGCTTATTAACTCTGGCTATCGTTCCAAGAGTAGGGCAATTTCTGGAGGGTTCAATTCCCACCCAGCGCAAATATTTGGGAAACGTTTGTGACGAGTATCGGTGTTTATTCCGTGTATGTTATTAAACATGATTTACGTATATTTGTGTAATACTGTTCTTTCTGATATACCTAACACAAGTGTTTAAGTAACTTATTTCGGAACCAGAGCAATGTATGCGATGCTGTGTGATGTCATCATCATCATCAGCCCATTGCAGTCTGCTCCTAGACCTGGCCTTCCCTTCGTGTGATATATTTATTTATTATTATTTAAACATCTCCGCTTATATCTGGACACAGCTTAAAATACATTCTAAGGCCGTGTCGTCTACACAGCAAGCACCATTACACTATACACGTCATAGCAATGAGGCTCTCGGGTGTTAACTGATATGACGCACTGTATTACAACGACACATTAGGTTAAATCTATGTCTTACAGACATGTAAGGCCCGCTTAGGGTGCCCTCTGAAGTATTTATTAAAATTAAGGAATTAACTAACATATATTTTTGGAACCGTTACATTAAATATATATATATATATACAGGGTGTCCCAAAAAGTAGTGTCAAGCGGAAGTCCTGAGATAGAACACCCTGTGGGGCATCCGAAACACCCCTATGTATGTTCCGCGATTTTTTATAGTTTTCGAGTTATGATTCTTTTTCTAAAATTTTGAGAACAACTGACCTAACCGACTAAAAATATTGTAGAGAAAAAAGTATTTGACTTTTTTGAGTAATTCTTTTTGCAAATCAATTTTCATGAGTTTTTCTTTAATGCCTAAAATATTTGTCTCCATAACTTATATGGAAATTATCAAAATTATGGTACAAACTGAAAAGTTACGTTCTGTAAATAAAGTCTTACAATTTCAACGTTAAATTTAAAATATTAGGAGGTAGCTGCATGGCTCCTAAGTAACTTTAAAAACTGAGCTAGACTCTCAGCTTTCATAATCATTAATAAAAACTGGTACTTAATTGGCTACTTTTGCTAAAATCGGACTTCAAAGACAGAGAGGTGGAAACATCATAAAATTTGCCATTTGAATACGAAGTATTATTTGGACATTTTATTATTTCTAAAGTTAATAAGATTGTTAACAATGAAAATTATACCAGAAATGCTAAGAAATAACCACTTGAAAGTTTAATTTGTGATACTTAAAAAATTAATTAAGTTTAAAAATGGGAACTTTATTGAAAAGAAAAATTATCGTTTTTGATTATTTTTTGTAAAATATTTATAAGTAAAAGTTTATTAAAGTCCGTAAAGAAAGCAAAGTTCATCAAGTTCGTCATAACAAAGGTATTGCATGTGAAACAGTGTTAGCGCAATGAAACTTAAATTAAACAAAAAAAAGCATCCAAATGTTTGCTACTGAGTGCTCCTGTATTAAATTTAGGTTTGTTAACAAACTGACTAACTTTCGGAATAATAAAATGTCCAAATAATGCTTGTTCATCAAATGGCTAATTTTATGATTTTTCCACCTCTCTGTCTTTGTAGTCAGATTTCAGCAAAAGTAGCCCATTAAGTAGGTACCAGTTTTTATTAATGATTATGAAAGCTGAGAGTCTAGCGCAGTTTTTAAAGTTACTTAGGAGCCATGCAGCTACCTCCTAATATTTTAAATTTAACGTTGAAATTGTAAGACATTATTTACAGAACGTAACTTTTCAGTTTGTACCATAATTTTGATAACTTCCATATAAGTTATGGAGACAAATATTTTAGGCATTAAAGAAAAACTCATGAAAATTGATTTGCAAAAAGAATTACTCAAAAAAGTCAAATACTTTTTTCTCTACAATATTTTAAGTCGGTTAGGTCAGTTGTACCCAAAATTTTAGAAAAAATATCATAACTCGAAAACTATAAAAAATCGCGGAACATACATGGGGGTGTTTCAGATGCCCCACGGGGTGTTCTATCTCAGGACTTCCGCTTGACACTACTTTTTGGGACACCCTGTATATATATATATATATATATAAAGTTAAGGCATCTCTACAAAATATTCAACAAATTCTCTATTTGATCCGTGTAGAACGATTCCTTTGCTAAATTGAAAAAAAAAGCAGTTGGATCATTTTCTATTCACAAATAAAAACCGATTTTTACCTTAGATATAGTAACTTAGATCTTCAAATGCCAAGCATGTACCAAAGAAAGGAGTTTAGCTCCATTTACAATTATTGTAAACGAATCATTAAATGAATGTAATCATAAAATGTATTAAAATCACTGTTGAAAGCTATTACAAACAATTTGATTAGGCAATATAGCCGAGTTAACTTGAGTAACTAACTCTGCCCACGCTTTAATACGATATTCTATAAAAGTAAATTCTAAATGCGCAGATTTTCCTTAACCAAGAGTAAGTATCAGAGAAGTAAATAAATCAGGCCTTTCTTCATCACATTGAGTTAATATTTCTCTAGGTGCTAAACCATCTTCGAACTTATTTAAAGCTTCAAGCTTTAAATACCCAGTCTCTTTCAAGTTTCTTCAAAATTAATGTCCAAATTTTAATAAGCTCCTACGCTCCTGCGTCATTGATTAAAATCTATAAATATTTATCTTTAAATAAATGTGTCTTCTCGCAAACGACAATTTAACATTACAAGTAACAGAAATAATGACTCATGAGAACAAAAGTTTGATAGAATTTAAAAACATTTCAGTAGGTATTGTCTGATTCATTCTAATTTCGCAGAAAACGAAATTAACTCCTGATAACCCAAAATAAATTAGACGTGTTCGATGAAAGATTTGTAATATACATTTGAAAAGAGCTTTTGTTATATTAAGTTTTTTACTGTTTGACCGTATAAATGATGAGAAGTAAGTACTATGAAATAACATATTTTTTTATTTATGTATAAACATATTTTTGGAGATGTTGGATGTGTACCTCGTAATTGTAAAGTAAACAACCACGGACAAGATGAGCAGTTCGCTTGGGCAACCATGAATTTATAATGTAACTTGTACTATTTTTTTTGTTCGTGATTGTCATTTTATTTTATTTCTAACTTAACGTGCAAAAGTATGTTTGTCAATATTTTAATGACAAACAATACTAATTCCTACCACCAGAAGTCTCAGTCCAAATGGGATCATCATTCTTTTTCACTAACATTCTTGTTACTAATATCTCGGGGTCAGATTTCGATGAGAGCGAGGTAAGCTTCTCCTAGCCTCATACTCTTCAAGTTTTACTTAATTCTGAAGATTATGACTAGATTTTATCATAGTAAAGAGATAAATTTAAAAGTATTGACGTCTAGAAAAGTTATTATACACAAATAAATGAAGTGCTACGAGAGTCAAAAGCTTCCATTTAAAATACTTAGACACCCATTACCCGCGAACATGTTTCGCCGGCCCATCCACTCGTGGAAACGGAAAAACAAAACTGCAGTATTATTCCCGGGCGTCGGAAAGCCGTGTGCCCAATCAGGCGGCAGTATCGGCAATCTGTCCGCACGCCATCCTGCGTAACTTCATCAAAAGAACCGTTGTACGTCTTTGAGGCATCCGTATCTAACTAACTCGCCCTGCAGGCATCTAGATCCGTTTTTTCTTCCACTTTCTGTCCTTACAGCGCATACTTTATTTCTATTTGCCCGTATAGCGAGGTGAACGGGGCGCGGGGGGCGGTAGGGACAGGCGCGTTGGAGTCGCCCCAGCCAGTTGAGGCTGCGACCGCCGCGAGGACGCTAGTCACGGCCGCCGCGCCCAGGGGACTTGTGACCTGCCATAGTGTCCGTGACGTCAACGTGAGCCTGCCCAAGACGCACATGCGTGCAATGGAATGACCCATAGTGAGACTGGTGACTTGTGTAGTGCTTGCGTGCGAGTGAGTTCGGATCGAGTTTGACCGTAGTTGCGGTGCATAGGACCTCGCCGGTAAGTACGGGTGTTTTGTACCGAACTAGCATATTAACCAAATCTGGCACACTGCTGGTAAGCGGTCGGAGGTCGCCGGATTACCGGGGACGGTGTGCGATGTGGATAATTAATCATATTTTATACCCGCAACGGTTTCCGAACGTTTTCTCGCCGTCTAATAAATAAATCATTAGTTTGTATGAAGGTTAATGCGGACTGAAGAGCAAGTGCTTAAGGTTTTACAAGGAAAAACATTTACAGGTAATAATTTACTGAAATAAACGTGGGTAAATTTAATCTATATATCTATATATATTTATAAAAGCATAGTATGATATATTTCGATAATAAAAATACGATGGGAAAAGAAAAATACTTTGTAACGAGTTTTTCACTAACGAAATTCCTGCGGATAAATGTGGCACGCCCGATTCTTGTTTTTCTTTCGGAAACGATAATATGGAGGCGTTTCAATATTCAGGACAGACAAAATCAGCTTTATTTGGTACTCTAATATTTTCTGAAGATTCTGAAAGGTATGAAGATTTTCCAATAGTACTTCCATGTGCCGACGGTCCCAAGATTCCAATGCCTAATTAAGTAGGTATTCATAAATATGCTGAAGCAGTTTAATCACATAACATCATTACATATTGCTTAACTAATAGCATGTAATTAAATTTACAGCATGGATTTAGAAGTGGATAGAAACGAGAAGCTCGGTTGATGCATTGACGCTTACCTTTTATTTTATATAAACCTTAATAACAAGTTTTCAGGGAACTAGAGAAAAAAAGAAAATAAAAAAGTAGGACAGCAAATAAATACAAGCATCTACGGCTAGCATCCGCTTTTAAACCGTTTTGAGGTTCGAACGGCATGCCGACTGAACAACTAGCCTTACACCTGATAAAATCCTATATAAAGAGAAAACTTTTCTGAAAGAAAGAAAGAATATTTATTTGCGACGATGTGGTAACACATTTGACAAACAACACGTTGAATACTATCTTAAGAGCAATTAAGATAGTATTATACACATTTTGCCTATTACTGGTATGCAAATATTAGTCTTATAAATAGGTTAATTTAAAAAAGATGCTGTTTAACTTTCTAAACATTAAAATATTATATTTTTTACACATTTTGACTACCTACTCCCACTCCGGGAATTCCTTCACACAGGAGAAAAGGAGAACAAATTCAACTCTTATTCATAAAACTCAGATCACTAAGTACCAGTTACTACGAGTATCCTTTAACTAGACTAAAATTTTAAATCAAAATCCTAAATAGGATGCAAGACCATTTAAAAATCAAGCAGAAGTTTTATAAAAGGCCAGTTCTATAAAAAACATAATATGCAGTCAAACTCAAACTCAAGTACCCATTTATAACTCTTCCAAAATGTACAAGGTCAAATAAATATTTATTTAATTACTATTGATTATTGCTTGCCATTATCATATTATCTGTTGCAGATATCTGTTGATCAAACATTTTCATGTCAAAAGTATGATTAAAGTAGCTTGAAATTATCACTATCACATTATCCTTTTACTACACAAAAATTAAATCATATACAGGATGCAAGACCATATCAAGGAAAAGGCAAGCTAAAGCATTAAAAGATATACAGTCAAATTTATATATATATATATATATATATATATATATATATATATATATATATATATATATATATATATATGTATAACTCATATATATATATAAATAAATATTTTTTTGATCACTATTTATTCACCGTGAAATTTTAGTGGTTGTTTTCCCGAAGTATAATGATTACATCTTAGTAATAAAATATATTTGTGCAGTTTTTTTTATTCGATAAATACCGGCAAAAAGAGCCAAACGAATCTCAAATGCAAGATCGAACCGTTTTGTTACTTAGGGTGTAGAGCTCCTTTAGCTTAAATCATCAATTTCATACTACAAGCAGTACCTGATTACGTCACATAACTTGAAAAAACTATCGCTTCTCTAGCTTTCAAGTTGAATGATTATTTTTTTAGAAATAAAAAAAAAAATTCTCAAAATAACTAGCACGATTCGATAGTACCACCAAAGGTAGGTTCTGCTACGGGAAAACAACCACTAAAATTACACGGTGTATTGCTATTAGATATCTGTTGATCAAACTTTTCAGGTCAAAAGTATGATTTAGGTTGCTTAAAATTATCACAGTTCTGTTAAATGGTAGCTACTACGGTTAGATTTCAACTTGATAATTTGACGTATTTCTAAGAAATGTTCTTTTGAGATGGGTAGACAGAGGCAGACAGATCCAGATTACTAATATTGTAAATGCAAAAGTGTTTTCGTTTGTTTGTTACCTCTTCGCGCTCTATCTACTTAATAAATCGTGTTGTATTTTAATGTACAAGTTTAAGAGTAAGAAAAATAATAAAGACACCCTTTGGGAAAATTGTGATAGCTTATTTTTTACTCTCTTCGCTAAAATATATCCCTAAATGCGGAAGACACTAGATGGCGCTAAGAGTATTTAAATTGAACAAAAAAAACTGTTGCCGTGGGAATTTAACGCAGGCGGAGTGATGGGAATTAACTAGTAATAACTATACGAATTCGGTCAACCTTCATGAAGTATCAGAAACTATTCATATTATTCACAAGTATAAGACTTTTGAAAATTACAGGGATGCCTAGATATCTAAAGGCTGTACTTGGAAATGCAAAATTACATTTCAAGAGCGTAGATGGGGGAAATGTTGAATCTCATGTGAACCAAGAATCACTTGCAAATATTTTTTTTATATTAAGGTCTTTTGGTTGTATCAATACATTTTTTAAGTTAGTTTCGTCTTTTATCTTCACAACAAGTGTACATTGAAAATCAAATACTTGTGTACAGTATGATATATTATAATATAAATTATCTTATCATCTAAAACTTAAAGATTTGGACACTTTGCAACCAGCATCGTGGTCATGGGAATACTTCCTTTTTACAGTGATAATAAACATATTGCAAAATGATTCATTCATATCATTAAATAATATTGTATTTGATTACATAATTGATGAATGGACTGACATTTATAATTAAAAACACTCTCGCGATATATCTATTTTCACAAAATTAACCTGATTTTAACAACAAACCAAATTGTAAATTAATTTTACCTAGTTAACGTATTTAATTACTCGTTGAATTGAATATGTGGTTTAATTAGTAGAAAACAATTTTTAAATTAAGACCAATTCCAGTATATTTTGCGTTTCGTTGTGTAAACGCCTCAAAATTAAATTAAAACACATTGTTTTAATGGATTTATATAACATCGTTTTGCTTGTTGAATACTATCAAAAACTTACTTTATGTATCTTTTTATATACGATATTAATACACTGTATGTAGTCTTTGGGACTTTTCTGCTTAAATAGTAATAGCAGCTGCAAAGAATAATTCCTAATATTAGTGCGATTCTAATAATGGTCCAAAAAGACGAGTGATATAAAGTAATTAAAAACTTCCAAATTCTAATTCTTAATTTATTTATTTATTTATTTATTTATTTATAAGGTCTGCCAACATTTTTAACACCACAACATAAAATTAACAACATTAGCCTAAAAATTATAAATATAGTGACAAAACAATTACAGGCAAACACAACTTGCGTACACAAAAAAACAGTCAATCTGGCAGCAATAGCAACAGCATGTGAAAATTTACATAACTACAAAAACAATAAAAAGGATATATATAAATAAATATTAAAATGACGTTAATAACAATTAATTATTGCTACAAAGAATGTACACACACAATCAGGAAATAATTAAATATAACATTTTTTTAAACATTGTCGAAGTGGGGCCATACAAATTAATAGACGTACAAGCATTGTTGTAGTCGTTGCACATTCTGTAAAAAACACTATGAGTGCCCAAATTAGTCTTACATTTTTTTAATGAAAAGGGTTTGAAGTTAAAGATTCTAGAATTTGGCCGAGGAATTTTGAAATTTATTTGGCTGACCAATTTAGGACAGTCGATAAAGTTATTTAATATTTTGAATAACAATACTTGATCAGCTACCCATCGACGGTTTTGTAGTGAGGAGATCTTAAAAAAGTTCAGTCTATCCTCATAACTGACCAACTCATATTTTTTGCCTTGATGCAAACACAGGAAAAATAAAAACTTCTTCTGCACCTTTTCCAAACGATCACTATGACACTTATATTTTGGGTTCCAAATACTCGAGCAATATTCTAAAGTGCTGCGTACCAATGCGAAATACACAAATTTTAGAGCAATGGAATTTTTAAAATGTTTACAATTTCGCCAAATGAAACCAAGAATTTTAAAAGATTTTGAAATAATATGATCGAAATTATTAGTAAATGAAAGTTTGCTGTCCAAGATGACCCCTAAATCACGGATGACCGTAACTTCTTCCAATTTTTGAGAGTTTATCGAGTAAGCGGTTGTCAGAGGACAACGCTTCCTCGTGAATTTAATATGCTTACATTTGTCTGGATTAAGTGGCAATTTGTTAACTGAAGACCACGTAGCTATTCGATTGAGATCGTCTTGTAGCAATAAAGAGTCATAAGGGTTATGAATTGATTTGTAAATTTTTAAATCATCTGCATATAACAGACATTCAGAGTGATGAATAACCTTTACAAGATCGTTAATGAATACTAGAAAAAATACTGGTCCTAAATGAGAGCCTTGAGGAACGCCTGATGTAGCGTAAAAAGGATTTGATTCATACCCAGAAGTGACGACCCTAAGACATCTTTCAGTGAGGTAAGAGCGGCACCAGCTTAGGAGAGAGCCATGTACACCTGCCAAATGTAACTTGTTGATTAGTATTGAGTGATTTACCTTGTCAAAAGCCTTGCTTATATCAGTGTATACAGCGTCTACCTGTCGTCCCTGATCAAGCTCATGAGATAAATCAGCTATGAAACAAGAAAGGTTTGAAACAGTTGACATATTTTGGCGAAAGCCGTGTTGTTGAGGCACAAGGATAGGTTTAAAGATATAAGTAAAGTACGGACATACCAGTGATTCGAAGAGCTTGGAAAAAGCAGAAAGCAGTGAAATTGGTCTATAATTACCGACATCATTAGAGTCACCCACCTTAGGAATTGGTACCACGTTGGCTTTCTTCCACTGTTGCGGGAAAAAGCCAGAAGACAGGGAAGAACCGAATATGATGTGAAGAGGTTGAGAGAGGATAGATGCGCGATTGCTAAGAAATATAGCCAGTATACCGTCGGGTCCAGCCCCTTTAGCTGGATCCAACCTTTTCATGGCTTCCTCAATTGAAACAGCAGATATGTTGATATTACACAAAAAGTTATTTGAAGAGAATACATTCTGTAAATCTGTTAGTGAGGATTGGGTGTCAGCGATGTAGACTGATGAAAACTGTTTAGCAAACGCATTGCATATCGCATTAGGGGTATCAAACTTTTCGCCATTCAGCTGCATTTCACTCGGCATTGTCTCAGTATTCTTCCGTTTACCTTTAACATAGCTCCAAAAAGCTTTGATATTTCTGCAGCTTATCGATTTCTCGATTCTTTTAAAATAAATTGCATAGCATTTGCCAATTACCACATGACATCTCGATCTAGCTTCACTGTAATCATACCTATCCACAGGATTATTATATAATTTTACTTTTTTATGAAGTTTTTCTTTTTCCTTAATAAGTTTGATAAGGTTTTTTGAATACCAATTAGGGTATTTATTTGGTTTACAAGGTATTTTGGGGACATGTTTATCAATTATTGAGTTAAGTAGAGTGTAGAATAATTCAACCATGCCGTCGACCGAAGTAGTATTCTTAAGTTCGTCGTCCCAATCAATGGCAGCCAAATCCATATTAATATTAGAATAATTCGCCAAGTGAAAGTTTTATTTAGAAACAGATCTCTTTTTTAAATAACAAAGAAGTGAAAAATCGATAGAGACGCTCAATGCCGGATGATGGTCATCAATGTGCACTAATGGATCGTCAGTAGCTCTCGTGTTCACTTACCTACAGGATGAAAGTATCAGTTCATGTATTCTATTATTATGACTAGAGACGTTATTGTCTTGTGAAAGACCGTGCAACGACACAAAATCAGATAATGCCCGCTCGAGACAACAGTTTCTTGGATTCAGAGACATGGCCGTACCCGATGAGATTAAAATCTCCTATAATCATAATATTGTTGTTGGTGTCTAGTGTGGAAAGGCCACGAGAAATGTTATCGAGTGAGGTATTCAAATTGTCTAGACATATTGGTGGTGGCAAATACAATGCACATATCGTGAATGATTGCGAACGTCCATCCAAACCAGTAACAGAGATCCACAAGTCCTCGGATACACTCTCCAAATGAGATAGTCGTTGTGAGTGAAGTCGTTTGGCTACGGCAATAAGGACTCCACCGCCCGTCTTCTTTGTAGAAGATGTGCTGTCACGATCTCTACGATAAATGCGATAATTATTATTAAGTATCTCAGCGTCGACCACACCGCCGTCCAGCCATGTCTCCGTCATCACAACAATATCAAAGTTACAGTTCAGACTAGAAAGGTACAAACTTTGCAGCTTTCCTCGAATACTACGAACATTTTGGTAGTAAATGGTTAATTGACTAAAAATAAATCCTTTACGGATAAAAACACAGTTTTTACATTACAAATATACAAAGAGAGAGACAGAGAGCGTTACTTTTTAGATTTAAGTGCCAGAAGTGACTCATCATCGCGGATCCAAACTACAGGCATGTCATCATTCCTCCTCATCAGAACACGACCGTTGCGAACCCAAAGAAATTTGAAGTTTTCTTCCTTTCTTAAAATACGGGCTTGCGCGTAAATTGATAAATAAATGTGCATGTTTTGTTGAGATGGCACATAGATTCATACAATATACTTACGGTTACTGAAGATGGCTAGTTTAAAGACTCTACCTAACTAATCGGTAATGATATGGATTTGACTAGGAAAATATGCTTAACAATAAATACTTGAGTTTACTAAAAAAACAAAAAGATAAGATTTCCATGTTGAATGGTCGGCGTTGCACAACTTTTCTCTTATAATTTGTTGCTCATACCTTACTTAACATTATTGCACATATTTGCGGGTAAAACGAAAGATTTGTTACGTAGTTTTTATTTATTAATTTTTTAACCTGCATTAGACAGGTGCAATCACAATCTCGGTGCTTATCGAAGCAATCTTAGCCAACAAATCTAGAGGTCCGCCTTATTCAAATCTTACATTAAGCTATTTGCATTTTCATTCCGGTACCATTGTTGTTATACACTTTACATTTTCCGCTGACTCCGACAAACAACTTTCAACATTCTCCGCTGAACATTTTCTCCGACGTCCATTGTCGACTTGTTATATTAAATATCAAGGCTCTCCCAACGTAGGTTTAGCTATCTTGTTTTCAATATTTCAATACTGCGCGAAATTTCCTTCGTCCGAGAAATATTAATATTTTACAAATCTGCTTGTAAATCTGTTGTTTCCTTATTCGTGACAAGTAATGAAAAACATTGATCAGATATTAAAGTGAATGGGAACTCTCTCTGATTTAAATACTTTAATTGCACTGAAACAATAAAACGTTTTTACCGTTTTCAAAGTAGTCAATCAAGAATATCTACTTGTATCTCATGAAATCATACTCGTTTTTTTGCACAAAATTAAATATCTAAAATGAAATTCCTTCAGCAACATATATCCTCCAGCATATTTGAAGCGCTTTGAATCAATAAATGTAGTGAGAGTGAGTTTTATTTCGAAACTATCAATGTTTCAGTATTGAATTTAAGAATTAAGAACATATGAATTCCTACATATTATTTGGTCCCAGAAAACACAATCATATTTTCGTGTGTTAATGAAGTATATTTTGCTATAACACTTTAGTAATTTAAAATAACAGACTTACATTTTATATTAGTTTCAGAAAGGTAGTTTACCGGAGTTGAGAAAACGAACAAACAGTATCACTACATAGTATAAAACATAGTCGATCCCGCGTCCGTCTGTCCCTATGTATGCTTAAATCTTTTTAACTGCACTACGAATTTTGATTACAAATGATTCTTATATATCACAGTGGTAAACTTCAATATATGATTGAGGATATCAGCGCAAAAATGTTGTAACCCCAGACTACTTCGTAAGGCTTTTATAGGCATAGTATCCAATGAAAATGGAAGTTATACCACTTTTGCACTGATAGCCTCGATCAACTTTGTCATATGTTTACTACCTTCGCATCAATCCTTCCTTAATCTAATTTAGTCAACTGTCCAGTATTCAGCTAGAGAATACAATAAGAGTTGCTAGTTATAGGCACTTAGTATTTTCGCTAGAACCGGCAGTCCGAAATGGTACGTAGAGTCTTATTATTATAATTAACGATTTATAAGTGCCTTAAGAAGGGTTAATATTGTTAGAATAAAATATGTTCAACGAATTAACGAAATCTATGATGTTGACACATTATTTAGTGTATGATGAAATATTTTGCATTAAATGTTTAAAACGAATGCTCCTTTGATTACCAATGGGTTACGGCTGAAAATACCTGCGTGGTTTTAATTAACAAGCCATAGACAATGTGAATACAGCAGCGGGATTAAGCGATTTTCACTATTGAGACTACGATCAATGAGAAGGATAGATTCTATTTAGATCCGATTTAACGGCACGATACCTGTTCGAGTGCAATTTGTTCGTATATTAGAATTCCCCTCGTGTATCAGGGCCGTATCCAGAGATGGATTGGAAATAGGGTACCGTTATTAAGAGGCATACAAATTTGATAGGCAACAGCATTGTACGCTGCGCTATTTTTTGTTTTCTTCACAACACTACCTGTCTAATTTTGTCGCCCCTACTATTAATAAAAAAAAGATTTTAATATAGGTTTAAAATTCAAGGATTTTGAAGAAGGAAATTGTGAAGTAACTTACATACAAAATTGTGCGGAATTGGGCACCTTCCACTTTTTCGAGTTGGTTATGAAGTGGAATTTGTTGTCATCGTTGAGCCAATAAACATCATCAGTATTGACCAAAGATTAAAATACTCATTGACAATAAGTTCTGGGATTGACATTAGACGCGATGAAGCACACATTATATTCTTTTCGAACTTTGTTATAGGGTAAGCTTGTTACCTGCAGAACCGCCAGCTACGGACATTTTTCAATTTGGCATTGACGATTGAATTTGAAAACTTGTAAATAGAGTTATTATTCTTTATGAGTCTACGCGCGATATTAGGACTAGCAAGTACAAAGCTACTTACGGCGCGACGTTTCGACTGGGTTACATAAATCATGGTTGTATATCGAGTAATTCTTAGGTCTCTACAGGGCCTCAGTGAGGCTTGTACCATGAATATCCCTAGCTCCAACCCTGGCCCAGTCAAACGGGCCACACAGCGCTCGCGACGTGTTTGTTTTGCCCGCATTTTCTTTTAATTCACAGCGCCGGTCGGCTCTATAAATCTCCTGGGGTACGTACAATGGCGGCGTCGCTATTCATTGGACACTTTACGCGTGCGCAATTTTAAAGTGTACGCAGAACAATTCCGGTTTTAAATGTCCGGATTGTGCTGCGTTGCGGACGGCATCAAACTATTTGTATGAAGCGCGCGTCATTCAACTAATTGATCGTATATTTGTCATACAATTCAATTTATACGCAATCTTGATAAGTTATCACATACTATCGTAAATTAAGGAAAGGTGAAACAAGGAGTGACTACGAATCACATGATTATCTTGTACCTAAATCCTCTAAATGTGATACTTGCATGGAACATCCTTGTAAATTACTTTTAGTAATGTTACAATTAAAGTGAAGTATGTAAACGTATGTAAAGAGTTTATTTGACAAACTACATTTGTTCATCATCAGCCCATATACGTCCCCACTGCTGGGGCACGGACACTCTAAACTAGGACGACCAGGTCTTAGTCAACCATGCTGGTCAAGTGCGGGTTGTTTGACTACTCAACCTAAGAATTTCTTCGTTGGTGTGCAGGTTTCCTCACAGTGTTTTTCTTTACCCTTAAAGCGTCGAATAATCGTCCATATGAATTTAAAATTTGAAAAACAGAGTGGTAAATTGCGGGGTTTGAGCTGACGTCCTCTCGCATGACTAGCAACGACCGTAACCATTTGGCCATTGACGCTTTTATTGCAAATATACTAGTAGAACTTTGATTTTGACCTGTGTGTTTAACCGCAGTCATTACAGTGGGAACAATTATTTGATTAAGGGGTCTCATTTCACTTAATGGCTGGTTAATGTATGGTTCATGGTTAGTTTAAATGAAAATTCATTGAAAAATATATTCTTTTCATGTTTAATATCTCTTAATATCCTCAAGGCATATTAGCATTGCAAGATTTTGTAATTGACTTTTGATGTGACGATTCGTACAGCCAAATAGATAAATTTGAATAATACCACAGTGAAAATTGCTTATAAAAAGCGTAACAGCGAACAGAAATGTGAACTATCGTGACAATCACTCATAGCGTGTACAGTAAGTGCCCCACACTTGCTGTGAATAATTCAACGACTCACCACACTGAACACGTAACAATTACAACTTTGTTATTTTTGTTCAATTATTATTGATTCTGTGTCTATTAGACAGGAATGAAAAAAAATTGATACCTTCCGTATAAATAGACAAATAAGCACTAATTACGTACACCGTTCTTGTATTCGTAAAGTTTTATAACCTGACTATTATCAGTGTTCCGATTTCTTAGAACTTAATTAAATGAATAGTTCACGGGTTACTGTGCTGTAGAATCTCAAAGTACGAAACTGAATCAACCACTAATTTTGTAGCATAATAAAGCTATTGGTTAGATAATATTGATGAATCTATTAAACAAAACATATTAATAAATATAAGATTAGCAAATGAGCTTTTTAATGATTTTGCGTATCTCTATAAATGAAAAAAAAAATTATATTGCAAACTCAAAATGTCTCCGTCGAGAACTTTAGCGTCTGGGTTATTCGGACTAAACCTATCTTAATAATGATATCTGGGACCTTTCCACACACGGTCACCTGACCCCAAACTAAGCAGAGCTTCTACTATGGGCGTCAGGCTGTACTTTACATACATAGATATTCATAAGTACATAATCACACCTAGATGCAGAACAAACACCTATGTTTATCACACAAATATTTGTCCCGAGTAAAAATTGACCCTAAGACTCTCGGAACTACAAATCAGGGTCACTTACCACTGTTTCACCGATCCAGTCATTAATTAAGTATTTTAATAAACATTATATAAAAATGGATAAATTATGCGACATTAGGTACAGTCGTTCACACGTAGCAGCCTATTGCCGGAGCAATATCTCGATTGAGTTGCAGAAACAAAAGATACAGCTGACTCATAACACTCATCATCATTTACATAATTATGCGTTAACCTGGTTCTATATAATAAATATATATAGGTAATCAAACATTTATCGCATTGAGACGAAATAAAACAAACGATGCAACGTGTTTCTCAGCTATACATGTAAAAAGTTTTCGACTTAAATGTCTGACGAGTCCAATTGTGATATAAAAAAACGTTATTTAATGTACATATTTGTAATTTAATTTCATGTTCACTAGATACTTTAATACTTCGATTTATGAACTTACGTCCCATGGGCATGGAAGCTGATAGGTTGCATACTTTTCCTAAACTTGTTATATTTAAAATGTCAGAACATAATATGCTATACATACAGCTTTACATTACGCATTATTTATCTACTCCAAAGATTACAGCCTACTCTTTACAGTTGTTAATTAGTGTTGTCAGTCATAATAAAAAAAAATTGTAAACAAAAAAAAAAAACCGCCTTCAAAAACCCGACTCACTAAAAATTACAAAATAATATAATACGAACATTAATCTGGGTATGAATTTGATATGTTGTTGAAGGCGGTGCCGTTTATATTTCATGCAGTTTTCCTCAAAAATTTAATTGGCACCGCCTTCAACAACATATCAAATTCATACCCAGATTAATGTTCGTATTATATTATTTTGTAATTTTTAGTGAGTCGGGTTTTTGAAGGCGGTTTTTTTTTTGTTTACAATTTTTTTTATCCTTTTTAGTGTTACATTTTTTTACAACCTATTAGTTCAGCTCACCTATGATTCTACTGATATAATAACTAGTAGTATCAATATGTACACAGATTTGAAAGAATTATCCCTTTACTCGCAACTATCAAGGAGTTGACCTTCCATCATCAGCTCAGCATCATAACATTATGATTGCCAGAAGCAAATGCCAATATAACTTCAGAAAATATGTAAAACGCGGTACATGTGCCTATAAAATTTGAGGGTTGCCCTCGATTTCTCCTGGATCCCATCATCAGATCCTAGACTGGTCAACCTAATAGTTTAACTCACCTGTAATGCTACTGATATTGTAACTAGTAGTCTTGTAGTCTTAATATGTATACAGTATTCTTTTACTCATAACTATTAAGGAGTTGACCTTCCATCATCAGTTCAGCATCATAAGATTATGATAGCCAGAAGCAAATGCCAATATAACTTCAGAAAATATGTAAAACGCGGTACATGTGCCTATAAAATTTGAGGGTTGCCCTCGATTTCTTCTGGATCCCATCATCAGATCCGAGACTGGTGAAAATGGGACCACCTCGGAAGTGAACTCTATCCAACCAAAAAAAATTTTCGAAATCCGTCTATAATTGACGAAAATATCGGTGAACATACATAAAAAATATTATACATACAGACGAATTGAGAACCTCCTCCTTTTTTTGAAGTCGGTTAAAAAATAATGAATATGTTATTAATGCTTAGGATATTATAACTTCCTTTGAAATAAAAGCAAATTGTAAATTTCTTAAAAACCATTTTTTCATAAATAATTATAATCAAAACTAAATATGTTTGTACTTAAATACATCAGCAAAGTTACCTAATCATCAAACGCTTGACAAATACCATGTTGAAATTGAGTAGAAAATAATTTATAAAATCATACAATGAATAAAATTAAATATAACAATGTTGGCTCCACCCAAGTGTCACAATCTACTATTTTAGTGGAAACAGTAACAAAATTGTATTACTACTAAAATTTGCTTTTGAAATATGGAACCTCTAAATATTTTATTGTCCATCACCCATCAATAAAACTCCTACCATACCAATTATGAACCTACACACACAGTTTCCACAGGAACAATTTACGCCGAGCATGGCTCTAACTATGTGGGCTATGCGAATTGGCAATAGGGAATCCACGGGAATCTGTCGGAGCATCCGGACGCATTCCGGGGAAACCACGAAAAACCGGGGGAATAATATGACAAAGGGTCTTTGTAAAACATCGATGTGCGAAAAAAGGGAATGGATGGGCAAAAAACGACGCTACACCGTTCCGTTGCGTTGTGACCGTCCGGGATTCCTTTTAAAGCGAGCAAGTTGTTACCTGAAAACTTTTTTTAATCTAACAAAAACATTTACTTTACGTAAAACAGGAAATATCTATCAAAAATATGTCTAAATACTCGTAGATCTCTGTAGGCTCAATATTTGACATAGTTAACCCGCGATCATCGCGCCAGCAACAGTGCCTAAAATTTCGCGTATAAAAAGAATAAAACATTGTAAATAATGTCCCAGAAATATCATGTTTTCTAATGTGTATAATAATGAGAGTTTGAAGTTATATATAAACATATTAATTTATAGGTACACTTGTTCCTTTATTTATTTTTGATAACTAACAAAGAGACTTTTCTAAAGGCTTTTATCAACAACCCTTTCGATTTATTTCTAGAATACCCTATAACTTATTTTTTGAAAGACAAATTAGCCTCCCGTACTGCACCGTTTAATTAAGATTTTACACACACATATGTATAAACAGACCCCCATATTTATACAAACCCTTGTAAGTATAGCTACATACAACTCCTCCTTTTGAAGTTGGCTGAGCAGAAAAGTCGTTGCGGCCTAATTAAAATCGGTCCGTACGAGTCACTGCATATATGTATGTTATTTACATTTGACATGATCTCGTCTCTGTAGGAATGTATTTACTGACGTGAGGGCAAATACATTAAAATATATGAGTTGCGCTTTTGGTTTTTGTAATGGTTATTAAAAAAGGAAGAGATTCTCAATTCGTCGGAATCTTTTTTTTATTTACATGCATATTCATGAATAGACTAATTAAATGACTAGACTAATAATTATAATCTTACACTAAGTTTTTTCTTAACTTTTAAAGATTTTTGGAACAAATAATCACCCTTTTTTGGAAGTAATTTTTTTGCAAAACTACCCATATTACATTAGATTGCTGGCACTTTCGTAACTCTTTTTAATGCATATGTCCGCAGTAACCTTGAGTACGCCTCTAGTATATGGAATCCCCTTTATAAGGTCCATTCCTGTAGAATAGAGCGCATTCAAAAGAATTTTACTCGATATCTTGCTTATAAAAGTCGAAGATGTCCGGGTGGTACCGATTATTTGACTCGTCTCTCAGTTTTTAAGATGTCTTCTTTGGAAAACCGTCGTAAGCTTCTTGATCTCATGTCGTTGCACAAACTTATTCATGGCAGGTTGTGTTGTCCTAACCTGCTTCAACAGGTCAATATCTCGGTTCCCTATCATATCCCTAGACATCCATTAACTAGCATTTTCTCTCTGCCTCGTAGTAGAACCAACCTGGGTATGAGTGTTCCCCTTAGCCGGTGTATGCGTACTTTCAATGATCTTGGTGATAGCAGCATCGACATCTTTCAAAACACCGAGCACACATTTAAGAGGAAGTGTAAAGAATTGCTCGAAGGAAACAAGACGGGTGCCTCATAGTTCTTGCTTTGTTTTCAATAGTATAAGTAATAGTTAGTTTTATTGTATTCACTGTATTAGTTTGTACCTTACCTAGTCGATAATTTAAAAATAATTTAAGATTATTATTTCGTGTATGTTGTATTCGCCTGTAATAGACATATCTTTTATCTTTGACTAGTATATATAATTTAAATGTATAAAGATAGTGTTGTTGGCGAGTCTTTAAAATAAATAAATAAATAAATTGCTTTACGAAATAAATTTCAGAATACACCGACATGAAATTTCTTCGAAGTTAAGTTATTCCAATTCATATTATTTATTACGTTATTATTTTTATTTTGAACTTTACGCATAATTGTAAATTTAAAAGAGACATATTGTAACTAAAACACATAAAATACCCTCTTACATAAATTTTCACATCGGCAATAGCCCGCAACACCATTGTCTCAATCACTGCATAGTTTCCACTGTGCCACTTGCAACTATCATCGTTGTATATTCGTTAGTTACACCCAACATCACACAATAGTCCAGCTCGTACAGAGCTAAATTCCCACAATTTAGTAGCAGAACCCAATGTGCTAGCAAGTCGTAAATAAGACGTAATTTGAGGCAGCATTGTGCGCCGTGAGCGTCGCACGCGCCTGATGTTCCGTTGTAATGTGTTTTCTTTTGAATTACACTGCTGCGGTTAGATGGAGAATTGAGATTGCCCCCGTACGCCAGCTGCAGTGTATCTTGCGCCCGCTAGATTTACGTAACATTCGTATTGTCGTGTAAGTAACTACTTACTTAGATACGCGCACGCTGCATAGGACTCGCAGGAAATGAAACTTGATTAAATCTCGGTTCAACAAGAAAAATGTTGATGATCTCTGCCTACCACTCTGGGAAAAGGCGTGATCGTATGTTAGTATGTAAACAACATATTTGCCTTATTTACCCACAAAAGTCAACTAGGATGTCGTATGTCTAGTAAATGAAACTAAAACTCAATAATATTTAAGTGCACTAAGTGAGTCAAATAAATAAATAATTTATTTTTAAGATATTATCCTAATATATTTTAACTTTTAATTGATCCGAGAGCTTTGGATTTACTTGTAAATATTCTCATCAAACTTATTCAGTCTTTTCAAAAAACGTACCTAAATAAAGTTGATTTATCATTGTCTTTTAAACAAAGAGTATCCATATAATGGGCGTACCTTATTACTATTCCCACCTCTGTTAAATGAAAGCAGATATTTCATTTGCGAAATTGAGTTTTTAATTTTGCTTCGACCCGTTAAGGAACGTGCTTTGCATTCGTAATTCATCAGGTTTATTAAATGCTTTACGTACTTAATTCTAATTGTAATTGAAACGTTACACGAGCAGGAATGTAAAACTGTAAATAATATTTAAATGAGGTCGAAACAAAAGCACAACGTAAACAAAATAACATTATTATGTGGTTGACAGTTACATGGGAAAATCTCAAAGACATCCCCAAAAGGGTCATGGGAAGGTCCTGAAATAGAAACGGTACAAAGTTACAAAAGAAACAGTCCAAAAGAGGTTTCCTAATCAAATGTACATAACTCTGAACGGACTCTTATTATTTCGAGCGCAAATAATATCTCAATGATGCTATTAAAATTAAAAAAAGAAACTGAATATGTCCGGAATTTTTTCCCGTCATTATCGTGTTCCCCATATTTCGGCACTATTGCAAGCGCCATGATGGTTGGTCAACTAAGTGAAGTAAAATATACATTGATATAATAATAATAATAATATTATAATTACATCTGAAAAATAAACGATTCATCCTTACTTAAATTTAAATGGAAACTTAATTATATTTGTCTGATCGTTTGTCTTGAGCATGGGGAAATTTATTATTAAATATATTTTAGGACATCTAACCCCACACACGGCCACCTGACCTCAAACTAAGCATAGCTTTTACTACGGTAATCAGAGACTGATATACATTCATAGATATTTATATAATACATCTATAAATACATAATGACATCCAGACACGTCACAAACCGATAATCATAAAAAAAATATTTGTCCCGAGTGGGAATCAAACCCAAAAACTCTTGGAACCGTAGCTAAGGCACTAAGCATTGTTCCACCGAGCCAGTCGAAGTATTTTTCTGTTCTGTTATGGTCTTATAAAGAAAAAAAATGGTCAAATACGGGATAAACTCGCACCCGGCGGGTTCGCGACTTATAATAATAATATAATATACAGTGTTTAGCGCTAATAGTGATTACAAAAATACTTCATACATAATGGGTCCTTACAGATGGGCAGCAAATTGATCCCTTAAAGGCCTATTTTCCCGTTTAGGTCCGGTACCCTAAAAACTTCAAACGGAATAAAACACTAGGCAATTTCGCTTTTACCGAGTCCTTTCTTCAACTTAATCTTTATGTAATTGAGAGGGTACAAGTAGAATTAACATAATTAACTTTTTAGCTTCAAGTAGGTTTCGGTCTGAAGTATTCTGAAGGCGGAGAAAAGAAATCTATTCAAAAAATATATAAGTTAGTATTTTAAAATTATAATATAACCTACTGAGGAAAATAAAATTTATTAGTTCTATATAACTTTATTTAGTTTACCTTCTTCTTTTTTTTCTTTCACGGGCTAAAGATGACATTTGTCTTTATAAGAAATTTTAATTACTACTGCCATTCGGTGAGATATTTTGTGAGTTCCGGTTCACGCACACAGATAGTTGATACAAATTGATTGGTCATGTAGATTTTCGTATTTTTCATTTTTTAATAATAATCTTTATTACAACCACAGACAGACAAGTTTACAATAAAAATACAGAGATGACATTCATACAGGCATAAATATGGAATAAAAAGTATCCTGAAGCATGAGATAGTTATACACAATTACACAGATTCGAGTTGGCAGTTGGATTTAATTTATGTATTTGTGTACATATTTTGGTTACATGTAAAAGTATAAAGTAGGTAACCTTTATATTAATCATCAGCCCATATACGTCCCCACTGCTGGGGCACGAGCCTACCCTAAACTAGGGCGATAAGGCCTTAGTAGACCCGCTGGCCAAGTGCGGGTATTGGGAGTCTGTTTCTTATCCGAAAATCGTTTGTCCGAAAATCAAAATCCCTAACACGTTTGCTATAATCATCAAAATCCATAATGTTCGAATGTACGAAATTTCATAATCCCTAATTGTCTTTAATTCTAATCATTTTTTGTCATAATATCGATTTCTATAATAATCAAATCTCCTAAAATTACTTGCTATAAAGTTAAATGCCCGAAGTGTTACATAGTATAATGTTCGTTACTACGAATGGAGCTTTATCATAATATTATTAGTCCGAATTATGAATGATTATTTATAATTTTGTTTTATTCAAAAAATCAATGTTTGGCCAAAAAATGGTTTCGTCAAATCATCATTTTATAAATGACTGACTTTTTGACCAAATGATCAACAGTTAAATTTTCATTTTACAAATAATTATTTTGCAAAATGAATATTTAACAACTGAGTTAGCATAAGTACCAAACTACTATTGGTCTAAAAAGTTTGATAAAATGTTTTATTTGGGAAATGTTTCTTTTATTAATTGATCTGATAATAGATATGGTACGGGTCAAATTAAAACACAATATTTGGAAAATCATTATTTTGATAAATTTGGTTAGGTAAGGTTAGAATTTTGGTTAGGTTAGGTTAGAACTGGTGACCATAAAACGCGCGAGCCGAGCGAGCGAAGCGAGCGTGCCGCGGCAGCGGCCGGCGAAGCGCCAGAAAATATTTACTACTGTTTAATTTCTATGTAACAGTGGATACACAAATAAAAATAAATATATTTATATATACCGATGTTCGTCACACATAATAAGTCAGTTTTTGTAAGATGGTACTGTTGTTAAATGTCTCGTTTGCCAAATGAATATTTAGGATTTGTAACAAATTATAGAATAGCATTTTTGTGCATTTCACATATTATGGATTGTAATATTTATAGCAAAACATTTTAGGACCTTTAGTACTTTCGGACTTATGACGTTTATGGAAAAGCCTTTTATGTCTTTTTAAACTTTATAGATTGTGATATTTATGGCAAAAGATTTTAGGGTAAACAATATTTAGGGATTTCGATTTTAGGGCAAGTGATATTATGATAAATGTAGTTAGGGATAATGATCATTCGGGCAAATGATGATTCGGACATAAAACATTATGAGATGTAAAATTATGGATAAAAATTTTATGAGATGAAATAGAGAACCGCGGGTATTATATTGTACAACATTTTTTATGTAACCAGTTTGTTTTTGTAAGTTTCAGTAATTCTTAATACATTTTTTTTTAAATTATGTTGGATTATTCATAATTTTCCTACAATCATGACGTATATAGGTACCCGCGTCTAATCGATTTGATCTATCGACATTATTTTAACTCCGTAAGCTAACTTTGGCAATTTATCTTCCAAAATTAGTTACGCTGAACATGCCTTTAATTTTCGACATTGTCTATACCTATAATTTTGTACAGCCTCGTTGGTCTATTGGTAGCAACTGCTACGTAAGGACCGAGAGGATCCGATTCGAGTTCAGGGACGGGTAAAATTTGTTTTTTTGTAAAGAAAAACTCACACAAATTTTTACTCAGCCCGGTTGCACGCCCGAGACTCGGAACGCACGTTAAGCCGGTGGTCCTGCGCCCGATCTCTCCCATCGGTCACATCGGATTGCAGTCTCTCACCAAGCTATGACAGTAAGGGAACAGAGTGTGCACCTGTGTTTGCGCGCACTTTTGTGCACTATTAATATTTCCGGCGCACTTGGCTGATCACAAATTGAGATCGGCCACCATGGCCGAAATCAGTCTGACGCCCTAATTTTGTACAGAAGTGACGTTACGATTGAATTATTATTGTAAACTTATTAACAGATTCTACATCAACTTATTTTATTTTTAAAGTCTATTTTCTTGTGTACAATGAATTGTTTATTTACACATATAATACACCTACACTACAACTAGTTTACACACATAGGTTTTAAGATCTTTATTCTCATAAGAAATTACATTTCACTTATAATGAGATTTATGATGAAACAAAAAATTTAAAAAAAAAGTATAAATATATCACGCACTGGTACTTGCTGTCGCTATGTACAATTTCAGCTTTCGTTTGAAACTATGTAAGCATTCGCAGGTCTTTAGATCGTTTGGCAAACTATTGAATAGCTGTGCTCCCTCAAGCGACACATAACATACGTTAAGTATGTTATGTCTACCATAACATACTTAACGAAAATAACTTCAAAAAAATCTATCTGATATAATTGCCATAAGTAAAAAATTGCGTTGCAATAACTGCATCGTAATCGCTAAATAATGCACCATCTTGTAAGCTGTTTATTTCCAATTCAAATGTTCAGACAAAGAACATCAAACGTCTAAATTATGTATTCGAGGTACTTTGGTATCAAACTGGCGAAGGTTGCCAGCAATTTCGCAGACCATTCGCTTCGGATGCCAATGAACTCAGCTTCAGAAAACAATGTTCAGAAAGGTTTTTTACGACCTGTTTCATATTACGTTCACTCCAATTTACAATACAAAAACCGGCCAAGTGCGAGTCGGGCTCGCGCACAAAGGGTTCCGTAGCAGCAAATATAATAAAAATCAACCTATCTCAAAAACTATAAGAGATACTTTGATCAAACCAAAAATCGTTGAAAGAGTTAATTAGCATGCATCACCTCTATTTTTTCTAGAATTTTATACCCCGTAGTTATAAAAATAGAGGGGGGGGGACATACTTTTTACGACTTTGAGAGCTGATATCTCAAAAACCGTTCACTTTAAGAAAAATGTTTTTTAGAAAACTTTATATCATTTTAAAAGACCTTTCCATTGATACCCCACACGGGTATGTACATCGAAAAAAAAATTTCATCCCTCACTTACATGTATGGGGGCCCCACCCCCAATTCTTTTTTACTATTTAGTGTCATATTTTTGTAGCGGTTCATACAACACATATTCCCATCAAATTTCATCACTGTAGTACTTATAGTTTCCGAGTAAATCGGCTGTGACAGACGGACAGACGGACAGACGGACAGACGGACATGACGAAACTATAAGGGTTCCGTTTTTGCCATTTTGGCTACGGAACCCTAAAAGTATTGTTGAGATCGCTACGTTTGCTTGCGACTGTGTCTGCCAAGATAATTTGAAGATGGAACGCCGTTTAAATTTCATAAAAATTTGATACGAAATTGTTGCTGTTTCTTGCCAGCCTGTTTAACAAATGAAAAAAATATAAAAACAACTGACACGCGATCACCACTCTCAACTGTTTCTTTCGTGCAACGTCTTTCTTGAAATTCGGTTTAGAGATACGCAAAGAGTTCCTACTGAACATAAATGCATGAAGACAGTGCAGCTACAATAAATAAGGAAACCTTTTAAAATAAACCCATTTGCGAACACGACACCTTACATTTTAAGCGCCGCCTCGCCTTTTGTGGCTTCTGTGCAGCTTTCAAGAATGAGACAAGTGATTGTATGACGACATTTTCAACCTTTAACATGTATATTTTCTTCGAGCACATTTTTCTTTTTTTGTTTGCAATAAGAATGCACAGTTTATGCTCTGCTTCAGGGACAACTTGTTTATTTTTTCTGGAGTACATATATTTAATACGGATTTCTAAAATGTGCATTAACATGTTGCTTATAGCCAATGAAACTGTAGAAAAAAAGCGTCGATGGCCGAGTGGTTCAGGTCGTTGCTTGCCATGCGAGAGGTCGCCAGTTCAAACCCCGCCAGGTACCAATGTGTTTTTCAAATTCGAAATTCATATGTACCGATTATATTCGACGCTTTAAGGGTGAAGGAAAACATCGTGAGGAAACCAGCACACCTGAGAAATTTTTCAACGGTGTGCGAAGCCATGTCAGAGGCCTACGGGCGGCTTAAAAAAAACTCTGACACTAGGTTGTTCATCAACCATACGATAAGAAGAAGAAGAAGTAGAAAAAGCATGATTTTTATCACAGATCATATTCATAGTTGTAACATTTTATCTGATATTTTTCATTTTTATTATCTGAACTAAATAAAACTTGAAAAGAAACTTACAACAAAGTTCAAGGTGAGCTAGAGTTAATGAAAATCCAATAAACTTATTGAGTGACGGAACAAACAAATGTAACACACTATATGCCTCATAATGGACAAATAAGGATTGACTAGATTAGTGGACATGTTGTTTACCTTGTCCTTATTTAAAAGCTTCGACATTACGTGAATGTTGCCGCTAGCTTTCGATAATGAACGTACATTAGTCTTTCCAGAACCAAACATAATTTGTTCAAAGGCTACTTTATGCGATTGGATGGTTGAAGATTGATTGTTTCACGTCATACGTAATGATGGTAGTTGGTAGCGTATGCTGTAGTTACTTCAGTGTCACTTTGAACTAATGGATATCGGCGAGGTTAAATAACATAAATTACAAACAAAACAACACCTTTACTACGTGTAAATAAGATTGAAATTAAATAAATATTTCGAATATTACAAAACTGAAAGTGTCCGGGATATTTACCATGTTGTTTTGTTTTAATGAGCTCCCGATATTTCGGCACTGTTGCAAGCGCCATGATCACGGGTGAACTCTCCCGAGTTCAAATTTCAGTTAAATATCCCGGACACTTTCAGTTTTCTAATGTGTGTAACCATGACAGTTTAAAATTATATATTTCGAATATTTAATTATTTACATGTACCATTTTCCCATAAAGCCAAAGCACGTGTGAATCAGTATGAAAGTATTTTTTTTAATTGAATATCCGACACATGAGATAAGGTTGAAAAGATCAATAGTGATTTGTGTCAGAATAGTCAAGTATAATATACCCACCATAAATTGAATACAAAGAATAATATTATATTCTTTTTCTCTCTGATAAAAGTGCTATCTGGACCTAATCGGCATAATTAGTTACTTAGCTAATATGGAAACGTCCATAACTTAGGAGTGATAAATAATTAATGAACGCCTTCAAACGAGATCCCTCATCATAATGCGAACCTCTGCCCGAGGTTATTCATCGACAATACAGATCGTTGCTCAAAAAGCTTACTCGGCTTACACTGGAAGGATTACTCGGAACATACGTACCTACTCCAGTTCTAAAGGAATTTTAAATCAAAAGACGGTAATCCGTAGATTGATATTCTGAGGTCGTTACGTCGATCGATGTAAGGATGTTTTTATTTTATTTTATTAACCTGGATAGGTCACATAAATGATGTATAATATTTTAATATCAAAATGTGTTCAGTAGCTAATAAATATAGTGTGCTTACGGACATAGTTTCAATACTAAAGACAATTGATTTTGTATATTTTGAATTGGTTTTACACTTGTAGAATAGATTCGCCCATCTAACTTTAAAAGTTTATAGTCTCATATGGTAAAAAATATTAACCATTAAAAAAAAACACCATAAAATAACATGAAATAGCATGCAAAATTAATTGTCAAAAGTTGTCAGCGTTCCTATGTGACCTACTTTCTCACCCAATAGAGCGAAAAATGCCGTCTCAAATTAAGCCTGGTTGATGTTACTTGATTATACAGAATTCTGGGAGATAGAACCTTCGAAATAACTTGTCATTTTCACACGTGGAATTATTCAGAGTAGGAGAAGACGTGTTTTATCATTTTATTGATGTTAAATAGGACTTTTCGTTCTTAGATATTTTAGGTCAAAACCTACCGCCAACTTCAAATAATAAAATTTTATTATACGACATCACACACGTATACATTGATCCCGTGGTAAGAAACTTAAGCACTTTGTTACAGTTATCAGATATAGAAGTAGTATACACAATTTATAACCTTAAATATATAACTTAATAACACACTCAGGCATTTAGGAAATACTGATGTTAATTGAACCCCCGACTCTTACGAGAGCACTATTCAATATAAAAGCCATCATTGGACGCTTTAACGGTGAAAGAAAACATCGTGAGGAAACCAGCACTCCTGAGAAACGGTGTGTGAAGCCATTTCAGAGGCCTACGGGCGGTTTAAAAACTCTGACACCTGGTTGTTTATAAACCATACGATAAGAAGAAGAAGAATGTAAAAGTCATAATAACCTAGTCTCTAGAAGATAGGTCCTAAATTAGTTTATTACAGTCTATTGCAGAAAACAGATGTGCCTGTTAATCCTCAGTCAGGAGTAAAGAGTAACCAGAACATTAAGCGGTTTCTTATTAGTGAAAACACCAAACCTAAAGTCATGTAAGTCATAAACTAATTACACATGGCGCCCAAGAAGTAAGTTGGCTAGAACAGGCCGTCATAAGCTAAGTGTATTGCGGGAAACGGAGGCATATGTATCCCGGTTCTAACACGCTAATCAATGTTTTCGGCCGGGCGCGGTGCACCGAACCGTTCACTCGTTCACTCGTTCAGTACTCGCGTGTCGCCGCGATTGTCTTGCGTTTAGTCACGCTGAAACATTTAGGGCGGCCGCCTACACACACGTGTTCATTATCTTTCATGATTCAATACGCCGTCAATGCCATTTCTAGTCCGTCGCACAAGTTAACTGCGCATCAATTATACGTTTCATCGAAGGCCTTCCTTTATTTCTGGTTGTTCATTGATGGAATTCATTTCTATAAGCTAATTTAATGACTCACAATGACATCTTAGCAGGTAGGTAATACCATTGCCTAAACTAGGTAGATCTATTGTAAAGTAGCAGACTCAGTTAACTTTATACCGCCTCTTTTTAAATGTTCTAGCCTAGGTCTAAAGTTACATAAACACAATAAAAAAAGAATCAGCGTAATAGGTTCAGGCATTCAAGAGTCATACCGTGACCAAGGGAAAGAGAATTATTCAAAGTTCTCGTGTCTAGTTTCACCAGCTCTTATTTGTATAGCAGGAAACTGACAAGTTTTGTTTTACTTAAGTATCATCTTCATTAGGCGGCATCGCCATTAAGTTAAAACATTTCGACCCCTATTACCCGTTTATTCCTGCAACCAAACAATATAAAACACTCGTAAACTCCAAATTATCTCATTTAGGTAAACAACCGTATTACAAAGTAAAATATGAGTAACTAGGGCATAAAATATTCAAGGAAACATTAGGGCCGTGGCTGCAATAGTAACATAAGGGCGTAAAATGACACATTTATTTAAGTGGCCGTTACGCCCGTGGCAGTAGACGGGGAAATCCATGTAGAATACGTATATACGTACATAATGTTTACACGGACGTGCAAATAATGTACTTGTGACGAATATTTGGCGAGCGGGCAAATCGCCCGTTATAATACGCGAAAGAAATAAAATTTAATCTTGTGTAAGCGGCGCCCATAATGTTCCTCGTGAATTAATTTCGCATTGGAATGTGTTAAGTGAGTGGTTTTTGCGTTGAAATATCTCAAACATTTATTGATGCAAGGTAAAATTTGTGCTGGCTCTGATTTCCGTAACATGAATGCTTAAGCTACTTACCATGCGATCAAATAAATATGTGCGATGTTGTCTGATATTTATTTATAAAAATAAATAATAATAGGAATCGTTTAGATGATTTTTAATGTTTGATTACCAAAATAAATAAATATTCTTATTTTTTTTAATGTAACCTACTTTAGCAGTTTCAAATATATACCTTAGTACGTTTCCTTTATGTATGTACCACAAATTCAATATACATATAACAGCCCAAATAACATTGATTGATCAGGATAATAATGTACTCAAAATATTCATAAGGATTCATTCATTCATTAATTCTAAGCTGCTGAGTATAAAATTACATAATTTCTCAAACGTTTAATTAATTTTCTCTTAAATAAAACACTTTTCTTTTCCAACATAACAGTAAAATAATAGCCTTAAATTTGACTGATAAACCTTCGGAAGGAACCGTTCGGATGGTTGTGCTACTTCTATCTAATAGGTAAACGGGCTTTAATTTTGAGCTGTGAACACATTTTATAATATTGTATGATACGTGAATTATAAAAAGTATATAAAATTATTATCTCAAGAAGTCATAATCATTTACAGTTTTCTGTCAAATTACGTCACTTTGGCAACTATACGAAGATAAATAAGATGAATTCTTAAGTAGATTGCCGTAGATAAAGCTTGCAAATCATTATAAAAGATTTGAGGAAATTTAAGTAAATTTTAAAGACGCATTAAATACTTGATGACTCTCACAAGCTTTTTTTTGACACAAAAGCAGAAAAGTAAAACGAACATCATACTTTTATTGACTGTCAAATTATTTAAAAACGCACTCAAATACAATTTACTTAAGATTATCAACTAACATCGATTCGATGACTTTTATTTGTCGATTCTTGATACTTTTAAAGATGAACCGACAAAAGAAAACCGCTAAAACTTTAGATTACAATTGCAAAAGTATACAGTTCGACGCCGTGTCCGGGTTTGATTATTTTACAAATGACAGCCCTACTCATGAAATTCAGCTTAAGGAAATTGCCTTGCCTTCAAGAAACCCTTGAGTACTTTGGAGGGGAAAATTTGATAGCTTATAGCTTTGATAGCGCAAGCAAGGGCGATGACGGGAAATTCTTAGACGCGGAGTGAAAAAAAAATATCAGCTCTATATTCCCGATGAGATGTTCCTTCCTCCCCAGAGGCAAAGTAATGTTCAAAGGAGCGTGTTAATAAATTATTTGTTTCCACGGCAACCGTGCCTGATATGGAAAGTGGCGCGGTAATTCTAAAATGTTTAACGGATTTGAGGGTTGTTCTCTTTGTTTGGTATTCTCTAGATTTTATTCAATAGTAATTCTTTGAACTGCTCATAACTGTTGATGAAAAAAAGCGTCGATGGCCGAGTGGTTAAGATCGTTGCTTGCCATGCGAGAGATCGCCAGTTCAAACCCCACCAGGTACCAATGTGTTTTTCAAATTTGAAATTCATATGTACCATCAGCAACGCTGGCGGTCGACCACCTATAAGGTGTACGCGTCTGTCAGAACAAGCCCCGCCCCATTGTTGTCAAGGAGCTGGCAAGAATTTTTGGGTAGATATTTGAAGCAAGCTGAAAACTTGTCATATACCTCTCCTATTATATCCCAACACAAAACCGCAGACCTGGCTGAGTAGCGGGGCTAAGCCAACCCCCAATTTTGTTTATTTAATAATATATTTTTATAAAAAAATATAATTTGTCAGTTCACCTGACAGGTAGAAGTTCCATCGAAATGATTTGTCTATGTTAGTCTTATTTTTTTAGTTATAAATAAAAAGATGAAAAATATTCTTGGCGGTTTGCTTTAGTCCCGCTACTCATCAGCCAGCTCTGCAATTTCGTGCTGGGATATAATAGGAGAGGTACAGGATTAGTTTTCAGCTTGCCTCAAATACCTACCAAAAAATTCTTGCTAGCTCTCCTACTATTGGAACGTATTCGTAAACAAAGGGTCGAAGTGCTCTTCTATTGGCGGAAATAACTAGTGGGCGGGGCTAATGGCGTTTAAAATAATCTGTTCGAAAAGTGTACTACCGCCAAAATTCCCGACTGTACCATCATTCGACGCTTTAACGGTGAAGAAAAACATCGTGATGAAACCTGCACACCTAATAAGAAATTCTTAGGCTGTGTAGTCGACCAACCCGCACTTGGCCAGCGTGGTTGACTAAGGCCTTATCGCTCTAGTTTAGGGTAAGCCTGTGCCCTAGCAGTGGGAACGTATATGGGCTGATGATAAACTGTTGATAGAAAAAAAAAACTGTTTAATAGATATTATACAAAACAAATTCATTATCTGAAAGTAGAGCTTGATTATAATTAACTATTTTTATACTAAATTTCGTTTTGTATCAGAACTATTGTTTGTTAATATTTTCAAAATCAATTCAACGTTTATAAAACATTAGTCTAGTTATTAATTTTTAAATGAACAATTATGTTTCAATGACAATAAATGCATATTAAACACAGTCCTCCTAAATGCCGAGTGCCTTTGTTCAGCTAAAATTTCCACTGCCGACAAATCTCCGTAATTAGTCACAGTTAGCAACAAACGTATTAATTAAGCTACCCTGAGTCAGGTAGCATGTGACACGATGTAAACGGTGTTCCCGGACACACATTAATTCTGATTAGTAATCGCAGGTAATGGAAGTTCGTTCACGGGTTTACGTAGTGCGTAGCTATACCTAAACTACGATTACGTTTGGACGAGAAAACTGGAATAAATACTTAAATGTATAGGTAATGGCAGAACATGGACAAACACTACTTTACATTTTAGTAATATTACGAGTACTATAATATTGCAATTATTTGAAAGTAAAAAATAATCATAATTTTGAAAATATTTCAATTAGTTTAAAGTAAAAAAAATCATAATTTTGAAATATCTGCGTAACTCGTGGAATGGAACCCACGTTTCTTTTGGCAATGAAATAAACTATAAATTACCTTTTTATTAAAAATTTGAATTAAAAGCCGGGTAAGACAATCATAGCTTTTGAACTATCGGGTCAATCATTATAATAATATAATAATAATAATCATTTATTTCTATAGATTACAAAGATCCATTTTGTGTTAGTGAAGTCTTATAGCTATGTTAGAACTTAAAACAAATAATCTATCAATACAATACTAAGGTATGTAGTACGAAGTGACTGGCTTCAGTAGAGTGACAAAATGCCTCAAAATGGGTGAATCCAGTCTACCCGCAACTGTCATCAGGATAGTGTTGGAGCTGGCTCGCACTCTCGCTAGCAGTGATGATGTTTTGCGGATGACAGCATGAAAGCCATCCGTATGCGACTGTGCAAACATCTCCGACGCACTACAAAATCGAGGCAACCCCAACAATGCCCTGAAGCCGTTGTTGTATTGGACTCGTAGAACGTTAAGCGATCTCTTTGTGTAGCTGATCCATAGATTGCTAGTGTAAAGGCTTTGACAATAGGCTTTAAAAAGCGTAATTTTAACTTGATTCGAGCAGCGAGCAAATCTACGAGCCAGCATGTTACACCTGACCGCCAACGCTCTACGCTCCCTCTCTATATCGACATGGTCTCTAAGGTCGTCTGTAATGTAGTGACCCAGGTATTTAAACTGGTAGACTCTGTTAAGTCTCACTCCGTTAAGCAATAGGTCGGGTACTTCACCAGGACATTTACCTGCGGCCTTAAAAACCATGTACTCACTCTTCTTAACATTATAGGAAAGACCATGATCATAGGCATACTTCTCACAAACACTCAACATTTTCCTAAGCGCACCCACCGTTGGCGCCAGCAGCACCATGTCGTCCGCATAGCTGATACTGTTTAGACAAACATCATCAACCCAGCATCCGACACGCATGCTGCCGAGGGCGACGATGAGCTCATTTATGTACAGGTTGAAAAGCCTGGGAGACGTTAGCCCCCTGTCTCACCCCACAGCTCAACCCGTACTCCTCAGAAAAAGAGTTGGCCCACTTCACTCTATTCACCTGATTCGCGTACCAAAATTTCAGGAGAGAGGTGATCTCAAACGGTACTCCTTGTTTTCCTAACTTTTGCCAAAGGAGGTCATATGATACAAGATCAAATGCCTTGGACAGGTCAAGAAAACAAGCATATATAGGAGTCTGCCTATCAGTATAGTAGCGGACAGTGTGCTTGAGAGCCAGAATGGCGCTTTCGGTTGACAGTCCAGGCTTAAAACCGAACTGCGCGTCATGTGATTCTATGTATTTACTTAGATGGGAATCAAGCACACTATCCAGTACCTTAGCTGTAATAGTTGCGAGTGAGATGGGACGATAGTTCGTTTTGTCAGAAATATCTCCGGTTTTATTTTTAATGATCGGAGCCACTATTGTTATCATTAAAGCCCTCGGCAAATATGAATGACTTAAACACAGCGAAAATAGCATACTCAAAACCCTTGGTAAATGAACCCCTGCATGCTTAAAATGCTCGATGCTGAGCCCGTCATGACCCGGTGACTTGCCCTTAGTCATTCTATTTATAACAGCTGCTACCTCTTTAGCAGAGAAACATAAGAGATCATCCGTCAAACACATGTCAGGCTCAGAAGTCGTCATGGAAGGTAAGGGGCTTCTACACTGAAATATTTTCTGAACGTATCCGCTATGGCTTTAGGCTCACTCAGCTCACCTACACTCGCAGGCAAACCCGGCTTCAAATTAAGTTTACCAGTACTCTTCCAGAATTTATCAAACTTATTTGATGCTCTCTGGGAGGCAAGTATGTCCATTTTTATCTGGTCTTGGTGCTTATGACACCAGCTTAGTCTACTTTTAAAAACCTTACGCGATGCCAACATTTCTTCGTGTACTAAACCCGAATGCGGTTTATTATGTTCCAGCCAAACCCGATATTTACACCTTGCCTCCCTGTGAGCATCACGAACATGTCTGTTCCACCCTGCCACTGGTCTGCGCTTAACATTTACCCGGTCACCTCGAAAGGCCCCTACCTTGGTTGAGGATTTTACTGAAGCATCACACAATATACAAACAATGCTATTATACAACCTATCAAGCACACACCTATGATCAGGCAGATTACACTTTGTATCGGCACAATACCTAAATTCATCAGGAAAATGAATATTTTTAAGTTGCGTGTTACATAAATTATGATATACCGATATTTGGTTAGTATCTCTCTCACCCCATATTACATTGTTTTTTATTCTTTCCTTGCAATATATTTTATTCCTAATTATATTTAAATTACAGTAGACAATAAGTGGGAGATGATCAGAACAATAGACATTCATATCTATTTCAATTTTACTTATTGTTTTCCAAGCAGACTGAGTAACAATACAATGGTCCAACCACCGTCGGCACCCATGCGCATCACTAACAAACGTAAAATTATCTGAGCTTGGACCTAGCTTTTCGCTATCTGCACATAACCAGTTCTGTTCGTTACAAAAACACATCAATTCGTTATAAAATAACTCATTAGGGTGCGCGTTAAAGTCTCCTAATATGAAAACAGATTCCACACAGTTGCTCTCAACTATCGCATTTATTTCACCCAAACACTCAGTAAAGTCAGGTAGATTGTCAATTGAACATGTAGGCATATATACACTAAACACAACAATGGAACGATCACAGAGCGTACCTTTAATAGCTGTTATCCGAGGGCTGCCGCACTCCAACACTGACACTGATTTAAATAAATCTTTACGCCAAAGAATTGCTACGCCACCATGGGGCCTTCCTTTCAGAATACCCGTCGAGGTATCCACCGCAGACACTCCTGTGTATTCAAAGTCACTACTGATTGAACTGAGGTAAGGAATATCATGTGGCAGTAACCACGTCTCCTGAAGGGCAACCAGGTCTGCTCTCTGACACAAGAACCTTATATTATAATTAAACGATACAAATTACTCAAATGTTCAGATTTTCTGTAACACTCGTCTTAACTAGGTAGATAAACCAACCTTAACTACGTTAGTAGTAAGACGTATATTGTTATTTGTAACATAGACATTTACGATGTCATTGCAGGCGGGATCCTATAAAATACCAAATAACCAAGTGAAGTTAAGCTATAAACATGAAATTCTGTCCAACCGGCTGGTTTGATGGAATCCCGTAGCGAGATCAAGCATGGTTCGTTAAGTTCCATTTCACGTAAGTAAGTTACGTAACTTGGAGTCGAGAGACGAAATCTGCCGCATACAAAGAGTATTTAGTAAACATTTAGACACAACTCTTGTCAAAAGGATTGCAGATTTGGATGCAAATACTACCAGTGATCTCCAACAGAGTATAGATATATTAGCTTTTTGGACCATTTGTAAAGGTGACCCTTATCCTTCCCCCGTCAAATATCCTTGCTACTCGTGGGAACGTAATGACCTTGTTAAAACAATTCAAAATGCAGAATGGCGGCGACAAGGTTCACCACCCATCACGTCACGTTTCCCACAGAGGTGAAAAGTGGATCGCTGGAAGTGATCTCTGCCTACCCCACTGGGAAAAAGGCGTGATTTTATGTTTGTATGTAAAGGTGAAATTGGGTTAGATGGAAACATACACGAAAAAATTATAATAACCTTTCAATAACAAATACTGTCTTAAGCTTAAACGTCATCAAGCCAGTTAAAGCACTGCGTATCTACACGCAACCATTCATTCAATCAATCAAAATGTTCAGCGATAAATTGTGAAAGAAAACATCGAAAAGTTCTAAAGACTCTTTGGCAGGTGGATCCGCTGTGAAGGGTTCTTTCACAAGCGGTTGAGTGCGCGTGTCCTTACATCGCCCAAGCACATATTTGCTATAAGATGAGTTGACTTAGTGGGCCCGTACAGCGCGGTACGGATAGGCAAAATATTGGAAACTTATGCGAAATGTTTTGCTCGAAAGATCTAAGATTGGAAATGAAATGTTTCGCAACGTTTGCACTAAGTTTGCGACTGACTTTGCAGTATTTGCGCAGCAGAACCTTTTTACGTTGCAAAGGATTTTGGTTGTTTATAAAAGGTATTTTTTTTTCTTGCTACATACAACAAATATATCTCAATATTAATGGGAATTTTGGCAGAATTCTAAAACTCAAACGAGTTATTAAAATATGTTTGTTAATTTCGAATTAACATCTGAATAAACCGTCTAAAGAAAAATCAAATAGTAATTAAGTTAATGCGAATATTCATCCGTTAGGCCACAAAAATTGCATGTAATAGGTATGTAACGCCAATATGTAATTTATCTAATTGTGTCCCTAATTAATGACCCCTCCCCCGCGCTGTAAAGTTGATGCGGAAGACCAACTATTAATGCTAGTACAGATTAGGTATACATTTTATTTTTATAGTCCAGTATTTATGTATTTTGTTCTATTTGATTCAAAGCCATGATTTGTTTGCTGCTTCCTGTTACTGAGTTTATTTCTAATGCATCAAGAACAAAGTATTCAAATATTTTTAAGTTTTTGTCGCGGGCTTTGAGCGCGGCGACCGAACCAAGAAATTCCGTAACGAAAAAAACCTCACAATCGTCTAACGTCGTTTCAGTTCGGTAGACTTCGGCACGGTGTTTGTGTGCGTGCGGTTAGACGTATTGTACGAAACTCGCACAAATCGAGACGAGCTGCTCTGAAATCGGACGATGCTATGCAATAGCTATACCGCGGCAGTCCCCGAGAGCCACACGTCTTTTTTTATGATAAGTCTCGAGCCAGTCCACGTAATAGTCCACCTAATCATTGTCAATAGCGATACTTTCTTTTCTCATTGAAAGTCTGCCAGAAAAAAGCCCTTACATTAATTTACTCCTTCGTTTGGGCGCCCGAATGTGCGTGCGTTTGCTAGTTCCAACCAGCATTATATTATAATTTCTCTGATATAAATGGAGTAAAAGAGGATGCATGCTCTGTATAACGCGTCATATTCCCTTGTCTGCCGTAACTGTGCCATGAAGTTAGAATAACGAATGCCCAGTCTTTTGCCGACCGTACGTTTGACATAAATGGGTCATCCTGCTCGGAGTTCCCTGGACGTAAACCGTACAGCTGCTGGCTGTTTCATGTTCCTCTTCGATTCTCTTTGAATGCAAGTTTTTACGTCGAAGACTTTAGTGCCGATACAGGTGGTGTTGAAAACATTGATACAGCTCGTGCGTTAAGAAAGCTGTAAATGTAATACCAGTTGATTTTTTTCTTATGTCTTTCGTTTACTTTTTATTTGAAGACCACGAAATTAGAATTTAAGACGTTAATCTAAGATTTTAATCTGGTCTTATTTTCATTGTCTTATCGTTTGACATAAAATATGATAAACGATTACAAAAACAGCACGATCTCAGATTGAATGCGATTGTCTCGAGTTTAGCTGAACCAATTTTGATTAATTGTCATTTAACCAACAGATGCAGACGAAAACCGTATATCTTTAACTTTGCTTTGAATAATCTCCAGCTGTGATTTATATAAGACCTTCTAAAAGTTAAGGGTAAGGTGTTTAATCCCTAAGATTTATTTCTCTCGATTCAGCATTCATATTTAGATTCTGGATGGAAAAGCTGGTTTTCATATTTCGGCCGAATCTAAATCTCTCTGTTTTTGGCTCTTAGCCACTAGCTTTAGAATGTTAGGTCATCGGGTCAATGAACTTTTTATTGGGTTAATCCTATTTTTTCCTAACGGCTCGGAAACATGCGACATAATCATCTGTAATACCTATTGGGAATGTTATCAGAACTAGGGTAACTACAATTCATATAGCGATCGGTTCAAATGATAATGTTATCAAAAGCTATATATAAGAGGCTAAGTATACATCACCATAGATCACTATTGACTGTTAAGTAACTTTTGGGCACTCAACCCTCAAAAGTTACAAAAGCGCTGCCATCCACATAAAATGCCGGTGCTGGTGACCGGACCAAGAGATTCAGTTCCTATTTTTAGCCCCGAGTCATTAAGGCTTGGAATGCCCTTCCGGCCCATATTTTCCGTCCCTCCTATGATTCCGGGCTCTTCAGGCAAGGCGTGAAGCACTTAAGCAGACCTTCAGGGTTAGTGTGATAGGCTCAATATGGTATTTTGTGCCTATCGACCTCATATGTGGATCATACTACTAACCGCTTACCATGAAGTGAAGTGAGGTCATCTAGCTATCCAACTTTAAAAATAAAAAATAAATTCACCGAGTTTTTGTTATCATCCATGGAAAATGTAACATAACTTCTTAACTTCGAAGAGATCGCCATTACAGATGAGGTCACCAAAATTTACTCTTTTCTCATCGCGACGCTAACTCAGTAATTCGTTTTGTTTTTATGTGCAATAAAGAATATGTTTCTAACTAAGTTAATAAAACAAGTCGATAAACATTCAGCTTAAATTAGTCTGTCTGTGCTAAGAACTTTGCCCAATTAGGAGCAACCACGATAAATAATTAAAATTGATGCCGAAACACGTTAGGCCTGCAGAAATCGTTATAATAGAGCCTTTATACACTGTGGTAGGGGAAATAACAGTAATTTAACACCCCAAAGGGATTGTAAATCTAAGTAATTTATATTAATAGCCTAAAATTAGGTTAGTTTTGCTGTTCGTCGTTTTGGGACCGATTTTGTGTTAAGTATAACGTACTTTATCATAGTGAAATTCAGTATTGGTCTTACGATTAACTTTGATTTATTGTTTAGCTTTCATTAAAGTATACTTGCATCATGAATATGTATGAAGATATCATCGAAAAGGTTAGTATGAACATTTTTCAAGGTTTCGTTCCTGAAAATGTTCTGTGTACACCAAATAACAGATCAGATTGTACGCGTAAATGTTTTAAATACGGCGTTCTTTCATCTTTTCATCCCCAAGTGTCTTGTTATCACTGTCGCCACTATCGTTCCGACGCCATCTTTATAATTAACGAGGTTATTTGACTGACTCTACAAACATTACGGTGGGTTTTATCGTTACGTGTTTTGAAACAAGCCCAAAGTAAAATGTAGCGTAAAAAATAACTGTCGCCGTGACTAATCACCGACATTTTGTTCACCCCGGCCTCGGAGTAATCTCGAAGTTATTGCGTTTATATTAACGCGTGGAATAAACATCGGGGTGTTTTGTCATAATGAGCGACTCCGTGTGAGGTAATCTGTGACGAAATTACCCTATTGTTGTCGGGACGTATCTTATTCCTTGAAAGGTCGGAGGCATTTGTTATGGCACATGTTCGCTTATTTTTTTATTATTATTATTTCGTAGATTACTGGGAATTGTTCGGAACGTGGACATGTTGTGATATTTCTCTTAGCGTTTTTAGATTAGATTCACATCAATCCAGATAAAGATCCATAACGTGATACGTAAACTAGAAAGACTGGAAACTGATGTTACGATTGTAGTTTTTAATAAATTTCTCATTGTTCTTGATAAGAAATGAGAATTTATTTAGTTTAAACGTCTAATCAAATAACACCATATTACTCTGAATGTATGTATGTGTGTATCTCAAACATAATCAAATTATTTGCGCAAACACTACACAAATCAAATAAGTACCTATTTTTGTAGCTAGAACCATTTTTCTAAACGTAAACAAACTCATATTTACGTTTTGTGAATTGGGGATGTTTATATTTTCCCAATAGTGTGTGTTTTCGCTAGTAGATTATTTGGCACCAAACAAAATAAGGAAAACCTTTCGTCAGTAGGTACTATGCCCTAGATTACTACATAACGGCGGCGGAACTCCCAGGATCAACTTGTAATGTGATGTCAGACACTGTCGCCCGTCATATCACCTCGCATGACATTATAACATGATACTTTTGTGTGATATTCCCGGGCCGACATTACTTTGACCTCGAGGAAGCTTCGTCTTTTGGGATACGAAAAAACATCCTGATGTTCTCATAAAGGCGGTATTGCGTCATTGCTGAGAAATTAGGGTATTGGATGTAGGTATTTTTTTCTCATTAATCCTTTATCACAATGTCATGTCAATTAATTCAAGTGTAAGAGTTACATCGATTTTGAACAATTATGAAAGTTATGTGGTATTTATTGCTTAACAACTTTTTAGTGGCTTTTATTAAATTCAAATCACACAGTCATTGATATGCACATGCAAAATGTTTGCTTTGTTTGTTCTTAAAATATAATAGTCCCACACAAGTGATTTCTGCCTACCCCTCTGGGGAAAAGGCGTGATTTTATGTTTGTATGAATATACACAAGTCAAAACATAAGCGCTTAAGCTACCACGGGACCAGATCAATGTATAAGATGTTGTGTGAGTCTCGTATGATTGTCAATCTTCCGTTAGCTAACAAAAGGTAATCTTTTGTCCCACTATCGCATCGTCAGAAATAAAACACACAGCTCAGTCCAATGCAGAATCGGATACATTGTTGACATGGCATCTTTTCAAGCGAACGTAATTCCTCTGTATATTTTATCAAATATTCGATGCATGTCAACGGAGAAAATCTCAATTTTGCTGGTTTGTGGGAGCGAATGTCATTTGATATTCTATGTAAGTTTGCGTCCTGATTCTTAGGTAAGGATTGGCTCGTCACGTTTCCCTCTGTGCCCGGCACGTCTCTACATATTTCCTGTTCAACGTACCTTTTCAAAATAATATTTTTCATCGTGTTCATTGCTGGGCGATATTGCATTTCGTAAACCTGTTACTTTGTACACTGTACAGTCAACTACACGAAGATCTATCTGAAAATGCCTTTGTTTGTTCGTTGAAATGTTCTATTTGAACATTTCATCTTAGTGAGTCTTTGGTACTGAGATGTTTCTTTTGTCTGTTATTATTCTTTTCTGTCTTATGTTATTTTCTACTCTTATCTAATATTATGTCCATAGGCTCTGAAAACGGCAATCTATCATCTATTTATTATATCTATCTCTCTTTCATTTAACGTTAATGACATAAGCACTAAGCACCTTCAGGCATGATTTTTGCCACTCATGTGTCTGGAAGAATCTCCGCTTTCCTTCTCAAACAAATTTTGGAGTAATAAAGACACGGAGTCATTCCTTTGAAGCAGTGCAAAGTTTCGCCGTACTCACTCGAGGCAGTGTTTGGTATAGGCGAAGTTTATAATGAGTTGTAATGTTAATATTTATAGCTACGTCCAAATAAGCTTTCGTGACTTACACAAAGATTACTGCTCCGTAAAGAAATTCTTGGTGCTTTTAATAAATAATTGACCAATTCCTCGAGTTTACTACTATTCCGTGCGGTCGGCGGAGTCGGCTAAGCAGGTTATTACGTTTATTATCGTCTGTTAAATTTAGGTAACATTGTGTTTCTTTACGAAAGTCGACATTCTGTTTGCAATTTTGTTATTTTTCATGCGCTTTCTAAGTATCAGCTGGTTACTTATCTAATTCAGATTTATAGAATTTTTAGCCACTGTAGGTGTATTTTGTTGTTTTAGTAAAAATTAGAAGTTATATATATATAGTACTGTTAATATGCAACACTTCGTGTAAATGAAATTAAAATTACAATTAATGTTTAGTTTTAAACGTAAATGATATAACGTGACCAATTGTTTTAAATAAATGTTTAAAAGAAATATCGCTACCTTTAAAATTATTCAATGAATTGGATCATGGAATCGTGGAATTAATCATGGTAGGAATTAGAAGTAAGTTCTTAATTAAGATGAGGTTATGAGATTAAAACGCACTACTAAAGTAATTACACCGCAGAACCGTATTTTTGTTTTTTACTTGCGTAAATTTTAGGAAGAAAGCGCAACAAAATTCTACCAGAGATAACATTTTGTGAGTAAATCCACAACCATAACTGCATTAATTCAAAGATATTGCCCACCATAAATTCACTTAGTTGCCTCGGGATCGTAAAGTTTTTACATCAGCTCAAGTTACAGTGTTATAATGCAAATGAGTTCTGTAACTCTGTGGGCTGTCCCTTTAAATCTTCAACACTTTTGCACTACGTGACAGCTTAAATATTAGTGGCTCCTGATCGGGAATAAATTCAATCACTTATTTCAAGTTATAGTCAGGTCTTTAGGAATTTCCAATTAAGGGAAATAACCACATGACATGCGTGTTTTACAACTGAAGAGATAAACAAGTTAGTAAGTAGCTCAATCATACAGAGCTCTAAAGGTTCCATCATCATCGTTAGCTTTTATACGTCCCCCCCGGGGTTCGGCCTTACCCTAAACTAGGTTTATTGGACTTGAGTACTCAGAGGCATCTATGTCAAAATGTCTAATCGACATAACTATATCAGATAGGATCTATAAAATTACGTATTTTATCTACAAACAAATCATCTCGCAAAAACATTTCAATCGGATTACGTTCTCTCCCACAACGCGTCAAGGATAGATCGTTTACGTTGACCTGTTTCTTGTTATTTGCCATAACAACACGCACTCCATCCCCCATCAAAGATAACCTTAGTATGTATTCAGAATTTCCGTTCGTACGAGAGGCTAGAATCACATAAAATGTTTTTATGGTCAATACAAAACTTACTTTATAGTCTGTTTATATGTCGCCGGCAAAGAATAGATGGGTTCTCATTGACGGATGCCGGCGATCCACAATTTATTGGTGAGAATGCAAAATGAATACCGATATATGTTTAGGAAAAAGCGCTTTATTGGTAGTGTATTACTTCGATTGTAGAAGTTTAGTGCCTTACGCCCTTACTTGGCAGTGGGCTGGCCACATCAGCCGTAGAACCGACAACCGTTGGGGTAGACGGATTCTGGATTGGATACCGCGTCTCGGTAAACGTAGTGTAGGACGCCCGCATGCCAGGTGGTGTGACGATCTGCGCAGGACGGCTGGTAGGAGCTGGATGCGAGTGGCCGCGGAGAGAGAGAAGTGGCGTGCATTTGGAGAGGCCTATATCCAGCAGTGGACAGAAATGGGCTGATGATGATGATGATGAGTGCATTACGGCTTGTTTTCATAACATTGTGGTTTCCTAAAATTGAGGTAAAAATATTATTGAAACATTAAATATGTTGAATACAAAAAACTATTTCATAATTTTATTAGGTACATTTAGGTTCTTCGTAACTTTGAAATAAAATATAAAAAAGTTAAGTATTCAAGCCTTATTTGATTTATTACATCAAAATGACACTCACAATCACGCATTAGATCCCATGATAACAAAGTTATGCAGATGTTTTTTATCCTTTGACTCTGAAATCTCCGAGATTGTAACATAATTCTTTAGAAAAGCAACCTTCTGAAGTAGGACAAATCTGATTTCCTTAGCATTAAGATTAAAAGATAAATTGGAAAGGTTGCAGGGAAAAATGATGAGATTATGCTGTCTCTTTGAGTAATCAGATGCTTTGGCGTTATTGTGTAGTGTTGGTCTTTGTGAAATACGGAAAGAAAGTATTTTTTTCAGGCTATGTAAAATAAGAATGGGTGAGATAAGGAAGTTGAATGTTTACAAACAACCTCATTCGACGACTTGTAGGTTCTTTTACGTTATTATTTGTGGTAATTTGATAAATGATTTTTCTAACAATACAACATTGTACGTTTTATATGTACGTAGTATAATATTCGATGCCCTAGTTTAGGGTAGGCTCGTGCTCCAGCAACGGAGACATAGCTGATGATGATGATGAGAAAAATAAATTAGATCAATATTTGTTATGTAATGTTCAAATAAAAGTTGTCTTTAAGTGACTGAAGGTTGAAGTGAAAGATTCTGACGGTCAACCACAACGACCAAACCTTCCTGAGTCCAATGAATAATACAACACACAGACACAACGCCTCCTCAGACCGCAGCCTAGAACTAGAGGGAAAAACGTTTACAAAATAAACGACAACAAAGACATAGGTGCCGGTTAACAGAAGCGACACTCGCATAAAGCCTTCGCACACAATACGTCCCTGCGTCGGACGCCTCTGCACAATGAATGTCGTCCTTTTCAGGTCACTTCCAGTGTAACGTGTTCTACAAATAATTAAGCCAAGGTATTGTGTGTAAAAACATTTGTTCTCGGAATGTTGGTTGTCATTTGTTTATTGATGTTGTTAATGTAGTGATGGGTTTGAAGATATTGGATACTTTCAAGGTCCACCTGTATTTATATGAGAGTGCTATATTTGTCAAATTTTATCTGAATAAGTTTCAATCCAAAAAACGAGAGCGCCGAATGAGTAAACTGTGTCTTATATTTAGAAAGACTGCATTTTTTAGAAAATCTGTATTTTGCAACGGTTTCAAAACATTCAATCACATCGCAGCAAATATTCGAACCACAGCAGATGACATTAATATATTTAACAATTGGCCGAATTCTTACTTGACAAATTTGATTATGCAATGCAATTAATTGCTTTTTCTTAGACAAAATTTATTGAATTGATGTTATGTTTTTTATTTATTTTACCTAGCATTATTCTTTTGTTTCAAACTCAAAATTTTACATTCTTAACTATTTAAATTTTGCATGCAACATTAGGCCAAAATATGATGGAAAATCTATAAATTTAAGGCCTGTACCTACTGAAACCTATATTTATGCAAATAAATTTTCTGTTCCTGAACTAGCTAGACGAATTATCTAATCGATGATTTAAGAATTTCACTGTATATTATTTCACTTGCTCAATCTGATACTTAAATTTTCTACATGTTCGGAAATTAGCCAAATGCAAACCATTTCTTAAAATTAATTGTAAAATAAGCCGTAAAACCACAAAAACTAAGCTAATTGCGTTTCATTGTTTGTTACAAAACTGTAAAAATACAAAAACTCACTATGTAGTGTGTATTTATACATGTATAAGTAAGTTAATCCTAGTTACCTACTTAGAACTAAAGTAATACAACGTTACAATTTGATACTTAACTTGGTCAAACATTTCAGCCACAAAGGTTTGTAATTTAATTAACTTGAATAAATTCTGTTCAAATACTTGAAGAATGTTGGCACTTTTAGAATTGTTTGAAAATGAGAAAATTAAGTATTTAATTTACTACAAACGCGGCAAAGCAAGCAGGCCCTTTGGTGGGCGGGTGAATTTCAAATTATTAAGTAAGTTAAGTTAGTAAATATTTCGACGCCCAAGCCACAGAGAGGCGGATAATAAATTATTTATGATTTTCAACAATTTCATCATCAACTCATATACGTCCTACCATAAACTAGGGCGATAAAGCCTTAGTCAATCACGCTGAAAAAATGCGGATTTTGTAGATTTTACACAACTTAGACAATTTTTCGCATTTGTGCAGGTTTTCTCAACTTACTTTAATTCATCATCATCATCAGCCCATATACGTGCTCACCGAAGAGCACGGGGCAATCCTAAACTAGGGCGATAAAGCCTTGGTCAACCACGCTAGCCAAGTGCGGGTTGGTCGACTATACAACCTTAGAATTTCTTTGGGTGTGCAAGTTTCCTCACTATGTTTTACTTCGCCGTTAAGTCGTCGAATAATTTCGTACACATTAATTTAAAAATTTGAAAAACACTGTGGTACGTGGCGGGGTTTGAACTGGCATGGCAAGCAACGACTTTACAACCACTCGGCCATCGACACTTTTTCATATTTACTGTGCCTTTATTAGGCTCCTCTGCCTACCTAACTTTCCTCTACTACCTTACTCCTTTATGAAAACTAATGTAACTCGAAATTCCTTTATGAAAAGTATATTGTTCTAACATTGCCTTTATTTGTTTCAGATGTGACCGCTGCAAGTGATTTGACGCCAACACGTGGAGACAATGTCTGCCACAATACTAGTGTCGGCACAAAGGACGATAGTACAGTATCCATGGTGATTGCACAAAGCAAAATAGAGAAGATGTCGGTAAAAGCCAGTGTGGGTTAAAAAAGGGAAAAATGGGCACCAAAGGTTTTGGGGGCGAGGTGATCGGCTTGTTCCTGGCTGTTGTGTTTTGCATCGCTTGCCCGAAATATGGTGAGTATATTAAAGTTTACTTTTTACACTTTGTAATTTTACTTGCGTACAATTATTTTACGCGCGGAAACTATAAGCTTCGCTTATCAGTTTAAAGATCTTTAGTTTCTATATAAAGTTACATAAAGATGCTCACATGAGAAATACAACAATTAAAAATAAAACGGAGCATAATATGTAAGTATAGTTATACTAACAAAACTTAAATATCATTGAAACGTTAGTACTTTACCATTTCCTTAATAATGTTGTATTTAAACCTTAGATAACTTAAAATATATACAAGAGAAAATATCCAAAAAATCCAAAGAACAACTCGTTAATTCAAGTGTCTGTGGGAGCTGTCAAAGTTTATTTTTAAAAAACTTCATTTTAATTTCTTCGTTCATACTAAAAAGCAGTTTTTTTTAAATAAACGTACCTTTTCCAAACATACGTAAATGCGGGCAGTTGAGATTAACGCCGCTCTCTCAAAGTGAATGTTTATTTGGCAAAGACACAATGGTACGTAAAAATACGTAAAATCTTTTTCAAGCTATGAAAATATGACTACGCTCAACAATAAACACGGTTTCAGCGTTTATACAGCCAAAAGCCACAATGGAAATTGTGCCGTCAAAGAAAGTCACTTTTTATAGTCAAAGCTCACCAAACATGTTTTTGTAGAGATTTTACTACGAATTTCTTATGTTTTGAACTTAATTGCTTATTCTAATTACCACGAACTTTGATGCGATAGTTATGATAAACAAAAGTAAATGTCATTCATGTCAACAATAAACGCTTTCATAACAAGTTGTTAGCATGGTAAGTACTATCAGCAACGCTGGCGGTCGACCACCTATAAGGTGAAAATCGCTTGGCGCTTACGCGTCTGTCAGAACAAGCCCCGCCCCATTGTGGTCAAGGAGCTGGCAAGAATTTTTGGGTAGATATTTGAAGCAAGCTGAAAACTTGTCCTGTACCTCTCCTTTTATATCCCAACACAAAACCGCAGACCTGGCTGAGTAGCGGGGCTAATAAGTTTTCAACTTGCCTCAAATACCTACCAAAAATTCTTGCTAGCTCTCCTACTATTGAAACGTATTCGTAAACAAAGGGTCGAAATGCTCTTCTATTGGCGGAATAACTTAAAGAAATCTGTTTGAAAAGTGTACTACCGCCAAAATTTCCGGTTGTACATAGTTTTAGTTTTTCTGATGTATAGACAAATTGATACTGAATAAACACTAAATAAATTAAAAACCAACGACATGTAATAGAAAAGGCGCATTACTCCTTTTCGAATTAAAAATTTACATTGGAGCACTATGATGTAGATCTACATCTATATATTATGTATAGTTTCATTGAATCGATCCATGTAGAATTGTAGGGACACTATCATGAGACTGATATAAAAATAAATAAATTAACTGCCTCGTTGGTCTATTGGTAACAAGCGCTGCGTTAGGACCGAGAGGTCCCCGGTTCGAATCCGGGGTCGGGCAAAATTTATGTGAGTTTTTCTGTAATGAAATTACTCAGCCCGGAGTTAGGAAGTTTGAACGCCCGTGCCCCGGAAAGCACGTTAAGCCGGTGGTCCTGCGCCCGATCTCTCATCGGTCATGTCGGATTGCCGTCTCACCGAATTATGAGAGTAAGGGAATAGAGAGTGCAATTGTGTTTGCGCGCACACTTGTGCACTATAATATGTCCTGCGCACTTGGCTGATCTCAATTGAGATCGGCCGCCATGGCTGAAATCGGTCGGACGCCTTATAAAAATAAATAATAATAAACCTATCCGAGTGTAGACGTTGATATATTTTATAGTTATTTTATGCAACGCCTGCTACGAAACGTAAAAATATTACTGTCCCAAAGAAAACCAGCACAAATATGTATCCAAAACGGATACAGATGTCCCTTGGTACCTCCCGTGTGGACGTTTTTGAATTTATTACGTAAAATTGCTTTTTCTGGCACGACGTCGCCTACATTCACAATTAATATGGATACAGTGAAGCTGTTTGAAAAAGAACTTTTCTATCGAACATGGTAATGATTCGTGATAATACCTAGCTTATGGTAGGGGGCAAGCCTTTTAGCAGTAGGGACTTATATGAGCTAATGATGAAGATGATTATAATAAATTGAAACATTTTAAAGTTCATGGTCACTAGCATATCACAAAATCCTAGAAGCTTAAACGTTTGGGAGCTTTAACGTTAGGGTTAGGATTATCTTTTTATTCGCACTTAGGTACTTAGCTCAATAGACGGGGTAGGCACATAGGCAAACGGGGATTTCGTGAAATAAAATTTAATTGAGCAAGAATAAACGATGAAGTTTACTTGAAGTGTCGTCAGCCCAACAAAGTCACAGGTTTAATATACCTTTTCATCTGTACAAATATCGCTAAATCAAAAATTTAAGTAGATGGCTTCGAGATGGACGATCTTACCAAAATGGCAGGGATACTTCGATTGAGGCCAGCAGTTATGTCCAGTCATTGTTCAAATCATTGGAGAGGGTTAAGCCGTGTTGTGGCTGACCTATTTATATAATAGGGTAGCCAAAAGAAAAGCAATAAACATTTGAGTAGGATTGAAGATATTAAAAACTACCTGTATTTTTGTAATTTTCAGAAATAGAAGAATACATTTTCGCAGAATTGCTCATGAATGCTTGTTTTCGCCACACGATCGCTTATATGTTCGGTCGTGGCTCTGTTACATTCCTTTCACGTAAAAATGCTTGCTCATAGTTTTTGCTAACCAAACAAAAGAACCTTTTTAGCAACTTGCCTATTGAAACATACGTATTACAATAATTTTAACCATATTTTTGACTACCATTTTTCCTTCCGTAATATGCGAAGTGGTGTAGACCATCACCAAATCGGTTAAGTTACGTTAAGAAATAACGATTATTTTAAAAACATTGATAGAGATATAGAAATAATGTCTTCACGAGCTATAGAGTGAGGTTATAGAGAGTTCATAGGCATTATACTGATATTATGGCTGATCTCCATTGAGGTCGGCAGTGATGGCCGAAACAAGAAAGACGCCTTATTTAGCGAACATGTTCCATTTATTTTGGTGGCATATTTTAAAAATGCCAGATGTAGCCAGAGCTTTGTCTTTTCACTACATACGTGCGTCCAGTAACCAAAAGCGGGCAAAACCATCCGATAAAAGTTGTTCAACAAATATTTTCTTGTTGGACTGCCCATTTCAGTCCGGTGCAAATATCTTCGCTACGTTGTGGTGCATTTGTAGTTCCATAATCCGAATGCCGCCGCGTGCATAAAATGAATTTAGTCGGTCTGGCTGCCACGCAACTGCATTATGCACTTGCCAGATATTTGATTTTTTGGTAACGGAACGGAATAACCATTCTGGAATAACGTCCATATACTTACTAGATAAAAGATTAAGATAAAAATATTTATTTCAACAACAAGGCAAGATACACAAAATACAATATTGACTCAAAACATATAACAAAAAAGAATAGCCTCAAATTGTTGACAGACTTTGTAATGGGTATACTGTGGCACCAACACTAGAAAGCATCTGTATCGATTATGCCTTTACGCTAAACTTAATAAATGTAGCCTCTTTACACAATATAAAATACTGAAACAAAAGTCAAACTTGTGACATCACAAACAAAGTTTAAAATAACTTAAACTAAGCGAAGCTTAATTAAACAGTACACATTTGAAATAATTTTACGGGTAAAACTATATTTAAAATTTCAACTAAACTAATGAATCAGGTTACAAGTGTACGGGACGGTTAAAAAGTAGAGTTTATATTACCTACAAGGTTTCGATGCCTTCAATTTAAATTATGCATTTATTATTTTTTATCCATTGTTACCTATGTAACAAAAGTTCCTATCGAACTTACTTTCGAGTTTAAAATGTATTATTACAAGTTCTTTTATAATTTTGTAATTTTTATTAGTATGACTCGGCTGAAATCCTTAATAGTCCGGTCAATTTAGACATTCGAAGTTACATAAATTCCCACCAAGCTGAAAATCGGTAAGATTGCTTAAAATATCATTAAAAACAAAATTTGAAAGTTCCCCATCTTTCCCTGTAAGGAAAAAATGTTATTCAAGGTCAAAGGTAAAAAATGAGTTTTTAGCGATTTTTAGCAAAACGGTAAGTTTCATCATAAAAATATGTATGACAAAATTACTTATCATCTAATTATCTATAAAAATTGTCTTTACACTTTGTTCCTAAGATTCACCATTTCAGAGATACAGCGATGCACAAAGTTGAAATGTTGTATTTTCAAATGCTTCCAGGCCCCCTTGCTATTGTTCTAGACAGATAAAGTTTTACGAAAGATGGATTTCAGGTGCCTCTATTATGGGTAATACTAAATACAACATAAGACCATCACTTAGGGTGGGCTCTTATACTAAAGCTTTTTTTATTTGCTCGCACTTAGACGGTTTTTATCGTGGTTACCCTAGTAAACCTATTCCACATTAACGTGGTGACCATGGCTTAACGTGGTTACCACGTTAAAAAACCGGCCAAGTGCGAGCAAATAAAAAAAAAACCTTTCGTAGAGAAAAGAAAAAGAGCCCACCTTGAGTGATAGTTTAATGTTGTATTTAGTATTAGATGTTATAGGTCCAACTGAAATACATAATTCGTGAAAATTTTAACTGTCTAGCACAATCGCACCGGGGCCTGGCAGCATTTGAAAATACAACTTTTTCAACTTTGTGCATCGCTTTATCTCTGAAATGGTGAATCTTAGGAATAAAGTGTAAGACAATTTTTATAGATAATTAGGTGATAAGTAATTTTGTCATACATACTTTTATGATAAAACTTACCGTTTCGCTCAAAAGTGCATAAAACTGATATTTGTGACATTTGACCATGAATATTTTTTTTTGCACACGTCGGATCGATGGGGACTTTTGACATATCATTTGTAATGACGTATTCAAGGCCTGCACAAAAATCCAGCTTGTTGGGAATTAATGCAACCTTACCCATAATTTAGATGCTAATTTGACTGGACTATAAAGTGATAAAGGTAAACATAGAATACAAGACAGTGAGTGGTGTGCGAACTGAAAAAAAATTCCCATCTAAGGTTTTCATTAAAGCTATTTTAGGCAATTAAATCAATTGTTCCCTTCAGAGAATTGACCTTCCTTTTATCATCAATTTCCTATTTGTTTCCGTGTAAAATGAATCAACAAACTCAAATTTGAGGCATGGCAACGAAATGAAATTCGAAATCGATTGTTTCCAATTTACACATAATTCCTCTTAAACTCGGACCGGAACGAAAATGTGAAAATTCTTCAAATAGCAAAGGGAAATGTTAATTTCAATCCTTCATGAAATGTGAACGATGGTACACAGTTATACGGTGGACTTAAGTTTCGATATATTTAGTAGGTCTAATCTGCATAATAATGTTTGATTATCTATTCTTGACAACATAGTATAGAGCAAAGTCGCGTCTCGCGTCTGTCTGTATGTATGTTGCTTAAATCTTTAAAACTACGCAACGGATTTTGACGGAACTTTTTTCAATCGGTATCCTTCCTCTTGGAAGGTTTTATGTATAATATACCTGAACCGAAGCGGATGGGTCACTAGTAATATTATAAAGCTGAAGAGTTTGTTTGTTTGTTTAAATGCGCTAATCTCTTTTACTACACTTACTGGTTAGAATTGAAAAAAAAAATTGTGCTGAATAGACCATTTATCTAGGAAGGCTGAACATCTCGGTGCGACCAATAAGAGCAAAGAAACAAAAGAAAATGTAAAATTAGTCTTTATGGGTCTACACGCGATATTAGGAGTAGCAAATTACATAGCTACTTACTGCCCGACGTTTCGACTGGGTTACACCAATCGTGGTCGCGAGCGAACTGGCACTGGTGTAGACCCATAAAGACTAATTTTAGTGTAATGGAACGCGATAGTCTAAAATATAACAAAAGAAAATGTTATTAAAACGGGGTAAACGGACGAAGTCACTGGCACAGGCTACTGGAAATACTGGAATAGTAGCTTTATGAGCCCTGCCTGAATTCCTATTTTAGTCCGACGGTTTCGGTCAAAGTCTTCAAAGCTTAACAACAGGCAGAACTATTACCTTAAAGCGCAAAATGTATCATAACTGTCCCTAACACAAGTTGCAACATAAACTAAACCAGAGTCGGTCGTTCGTCTTCAATCAAAACAATTGAAAACTTAGTTAACAAATTAGCCAAGTTCACAACAACAAAACTAGAGGCATTAGGCATAACTCGAAACACAAACGCTGATCCAAGTTTATGCGCCTATATTGTTTGATTTAAACGTTCCATTAACCGCCAAATGTTACCTACGCGAACAATAAACCAGGGAATATAGGTGCAGGGTCGGCAGACTAACCGGGCTCGCAAATTGTTCCCGAATCCAATTATCCTCGGGAAGCCCAAAATTTTCCGAGGGCACACCATTCGACTCCTTTCAAACTTTCACTAACAATTTTACCCAGACGAAACTAGTTTGCTGTGGGAAATTTTGACGTTGGATTCCCTTAAATTAGAATGGTATGTTGTTGAGTAACTGAAGTCCATTTGAGTGCATCATTCGTTAACGAATAGTCGAATTGATCTTAATTAGCTATCTTGATCGATTATCTACTATCATATTAATTGAACTATAATCGTGTATTTGATTGAAATGAAAATACGCCAGTTTGATTCCAAATCGTTCATTCAATTCAAATCAAAAATAATAAATTTTAGACACCGGCTTTGTTTTGATAAGCTTTCTATTAATTGAAAAATAATTAAGTTCATATATTTGTTTTAGGGGTGAGAGCCATCCGCTCCCCGTTCATCATCGTTAGTCAGTTAGGAAAAAAAATCATACATTTGTTTTCAGATGAACTATCAAACACCAATTGAAACCTTTATTTATATAGGCTTACATACATATAGGCATACAGTACAGTCATTACATAGTACTGTTTCTTTTACTAAGGACTTAAATTAATACCTTAATATACTCATCATCATCTCCGCGTTTTCCCGGTTGCATCCTTGCGGAGCCCGGGGTCCGCTTTCCTACTTCTATCTCTCCACTTCGCACGGTCTTCGGCATCCTTCACGGAGAGTTTGTTGGCACGCATGTCATCCCCTACGACGGAATACCTTAATATACTATAGTATGTATATTGAGAAGAAGTAATACCTTCATAATACATATTTGAAACTAGCTGTGCCCGCGACTTCGTTCGCGTGGACTAAAGGATTTTACATACAGAAGTTGATTCCCTATAACTCCCGTTCCCCTGAGAATTTTGTAATATCGCGTTGCAAGTAAGCTTTACGTTCATTAGGGTACCTGCATGCCAAATCTCAATCTTACGCGGTTTAGATTTTTTCATACAAAAGTTTTAGGCTTAAAGAAATTTACATTTCACTTATAACGAGAAATACAAACAAATATATTATAATGAACTAATAGTAGGGATGTATTTGATCATCGACCGGCACTTTTTTTTCTATAAAATGTTGCTTGAGGTTGTGTTTAAAAGTCAGCATGCACTCACATGTGTTGTTTCCCTATTACTCTCGTTCCCGTGGGAATTTTACAATATCCTGTTGCAACTAACCTTTAATTTTATGAAGGTACCTAGGTAGGCATGCCAAACTTCAAGCGTCTAACTTATGCGGTTAATATTTTTCATACAAAAGGATTTCCCGTTAATTCCTGTTCCCGTGGGAATTTCGGGAAATCCTTTCTTAACTTCCTAAAATCATAACTTCTTTATAGCGCAGTCGGTTAAAAAGCTAAGTCTCTACACTAAGCTACGTCCCTTCCAAATTTCAAGTGCCTACGTTTAGCCGTTTAGGCTGTGCGTCGATATGTCAGTCAGTGAGTCAAGTCAGTCAGTCAGTCAGTTTCTCCTTTTATATATTTAGATAGGTAACTAAATAGTGTTTTCTCAAGGTCATAGGGGCCCCATGATCCTAATATGCCCAGGGCCTCAAATAGTTTAAAGACGGCCCTGGTATTTGACAGGATTGGACAACTATACTCTATTCCAATTATGAAGTCTTTTTAGACAGATGTGAATTAAACACTACCAGGGAAGTACCCCTTAGAAATCGATACTCAGCTGCAACGATTCTCGATTTGTAACTAATTTTAATCGTATTAATTTTCAAAAACTAAGGTTAATAGAAATTGTCAAAAGAACAATTTAAGACATGCAAAACTTTCAATCTTGTTTTTTGTCGAAAAAAGAAATACACGATTGCATGTTTAGTATAATAATTATATAAATATAGAATGACGTGAATAACAATAGTCAAGTTTTCAAAAATTTACACTGAGTTTAAAGTACCATAACAGTTTTACTCTCGTGTAAAAAACTCGTCAATGAAGCAGCCCCATTTCCGCCAGATTAATTTTTATTCGCGAATGATCGGTTTAACTAACTGAATACTTAAGGTACGTCACTATGTTTAAAAGTAAAACATAAACCATGGTACGTAACTGCATTCACACAAAAAATATTATTATATTTTGAAGTTCAGATTTTGAAACAATAGTTAGATCAAAAACAATAAGTTAATTTTGCTTGTGAATTAATTGTAGAGATTATATTTAGTCCGGTCAATTTAGACATTCGAAGTTACATAAATTCCCACCAAGCTGAAAATCGGTAAGATTGCTTAAAATATCATTAAAAACAAAATTTGAAAGTTCCCCATCTTTCCCCTGTAAGGAAAAAATGTTATTCAAGGTCAAAGGTAAAAAAAATTAGTTTTTCGCGATTTTCAGCAAAACGGTAAGTTTTATCATAAAAATATATATGACAAAAATTACTTACCATCTAATTATCTATAAAAATTATCTTTACACTTTGTTCCTAAGATTCACCATTTCAGAGATACAGCGATGCACAAAGTTGAAATGTTGTATTTTCAAATGCTTCCAGGCCCCCGTGCTATTGTGCTAGACAGATAAAATTTTTACGAATGATGGATTTCAGTTGCCTCTATTATCGCTAATACTAAATACAACATAAAACCATCACTTAAGGTGGGCTCTCATACTAACGCTTTTTTATTTGCTCGCACTTGGACGGTTTTTATCGTGGTTACCCTAGTAAACCTATTCCACATTAACGTGGTGACCACGGCTTAACGTGGTTACCACGTTAAACACCGGCCAAGTGCGAGCAAATAAAAAAAGCTTTCGTAGAGAAAAGAAAAAGAGCCCACCTTGAGTGATAGTTTAATGTTGTATTTAGTATTAGATGTTATAGAGCCAACTGAAATACATCATTCGTGAAAATTTTAACTGTCTAGCACAATCGCACGGGGGCCTGGCAGCATTTGAAAATACAACTTTTTCAACTTTGTGCATCGCTTTATCTCTGAAATGGTGAATCTTAGGAATAAAGTGTAAGACAATTTTTATAGACAATTAGGTGATAAGTAATTTTGTCATACATACTTTTATGATAAAACTTACCGTTTCGCTCAAAAGTGCATAAAACTGATATTTGTGACATTTGACCATGAATATTTTTTTTTGCACACGTCGGATCGATGGGGACTTTTGACATATCATTTGTAATGACGTATTCAAGGCCTGCACAAAAATCCAGCTTGGTGGGAATTAATGCAACCTTACCCATAATTTAGATGCTAATTTGACTGGACTAATTTTTATTTGAAACGTGCAGAGTTACGTTCTTCAAAATGTCAAAAAAGACTTCATAATTGGAATAATGTTTAACATAATGGCTGACGTTTCATGTCATTTCCCACGGGAACTCTGTCAAACGGGATAAAAAGTATCCTATGTCCGTCTCCTGGCTCTAAGCTACCTCCTTACCAATTTTCAGCCATATATGTTCTGCCGATCTCGAGTTAAGTGGTGTAACTAACACGACTTTCTTTTATATTTATAGATTAAAACACTTATTGTGACATAACTATAATAGTTAGATATATGCTGTCGGGACATTTTTTGTAGATATTAATGTGTTCTACAAAATTGTAGTACATTGTATATTTCTAAAATGAATACTTTTCGCAGCGCATGCGATATAAGGATTTTTTTTACGTCTTGTGTGACATATTTGGGTTTTCCGTACGGATCCCTACTTTTTTTGAAAATCTTATATAGCCTATAACCTTCCTCAATAAATGGACTATCCAACACTGAAAGAATTTTTTAAATCGGACCAGCGGTTCCTGAGATTAGCGCGTTCAAACAAACAAACAAACAAACAAACAAACAAACAAACAAACAAACAAACAAACTCTTCAGCTTTATAATATTAGTATAGATGATAATTCTTTTTTTAATAAAATAGACAAATTTGATCTAGCGAAATCGAAAAGTTATCAATTAGTTAAAGCTGTTTTCTATTATCGGTAAGACCGCTAGACCTTTAAATTAATTTTGAAGAACACGTTTAGAATTGTAAATGTTAAAAGCGTACAAATAGTATAAAAACAATAGTTATTGTTTTTCCTTCTTCGTAATATTACTTTAAGAGGTCACTCAGGGCTTTGCGAGGAGATTTGATGGGCCTTTGTAAAGAAACAGGGCCACTGTCGTCAAGATTACAAAAGCCTTCAGGAAACTGATTTAGATGGAACGCGACTCTCATTATAAGGCCGTTCCTTTTCATTTTCTTTGCCACCTTATTAGAAATGGGCGTTAGAGCGCGGAATTCCTCTTAATAAATCTGTTTACTTTTATTTTTATTAAATTTTACGAGGAATACTTTGATTCATATTACTGTTTGATTTGGTGTGCATGATGAAAAAAATTCGTACCAATATTTGAGCTCAAATTAAAACGTGTAGGTACTTTTATTTAATCAAATATGCCAATCCATTCGACTACCGAAACTAACAAACAAAAAAAATTAAATCCATATTACAGCTTTTTTTTATACTAAGCAAACAAGATGACCTTACTCCACCTGATGGTAAGCGGTAAGCTTTATGTTTAATTAATGTTCTACATAAAATATGATTCACAACACACTAGGTACTATTCGTGATCGCAAGACGCATATAAATCGTATCTTGTCTTAAATATCCACTCGGAATAAAAAATATTATATTAGGACACAAATTTCATTCGTAGGTTCCATACTATTTCTGTATTCAATGTATTTTGATTCGGTCACTTATTAAGGGGAGAAAACTTAACTAACTCACAGTTCTGCATACAGAATGCGTCAGAATGATTTGAAATTGTTTCAAACAATTTCAAATTTGAAAAACACAGTGGTACGTGGCGGGGTTTAACCTGCGACCTCTCGCATGGTCGTCAGTTGGTCCACTCGGTCATCGACGCTTTTTACTCGAACATCCATATTTTTTATCCAAACAAAAAATGCATCTATAATATTAGTAGGATGCTCTATAAAACTGAATAATTTTTGCTCAAATTACCAAAACACACACTCGTTTTGCAAACAAATGAGTACAGTCGCGAACTTTTCAAATAAATCAAACACATTTGCGAATGCGTTCGTGCGATAAAAATATATACTTATAAATTAAATGTAGTTGATAGTCCAGTCACGTCCAATCCCCCAGAAGAACTTCATAACGGGGACTCGACGTTGTTTGTGCTTAGAGAAAAATATGTCTTCCTATCGGCCATAACCATTCTTATTCCTAGGGAGTAAAGGTCATGTTTGCTTGACCCAAAAACAATATCCATTTGCTATGCGACTGGAGTAGTTCGGAAACAACAATTAAACTCTGTGTGATAAATATTTGTGTGAAGCGTTGTCTACAATAACAATGCGTTAGCCGCTAGGAAGTCATTTGTATTATTAAATAGTCCTAACTATGAATGACAAATAAATTACTGAATTCATTTAACGTATCTTAACTCTCAAAATTCGTTTTCATTAAGTTTCGGTGCTAAATCATAACCATGGCTGTTTTTCTTAAATTCATGCCATGACGTATGGAGGTACATTACAATTGTTGTTCAGATCAGGCGCAGCCTACGGATACCTTCTCAAATCAAATATTATATGCGTGTTCATTATACTATTACAGGTATAAATATAATGTCTACAATTTATCAATTAATGTGCCTTTGAGAAATTGAGGACTTGTAGGCGTGAAGTGGCAAGATTATGAAAATCACCAAGTTACTGACAGGTTACCGAGTAATTTCACAAAAAAAATTTTGCTCAACCTAGGACTTGAACCCAAGTTCACCAAAACCATCTCTGTCCTTTCATCGGTACTCGCCCGTTGCCATCAATAGACAAACTACGCGTGACAGAATAGGGTGCGTATGAAAATATTATGAGGAGGACATTTTTAACAAAGGCAAAAGTAGTAGTTTTGTATCCTTTCATTGAATGTGTCCCGCGCCGGCCATATTGAAGGCGTGGAGTTTGCCTTTGAATAAAATATAACTCTATTTAGAGTTCGTAGCCAAGAGGGTTGCCGCTTTTTTTTAACTAAGTGTCGTCTATTTTACATGCCTCGCTGAATCTGTCTCGGCATAAAAGCGTTAAATGTATACAGTTGGACAAAAGCTCTCGAAAAAGCTACAGAACATGTCTTGAAACGGATTTGCTAGGAAAAACATGTGCTTTTATGGTTGTTGTTGTTATTATAAATAAACAGACTGAATCATCGGAGTTTCTTATTTTAAATTATAATATGTTACATCTATTATACTCGCCCTTTTAGCGCCTGTCCGTGCAGCGACCTACACATTTGCTAGAACGTGTAATACACTGAATAAATAAAGAAAGAAAGAAGAATGAAAGAAAGAATTACATACGATTTTTATATTACAGGTATTTTAAATTGAAACAACGAAAGGTCTTCCCAGGGTAAAAAGTTCAAAATGACATACATGCCTCGTAGCATAAATAGTGCACACTTCATATTGTCTAAATACGTGATTATGTTTTCTTATTATGTGTAAAAATTAGATACTTCTTATAATGTGCTTTTCTATTACACAACAATCAAATAAAATATTTACAATTACATGCTGACATACGTACGTATTTACGTACTGCGATCTACACATTTGCTAGAACGTGTAATACACTGAATAAATAAAGAAAGAAAGAAGAATGAAAGAAAGAAATGTATTTATTCAGTTACACTTAAAAACACACACACACATTTGCAGAAAATAAAATAAATGATTAATCTATCACTATCTCTCTCTCTCATTATGAAATACATAGAAACCTTCAGAGGTAAATCATGTCCGAAAAACTAGTAGCAATAAAGCAAACACTATCCAATACATCCAATATCAAACGGCGTTCCAATAAGGTCCAAAATGACCGCCATAAAATATCTGGAATTCTTTTACTGTATAAAGTTTTCTCCATTACACCAATCTCTCCCGGATTACCAACCCGAGAACCAGGGACACGTTCGAGGGAAGTCCCGGATCAACTCGTGAGCTCTGCCTTAAAAATTAAAAAGAAAACACCCTATTGGCCGATTTTTATTTTGGCGCTACCGTCAGGCAATCTTTAAGGAAGTTGTAGACTCGATAACGTTGTTTTAACTACAATCTATGGTTCTCCCTTATAAGGCGTCCGACCGATTTCAGCCATGGCGGCCGATCTCAAATTAGATCAGCCAAGTGCGCAAGACATGTTACAAGTGCACAAGTGTGCGCGCAAACACAAGTTAGTGCACTCTATATTCCTTTACTCTCATAATTCGGTGAGACGGCAATCCGACATGACCGATGTAAGATTGGGACCACCGAACCACCGGCTTAACGTGCTTTCCGAGGCACGGGCTTCTACCGCCATCTCTTACCGCCAACTTCCTGACTCCGAGCTGAGTAATTTCATTACAGAAAAACTCACACAAATTTTGCCCGACCCCGGACTCGAACCGAGAACCTCTCGGTCCTTACGCAGGGCTTGCTACCAACGAGGCAGTTAGATAGTTAGGTTCTCCCTTACCTGATGTGTGTGGCAAGTTGTATAATACGAGTAAAAACAAATACTGTAATTAAAATAAATAATTAAATATTTCACAACATCTCATACATCGATATGATCCCGAGGTAAGTAGCTTAAGCACTTGTGTTACGGAAAATCAGAAACGATGGTGGATACACAAATATCCTTAAATATATTTAATAACACACCCAGACACGTAACAAACACCGATGTTCGTCTCACAAATATTTGTCCCGGGTGGGAATCGGACCCACGACTCTTGGAAGCGTAGGTAGTGAATCTGGGTCACTAAACCACTGTTCCACCGAGCAGTTAAATAAAAAGTAATAGAAGTTCATAATTTCTCTCTAAGGAACTAAGTAGGTAATTATAAAACTCCTCTGCCAAAAAAAAACTAATTTTACAAACTTTAGAAAAAATAAAGTAAATAAAATTTATTTCATCACAAAAACATTTTAATGTAACAAAAATGTAGGATACCTACACTTCCTACAGTAAGTGCAAGAAGCACCTGCGCCAGAGAAAGTTACTATTCCTTAACACACTCTTACATCCAAAATGTTGACGAACAAATTCAGTACATATTAAAAACGACAATGTTGAAGGTGTATGTGTGTGAAATCAGATTTATGTATGTATGTAAATCATGTTGTGTAATACTTATTTAAAAAAAAATATTAATTAAACTCACCGAAGAACATACACCAAAAGTTCGGAACGCAATACAGCCTTGCTATCAGCAACCCCCAAATTGCTCCAATCATTCCTGTTTAATGAGCGAGAACTTTTCAAATTACAGAATAATAATTCAAAATAATTGTTCCGACCGTTGTAAAAACTTTAATGCTTTAAAATTAATTGCCCCACAGCGGGGGGGTTACAAAAATTACTTTAAATTTATAATAGTGAAACGGGGTAGCAGTGATGTACACCGTACGTCGTTATAACATTCGGAAATTGTGCAAGTCGTTATACTTTCTGTGTTATAAATAAAGAGTGGGGGTTTATTACGTTACTCGCAAAGCTCGCCGGCCCTCCCAATAAATATAATTAAGGCTATACCAAAATGTGACCCAGAATCATCACGCGACCAAGTGATTATGTGAGCCAGTCGTAGGATCGAGGGCCGTATTTCCTTCTGATATATCCGATAATTGATGGGATGTTCTAACTGTTACTAAATGGTTTGGATAATGTCCAAGTGGCTTGTTATTATTATAATGATTTATAAATTTAATTTATGGCCATTGGGGTAGAGGGGCGGATTAGGATTTAGATCTGGCCGCCCGGTAGGCATGTCTTAAAGTCATACCTAAGGATCATCAAAGGGAATTCTCTGATAGCAACTACTCATACTTAAAAAAAACACTGTAACTCACAAGGCATAAAAGTTCTTCTGTAATCTGTATTTAAGGTGTAGGTGTCATAAGCAATGATTAAGACTTACTTACCTAGAAGTTTCATGTCTGTCCAATGCAACGCTGCGCTACTAAGAAGCGGGCGCGTTGTCAAACAAAAATCCCCGCGACGGATACATTTTTGTATGAGTTGCGCCTAGCCCTCAAATTCAATAAAGAGACATACGCTCCCTGAGTATACACCGTGGACGATTTAGCTTTAGTAGTACTATCAAATCATGCTAGTTGTTTCGTGTAATATATATTTTTTTTAGTTAAAAAAGAATGTCCGATTCAAAAGCGTGCGAAAATAGTTCTTTTAAGTGACCTGACGTTATCAGGTACTGCTTGTATAGACTTGTGGTATGGTCGGGTTGAATGGTTTAAAGTATGCGGGTCCTTCTACCTAAAATATCGACCGCAACACATATTAAATTTCAGTCGGCCCTGAGAAACGCGGTACTGTTTAACCATCTTATTGTCTAGATATTCGATTCAGGTGTGCCATAATAAGAGCATTGGCCCTTTAACTGACATGAAAGTAGGTTAAGCAAACACTATCGGAACAACAGGGACGCCATAGGCCTTGGAGGGTTAATTTACAGAGGTGTTGACCGAGAGTCAATGCGAATATTGGCTTACTTTCCCCCTGCAGTCTTTGTTAGTCATTTAATCGGTTCATCACATGGGAATTACGAACGAAAGTGCGAATATTTTTGAACTGAGCAGAAAATAATAAAAAAACACAAATTGCGGGCTCAGTTTTAAACTTAACTCACTTTAATGTGAAAGTAATTATGTTTGTCCATTTGCACGCAAAAAGTTATAAATAAAAACAATACATGCCGAACCTCATTAATTGATTAATCAAATAAATGCCTTTGGCGGGTGAGTAATACTTCATTATTTCATTTATACAAAGCAAAAGCTGCCGCTTTAATTGAATTTAAATCATAATAATATAAAAGTCTGAACACAAAAACTGGATTTCATTAATTAATTAACAGTTTGCACTTTGCGAGAAACAAAATATTCGTGACATACTTTAAAGGTAAGCAGACCGAAATTAATGATTTTGACGAACATAATAATGATGTAGGTACATTCATGATATTTTAAACATACATTGCAAAATGCATCTGTTAAAATATTTCACGTTAAGTTTATTTAAAATACAAATATTATGTGCGTCACCAGAACCGAACTAATTGGATAACCCTTGGGTCAGGCATGAAATATGGTACAACTATGTTGCCTTTGTATGAGTGGCAACTAAATTCGTTTGAAACGTGAGCCGTTTAGAATGTTAAGTCATTTTTTCTAGTAGGTATCGATCGTATCGATCGATCGTATAGACAGTGTCGAACATAGCCATTACTTTATTACTACATAAAAAATACTTGTCTTGATCTTTAGAAGAAAGTGTTGTAGGTAGAGAATTTATACAATATAATATAACTAAATGTTAACATTAACTTCCAATTCAGGCAAGTAACATGTAACAGAATATACCTATTTAATTACAATATATAATTGTGTGTGTTTTATGTGAAATTCCTCCGTTTGAGTAGAGTTTACATTCCACAGTACTAAACTGTCGTCGTAATGATTTTAAAATCGAACGTCCTGAAATGTACCTTGGTTGTAAAATAAACCTCATTAAAGTGAAATTGGGTGCTCACTGCATACTAACGGTCCGTGCGACCTAGTTTGATTCGTGTCACTAATAAGTAAGAAACTACGCCATAATATTCCTAGAAATAAGTTTACACAGCGCGACGGAAAATAACACAGCTGTGGTCTCCAAAGAATTTCTGTATTATGCCTTGCTATTTCATTTTACTTGTATGTTCGCCCCAGGATATGATTTGCGGTGGCACGCAGGCATTTGCGGCGTTCTTCAAAATATAGCGCTTTGTCTTCAAGCCACTGTGATATTTTCTATTAACAAAAGAATAACTTCTTGCATAAATTCTCTTAGAACGGACGGATTTTTCTCATTGTGTTGCAGTTTTCAGATGAAATTATTTGTAAATAATGTGCGCGATAATTATTTGGCTGAATAAGCTTGTTTACTTTGGAGCTTCTATGTGCACAAAGTTCTTGAAATTAAACTGTTGTAATAAATAAGTGCTGGACTCTAGCCAATTTGAAAGTTTGGCTTGCTTTTTTGTACTGCTGCTGATTTAACTCTACGGTCAACTTGGTGATATAAATTTATGCGAGTAATCACTTTTTAGACACTTCTTTTTTAATTTAATTTCAATTTAAACTGAACTAATTTCTATCACAATCTCTTTGTGTTCAGGACTTCATTTGCGTTTCTTTACTGACGGATATTATCACCTTATTTTACCACATTAAAGCAATATTTATCTTTTTAATTAATCGACAACAATGTTAAGATTTGTTGATATGGTTAGTAGTTTTTGCCAATCAAATACTCATTGACACATTAATAGTCACAGTAAGGATAGTAGTAATCTTCATTAGCATGTCACACCGAATACACATAATACATGTTCTCATTACATCAGTCTAAAATGAAACCAGCTACCTGCATTACGTACATTTAGAATTTCCTTGACATACCAAGCAATTCAAATAAGCTTAAATAACAATATGCTAGTTCCGAATGAACAGAACTAAACGTTATATTTACACTTGAAACATTTATGAACTGGCAGAAGCAATTTGCTGACGGCAAAGGTAATACCAGTTCTCTGAAGTTACTAGAGCTGCCGCAATTATCGGGAAGAGTAAAGCATCCATTCCTCCTCACGGGGGTAATGTTGGCTAGTTTCGTTGGGAAACTGACATTAAATAGACATATAATATAATATAGTTACGAACGCGAAAGTGCTATGCTGGGTCTAGATATAAATTGGATCAACGGTGTATTAGGAACGTGGAACATGTCGTAAATGGTGACTAATATTCAAGACTTACTAGCTTCGATATTTTGACATATGTTACGGGTAAAAAAAAAATAAACCTAGGTTTACTCTTAGATTAAATCCCTTAACAACAACAACAAATTATTAAAGATAAGGATCAAAGTTCACCCCGTGAGAGTTCACACTTCTATATCTATACTAATATTATAAAGAGGAAAGATTTGTATTTTTGTATTTTTATATTTTTGTATGTTTGTAATGAATAAACTCAAAAACTACTGGATCGATTGCAATAATTTTTTCACCATTAGAAAGCTGCATTATTCAGAAGTAACATAGGCTATATTATATTTAAAAAAAAATAGGGATCCTTACTAAAACTCCAATAATGTAACCCAAGGTGTAAAAAATGACCTGTAAAATTCCTAACGACGCGTGCGCTGCGAAAACTTTTAATGATAGAACAAAATCATTTACTACGACTTTGCAGAACTCATCATTATCTACAAAAAATGTCGCACAGCATATGTCTAAATATTATAGTTATGTCACAGTAAGGGGTTTTTTAATTTAAAAACTTAATTTATATACCGCCGCTTGAAAAGGCTCTTTATTTGTACTTTGGTATTATTAATCCTCATCAAAATAAATTATTTTATAATCAAGACCGCTTCAATACATTTTTATAACTTTTTGAATTATTCAATTTGGCCATTTAATTCGGAAGATATCACGAGTTTAAAAATTCAAGTATTAGAAAAAAGTCGCGTGGTTGCCACTTTGATTTTAACTTGAAGGAATTTTGAATTCGCTTTAAATTCGTTTCGTAGGTAAATAAGTAACCTGATAATAAATATTATATTTTAGTGTAATATTTTATATAGAGATAGAGGTATACCGAAGCGAAGCGAGGGCGGGTCGCTAGTATCCAATAAATTGCAATGAAACTATTTCGAAGATCACAGGCCGAGTTGATCCCAACATGCTCTATACATAACGTAATAGGGTCCTTGATCATTGATCCGAAATGTGCAGCGACTAATTTTCCAATTACTCACACTGGCAGTAATTATGAAGCGAGCAGCTATTAGCTCACGGCATAGCCGAGTCACGCGGGAGCCGCCCGTGAGTCGATTAAACAAATTGTAGGGAAAGACTAACGGCATTGCGGCAGTTTGTTACTCTTTTTACATTAAACAATCGCTGGATTGTAAGATTGAGGTGAGTTTCTTTGATAACTTGAAAATTTGTAAACTGTTTGTTATACCTGAAACGTGTAATAGATTATTGACGCATACGTTATGCACGTTGTTTTCTTACGGAGACGAGGCTTTGAAAGCAGCAATAATTGAGAGCGGCACCAGGCTGGGTGCCGCTTCTTAAAAAAAAATCTAATAAAAGGCATTCTTAGAATCATAGAGCTTTGAGCATGTAAAGCATAATTTTTAGTAACTAATTTTAAATATCAGAAGAGGCATTTTAAGTTACCGTTCTGCACCTAATCTGTCATCTTAAAATCATCGACTCAGTTCTCTTTGATTAGGAAGCTTTTATTATTAGGACTAAAGCTTAATTTAACACTAGCGATTTCCCTGATCTCTGAAGTACACAACTTTTCTTGCGGTGACAAAGATAGAACGCTCTTGATAGCGCGGACTGCAGTAACAAAATCTTCGTCGTATAACTGCACCACACTGTTACTTTTTTATTTCCCTCTCAGAGTCACGGACCGCGCCTGGAGACGTGAAAGTCGATTAACCAAAATGTACGGGGCTCTTACAGCACTGCGGCAGATGCAGAACCAAATGCCAGGCGTGGTCGGCGAGCCATGGGCCAAAGGTCGAATGTCTATAGAGGAGATAGGCACAACACTACTAAGCGAATTGAGTGAAAAAAAAATATTACAGAATGAATTCTTTTTTTTACACCTAAGGCTGGTCTTTGAATCACTCTGACAACACATCATTGGTGCCAGAAAATCCATATGATTGTTAATACAAATTAAAAAGAATATAAAAGTATACAAGTAATTTACAAGGAATATTTTTAAGTCGGTGCCGATACAACAGTCAACGACGTAATTGCGGTCAGTGTCAGTCACCAAAAATTTCAGTAAGAATCCAATGAAGCAAATAATTAAAACTCGCCAGTATTTCACGCAAGTCAGACAGTATTAAGTAGTTTGTTTGACAGAAATTTCCATAACGTGATAACATTAATATCTCAGTTAACTCTTACCACGCCCTCGGATGGCATTGCGTAGGCATTACGTATTCGTTCCATGATTCCGCCCTCGGAGTCACGGCAGTCGATTAACCAAATTGTAGGGACTCTCGCATTGCGGCAGCGCTACTTACCTTATTAGTGGAACAAGGCACGCACTGTCTAGATGTTGAAACAGGTTAGAAGTTGTTTCAACTAGCACTGGTTGCACGAAGCAACTTACCCGTGTGGAGTAGTTGCAATGCAAATTCTCAATTAGCCTTTCTGAATCTCATTTACATGCTCTACATTTTTTCCATACCCTTTTTACTACATCTTGGAATTCTATTACATTAGTATGCTTTTAATTAATGCACAGTTTAATAAAACATATTCCGTACCAATTGAAAAAATTAAATGAAATAAAAAAAATGAAATGTCAAAGCATAATGCAAAGTTGATAAAAATATTCTTGTCAGAAAAAATATGCGCGGGATTTTGTCTGCGACTCGGTTTTTTTATTTAGTCAGATATTAAACAGCTGTATACAAATCTAAATTAATTAAGAAGGAAATACAATGCGCACTTATAGCATCTACAAATGAACATACCAATAAAGTACTCCTCCCAATATAAACCATTTTAATGCAATATTTACACGAGGAATATTGATGACGAGAAGATAAGTCCCGTAATTATATTAACAACTATGCAATTTGCTCGAATCCAGCCAACCGTGGCTGATGCGACCAGATTTAGCTTATAACTAAACTGAATTGGGAACCTTTGGCGTTATAAATTGGAGCAATGAAACGCACACCGGTGAATTTATTTCGCCTCCATTTTCCGCGGAAATGTTGTAACTGAAATTGCTTTCCGAAGTTAAATAGCCTATTTGTGTTGATGCACTTTGATTTCCCCCAAACGCCCTCCCATCGGAAATAGATAGATACTCGATTAATGTATTATTGAGGTTCTCTTTTATCACTGTTAATGAGGCTAGTTGTGTCCTTTAGGAACACGTCTTTTTGCTTAAATAAGTATGAAACATATTTATTATTAATTATTCAGTATTAATGGCATTCACCAGACTGCCAATGAAATGAGTCATGTTTTCCAAGAGTAACACATTCTCTGGAGCGCTAACCAAATGCTTTATCAACTGATGGTGATTAACAAGTATAAGATTCGTAGGTGGTGGCGCCCCTGAAAAGCTTATAACAATGAAAGTCAAAAGCGGGATGTAAAGTTTTTCTTTTCAGCTAACTTCGTTGCTGATTTTTTGTGTTCTTAATCAAAATTCAAAACTGACGTTAACAATCTACGTAATCAAAATAAAAAACAAATGAATCCCAAGCCAGAGACTTCGCTAATTTTGATTTAGAACAGTGTAGAATTGTATAATTAATCACGAGGTTCGCCCCAGCGGCACGACCAAAAGCCGTGTTCAAGTGAGCGTAAGAAATGTGACGTCATTGTAGTTCTCTTTATGAACGAATTAATTCGTTTCATCAAATTGTTTTACTTTGTTGATGAGGATTTGTAAATCTTCGCTAGAATTAATTAATGGCTCCTATTGTTTTGTAAGGATTACGTTTTAGTACTAACTTTCGCAATATTTGTGTTTGTATTCGATCGCTTTCGTTTAATCATGGGTTTAATATAACTGTGGCAATAGTAAAAGTTAGATTCTAAGTGAATACTCAATTAGCTATCGCCATCATAAGCGTAGATAAATAAAATGTTTAATAGACTTTCCAAGAAAATAAACTTGTATTCAGTGTTTTTCTTAAAACGATCCTCAAATATTAATCAATGTGTAACGCTAGTAACCCGCGGCACCATTTGCGTAGTTGATCGCGAAAAACTTTAAGTGACAGTGAAAAGTTACTTCCTTATATCAAAGTGAGTATATGTAACTGAGTATATCCGGGATATTTACCATTTTTCCTTATATTAACGAGATCCCGATATTTCAGCATAGTTGCAAGCACCATGATCCGGGGCCAGCTGAAAGTTGTCATTTATTTCGTTAGTAAGATCTTAATCACTACACTTTAGGTGCCGTTTTAGAAAGTCACCATAAACTATTCTATAACAGATATTGGATAATCGACACACCTGATACCTACACAACACAATACGCTTAGTGATTTGTATTTACCGCCAATCTATACCAGCAGTAACGCTCAATTTGGTAGTACAAGCGAACATAAAATAATAGCATATTTAGGTCAAACTATAATGTGGTGTATCCATGGCCTTTATTCGTACATACATTCATCAGGAGTAATGACGTGGTGTATCCATGCCCCCTTTCCGTACGTACATTGATGAGGCGATACTTTACTAATTGCCTTTATTGCGTAACGTTTAGTCTACCTCGTACCAGTAGGTATTGATTCAGTTCGCCAGCTTAGAATGTTACGCCCACCCCCCCGACCTACATGAAAAGTGTCTAATCAATTGAATCCCAGATCTCAACCTGTATAAACAATTATTCTATACTATAGTTATACATGTAGTTTGCAACAAGTTTACAACGTTCTATGGGACTAGAACCACTATAATTATTCGCAGAAACCCTTATGATACATATTGTCCTTAACTTTTGATTAGTTTTCCATGGCTGTCCCTTTTTTGTAATTTCATATATTAGTGTTTGTGATATTAAAAGTAAATATTAGGCTCGTTTCAAATGTATTTCTGCATCGAAACATTGACTGTAAATATTTGTTATTGTATGATTTATTACTATTCAAACAAATATTTTATTTGATCGCACACATTTTATTTATGATTGCTCAATATTTTTTAGTGGTACTTTAAGTTTCATTAAAAAGCTAAAACAATATTATATTTAGTTTCGTACGATACTTAATTACAAACGATGAAAACTTTACACAAAAATATCTTAAAAGTATTAAAAAGAAAAATATATGTATTGTACATAAAATATTATTTATATCTATCAAGTGACCAGATAAATAATATATACAAATAACCTGTGATGTGTTACTTTTTAAACCTACTTCAGGCACCAGCTATCCTCAATCTAACAATCACATCTAACTCAAGGTTGATTGTGAGAAAAGAACGTTTTAAAAAAAAATATCACACACATCTCTATCAACGCAACCTCAGTCATCAAACAATAAGCTTCAAAATAAAGCCAATAACACACCACGAGACAAGATTGATACAACGCGAATGTGTCCGATCAATACCGAACGCACGACATAATATGATTAATTAATCCAAATTTTCACATAATTAAACCGCGTGGTGAGCGGGAGCGTCGTAAATCTTCCCCTGAATGCCGTCTTCGCACCAAATTGAGGTTAAAAGTGGAAACCACAAAAGATGAGTTGCGTAATCAACGAAACGGAATAGAGAAATTTATGCTCTCAGACGGAAGATGCTTCTGTATTTAGGTCGCGGGGAGGAAAAGCTGGATACTTTTTCCCTTGAATCGCTTCAGTTTGAAGTTGCCAGTCGGAATACTTGTGTTTTGTAAACGTTTTAGTGCCCAGATTTCGCCTTATTGAAATAAGTTTAATGGAGCAGACAAGCTGTCTGTAAAAGATATTGAAATAGGGCTTTTTTTCATTTCATTATTAGTTTCGGTGCTGATTATTACTTTACAGAGATTGATTAGTTAGATACGTTTCTTCACTGCGAAGGTATTAAAAGGTATACCTTTCTTCAAAATAAAATAAAAAATCATAAACAGACTTATAATTTTCCAAACTGGATATTACTTAAACTGCAAAGATTGAACTAAACGTAATTTTTGCCACTAGTAGTGACAACGTTTTCTAATCTCGGCATTCATATTACTCAGATTGTATTTTTTATTGATACAAATGTAAAAAAACAAAAGTAAAGTACTTGCACTTTTTTGTTAGAAAAGTTATAATTGAAACCATTTATCAAAACGTTAATTGTAGGAAAGAGAACCAGTAGAACAGTTATTTACACCTAATTGCCTAGCTTCCGTGTCGAATGAAATGCAGAAAAGTATTTTCCCGCACAAAACGCCAAGTAGTTACCGCTTCCCTTACTAATAACATACATACATGATTATAATGTTACTATTGTGGCTATTGAATATCGTTGTAACATAACGTTACTAAGGACAAGAACGAACAGTACACGGACTCAGAACAGGAAAGGGTTGGAACGAGGAAGTTTTATAGCTAAAACCCTAACATATTTTTACAACCAGTATTCTAAGCGAAAATATCTTTAGCACGCGACGGCTGCGGAACTAATAAAAATATGTCAAGTTTATGAACGGTGATTCGGCACTTCCTAGTTCGGTGATGATTTGATATGCAAATACATCAGAATCTTCATTGCGAACATACATCATAAATCGTTTTAACCGATTTTATTACTAAAGTACTAGTTTGACGTCGACGACGTTCGAAAATTAATCTGCTGTGAATCAAATGAGAATGAAATTACTAAAATCATTGTCAATTTTCTTCTCGAATCTCTACCCTAAGGGGTAGGTAGATATCACTTAGCATTGTCTATTATTTGGGCGAACACTACATATTTAAAATAAAACTAAATTAAAACTTGCGTCGTGATTTGTAATTCTAAACATAATGAGAGACCCGACATTTCAAGATTACTTCTTAATATATTTGATAACGTAAAACACTGCAATTTCACGATAAACTTTGTGTTTCCAACAAAATCATATCCTCAATTATAGTGAGTCATAAATCTTTCATATTCTATTAAAACAACAAGAAAGCAATAGCAATAAAGATCAAATCGCAAATTGATCCACACGATCCCGTTAACCGCGAATATTTCAATTCAACACGTCACAACATTAAATCGTCAAATATCTATAAATAATAGGGAATAAAAGTGGACGAATCCAGAGCAATAAAGCTGACCATTACCAAAGCAAACAATATTAGAGAAAGAGCCGTAGTTATAAATCTCCGAAGAAATGCCGCAACTGCGATAGCGGCCAAATTGCGGCAAAGTTACAATATACGTAATACAAGAGTTAGATTACGTCGTGAATTGGCGGTCAGATAACAGACGTTCGTTTTTACCCGTCGTCAGCAATATAATACAGTAATAGTGGACTCGTATGTTCTTTACGGATGAGAGACATCCGCTCCCCCGCAAGTCCGGTGATGAGGACGAGGCTACTCCAAGCCATCGTTGTATGTCAGTTAGGAAAAAAAACTCGTAGGTTCTTTTAGTGATGCTAAAAGTAAGTTTAATTATCTAAATAGTATTACTTCCGTCATTCATGTTGTAATTTTTAGATACCATGCTGTATCTGTCATACGATTCCCTGTCATTCTGGGCTGGATAAATATATTAAACATTTTAAATTAAAATAAAACTAATTTAACGGATTAAACTCGAGTGTAATGTCTAAATAATGTTTAGAATACCAATACACGCGAGTTTAATCCGTAAAATTAGTTTTATTTCAAATGTGTAGTGCTCGCGCTAATAAAAATAGACTACTACTACTACTACTATTTTTAATTAATTCTGAGATTAGGCAATCTATTTTGTTTTGGCTAAAAGTAGGTAAGAACTTAATGCTCCACAGACATGGCAGTTACTTTTGCGCGTTTGTTGTCTCACAAAAAATAGTAATAAAAACTAATATAAAAACTTAATAGTGTTTAAAGGGGATAGGTAAGTATTTTTATTCCAATTTGTTTATTCCTGTTTCGGAAAAGTGTAAATATTTTCGACACCAATTTTAAAAATAAGAGTTTTTAACAAGATTTGTATCATCAACGGTACCAGTGGAAATTATTGAATTTTTATAGTTTGTTTCGCAGTAACGAAATAATTTGGAATTTACTAATGATTCTATCTGTTCTCTTGGTATCGCTTGTCCATGCTATTGTAGATACTTACAATTAACTACAAAACACCACTGAACCAAAATGAAACCGAAACCTGAGAAAACCCGATGAAACATTGACCATAACCAAACTTCGGAATAATTCAAGTGACGAGTTTCCAAAAATATACCATAATTGACCTAATTTTAAATCTTCTTCCGGACCCACCGAAATGGTAAAACAAATTCATAATCAGCGATCGCACGAGCAGAACCTACGGGAAATTAAATTAAAAAAGTTACCAACAAAACAAAACCGAATTGATGGATAGCACACCCGGGAGCGGGCTTATTTAGATTTATTCTAAATGCCTACCTAACGGGTGGAGTGTTTGTTGCGATCAAACAAGTTTTTTTTGTATCATTTTATGGTTTACAACATCAGTTTGAATATTTACTTGTTATCGACTGAAATGAACTGAGAGCAACGCTGAAAGTAATAATTTTTTTGCTACATAGAGTTAATCTATCGTCATTTAACCTCATAGATAGAGGTAACCTTAACAGCAGTTCAGCTGGTTTAAATGATATAACACAAGTATACGAATTACCGTCTTAAATTTTACCTTAATTACGTTCAAGAATTGTTATTATATGTTTTAAAAAACGGAAAAATTCAATTGCTGCTTTGTTGACCGGGGATTTGACAACCGTTCTTCCAGGAATCGCGTTGCAATTTAGCTGGAAACCAGGAATTGTATTACAACTATTATTTCCACTTGTTGGGAAATTACGTTCTGAGTAAAGTAAGGGCAATTACATTTACCACTATCCACTTAGTATGCCTACTATTGATTAAGTAGATAAGTAGACAATGAATGGACACTAAATGCGCTTGAGCTATTGAGTTGACAAACAAACATCGCTGTGTTACTCATCTCTGTTTAAGGGTGCAGTTCCATTGACTGAAATAAACTGAGAGATGATCTACTTAGTAACTCGACTTTTTGCCATATAGAGATAATCTTTCGTCATTTACCCTCATAGATAGAGGTAACCTTAATAACATATCAGCTGATTTAAACGATATAACACAGTACACCTAGTTACCACAAATCCACATCTCAGCTATTTCAAGCCATGTGATTGGTGAATTGCGGCACAGATCTTCTCCGCTCTGCTCCGCTTCGTCTCAATGGACCTGGCATAAAGGCATTTAACAAACAAACATATACGTTTACGTTATTTGTTTTAGATTATATTTCAACTGCAAATTCCAAAATCTGTATCAAAAATGTAATAATTAGTTACTACTACTACTTTATTGATTGTCTATACCAAAGCCGCTCTAAGTTGGCCGATTTGACACATGTCAGACTGACTGCACTAGTGAGGGACAACGGTAAAATTGCCGAAGTATATAAGTAACAGTTATTTCCACTTTATAACCAAGCAAGGTCTTATTATAACATTTTTTTATTAATAACATTTATTCACATCCAGAAGATTGAATTGAAGTTTCTTATCTAAAAATATATTTATTTTTAAAATACAATACTTATTAAATCCTTCATCCTCTTTTTAAAAATACCTGGTGAGTATTACCCATTACGTCACTATGAAAACGTGTCAAACGGCGTAGCCTTGTAAAAGCGTAAATGGGTCGATCAACTTTTATTTGTCATGTCAGTATTATGTTGTGTCCCTGACCAATAATCGCAGTTCTAAATAAAATTCATTGGTTTTTGACATATGTAGCATTTCGTATGTTATTGAGCAAATAAACCAGTAAATAATTTTTAAAAAAAATCACTATTATGCTTGATTTTTTATGGTTGTCCGACTGAAAAACCATCTGATATAGTGATTTATTGTGTGTCCCCCAGTAGGTTAGTAAAATGAAACATTACTTTATACAAAAAAAATATGGGGCGATTTATTGCGCTTGTACATAATTATTTATTGCAGTGTCTATAATGTCTCTAGCATATAGATTTTTGTCTAATTAAAAATTTTATCAATTTTTAGGCATGTTCATTTTTGTCCCTCATATATTTGAATATCCTTATGTTCACCGGACAACGGCAAAAAAGTCCCGAAAACAAAACACAGGTGGTGTGATCAGTGCCTTGACAACAAGTCGATTAATTAATTGACAGCACTCACCCAACCGCCATTTCGAATTCATTTTTTCCGCGTCGCCAGTCGGCCGAGTGTGTCTTGAAGAAGTGGGTGGCTTTATTGTGTGTCTACCGGACAACCGGCATAAAAACTTAAGTATTTGACATATCTCAGTAAATTAAAGTGAAAAATATTCTATTTAGTCTATATTTTTACTGCGCGTAGGACCTAAATCAAAATATCATTATTTATTACCAGGGTGCTCAAATACAGATAAATGTCACTCGGACAACCGGTCACTTGGGCAACCAAAACCGTTGTCCATGGGACATTTTGGTTGTCCTTAGGACAAATTTAATAGAATTGGCATAAAAAAATACTTTATCTTCCATTTATTAGTCACGTCATTGAAGACACATTCACATTGTAGTTTTGTTTTACATAAAAAAACAAATACAGGCGATTTCTATCCTAGTATTTCCTTCGAACTCCCGAGTATGTCCTATGGACAACCGTGTATGTCCACTGGACAAACACTTTGTCCCTGACTCTGAGAGATACATTATTGTCATAAATACTTTAAAAAAAAAAAAAACAGAGAGCTTTACAAAATTTTCAAATATGAATGAAAATATAAACAGTGAATTCATAGACTGTTAAATATTACTCTATAAATTATTATTTTATTAGTTAAATGAAAAGTTTGTTACATTTGAAGGTCATCGTTGCCCAGGGGACAATATTATTGGGAATAACTTATTAATTAAAAGCCATATCATTTATTTGTGGATAATAAATTAAAATATGTCCTATATTCAATGAGAATAAAGTCACGATTTGCAATTACACTGAATTTTTAACGTTCAGAAGCCTATTTAGTTCAGTTGTCCAAGAGACTACTTTAGCTAGAGTCATGTGGCTTTCGGAGTCAAATTTACTATTTTATTTTTAATAAATTGCACTGCTCTATGTGAATTCTTAAAATATAAATAATAATCTAGTGCAAATGTGTAAAACAAACTTAATTGACGAATAAAATTTAAAAATGAAAAATTTTTACTGATGTACACTTAAAAGTTGATCGACCCAAATACATAGTGGAAATGTTACGTTTTCTTTTTATAATTCAATTATTTTAACTAATAAAAGACAAATAATTAGATAATTAGGTGCATTTGACATTTTGAAATAACGTCTTATTTTTAAAGTTGTTCTTTACGATTCGCTAAATATGTTCTTCTTAACAAGGATACATGCAAAATATAAAAAATGTCAAATCGGCCAACTTAGAGCGGCTTTGGTATAGTCTAGAAAGACAACAAGAAGAAAATAAAAACACTTTACCATACAAACGTTTATTAACTATTTTTACAGGAAATTTTATCGTATCCCAATACCGGGCTAAAACTAACAGCAAGTAATACGAGCTAATATAAATTGAACTCCCGAAATAAATCTCTCGGTCTAAGCTCGAATACCTAGTTCTAAATTCTGGATAGAACCCCGTTCAATTTTATCTGGTTGCAAAAAGAAAGATTTTCAACTTTTTGGTTGGTGCTGCGTTCCTACGCTTATCAAAAGGTATTTGCAAATTGAATTCTGCTCCTGCAGATCGTTTATAAAAGGTTTTTGTGAACTTAGGTTCTATCGGTACACACTTTAAAAATAATATATCAAAAAACAGCAATTTTTCTAAGCTTTTCATAGTAAACCTCATGAAAGCAGGATCTTATAAAATTTCATTTTGTTTTATTATTTCCTACTTGATATCCTTACTAATATTATAAATGCGAAAGTAACTCTGTCTGTCTGTCTGTCTGTCTGTTACGCTATAAAGAAGTAATGTTTTACCCGTTAAACGTCTCTACGCGGACGAAGTCGCGGGCGGAAAGCTAGTAGTAAAATATAGGGTAGTCAAATAGGGTGTCTAACCGATTTGATCTGCAAACTACTTCACTACACGTTGTTAATAAGTTAAATAACGCTGAAATCACTTATTCCCAACTACCTTTGAGAGTGACCGCAAATATATTAAGCGACCACTTAATGGCTTACTTAAGTATAGTAGTGTTCGTTTTACAAACATTTTGCACCATTAGTATTACATTAGTCTTACCCAAACGCTTCTTGCTAAGTGTTCAGTTTGGTACTTGGAAGAAAACTTGAACAGATAAAATGTAGGATAACCGGCAAAAACCGAGAATGAGAAATAGTCTGTTGAATAAAGTAGCACTGGGCTAGTGGGATACTTTATAAACCGTCCAAATGCAAGTTTAACTCGCGAAAGGAGGGTTCCATACTTAAAAAATAAAAAAAATACGTGTGGCACTCGGGGACTGCCGCGGTATAGCTATTGCATAGCATCGTCCGATTTCGGAGCAGCTCGTCTCGATTCGTGCGAGTTTCGTAGAGTCGTACAATACGTCCAACGTGCTACATAAATTTTACATAATGTCTGTACTATGCTTTAGTAAATATGGAATGCTAAAATGGTGGTTGACGTGTATTCGATTCAGTAAGTCTTCACTTCGTTTGATAACACAATAACATACTTTTGTAGGTATAAAAAAAAGAATTTTTCCAACCAAAGAATAGGATTTCACGAATATGTATGGCTTCATTATTTACTTTCTTACCCTCAACATCCGCTTTGGCACATTTCAAACAGTAGACGTTCCAAACCACCGTCACATTAGGTGAAAGTATACACAAACATTACCTACATTTTTTGTTCGCATTTTTCTTGGAATCTCGTATAATGAGATCGCTGAAGCGAAAGCTGCAGATACTGTATAAATACAAAAATATTGGTAACTTGCCAAACATGCGTATAATGTTTTAAAAACTGATTTGATAGGCTAATACGATAAATAAGAAAACTCAAACCAAATGACATATAACGAAGTCAAAAATAAAAAAAAAAAAGACGTGTGCCACTCGGGGTCTGCCGCGGTATAGCTATTGCATAGCATCGTCCGATGTCGGAGCAGCTCGTCTCGATTCGTGCGAGTTTCGTAGAGTCGTACAATACGTCTAACCGCACGCACACAAACACCGTGCCGAAGTCTACCGAACTGAAACGACGTTAGACGATTGTGAGGTTTTTTTCGTTACGGAATTTCTTGGTTCGGTCGCCGCGCTCAAAGCCCGCGATAAAAGCTATGCAATAGCTTAAAAATGCATAAAGAAGCCCGCGTGAACGCTGCTGAATAACAAATGAAATGTTTTTTTGTTGTTGTGTCAAACAAAAGATCATACCACTTTATCTAAATATCATCGTCAACCACTCCGCTCACTGTTCCAATCGATATTTTTTTCTTTGTACACAGACACCGGGGCCAGACGTCAAAGTGCGACCTCCCTTTGTTATCATTCATATCTCTGACATAAATTATTCATTTTTTCTTCGGTCTCTCCTCCCACCCATTATCCCTCATACCAACTCTTCCCATCACTCCTTTCAACCCGTTTCACAAATACAGGACCATCTGTTTCCTTTCATTAAATATAACTTTTAAAGGAAAAGTGCTTTAGAACATGTTAAGCTGTTGGTCCACGGTCCTTTGCAAGATTGCAGTCATTAAAATAAACGAGTCAGCTAGAATAGGGCTTTAAAAACGTTGACACCAGGTTAACCTAGTTACTCGCCAAACGATGTAAAAACAAAAGCATGTTCATTTTAAACCGAATAGATAAATAGAGACATTTTAAAGTGAGCTAAAATTTTCTACGAGTATGATAAGTAGGTTCCACTCAAATTTCAAGTATATGTATAAGGTTCGATATAAAATATAAGGTGGCATATTTACTTGCCTGCCACAGCATTTACAGGATTAATATTATTAACTAAAACGCTAGTTGCGATTGAAAAAAAAAACGAATTTAATTTCAAATGGATATTATAGTACGTCTCTATTACATCAAATATATAGTTATACCTCATATATGAAAGGTAGCTAATTCGAAAATTGTACCGTATAGTATTATTTAGAGCTGAGCAATATCAATTCACCCATAAAATTGCTAACTTAGTTATCTCCCTTCACTAGAAATGTTTGAGAATACTATTAAATGGATATGCCCAGTAAAGACATGGATATAGTCTTTTCGTTTTGTATTTTAACGATGTATATCGTATAGTATTGTAGAAATAAATAATGTCTTTTAGTAAAGTTTATTTCAGTCGGACAGCATTGGCTAAATAAAAAAAAGTAATAGTTAATGCATATAAAGTACTTGAATACAATTTTTATCTGATTTTTTTCATTAACTTGGTACATGAATTGGACAAGCAATATTTTTTTTTTCATCACATACATCGCATTTCTGCGTAGTAAACACATAAGTAAATAGAATATTTATTGTGTTTCCTATATCTGAGTATTTTCATCTATCTATTAGACTATTTAAACCTTTAGAGATTTTCTTTTCTGAATCAGTGACTAAAGAGCGTAAACAACTTCATTAAGACTTAAAACACTGTACGTATATAACACCTGTCATATTTTTTTTACGGGCTCTTCCAGTAAAGTCTTCATCATATTTGTATGCCATGCCTATTGTGGCGTCACGGCTATGAAGTGATGTTCACTTTCGCGTGATCGACTACACAAGTTTCCACACGGACGAACCGGGATAATAAAGTTAGCGCGTTAATCTAAGGGTCAGTGCGGGGTTAAATTTAAGCGGAAACCAAACACACAAATTGAGTAAGGTTTGACATATCTGGACAGGCTCTGAACTCCCAATTGCGCCTTAAATGTAATAGCACTAAACTGGATGATTTATTGGGTTGCCAATGGAAATTTATTTCGGTTGAGAATATTAATGATGACGACTGTCTTTTGTTATGGACAGGCTTAGAGGCTTTTATCAAAAATGTATACTATTTAATGGTTAGTACTGTTATGGCTCATGATAGATAATGTGAGCGTCTCTACAGGCAAAGTTATAGCCACATTTTTGTCATAAACATTCTAAAACAACTCTCATCTAATATCTCTCTATTCTTTCTTCACATAATTTAATCAAATATTATCATCATTTAAAGGCATTTTACTTGTCGCTGGACTAATTTACATCATTCTCTGGGCTCTACAAGTACCTTCCAATCCTTGTATGTCATGAAGTTAACTATTTATTTAAAATTATATAAGGCGTCCGACCGATTTTGGCCATGGCAGCCGATCTCAATCTCAAGTGTGCGCGCTACTGCACTCTCTGTACCTTTACTCTCAAAGTTCAGTGAGACGGCAATCAGACCATGAAACTCACACAAATTTTGCCCGACCTCGGACTCAAATCGGGGACCTCTCGGTCCTCACGCAGCGCTTGCTACCAATAGACCAACGAGTCAGTTATACCATCTCTTACTTGTTATACCATTTCTTTGAATAATACGAATGAAGGACCAACATAGTTTTTAGAAATGTGATGGTATACAAAGACGTCCATATATTTCCCTTCTGTTCCAAGAACCGATAAGGAGGTCTAACACAATTATACCATCCTAAAACGATTCATGGATCTTTCTGTACCTTAGACTTTCGTTCTCCCAAGGGAATCCCAGGCATGACAGTTTCTGTATTGAATGTTTTCCTTTCTTCAACTCGTAAATAACGGGATCTTGGGTTCGGATTCAGATATTTCTAGATAATGTGACCACGACCGTACTGACCTACTTTCTTAGTTGAGTGGTGGAATAACAGACGGTAATTGCTACGTCATAAGAGCTAGATTTAGGTATAGGTTATTTTAATACACCGCCTCAGATTCCAAAAGTGTATAAAAACTATTTTAGTGATTCTCATAATAATGGCAAAGGTTCTTGTAGTAAATGTAAAAGAAACAAAAGAAATCAGGAACGAGAATCAGTGGGGTCATTACGGACTTTCCTGTTGGTTTCAGCCTCTCAACTTAAAAATAGTAAAGGTTCTATTTACTGGACTAATATAAATAAATCACCTACGTGTCTAATATACCTCCCACGTCATCGTTCTGCTCAAGCCCGTGACGTAGAGCTTATTTTTACCGCTACCCTTTCTTCCAGTATCGCGAGCTCGCAAAGGGCGCGTCGCAAACGCTTCTGCGTTACTATCTGATACCAATAACCTTGACACAAATAGGTTTACTAATAATACTAAAAACATTTACCAAGAATAAATAATAAATGAATATCTGGGATATTTCCACACACGGTCATCTGACCCCAAACTAAGCAGAGCTTGTACTATGGGCGTCAGAGACTGATGTACATACATATATATTTTTAAATACATAATCACACCAAGACACGGAACAAACACCGATGTTCAACACACAAATATTTGTCCCGAGTGGGAATCGGCTCTTGGAACCGCCAGCCAGGGTCACTAACCACTGTTCCACCGAGCCAGTCAAAACTGACACAAATGTACACCAGCATTATTATCGTTTGCAATTTCAACTTTGTTCCTTCTCTTTACACAGTTTACTCGTTTTCGTGAGTCGTATCGGTGAAGACTCTAGTCGTTGGGTTCGATTCCAACTTACCTTAAGATGGGAAAAATATCTGTAAGATGAGCATGGGCGTTTGTTCCGTTTCTGGGTGTGATATTTATACTTGTGATATGTGTATCATTATCAATTTAAACTGTCATGGTTACACGCGTTAGGAAGCTGAATATGTCCGGAAATTTATCATGTTGTTTCATTTTAACGAGCTCCCGATATATCGGCACTGTCACACGCGCTATGTTCACAGATCAACTCAATATCAGGAACTCGTTGATGTACAAAAAAACATTTTCTTAATGTATTATTATCGTTTACAATTTCACATTGTCTCAGCACAATCTCACAGTAACGATTCACGGTACCGTTTGAATGCAAACACAACCTTGCATCCTGTGTCGTAGAGCTCATTTTCACCTGCACCCTCTCTTCCAGTGTCATCAGCCTAACGTGAGCTCGGGAAGGGCACGCCGCAAAAGCTTCTGCGTTTCCATCTGATTCCAATAACCTTGACACAAATAGGTTTAAATAATGTTTAGAATACCAATACACGCGAGTTTAATCCGTAAAATTAGTTTTATTTCAATTGTGTAGTGCTCGCGCAAATAATAATAGACAATACAAATAGGTTTACTAATAATACTAAAAACAAAGAATACAGATATATGTACATATTTTTGGCTCAGTGGAATAGTGGTTAGTGACCCAGACTCACTGCCTACGGTTCCAAGAGTCGTGGGTGCGATTCCCACCCGGGAAATTAATTTGTGTGATGTACATACATCGGTGTTTGTTCCGTGTATGGGTGTGTTATTGAGTATATTTAAGGTTTCTTGGGTAATTCTTGTATACGTCGAGGTAGAGCTTATTTTCACCTGTACCCTCTCTTCCAGTGTCATCAGCCCAGCGCGAGCTTGGGAAAGGTTCGCCGACGAACGCGTCAGCGACGGCGGCTCCAGCCGGCTCCGTCGAGAACGCGATCCACGGCGCAGCGGAGCCCCGACCCACGCCTCGCTCCGGGCCCTACTTCGACCTGATGGCATCGAAGAACGTCACCGCGCTTCTAGGGAAGACGGCGTACCTGATCTGTCGGGTCAAGAATCTCGGGAATAAGACGGTGAGTTTAATTCGATTTCAACACCCTAAGTACCCGTCCAGATGGCGCATTTTTACTCGCGCTTTTTGACTTGCGCGATTGTGATATACTAGCAAGTTGCGCGACTGTAAGTGGACAAACCATATAAACCTCTAGTACGGTCAGCCAAGAAAGTGGTCTACCGCTTTTGATAAAAGTTTCTACGAGATGTTTAGGGTCACTAAGGTTGACAATAGTCACTGACACAATCTTATTGCCGGAGAAAATGTACCTTGTTGTTTCATGACGTTCAAACGAATCTCAACCGTAGGGTGGTAGACCACATTTTTGGCTGACTGTACCTCACCATCGCGCGATTCCAAAACGCGCAAGTAGCCGGCGCTACACTTAGCGGATACTCTGCCGTGGAACCAAAAGGCCCAACTTATATCTCTTTATAACAGGTACAAGGTACAGATAACAAAGTCTGTCTGTTTGTTAGTTTCCGCTAATCTCCGTAACGGCTGAACTTTTAGCTTTTTAATAGCTAATTTTGATATATATATATATATAATAGGAAATTTCAGTAAATACTATTCCAGGTGGACAAAGTCGCGAAAGACTCGATATTTCGAATTCTTTACAGCGGTTATCCCGGTTATTACGGATATCCCGTGTTTCCCGTGTTTACGGGTCCGTTAATGAGGCGGTTCATGAGATAGAGGCAAGCCACTAACACTTCACGAAGGCTTAAATATCCCCTGACTTTGCGTCTTCCGCGAACGGTCAGGAATACGTCATTGCCTAATGTCTAGTAACTGTAGATTGTAGTAATGCTATCCAGTTATTTCGCTTTTCTCCCTCGCGGCGCGAACATTCACATGAATGGCTCTCGCCCAGGATGACTTTTTAACAATGCTGACGAGCGTTTACGCGTCGTTCGCATTTAAATCACTGAATATTTTTTATATTATGTGGGGACATAGCTATCGCAACTGTATCGATGGGGACGTGTGACAGCATCAATAATGCATCGCTGTCAGTTTTTTATGTTTGTGGGCGATGGAACTAGCTATCCCCACAAACTGCAACCATTTTATCCGAGAATAATCTAGTTGGGCTGTAAATACTTCTACAACAGTGAACTATACATTACACCCCTATGTATCGACTGCAGGCGTACCTATTCATACTTATTAAACAGGAAAATCAAATAATCGATATTGGGTCTGCTAATGATGGAAACAATTTAATAATTATTTAATTCGTATGAAGATTAATATGAAGCTATTATCTTGTTAAATGATATAATAACTAGACTCGATAATAACTAATGCGTAGTTTATTGGTGTTTAATAAACATTTCCAATAATTTTTAAACCAGTCTTAAAATAAAAAAAAGGCTTACTTCAATTTGGTGATTAATAAGTGTCTGAACCGTGGAAGAAATCCATTAATGTCAAAAAATAGTGATTATAAAAGCCTTCAATTACTCATTGTCTTCGTTAAGAAAAGTATTCTTAAAGAACGTTTTAAGAACATTGCTGTAATAAAAATGAAGGCTGTAATTTTTTGTAAGTAATTAAGGTCTTGTCTTTAAGCGATACTAACAGTGTCTGCCTACCTTGTATCTAACTTTTTTATTACAAAATGTTGACCTACCTTGATTAAAAAACAAGTTTCCTTTTAATCTGGTAAGCCCAATGCAGACATTAAGGCCATCAGCCTAATCAGTCAGGATAAAAAACTAAATGACAAAGCAAAAATGACGACAAATATGATTTAATAATTAAATGTATACTAATAATACTAAAAAGATATAGCTAGAATGTAGAGTTTGTATCTACGCGCATATGCATAAAATGTATGCCAGCATTATTATCGTTTGCAATTTCACCGTTGTTCCTTCTCAATACTATTTGCACGGTTACGATTCCCGGCATCGTTTGAATGCAAACACAAACCCGCAACCCACTTTAGAATTTGATGGTGGCACTAAAACGGAACAAATACAAAACGAGAGACAACAATCGAATTGCCTGCGTGAATGTCTTAAGTAACAGGAACGACGTCGAAAAATCTTACGTTACACAAAATTGTTCAAAGTTACTCTCGCGTGTTTCGACTAATGCAGAGTCAAGAGTCAAATTAATTCACAACCCTCACATTAGTACCGCCCCGACGCACTAAAAGTAAGCACTCTCGTTCGTAATACAGATATGTGAGTAAAGCCGAGTACACGCTAACGAGACACCCTCACGCCGACTCGTTGTCCAATTTACATAGGGGCGTACGGTGTACCGCGAGCCACGTTAAAATGAAACGTAACAATAGCACAATGCAAGTTTAAAGTCGCCATTGTGTGCTCAACTTTATAAATAAAAGTCTCATTAGGCCGCGATGCCACATCTTCCACATAAATAACAAGTCTGGCTAACGAGATATCTCTATTTCTTTCACACTGAGGCTGGCGGAATGAGACGGTGGGCCTCGGCTTAAAATGTTGCGCTCGTAAATGGAACGGGAGATTATTTCGTCATAATGGGATTATCCAACTATTAGACTTGAGTTCGTGTATACTCTTGCTGAGTCGATGGCACATTTTGCAGTGCCCCTGGCTCGTATGAGATATAGGTTCGATCCCTACCTGGGACAAACATTGCGTGATGAATATTTGTTTGTTTCTTTTGGAGTGAATGTTTATGGTTAACCATATGAATTTATATCACTGTAATTTCGGATATCACATCCGTAATATAAGTTCATTGGTAAATAACTTAGTACAGTCAAATCGATGCATATGATGTTCGATATTAAACTTATATTTTTGCTTAAATTTTTGTCTGCTACACTTGTTTAGATTGAACCCTTATATTTCCAATATCCTTTATTGACGATGAATTTCAACGATTACGAGAACGAAACTAAATAATTCAATCAAGGAACTGGAATCCCGGAACTTGTCATACAAATTGGTTCCGTCCCGGATCTACATAATTAAGGCAGAAGTTATTAGGCAGTTGGACAAAGTGTAACAGCTGACGAGGGAGTAGCCTCGTGGTCAACTTGCTTTGTACTAAGGCCAAGGTTAGGTTAAGATTTTCAAGGCCGTTTTTATGGAATAATTGATCAATCACTTACTTTTGTATAAAGACTTTACCTACTCTATTTGAACTAACGTGTAGTTCGTAATGAACGATCAACATTATTTTGACAGGTATCATGGTGTATTGACGAGAATCGTGGGATCTATTCCCACTCGGGACGTACGTGATGGGTCCGCGTCTGGTATCCAGCTGCTGCTTATACAAATTACTTTAGTATCGGAACAATGTATGTGATGTTGTGAAATCTTACTTGTTTATTTATATTAGTAAATTCTTAACTCTTCTTAACTCTGCCGTTGCCGGTCCCAAGCCCGGATGAGAAAGGAGGAGGGTTGGTCCTGGAGAAGAACGTTTCCGCCGTAAAAGTTCAACGCCGAGCATCGGGCGGCGGTCAAGTAACCCGACACCTCCACGCATTTCATGCAGGAGCGGCCTTAATGACCGTGAGGTACTAAATCACCTCAAAAGATTACCGTGGAAGGACGCGGGCACCCACCACGTGTATTTGCCCAAGAAAATACCCTATGAACAGTATGATCACAAGAGCGAGTTCGTTGGACGATCCGGCTAACACCCGGCGCCGCCTGGTAACCGGGCCGAGCGGTGTGAAATTGGTGACCGAAGACTCTACCAGGATGACTCATCAGGTCCTGGCTGGCGGTAATGCTACTGATGCACTCAGTAAGGGCAAAATCTCAATCCAGAAACAACAACGGATTGCCACTTGGAACGTTCGTGGCCTCTTGGCCGCAGGAAAATTGGAAATTGTTGAAAGGGAATCGGAGTCACACAAGCTGACCTTACTAGGAATAACCGAAACACACATTAGAGGACAAGGTCATCAACTTACTCCCAATGGTAATACACTTTTTTTCTCGGGGGCAAAGAATTCTAGCAATAACGGCGTAGCCATATGGCTGCCAAGACGTCTTAACAAGTATATACTAGGATATAACCCGATCTCTGATAGAATAATCTCCTTGAGACTCGACACCCGTCCTTGCACTCTCAACTTTGTGGTGGTGTATGCACCAACAGCTGCAGCCACGGATGATGTTATCGACTGCTTCTATAACGAACTGGAAGCTACTCTCTCTAAAATACCAAGTCGTGAGATAACACTATTAATTGGAGACTTTAACGCGAAGGTGGGCAGCACGCTGATGGACAACCACATCAGGAAGACGGTCGGAAAGCATGGACTAGGAGTCAGAAATGAGAGGGGCTCTCGACTCTTGGAGTTCTGCATCAGTAGGAAACTGACCATTATGAACACATACTTCCAGCACCACCCTAGACGCCTATACACCTGGGTGTCTCCCGGGGACCGCTGCCGAAATCAAATCGACTATGTGATGATCAACCGCCGATGGAAGACCTCGATTACAAACGTAAGGACGTTCCCGGGCGCAGACTGTGGCTCCGATCACAGTTTACTGGTAGCTAATTTCTCCCTTCGCTTGAAAACGATGAAGAAAAGGAGCCCCGTTAGACCAAGAACACTTAATCCAGCGGAAGCCAAAGAGTTTGAAGATTGTCTGAGCTCAACGATTGCAGAACAGCCGACCCCTTTGAGTTGTGCCATCAATAGGCAGTGGGAAATTCTAAAAGATCACATATGGAAAGCTATAGAAAAAAGCACCAAAAATCGTACACCTCCGCCCATCCGACAAGTATGGCTTTCCATTGACACCTGGAAAATTATCGAGGACAGGAAAGCTCTGAAGATCGGCGGTTTGTCAAAGAGAGAAGATCGTGAAAAATACTCAGAGATGTCAAAGGTCATTCAACGGCAATGTCGGCATGATAAAAACAACTTCATTAACCGTATCTGCCGAGAAATTGAACATCATTCTCGAAAAATTCAAACTGCAGACCTATTCAAAAAGTAAAGCTCCTATCTAAAAATTTTAAGCCAAAAACATGGTTGATTGAAGATGAGGATGGCACACCATTAACAGATCTGGACGCAATAACTAACCGCTGGCGTAATTACTGTGTGCAACTCTATAGAAGCCCCAATGGCGATAATCCCACTCATAACAAGATCTCATGGGACAACCTGAGCTTTGAGCCTCCGATTATGCGATCAGAGGTACCAACAGCATTGGATGCTCACAAAGCCAAAAAGCTCCTGGGCCTGATCAGCTTACTAGTGAGATTTTAAGAGCGATGGGACCGAATGGAATTGGTGCTTTGCACAGAATCTGCAACGACGTCTGGCAGAAAGGGGAGTGGCCTATCGACTGGACGAAGTCTGTAATTCTTCCGCTTCATAAAAAGGCTCCACGGCGAAATGTGACAATTACAGAACACTAGCTCTGATTTCTCATGCCAGCAAAGTATTGTTACACATCATCAACAACAGGATCCGTCATTTCTTGGACTGGCAGATACTGCAGGAGCAAGCCGGTTTCGTCAAGGGCAAAGGCACTCGAGAGCAAATTCTGAACATCCGCCAGTTGATTGAGAAATCATATGAATTCAATGCTCCTCTCGTATTATGCTTCATTGACTACAGCAAAGCCTTTGACTGCGTTATCTGGTCAGACCTCTGGAGAGTGTTGAGGGAGATGGGAGTGCCCGAGCATTTGGTGGCACTTATTGAGACCCTATATCTGAGCAACCAGGGAATCGTAAAGATTGACAATGTGACTTCCGAACCCTTCAATTTCGAAAAGGGTGTCAGGCAGGGCTGCATACTCGCCCATTCTATTTAACATCTATGGAGAGTACATCATCAGACGGGCATGCGAGGATTGGGACGGTGGAGTCACGATAGGTGGTACTACGATCTCCAATCTTCGATACGCAGATGACACCACCCTTGTTGCTGCAAACGAAGCTGAAATGGTCGACATCCTAAGAAGAATGGAGAGGATCAGCTTAGAAATGGGTCTTAAAATCAACCTCAGTAAAACCAAACTTATGGTGGTTGATCGCGGTAATAAGCTTCATTTCACGGGCGCTCTCAAACTCGAAACGGTTGAGGATTTCGTCTATCTTGGAGCTAACATAAGCAGTAATGGTTCATGTGAAAAAGAAATTAGAAGACGCATAGGGATGGCTAAAAATGCTATGACCCAACTGCAAGGAATATGGAGTGACCGTAACATCTCCCGAAAAACTAAAATGTCACTAGTGAAGGCTTTGGTTTTCTCCATATTCAGCTATGGGGCCGAGACATGGACGTTAAAGAAAGCTGACCGCGACCGCATTGATGCGTTTGAGATGTGGTGCTGGAGGAGAATGCTTCAAATCCCATGGACGGCCTTCCGCACAAATGCGTCTATTTTGCATGAACTTAACGTAAAGACCCGGCTCTCTTCTGTCTGCCTTCAAAGAGTGCTTGAGTTCTTTGGTCACATCGCCAGAAAGGAAGGGAACAACCTTGAGCAACTCATGGTCACCGGCAAGGTTGACGGCAGAAGGCCAAGAGGACGTAGCCCAGCTAGATGGACGGACCAGATTCGAACAACCTTGGACACCAGTCTACACGGGGCTCTTCACTCGGCCAAGGAGAGGAATAAGTGGCGAAAAATTGTCCGGAACAAGATCATCCCGCATCTAGGGAATCACAACCCTCAGCAATGAGAATAGCGACGCGAGGAGGAGGATTAGTAAATTCTTAAATCAATTAAGTGCCTATTAAATATTAAGTTGGAGGCAACAAGGGACTTAGATAAAGTAACAATATCAAAACGATAACGAAGTTCGAAAATAATAAAATGTATGGGATTGACATTAGACGCGATAAACACGTGGTCAATCTATCAATTCTATGTTAATCTCATACATTATCTTCTTTTCGAGCTTAATTATCGTTTTGATATTGTTCTTTTGTATACAGGTGCAGTCATTACGAGCAACTAATGAAAGACGTAATATAATTGGTCTACAATGTAGAAATCATTTACGAATTAACAGTAGTTAATATAAAATTCGAATAGTAACAGTAATTGAAATGGGATCGTTCATTATACACGAATGGGTATGTGAACCAGACACTCAATGTGGAGTATGTACAGCATAAATTATTCAACTTGCCAAGACAATGTATAATTCAGATAGCTTCTGACTGCCAACGTCATATTATCATATTGTTTCTGTATAAAACGTGGATTGATTGAGATTGTAATGTACTGATCGAGGAGTATATCAACTGGCTCTGTGGAACAGTGGTTAGTGAGACTACGGTTCCAAGAGTCATGTGTTCGATCCCAACCAGAGTCAAAAATGTGATGAACATTTGTGTTACTTCTAAGGGTGCGAATATGGATGGGAGTGTGTGTTTATAAATATCTATGTATGTTTAACAGTTCCTGATAGTACAATTTCTGCATAGTTTGGGATCATAAAGACGTGTGTTGAGATGACCTAAATATGTATAATTTATTTATAAATAAACTAGTGACCCGCCCTCGCTTCGCTTCGTGTATTTATACATAACCCGCCCTCGCTTAAAACCCATCGAAACCCGTTGCGTAGTTTTAAAGATTTAAGCATACACACAAACAGACGTGGGAAGCGACTTTGCTTTATACTATGTATACTCGGATTTGTAATTCAAGATCAAAAAAACTACGACAGATACGTCACTGTCAAAAGTGGTAAAGTCACTTATGTCACTCTCAAGTGATGATTTCAGGTTTCGACAACCTTTTCGTAATATAATTCTTTATTTCATTTAATGCCAACATCACTTATTGATAATTAAGGCGTATAAAATAATAATTTCTTAAAGTAAAAGGGTTCATACTATATCTAATAATGAAATGCATTATTTAGATATAAATTATACGTTCTCAAAATTGTATTGAGCCTGACTATTACTTACGTATTATAACTTCTAGTAAAAAACTTATAAATAACTCATGTCTAACTAATTTTAAGAAGACATAATTTTGAGCAATAGTGGAGGAGTCGGGAAGATAAATAAAATATTTTCTTTGTTACGGATTTAAACAACAAAAAGCTAACATAAACTTAAAACAAAACAAAATCACCACGGAGCAAAAGCATTCGAACACTCGGAACAGTTACGCACTATTTCACGATTAGTTATGATGTGTAATATATTAATTGCGTCCGAGTATGTTCTTAACTTAGCTTGTAGTTTATTGCACCAAATGTTATGAATCCCTGAAGTGTTACAAGTACAATACCATGTTTGTTACCAAAAATACCGATGTTTAAGTTTTTATTAAGTCGTCTTGCATTTATGGAAATATAAATAACTGGAATTACTGATGAAAATCATAGGATTAATATTACCAATAAATTTGTTATATATGGTTTGTTTTTTGCAAAAAACTGAATTTACTATTGTAAAAATATTTTATTGCGGTGGCAACCTTGTAGTAGATTTTTTGATCTTGAATTACAAATCAGACTATAGTGATATTAATAGTATAGTGTACGAGTACTTAAGAGAAGATGATGAGGTTAAGGACTGTACTCATAGATGATGTAATTACTAGAGGGAAGATGTAATTACTGATTCTGGAGAAACGAGCGAGCCAGTGCCAGAGTAATTAGTACTTAGCTTAGTATTTGGCACTGCATTTTTGGTAGGCAAACTTAGAACTTAAAGTTAGTATGCATTGAACTTTTATGCCTGTCTTTTAAATGACATCAAAATTGTTATTTATGTAAGGGAATTATTCACAAGAAGGCCTTTAGACAGGGCTATGGAAAATACATAGGATATTCAAAAGATAAATATTTTCTTAAAGCAAATCTTTTGAAATAAAACTTAGTTTGAGGATTGAACTCAAACATGTTGATAACTCTAAACATATAATTTAGTGACCCGGCGTTTTGAGCTCTTTACAGCGCTCGTGGTCATGGGCAAGACTAAAGATGACAGTTTGTCTTTTTATAAAAGTTTAGTACCTATCGCCATTTGGTTAGCCATAATAATTTCGTCATAATATCTAGCGCTATGTCCGCTATTAGAATAGCATTACACGCGAATTAAATTGATAAACTAAGCTTTATTCAAATGTGTTGTGTTTGTGCAAATAAAAGACAATACTATAAAGCAAACTGTGTCAAGCATACTTATACTAATGTAACGTATCGGGAGAATAATTAACTATATAATTATATTACGTCATGTTTAATCAGATTGGCTCGTTTATTTTTATTTTTACGTCCGTGATTCTCATTTGTCAGTCCATACTAAAATTACAGAACATAACTTATGCGAATTTAAAATTTCAACGTTAACCAATCGGAGCTCTCCGTCCATTGCTATCATTGGCTCCAATAAGATCTAAAAACCTTTAAAAAGATACTTTTCATCTCTTTCGAATACTCGTTCGCTCAGGCAATAAGCACACCATAATGCTCCATTAACGATTCTACGGCATAAAGGCGTAATTTATGAAAAGTGAATACTGAAATCGAATGGTATGTGAGAGGTAATGTGTTCATTAGTATCGGTGTTAACACGGCCACTAATGATGTATCTAATGTGTGTATGTTAGTACTTTGACATTAGGCGACGAGTTAAGAAGGTTTTCTCAGTAGATTTGGCGTGAAATCGCGACAGTTTCTTTTGCATTATAGTATTACTCGTATTATGGAAGTAATGATCTGCAGTCTGATATAACAACAGGAGCGCTGCAGCCATTGCTATCATAATACAAAGTACGAGTAAATAAATATTAATGTAAACGTTGTATTACCGGCATAAAAACATAATTTAGACAGGCTCTATTGCACATGGGCTGGTGGCTTGAAAAAAAAAGCGTCGATGGCCGAGTGGTTAAGGTCGTTGCTTGCCATGCGAGAGGTCGCCAGTTCAAACCCCGCCAGGTACCAATGTGTTTTACAAATTTGAAATTCATATGTACCATCATTCGACGCTTTAACGGTGAAGGAAAACATCGTGAGGAAACCTGCACACGAAAAAATCCTAAGTTTGTGTAGTCGACCATCCCGCACTTGGCCACCGTGGTTGACTTAGGCCTGTTCGCCCTAGTTTAGGGTAGGCCCGTGCCCCAACAGAGGAGACGCATCTATTTGGGCTGATGATGATGATGGTGGCTTGAACCTCCAGCGCTTAGAGACGTGGTTTCGATTCCCACTCGGTACAAACATTAGTCAGTATTTGTTCTTCAGGGTGTTTCATTAAATTAAGTATATTTGTGTATAATAAAGTTATTTTTGTTATCCGTAATACAAGTGCATAAGCTACTTATTTCAGAATCGCAACAAGATTATGTGATATTGTGTGATATTTTCTATTTATGAAACGTGAATAATGAAATCAAATGGTATATGAAAGGCGGTTTGTTCATTAGAGTCGGCGGTAACACAGCCCCTAACGAGGTTTCTAATGGTGTGTATGTTAGTACTCCGACATTAGCCGACGAGTTACAAAGCTTTGTCTCTCAGGCTTTGTGGTGCTGGTAAAGGAACTGAGATTTTTTGTTCGATTTCATTTATAAGAACCGTTTACCTATCAGATATAAGGTGAGATGGTAGATTAAGTATCTATATAGAATTCTATAAGTAGCTTAGGCATATAAATTCTGGCGAACATTACTACAACACATACCTTATTTACTAAACAAAATTGGTATACAGTTTTTATTTAAGTTTTTAGTGTACTAAGTTATTTATTTATTATTTTAGCTAGGTAGGTAAGTAAGATAAGCCTTTGTTAGTATTAGGGCAACTGTATTGTATTAATGGCAATGTCTCTACGTAATTGTATAGAGGCTCTAGGGTTTCGGACACCTCTACATCACCGACAATACGGATTGACGCCTAAATTTGCTTCAAATCAATACTACAATGTAGTCCAGATATGCATAATTTGATAATTTACTCATTAGGTACGGCCAGAATACCAGTGCTGCAGGAACTCTTGAACTTGTGCAGTCTAAGCTGAGGCACGTACCTTGTTGGTCACTGATGTGAAATATTCATTTTATATATTAATGTTGTGTTAATCACTATTATTTTATTTTTAATTTATTTTTTCTTGTAATATGTAATTGTGTATGTGACCAATAAATATTTATTAAATTCTATTATATTACATTAATGTGACGATAAGCAGGTTATATCTCAACGATTGTTAAATAAATCAATATCACGTAACACTACTTACTTCCGGTTCCGTAGGAAACGCGTAAACGCAATCAATGCTATGGAAAACAATTAAAATATTAACCATAAATATCTAACAACAATTTATTAATCTCGATTTACGTAATTTTCAATTTAAGCTTGCAAATCGGAAAAGGATGACACAGTTAATACAGAAAACGGCTGAAAAACGAAAATCCCGTAAGCTTTTCGATAGCGGTATTTAGTAATCAAATTATTCGCAAATGTTGGCTTACCGATACTTAAATCCGAACCCGTTATTTCTTCACGTATTAAAGGAACGTTTCACAAATTGAATTTCTGCTTAGTGGTTTAGCAAAATAACGCTCTAATAAATCTTCAAAATTTACTTCTCAAGGACAATCCGAGAAAGTTTTGATTGAATTCGAAGTAATAAATTTGATACTAAAATTACACCCTTTGTTTGTTTTCTGTGAAAATTAAGTTTAAAAATACAGATTTTGGCCGAAACCAGGCGGCACTAATTGGTTTATTACAATGTGAAACTTATTAAAAGTACTCTTAGTTACTAGTTGAGGACTTTTGCTAAGTGTTAGCTCTATAGCTATAATTATGACATAGCTTCTGAAAGCTGAAGCGTGGATGAGCGTTATATACTTATCTTCGTAATAAGTCTACTGTACTAGCTATAGAAAGTAAAACAGCTGAAAATTATAGATCTTATTCCGTCCAGCATAAGAATCAAAATGAGAAGTATGTAGATACTTCGCCAACCGTACCTTATTATCCGTTGGCCTACTTAACCGGCCTTTGGGTCGTGTGACGTGCGTGTGATAATTATTTGGCCGACCTCCCATATAATAATAGTGTGAGGAGCTATATGTTTCCCTGCAAACTATACTTGTAATTTTGGACGGTCGAATTGGCAAATGTGCTGAATTAGCTCACCTTAATTGATATATCAAGTATTTATGTTTAGCATGCAGATTGCAGGTTGTGTTTTGATCTTGATCTTCTTCTTCTTATCGTATGGTTTATGAACAACCTGGTGCCAGAGATTTTAAACCGCCCGTAGGCCTCTGACATGGCTTCACACACCGTAGAAAAAAAGTAGGTATTTATTTTCATGTCTTATCTTTCTCTTGTTCCAGATCAACATGCAAGTATCCTGGGTGAGACACAGGGACATCCACCTGCTCACAGTGGGTCGGTACACCTACACGAGTGACCAGAGATTCCGAGCGATACATTTGCCGCACTCAGAAGACTGGACATTACAGGTAAGAAGTGCTAATTGTGCAATCTTAACTGCTGAAGCTTGCACGAACCGTTTTGAATATTGAGAAATACAAAAAATGCAGCTAGCAATAATGTTCTAAAGGTAAGAAGTAGTTTAGCTATTATAACTCAAACTCAAGTCTCCACTCAGAATTGATTTTCTATATTTGAAAATCTAATACTTGTTATGTAATAGTAGATGTAATAGTGATGAATACACTATTACACTGTAGAGAAGCCAAATTAATAAAATCAAGTTAGACCGCTGCTATTTAATCTCAAAGATTGCTGTATCACCGGGCCTATAAATATAAAATATCGTAAGTATATAGCTGCCAACATGTGCCCTTCTTTCAGACACAGAGTATGTAACTCAGTTTAATACTTTTACATAGTTTGTATGTACTTGTACTTTTACGAGCACTCCAAATTTATTTATTTCAAACATTTGACTCCATTCCAGGCATATTAAAATTCTTTTTATAAGATTACTGTAAGTGGATATCACAACGAATTAAGATTAGATTGAAAATATTATCGTTACAAGCACTCTTAAACAAAGATATTATCTTAGAGAGAGCAAATATTTGGGCCCAATCTTCAAAGATCGTTGGACTAATTGTTTAAATTGCGAAACGAAAGGCAATGACATGCCAAATGTATTGTATTAGGATGAGATCACAATGTTATTGTAAGGGCATGAAGAGTGGGCGGCTGGTAACGTTATAATTATACAGTCTGTGAGCAAACACTACGGCGTTATTTTAGCCGAAACCGTTTCTATCCGAATATTCGTTGCAAGAGAATTAAAAAAAGATACACTGTTTTTCATTTTCGGCTACAGGCTACAGTCACTGTATGTGTAGCAGTTTAATTTTATGAAAGCAGCAATTACCATTTTAGAAGGTTTGCGTTAGTACGAAGTACTTTCAACTACTTTATCAGCAGTTTTTATAGTAATAAACGATGAAAATTTACAATAAGCATATTATATTAAACGGGTTATTCCGTATTCATCCTATGTGAACTCATCCGATTTCCTTACTCATCCTAAAATAGTATTCCTAGCTCATCCTATTAGATTTTGTCTTGACACAACACTAATGCAGTCTTTTCTCATCACTAGGTGAATATTCCAATAAAAAGTATGGTTAGCAAAATCAAAAGTCAAAACATTTTCAGAAAGTGAACTATTTATAGGTTTTGGATATAAATATATACTATTATTATAAATAAAAAGAAATCTGTATGTTAAAACAAGAAAATAACATAATATTCAATAAAATATACTTAAAACCGAAAGCCAAACTTGCACGTGCTATTAAAGAAAATAATAGTAACGGTTTCATTTACATCTAATAATGAGTCACCAAGTTGTATTTTTTTCAAGTTGTATTTAAAAAATCATACAGTTTACACATGGAAGACGATGTTTTTTAAATCAAAGTTGATTGAGTCTTGTTTGTCAAAATTTAAAAATATTGCTGTGTTAATCATATAAAAAATATGTTATATATTATTCTTAATTTTAAAAAATAAACATACCTAACTGTTTTATACAACATTTATAAATAAATATATTATTTTATCAGACTTTTTGCAGTTTTATTTGACAAAACGACTAAATTAAATTTTAAACTTTTATTCCGACCGTACAAAATATTCTTATTTTTAAAATGTTTTGTTATAGGATGAGCTAGGAATCATTTTGGGATGAATAAGGAACTAAAAATTGAAATATTTGCTTTGGGATGATTAAGGAACGAAATTAGGATGAGTAAGGAAAAAGTTTCACGTCGGATGAGATCACATAGGATGAATACGGAATAACCCGATTACACTTTTATTTGGTACTTCGTTTGAAGTTTCTTAACTGATTTCGGCTTTTGCAAATTCTATGAAATAAAACAATAATGTTTAGTCACTACATAGTATAAAGCAAAGTCGCTTCCCGCTGTCTGTCTGTCTGTCTGTATGTATGTATGATTCATCGTCATCATCATCATCAGCCAATTTATATCCACTGCTTAAATATTTAAAACACGAGGGCGGGTCGCTAGTACACAATAAAAGACAATATAGGTTGACCATCATTTAACCGTTACGATATCGTTGCTGTTGTTTAACTGCCTCGTTGGTCTATTGTAGCAAGCGCTGCGTAAGGACCGAGGGGTCCCCGGTTCGAGTCCGGGGTCGGGCAAAATTTGTGTGAGTTTTTCTGTAATGAAATTACTCAGCCCGGAGTTAGGAAGTTGGCGGTTGAACGCCCGTGCCTCGGAAAGCACGTTAAGCCGGTGGTCCTGCGCCCGATCTCTCATCGGTCATGTCGGATTGCCGTCTCACCGAATTATGAGAGTAAGGGAATAGAGAGTGCACTTGTGTTTGCGCTCACACTTGTGCACTATAATATGTCCTGCGCACTTGGCTGATCTCAATTGAGATCGGCCGCCATGGCTGAAATCAGTCGGACGCCTTATTTTATCGTTGCTGTGAACAATAAAAATGGCACGGTTAACAAAACGATATACGAGTTTTATCGTGATAATTCTAAGTTATCGAAAACTCGCATGCAAGGTTGCATAGTTTACGTACAAGTCGAAACACAAATTGGTACGAAAAAGTTTCAGTTAAATAAAGTAAAAACGGAACACGCGACCCCGTGTGGGGTTGAAATGACGTTCCTCCATTTATTGCTCGAACGAAAATAGCGTGGCAAGTCAATGACATTTATTCCGAATGCAATAAGCATTATTATCTAGATTATGCGTCTTTTTATAATAAATATTACGAGATAGAACAGAAAATGATTTCGTCCAATAATCTGAAAAAACATTAAGCGGTAGGTAATTAAAACGAGGTGGTGGGATTATAACTTTTTTTATAATCGAAAATATACATAAAGGTTGTAAGTAGTACTCTAGCCAATACCTATTTCGAAATGCAACTTCAAGCGAGTTATATAAATCTATCGACTCTAATGAACTTTGAGAAATCCACGTCGAACCTACTTCGTTTTCTTATTGTTACTGCTTAAAAAAAATACAAAAATAAATCTGGAGCACTGGACTACAATAAACTTATAGCCGCATTAACAAAAGATTGTTAAATATTGATAAGGATAAGCATAATAAGTGTGTTTCCTTTGTTACAGATAAAATATCCTCAGCACAGAGACTCGGGCATATACGAGTGTCAAATATCGACTACTCCTCATATGAGCCACTTTATACATTTAAACGTTGTTGGTAAGTACTATTCAATTGTACTACTGCTACTATAAATACACGTTATTCTGAAACTCCAATATGCAACGAAGTAAAACGTGTTGAAAAATCATATTAAGGTGAATATCATTCGCTGGGTAATCCTTGATATGATATGCGAATGTGAGATACAAAAAGAAAATACATTTTGAAGAAAAAGATTTAACAGCCTTTCAATCTTATTCTGTCGTGTTTTCACCAAAAAAAAAATAATATATGGTATCTATGGATCACGATAATATCACTATAAAGCATTGGATAATTGATTATACGGTAGGTACCTACTTAAGTTAAATTTACAACAGGTATTGTTAAATGATTATGTTGGAATCGGTGAAATTGTGAGTTTATTCAGTAAATTAACCCTTTTAATATATCTAAGATAAAAAACAACAAATTATTAAATTAATATAATTACTCTAAAATATAAAACATAACGTAGGTAATGATATACATAATGTTTGGATGTTTTCCACCTCCTTCCACCAGGTATCACCTGCTGTGGTTCTGTAATAGATTTAGCCGTTCATATTCATATAGAACATTCGCACTGAACGAATGTGCCGTCATGACTCCGAATTTATTGCTGTTTTGTTCCGCGGCTACACACGGAGATGTTAATACCGCCGTTCATCTCAAAGTAAACATAAAACTCGAGTGTGATGCAGCATTCAGATGTTAACGCCAACATAACGGCCGGAACAAGTGGCAGGCAAACACGTAACAACGCAATCCCCAAAACGGTTTGAGTAGCTTTATTTTTGATGCACGTTACCGTTCCAACTTTTCATTTAACGTTTAATATCGCCGTGTTTGCGTTCGGGAGTTAAGGCGGCTCCAACTAGGGCTGTACGTACAAGATGCCTTTGCCTTTACAAAGTGGAAAACGGTTTCAGCACAAACACTTTTAATTATTCAAGACCTGGATAGTGGTTTCGGTGTTTGTTTCGGTCCGATTTTAAAGGTTAATTTAGGAGACAAACATTGACTGATGCTTCGCTGTTAATGGCTAAGTTTCGCAGAATAAACGCGGAACACAAAGCTAATTTCAATTAAGGCAGAACGTGAAAGCTAAGGGTATTTTGCCAAAGTAAATCGTGTTGTCTTTATTTTTAACTACAAATTCACATAAGGTGAGCCATAAAAAAAAATTACTAGTAGACAGTTGTACACGTTTTTCGTTCCGTATTCCATGTATTTAAAGCTTCATTTTTGTGCTTGACTAATTCTCCCCTTTATTTCACATGTTGTTTAATATCATTCGAGCGCAACAAAGTCACTTGACAGGTGACTTTAGTATTGTAAAGAAACATTCCCCAGCCCTGGCTACGTCACAAAAGTTCGTTAACTTGATGGTGTTTACGTTCGTCATGTTTGAGCAAGTCGGCTAATTAAGTGCGGCGTATTATAAGCACGCACAGGAGTTATGAGGCCGCCGAGAAATAGAATTGTACCCGAGGCCCGCCGACGCTACGCTAACTTTCAAGGAACGGTTTTAAAGTCAATAGACGTTTGAACCTTTGAACTGCTGGATACATTAATCGGTAGACCTACACGTGGCTGAGGCCTGAAGTTAAAAGAAGTTTTTGAGTCATCAAACTGTGGATATGATCCACCTGTACTTTGTATTCCTGGTACTTGTGCGTAATGAAACTCGCGTTTAATGTATTTACTGGCGAGTACTTACTTGAACGATAAACTTGATTAAGGCCTAATAATAAGTTGTTTAAGTAGGTTTCAATTTATGTTAGACATATTATTTTTCAATTGTGTTGTTCAAGCTCTTAAAATAAATACTAAACGTTGCAGTATTCGGATTAATACTATCAAATCCAGTAATGTATAGTCCATCAAAAGATCAAAATGTCACTTTTAAAACAGTTTTTAGGAATAAAATCTAACCAAAATCTTTTCGCAAGTATAACGTCATCAAATTATTATTTAAGTCCATATCCATATTATGTTTCGGTTTTCTTTAAATAAATATAAATAGGCATTTAACTTTAAACGTTACAACTTAAACCAGTAGTAACAAGCAGCTTTTCTAGAAACATAAGTAATACGTTGAAAATTCCTAAAGAACTCCCACTGAAGTCCAAATAAATCTCGCGAAGTAAAAAGCAGTTTTTCATTCGTACTATAAAGTGGGGCTCTTTGGTGAAGTCGTAAAACGATCGTCAAGAGTTTGATTCAAGCGATTGTCTATGACAGTTTTTCTTTAATACTTTTTCTTGTAACAAGTTGACATAAAAGTGCTGTTCTGGAAGTGATTTAATTTGATTCTAGAGCATTTTTGTGTCGGATAGTGTGAGATAGAGCTATAATTATAATCACGGTCTGAAATTAAATGGGTTATTCATATTTAAAAGGTTGCAAGAAGCTTTTACACTTTTAAAATTTATGACCATTTTATGCCTATCTGTGTAAAATATTAAAGGTGTAATGTACATATTTTTAAATACAGTCTAGCTAAATGTTCAAATCATTTATTTAAGTGCTAATAGCTTACATACCAAATAGCGCATTTCTGATATAAATTTGCTCTTATTACGCAGCAGATACACACTTCAGTTAAATTAACCATAAATATTAACTTATTAAAAATAATTAGATTATATAAAAGGATCGAAATATAACGCTCGCTTAATCAAACAAGGAAATAACACAAAATTGCTGATTTTTGGGAATCGGCGTTCAAAGTTTTGCAATTCATCCGCGTCAACTTTCGCGATCCATAAAAATTAAATGGTTTATGATTTGATAAAACAAAAGTATGTAGGATATGGTCTGATATATAGGTAATATTATGACATCAAAAAATATATTTTGGAGGGATAAATAATTAGGTAATCATGAAAGAAAAAAAAAGTTTTGACTTATTTCACTTTAGCATTAAATGTTAGCTTTATATTTTAAGTGACGTCCTGACATAATTACGAATAATCCAGTTTATTAGTAACATAATAAAAATAATGTGACATTAATCACTTTTATTTCATTTTATTACTATTAACTTTGATAGTTTCTCACAAGAAGTTCTAATTATTACGTATGATTTTAAGCTTTCGCGTTCCATTACACTAAATATTAGTCTTTATGGGTCTACACGCAATATTAGAAGTAGCAAATACTTAGCTACAATCATGATTGGTGTAACCAAGTCAAAACGTCGGGCAGTAAGTAGCTAAGTATTTGCTACTCCTAATATCGCGTGTAAACCCATAAAGACTGATATAAAGTATTAATATTACTTTTAATATTTTATGCTTGTAATATTATATTGCTTTAGAAATAAAACGCCTAATCATATTTTTTTTATATTAATCAATGAATAACTTTCCATTTATTTAGGTTATATTAAATTCAATCTTTTTATACTAAATGAATAATCAGTCTTAAACTGTAACAGAAAGAACTTTAAAAAACGAAGCTTTGTTTAATTGTTACAATTTAATTTTGTACTTCATTATCACTGCCTCGTTGCGCGTTGGTCTATTGGTAGCAATCGCTGCGTTAGGACTGAGAGGTCCCCGGTTCGAGTTCAAAAATGTGTGACTTTTTCTGTAATGAAATTACTCAGCCCGGACTTAGGAACGCCCGTGCCTTGGAAAGCACGTTAAGCCGGTGGTCCTGCGCCCGATCTATCATCGGACATGTCGGATTGCCGTCTCACCGAATTATGAGGGTAAGGGAATAGAGAGTGCACTTGTGTTTTCGCGGACACTTGTGCACTATTATATGTCCTGCGCACTTGGCTGAGCTCGGTTGAGATCGGCTGCCATGGCTGAAATCGGTCGTACGCCTAATTTATTTATTTTTCTTCTTGATCAACAGTCAGGTCTTAAACAAGGGAAATAATAAAGTAATATAAAAAATATATTATCTTATTTAAGGTCTCTGTTATTATTTGGGCTTAATAATTAGTATCAAACTGTAAGAACATTTTATCGAAAGTAAATTAACTACAAAATAATTTAAGATAACGAAACTATTATTATACCTAGGCTTTAAACTCAGCTCAATAAATCAGACTTTAATTGTAGCATGAGGTACCAAAAATAAGAACACGTTCATAAATAAATCAGACACAATAAAAAAAAATCAATGAACTTTTAGTATTTTCACAAACACAATAAGTAACTAATGGTCTTGTTGAACTTGAAAGATCTTTGACGCTCAAAACTTCGGATGGTGCTGAGTCATATAGGCAACTGAATAGACAGATTAGGAAGTATCTGCGACATAATTTACGCTCCTTTAATACCCAGCGTATTAAGGAGACAATTGAGGGAACCAAAGCTCCAAAGTGTTCGCGAGAGACGCGTCTATTGGGCAAAGCCAACTGACAAAGCTGAAGACTGAAGATGGACGCGTGACGTCGAACAAGTCAGAGGTGCTACGGGAGTTAGAGAGGTTCTATGGTTATATACCTCGGTCTGTGCTGAGCCAGCAATTGCAGTGACAGACCCAAGAGCCAAGCGAACCCGACACTATACCGAAGACATCCCGGACAGACAATCAGCCTGTACGAGATTAGGATGGCTCTCAAACAGCTAAAGAACAACAAGGCTTTCACGTCCCTCTTCCCTCTCGGGGGGGAGGGGTGAATTGAAGCGAGCTTTCAGGGTGACAGGCTCAATTTGGTATATTGTGCCTGTCGAACTTATTATAAAAAAAAAAGAAAAGGCACCGGGTGAGGTTGGAATCACCACAGAGCTCCTAAAAGCGGGTGGAACACCGGTACTAACAGTCCTTCAGAAACTCTTTGATTCCTCCCTGCTCGATAGCTAAATGCCAGAAGCATCGAACTGGGGTGTTGTGGTCCTCGCTTCAATCAATCGCTTGTCATATTTTACAGTATTGTCGTAATCTGATAAACTTTCATCACAGCTCTCGAAGGATTTTTAAAATTTTCTTTTTCGTAAATATTGTGCACCATGTAATGAGGGTAAAAAATTACATTAAATGCCTTCAAAGTTCTTTATAATCATTAGATCAAATAGAGGGACCCTAAACTTCATCATCATCATAAGCTCATTCCTGTCCACTGCTGGACATAGGCCTCCCCAAATGCACGGCACTTCTCTCCTCCTCCACCTCGGCCACTCGCATCCAGCTCCTACCACACCACCTGACTTGCGGGGGTCCTACACTTCGTTTACCGAGACGCGGTATCCACTCCAGAACTCGTCTACCCCATCGGTCGTCGGTTCTACGTGACGATTATTTTTAATTCTATATGGTATTAAAACTAATAATATCGCTTTCGTAGAAAAATATAACAAGTAATGCAAATCACCTGTTAATAATAAACAGATTTAATTCACTTTACTTCGATCTTCAAATTGGTTACCTTGAGTCGGCGCTGGCACATCACTGAGTGTATCGTTTTATTGGTCACAACTTGTTCACTCCAGTTAGTAAAAAAGAGAGGGGCGATCATTTATTTCGCTTCTATTTGGTCATATCGAGCGGGAGTCGGAGCATACCTATTCTTATCGTCGTAATATTACGTTTTATTATTAAATCTCAAAAACTGTGATTTTTGGATTATTTCTTTGTTTGATTAAGCGTGCGATAAACTGCACAAAATAAAATAAAATGAAACCATCCGAAATTAAATTCGCAACGTTGGCGACAGACGAAACGGATACGCGTTGAAATAAATCAAAAGCGAAGAACACTGTTTCGCATAATTAACGGAAATCTGTTCTTTTCAGAGCCGACGACGGAAATAATTGGGGGTCCTGACCTGTACATCGATCGGGGAAGTACCATCAATCTCACGTGTGTGGTGCTCTACTCGCCAGAACCGCCGGCTTACATATTTTGGAATCACAACGATGCGGTATGGTTTGATGAGCATAGCAAAAGCTTGTTGTAAATTTGAAAAGCAAAGGAATCTATCCGAATATGCTTTGTTTTGCGTATTATTTTTTAGATCGTAAGGAATTTAAAGCAAAGGAATTCACACAAAATGCTTTATTTTTTTCATCTGAATATGCTCTATTCTAATTATTTTTTAAAAATAATCAGTATAGAGCATAAAGTTAAAGAATTTCTTATCTCATATTGGTAGACAAGTACATTTAATTATAAATCCGATATTTAAATTAAAAGTTGCATTCAAAACTGTCAATGTTATTCGCTGGAAAGCACGTATTCGGGTAAAGTTTCAATCGGTTTTCCTAAACTTTGTTATTTGATACTCACAGGAATATTCGACTATTCTGAAATCTAGATTTTCCAACAAATATCAGTTGGATATTATGATTACTTAGGGATGCACCAGCAATGAGCAACCTCCGACCATAAAACTCTATTTATAAAATGTTGACTGCTCCTTTAGACGCTTACACAAGATTAATAAATTAAAATATTTATTTAATTAATGAATTAAGGTTTTGCTTAAAACGTCGACAGTTAAACTATCGTTCGGTATTCGGCTATAAGGGCAAAATATTGCAACGATAATAAAAAAAATTAGTACTGATTTGCCGGTAAATTTGTTCGTAATGAAAAACTGAATTATTCTACTAACATAGTTTGAAGAGATATTGTTACTTTCGAACTATGGCTTATGTTGTCTAATGTGAATCGAAAACATAAAAGTGCTAAACAAATTGAAAAAATTAAGCATCAAATTCTGTATAATTAAACTAATAGCTCTAATATCCGCAACACAAGTGCTTAAGCAACATACTCTGGAATCAGAATAATATCGGATATAATATGTTTTGTGTGTAGTAGTACTGCGAATAGGTATAACGAATGTTCCCTATACAGATTATCAGCTACGACTCCCCCCGAGGGGGGGTATCAGTGGTCACTGAGAAGGGGGAGACCACCACATCCTTCCTGCTCATCCAGCAGGCGCGACCTTCGGACTCGGGCACCTACCAGTGCAACCCGAGCAACGCCCAGTCAAAAAGCGTGGTGGTCCACGTGCTGAATGGTGAGTCTTTCACCCGACTTCGCAAGAAAGAGGGTTTTGTGTTTTTATTATTTACCAGACTCATTAACAAGAAGTATATGAAGTAGATAAAAATTGTGTCAAATAGGATGAAGGTTAGTAATTTATACACACCGACAGAAATTTTATTTAATAAATCATCATAACATCCCTGATAAAATAATTCTGACACATGCATTAATTACACTACTTTTATACTATTGTGTAGATCAAATTTCCCACCCAAAATTTACCACTGGTCTCTCATATTTGGCAAATTTCCCTATATTTTCATGTGAAACATAATGAAAGTAGAGGGAAATCTGCCAAATAAACCAAGTTTATACACCCTTTGATGCCCAAAATTAGTAATTTCTTAAAATTTTACATAACCCAGTGTAAAGTTAAAAGCTGCTTGAATAATCTTTCATTTTCAATAAGTCTTATTTATATGATGAAAATATTTAAAGTCGGTTCTCCACCGTAAACGTGATCATCCTTGATGCTGTCATATGAAAATATGGTACTAAAGTACTTATTTAAAACTTAGCACAGTATCATACAATAATAATTAAAATAACAAAGTGCGAATATAAATTTTAACCCTTGGAGGATGTCCACAATAACTCAACGATTCTGCAATTCTTAAATCTCGCGACAGCGATATTCGTTAAAGGCATCCCAATCTGGTTGATAAACGACCTCCGTGAGATAGCGGAAAGAAAATACATTTTTAAAAATCCCAGGAAAGAATAAAATTCGGGATAAAGACCATTATCATTAAAACAACGATAGCCATAAATCAGGAAAATGAAACGTTCACAGTAAATGGGTGCGTTAATATTTTTTCATTAGCTGCGGCAACAATTATGATTAGCAACGAATGTCGCGAAAGAGACGTCATAAAATTTAATTCTGATGAGATTTTCCCCTTCAACAACTCGTAATGATATAGTAGAGCCACTATTTTAAATTTTCTTATCTAGACTTACGCAAGGTTTTTAATAACCCGGGCCTATTATATTACCACTTATTGCAAATAAGAAATAAAAAAATCTTATTTAGTTTTATTTTTGCACAGACTTATTTAAAAGCTTTGAAACTAAATAGAGTTTAAATATTTCTTTTTACAAGAGTGGTCTTATTACGTGAGGCATTTGACTCGCGCTCGTTACCCTAGTTTGTGTACTGAAACTTTCCATTCGTTGCAAATTATACTTATGCGCATCCAATTTGATCTTACACAGAAAAACTCCGAGCGTAACATGTTGAGAAACATAGCCTTTAAAAGTTGTAGTGTTTTTGTCGAGAGCAGTTTTAATTTTTGCCAAAGAAGCAAACTCGATTTTCCCTTTGTCAGGAGAGTACCCCGCGGCCATGCAGCGCGGAGGGCAGGCCTTCGCCCCCACGTCGCCGGCGCACTGCCTCATCCTGGCCACCTGCCTCTTCATATCACTCTCTTGACAAATACCAAGAGCTACCAACCTGTAAATACAAAAATTTTATCTCTTTAACCGCTTACAATGACGCTTCCGGCCTAAACTACACTTCCTCACGACACTTATTTCCACGGCCGAGCGTCAATGTAAACGGCTAAACTAAATACTCGCTATTTTATAGTATGGGTTGTGTTATGTAAAATATAAATTTAAATAAATCCCTGAGCAAGTAGCTGATATGCTTGTTTCGTATAGAATTTGTATATAGTGTACTATAAAACTACCTATGTGTGTTAATTGTATTATTGTTTTAATGAAATAAATCTAGGTCACTTGCGTTCACTAGCTCCAAATTTCAAAGTCCTTTGAAAGATCTGAACTTGTTATAAATGTAACAAATAAACAAACACTATAGATGAAGCGAAATTGAATTTGAATAATTCCTGGTTAGATATTGTAATTTTTTTGCATGGATAAGGAAGGTCCCAAAAGTTATAATGTTATGAATAAAAAAATGTATTAGACATTGAAAACGAAAAAGTATTTAAACCTCTTGTGAGAAATAAAGATAGTGACACAGGAATGTATAAACAGCTGACAATACTACGATAAAACACAAATGTTTAGAAAAAGGACTGTACATAATTTAACTAAAATAATGTTATACGAATCATTCTATCTAGCTTTACTGTATCTGTTTTAAGATAAGTGTAAATTGTAAGTAAGCGTTTAGTTATAAAATCGTGAACTTAAATAATATTGTAAATATCTGGTGTTAAGGACTTTTTAAGGCAGGTTTGTGGAAGTGGACAATGAAAGTGATAACAACAAACGATTTTGTAAGCAGAAAGGTGAAGTCAGATAAAAATATTAGTCATGTGTGGTGTTTTCATCTGATATTAATCGATTGTTTAAGTTATGTAAAACCTGTTATAAAAGTCTTGTGTAATTAAATCTTATATACATACAAAATAGATAAAATAATATTGTAAGCATTAAAATAGTAATGAAAAATATAAATTTTACAGGTTAGTTAGAAAAGAATTCTAATTTGAAATTAACAGTTGTTTGTACTTAAATGTTCTTCCCTTGTTGCATGATCTTTCCAGATTTAGAGTGTAATGAATAAAAGAAAACGTCTGCCTAACGTTGATTTCAATTTTTCATTTTGATAAATGCAAACTGTCACTCCGCAATATATTTCTAAAAATTTATTTTTGTAAAACTTGCGAAAACAAAGAAGTGTATTGTCGTTCCCCCGTCCCGATCATCTGTAACATACTAGTCTCCCCTGGAGTGGTGGAGGTATATCGAAGTGCTTTCTAGACAGATACTGTCGTTAAACATTAATTAATTATATTTACTGTTCTGTTTGTATTCTCACGTAGATTTACATAAACGTGCTGTCCATGAGCAAATTACTGAGACACATTTTTTCAATGTAAATTAACTATAAAAGATGACTTTCTCTGGACGTGTTTCTCTTGTAATAAGATATGACAGATCTTGATTCATATAACCAGTTATTATTATGTCAAAAGTTTATTATTGTATACAAGTAACAATAGTATTAAAACTTGTTGTATGTATTACGATACCAGGTGATGCGAAACGCCGCACGATATAAATTACATGTGTAATAAACATTATAAAGAAACAATAAAGTTTTAAAAAAATAAATTGCGTTTCTTTGAGCTTTGCTACATTTAAGGGAGCTTTATCGAACATAAACATCTATAAACAGGTGATATACATTGGGAGGAAAGCAATAAGATAAATTATAGATTCATATTGCCCGACAAAGTTTTTGTTTACATACAAAAATAAGACAGAATTTCCACTGGTGAAGTGAGAAAAATGAGGGTTGGAGTTTCGGCCCTAGGAGTGCCTTATGAATATCTAATCGCCGAACAGAGATGAAAGATGTCTTCCCTAATTTGCGACGACTTATTTACGTGGTACATTGGCCATGTTTTGTGAGGCAAAACGGGCGTCGCCGAATTGAATTCTGGCCCGAGTCGATGGAGTAAGCCGTTTTTAACGTGAACAGCGATGAATATTGAATAATTTTTCAGGAAAGCTCGACGGAGTCACTCTAATGACATTACGCGAGCAAAAATTATTTCGGAATACACCCCTGTGATTTATTTTTACGTGTACAAAGCTATTTGAACCCATTTCTCGAAAATAACGTATTATTTTTTTTCCATCTTTGAATCCTTCACGTTAGACGGGTTATGTTTGTCCTTTAAATTCAAACACACCGTTGCAAATGCAAGCGTTGGAAAAAATATACTGAAATCTTCAGTACAACAATTAGAAATAATTATGTAGGTATCGTTTAATTTAACAGTTTACAATAGATATTAAAACAATGGGTTGTTTTACAGATACAACATTGTATGTAATACAATAAGTAAGAATCGAGTTTATGCCTGTTTAACTATTTTATTTGTCAGTAAATAGAGACCATCAATGTCTTCAACTTTCATCGGTCAGTCTAGCTATCAGGGTTATATGACACCTGTTCGGTTGTAAGGGTTGTGAAAAAATAATTTTACAGTGCACCCAAAGGGGTAAAACTGGAGCGTATCACATCCTGTTCGTCGGTACCAGTACCGGAACCAGGCTGTATATCAACCACGGTCACAGCTGATGTATTTCTAATACCAATACAATAAGAACAAACACTTCAAAAATTTTTTTGAATTTTTACAATATTGGTAAGAAAGCCATTGCGTGCGAGTCAATTCGCTCGACTTGGCCTGTATTATAAGCGAATTAAAATTTATTCTAAAAAATGTGGTCATGAAGTATGTCTAACTATGACGCAAGATCTATGTTTCAGTACTAGAACATTACTGCACATATCCAAACAACAATATAATCATGTAACTAGAAGCATCAGAGAAATTTATATGAACAACTATTTCAAGTTACCTGTAAAACCCGTGGCTGCATTTCTATATTTTTCATTTTATCAAAAGATAGATAAGCTTAAGTTGGAATAAACTTATTACGTCCAACATTATGTTATCCAAACGTACTATAAACCGTCGAGCCTAGCGTGTAAGCGAAGTTATGATTATATTATCGAATCGCAAGACTGTAACCAGGTGAAGGTTTGTTGGTAATACCTCTTTGTTCCATAAAATGTTCCAACTATGGAAATAACACAAACAAAAAGTGTTACATCGCGTTTTAATTCGACGTAACGAATTTCGTTGAGTCGTAGCCGTGGGTGAGCTAAGCCGCTAATGTTCCCCGCGTCAGTTGGCCGGCCTTACTTAAACTTGTATATTTTATCATTATCGAATCTAATATTTTCGGCACGCACGTGTAGAGTGAGCACCTAAATTACCGCTCGGCACACGATGCCTACACGATGTGGGGCGAGAAGCGTCCATCAAGCGCGAGGGCTGGCCCGGCTCTGGCCTGGCTCTGGCCCGGACGGGTCTGTGAGACCGGGACTGTAGGGAGATTTGAAAGCTCATGCTAAATGAGGGTTCGAGAAAGCGGATTGGCCTAGTTTTTTTTTAATTGCGTTTTATTCCGCGCTTCAAACTTGTATTATGCTGCCGAAAATTGCGGGTAAATAGTAAATATTATTTTGTTTAATTAAAGATATACATAATAATATTGTTAGTAAAACCATTTTAATTAATTTAATTCAGAATATTGAGTCTGTTCACTGAGTCTTTAGTACACTGAGTCACGTACAAAATTAATTCGAATACATAAATTATAAAGTACCAGATGAAAAGAAATTAAATAATTCTGCGTTTTCCTTAATCGTCTAGCTGGGTAGTAAATGTGTGAAAATAGGTTTTCGACTCAAACATAAATCTTTACCCAAATAGCTATTTCCCTTTGAGAAATGAGTTAGTTTCAATGCTAGCCAACCCTACGATTTAAGGATTGCTCAAAGTAATGTCTGCTCACGCGATCTTCCCTCGTAAAACAGTGAAATGCAATGGTTAAACTTTATTGGAAGATAAATGTACCAGATACGAATGATGGATTTTTAATATTGCTCAACCGGCTTACAACTTACAAACAACAACACGAATATGATTGATGTTTACAAGATTCGGTAGACCTTTCGAGAATATTAATTTTGTTTGTCTTGAAAGTGTTGTCGAAAAATACGTTTAATCTTATTTTATCATATTTTCTTTTGTTTGCTTTCACCTCGACCTTATGTTACTTATTCTCAGACTTCTTTAGTTACTTGGGACCTGATGCTATTTTTTGACGATAAAAGTTTACCTAGTTCCACTTTTTTGCATTATACATTTTTGGATTGCAACATAACTTAACACCGTAAGTAAAACCATTATTACTTGCTATCGATTCCGTAATTTGTTGAAAGATATAGTTAAACATAAGAACCATATCTGAACAATAATATACTTCGCTGGCGTTATCTTCAACTTGTAGTTTCTTCCGCTGGGGATTTGATCTGTTGCAGAAAGTTTTTATCGCTCCACCGAAACATTTTGCGATATGATATGTTGCCTCAATTTTGCTCTGATTTTTAGCTACCTTTTTAAATGAAATTCCGTGAGTTATTTTATATTAAACAAGTCAAACATATATTTTCAGATATTCTATGCTAAATAAATTGACAACGTGTAATTTTAATATAACCTAATAACCTTACAATAATAATTTTGTTGTACATTTTTAATCCCAGTAGCTGCTTCAGTTGGCTATATTTTTCAATTAGCAGTGATGGCATTACATTTTACCTTCTAAAATAATTATAAGCCTTAAATTTAGTAAGCTTGTAATTTCAGGGAACATTTTCCGTCTGACCTTTACGACAATCCTACGCCTCTTGTCGGACCCCATTAGAATTATTGTTACAAGTCTACATTTTCATTTGTGTTTTAGAATAAAGAGAAAATGTAAACATTTTAGCCGGAACTGGGAAGAAAAAATACGTAGAGTTGTAGACCGAGCTTACCTAACTTAAAGAGAAAAGACCTTGCCAAAATTGCGGGTAACAACTTCGCGCAATCTAAGTATTCCTTCACAGGTGTGCAGGTTTTTTCACAACGGTTTAAAATCACTGCAAAGTATGATTAACAAAATAGATAACACGTTGAAAACTGTATTCCGCGTGGAAACTAACTTTAACCACTAGATCACCAAAGCTCTGAAGGAAAATAGAGATGATTACTTATTGATTATTTAGATCAGCAACCATATTGTATTACGACTTATACAATAATCTTGTGATTACTACCCTTGTAAACATACAAATGTTTGCCAGTCTCGTTCCAGAGTGGTTGTATGTAAAGAGATTCTATTTGCTCGTGTTAGTTCCGAGAACAACACCCATTTTCCTTACTTATTGGACGCGTTTAACCTTGAACCGAGAATTCTAGGTAGTTAGGTACCTAATGTACACTAGAAGTCTGGAACTAGGTATAATGGAGCCTTCACGTCTGACCTTCACATCTCAGCAAGGAGATCGGACCAATTCAATAATAGCCGAGTCTGTCCGAATTCTGAATCTGTAAGATCACTTACAATGATTATCCACATCAGTTCCAAGTAATGCTTAATAATCAGGTTCTATAAGGAATTATAAAGAGTTAGTACATAATTATGTACAACCACCATATCTTTTAACTGACACATCAAGATGAACAAAAAAGTTTGTCGACAATTAGCTAATAGCAAATTACTGTCACGCATCGAAATGTAAGAAAATACTAAATTTATTATTATAATAATTATTATACTGCGTCCTATCGTTAAAGTCGAATTGATTCACCAACGCCACCAACAGTGAGATTAATCTGTAAAATTTGTTTTATTTCACACTAGTGGTCCCGGCGAATTACATACCGCCAATACTGATTATTTTTCTATATTTTCTCATTGAAACCTTCCCTGGACTACGACGAACATTTTAAAACCAAAATTACCTAAATCGGTCCGAGCGTTCTCGAGTTTTAGTCAGACTAACGAACAGCAATTCATTTTTATTTATAAGAGAAGATGTATAATAATTATTTCCACGATAATTATAAATACGTATTTATTTTGTGGTAAAAGTAATTAATTTACAACCTACATAGCATCATACCAATCATAATTGATTGCATAGCGGTCCAATTAATAACAGCATTGGTTTGAGATAAAATAAATATGAAGTAAAAATAATATGTCCATTACTGTTCAACTATAAAACTGTAGGACAATTAATAAACGTAGGACTTCAAGGGAACTTTCGAAAAACAATTTTGAACGTTAATACTTTTAACAGCGTCAAAATGTGGTCGTCATGACAAAATGTTTAATGTGGCTTAAATCGAAACCCCACGTAATTTTAATTACCATTGTAATGGTCAGTTAAATGACGTTGAATATAGATTTTGTGAATCCCACTGATTAATGCAATGAAACGTTATTTATCATGTTACCTTTTTACGAATGAATATCTGCGGATAATATGCTTGATGAAAAGTTTCATATACATTTTATGTATTTGAAATAACAATTTTATGAACTCTGTTAATTTGTTAGTTTCTTCCAATTTAATGCCTAAGACTAGTTCGAGTATGAACATAAGAAAGATATGACATATAATGTAGACCTTAAACACTACGAATAAGGGCAAACAAATGAAACATCTCAACGTTTTTGTCAATATTTCAGATAATGAATAAAAAAAAATTATGCCAAATAAAATAAAAAATATATGGGTGTGCGATATGCCGTAATGTTTTAGTAGATTCTTGAAAGAAATGCGGCACGCCGTGTCGATACGTTTGCTTTTAATTAGCTAATTAATTGAGAATGTTTTATACGTTGTAATTACTAGTATACGCGAAAGTCGTGGCAAACGGGCTCTTCGAAACTGGCTAGTAGCAGAAAACAACTGAATTATTCTTAAATTAAAAAAAAATACCTCGTCGTCCCGTAACAAAAACAAGAAAATATTCAAGGCACCTTTCCAAATCGCTTATATTCCTCAAACGCGAATCGTCCGCCCGTCTGATATAATGACCCATCGGCCACTCCGCCCGAACCTATTTCCTTATGCCCACGAGCGGCGTTCTCCCAAATTGGCCCGCGTGACTTGCTATACTAGGCGCTGCATTAGTATATTCGCACACTGAGAGGAAGGCGATAATGGTTTTTTTTTTATCAAAATTATACTTTTTTGTACTGTACAAGTAACTTAATCCGTAATAGGGCAACGGGAAAATAGAGCCCATCTTATTTTGCAACTCATGCAGAAGTGATACCGACGAAAAATTGTAAACAAAAAAAAAACCGCCTTCAAAAACCCGACTCACTAAATTTTACAAAATAATATAATACGAACATTTATAATAATCATCTGGGTATGAATTTTATATGTTGTTGAAGGCGGTGCCGTTTATATTTCATACAGACAAGCACAGAGTGCTTCATTTTTCTCAAAATTTTGATTGGAAAAAATTGTAAACAAAAAAAACCGCCTTCAAAAACCCGCCTCACTAAATATTACAAAATAATATAATACGAACATTTATAATAATCATCTGGGTATGAATTTTATATGTTGTTGAAGGCGGTGCCGTTTATATTTCATACAGACAAGCACAGAGTGCTTCATTTTCCTCAAAATTTTGATTGGCACCGCCTTCAAAAACATTTAAAATTCATACCCAGATAATTATTATAAATGTTCGTATTATATTATTTTGTAATTTTTAGTGAGTCGGTTTTTTGAAGGCGGCTTTTTTTGTTTACGAATTTTTTTCTTCATACTTTTTAGTGTTACATATTTTTTTTCACCCTATTAGTTCAGCTCACCTGTAATACTACTGATATTATAACCAGTAGTCTTAATATGTATACAGTATTTAAAGAATTATCCTTTTACTCCAAAAAATTAAGGAGTTGACCTTCCATCATCAGCTCAGCATCATAACATTATGATAGCCAGAAGCAAATGCCAATATGACTTCAGATAATATGCAAAACGCGGTACATGTCCCTATAAAATTTGAGGGTTGCCCTCTATTTCTCCTGGATCCCATCATCAGATCCGAGACTGGTGAAAATGGGACCACCTCTGAAGTAAACTGTATCCAACCAAAAAAATTTTGAAATCCGTCTATAATTGACGAAAATATCGGTGAAGATACATTAAAAAAAAAAAATATCATACATACAGACGAATTGAGAACCTCCTCCTTTTTTGAAGTCGGTTAAAAATTAAAAAAATAACTGTTAAAGCATTCAATCAGAACATGATTCGTAGAATAATAATTATAATGTTATGTGACGTAAATAAAAAAAATAGAGAAGAATTATTTCCTTAGATCACAAGAAAAATAATGCTACTACTATTTTTCTTTTGATTTATAGAACTGGTATTGTCATTATAAAAGATTTGTTTTTACATCAAGAGCATGTATACGCATTAAAAATATTGTTTATTTAAGTGTCGACTATATCGATAATACAGACGCCCACTTTTATACCTGGTGTACCCCAGCCTTACTAACGACTAGAGGTCAAAGTAATAACATGAACCCATAGCACTCGCCCTTTCTACGTATAAGTTGTTAGTTTTTAAAAATTCTCTGATAACCCAACGTTTACTGATGCCCATATAAAAACGTAGTATGTTATATATTCCACTATATATTAGATTATAGATAAGAAAATTATATCTGTTCACACGTAGGTGTATTAAATATTTAATTAAACGATCTTCTGAATTGAAGTTCGATCAATGAACTATGAGTGGTTTCAAAAAGACAGTCAGTCATAGCGTAAACATGCAACTGATTCCGTTTTTATATTTAATCAAATTAGTTTCCATCCTCCACATGCAATTTAAGCAAAGATGGCCGGGGAATCGCTCCACAAAAAAAAAACAAGTAAACATTTTTACTACGCGCCGCCGAACGGCGAATCAATTCCGTAAATAATAAAAAAATATTTTTATTTAATCTGCCATGCCATAAGACAATATTTACTGGGCTTTTTCGCGCTGAGAGCAGTATTGGATGACCAATAAAGTACAACAAATGCGTTTTTCTTTAACACGTCAGGGGGCGTATTATTTCAGTCAGTTTAAGAATGGACATAGAATATCTATGTAAATTTTAAAAAGAAGTGTAGTAATAACAGGTCTTTATTATATAGCTACCGATGTTGAATTAAGAGGTAATACGCCCCCTGATCATACAAATGAATATGTCGACGAGTTGGCGCTTCGATCGAGCGTAACTTCAGCTGTCAACGTTATCTGTCAACGTCAACGAAACGTCAAGCTATGACATTGACCGCTGTCATTGCTTAGGGGTGGTCTATGCCTGGTTTCAAAAGTGGCATTAACGTTGTAGCGGCCGTACTGAACGAACGCAGTGTCCTCTCCGCGTTTCGTTTGCAATCCGTTTATATCGCGCTAGTGTTGTAACATTACTTGTACTTTGCTACGTAAATTGATTAAATGACTTATTTGTGATCAATCATCGAGTTTGTTTCAAGAAATATCAACCTCACTACCTAAGATGGCGGATGATGAACAATCAAGCTCTCCGCCCGGCCCCGCCGTCAAATACTTAATTGTTAACCTTGATGCATTAACTAAAATTCTTCTTAATTCGTCATTATAAGTAATTCTGATTAGAAACACTATAAATTGCTGTTTGTTGTTTTATCTTTAATTAATAAAAGTACGGATTATTAACTTATCTACTATTTACAATATTTTAAACAGATGAAAAATTATGAACAAAAAAACATTTAAAAATTACGAGTCACTTTGTACTGCCATCAGGTTCACTGAAAAACTTTTCGCACCACATTAGATATGACTAACACGTTGCGAGATAAAATTTATGGACTTTAAATTTGAGTATACTATTGTTATAATGATTGCCATTATAATTTGGACCTCATATGCTTGACATAAGGCATAAAACCAATTAATCTGTATTATGCTCAGCTGCGTTAAAATATAACGGTCTGTTTCATTGTGGTTCCATGATAATTATCCGTTTCGGGTAATAACTTCTAGCTTTCCATTCAAACGTTCATCTTATTAGGATTAGTATTGTTGTTATGGAATCTCTGTCTCGCACTCACAATAGTCAAAAGGGTGGGTAATGAAACCGCCTACTCATGAAAGAAAATGTTCAGTAGGTATAATAATGTCTTATCTTATATTTGTATCTTTCTTCCTTCGATACATAAGTACTATTTAGTTCCTTGGGTAAGGATTTAGCAAATCTGTCAAATGGGAAAAAGGGACCGATAACCACCTAAACTTCGTTACCGAATAGAGACACCTGACTGAATTTACATTGTATAGGTGTTATCATAACGTACACGTACAACGATTTCGGCCTAAGCAGACAGTCTTTTTTAAAGGCTTACACGATGACCGCACTCCACCTGATAGTAAGCAGTAGTGAGATTCACATATGAGGTCGATAGGCACAAAAGGGCATATTGTGCCTGTCGCACTCACCCTGCCTGCTTAAATGACGTTTCACGCCCCACCTGAAGAGCCCGGGATCATAGGAGGGAGGGAAAACATGAGCTAGAAGGGTATCCTATGCCTTAATGACACCTGCCAGAAAAGAGGAGCTAAAGATCTTGAGCTAAATCTTAAAGGAGCACGGACATTTCTAGTGAACAAGTGTACGCGCAATTACAGAGTGTACAGAAATATAGAGTGTATCTCTCTGTTCCTTCACTCTTATAGTTTGGTGAGTAGTTAAACTCTTAATTTTTACCTGAGGGAACATTAGGCAAGGCTAACTAAACGTTATTTTTGAGGCATGGGGGATTAGCCGACTTCAGACAGGGTGATTTTAGATAGAATGCTTTCTCACGTTATATTCTTTTGCCATTACAATAAACAACAATTTTCGAATAGATCGAAATTGGGCATTTTCAGATTTACTTACGTATGACTACTGTACATTAAATTACTGTCCGTATCTCAAGAACCGCTATAGTTAGACAGTTTAAGTGTGTTGACGCTATAACAACAAATAATACTAAAAACAAATATAATGCTAAAAAATCTTGTTCTCTACGCTTTTTTTAGCTCGACATACGATATGTATTTGTTTTTTTGGGTCAAAAATGGAAAAGGAAAAATAAGTACCTTCCTGTTATCAGACTGATCTGAAATTTTTTTTGTTTTAGTCGTAGTAGTTTACCTTTTACTACCACGAAGAATAGTAATGACCGGGATCGCATACGTAGGTTGATGAGTTAGTTATAACTATTTATTTGAAGCGTCGATGGCCGAGTGGTTAAGGTCGTTGCTTGCCATGCGAGAGGTCGCCAGTTCAAACCCCGCCAGGTACCAATGTGTTTTTCATTCATATGTACTATCAGCAACGCTGGTAATCGACCACCTATAAGGTGAAAATCGCTTGGCGCTTACGCGTCTGTCAGAACAAGCCCCGCCCCATTGTGGTCAAGGAATTGGCAAGAATTTTTGGGTAGATATTTGAAGCAAGCTGAAAACTTGTCCTGTACCTCTCCTATTATATCCCAACACAAAACCGCAGACCTGACTGAGTACCGGGGCTAAACCAATCCCTAATTTTGTTTATTTAAAAATATATTTTTATAATCCAAAAAAATAAAATTTGTCAGTTCACCTGACAGGTAGAAGTTCCATCGAAATGATTTGTCTTGGTGAGTCTTATTTTTTAGTCTATATCTATACTAATCTATACTAATATTATAAAGAGGAAAGATTTGTATTTTTGTATTTTTGTATTTTTGTATGTTTGTAATGAATAAACTCAAAAACTACTGGACCGATTGCAATAATTTTGTCACAATGAAAAAGCTGCATTATTCAGAAGTAACATAGGCTATGTTATATTTTTTTTTAATTAGGGATCCTTACTAAAACTCCAATAATGTAACCCAAGGTGTAAAAAATAGACCTGAAAAATTCCTTACGTCGCCTGCGCTGCGAAAACTATTGAAGATAGAACAAAACCATTTACTAAGACTTTGCAGAACTCATCATTATCTACAAAAAATGTCGCGACAGCATATGTCTAAATATTATAATTATGTCACAGCAAGCGGTTAAAATTTAATTTATATGCCGCCGCTTGAAAGGGCTCTTTATTTGTACCTTGGTATTAATCCTTAAAAAAATAAGTTACTTTATATTCAAGACGGTTTCAATATCTTTTTATAACTTTTTGAATTATTCAATTCGGACATTTAGTTCGGAAGATATCACGAGTTTAAAAATGCAAGTATTAGAAAAAGTCGCGTGGTTGCCCCCACCCCGCTCAGCTAGCCAGCATGCGATGTAGGCCCCATGTAAGCGTCGCTGGGGTACGGGGGAGTCAATGTAATATGTAGTATAATAATATTATAAAGAGGAAAGGTTTGATTTTTTGTTTGTTTGTTTGTTTCGAATAGGCTCCGAAACTACTGCACCGATTTGAAAAAATCTTTCACTGTTGGAAAGCTACACTATCCCTGAGTGTCATAGGCTTTTTTTAGATAAAAAAAATAGATTTCTCTTACGGGGTTAAAATAATATATTACATAGAGATAGAGATATCCCCGAAGCGAAGCGAGGGCGGGTCGCTATGATAAATAAGTATATAACACAACATCACATTGTTGTGTAATTGTGTAATATACTTATTTATTACACGATAAAAGACAGATTATGGTGATAAATACCAAAATAATTTTGTTTTTAATGTTTCTTCCGGTTGACTAACTTCTTGAATGGCTGAAAAGATTTTGACGGGACTTTTATTGGCAGGTAGCTGATGTTATGGAGTAACTAAGACTACTTTTAAGTTAAAAAAAATCAAAATCCTGTAGTCCATGCGAACGAAGTCGCGGGCACAGCTATATATTATATAGAGATAGAGATATACCCGAAGCGAAGCGATTTTATATAGAGATAGAGGTATACCGAAGCGAAGCGAGGGCGGGTCGCTAGTTCTAAATAAAAAGATGAAAAATATTCTTGGGGCTTTGCTTTAGCCCCGCTACTCACCAGCCAAGTCTGCAGTTTCGAGCTGTGATATAGTAGGAGAGGTACAGGATAAGTTTTCAGCTGACCTCAAATACCTACCAAAAATCTTGCTAGCTCTCCTACTATTGGAACGTATTCGTAAACAAAGTTTCGAAGTGCTCTTCTATTGGCTAGTGGGCGGGGCTAATGGCGTTTAAAGAAATCTGTTTGAAAAAGTGTACTACCGCCAAAATTCGCGACTGTACCATCATTCGACGCTTTAACGGTGAAGGAAAACATCGTGAGGAAACCTGCACACCTAAGAAGAAATTCTAAGGTTGTGTAGTCGACCAACCCGCACTTGGCCAGCGTGGTCGACTAAGGCCTTATCGCCCTAGTTTAGGGTAAGTCCGTGCCCCAGCAGTGGGGACGTATATGGGCTGATGATGAACTATTTATTTATTTTCTAGTTTTCAGTGCACATAAAATAAAACAGTTTAACCTAAAAGTTATATTACCCATTTTTTACGATATTGATACCCTTCAAGCGCGAGTCCGAGTCGCACTTGGCCAAATTTTTATGAAATTTAAGGCCGAAGAAACATACTGGCCAGTAAGAACGCATGAATAATAAAAAGTGCACTTACTCCACTTGTTAGCTAATGTTTCATAGACGTGATTAAGGAAGACAGTTTATACAAACGAGGTTTTAAAACTGAAACGTTGAAACAAAATTGCCCCCAATGTACTATGCATAAGGAGAAAGAGAGAAAGCTTAATTAAAATTGTTTTGAAATATCTGAGTAACATTTTAAGAAGAAATGCGAGAAATAATAATTTTCAAGATGTTTCTAATTACATTTTTGTTTACTTGCGATACCTGATATTTTTTAAATAAAAATATTGAACTTTTTTATGTGACATTAGAATAATGCGATATGTCATAATTAGTCCAATGTGTGGAGTTAAGCCATTCATAGCCAGATTACATTTCAAATATTAATCATATGCCTATTGTTAAAGTTATTTTTTAATAAATCGAAAGTCATCATCATCACAATCAGTCTACACATACGTCCCCACTGGGGCACAGGCCTACCCTTAACTAGGGCCATAATAGATAGTAATAATGATTTTAAACCTTTGTTAATTGTTTAATGGTACTATATTAATTTTGCCACAGATACCCAAAAATTGATGACAGTTTAAATTTTTTGTTTAATCCGGAATAACGGGCGGAGATAAACTTTCACCTCAATTAAGGCAATGAGAGAACAAAATGAGGGTACATAATTAAAGGCCATGAAACTGTTATTGTCACGCGGCCAGTTAAACAACAATTAGTTAAAACCAGAGTTGCCTTTGTTGATGAAATAAAAATATAATCTAGCTTTTAGCAATTACACCGTGAGCTAAGCTGAAGGGCCAAATGGTTAAGGCCGTTGATTTCCATACGGGGGGCTGCCAGGCCAAGCGTCTGTTGCCACTTAACAAAGTGTTATAATATTTGATATTCTCATGTTGATACATTTATTCGATCCTCTTACTAAAAAAAGAAAAAAATGTGAGGTAACTTGCCCACCTGTGAAGAAATTCGAAGGTTTACCGTATCTAAATTTACCGTATACGGCATGTGTAACAATAGGCATGGGAAATGCAAACCAGCAAATCAGTAATGTGAACAGCAAGCCAACGGTGAAGTTCTTTACGCACCGCCACTCAGAGAGGGTTCTCTCCGAGCGGTGCGTGCGACGTCTGTGTGAAAAGATCAGTCAACTGCCAGCTGACTTGAACACTCACACGTCTTATGGTATCCTGGTACTTACCTATATCACTCCAATAAACAACAATTTTCGAATTGATTAAATCGGACATATCCAGACATACTGTATGACTACTGTCCATTAATAGGATCATTATACATATGCAGGACATATTATAGTGCACACTTGTGCACTATAATATTTCCTGCGCACTTGGCTGATCTCAATTGAGATTGGCCGCCATGGCTGAAATCAGTCGGACGCCTTATAATAGGATACTGACTGAGTAAAATATAATATGGTTACTTAGGGTTAAAACAGTTTTACTACGTTTCGCTATCTGTCCGTCGTCTGTCACCGGCTGTATCTCAAGAACCGGTATAGTTAGACAGTTTAAATTCACAATATGTATTTTTGTAACGCTATAACAACAATAGAAAACTGAAACTGTCCGGGATATTTACCATGTTGTTTTGTTTTAATGAGCTCCCGATATTTCGGCACTGTTGCAAGCGCCATGATCACGGGTAAACATGATATCCCGGACAGTTTCAGTTTTCTAATGTGTGTAACCATGACAGTTTAAAGCTATAACAACAAATACTAAAAACAAATATAATACTAAAAAATCTTGTTTTTACGGTTTTTTTGTGCCGCCACTAAGAGAGGGGGTTCTTTCCGGGTGGTTTGTGAGACGTCTGTGTGAAAAGATCAGTCAACTGCCAGCTGACTTGAACACTCACACGTCTTATGGTATCCTGGTACTTAGCCTTCTTTCACGACACCAGCATTATCAGCTATCAGCTCCTTCGCCATTCACCAACGGCGGTCTGATTTATAATATTTTTTTATGAGCGTCGTGGTTCCGTAGGGCCGCGGCATAATGCTGAGTGAAAGCCTTTTTGGCACATTCTACTCTAGTTTTAAGTTATTTTGTATTTCTATTTTTGTGACTGTGTGAGAATGTGTTAAATAAATATTTTTCTTTCTTTCTTTATATCTAAGTTCATCAATGATTCTGACAGAATTTCACAGATGTTAAAAAAATACTTCGATATACAAAAACCTACGAGGTGTGTATTGTATTCGCAATCAGTAGATACCCAGTTTATTCCAGTATCGTTACCACACGTGATACCTTAAAGCCGTAGCCTCAATTAAAATAAATTGGACCGAAATCGCGGCACATTGTAACTTTTTTAATTGCAAATAAATTTTGTTGCAATCGCCATGAGTCGAATAAATAATTAATCGCTTAACTGATTGCGTTCCTGAGGGCGTTTTAATAAATCAGTGTATTAAGTATGCATATCACATTCGAATTAATTTACTTTTGAAACTCTTGGAGCATGATGTGCATATTGCTGGCTGTGTATTGTTTTACTCTCTCATTGGCTTTACAGAGAGAAGGGAATATTTTTATTGAATAGAGCTAAAGCGAGCTTTTAGTCCGTGCAGAGAAATTTCGAATCGAGCCAGACGTATTGAATTATTGATTTCATCCGCACACGAGAATTGGATCATGGATACGATAGAGATGTTTCTGGTATGTTTTTACAGCTTTTTGCAATCATTCATTAAGAACTACGGCGATAAACTGATATGTTCCTTTTTAATGCACTGAAACGCGATTGCATTTTGGCGAGCTCTTCAATCCACCGATCCAATATTTCTGTTGGCTAAATAAAAATACACTTGAGCTAAAAGGAACTTAGGATCTAACGACCGGAGTTAATCTGAGCTGATTAGGTAAGTGGCAGTGAGGGATACTTCCATTTGACCTTCTATGTAGTTGGAGAGGTTTACGTTCAAGAGTTTTAAGAATAATACAGTAAGTTTAAGTTTGAGGTTAAGTGTCTACTTCATCAACTTGATTTCAATGAGTTTTCTTAACAACTCCCGAATCCGGGAACATTATTTAGCGTTTCTTCTTAGAACTGGTGTATGTGAAGCCAATTATAACTTAACTGAAATATTCTGAATACGTATATCAACACCCGAAGTTTGACACCTAATCCCGCCGGAAACAGGTCGAGCTAAACTAATCGATTAATGGAATTTCAAACTAGGCTCGAATTAAATGCAATCGGTACACGCAATCGAGTGGATTGTACCAACACGTTAGATTACTGCTAGTGATTAACCAAATCGTACGGAAGACCCTTACGCTAGGCCAATCAACCCTCACGTTCTCAACCGCTGATGAATACTCACCACTGTGCAATAATGCGCCCTATTTCCTCCACTTTAAGGGTCACGGGCTGTAATTGTTAGTATTGTAACGTGCCTGATCCAATCGGGATTACGGCAACTTTCTCAGGGCCAATCTCGAATAACGGGGCTTACAACTTCATTGATTGTAAGAAGTTGGAGCCTAAGTGGAGGTGTCGTTGTTTGGGAAAATGTTATATTCAACTAACACGTGCTAGTTAAAAATTAGTAAGGTATTCAGGTTTCAGAACAAAGTATTAGTAACCTTGTCGGCAGTGAGAATAATTCTGTCATGTTTACACATATTAGTAGAAACCTGAAAATGTTTGGGATATTTTCTACGTTTCACTTATTTGTCGAGTTACCGATATTTCTGCACTATTACCAGCGCCATAATCACGGGTCAAACTTAATATCTTAAACTTGATAAATTAAGAAAACATAGAAAATGTCCTGTTTTCTAAAAATAAATTATATGATACATTACAGATTTGCAATTTTTAAAATGAATCTGCAGAAAACTTGATTGCAATTAAATACAGAATAAAATACTATGTTCAACAGCAGTTATAAGTTTTTCTTTTGCTTGAAATATATTCCGAACCCAAAGGCGCAATGTTATAAAGTCATAACAAATAATGGTGTAAGAAATACAATCTTAATCATACAATCGTACAAATCCTACAAAACTGTTTAAGAGGGGAACTAGATACAGTAAGGGTAGAATGCGGTTTAAATAAGACCATGGAAGGGAGCTAGAAGATAATAAAGAAAGAAATCCCCCCGTTGCAGGGAGGGGAGATATTATAAATGTTTTCTATATTAAAATTGTTCTCTTATCTTATGAAACATTCTTGTAAGTTGTAAGGGAATGTTGTGGCGTGTGCGTAGTCCATTATGTTTATTGGTGCAGGAATAGCAAGCATTTTTAGCGTAATACCCAGTGAAGTTGAAAGATTTAAGGCTGATCAAACACCTAGTATCAAAATAACAATGGCAAACCTTACCTTAATATAATAAATAATAATATATTGGCTAAATAATAATAGACTGGCTCGGTGGAACAGTAGTTAGTGACTCAGGTTCAAAACCTACGGTTCCAAGAGTCGTGGGTTCAATTCCCACTCGGGACAAATATTTGTGTGACGAACATCGGTGTTTGTTCCGTGTCTGGGTGTATATATTTAAGTTTATTTGTGTATCCACGGTTGATCCTGATTTCTGTTACACAAGTGCTTAAGCTATTTACCACAGGATCAGATCAATGTATGTGATGTTTTATAATATTTTTAATTATTCATATTACACAACATCATAAACTTTGATCGGATCCCGTGGTAAGTAGCTTAAGCACTTGTGTTACGGATATCAGAATGCACAGTGAATACACAAATATAATTAAATATTTAATAACACACCCAGACACGGAACAAACACCGATGATCGTCTCACAAATTTTTGTCCTGGGTGGGTTTAAATATTTCTTTAGCCAAAGTCATTTAGTGCCATATTAGAAACAAAACAATAATTAAGTCGCATATTTCGGATTCGATGTACGGTAAGAGAATGAAAAAAACGAAACAACGTAGATGTTAGAATTCAAGTTTTTAGTCAAAGTTACTTGTTAAGTTGTAATCGAAATATATAAACCAAATACATAAGTATACTATTTAATCCTAATATATAGATATGTTACTATTATATAGATTGTCAACTATTATAGCAGACTAGACTTATTATAATCACCATAAGTACCAATCTGTAGAAATGGCTCTATTAAATTCACCAACGCACTAGCATAAAATCAATCAGTTAAACCCATACTGTTATCGTTTATGGCTAATATAAACCGTAACACATCAAATACAAATCCTTGGGAGCACTTACGTGACGTCATAAATACAGGCAAACATACTGAGGCTTCACTCATAGCAGTAACTTAATGTGGAAACCGCCTATTGTCAATAAGTAGGCACAATTATTGAATAATACAATGCTGTAGCATGTGTTATTTAAAAATATATACATATTTGGAATATCATAAAATGGTAAATGTATGCGTTATTAATTTCATTATTCTTGGTTCATTTATGTATGTATTATTCTTTGAAACTTTCTAAACTTAGGATTAGATTTTGAATAAATATCCGAGAGAAACGCGTCGAAGATGAAATAGCAACATGAAATTGTCATAAAAAAATTGAGAATGACGTCATAATTTATAAACTTTTTAATGAAGTATGCAAGAACCCTAGTTTTTCGTTATCTCCCATGGTTGTCATTAAGATAAACAAAAGTGCCATCAAATCAAACAGTTCGCATTTTATTTAGATTGCTACACATTTATTTTACAACTTCCCATACATTCCTTTTCTAAATAAACTGTAACATAACACTCAACTTATCCTGCCATCAAATCTAAGATGGTTCCCTGATGTGTTCGCATAAAATTGCTAAAACGGAGGGTCAACGGTACTCCCCGTAGGGAGGGAACGAAACGGTTTTTCGTGTGGCCACTCAATAACTCAGGCAATTTCGCGAATAGACATTACGCAAGCCCTTTGAGTTACATGACTCAATATGTATTGCCCCATTGCTTATATTGGTTCTTGTATATGCTAGAAGGTGACTTCTTCTTATAGCTATGTAGCTTCTTGTACTGGGGACCGTTTAAATGGTTCACTTCGACCCATAGAAATATTTTGTGTCATTCCTATCTCCCAGCGAAAACTTCCTACCTAAAGATCAGTTTTTATAATGCCTCTAGGTCTGTTTTGCCTGTATTCTTGTGTTTTTGAATAACATGTTCTCAAAAATCCGAGCGTAAGTCTAGCAAATTAATAATATTCACACATGAACGTTTTATGTTTTTCGTTTCTTCTACACTGACTATTGTTTGATAAATAATCTCATTTTCATGAACAGCAGAAGATAGCTTACTTTACAATACAGTTTTATTTTCTTCTGTGTGCGTTCATTTCAAAATTGTGCGTTGTCACTTACCTGCAATATCAAGTGAGTTAACTCACTGAGTTAAGTCAGCGCATTTAACCCTTCTCTACTCTTACTACTGTTATTGTTGGAGATATGCAGTATTACAAGAGGGGATCCGGACAGGGAAATTATATTGGGGCGTGATGTTACAGTGTTAAGCCGTTGCTATGTTAACCCTTGCTCTTAGCATTAGACCCTCCCGGTCAAAGACTATTGATTAGAAATTTGATAGCCCCTACGTGCTTTTGAAGTTGTATCTTCCTCAATGAGAAGATCGTAAAAGGTGCTATCAGTCGTTCTTCAAATATAAAAGCGGTTAAAATAAGAGAAAAATAGTGCCGGCGAAAATGTTTTCTAATGTTTATACTTTAGGATTAAATAGTCATTATTTTCATATAATTGGTTTAAGTCTACTTGAAATGGGAGTGAGTGGGAATTCATGCGCCATTTTAAATGGGTCAGTGTATTTATTATGTTCAGTTTTGTAATGACAAATTTATTTTTATGTTCCCATTAAAACTAGTCCCAGGATAGACTTGATTTTGTTTTATTATTACGATAGAAGAACATTTCATTACATTACAAAGTAGGTATCACAATGCTAGAATGAATCAATTTCACAGCTACAACAGTCGACTATCGCCACTGCGGCACAATAAAAAATAAACACATTCTACAAACGGAAATAAATTTAAACTCAAGTCACGACCTCACAAACTTGCAACCGGATATAGACCGCGACCGTCACGTGACCTCGTACTTCCGACTTCGATCCGCCAAAACTGACGCGCCATATCAACGTATTTAGTCTGACCTCCCGCCCCCCTCTTGTCTCGAACAACTTGGATTGTTCCGCAGGGTTCTCGAGAGCAGGGGGAGGCCAGGACAGTCTGGTCGCTTGAGCGATCCGTCTGCTGGGGCAAATAAATTGACAGCTTAATTTGTGCTCCACTAGCTAGTAGATTGGAACTGATTACACGCTCGTAGATGTTTAGACGTTCCGGACAAATTGTTGGTGTATTTCTTCTAAATAACTCCATTTATCGGATAATATAGGTATATCACTGTAGGTATTAGTCTTCTAATAAAAGACGGACGAAGTAATGAACAAAAGTAAACTAGATGAAAGTCTTATATAACCACTTATTGTTTTGTATGAAAAAAAAAAAAACAAGTGGTCAGAATTTAAGACACATAAGTAGGTATCACTTGTCCAACTTTGGTTGCATGACAAAACTAATAAATTCAGTTTACCAAAGAGTTCCAAGCTACATATTTACCCTAAATCACAAACATTCTCCGTTTGGGTACCTTGTGGGAACGTGTCTAGTCATGGCGCATGCATAATGCAAGGATTTTCAAATTGTTGCTCGCTACTTCTTGTTCTGAGGGCGTTAAAATGCATTGATACTCGCGGAACAGTCGTAGTTTACGGAAGATGCATCTGATACGTATGGGCCAATGTTTATTAATAAGACGAGTGGGTGGCGTGACTGTTGCAAATGTCTAGTCTATACCTAGATGATTCTTGATTAAAGGAATTCTTTACATTTTTAGAGAAAACCTTATATACTTGTGAGTTAATTAATGTTCCCATTGTAACTAGGTGACTGACACGTCGTTGATTTTAATATTGTTACTCTAAGAACAAGTGAAAACCTAAATATAAGCATTCTTTTCAATCTTCGTCTTTGCTTTATTATCGTCATCATTGGCTACTCGCTGATGATGACAAATCTACTTCAAATATAGCACCAAAAGTAAAATCAATACCCACAGAATACTAAAACACTTTTCAGGCGCGCTATTTGCTTATGAAACAGTTCTTTTTGCTTCAAAACATAAATAATCTGTTATTCTTTTTGCTCCAGCGTAATGTTATTGCGATATCTCTCCGCGCCTGAGTCGGCCCCGGAAGTAATCTCTTTAATTAATGCAAACGCACCTTCCATAGCTAGTGCAGGTCGGCTGATAACGGCGCTACTTGTTCGCTCGACTTTTGTTATGTTAACTGGCGACAATGTCGTAATTACTTAGTGTTTCATTTCATTATGGTTGGAAAAAATGCTTGTTACATCTTTCTACGATATGTGCTGATGAAATTAATGTACCTATCTGTATTCTTACGAGTAACTAATTCGAGATGGAATTTATTATAACGAAGGTTCTTTAAAGGCAAAAAAGAAGCTCTCACGCGTAATATGTCTGTTATTTAATGCATATTAACTTTATTAGCTTTTTTCATCTCCGTTATGCAACAAATATTAGCATTTCTTACATGCAGTAGCCCGCTGATGATTGCAATTCTACTTAAAATTCATTGTTTTTAATAAAAAACTGAAAGCAATGCCCAAAAAAGAAAAAAGCTTTATCCGATTTGCTTCTGAAACAGGTCTTTTTGCTTCAAAGCATAAATAATCTGTTATTCTTTTTGCTCCAGCGTAATGTTATTGCGATATCTCTCCGCGCCTGAGTCGGGCCCGGTAGTAATCTCTTTAATTAATGCAAACGCACCTTCCATTGCTAGTGCAGGTCTCCGCTGATAACGGCGCTACTTGTTCGCTCGACTTTTGTTATGTTAACTGGCGACAATGTCGTAATTACTTAGTGTTTCATTTCATTATGGTTGGAAAAAATGCTTGTTACATCTATCTACGATATGTGCTGATGAAATGAATGTACCTATCTGTATTCTTACGTGTAACTAATTCGAGATGGAATTTATTATAACAAAGTTTCTTTATAGGCAAAAAGGAAGCTTTCGCGCGTAATATGTCTGTTATTTAATACATATTTACTTTATTAGCTTTTCTCATCCCCGTTATGCAGCAAATATTAGCATTTCTTACATGCATTAGCCCGCTGATGATTGCAATTCTACTTAAAATTCATTGTTTTTAATAAAAAACTGAAAGCAATGCCCAAAAAAAATTGTAAACAAAAAAACCGCCTTCAAAAACACGACTCACTAAAAATTACAAAATAATATAATACGAACATTAATCTGGGTATGAATTTGATATGTTGTTGAAGGCGGTGCCAATTAAATGTTTGAGGAAAACTGCGTGAAATATAAACGGCACCGCCTTCAACAACATTATCAAATTCATACCCAGATTAATGTTCGTATTATATTATTTTGTAATTTTTAGTGAGTCGTGTTTTTGAAGGCGGTTTTTTTTTGTTTACAATTTTTTTCATCCTTTGAAGTGTTAATTTTTTCACACCCTATTAGTTAAGCTCACCTATAATTCTACTGATATTATAACCAGTAGTATCAATATGTACACAGATTTGAAAGAATAATCCCTTTACTCCCAACTATTAAGGAGTTGACCTTCCATCATCAGCTCAGCATCATAACATTATGATTGCCAGAAGCAAATGCCAATATAACTTCAGAAATATGTAAAACGCGGTACATGTGCCTATAAAATTTGAGGGTTGCCCTCGATTTCTCCTGGATCCCATCATCAGATCCTAGACTGGTCAACCTAATAGTTTAGCTCACCTGTAATGCTACTGATATTATAACTAGTAGTCTTAATATGTATACAGTATTAAAATAATTATTCTTTTACTCATAACTATTAAGGAGTTGACCTTCCATCATCAGCTCAGCATCATAAAATTATGATAGCCAGAAGCAAATGCCAATATGACTTCAGATAATATGCAAAACGCGGTACATGTCCCTATAAAATTTGAAGGTTGCCCTCGATTTCTCCAGGATCCCATCATCAGATCCAAGACTGGTGAAAATGGGACCACCTCGGAAGTGAACTCTATCCATCCAAAAAAATTTTTGAAATCCGTCCATGATTGACGAAAATATCGGTGAACATACATAAAAAAAAAAAAAAAATATTATACATACAGACGAATTGAGAACCTCCTCCTTTTTTGAAGTCGGTTAAAAAAGAAAAAACCTTAATCCAATTTGCTTCTGAAACAGGTCTTTTTGCTTCAAAACAAATTATCTGTTATGGTCCAAGATCCCAGAGCTGCCAGACATCACTTATTTTCTAATGGACAAAATATATACGATTGAGTAGTGTTGGGGTGTACTATCATCATATGACTAGTTGCTACCTTGACCAGACGGCCATTTTTCAGATATCAACCAATCAAGGAACATAGAAACACTGCTCACCCACTTAAATTCTGATGGCTGATTTTAACATATATTTCACACAATATCATTAAAAATCAGGATTCATTACTCCCAGACACATGCGGTCGGCGGTTTTACCTTACAGACGCTTTAAAGCTATGAAAAAAATTTTACTTTTACTTATTTTCTGATGCTTGATTTTTATATATGTTATTCAAACAACTAAAAAGTGCTCATCTGACCGCAATAATTATAGAATAAGTACCTTACAAACTATTTTATAAGAAAAACTTAACTAAATTCAATTTAAAAAAAAAACCTAAAACAGTTGGGTCTGGTGAATGTTTGGCCCCTTTGATCGGTCTGTCCGTTTGCAAAACGTTTTAAAATAGTTGTTTGAATAACATATATAAAAATGAAGCACCACAAAATAAGTAAAATTAAGTAAAAGTAAAATTTTTTTCATAGCTTTAAAGCGTCTGTAAGGTAAAACCGCCGACCGCATGTGTCTGGGAGTAATAAAACCTGATTTTTAATGATATTCTGTGAAATATATGTTAAAATCAGTCATCAGAATTTAAGTGAGGTGAGCAGTGTTTCTATGTACCTTGATTGGTTGATATCTGAAAAATGGCCGTCTGGTCAAGGTAGCAACTAGTCATATGATGATAGTACACCCCACCACTACTCAATCGTATATATTTTGTCCATTAGAAAATAAGTGATGTCTGGCGGCTCTGGGATCTTCCTCTATTATTCTTTTTGCTCCAGCGTAATGTTATTGCGATATCTCTCCGCGCCTGAGTCGGGCCCCGGTAGTAATCTCTTTAATTAATGCAAACTTGATTGACTGGCTCGGTGGAACAGTGGTTAGTGACCCAGGTTCACTACCTACGGTTCCAAGAGTCGTGGGTTCGATTCCCACTCGGGACAAATATTTGTGTGACGAACATCGGTGTTTGTTCCGTGTCTGGGTGTGTTATTAAATATATTTAAGTATATTTGTGTATCCACTGTTGATTCTGATACCCGTAACACAAGTGCTTAAGCTACTTACCACGGGATCAGATCAATGTATGTGATGTTGTGCAATATGTATATTTTTTTTAAAAAAACGCACCTTCCATTGCTAGTGCAGGTCGGCTGATAACGGCGCTACTTGTTCGCTCGACTTTTGTTATGTCAACTGGCGACAATGTCGTAATTACTTAGTGTTTCATTTCATTATGGTTGGAAAAAATGCTTCTTACATCTTTCTACGATATGTGCTGATGAAATTAATGTACCTATGTTTATTCTTACGAGTAACTAATTCGAGGTTGAGTTTATTATAACAAAGTTTCTTTATAGGCAAAAAGGAAGCTCTCGCGCGTAATATGTCTGTTATTTAATGCATATTTACTTTATTAGCTTTTTTCACCTCCGTTATGCAGCAAATATTAGCATTTCTTACATGCATTAGCCCGCTGATGATTGCAATTCTATTTAAAATTCATTACGTTTCTAGTAGAAAAACTAAAAGCAATACTTACCCTAAAAAGAGAAAAACACTTATCTAGCGCGCTATTTGCTTTTGAAACAGGTCGTTTTGCTTCAAAACACAAATTATCTGTTATTCTTTTTGCTCCAGCGTAATGTTATTGCGATATCTCTCCGCGCCTGAGTCGGGCCCCGGTAGTAATCTCTTTAATTAATGCAAACGCACCTTCCATTGCTAGTGCAGGTCGGCTGATAACGGCGCTACTTGTTCGCTCGACTTTTGTTATGTTAACTGGCGACAATGTCGTAATTACTTAGTGTTTCATTTCATTTTGGTTGGAAAAAATGCTTCTTACATCTTTCTACGATATGTGCTGATGAAATTAATGTACCTATCTATATTCTTACGAGTAACAAATTCGAGATGGAATTTATTATAACAAAGTTTCTTTATTGGCAAAAAAGAAGCTCTCGCACGTAATATGTCTGTTATTTAATGCATATTTACTTTATTAGCTTTTCTTATCTCCGTTATGCAGCAAATATTAGCATTTCTTACATGTAGTAGCCCGCTGATGATTGCAATTCTACTTAAAATTCATTACATCTCTAGTAGAAAAACTAAAAGCAATGCCCAAAAAAGAAAAAATCCTTAATCCAATTTGCTTTTGAAACAGGTCTTTTTGCTTCAAAGCATAAATTATCTGTTATTCTTCTTGCTCCAGCGTAATGTTATTGCGATATCTCTCCGCGCCTGAGTCGGGCCCCGGTAGTAATCTCTTTAATTAATGCAAACGCACCTTCCATTGCTAGTGCAGGTCGGCTGATAACGGCGCTACTTGTTCGCTCGACTTTTGTTATGTTAACTGGCGACAATGTCGTAATTACTTAGTGTTTCATTTCATTATGGTTGGAAAAAATGCTTCTTACATCTATCTACGATATGTGCTGATGAAATTAATGTACCTATCTATATTATTCTTACGAGTAACTAATTCGAGATGGAATTTATTATAATGAAGTTTCTTTAAAGGCAAAAAAAGAAGCTTTCGCGCGTAATATGTCTGTTATTTAATGCATATTTACTTTATTAGCTTTTCTCATCTCCGTTATGCAGCAAATATTAGCATTTCTTACATGCAGTAGCCCGCTGATGATTGCAATTCTACTTAAAATTCATTACGTTTCTAGTAAAAAAACTAAAAGCAATGCCCAAAAAAGAAAAAAGCTTTATCCAATTTCCTTCTGAATCAGGTCTTTTTGCTTCAAAGCATAAATTATCTGTTATTCTTTTTGCTCCAGCGTAATGTTATTGCGATATCTCTCCGCGCCTGAGTCGGGCCCCGGTAGTAATCTCTTTAATTAATGCAAACGCACCTTCCATTGCTAGTGCAGGTCGGCTGATAACGGCGCTACTTGTTCGCTCGACTTTTGTTATGTTAACTGGCGACAATGTCGTAATTACTTAGTGTTTCATTTCATTATGGTATTTGATATAAAACTAAGTTTATGGATTAAACTCGGGGGTATTAAGAATAGCACGTGTAGTTAGAATACGGAACATATTATTTAGAGGCCCCAACGTTTAAACCGTAAACGTAGATTTATTTCAAATTTGTTGTGTTCGCGTAAATAATAGACAATAATGAAGATTCGTTTATATGCATATTTTTTTTATGAATGTTATTCAAGATTTGATTTATTAGAGCGAAGGTAAATTGTTTGCTTAAAATTAAAATACACACAGAAAAATTAAGAACCTTTTCCATTTATTCGATTAAAAATAAATTACAATAACAATTTTCTCTACAACTTGGTTATTACAGAATGAATTAATGTTGATTCTTGATCAAATGATACAGTTGTTACTTGTTACAGAAATCTTTATTGTTAGTACGATAAAAAAAATGTTTCTTTTTATAATAAGTATGATTCAAATTTCTCATTATTTTCAATAGGTTCCCCATCTTTCCCTCAATGTGGCTTACCATTCACATACCTACTGCGGTGTTAGAGTCGAGTCACGCTCCGTTCCGTTCCACTGTGTGTTGTTTTTGCGCCTTTTTTTCTTTAATTAGTTGAACCCGCCGTCTGGAATAATAATGGTAATGGTTAATTTTGCTTTGTAACCTAAGAGGGATGTGTGGGGAACTTGTAAGGGTTTAACGATGCAAGAGGGAAAGGGGTATCCCTTCACTTTATAACTTTTCCTTGGGGAATAGTTTTACGTACGCTCTTCAGTAGATAATGTTAAAGTACTTGCGGTTGAACTACTTATTTTATTGACCTGAAATTTAATGCCAGTTATAACGAGATTATGTGACCATATTTCGCTCAACTATGTTTGTAATAAAAAGAAACGTTCAATATGGTTAACCACGTAAATGTTTGAAGTAAAAACTGCCTTGAATACCCAGTACACGCCCAACAGAAACCCGAAATGCATTCAAACATCGTGACTACTTCCCTTTGAATATCTAATGAGACGTAGCCATTATCAGTATGGCTCATTAAATTTAACGCTGCCTAATCTGCTTGCCCGAAGTCAGACAATAATGCCAAACGATTGTGAGCTTTATGCAAATGCAATTATGACTACTGAGAGCGCTATTGTCAACGAGTGAACTGAGGTAATCACTTTAAGCGGCCCAGTGAAAAATTTCCCAACGGGAAACTGCGTTTAGTGAGCTCAACACCTCCGTTAGTTCGGTTTTCAATTCTCTTTTCAACTTGTTCGACAATGGACAGTCACCCTATTGGAGATAAGGGACACTCACCAATACCTTTGTTAGAATCCGAAGTGTTACGTTTTATTTTACTTTTGACTTATCCGGGAGCTTTCAAAATAATTAATCTACGGTTTGACATTCGTATCGTTTGAGACGATTAATTAAATCACAAATTTTGCACACAATTTCTGTTTTTTCTATTATATTGTAATTTTAATTTGCTGTTAGATATACACTTGAAGATCAGATTAAACCGAAAGTGGCTCAAGGAACGACTGTTCCCAAGAACTACAGGTATACACTCATCACCCTCCTCTACACAAAACGACTTTTTCTGTTTTTTGTAATGAATAAGATCCAAAAATCCAAATAACCTCCTTACCACAGCCTAACTTCAACTTCTCCTTCATTACCCAACAAATTGCCTTTGACAAATCTATCCATTCGAAGACAAAACGTGAGCATTGACTTCGTAGCGGGTTGATTAACCGCGGCAGCGTTACCGCATCAGCATAATGCCAACTGATGTCGAGTCTAACCGACGACCGCATTTACATACGATTTGAATCTCCCCCGGAACTGTTGGATGGAAAAATTTGTTTATCCCCCGCCCCTTGGTTATTGCTAGTTTGAGGGAGGTACGAGTAGCGTGTATTATCATGAGTTACGGAATGCATGCTGTTATTAGATAGTATGATGTGATGTGTGTGTTTTTTATACGCGTTCATTTTTGACTTACGATTAGACATCCTTACTTATATTATAAATCCGAAAGTAACTCTGTCTGTCTGTCTGTTACGCTTTCACGCATAGAGTACTGAACCGATTTTAACGAAATTTGGTACAGATATAGTCCAGAGCCTAGAAAAGGATATAGGCTACTTTATAACCGACTGCGCTATAAAGAAGTAATGTTTTACCCGTTAAACGTCTCTACGCGGACGAAGTCGCGGGTAGAAAGCTAGTTCTTAATAAATTGCTTTTTGTCTGTATTACTAATGCATAAGGTTCAAAATCTGGTAAGACCTATTTTCCCCTACCTTTCTGAGGTTATAATGAGTACTATATTAGATACTGCCAACGATGGACTGCATTGGAATATATTCAGTGATGTTTACCTATTTATTAGGTTCTAGCTTTCCACCCAAGACCTCGTCCGTTTGGAATCGCTTATCGCGTAGAGCATTACTACCATATAGCGAAGTTAGTTAAACCGCATCTTTATTGGAACCACTTCCATTCAAATCTGTTTATTCTCGTTGGTGCGACCGACAGTATCTTCGCATTTATTCAGTAAGAATTGAAAAATCAACCGATCAAATCAATAAATTATCAAAAGTAGGATTGTTATCTCGCCGGACTATGCGAGTAAGCGAACAGTGCACTGGTTAGCGGCACCACAACACACTTCACCCCATAATATCCGCCATAGTTTGTTAAACAATGCTAACTTTGGCCGTGGTGACCGTAAACTCTGTTACGAAGACCAGTATTGTTAGTGAAAACGCCTTATACATGAGCTCGACTCCTAATTATTGTGACACTATATTATCTGATTAATTTAAAGCGATTTTGGTAACCTTGTCTATTAGAAAATTGTATTTACTCTTTGAAATAATTTGGCATTATTTAAAAGATAAATGCTATTACGTAAACACCTGTCAATTTTTGAGGTAGGCGCTAACATCTGCAATACAATCTTAGAATAGCATAATAATGCATGTGTTAACTCTAACCATGTTTTGTGAAAAGAGTTTTATGTTTCAATAAAGATTTTATTTACTTATTTTATACACCCATTATTATAAATTTTACTTTAAAAAACATACAGGATGGAATCGTTTATTCATTTATTTATTAAAAGTAGCTTCTTTACCACCAGTTCACGTTACTGGCTACTTTTTCAGCACCTGACCAATATGCTAACTTATGCTATGTACGTATATTAATGCTGCACAAGTGCCTTGTTTATAGTAACATTGGTAACAGGTACCAAATCGTATGTTTATTTAAGATTGAGACCATAGTGAAGTTTTTCTTCCTGATCTGAGGGAAAGGAAGAAAAATCTTCATTATGGTTCTGGTTATGGTTCTCCCAATCTCACAAAAATGTGCACCTATCAAGGGACCGTGTCAAATGTACACTCGGCCCTAAATATTAATTGCAGGTTGAACTCCGCCCTTGTACCGTGGCCGTCGGGAAGTGACAAGGGCGCAATGGATCATTATTTTAGTGAGCAAATCCATTTGGAACACTGTGACGTTCCATTAGTTGTTTGGACGGCGGCCGGATTATGCGAGCTTGAGATTTTGTTTGCCGACGATTAAAGCGGCCGCGATGAATTGGCTGACGGTTTAAATAGAGTATTTTTAGACTGGCTATTACAGGATGGGAAAGGATTTTTCACAGCGTCCTAAGTCCTAAAATTCCATTATGTAAACTCTAAACTATTTTGACTAAAAGTAATTGGCCAGACGTTTTTGCAAAAACTCCTAAGGCTAACTAATTTCGCCGAAACTTATTTCCAATCCTTTGATAAGGATAAATAGATTATCGCATTCTATGAAATATTCTGTATTATGAATAAATTGATTACGAACAATTTAATCCTTAATTTTTGAAAAACAGCAAGGTCAGGGCTGGTCAATCTTCATTGTTTCAAGCAATTCTTTAATCCCCTTTGAGAAATACTTAGCTTAGGAGTTTTCCGATAAAAAGTACTTCCAGCTTCGACCGTTCCGAGAAAATTAGTTATGTACATAGCGTCCAGCATGTGAGTTGTTAATACCGTCGCATGCAATCCTAATGAAAACGGTGCATCGACCGCGCGCTAAAAATACCCTGAATTTGTCTGAGTGTTATGAACGTACCCTGAAAATGGCTGCACTCAATAAAGTGTCACGTTGGTACTGAAGTTAATGGATTCTTTTCAAAGATATTGGGCAAGCTGGGCACAGGTGACTAAACGGTTTTTATGGTATCCACTTTCTTTTAGATTGTTTTTTTAAGATTAGTTAGCAAGACTAAGGGATGACGATAATACATCTTGAAATAAAACAAAAAAAAACATGTTTTTTAAGAAAAAATGAACTAATGATGATGAACTCTCTTCGAAAGTATGACTGCATCGAAGGATGTGCTTAAGAAAAATTTCATTGACAAAATAAAAACACAAGGTCCAAGAACATTTGGTATTTGAAAAGTATTATGTCTTCTATTCTTAATAATAGAAATTTCCAACAGCAAGTGAACATTTGGACAGTGAATTGATTTTATTTAAACAAGCACAACGGTCGCAATAATTTCATTTTGTGGTCATCAGATCAGTTTCAAGCGCTCAGATAATGAACGAAAGATAATCCATATTTTTATGACCCATAACCTGGTGTAAATGTAATTAAAACTGGGGTCATCAACGGCTGGTTAACCGCAATTTAATTATATTCTTTATTAACGCCCGCAACCTCTTGCTGGGAACGTTTAAAATAAATAAATAAGGTCGCAATCATCTTGGGTGCGATCGATAAGATTTCTGTATAAGTTCTAAGGATAATGGGCCTTATTGTGAGGGCATAGGGTCGGGCGAACGGGCCGAGTACGCTCGGCTTAATCAAATTATTCAAATAAAGCAGATTCCACTCGCCTCCCAGGCGCCCAAGTATTCAACAAATACTCGTATTTACTGTGAAGACTTGTTCGGGATTGCATTTATTTCGACTGACATTTGTTTTGCTTTACAATCGAACTCGCGAACTGTTTGGTTCGCTTTGTTCGCCGTCTGAATTAGATTTTTTGAATGGAAATTGACAGTGTTCGAAACGAAATTCGAAAGGCCTAGTTAGGGACTTTTAATGAAAGCCCTCCGGGTATTGGATAGTGTACAAAATACTCACACTTCACTAAAACGAATAACAAGTTTTCATTCATTTGGAGATGATAAAAAGTGTTATTCGAATCCTTTGCATGACGAAAGACGAGTTACATATTTAGTAATTACATCTTACTATGTTAACATTACATTGGATCTTTGATATAACTTCGAACATTTTTCTAAATTAATCGAACTGTAGTTGTTAGTTATCAGTAATCATATATGCGATGTAAATAACCAAAAAGAAATGTTACAAATAATTAAATAAATGTCTCAATATGGCCTGGCCACAAGCCAACAGTACGCGTTTTAAGGAGATCGTAACACAGTGCAAAGAGTTTATTTTCGAGCATAAAATTAAGTGACCTCCGAAAATAAATCAAATCGCGTTGAAAAGAGCTTTTTTCCGGGATTCATTGTCTCGCGTTACAAAAAGCAAACTCTGTGAGGTTCGCCCCCAAACGTTTACATCGACTTGCGTACTGATGAATTCGGTTGTCAAAACGAGCCAATTCGTTTGATTCGCCTCGATTCAGCCCGATCCGATCCCGGCCAATGTGCCGAATCAAATAAATATGTAGTGCGGCCCTGTGGAGTGTTGGAATAACCTTTCGAACTGAAAGGTTCCCGTGTCCACGTACTTATACGTGCCTCGGTTATCTTACTTTGTTAGATAGTATTGTAAATTGAGGTATTTTTCGTACGGCGCGGCGCCTTTTCATCTCTCTCTTTATGTCGCGTCGAATTATGTGCGTTTTCGCTTCAGTTGATCTTGCGAAATTGTATAAATATTTTTTTTATTGGCTCGTTCGTCTATTTACAAAATATAATAGATTGAACCATATTATTATATATCTACTAAATAATAGGCTAGTTTCCTAAGTCTGATTTTACATTAAATTTCACAATCAACAGTTACATATGGGTAAATCAATAACATAAGTGAAATCGAAATTTAAATTTCTTACGAAATGAGACAATAATAGGCATTTGAAGTTAGGTGGGAAAGTCCATTTTTAAAGTGCGAAAATTCAATAAAAATAGTATGCCATCTTATAAATTACAAAATTAGTAGTAGCTTTCACTATGAGAACATATTCGTAAAAGCAACATTTGATATAGCTGCTGAACAAAGCTCTTACGATATTCATACAGTATACAGAGGGGTGACGTCATAGCTCGCTGCGACATTTATATGAAGCGTTTTGAGTTCGCCCAAATGATGTGCTATTGAAACTGTAATATCTCCGGGAGTTTTCCAAATACCAAACCATTCTTTTAACAGCACCTTTGCAATTGTGTTGTTCATCCATCTATGTAAAAATTAAAAAATAGGAAACTACCCTATTATATAATGTTTTTTTCTTACCAAAATTTTAATCAACAAGCACTTTTTACAGTGTCAATGACCCCAAAAACTAAATAGGAAAATCAGGCTTAAATAGGGAACAAAGCAGCGCTCCCTGTAGTTCACAAAGCAGTAATAAACTTGCCTGAACGAACTGCTTACTCCACAATTCATTGAGGGCCGAAGCGTTCGCTAAACACAAACTTAACCTGCATTCGGAAACAAAAACTCCTATAAAGTATTCAGATCATTGACGGGCGATATCACTGGGCCCGGTCACGCGATACCGTATAGATTTATTCTATAATAAATAATTGATCCTGTAATTATTTTATTTATGTGGCTAATGTTTCGTGATTTTTTAATGCGTAAAGAGCTATCTTAATTATGTCTTTATTTTTGAATACTTAATGAAAACTGAATCAAGTTAAAAAAATTAATTCTAAATGTGGCTGTTGTATTTTTTTTTTATTTATTTATTTTTAAAAAAAAGAAGGTAGGTGTTATCCTGAAAAAAAATAAAAAAAATAGATTAACGGCGCGGGTCAGGACACGCAGTAAGGCGTAGGCACGTGGTAGGCGGTCAAGCACGTGGTGTAGGCAAGCTCATGGGATTGCTGGTGGCAGCGAAGGTAGGTGGTCCCGCTTGCACTAGCCCGTGTACCGCTGAATGTGTGCCCCGCACTTAAAAGTCCAGTCCAGACTTTGAACCCTGGAATGATGGTAGGTAGGAGTCACCAAGTGTCCCCGCAATGGACTCCAACCACCCCAAACAACCACCAGTGGGAGCAGCATTCCCACTAATTAATTGCTGAGGTGAGGGAATCCATTACAGCGACAGGATAGTTATAAGAACACATAGTAAGCAGCTAATTTTGAAAATAGAATTTAGAAACAGAACCAAAAGTAAAAGTTAAACTAAAAAGATTTGCAAAACGTAATTATGCCGGTAGATTAACAAAAAAACTAAACAATAAGAAGGCATAATTACGACCTAAGAAATGCAACCTATTAGTCTATTGCAACACACTCACCCGATCTGGGGTATCACTGAATCTATAAAAAGTGAACGTAGAAAGCTAATTTGGCAATGGGAGCCGTAATTTCGCGTTAAATTACAAAAGGATGATCAGGAGCAAAAGAGGAAGCCCCCGGCGTCTGCGCCGTAATTTATATGTCTTTTTTTGACGTATGTCAGATTGAACTGACATTTCTTTGTCGTGCACTAATTGCACGCAGGCAAAAGAATATAGCTATGGACAGCCTTAGGATATTTGGTATCCATTGCAATATATTTATTGATGATTTATTATTTAATTTATACATTGAAATTAAATAAGTAAAAATATTAGGAAAATAACGTACTACGTTACATACTGTTGTAGTAATGCTTAATTAATATTTTTATTTTGAGTTTACAATAGCTTATAAATTGCTCATATGTAGAATTTCCATTCGCTATGTGTAAAATCGTAATTGTAAAACTACGAACCAAAAAAAAAACATTTTTAATATCTTGAAATAATATAAAGTAGCGTGCTTATTTGTCATTTGATTCTAACAAAGCTTTCATCACTTTTAATAAAAAATAAAGTATCTAAGTCCTTTATTTAATAGTACTACGTTACCTAAGACTGCACTTTGATTTAGTGAGGTAATTGACCCTGCGAGCAAAATCCATAGAATCGATGACTTGGAGATAAAATAAGAATGCAGACCTCGTACAGTGAAGTCCAAACGAGAAGTACTTAAAAGGTCAGACAACTGTGAAAAAGATTTTCAAAGCAAACCGATTGATTGTATGTTTTTAATCAAATAGTATACATAAAAAATAGAGTAGTTTTATGTTGTTTAGCGATAGCGATAACGAAAAATGTATTTCACAAAATGTAATAAATTGTTTATGTTTTTGCACCAAAAAAAATAAGAGTTATTTGAACGAATCGGATACGCAGTAAAAAATTGTAAATGGTTAAGTTTCACTAAAATGAATTTGGAGCCTCATATTTATTACAAAAACACTGGTCACTACTGTTCACAGGATTGGATACTAATCAGGAAAAGCGAACCGCAAACACAGATCGAAGCGCGTGGACACAAAGACTTTAATCATTACTCTCACACGTAAAACTAGGTAACTACGGCTACGCACGTAGCGTCTACGGCTGCTACGACGTAGCAATCACACAATCTAATGGTCGGATGCCATGTCAAAGGAATTCCATAAAATGGGAACGTTGGAAATGCCTTTACGAAACGAATGGTAAAAAAATCTTAAGCGATTGCTTGCGTGACCTCTTGTGGTCAATATAATTCGGAAGGCGAGTGTGTATAATGGGTCGGCTCGGTAACCATTTAAAATAGATGCGTGGATTCGTCCAATGTTGACGAATCGAATATTAAGAAATTTAGTATCGAATGATGCTTGTTTGAAAACAAAGGTTAAAGAAGTTTAGTGTCAATAAGTTAAAGTACATAAACTGCTGTAAAAAATACAACTAAGTAGGTTAATAAATATCTGAATACATATTGTAAACCTATTTGTAATCGTACTTGTTGGAAATACATATTTTATTTAATAAAAAAAATCTGTCACGAACATGTAACAATTAGTAAAAGTGTGAAATACGTATTGTTATGATAATATTGATTACACTTACTCGGTGCATTTTTCTAATGATCGCATCTATATGTTTTAATTTGTGTTAAGGTGCTTTTATATTTAAAGCTTGGGGACGCTTATGCATTCACGCTCAAAGACCATAAAAATACTGTGCGTGCAAAAGTGTAACACTTATTTTGTTATGAAACTTGCATGTTTGACAAAATGTATACTTGAATTTGTGGTTTTAATTGCTTTGTACAACTTAAATGTTCTAAGCACGTTCTAAGCATTCTCAAACCAAATAACTTCTTTAATTGTCTTTGTAACCTTAATAATGATAAAGCTGCATACCCGACAAATTATTTTCATTCTTATAATTTCACAATGTCATTATAACGTCAATAAAAGCTAAGTCAATTTGGAGTCACGCAAACAAGTATTTAGGATGCATGTTGCATTTTTTCGTTAGCCATATTCAAAGAATTGTTAAAACATTTTTTTAAATCACTTTGTTTTGTTTTTACCTACTTTCCTACTTAAGTCATATTTCTTTTATTTATGCGACGGTAAGTATGTAGAATATTATGGATATTTCTTTTTTGTTTTCGGGAAATTGACAGTTAATTAACTATTATTAGATGCTTGAAACAATAGAACATATTTTTTAAATCTTACTAATTGTATAGTAACGCAATAATTGACTTTAAACAGTCATGATTACACACTTTAGAAATTCACTATTTTCATATGGGAGCTCATTAAAATAAAACAAAATGGTAAAAATCCCGGACATAACAATATTCAGTTTTCTCATATACTTTCGCAGTCAATATTACAATATTACCTAGCCTTAAATTTAAATTATTGAAATAATAATGATCGTCGATAATATTACCCGACACGACCTTTCTTTCCTAACATCATAAAAGTAAAGCTTAAACAATTTATACTTCTTTCATTTTCATTAGGATGAAGAACAAATAAATGTCTCTGGCTTTGGTATCTGCCAAAATACGAACCGAAGCCAAATTTGAGCTCAAAGTTTGTTCCCTAAATTAGCTCGAGCGGGAGTTGAACCGCGAACTTTTCACGTGCGCTGATCACCATTGTGCCGATGAAGTCGCAAAAGTTGAAATAGCACACGATAGTAATTGAAAACAGGATAACGCAATATCATTTTTTTTCACTCAATCGCTGTTTTATGTACTTAAAATGATTATTTTCTATATTGCTTGTTCAAGTTGTCAAAACAATTGAAAAAGGTAACCACAAAATAAGGCATCAATTTCATTATTTGTTGTAGGTACTCAATATCTAGTAATCTGTTAACAAATTGAAACATTAAACAATTGAGAGTCTAGACGAGTGCCTGAATTTCAGAATTACCTCAACACCGTTGTTTCCAGTTAGGTATCAATAATGCGGGCTGGGTTAAAGCTGCTATCCCGATACCAGTATGTATGTTGTCTCAAGCTCTACTTCCCGTATCTTAGCCGATGCTTTCAAAGAATTAGCCCGGTTTAATTGAGGAGTAGTTTGCCCTAGTATCGCCGCCGCGAGCCGCTCTCTCTACTAGGCGAGGTCGATACTACGACGCCTGATAATTGTAGCTACACGCTTCAGTTTTATAATTAAATTGTACGTGTAAAATATAAGTTTGCGTATTTATTTATTTACCGGAACTACGCATATATCAGTTACATAAAAGTAGGTGAAGTACTTTGATTAGTATAGCGGCTTTTTTAAAAGCTTGTGGCGGTGCAATTATGTAACTTATATTTAAGTGAAACACTTTGTTAGTTTAACCAATATCTACGATTCAGTTGATGAGTGTAGTTTTTATAAATGTATCATGACGAATTATTTACCATCCCTTTCACAAATGGAATATTGAACCACGTCGTATAATACAAAAAAATCTTTAAACTTCATTTTACAAACTAAATTTTCATAATGAGTTACCCCAGCAGTATCTTAACAGATTCTTGCTGTGTTCAACTCAAACTTATTATGACGTGCAAATTACGCATTGTTTTATAAACATTAAACGGAACGTTTATTAACAATTTCCAAATTACTTGACTCTATTGTAACAAGTTTTCAGTCACTAGTTAATTAACACAAACCGCAGCCCTCTGTGTTGTCTAGTATAGGTGTTGGCGCAAGTGATACGAATCACCCATTTGCATCTAATCTGTGTAAGCATGCATGAGAACAAAGCCGTAGTATGATTTTCAAAGAAAGAGCGCTTTCTTCTTCTTCTTATCGTATGGTTGTCAAAGTTTTAAACCGCCCGTAGGCCTCTGACATGGCTTAGAGCGCTCTAAGGAGCTTTGAATATGAAAAAGTTACAGCCGAATGAAATGATAGTTTAGTATTTAACTTCTACGTCATAGGAAGAGAAGGTGGGAGTATGCCTTTTGAAAGTGTGTATCATAAACCAAACATCCACAATTAATCAATAAAAAAGCGAATCTTGTGAGGATTTGCAAAAGATATGAACCTTTCGAAACAGTATCTAATAACACTGACACCAGCGAAATAACAACGAGACTCTTTCTCTTACATAAAGGTAAAGTTGTATGAAAGAAATAAAATCATTATATTGTAGAGATCACTAAAACATGTTTCATTAATGGTAAATGCTTAAAAGTACACATAAAAAGTCCCAATTGATTCATCGCAATAAATATTTTATACCGACACCCTCAGGGTAGCGTAAAAAATTGTTTCCGCCGTTCAAATTAAAAATACAGTGCATCCATTACCATAAGTTTCACGTACCAATTAACCTATAATTTGCACCATACAAAAGCAATGAGCATTCGCGTGGGAGAACAGTACGGCTCACAAACAACTCGCCAAGCGAAGGGTTGCGTACAAACAGCGTCTCTGCTGCCGCCATTATCGCCCTTATGCCGTCGCCTTAAGACACATCATACCCCGTACGCAGTATACTTTAACCTTGCAATAACAAAGGCTGGAATATGTCGAGAGATCGTGAGATAACCTCCACTGATTGTGGTGAACTTGAAAATTGTGTTTGTGCTAAGATAAGATTTATTAGGCGTGTTCGCGTACCCAGTATGTTTTTGCGAGGAATGATGTTGTACATACATACGTAAGGTTCAAGCGCAACGGTTAACATGGAAGGATTGATCATTCGCACAATTTTAAAGATATATAGGAGTGTTTGATCTGTGAAGGAAAACATCATGAGAAAACCTGCACACCTATGAAGAAATTGGTCGGGTTGACTACACAACCTAAGACCTGAACCAACACTTGGCAAGCGTGATTGACTAAGGACTGATCGCCCTAGTTTAGGGTAGGCTCATGCCCCAGTAGTGGGAATGAATATGGGCTGATGATTTTATTCAAGAATATAAAAATAGTCAGGTACTTTAAAGCTTTTATGGTACTTGCAGACAGGGAATTCTCACTCGAAAACTTTAAATTTTACGCCAGGCGTATAAATCAATACAAATATTTGACTACAACTAAATAAACAAACTTTTTAAAATACGAACATGTATTTAATCTATCTCGTTTTATTTTTAAGCCCGTATTTTAAATGGAAATATCAATAATTTCTGATGAATTCCGCTTACTTAGTTTATGTTTTAACTCTATTTTTAGTATTGCTTTTGATTCGGTATTTTAGTTCAGCTACGGCGTTTATATTGCAATATCAATTTGTATCTGGTCTGATATAATTGCCACAAAAAAAAAAGTTATGCAGCACAACAAGTTAAAAGAAGCAATACATTTATGACTCAAGGATCTACAATAAAAACATAAGACCTCTGAGGTCATTTTGATCCATAATGCAGCCCCTCTGTTACACACATCCATCTTACATGATAATCAGAGCAGGCACCAACAAAGCATTCTAAAGCATTGTGTAGGCATAATAACAACATTTTATTTCATCTTACCTACTTTAATAGAGTAGGCGTCGCGCGTGCGTAATGATCTGTAGCTAAATACACGTCATTGTATTCGTGTTTAGTGAACGGGTATTTTTGTTATTTTCTCATCGTAACGCCAGGGTATTAGATATATGGCGTGGCAGTAGAAGCCTAGGTCAGAGTCCCATGACGCCGCCATACAGCGATGAAGTACACTCCGTTTTTAAGTCGGTAAATCTGGACATTGCTCTCCGCCCAAGAGTCGCGGCTGGCATTCACCATCTCTTCGCCAGCCGCTGGGGAGTCCGACACAAACTGCGAAAAGCATTTCACCGCAAGAAAAAAGGGTATTATATATTATATGTAACTAAATATATATCTTGTCGCGTTTAAAACGGTACGGTATGATTAAACCATAAATTCTGAACAAAAAACGTAATTTCTTGTTACTTGGTAGTGAATCTTTAATATGTACTAGAAAAATTAAAAACCAGTTTAACTTAACCATGGTGCAACTGATGATGCTTTCGGTAAACAATTTTCTGTAAAATACTAAAATATAAAACTACCCGTTCAGGAAAAAAATCAAGAATTCATAAGTAATCTAGGCAACCCTATGAAACATTAATAATCCTTGGCAATATCAAATTCTTGTCGTAATATCGAAGTAGCAATAATGCAAAAATAATTGCAAGCCAACAAACGCTATTACTAAACCCCGCTAGCTTCATCATAACTAATCGAAAATTACAACTTACAGGTAATATAGCTCTAGGAATTTTAATTAAAATTCTCGAGGGAGATTTTTCATTGGCCACCCCAGCGAATTATTAGGAGGCTTGTTATTTCAGGGTGGGTCAGTAATCAACCGCTGTATCTGAACCTACATAAATAACGGCAACTTTGTATAATGAGGTAGTATGCGCAGGATGACATGAACGTTATACATATTTATAAGAACGTGATGACGGAATCTTCCTCAATTTTGGCTTTAATACTTTCAATGGGTCTAATATTACCAGTACTTTGTCTATTGGACCAGACATGAAGTTTCAAACGACTTGAAACGAATTACATATTATTTATTACTTATTTAATTTATAAAAACATGGACGGACAGACAGACATGACGATACTAAAAGGGTTCAGGTTTCAGCCATTTTGTTTAGATACAAAGAACCTTTTCATTACTTCCACTTAATATCCTTAAAATCCTTGGTACATTATTGCAAGATTAATACATGCTGCAAAATTTGTACTGATTCAGCTTTTTATAACATTTGTGTAAAATAAAAATCTGTTCACCAGAGAAAATATTTTGAAAGAAATGTCTATCTGAACAAAATCAGAAGAATAACGAGATTCAAACGTACTTCTACGAAATTCGTACCGCAGTAGTCAGCAGTAAGCAAATAGTGTAAGCTTCCCAGGAATACTTATTGAAGGTGCATAAAAGGCTCTCATATAGAACGTCACGCGTTTCAATACAAAGGAAGGGTCCAATAAGCATCTACATACGCAGGAAAAGGGTTTTAAAGGTACAATTCCAATAAACCAGCAGAAATGGCGAGTGAATAACATAGTACGTTCAGAGAGACCGTGGCCTTTCTCAACGAATTTGGGTAAATTTCTATTTTGTGACGTGAACAAATTGAAATGGAACCTTTGAAACATCTTTCGATCTGTGTTGATGGCGCTCCGCTGGATGTATTCGATTTCAAATTCAAAATGTTTGAGGCGTGTGTGGTACCTTTCGGATAGAAAATGAAATTAGGTTCGTATAGGTTGACGAAATGAGTGCGGCTTTCGACTAACTTTTTTTTTGGAGTTGGAGCCTTTCTTTATGGTGGTTAATTTAAATACATAAATTAATTAATCAAATTATATTACACAATATCTCAAACGGACATCGATTTGACCCCGTGGTAAGTAGCTTAAGCACTTGTGTTACGGATATCAGAATCTACAGTGGATACACAAATATACTTTATAATATTTAACAACATGAACATGTTTGTTCCGTGTCCGGATATTTGTCACGGGTGGGAATCGAACCCACAACTCTTGGAACCGTAGGTAGCGATTGTGGGTCACACTAACCACTGTACCACCGAGCCAGTAAAATGAAGGACGTTCGGACATACTTTGTTTCAGCCGTTACAGTTACCCGTCCTAGTTAGTTGTATGACATCGGTCATTTGACACTGAAATGTATACAGAACTGTGTACATACATTTAGATCAATAATAGAGTTAATTAAATAGTTTACCCTCCTTTATTTGGCTGTTAGGTAAAACAGGGTATTTTTAATAGGTTTGCGTAGGTGACATAAGCAGAGATAATCGATTAAGATAAAATCTCAAAAATATTATAAGGCGTCCGACCGATTTCAACCATAGCGGCCGATCTTAATTAAGATCAGCCAATTGCGCAGGACATATGTATTATAGTGCACAAGTGTGCGCGCAAACACAAGTGCACTCTCTATTCCCTTACTCTCATAATTCGGTGAGACGACATGACCGATGCGAAATCGGGCGCAAGACCACCGGCTTAACGTGCTTTCCGAGGCACGGGCGTTCAACCGCCACCTTCCTAACTCCGGGCAGAGTAATTTCATTACAGAAAAAATTTGCCCGAACTTCGAACCGGGGACCTCTGGTTCCATACGCAGCGCTTGCTACCAATAGACCAACGAGGCAGTTAAGCAGTAATATTACACACACTATGTAGGTTACCTGTACGCTAGTAACATTAATTCCTACTACCATACATAGATTAATGTTAGTAATGAAGGTAGGTACGTGTTGAGCAAGTTTACGATTCAATTTCTCGAGACGCTTGCGATCAATTTGGCAGACATTTAGCGGGATATATTGATGCGTGTTACACCTAAGGCTTTGCTATGGCTTTGCTTATATTTTAATTATATTTGTACTCCAAATTATCCTACCAAATTATATATTTATTAAAAAAATTAACATTTAGGGTAGGCCTGTTTACCATTTTGCTGATTTACTCAAACACCATGGTACTGTTCATATTTAATAAATAAATATTTGGAACATCTTTTATCACAGCTTTATCCTTATAATCTGACTCCGAACTAAGCAGAGCTTGTACTATGGGTATCAGAGACGGATGTACATACTCGTACATAAATAGATATTTATAAATACTATTCACACTCAGCCATAAAACAAACATAAGTGTTCATCTCATGAATGTTAGTTCTGAGTGGGAATAGACCCCACGACTCTTGGGAATGTAGCCAGGGACTCTGACCACTATTTCACCGAGCTAGTCAAAGTCAAAGTCAAAATTACAATTACAATTAAATACACACACTTTTAAATCATCATTACAGTAAATAGATAAGTGATTCTATCACCGGTTTGGAAAGCTGATTCTATTGAGAAGACACCAACAAGAAACTTGATTGACTTACTCTTTTTAACCAATTATCACATAACCATGTTAAAAAAAATTGCCATGTCATAAAGTTTTAGTATGTCACAGTAGAAAAGAGAACAAAAACTTATACTACATTTACTGTTAACAATCCAGCTAGTCAATATTGTATTTGAATTAATAAAAAAACAATACTACTCCTCTAAATCGTTATCTAACTAAGAAGGCGCATCAAGCTAAAAGTCTTAACCTCCGACAATAAGACCTCATTACATACAGTCAACTACATAAATAAGATATCGTCTTACTCTAACCAATAACATTCGAACTACAAACGGGTCAAACAAAACGCTAATAAAATACGTCCACGAAATTCCTTTCCGATCGTTTCAAGTAGACAAATTCTTTGAACTCTTTCCTGTTGAGCGTGGCTTGAGAAAATCAGAAGTTGGAATATTGAAGGTAATCCAATAGGCGAATCGAGGCAAAACCAACGATCCGAATGCACTCGACGAAAATAGATAAGTGACTAAGATCCACTCTTCCCAGCTAAAAGTAAGAGAGAGGTAACAGTAAGGCAATAGGTAAATTGCCCTGCAATGCGCATTGTCCGACTCACATACTTGCGGGCCAGAGAAACATGCCAGTGATATTTGCCCGCTGTTATGATATTATTTTTCTATTCCTTTTGTTTCCAGCGTTCAGACTAAAAAGTCGAAACATTTATGTTGCTTTTGCACAATTTTTGTCCATTAGGGATGCTTTGTAAGGTTTTTTTCTTGCTATGTACGTCAGATGCTACGTATATTCCGCGTAACCTTTTAGCATTTGTCAACGTATGTGCCTTTTAAACAAATTACTAACCAGTTTTTTAATCTTCATTGAGCTTACAATTTTTTTGTTACTACGTCTTAACAAAATGTACAAAACTTAATAAAAATAACAAAGATTTACTGTCGACGATCGAAAATCGATGATTCAAGATACCATTTGTAACAGCATAAAAGATTTATTCTCCTTTGATCACACACTGCAAATCCGAAAAACTCATTCAACGAGTCCGTAACACGTGGATTGCCTATTTCGTTCTGAATAATTCTTTATACGGCAAAACCTCAGAGCACATTCATTTGAAAAACAGCTAGCCTCCATTCAATCCGAGGACAAGCGGATCAGATAGCTCTCGCGCTGGTTCCACCACGCAATACAATTTCGTTATAAAACCAGACACAATTTTGTTGAGATGCTTTAACGTTTCAAATTCGCTGAAGCTACGTAATTCTAGAGATAGGTAGCGAAGCGCCGCGCCGTGTGAACACTTTGATTTATCTAACTCATATTACAGAGGTTAAGCACATTCACAGAATGAGTTAGTCAAGGTAAGCGCAACCGTAAGTACCTGGATAGGTAAAATCTCAACTTATATGAAGCAAAAGTCTGTTTTGTTTTCTACCTCTTCATACTTTATCTATTCAAGTATTACTCAATACGTTATTAAGTTTTTTTAATAATTAAGTTATTTACTCAATATATTCCTGATTATTGCATTTCCATAAGGTACGAAAGGTGTTGCTTAAAGTAGGGTTCGTTATGGACCCCATTTTGCGTCTTGCAAAAAACCGGTATTTTCCGGTCCGGTCTTACAGATGGCGTTGAGTGTCTTTGACTCGAGCAACGATTATTTTTAAAGCCCATTCAAAAGTTGGTAGATGAATATTTTCAGCCGCTGGCACCTGAAACAGACCTTAAATACTTCCACTTTGCTTTGATCTAGGTAAAAACTGCAAGCCATGCTCGATACCGAGGAGGCATGGGAAGCCATCGCTCTTTCCTGTGAAGATATAATGCTTCAAAAAAAAAAGGAATCGGAGCGGTGCAGGGAGACAGATGCGGACGCTACTCCACTTCGAAGCTCGGCTGGGAGTGAGAAGTAGGCAATTTTGTCGTCTTCTTGCTTCCAGCAAAGTGCAGGTATCGATGCGGGGACCTCCGATACCGGCATTGCACAGGCCCGCGTGCAGTAGAGGCTTTTATCTTGCCAAGTTGGCTCTCGTTGTATGAGGCCAAATAGCCAAACCGCAGGGGAGACAGAGAAGAATGCACCACAGTGTACCACTGTCCACTTACCACCAGCGGTGAGCAGGAAAATCCCAGGGATTTTTGCCGGTAAAAGTCTAGCATAACACAGCGTTTCCCCTGGGTGGAAATAAAAAAAGGTAAAAACTGCAAAACAACTTTGATTTTTTTTAACTTAGCTGACGATGTGCCTTTAGCTCACACAAATAGTTTTAAGTTTCCGGTAATTATGTTCGAACATTGATTGTATGTTCATGTTAGTGCCAAAATATAACTCTTTGATTAACATTATTTTAAATGCGTAACGTTCATTGTATTGGTGGTTCCTTAAAATGTAATTAAATTAATCGGTGAATTGGTATTTATCGTTTAAATAGTTTCAATGAGCTATTACGTGGAATATTTATAACAATGTTTTATATAAAATACCTGTGATTTCTGGTAGATTATATTGAAAATATCTATTATCTCTATTGCTGTTATTTTATCATTTTTCTACGTAAAGAGTCGTTTTGAAAAAGCGTCCAGTTTGTTTAATTTACAGCGTGTTCACACCTAGCGATTTCGCCGCGAGCTCGCAGCGTGCACGCGCGCTCTCGCCGCGATATCGCCGCGAAATCGCCGCGAAATCGCCGCGATATCGCCGCGATTTTTGCCAAAAATCGCTAGGTGTGAACAGGCACTTACTGCCATATCATACGTAGGTTAGTTAAATGTAATCACTCGCCTTAAAAGCTCGTACAGTGTGTTCTATAGTATACTTACTGAAACAACATGCACCATAAGGAGCGAAAGTTTTATATTACTTACTAGATTTCAGGAGCTTAGGTACTAGCTACGCAGGAGTGCCCTTCTGCTAACATTCTCAGTCGCAGTTTTGACTACTACACCATGTTAATTATCAAACGTTGAACATAGGTTAACCCCGTTAGAACCGAACTTACCCTGAAAGAATGCCAAGAAAGCGAACGTGTAAGTGGCGCGCAAAGGGCTTTCGCCCTTTGTGGCTTTGCGTTTCGCGTCTCAACAACCTCCTTAATAGCTCAGTTTTATGTTCACTAAGATTAAAACTGCCTACTTATGTTTAATGGGAAGTGGCAATCGATGCAAGGTACGAATTGCCGGGGGCTCAACTGTTTTCGTTTTCACAATAAAGGGCTTCATTTAATTGTCAGGATACGGAAAAAATATAGTTGATTATATATAAAAGTTACATCGAACACGAGATACGTAACACACACGGATCTCATAATACTCGTATAAAGAAAGCAACATGAAAATTCCACAAAATCATAATATGTTACGACCATCACAACTTACTACGACAGGCTCACACAATATCGTAATGACTAAAACAAACTTAAAGATGATTTTAAATTAGTTAATTTAATTAAAAAAAGGTTTTTGCGAATTCGGGACTCGCTCACACGAACCAAAGATATTCACCTTACACAACTCAGCAAGGCACGATGTGAAAACTGCAGTTGACGTGAAATAGCAGCGCTTAATTATATTTTAGTACCAACAAATGCCCGCGGTACTTTGTTACTGCAGAATTGTGAAACAAAAACGTTTCCTAAAGAATAACTGTACAGAAAAGTTACTTTTACGGAGCCGTGGCAAAACAAAGGAAGAAAACAGTGAGCTATTAAGAGACCTATCGGCGACGGAGTTGATTCCACAAAGGGTAAACCAATTTTCTGTTGCTTCTTTTCACTTTAATGCCCTGAGACAACGTCTTGTGCTATTTAAAAGTTTGTTACTTAGTATTGTTTGAGTTGATGTTCGCAAATTGTACAAAATAATATATTGCTGATTGGAAACGTGTTTTTTTTTCGATTTGAAATTGTATATATCAAAGAGAATTGATACTAATTAAATAATTTATAATTAGTATCAAATTCTATTTGGATAAATTCTATATGTAGACTCTACCATAATACCTTATGAACGGTCTAATTAGAGAGTTAAACTAATCAACGTAGCTAAAAGGGGAGAGTCATTATACGGGAATTACTATTACCGTAATCAATATAATAATAACAGCAAGTTGGGAAGTACTCTTCATTGTTACTATTAAAAAAAACCTATGGACTTTTCACATTTAAGTTTTAGCCACTTTCGACATAATTTGAGAAACTGTAGATACTGCAGTTGCGTGGGTATCAAATAAAATTGTCCATGAAAGTCGGGCCCTGTAATTACCGGTGGCTTATCTTAAATCCCGTGGCCTGGTTGCGGCCCTGCACACAACCCATGTGATACGCTGACGATGTAAATGTAATACACCAAAAAAGGATACACGTACCCTTTTTAAAACAAAGCGTGCTCAGCACTGTCGCAACGGTTACGCTAATAAATGTACACAATTTGTCACGAGCGCACGTTAATGTCCTACGCACATCTCACGAAGTTCGCTCACTACACTTCGCACTCCATTGAGGCGTCAAGCTTCATTTGTGCTTGTCGACCTCCGTAATAAGATACCCCATGGCCGACTCATCACCCCTTCTGGGCCTTCGAAACGAAGTCTCCGAAGGGGGAGCAGGGGCCAACTAACGCTGGACACGTAGAAGAGCGTTCTTGAATTAATTTGATGCCCTACTTTTTTGATGCTGACTCATGAATTGAATGGCGCGCACTTTAGTGATATTAGATTTTGTTTTGCTGGGTGGTTAATTAAAAATATTCTATTGGAACACTGGTGACCTTTTAAGCGTTCAGGTGGTACGCGCCGTGACAGGAGAACACGACCGGCACTGGAATAACTTTACGAATCGTAAGGTCAGATTTCGTTTCAACTGTTAGTATTTAGCAACCTGTGTCGTTCCGTCTGTGTAACGCTTAATTGTACGCTACTATCATCCATCGTGGAATACATTTATTTATTATTAGGACAGCCAACAAGAAAAACACTGGTACAGATAAATAAAAGTGAATAAAAACAACATAAACTTAAAGCTAAGTACTCATCTTAATTAGAGGTTGCCACGGCATGCAATGTGGACTACAATTCACTTATATACATAATGTGATATGCAAAAAAAAACATAATCATTTCCTACTTTTAGTTCATGATTTACGAATAAATATTTAAGAACTCACTCTGATCTGTCATTTAAACTTGTCGTGGCCCAGCCATAATGAAGGCTCTCTTAATGTCCAGCCAAAAATCGACAGCACTAGAATTGACATGCAATTTTAATTACACGGGCTTCAGTGCCCGCGTGGGCGTAGAAGTGTGTAAATAATTAAGCAGGATTTTAAAAACTTGCTCGTAACCATTACGGGTAAATGAGCTTTCCTGTGTGTGGGCTGTAATCTTTTGTTAAACCCGCTGCAAGTTGTTTGTCGAAAATTCCCTAGGGGACATTTTGGAGATGTCAACAGTGTTTTGTTTCTAAACCGTAAGCGACTGGTGTATTGAGTGTGTGTACTTGTATTAAAAAAAACTCACACAATTGTGTGTTTTGTACTTTTTTGTGTGAGTTATTTTATTAATAAGTCACTTAGCCCACAGTAAGTATTCTCGCCCGTGCCTCGAAAATGATCGATGGTAGCTCTTTTCAATCATGCAAGATTGTTGTCTTATCGAAATATCAGAGTGAGAAAACAAAGAATAAACTCGTCTTTGCGTATTATACAGGCCATCATGGCCGAAATCATACTAGATAAGTGACCAAACCTACTAGAAACCGCCTGTCAAAGGAATTCCATCAAAAACATCCTGTAAAAACTAGCCAAGACTCGACGGAGCTGCTTGCTCATCTCTAAAGTAATGGAATCTAGACAAAATCGTACCGAGTCTAAGGTACTGCGATTTCTTCATTATCATAGTTTGTGTTGTGTGACTTGGCCGTTGAAGGGAACACAAGGGTACATAACTAGGTGCTCCGTGACAATATTATACCAATCTGTCGTCAGAACCACTACCCATTGACGATGAAAATTTGCCAATTGGACAACGTTGATTGAATAACAAGTGAAAATTGAGGCTTGATATTGGTTTTGTACCCTTGTGTTCCCTTCAACGGCCAAGTCACACAACACTAACTATAATAATGAAGAAATAGCAGTAAGGAACCTTAGGCTTGGCACGATTTTGTCTAGATTTCATTACTTTTTAGAGGTGAGCAATCTGCTCCATCGAGACTTGGCTAGTTTTTTTACAGGATGTTTTTGATGGGATTTCACTTCTTTTTGTAGAAGCAGCTAACCAAATGAAATATTTTTTGTAAAGGCGGTATGGCGTTTTTTAATATTTTTAGACGACTTTATAATATTCGGTTGTTGTTTTCTAATCAGGATCACCAGGTACTCCAGATATTTGATTATCGTAGTTTTTATAGTTTTCCCTTTATGTGACTATTAAACCCTAACTCTGTACCAAATTTCAGCGTTCTGAGTTTATGGGAAGTACTAGTTCAATTTTGATGATCATGAGTAGGTGAGTGTGTGAGTGAATGTCATAAATGCGAAACTTTGCTTTCGCTTAACTTGGGAACTATAAGTCCCACGGACTTGAAATTTTGGATTTTAAGTATGTTATTATAGATTACTGGATGATAAAAATTTCAGCGTTCTGGTCTTACCCAGAGGTTATAGGGGCCTGAAAATGCGGCGAAATGGTTCCAGTAAAGGATGGTATGTACGGCAGTGTTTGCTTCGCGCTTGACTTGGCGGGGGCACTGCCGTGCCCCCAGATATTATATTGATCCGCGAAGAATTTTTTTTGCGAGACGCTCGCGTTACTATGTTCTCATTCGTCCGAGTACACCAATATCAATGTTATACCTTTCATATGACAAAGGAAACCAAACATTGTATTTCAAATGTCTCACTATTTGCTAAAAATAGGGTGACATTTTCATTTTCTATTCTGCATTCAGTCAGATTTCATCGACAGGATATGAAATGAATTCCGCGCATGGCGTATCCAAGGATTTATTCATAAGTTATTGTGCATTTATTTTATTCCAACACCTGAAAATTTTATTTCGATTTATTTATTACGTTTTGGTTGATAAATAAATTTCCTTTCAATTCATTTTCATTGCACTCTGTGATCAATGTCGGGAATGTATAGGGTTTTTATTTATACAAACCATTTTATTCCCGCATATTTTACTTATAATTCCAAACTGCCATAATTGTGAGTTTGTGTTGTAAAATTATTACACTATCCAATACGTGGTCAATAATGAATGGTTCATGAAAATAAAAACAGTGAACCTATGATAAATTTCATGACGTAATTAATGTTTCCTAGAATAATAAGTGGCAGCAAAATGGAAAGTTAATATTCTTTTGTCGATAACGTTCAAAGAGTCGCTGTATTAATTTTCTAACTGAGAATAATATTGAAACCTAATTTACATAGAGTGTATTTAAAAATTTGCCCAATCAGTAGAAAAGTCAAATTCGATCCCAAATTTTTACTTTGTTCTTTGATACTTTATGTAGGACAAACTCGTACCGATCTTTTTTGTAAGTGAGAAGGTTAGGTTTTTATACATACTACCAGTATGTACAAAGGCAACTCATTTCGTGTAGGATGAAGGTATAATTAGCTCGCAAGCCACGTTGCCCCTTTCACAGGCATGTAATATATAACTAAAATCCCTTTCATGTTTATAAAATTGCCAACTTAGGATTTTAATGTATTTTTATATCAAGCGTGTTGAGTTGCGTTACCTTTCGCAATTTGTATCCGGGTGGATCAAAGGAAATTGCTTAACGAGATCGTTTGTTACTACAAGCAGTGTATCGTGAGTTCCCGGGATAGAATAATTGCGTTCTGTTCCTTAGCGCCATGGGAACGGGCCAGCGCCTTGCTTTATTGATAACTCATGTTTCCAATCACATAATAATAACTTATGAAAACGGTTATCTAACACGTTACAGTACGTCGATTATTAGTTTCACTTATATAAGATCCCTTCAGCCATTCCGTAGGTAAATAAGGTATCTAACAAACATATGCCTCACTAGATGTTAAACCTCTTGCAATACAAGGATTACTCTAAAATTGACGACTCCTTAAAAGCCTATTTACTCACTAAGCACTGGGTACGGTACCTTTAACCATTATGTAGGATTTGGTAAGTCTGGTAATTATAATAAAGCGATCTCTGTCTCGCCACTATTCCCTTTAGGGAATCTAGACTAATTGGATTATGATTACTTTATCAGTCTAAATAAATCGCCTGCTATATTGTCGATTGCCGATTAGTTAATGCTGAATACATATAACTTTTCTTGCTTAAAAGTTAGTTCAGAACTTCACTGATTAGAAAAACTTACTGAAAAAGATCTAGTTACAAAATATGGCCCTCATTTACCAGAAATAAGATCTTCTAGGTATAAAATTCGTTAAAACGTCAGGCTACTTCTGATTTTGACAACACACATTATTGTAGACATGCATGTTGTATTGCGATTTTCTTTTGACATCTTTCTGCTATCTTACTTCGCTTATCACAAACCCAAAGCTTAACATTGAAAGTGGTTTTCTGCGATGTGCTTTTGTTTTCGAGCAACAAAAACCCATCGTCGGAAGATCGTGAAATAGAATGTATCGCGATGGCCGATAAGATCTTCACGTTCAAGTTTCAATTAGCAATGGAATCAGGTCCCGATCGGCTGTCCGTCCGCGGAAGCTTAGAGATTGCCGTTGTGATTATGCGAGCGACTCGCGCCAGTAATCGACCGAGTGCCAGGCAATTTGTCTGGCTGATAACTAGGCCGAGACGGTTTAGTGTGGGCTAATGACGCGGCTGGAATTAGATGTCTTATTAAACATTCAGTGGGCTATGCCGGGCCGATGTGTTCGTGAGGTGAGCGTACGGCTATTCTATCTAGTTAGCTTTTTAACGCCTTGCGTGCAGTGCTAAAGGAAATGGTTGTCTTACGAAAAAAGGATTTTCTAAAACACTTTTCACTGGCATATCTGAGTTGTAACATCTGGTCAGAAGCTAGTTTAATGAATATTTAGAGCAGGATCTGATTAAAAGTCCGGTTTACAGAAAAAAATATACAAATTTTAACATAGCAGATCGTGCAATTTACTTATCATTTATTTAGATATAAAAGCTTATTTTTTTGTAACATTAGGGTCAATCTTGAAATTGGACGTATTTGGTTGATTCCCTGGCACTTTTTAAAACATAAGAGTTTAAACTTTTACTATCATAAGGCTAAATAACACCTCATTGTGAACATATTTCTTAATAGGCATCACTGTCACATGTTTAGATAAAAAGATATATGACTTTAAAATTTTGGTTAGGGGAATCAATACAAAGATGCCAGGGTAATCAAAATAAAAACATTTTGTATAGAATAATCGTTTATTTTAATTAAATTTACCAGTATTTTGGTTTCATTTTGGTTCTTTAGTCACATTATTAATGTTGTAACAAATATTATAAAAAAACAAAACAACAATATCTATCTTTAAGGAACTATCAATCTACTATAGGAAATCAACATAATTATCTAAAAACTATCAAATTATACTTAAAGGCCATAGCCCCTAGTTCCCGGCAGCGCCGCTATTCCTGGTGGCGACCATGGTTACGGCTGGACGGCGGGTGCTAAGAATCCCCGGGCTACGAGAGGCTACCAACACACACTAACCCTGGCGACGTATAACGGACGCACGCTACGGCTCGACTCGCATCTGGTGCAACTTGAGGTAGAGCTTGAGAAGATTAGGTGGCACTTTCTGTGGTTGTCCGAAAAGCGAGAGAGGACACCATAACCCTAGAATCAGGACACCTACTGTACTTCCACGAGCGAGACTAACATTCTTAAGGTGGCGTCGGTTTTCTCGTCAATAAGTCCCTCTTTGACAACTTAGTGGAAATGTCTAGTGTTTCGAGGGTAGCATGATTAAGCTCACCAAGTGTCATAGCCTCAAAGTGGTGCATGTGAACGCACTGACCTCTTCGCAATCAGACGATGAAGAGGAGAAAATGTTCGATGACATACCGAAGGCCCTCTACTTTACCACCAAGACCCCCTACAATACTTGTCAATTTCCTCTAACGTGAGGGGCTCTTCTTGATGAACTCATTCTTTAAGAAGCAGCCTCAAAGGAAGTGGACGTGGCAAAGTCCCGATACTTTAACTAAGAACGAGATCGACTTCATCAGGGCGGTTAGGCGGCACATATTCAGAGATGTCTCCGAAATCAACAGTGATCACCGACTTGTTCGAGGCACTCTGAATATCTACTTCAAAGCCAAACGTGTTCGCTTGATGAGGTCTAAGCTCCGACCTTCATTGCTCCAGACAATGACAGGATCCGAAACGTTCCTGTCAAACCTGGTGAACCGAATTGCTGCAGTGGAAACCTCAACTTACATTAACCGAAATCTAGAAAATATTGTGCATGTTCTCAGGGAGGAAATATAGAGATTTGCGGCATGAGGGGCCGTGGCAGAAAGTTTAAATTTTCCGATGAGACTGTAAGGCTAAAGAGGCAGCGACGTGAAGACCCACCCGCTACTACATTGGAAGCTCAGGCTCTCAACCAAGAGATCAATATACTTGTGCGACGTGACCTCCGGTGCTACAATTTTCTCTCAATCGAGAAAGCTATTGAGCAGAATCGAGGGTCAAAGATGTTCGTAAAATCTCTCGGAAGAAGCCACCTGACGAAGCTGACTACAGCGAATGGGGACATTGCTGCTTCAAAGCCGGCAGTCTCGGAGAGTCATCACGCACCGTCTTGCTCGAAGACTCGACGAATTCCTACCAGCGGAACAGGCTGAATTTCGGAGCGGATACGGCACCATAAACCACATCCACACAGTGCGGCATATAAATAGAAGACCGAAAAGTATAATCAGCCCCTATGTTTAGCATTTGTGGACTATGACTGGTCAGTTCTTGAGTCCCTTGCAGCGATGCCAAGTTGATTGGCAATACAACCTGGTGATGAAATGCGACCATATCCGTCCAAGTATTGAATCAGCAAATAAACCAGCACCAAGGAGTAAGACAAGGGGGCGTCATCTTCCCGTAATTGTTCACAAATGCAATGGAGGATTTGTTCAAAGTACTCTAATGGAAAGGACGATGCACCAACATAGTCAGTAGAGACGCTGCGGACCTACCACGGATGTTGAATGGCCTGGCTGACTCTTCTGGGGTGCGTAACCTATAATCATAATATGAGAGTATGATAATGTAAGGAAGCTTTGATTTCCCTGGCATTTTGCCAGGGGAATCAATGCCAGGGGAGTCAAGAAAAGTTAATCTTTTTTCGATTTTGTTTCAATGGATTGATTTTTGCCAATGATTATTATAAAAACAATTAATAGTCCTATATACCCTACTATTAATCCTAGTTAAGAAATTCCTAATCATCAAAAAATATTTTTAAAAGTGGTCAGGGTAATCAATGACCTAGTGAAACAAAACCAGGGGAATCAAATTCAAACCTTCATAAATTTAGCTTGGAACCGTCGAGCAGGAAACCTCTCCTCATGATGTTAAGGGCGCGACTAGAGCTACTTGCTGATGTGCACGCCTTCGCCGTAGACTTTTATAAAAGCAAGACAGGTGGCATTTTGTGACGCGCCAAGGGAATCAATCGTTGCACTCGGACAAACACAAACCATTTTGTAATCACAAAACAGTGATTGGCACAGACTTGGTGTATTTTTTAAATCATTAAATAACTCACCCTTTAACTATTAAATCACAAATAATCTTAAAATTATGACTATAAATAGGTAAATTGTTAACGGTTTGTTAAAAAAATGACAAAGGGACAGCCCAAGGGAATCAAATATTAAGGCTTCGAAATTTTTTTTCAGATGGTTAAAGCTGAAATAAACACCTTTTTGTTGTGCCCCATTTAATTTACACATTAAAGAAACAGCAAAAAAAATCTTACATTAAAACTTAAATTTTATGGGTAGTTTTTGCCCTCGGACAGTGTTTTTTTTGGCTTTCAAGATTGACCCATTACTCTAAATAATATAAATAAATATTGTATAGACATTTACAAAGTATTACATATTATAAAAAGTTTAGTTAACCTAGCCCAACTAAATAAATACATCCTCATAAATGAAAATTGTAACATCCAATCAAAATTGTTTCTTTCTACTAATGATGATCATCATAAGCCCATATACATCCCCACTGCTAGGGCACGGGCCTACCCTAAATAAGGGTGTTAGGCCTTAGTCAGTCTTTCTACTTAGTTCGCAACAAATAGTTTTTACATACAAAAACTGTACATAAAAGTCTAATATAAAATCTTAATGCCATAAAAGCTTAGTCATTTCGCGACGCAATTAAAATGGTGGGATTTTTCCTCTCCCACTAGTAATCAAAGCCGGCAATTTGCTGTTTTTAATTAATTCCGGGGTTCATTATCGAAAGCGAGAAAACGAATCGCGAATCCGAATGAATGTGCCCCGTAATGACAGGCGATACGAGCAATTAACAGGTAACGCCGGGCGACAACAATCGTGTCAACAGTTTGGATTTCTTTTTTATTAGTGAATAATATTTAAAGGATCACAATCAACGATGAGATTGAAGAATTTCGGTGTTATAAAGTAAAAAAATAATAATATCAGCGTGTTTCACTAGACTCGCCGTTTTTAAAATTAGCTTGTGCAGTTAAACATGTAAAAATCTATGATTCATTGTTTTAAGTGTTGATGCATTAATTAAGCTAAGAAAATTATTAAATGATACGGAGAGCGAGCAGTCACAGATTATTATGTGTATTGGACAAGATTTATATTACATCACTTCATGAATTAAAATCTTTTTTGTTGTTATAAGCATTAAATAAAAAAGGTCGTAGTTTAACCTTCAAAATAACATGAAAAATAAAATATTTACGTTCTTCGCCCTGAGCTCCTAAATATGTTTATCCAAAACCGTCGGACTTTTCACAACAACCTGCTTATCTCTATAATTGTGAAAGCGAAGTCAACACGTAAACAATAACAGAAGGAGGGACTCTTTTCGGGTTTTTAATAAACAGATGTCAATCATAGCCGCTTGCTTAATAAACGTTAAACATTGTTTCTCTTGCCTTCCCTTGAGAGTTGACCTAAAATGTGAGCGGAGACGTTAGGAGTCCCTTTAGAGCTTGACTTTGTTTGAATCGCTTTCTCGGTTAGATAAGACATGTACGCCACTAAATGTTGTAGTATTCATATTGCTATTGGAAAACTTGTTAGTTCTGTTAACATCGGTAGGTTGATATTTTATATGCTATCGGTAATAAGATTCATATGAAACTAACTGCTTGGATTGATATCGGATGGATTTGATTATAATTACTCATTTGACATTACACATACACATCATCATCATCAGTCCATATACGTCCCCACTGCTGGGGCACGAGCCTACCCTAAACTAGGGCGATAAGGCCTTAGTCGAACACGCTGCCCAAGTGCGGGTTGGTCGACACATACACACTAGTGCCATTTCGAATTGTTTCAATGCAGATAGTAATTAGCATAGTACTAGTTTTCTACGAAGAAATTTAGAGACCCGACCTTTCAAGCTCTTTACATAGCTCTTGATCATGAAAGATTTTTAGACAAGTGTCTAAAAGTTTTAAACGCTAAGGCCATTAATTTGAATTAACTTGTACGTGTCGTTTCACGCACCAATTAATACTTTACGCGAGATCAATTCGTAAGGCTTTTCTTTCATTTTAAGATCGCTGACTCGGCGAATTTCTTTCTTTTTTTTTGGAAAATAATACTTTTATCTTAACCTAATCGTGTCCTAAAATAAACAAACGCACAAAAGAAGGATTCATACAATGTAGTGTAGGAATTTAAAAGCGAAGCGCGAACACACATTTCCGGGATATTTACTATGTTGTTTTGTTAAATCCAGTATTAGTTTTGTAGTGTGTAAACATGACAGTTTAAATTTATATTAAGGTTATATACTTGTTTACAAAATAAAACGCCATATCTTACGGTTTACGCCACATCTGCGTCACTGAACTGTCGTGCTCCGCCGATAATGGTGTAGCTTAACACGACACTTATTGCCAAAATAAATCATCGTGCCCCCAGAAACCATGTTATTTTACGATTTGTTCGACAACTTAAATCATGTTTTGCGCTGACGGAATTTTGTGTGAAGGTAAGTATTATTAATCGTTTGTGGAAATTTCATTTCGTTCATCATGAGAATAATTCACGTGATTCTGTTATATTTTTCAAGGGCTGTATATCTTTTATCTATTTTTATTCAACAGCGAAGTTACTCAAAATATAGCAGATTTTAATTTTTTTTTTTATTGTAGTACTTATTTTAAAGTACGATATGTAAGTAGGTATGTGATAAAAAAATATATAATACCTTTCTATTTAAAAAAATCATCGCACATTAAAACGTAAGAACTTGCCAAACGAGTTTAATTTTATTTAAAAAGCTCCGTCGTCCTCTAATTACCACCACCTATCAAAACCTGAAATTCTTTGAACAGCTTTAGCAAAAAATATTTCAACCACAACCGCTCGCCAAATGAGTCGGCGTCGATTCGGACACTCCAACGGTATATAGTATAGCCGGTCCTATAATGACGGGGGAGTGATCCCGAAACTTGGTCGCCTCTACAAAACGCCCTGATTATGTCGATAATCAAAGGGCCTATTCCGAAACTCCCCGAAGATTTGCTAATGAAGGCTCTAACAAGGAAAGTTTTTTTCCGTGGAATATCGCCGTAAGTTGACGAGATTGTGTAATGCTAACGTTATTGCTGTGCCAATTTTAGACGGAATTGGAGTTGTTACGACAACCCTTGAGTTAAATGTTTATGCCATTTACATAGCGGAGTAATGAGTCTGTTGTCTAATACTCAGCCTAACGAGTTTCGTATCTTCGGTTGTGAGATTTATTTTGGTTATTTCTCCGTAAGCTATTTTCTTTAATTTTGTTTTCGTTGAAATCGTTTCATGTGATATGATACTAAACTTTATACAGTATTTTTTTTTCACACGTAAGTACAAACAAATATAATTTGTTGTACTTCTTCATAAGACATAAATTATTATGGCATATCGATTACAGATTCCAATTTTTAATTCAATTTCTTAAATCCTATTTGAAAATAGTAACTGGTGCAGCGCAGAACATTTTTCCTTTTCCCAGTTTGAAATATCATTTAATATTCCACATACGGCCTGTTTGGTTTTGAAACATGCCGTTGCATGCCGTGGCAACCTTTAAGATTAGCACTTAGCTCTAAGTTTATGTTGTTTTTATTCACTTTTATTAATCTGTACCAGTGTTTTTCTTGTTGGCTGTCTTAATAATAAATAAATAAATAACACTGGTTTTTTTATGTTTCTGCAAATTGGACGTAACATTTCACGAAAATATAAAAGCAAAAGGTTGTTTAAAGCGATCGTCGGTCACAACACTTATAGTGGAAGATTCTATTAAACGTACAAAAGATAAATTATTTCACGACATGGGAAACCTACCGCAATAAATCTAACCTTATGTAATTGAAACCTTCGATTGCAATAAAATCTCCATACTCCGGGCCAAAATAGGAACCCGTATATGCGAGTATGCAGACACGTATGCTAATGCAAACTTACCGTCACTTCCCAATAAAGTCGGGGCAAATAAGCCCTCTCGAATAAACACGGGGCCCTTAGCTAAAATAAATAAAGAGCCCGTGGTGAAACCTTCTAGGGACTTAATTAAATAGTGTACGACGTATTTATAATACATGTATACCCAGCTTAGTCGAGAGGTGACATAAGCAAAACAATAGAATACGAACAATGGTTGCGTAAACATATTTTCGTGTAACTTGCAAATACGACTGAGTATTTTGGTGTACATTTGCTTTGTTGACGTTTGGTTGAAAATACTTTACTCTATTTTCAGGTGTTGAGAAAATTTACAGAGATAATATTGCGTAATTATTTAAATGTATTGTGTTAATTGCAAAGTAGAAATGTCTTAATTATCATATTCGGTATCCTTTACACAGCTAGCAGATTCCATATCACGTTCTTCCTACAGGTGGATAAGCATACGATGTGTTACAGGTAAATTTTGTCCTGTTCAAACTGACCATAAAATGTTTACATTTCCACTGCATTAGCACATGGGTTTAGTTTCCGGGATCAAGTTAAATGTTTATTTTGCTGACCCCTCATTTATTAACCAGGATTCAACATAATCCAATCTAAATTCAGATTAAGGATAAATCAGATTTTGCTACAAGCGCGCTAAGTTGCGAAATGTTAACCGACGCTTAATAACAGTCAATCAACCTTTCACCTAATCCAATCAATCGAATCCGACCCGAGATAATGGCACCAGAACGCAAAAGCGATGACATCGCAACTCTATAATTTAGACGGTGGGTTCTGAGAGCAAGTGAGACGCACCGAGAGGAGGGGCTCGTCAAATAAAAAGCCAGTCAAGTGGGAGTCAAAGGAGTGTACCGAGGATTCCGTACAAACTTGAACATAATAATGCAAAGAAAGTAGTAATGGAACAACAACTTAAAGATTGTGAGATTTTTCCTATACTTGTACAAGGACTTTGCTGTATGTTTTGACTTCTCTACAAACTTTAAAGCAGCACTGAAGTGGCTACCTATATCGTTAAGAATACGACCATTTGAGCAAGTGTCGTATAATAGCAAAGGAATGAATAACAAGTGTTAATTTTATGTCGACGTGCTCACGCGATCGCAAAAAAAATCTCTTGACACTGGCAAACAAGCAATTGATTCTGCGAACGTTCCATTTTTCCTGTTTTCGAAACCCTAAAAAAATGAAGATCGGCGAAAGTGCGAACTCTCACGTTTAGGGACTTGATCCCGCCGCGGCCCGGCCAAACGCCCAACATCGACCCGTGTCACTCACTATTGACAGGAGCTCTTCATTTTTGAGTAATATTTTATTTCCATGCAGATGGTGACTACTCGGCTATTGTATTATAATATTTATAATAATGCTTTCCAACTTGTCAAAATTTGCGAAAAAACTACACATTTTAAAAGTAAAACTAATTTTACGGATTAGACTCGCATGTATTGCTATTCTAAACATATTATCTCCAGACTCGACCGTTCGAGCTCTTTACACCGCTCGTGGTCACGAACAAGACTGATCTTATTCTCTAATATGCTTAGAATAACAATACACGCGAGTTTAATCCGTAAAATTAGTTTACTATCCAACCGATTTCGTTTATTGCGGTTAATCTCAGTAGAGATCAGCTAGCAGCACAGGATAGACACTAATGCAGTGCACAAGTGCGTGCACACATACAGGTACACTCTCTATGTATCCTCCTGTGAATACGACATAAAATTTCCATGGCACGGGCGTCCATCCTCCAACTTCCGGTCGTCGGGTAAAGCAATACCGTAATAGTAGAGACGAACATACATTTCATCACGAAGGTCTTATCTATCTCATATCTCATATACATAGTTGAGACGGATAAAGCTGTTTACACGTATTACGTTTGTTAGTAAGTCTAGTAGAAACAGACATTCAAAGTTTATCTCTATTTAGTACAGACCGACTCGTTACAAAATAATCTAGAGGAAAGTCTACCTTATTATAAAAACCTTGATTAGTATAATAACTCCAATCATTTCATATGTTGAAAAAAAACTAATTTTACGGTATAAAACAACATATGTGTAGTGTTCGCGCAAATAACATTTCATGTGTTATTATTTATTCACTTAATTAGGAAAATTAGTTATCAAACCGGGCGACGTTCGTCCGGTAGTTTTTATTGCAACGGTAATCCGAAGCCTATTTTCAGTAAAGACTATTTGTATGTATGTCTCAACTGTGTTTGATTCATCCAGAACATATACTTTCAGTAGGTACGGGCTTCACTTAAACATATGTGAGACAAATAATATTACGCGCGAAACGAACGAGTTGACGTTGATAAAATCATACCCTATTAGAGTCCTGTTATGTTTTCTGCGCATTCGTTTCCCTTTTAGTACCTCCGTTTGTATTCAAGATGATCCAATGCGAAGGTAGCAAATATGAATAAGAGGAATTACTTTGAATTACCCTTAGTGTTTATCTACTTGTACAAGTATACACCGTGAAATTTTAGTGGTTGTTTTCCCGCAGCAAAATGATTCTACCTTAATAGCACAATAGATTTGTGCAGTTCTTTTTTATTAATATCGATAGATGCCGGTTTTACGAAAGGTATAACCGAAACTCGAAAGTACTTTCGAACCACTTTATTACTTAGGTCGTAGAGCTTCTTTAGCTTTAAGCATCGATTTCATGCGGCAAGCAGTACCAGATTACATCATATTTTGAAAAACAACGATCGGTTCTCTCGTTTTCGGGTTGGAAAATTATTATGATGAAAACTGGAAAAAAAAATTTTTTTCAAGGAATAAACTCGGGAAAAAACCACTCAAATTTCACGGTGTATAGTAGAAGTATATTTTACTATACAAAATTTTTGATTATGCTCGGAGTTCATAGAATTGCGTTAACTACAGTTTGTTATGAAATAAACCACTCACAATGAAATTCACAAGTCAATTTAGAAAATATATCTGTAGCTGAATATTCATACAAGCCTCTGGTTATTCTTCCAGTTATGGACCACTTTGCCGACCATCGGACGCGATATTACAGGACGACCAAAATAGGTTTGCGTGGAATTGTAAATTTGTAACGCCAGACAAAATTGGTGTTGAAATGCGAATGTTTTGTTGGCCAGGAATACATGGGAGCGGCGGCAAGCGGCACCATTCAATGCCATTATGCCAATTGTAGCCTGTGCGTTCGACATGGAATCGTATGCGAATTTGAATTTATTGTGTTTGACTGTCCTTTAGTCTGAGTGCACGATAAACTGTTTAGATCTGTTGTTCTATTCAATACATTTGAATACTTTGACGCGTTTGTAACTCTTTGAAGAGGAATTCCTACAGAAAAATCTTAAGTTCATTAATTTACTAGTGACTCGCCCTCACTTTGGTTTCTTTCTCTCTCTCTTTCTTTTAAAAATAAGCATATAATAGTGATGAACAGACGAGATAAGCAACTTTATTATAAGCTATGTAGTGAGAACAACTACCACTCAAAATACTGAAACGCGCATTGGAGAATAAACTTTCTAAATGCCTTATAACTGTATTAGATCTGTAAAACCGTTCTACACGTAGTAAATACTCATGAGCTTATAATCACCTTGCCTCGTGCCCGGCTTCACGTCTAACATACCCGATGGCAGACATCGAGATTTTAGTGAAACAACGAGCTCGTTTCACGAGTCACTGGCTCGGATGCGCAAACTAAGGGGTGTTACCAGTTGCACCGTTATATAAAACTTTACTGCCGTTCCTCCTGGATGAGGTTTTGAATACCTTTTCATATTATTTTACGATGAGATCCCGCCATTGATCGGCCTAAGATGATTCAGCACGATGAAGCGATCCAAGTATAGCATTTGTTAGGGTATGCAATATTCTTGAAGTCAAATTTGGATTTTAGCTCACCATGCAGAACCAAACGGAGCTTAGCAAAATGCTTTAGCAATGAAAAATAAAAGGGCAAAGGTAATATTTACCAAAAACATCTCTTGTATTATGTTTTTTTTTATTAATTTGTAAAGATTTGTATAATTGTTGAAGCCTGTTTAAATATGACATTATTATGCTGTGAAGTCTGTTTCATTTACTTACACAACTTTCTTGATATTTATCTTTTTCGTTACATACGGAGTAATATCATAATTTGAAAATCTGTTTTGGATTAACTTCACTGCTTTATTCAATTGGATGTTTGCAATTGAAACAAGACAAAATGAAATGCTAATCTTTTTAATTTGAATTATGAAAAAGATGAGCATGTCTAATAATATTTTTTTTTTTACTATACTAGGCTAAAAGTAAAAAAATAAGTCTTACAAAATCAAGCACACCAAAAAATTTAAGGAGATTTTCTTTGAACACTATCGTTGCGCTTGCTCCTGGCAAATGAGATTTCCACTTAAAACGATTTCGTAGGAAATGCTTAAAACTTGAGGAGCCGCCAATATTTCCTGAGAAAGTTTATACAAAATTTTTAGTAACGCTCGTCCATAATTAATGAGCAAAGTTTCCAATCGGCTTGATTAGCGGAGTCACAAAGTTTTACTCCGAAAAGGAATGCGATAAACACTTCAAATTGCGATTTTGAGCTTTTCAAATTTTAAATTATTATCTTCTTCCTTATTGAAATTCTGTTCTGTGATTCTTATGTTGTTGTTTCCGTTGATTCATTATTTCACATCTAAATAGTTTTAATAATATAAAATCAGAAAAAAAAAATATTTCATTGGCGTGAACAATTTGAGCAATAAACAACGAAATACAAAGCAAAATCATTACAGTCATAATTAAAAATTATTTCACCTGCAACTTAAGATTTATTTCATCAACTAACCTAATAATAATAAATATTTAGAACATGTCATTACTTTAAGCCACGAACTTACACCTTCCAAGACAAATAGCTATAAATCATCAAGACGTTGAATTAATTAATACGAATCTTGTCGACGCTAAAACACTATCACAGTCACAATGAAACCCTTCAAGCATTAATTTGGTCGCATCGGTGGATTGGTCATGCCGGCGAGTCATGACGTCACGTAGCTGCCTCGTTGATCAACCGTGGATTACGTCCCTCAGGCTGCGGCTTTAGTATCATATTACCAGGAATCCAAGAATATCTAAAGTTCCGCTCTACAAGAAACCGTTTTCTTAAACTACGTCTTTTTTTCTTGTTTTATTTTATCATGAAATCGCAACTATTTTCCAGTTAGAATGACTGAAATGTGCACACATAGTACGAAGTGATAACATATAGGTACTTGTAAAAAAAACCCAATAACTTTCTCAGTATTGCAGGTTACATTTACCAACTTATTATTGTACACTAAGCCCTAATTTTAATGAGTGCAAGCTTTATAATATAATGTATCAGTGTAAAATATACCTATGGATGATACACTTATTTAGTTGAGTTTAGCATCAATCTTATGCGTGACACAAAAAACGGTCTCAAACACTTATTTGCCATGGCAAAACTTGAGATCTCAAACAACTGCCGATCGTTTCCGATCCGAGCAATTTAAAGCTACTATTCCTACTTATCACAAAAAACAAAAGACAATCAAAACCAACTCTCATCACCGCGTGTTGTCATTCGCTTCCCTCCCCACTGCGGCCTCTCCCTTCGCCCGAAACACGTGCAAATAATGACAACAGTTCGCCGGGTTCCTGGGTTCTACATTATCATTAATTTAATAGCCCCAGGCCCAGACAGGATAGTTTCGATGGTCACTCCTGATCGTGACCGGCCTAACTTGTTGGCAAGAGTTTGTGCTTATGTGATGTCATGTCTTTGCGGAATGGTTGTAATCATGGCGTGTAGACAAGGAGTCATGAAGGAAATGAGTGGCGTATTTGAGATTAATGTGTATGAAAAGATTAAAGAAGTATGTGTGTGTGGGTGTAAGACTGCTTCATATGAAATAACATTATTGTAATTCAAAATCAAAACTGTCTAAAATTTATAACTATATTTCAGCAACTTTGTTTAAAATTCAAAGATTTCAAACTACGAGTAACTCAGGCTCAATAAAGTAAAACTTATGTTTTAATCATGTCAGCTTCATTTATCGCTAACGATGTTCTTAAATACAAATTGCAAAGGCACTTTTTGCATTTCAAAACACGAACAAAAATTATTCAATACCATTTCCAATTGAAAGGAATAAGCTAGTTGCTAAATTTTTAATATCATGTTGCAAGCCCAATTGAAATTTCATATCGTTTTCAGGTTAAAATTTTATCATAAAATTCATTATATTTTTAGAATTGTGTCCTAGTTTTATACAAGCGTATTTCCATACTAATATCATAAATGTGAAACTATGCAGCAGTTTTCCTGCTAATTAACAACTTTAATGAAACTCGACATAGAGATACTCTAAAAGTTAATGTATTTTTACTATACCATATTACTCATTTTTAGTTTTAAGCCCTATGAAACGTTCGATGGACTTTATAATAGTACCTCAGCCATGCCATATTCGTGCACTTTCGTGAATCTTAACCTCTATCCCCTATCGCGACGTCAATAGCTATTAGCACACTATACTATAAGTGCATATAAAGACTAGTTGCAGTATGCACTAGTTGCAACAAAGAGGCCGCAGCCGGGCGGCGCAGCACGATCACAATCAAAGTTCATCTGCGCGTTACACCCGTGTAACAAGGCCGATATCCATGCAAATGCCGCCGTAATGCAACGTAGTAGCGTCGATTCCAGCGGTATGTACGTAATTGAATCCAAAGGAAATTGCATTCCGAAAGCAAAGTTCCGATCCGGAGTGGACGAAACCAATGTTTACAATGCGCCGCGACGTCCCGCCGCGAACCGTCTCTGTACGACTCAAGTTTGAATTTATAGACACAGATAATATACGATAACGGAACATAACATTTTAGCGGGAGACGTTAAGTCTTTTTCGGAGGTTAAATTGAAAAATCTAGATGAGACTCCAATGATTTATGACGGTTCGAGTCTGCAAATATTTTAGACGCCGGAGAAACTTCGTTTTGCCGAATAACGGCGGGCGGTGGATTGAAAGTAAATATTTGTTATTGTTTCTGTAAGCTGGGGTACGGTTCCCTTGTTTTGTGGTTTGTGTAAACGTAGGTGTACATTTCTAGTCTGATGGGGTCGTCCGTCGGGGCTTAGTGTCTCTTGGCAATTTAACAGCTTGTGCAGCGCGGTGCTCCGCCGGATTAAAACCGAGTATGAAATGCTGGGAGCGAGCTGCGGTAACTGATGGAATGGAACACGGGTCTCCGTGTTAGTCCGGGTGAATATTGGACACTTTCTGGGAAAATCAGGAGGTGCAAGTAGGCAGATAATATTAGTAATATGTAGCAAGTCTATTTTCGTCTATAATAATTTTACGTATCAAACAAACACAACACATCAAATATATCAAACGAAGCTTTTCAATTACGGGCTCATTATAGTTCATTATCAAGATGAATATTATCATATCGCTTTATCTTTGAAAGTAAAAATTAGAAAGTTAATTATAGTAATATATTTATAAAGCTGTACCTTTCAGAGTTACTGTATAATTCACAATAAATGTAGGATGTTCGATTTTATGGTTCAACACGCCGCCCCGCTGTCGGTATTTCCTTCGGATTAATATGTGGAAAAAGGGTTCAGCCCTAAAGGACAAGGATAGGAAAGAAAGAAAATACAAATATCAAACACGTTTTGTTTTCTTGATGTGGAGAGTGGGCGATACGCGGCTCTTGGAAATGAATATTTACATGAAACCTTTACATGTTAATAATAGATACCGAATTTAATATACAATAATAAATTATCAAATTCTGATTACGACTTAAAAGCTTTCGTTTTTTTATATTCCATGAAGTATGTCGAGGTCAATCCTTACTTAATATTATAAAGGTGAAAGTTTGTATGTTAGGATGTATGTATGGATGTTTGTTACTCTTTCACGCTCAAACTTCTGAACCGATTTTCATGAAATTAGGTATGATGGTAGTTGGGCGTCTGGAATAACATATAAGCTACTTTTTAAAATTAGTATGGGAGAATTTTTACGTGTTTGTCAATTTTTATAAAACTTGGTTTGGAGGTAGCTGACACTCCGGAAAGACACCAGCGTAATTTTTTTTCTTCAACCTCATTGCAAACAAATTTTACAAGGCATGTAGGCTATTTTAATACATCATTACTAATACAACCTATTAATACGCGGACAAAGTCGCGGGCGGCCATAGTGATAAAATTAAATCCATCGTAGTTTAAAAAGTTGTTCATAAAAACCTGTTTTACAGAAACCCACCTATTATGCAATTAACTACGGAACATACTTTTTTTATTACAAAGGCAATATATTTAAAGATTGAAAATATTTACTCTCATAAAGACTTAGCAAGTTTACATGTTAGGACTTTTAAACGACCGTTGCTTACGTAAACGTTTAGATGATTAACTATTGTTATAAGTATAATACCAATATGTTTCCCTATGTTGGTGTTTTTCATATATATGAAAGTAAAGGATTATAAACACCGAATATATTAAGTAAAACTAAGTACATAAAAAACTCCTGATGGTAGTTATAACTTCGCTCTAACAACTTCAGAAATAACTTACCTACCCACTGTCAAACGTTACCTAGTTCTAACTGACTGTACGACTGAAAAAGTTCCAGTATGTAAATCCCGCAAAGTTTTTGCTCTCCACATCAGCTGGCGTTCGCCACAGACATTCATTTGCAACTTGGTAAAAGGCATCACTGCATATACTTACTTTATTTGTATTCACGCTCTATAAATGTATAGGAAATTGTTTCGTAAGTGATTCCTCGATTATTCCGCTCAGAGAAATAAAAATAGTTTAACGCTTGTGTACGCACCATTACCACATTGATTGGCCGATACATAATAATATAATGGGGCGAATATTATACGGATATTGGAAGCAAGTAATGGAAAAACATTTTTACAATGTATTGTTGTTTACTTAACTCGTCAGAACTAGGTGATATCATATGAAATTAGATTTAACAAAGACATGACAATGTAACAAATGATAATCTTTTACAATGAGACTAAGTGAACATTTCCATAGTTTATATATCCTTGTCTTACACTTTAGCGTAAGTGAGTAAATATACCCTATTTTTTTCTTTTCGAGAAAAAATATTCCATAATAAAGTCCAAATTTTAAAAAACTTAAACAATAAATGGTCACAAAAATATTGAAGTAAAGATAAACGTAATAGACATAAACACAACTTTTAGTGCCTCAAAGCTGTCTTATTAAGGCTTTAAAAGACCGATTGCGCTTGATCTCCTATTGTTTGCGACTTTATTTCACCACGCCACTAGATGGCGCAAGGTTTACATTTCTTTTAAACGCAAGCATTACGTATGAAGCAGTACAACGTAGTTCAACGTTACGCCGCTAGATGGCGTTGCGTGTATTTTGCATCTCGCAAGCGTTTTGTTTTCGGAATAGCATAAGGCTGGAACTAACTTATGAATCAAAAAAAGAAAATTAAATCAAGCTACATTGTCATTTAATTTTGATAATAGTAGCTCCCTCCCTCAGTACAACAGTTCAAACTTTCTTTAGTACAATCAATCTAGTACACCTATGGCTTTTGCTAAAGCTATAGAAAATCAGCGCTTTGCCTCTGGTAAACCTATCGCTGAGCTATTGTCATTTTATATCACAGTTACACATATGAATGTCGTTTGTACGTTTTCGTTAGACGAAGTTTTAATTTTGTTTGTAATTAATGTATCTTTTTAACCGACTTCAAAAAAGGAGGAGGTTCTCAATTCGTCTGTATGTATAATATATTTTTTTTTTTTATATATGTTCACTGATATTTTCGTCAATTATAGACGGATTTCAATTTTTTTTTTTAGTTGGATAGTGTTTACTTCTGAGGTGGTCCCATTTTCACCAGTCCCGGATCTGATGATGGAATCCAGGAGAAATCGAGGGCAATCCTCAAATTTTATAGGGACATGTACCGCGTTTTGCATATTATCTGAAGTTATATTGGCATTTGCTTCTGGAAATCATAATTTTATGATGGTGAGATCTTATGTCAGGGATACCAGTCACAACCATCTGTCCGGTGGTTGGTGAACGGTATACGGGTAAGCGACCCCGGCTCCTCGAGCTACTATCGACTCAGTCCAAATCATCCGAGGCGATAGTATCCTTCCTCCCCTTTTCCTTCCCCGTCATATATCCTTGCTACTAGTGGGAACGCAATGACCTTGTTGAACCAATGCACAAGGCAGAATAGCGGTGACGTGGTTCACAACCCGTCACGTCACGTTTCCTACAGAGGTGAAAAGTGGATATCTGGAAGTGATCTCTGCCTACCCCTCTGGGAAAAGGCGTGATTTCATGTATGTATGTATGATGCTGAGCTGATGATGGAAGGTCAACTCCTTAATAGTTGGGAGTAAAGGGATAATTCTTTCAATACTGTATACATATTAAGACTACTAGTTATAATATCAGTAGAATTATAGGTGAGCTGAACTAATAAATGTAACACTAAAAAGGATGAAAAAAAATTGTAAACAAAAAAAAACCGCCTTCAAAAACCCGACTCACTAAAAATTACAAAATAATATAATACGAACATTAATCTGGGTATGAATTTGATATAATATATTGTTGAAGGCGGTGCCAATTAAATTTTGAGGAAAACTGCATGAAATATAAACGGCACCGCCTTCAAAAACTCGACTCACTAAAAATTACAAAATAATATAATACGAACATTAATCTGGGTATGAATTTGATATAATATATTGTTGAAGGCGGTGCCAATTAAATTTTGAGGAAAACTGCATGAAATATAAACGGCACCGCCTGCAGCAATATATCAAATTCATACCCAGATTAATGTTCGTATTATATTATTTTGTAATTTTTTAGTGAGTCGGGTTTTTGAAGGCGGTTTTTTTTTGTTTACAATTTTTTCATCCTTTTAGTGTTACATTTTTTTACACCCTATTAGTTCAGCTCACCTATAATTCTACTGATATTATAACTAGTAGTCTTAATATGTATACAGTATTGAAAGAATTATCCTTTTACTCCAGGCAATAAAGGAGTTGACCTTCCATCATCAGCTCAACATTATAACATTATGATTGCAGAAGCAATGCCAATATAACTTCAGAAAATATCGCTACCTTAAATCTCAAATGGCGTAACCACCAAAACACTACTTTTCAGGAGAGCAGAAAAACAAAAAAAAATGTTTTTTTAATTCATAACTTTATCAATTTTAATACAATGAAAATGTTTTATACATCAAATTTCTTAGAATTTTGAGATAAAGGCTTCAGTAGGAACTCTTTGTACTTAAATCTTATATTTAAGAAACTAGAAGTCGGTTACGACTTGTGAAAATATTACAAAAAGGCGTTTACGCCCCATAAAAATCACGATTTTTAAGAGGTAAAGGTCGTATCTCCAATAAAAAAATGTTTCTTGTGCTCTAAACTCATTTAATAATAAAATAAAACGTTAAATATTCACTCTGTATTACGCTTTTACAAAGTTACGCCGTTTGACACTTTTTCATAGTGACTCAACGCGTAATTTTTAGAATTGGAAGAAAAATTTTGGAAAATGGGAAACTTCACTAAGATTTTTACGTATCTAAATCGATTAATTTTGTCATTTGAAACCCCTGCTGATGTGTATTCACCATACATTTATCTATGTATTCAGCCATTTGCGTACTTGTGCGCATAGATTACGTTCCTCGGTGTATTTATTATTTTTGTGACCGTTACGTTGACTTTGGCGCGTTATTGGTCTTTGATTCTGATTTGTGTTTGGACATTGATTTAAAATGCCGAAACAAGGAAAAGCAATAAATAGCCAATGTCTCCGCAATCTTAATCCCCCCGCGCATCAATACTAACAATAATAATGACAATCATGTGTTCAGCGATGCTTGGGTGTAAACGCCTTTCTTTTTGTATTGCAATTTCGAAAAATAGCGTGTCTTACGAGTTACGCCAGAAAATTATGTCACTTACACCTCTTTTTTTGACATTTTTTTCACCTCACAATAATTTCTAGGGGCGTAACCACCAAGTAAATTAGACAAAGACTTTTTACGATCTGTTTACCTAATGAAAAGTGTTCAAATCTATAAAAAACATTGGGTCGTAATAACCTTTTTTTTGCGAATTTGAGGATTTTAAATATACAGATCGATAGAGAGAAAAAAACTGAATAAAACTGCATTAAAAAGTCATTTTGACCAAATTGGCGGTTACGCCATTTGAGATTTAAGGTAGCGATATGTGAAACGTGGTACATGTGCCTATAAAATTTAAGGGTTGCCCTAGGTTTCTCCTGGATCCCATAATCAGATCCTAGACTGGACCCCATTAGTTCAGCTCACCTATAATTCTAGTGGTATTATAACTAGTAGTATTAATATGTACACAGATTTGAAAGAATTATCCCTTTACTCCCAACTATTAAGGAGTTGACCTTCCATCATCAGCTCAGCATCATAACATTATGATTTCCAGAAGCAAATGCCAATATAACTTCAGAAAATATGTAAAACGCGGTACATGTGCCTATAAAATTTGAGGGTTGCCCTCGATTTCTCCTGGATCCCATCATCAGATCCTAGACTGGTCAACCTAATAGTTTAGCTCACCTGTAATGCTACTGATATTATAACTAGTAGTCTTAATATGTATACAGTATTGAAATAATTATTCTTTTACTCATAACTATTAAGGAGTTGACCTTCCATCATCAGCTCAGCATCATAAGATTATGATAGCCAGAAGCAAATGCCAATATGACTTCAGATAATATGCAAAACGCGGTACATGTCCCTATAAAATTTTAAGGTTGCCCTCGATTTCTCCTGGATCCCATCATCAGATCCGAGACTGGTGAAAATGGGACCACCTCGGAAGTGAACCCTATCCAACCAAAAAAAAATTTTTGAAATCCGTCTATAATTGACGAAAATATCGGTGAACATACATAAAAAAAAAAAAAATATTACATACATACAGACTATTCATTTTAAATTGTATTTCAGTTATTGTATGTGTGTCTCGTGGTACAAATAAACGTATTATCTATCTATCTTTTCCTACTAAGTGACATTTGCGTTCTTACACAACTTGTAGTAACCAGACAAGTTAGTGGCACCTTATCAAGCGACGAGTCAGCCAGTCCAGTATTCTGTACATTCAATCAAATCCCGCTTACTCCGGCCCAGCCGCAAATCGCACCCAACCGTCGACTCTGCGGGACTTAAATTAACGCGTATCTCTACATCAGATTAGTTAAAGCTCTACATTTTTTTAACCCTCAACATTGACTCACTAAACCTTTGGTAGGCTTTGAAAACTTTTCTAAAAGTCCAATCTAGGCTAGCTTCTAACGATCTTGGCGAAAGCCGATTACAAATTCTTTGTTCATTTTATTTTAACAAATCATGTATCCAAAAATCAAAAGAGTCTTCACGAGAAAAATTCGTTAGGTGTGGTTGATAAATATTCATAACAAAATAACGTTTGAGGAATTACAGGGAAAATGTTGGACGTCGTACTACTTTCCAAAAAGCTTTAAGACTTAACAAAAAAAAATCATAAGTTCATTATTTCGGAAATTATGAATTGAGTTTAGAACTAGTTCAGAACTTTTTACGTCGTGCTTTTCATAATAATGAGTAATGGAAACATGGTACTTGAACATTGTTTGTTGGCAAAGTTCATCGATAAACTAATTTCCATTGATTACTTACTTTCCCAACTAATAGTCGTTTTGAACAAAACTATTAAACGGTCTTTCTTGTTGACTAAAGGCTTATTACCTTTTGTGTAAGGTGGGAGTAGACATGTGATTTGTAGAAAAATAAAAACATATGGACAGAAGTAATTTGGACGAACATCCATCGACCCATTAAAATGGACGCAACAATTATCGAAAACACCAATCGAGTAACCCAGATACGGGCTACATAACGGGAAAGTGGGGGGGGGGGACTTAATGATCCAGTGTATGGTATGCTAATTGAATAAAATGTTGGTATATCCGTTATTTATTCATTAGATACACAATCAAATTTTGAAGCATCTACTAAATCAATTGCATATGAAATGTGACATGACATGACATGGTTTACATCACGTATTTTTTATATCGGCTCTGGGGCCGGAAGTCTAGGTTGACTTTACAGGACACCTATTTAATTCTGGATAGGTATCCTGCTTAGTCAACCTAGACTTTATGGAAGACAGAAGATTAAAATATGATACTTGAATCTTCAGAATATGGTACGATTAAAGTTGAACTACTGAAAATATTTTTGTTTTGTTGTTTTTTAATGCCATTAAAGCTCAATATAATTTTTAAATTTGAAAAAGATCGCATTCTAGATCCCGCCTGAATGGGAACCTGAACCACCACGGAAGGTCCGGTGGTTCAAGTCCCCGTTCAGGCGGGGTCATGAATGCGATCTTTTTCAAACTTTAAATTTAAATATATGTATAAGCAATTCTTAGGTACCATCTCAAATTTTAATAAAACAAATTAGATTTAAATTATATGACAGATATTAATTTCTGTTTCTGATAATTACTAGTATTATTAAATACTAGCGACCCGCCCTCGCTTCGCTTCGGGTAAATCTCTATCTCTATATAATATATTTCAACACCGTAAGGGATTTTACATACAGAAGTTATTTCCCAATAACTCCCGTTCCCATGGGAATTTTGTAATATCGCGTTGGAAGTAAGCTTTACGTTCATTAGGGTACCTGCATGCCAAATCTCAATCGCCTATCTATATCGCGGTTTAGATTTTTTCATACAAAAGTTTTTTCCTTATTTCTCCCGTTCCCGTGGGAATTTTACAATATCCTGTTGAAACTAAGCTTTTAATTTATTAAGGTACCTGCATGTCAAATTTCAAGCGTCTAACTTATGCGGTTAGTATTTTTCATACAAAAGGATTTTCCCGTTATTTCCCGTTCCCGTGGGAATTTCGGGAAATCCTGTCCTAACGGATGCCTACGTCATAACATCTACCTGCATGCTAAATTTCATCTCGATCCGTCCAGTGGCTGTGTCGACTTCGTCCGCGTAGAGATGTTTAACGGCTAAAACATTACTTCTTTATAGCGCAGTCGGTTAAAAAGTAGCCTATAACCTTTTCTAGGCTCTGGACTATGTCTGTACCAAATTTCGTTTAAATCGGTTCAGTACTTTATGCGTGAAAGCGTAACAGACAGACAGACAGACAGACAGACAGAGTTACTTTCGCATTTATAATATTAGTAATTAGTAATTAGTAATTATTTATTATATTACCCTTTCATTTATTTTAATACCATTTCTAACATATATGTTAGGATATAATACAAAACGATTTGACTTATTACCTCGAACCGACAAAATGCACCGGATTCATTACGGCGCTAATTGAAAACTTTGACTCTCAAATTAGCTCTTTCCAGCCAGAATGGTTCGCAATAGCTCTAACCGTTCCAATCGCCAATGTATCCCGGTGGAATTCACGAAACACTAGGTGCCAGGCTACTCACATTAATTGCACCATCTATTCGGGTTCACTAGCGCTGCACCGGGCATTACCGCGACGGCCATACTAGTGACGTAATCACGACTAGTGGGAACAGCACAACTAGTTGTGTTCAAAGGGGAGCATATGACTATTTGTTCAAGGCATTTTTGTCAAAAGGAGGTCACAAATGAGAGCATCGATGGACGAGTGGTTGAGCCCGTCGGTATCCATGCGTGAGGTAGCGAATGAAAACTGCAAACCATGCCACGTACCAATATGTTTTCAAATTTAAAATTCATGTACGAGTATTCGACACTCCAACGGGGAAGTAAAAATCGTGAGGAAACCTGCACACTAGCAAAGATTGATTCAATGATGTTTAATTTACTAAGACATTGCTAAAATGCTCATTTACCTAAAACAAGGTAATAACTTTTACCAACAATAACATCGCAAAATCCTTATGCCAAAACATCAGCGCACAATAAAAAGAACAGGATTATGCTTTACTTACCTACAAATCCAAAATACATCACCCGTATATTCGGAGTCTGTTTTTGAGGCGAATGTTTTTGCGGATTTCCTCCGCCGGCTGCGTTTTTCTCCTTCTTTCGCCCAACCTCATTTAAAGTAACAAAGCCAATAGAGCAAAGTATCTGCGTTTTAATGGCGCAGGCATCCAACGATGAAAGGGCCGTCGGAAAAATATCCAAAACCCGAATTCCAGCAATCATACTTAACTCTGAAATTCTCGAGATTAAGTTTAAACGAATCCGTTTTGAGGACGCCAAATCCTTATGTCGGCGTTTAAATTATTTTGCAAATAACGCTGCGTAGTAGTTAAGCCGGCGTTCGGTTCGGGTCTTATTGCGCCGGAAGCCGGGTATTTCGGTTAAAACGTTCAGTTTTGAGCTGAAACTTCATTAGGTGTATGCCCGTCGTGCGGTATCAGCTAGCAAAAGCTCGCTCGGAAGCTCAATCTCGACATCATCGTGTAAGAATGAACAGTGAACGTCGGATTCATCAAAAGTTTCATTGCACTGACGTAGGTCATTGGGTCATCTACCCACGTAAGATATAATTATTATTAAAAGATGCTGTCGAAATATTATTATAGGTAGCCTTCACCAAAATTAAAGACGCCAATGGGAGAAACAACTTCTGCTTAAATCAAATAGAAGCTTATTTACGTTACCTAAATAAATCACATCTAGCTAGGGCAAGCGAAGTACATTTATTTTGAAGATTATTTGGTCTCGGGCTCTTATTTGCGAAAAGCAAGAGCTAGTTAAAAATATTTTAGCTGGCAACAAGCTGGATTGTTAGAAATGTTTTCAACTTTTGTATTCTATTTACTGGGTCACGCTGAATTTGCGTTTTACGTGTGAGTATTTGGCACCGTAGCCACCGGTGTTATCAACATGTCAATAGGACTGTGGACAGAATTTTACTTCATTTGTTGTTTGAATTTTGCTTGCCGTATTCGCTTATATGATAAAATAATTAAAAAATATCTGGAACATTTCCACACACGGTCATCTGACCCTGAACTGATGATCTGACTTTTGCTATACCATGCATATTCCCTACTTAGGTAATTCGCGATACGATTCTGCACAAACATATTTATAAAAGAACTATTTAGAAAAACTCTGTCAATAATTAAAGTGTTATTTAGATCCAAAATAACATTCAGAGCGGTAGGCAGAGATCACAATAATATTTAAAACCTGCTTAGTTCATATCATGTTTAGTCTTACTAGTATTAAGTATCGGTATTTATCTATATTATTTGGCAGAATGACACGGAAACCTTTTTCATAAACGAAACTATTTTTTCAGATAAAGCCCGCGTAACTCAAGTAACATTATCCAAAACTAAATTGGAATCTGGAACCTGAGAACCAAGATAACTTTCAAAATTGTTCGTATTCTCATTAGAATCGGCTCCAAAAAGAATCTTTTCTAATCCTTCTACCCCTTGAGCTGTATGAAGCTATATAAAAACCCCATTGCAGTTAACATTTGATCGTTTTATTAATAATCGCGGTAAATGACTGTGGCTCGCCGTTACGCAGATCAAGCACGCTGGTATTAATCACCGCAGTATTAGTTTCATCCGCAACAATCAGATCCTAATCAATACGGCTTCGCTTGACGTATATAGATTTAAACATAAGATTAAGTGGACGTGGATTAAGCGGTACATCGATATACAGTGACGTCATCCATGTGTGTAGATTTTGATTTTGCTACACACGGGTGTTTTTTTTTAATTTATTTTATAAAGGTAGTACCTAATACTAACACTTATCATCTTAGTCCAAAATTGTTACGTAATTATAAAGAGTGAGCTTGACGTGAACATGACCTACTCTTTTGTATAATTATACGAATATGATTCAATAAAATAGGTATATTATCACTAAGCTAATATTATGTTGTTAACTTCAACTTAGAATTGTAGCGAATGTTTTGTCATTGTGTACTACTTTCTGTATGTTGAAATTATAATTTACGAGTAAAATGTAGTAATTTTGCGAAATGACTAATAAATGGAACGGTAAGTAAACTATACTGTGTTTACCGTTTCATATTATATCATCGAATGTTGTAAACAATATCAAGCGCAACATTGTATTAAAATTATATTAAATAATTTAATTCTCGTAACTAAAAACTTGATACCAATCCTGTGTCAATTCTAAATTCATATAATAGTGTTGCAAATGTTTTCGTTGCACATAATGTTTTTTTTTGTCTATGATCCCCGTTTACACGCAAGGGTCAAGGTTCATTGACACGGATGTACGCTACACATACGAACAAATGCTCAATATTGGCTATATTTCTGAATTAATATCTAATTTGCCATTAGTTCGGTAGAAAACGCGCGTACCATTGAATACGGCCCGCACAGGGAATATAAAAGAGCTGTTTTATCACTAATATCCCATTTTATAGGTGAGTCAGGTAGCCCTTAGGTGTACTTACCACTTTTCGATGTAATATTAGTGGCTCTCTCTCTTATTGATTTTACATAGACGTTTGTTATCTTTCTCCAATAAGGATTTAAGTGGTAGCTTCGTTGTAATTTCACAGAGTAATTGGTTTTCTAATTATACTTGTGGGAGAAATGGATTGAAAGGAGACGGGCGAACGTCCATACAAAATTGGGCCTGACTGTACAGCAACAATTACTACACTATTTAATTCTGATATTACTGCCATTTAAAATAAATAAACTTTTTTACAACTGCTACACGGGAGAAAAAAGATATAGGGTGTTATAATTTGCTTCGTAATGAGTTATTCTAACAAACTCTCAGTGATCTCACGTTGTATAAAGACTACTACTGACTAGATTTTATCAGATTGTATTTTAGCACATTAACACATTGCGGTTTCTAAGATTATTGTAAAAGACTAGCTGTTTCCCGCGGTTTCACCCGCGTCCCGGGGCAACTTCTTCCCGTATCTGGATAAAATATAGCCTATGTTACTCAGGGTAAATCTAATGGTGAAAGAAGTTTTGAAATCGGCGCAGTAGTTTTTGAGTTTATACATTACAAACATACAAATAGACAAACAGAAATACAAGTATTTCCTCTTTATAATATTAGTGTAAGTAGATGGGTATAAGTATGAATGAAGAACACATTTCTCTCATAATAGGTAATTATTTATTGATCATCTATTTCATCAGAAACAAATATCGTCCTAAAACTGTGCAGGTGGTATTAAATACTCTTGATGTTTCGCCCAGCCTAGGTACCATATTATGGACATTATGTGACAACAGCAGCCCACATTTCTTTTTCCTACCAAGCAAGAACAATAATTATGCTTTCCTCTTCTATTTTGATGTAATCCGCCGCCAGCTAGCTATGCCGCAATTGATACAATGAAGTCGTTGATCAGTCATTGTATTCTCGTAATAACCATCAGAATCTATCGTCGCAAAATAATACTAATTGAATAATAAAAGCACACGAAAACACAACAAAACGAAATATCCGCTATCGTAAGTTCAAGCCAATGATTTTTAGTTTGACGTTTGACTTTGATGTAACATGAGGTCTACTTTGTTGCCAGTACAAGAAAAAAATAAACCTGTTGATCAATTTATTTTTACAATGTTTTTATAAACGTTGTTATATAATTAATTATTTAAAACGTATTTTTAAAACATAATCTAAAGACAAACACACTTTATTCACTTTCATTGCTTTTATTTTCTATTTTATATCATTTCTTTATTTATATCATTACTTTATTTCATTTGGCAACATTGTCAAAAAATGACAGTAAAGCTAGGAAGTAACGAAAGTCAAAAATATTATGATTAAATATTTTATTTAATATCCCATGGTAAAATGGCTTAATATTTCGTGATTAAAAATTAAAAATTAAGAAAAAAATATTGATAAATAATTTATTTGTGTACACGATAGGCCCAGATTCGCCCGTCTCCTTTGTGGTACTAACTCTTCTTTAGTAAACTAAATTATTCCTGGCATTGTTTATTTAGTAGAACAGACCAGTTAGTGATAAAACGAGTCAATATGTATTATGTATACATTTCGGATCAAATTATTACATTTACCAAGGACTACGAATAATATGTCAAATTTATGTGCCGGGCCTGTAAAAACTGTCTTTTTAAGGTTCCGTAGCCAAATGGCAAAAAAGACGGAATCCTTATAGATTCGTCATATCTGTCTGTCCGTCTGTCCGTCCGTATATCACGCCATTTTTTCAATTGTACACGGAGAATGTACAAAACACAACGTACCTACCTCGTTTTCCGATGGCACCGTTACGTATATTAATGTAGTACATCGTCGAACACTCCCAACTCGGCATACGTTGAAGTACATTCACAGTAGCGCTACCATAAGCTTAAAAGTTACGGACTCGATATCGCCTACATAAATATAACTATGAAAAACTTGCACAGCGCCCCTAGTGGTCACGCTAAGAACTAAAATCGTCGTATGAAAAAAACAACTCGATAGGTTTTTAACGTACGTAAGTTTTCGATAGCCAACTCATGGTACCGCTAGGTCCAAGTGGTTCCGCGTACGCCGCAGACAGCATGTGACTACGACGCGTTGTAAAAATTTTAATTACACACGAGCCGGCATCGCTTTCATTAAAAGAGGAATCTCAGAAACATAACGTGCGTGTTTTAATGCGAAGGGAATTTTTTTAACGAAATACTACGGCTCTTTAAAACTCCACCATAAATATGTATGAGCGGGAATGGGGTTAAACTTAAACGGAAACTCGTTTTGGTATTTTAATTTACTTGTTAATCCTTTTTGTGTGAAAATAGAAAAGTGCAGCTGCAAGTTGAGACGGTTATATTCAAAGAGGCATCGTGTTATGTTAATGAAGCTCTCTTTTAGTGCATTTATGGAACTGTACGTAACTTTTGGCATTCTGAACCATCACAAGTTTTATGATATACACAGACACCAGTCTCTCACAAATGACATTTTATATATTTTCTAGATGAAATTCTACTCGGCCGATCTCAATTAAGATCAGCCAAAAACGAAGGACATATTGTAGTGCACAAGTATGCGCGCAAACAAAAGTGCACTCTCTGTTCCCTTACCCTGATAGTTCGGTGAGACGGTAATCCAATATGACCGATGAGAGATTGGGCGCAGGAACACCAGCTTAACGTGCTTTCCGAGGCACGGACGTGCAACCACCGACTTCCTAACTCCGAGCTGAGTAATTGCTTTACAGAAATACTCACACAAAAAGACATCCGGAGTCGAACCGGGAACCTTTGAGTCCTTACGCAGCGCTTGCTGCTAAATAGACCAACGAGTCAATATCCATGGTTGGTATACAACCTTAATGAATAATTTAATAGTATTTACATCCTTCGAGTTTTTGCACTTTATCTCAGTTGCACCTTAAATAATTAATTAAACTTAGAATCAGTTACACAGCTTGTAGTTGACGAGCTCGCGTTAAGTAACTAAACCTTAATAGGATTACTTGATAAATGAGGTCGCTGGTAGCGAGATCAGGTTCAAAAACAATTTCATACTCCCGTCTTCGAACCCGATAAAATTAAACGTGAAGAAAATTTTATGTTTGTTTCCGCTCGAAACTATTATATGTCAATAAGGGATACTTTTTTTCGTCTGTCAGACATTGAAAATTATTGAAGACATATTTATTATGATAATAATATCTACAGAACTATACTTATACTAGCAGTGCCCGCGACTTCGTTCGCGTGAACCACAGGATGTTGAATTTTTTATAACTTAAAAGTAGTCGTATAAATAATATAAATAAAAGTAATAAAAGTCCCGTCAAAATCTTTTCTGCCATTTAAAACAAAATCATTTTGGTTTATATCATCATCAGTCGTTTACCGTGTAATAAATAAGTATATTACACAACATCACATTTCGCACTTGTTTTAATCAGAACTGTGGTATTGACTTAAATATTTAAATAGCATAAACAGACACGGGACAAACATCGATAATCACCACAGAAATATTTGTGCTGAGTGGGAATAGAACCCACGACTCACGACGGACTCGCACAGCGCGATTTCTTTTTAGAATTCTCTGTGTTTTAGGACGTTGCATTATTCTAAATTTTGAGATTCTGAGTTCTTCGCAGATTGTGGTTCCCTTTGCGAGTGTCAAGTTTGGCAGCATAAATGGCTGTTTCTTTTGATTGTGTTGGCTCAGATGAAGGGACAGTAGACCTGAGTATTTTATGTTACTTTCAGTTTGATATTTCCTCCTTGATGTTCGGTTATTCTTTTCGACGAAGGAAATCCTAATATCTAAGTTTATAGTGAACAGCTTCCTCACATTGAATAGATCATCTCCAAGTAATCCTAATTGTTCATCTATCAAAGTGAAATATAGGACGACCTATTCCAAAGCCAGGTAGCAGTCTTAATGGTTGGAGAGGGAAAAAGCGTCGATGGCCGAGTGCTGGTTTAGGTCGTTGCTTGCTATGCAAGAGGTTGCCTGTTCAAACACAGTCACGTACTACTGTGTTTTTCAAGTTTTAAATTCATACCTATGTATGATTATTCGACGCTTTAACGGTGAAGAAAAATATCGTGAGGAAACACACACTGCACACCTACGAAGACATTTTAAGGTTGTGTAGTCAACCAACCCGCCTTTGGCCAGCATGGTTGACTTAGGCCCTATCGCCCCAGTTTAGGATAGGCCCGTGCCCCAGCAGTGGTGACATATATGGGCTAATAATGATGATAGTTGGATATACTGTGTGCTTGAATCATGTTCTTTCTTAATCCCCGGCAAACCCCTCATTTACTCCTTTCGAATTTAAAGCTTTACCAAATAAATATGCTGATGCTATACTTTTATATAGAATTTTCATATTATTTTTTGAAATCGATATTGAATTGGTTTAATTTGATTGAATATTTAATAGGTTGGTGCATACAATGTATTAATCTTATTGTGATAATCTCTTCCTTTTTTCTGATACCAAACCCTTGAGGGTTATATCAATGTATTTTTTGACAACCAACCTTCTTAAATTCGGTAATTATGGAAATTTAAATGCTTTCGTAAATATTGACAGCATAAAAATATGTCAATTAGATGTCACTATTTTGTTAAATTAAAATAGAAAAAATGCAACAATTAGAATATTGTCGATACATGTTGTCGATTCAGAACCCTTCTGGTAATTTACGTAATTTAATGGCACTCGAAATTTCATGCGAGAGATAGCCAGTTCAAACCCTGTCAAGGACTTATGGGTTTTCAAACTTAAAATTCACATGTATGTTTATTCAACGCTTAACAGTGAGAAATAAAACTCTCTGTTCCCTTAGGTACTCTCATAGTTCGGTTAGACGACAATCCGATATGACCGATGAGAAATCGGGCGCAGGCCGCAGGTCCACCAGCTTAACGAGCTTTCCGAGGCACGGGCGTGCAACCGTTAACTTCCTTACTCCGGGTTGAGTAATTTCTTTACAGAAAAACTCACACAAATTTTGCCCTACCCCGGACTCGAACCGGGGACCTCTCGGTCAGTACCTACGCTTGCTACTGTCATCAACAGTTACTTGTCTATGTTAGATATGGATAGATTGATGGATTGCATTATTGTTTTTACTAATATTAATGGAACTGTGTAAAATAAATAAAAATGTTTTTAATCTTAAATTAATCATTAAAAATTTATTTAACATTAGTAATCTTTAATGTAAATTACTACTTGGATATTTAATATTATAAAATAGAATTACTCGGTTGACTATGCGGTACTTTGTTATAAGGGCGCGTGGGAGTTGTTTGAAAAACAGCAGAACGACTATTTAGTTATCGAGGTGTAAAATTGTTTTGTGTGAGAATATAGCTGAAAAGTGAGTACTTAATGGTTCGTTTTATTTATAAAGCATATTCCTGCTACATCTAACTCATGTATAAGTAAGTTAGGCATATGATTATCGAGAAGAGTTAACACTACCAATAGACAATAGACTGAACGAGGCAAATTTCATGTACACTAGTGACGAAGATAGTACTATTTCTACTTTGTGTTCCACCTCAATCATTTCTCTTTTAATTTTTTCACAACAGTATTTTGTTGTCACACAATCCTATATTAAAATTTTATCAAATACTCAATAAAAGATCGTTATAACTACCGAAGTGGAACTCAATAGGATTGTAACGAAACACCGAGGTTTGAAAAGGATAGCGCTTAATTGCGGTATTGTTAGTGACCCGGATTCGATTAACAAATTAAGGCGAGCTATTCGTTATATAAAACGAAAGGTCACATTAAAATTATGTTAAATCCTTGTCCCTTAATCTTGAAACAAGTAATGTTATTTTTTTTCTGACGGAAATGGAGCAAGGAGGAGGTGCGAAAGATGCCTTTTCCATGAAAATTCCATGAAATTGAACAGATATCTGTAAAAGAATCAGGCTTTAATTTTTTTTTAAATGTAAATAAAATATTTTAAAACATTTTATTTATTTTTATTTGTTGCTTTTTAATGCTATTGAAGCTGAATATAAATTTAAAATTTGAAAAAAATCTAATTCATGCGAATTTATTTTTTATTTAAATAAGTTTATTTTATGCGCCATGTAAATATTATTTCATTTCATAATGTTGATCTAGACGTACATAAATAAACAATCAAGAGCATTTTTTACAAATACTGTGACTGAATATGTATTTGAAATAAAACTAATTTTACGGATTAAACTCGCGTGTATTGATATTCTAAACATTATTTAGAGATCCGACGTTTCGAGCTCTTTACAGCGCTCGTGGTCACGGTTAAGACTGTGAGTATGTATAATGCAACTTTAAACATTAAAACAAGTATTTGAACGATGCGTTAAATACCATAAATATATACACCGTGAGATTTAAGTGGTAGTTTTCCCGTAGCAGAACGATTTGCCTTTAGTAGTACTATCGAATCATGCTAGATATTACTTTAAAATCTAAATCTACTTTTTTTCAAATTCTCAAAAAAAATATTTTTACTTGAAAGCGTGAGAAGCAATCGTGTTTTTGAGAGATGTGACGTAATCAGGTACAGATTGCCGAATTAAATTGATGATTAAAGCTAAAGAAGCTCTATCCTAACGAATAAAGCGGATCGAGTGTGCTTTCGAGTTTCGTTTATCCCTTTCGTAAAACCGGTATTAAAAATCAGCACAAATCCATTTTACTGCGGGAAAACAACCACAAAAACTTTACTTTTATATGTGTTCCGTTATTATACAAATGAATTCGCAAAACATGTTCAGTAGTTATCTATCTATGCAGGTAATTTGTAAATGTGTAGTGACGAGATGTGTTAATGCTGCGGTGGCGGTCTCGCCACTCGTCACGGCGACCACGACTAGCGACCATATTAGTATCTAATCAACTTTAATTTCTGATCGATTTTTTATTTATTCTACTGTATTATAGCACTATAGCAAAATATCTTACTGCAAACAATATAAGATAATGCACATTTTTAGGAGATCGTCCTTTCGCTACGGACGAATCCTTATTTGTTCAGAATGTAATCAAATTAGTCACACGTACACGAGTGGCATATTTCAAATCATTGGAAATAAAACTAATTCTACGAATCAAACTCGTGTGAATACAATTCTAAACATTATTATGTTATTATTTCGTGACCCAACGTTTCGAAGTAACTTTGTCTACTAACTGTACTATCTTTATCTACCTAAAAGTCTAAAATCAAAACGAGCTAAAGAAGATAAAACATCCAATTATAATCACAATAATATGCCATTCGAAGATTGAACAAACAAATAGCAGAGCTTTATTCTTAACAGGACCGCTGGGTGCGTCCGAAAGAGCCCTAACATAATTACGTTCCGAATCGCAATAACATTGTGTGGTTAAAAACAATTAGCGTTTAATTAAATTTCGCCCGAAACGGCCCCGGGCCAAAAACCGAAACGAATGAGTCCTTTTATTTCTTTATAAATAGTTACATAGTCCGGGGACTACTTTTCTTGTTATTTAACTTGCCATCGACGTGGGTTGGTTACGAGTAAAGTTTTTAAGGGAAAAACACATCGCACCTCTAACAAAAACGATGAACAGTACTTATGTCTTAAGGTCGTGTTTTGATAACGCGGAGAAATATGTAAACACTTTTGCGAGAAGAAAAATATCCAGTGTATTTGTTGGGTATATGTGACCTTGATACTTTTAAACGCTGGGCGTACCTAATCAGGGATGAAAATATAGAAATAAGGCTCAGAAAATAAGTTTGTTACCATTGCTTACAGCCAGTTTTATTTGCAACATGATACCTAAAAATATCTAAGTGATGACTTAGATTATTATGAGAAAATTTACTTTCGTTCAAAGTAGTGTTTATAAGGTTCAAGTTTTTTTATAAGTATAGGGACATTATCGTCAACGATGACGGTAACTTTCTTGAAGGAACCGATATAAACGATCTATGAGACAAAAATATAATATAAGTTCTGTTTCACGATAGCTCAGTACTACTTACATTTCGCTGTTCCATTCTTGACAAAATGCATAAGCTTGAGCCAACCAATACTTTAAAGATAAAGATAGTGTACACATTCTCTATTCCGTACCAACCACAGCGTTGTAGATTACGACTATGCAGAAGGTTATTTTAAAAACAAGTGCCGTTTCTTAGTACGACAGTAAGGATATATTTGTATGATAAGAATACGGCTAAGAAAATATCGCCTTTGACATAGGGGGCATGTACGGCCATAAGTAAGAAGCGTAAACAAAAAGCGGGTAAACAACTTGGGTGCTAACAAGAAATCGCTCTGTATTTTGAACAAAGAGAACGATAACAGATCCGAAGTTTCATGAAATAAGTAACAAAGCAACTTTGATATAGCAATGGTTTATTTCACAATTAAATATGGACAGCCGCAAATAACAATCAGTGGGTGTTTCCAAATGTTTATGGTAAATCATCTGGGGAAAAAGATTATAATAAAATATATATCCAGAATTCAACACCATTTTAAAATGCAATTACAAAGCTTTCTCAAAATGTCTTCTAATTTACTTTAAGATTGATACAATTTGATTCGTAGTATAAAAATTCGAAGATCTTTACACGTTTTTGGCGTCCCTTTTTAATTTCATACAATTCACATACAGATCAGCGTAAATTTAGCTTTCAAACTTACCTTACCGTTTATATGATTTCAAAGAAAACTTTGTGAAATGGTTGAAGCTTCGTCTGTATCTGACGGTATGTTACACGTGATGCCCACAGCATTGTATGTGAACTGTCTAACTTCTGTCTGTTATATTACCAAGGTTCACGAGTTGGTTGTTTAATTGTATTATTGTTAATGAAAATTTGTTAAACGGTTTACATAAATACGTGTGATTAACCAAGGGTATATAAAGAGAAGGTATAAATGAAGATGTCGACAGGGGAAGACCAAGAAAGACCTTTCATGACCAAATAGGTCAAATCTTAAAGAGTGGTCAAATCAAAAGTACCCGTAATTGACGAGCATGCATGAAGAGGTTGATGGATGTGGATGAAGCGAAAGTGGTGTGCCAGGACCGTAGCACATGGCAGGAAGTGATATCTAAGCAGATAGGAGTGATTATTAAAATCAGTCAGGGGATACCAGTCACAACTATCTGTCCGGTGGTTGGTGAACGGTATACGGGTAAGCGACCCCGGCTCCTCGAGCTACTATCGACTCAGTCCAAATCATCCGAGGTGATAGTATCCTTCCTCCCCTTTTCCTTCCCCCGTCATATATCCTTGCTACTCGTGGGAACGCATTGACCTTGTTAAAACAATGCACAAGGCAGAATGGCGGCGACGTGGTCAGGTTGTGGACTGTCACGTTTCCCTCAGAGGTGAAAAATGGATCGCTGGAAGTGATCTCTGCCTACCCCTCTGGGGAAAAGGCGTGATTCTATGTATGTATGTATGTATCAGCGGAGTTATTACTGAAATTTGCTGACTCTTGGACTGATAAAAACTCTACTTCAAACGTCATTGTGCCAAAAATAAATATTTTGATGATACTTATCAATTTTACACGATTATTATGAAAGATGATACATGAAATTAGCAAACCCTAAGCATAATACTCGTATATTTAGAAGATTCCCTCGTATCATTCGTGCTTACACAATAATATGAATGCATACTTTGAATAGGTTGATGAGTACGCAGTGAAGTATGTCCCCGGCATCTCATACAGCGGCAAAACACCCCATTAAACCTGATTCTGACAAGTGAAAGTCGAGTGATCCCAAAATAGAGGCAGAGGACAAAGACATGGACAAAGATACGGCAGGAAACTTATATTGGGTTGAGCGAGAGGTCCGCGTAAAATCTTATCGCGGCCAAACAACCAGCTTACAAGTTCCATCGTATCTTTTATCTTTTGTATAAACAGCGGTGTCTTGTTTATTCGAGGCTAGAGCCACAACTTACCCAGAGTGGCCATTTGTTAAATTAAAATCACTACTTGCTTTTGTTTGCGGGCTCATTGAGAGTTCGAATGAGTTGCGGTTTTTCTACTCTTGATGCGGACGCTTTATGGGTAGATAACAAGTTTCAGATTCAGTAGTTCATGTTGTGTTAAGAAATGAATGTACGTACTAATGGATGTTGTTTTGCAGGATAGCGATTTCTTCCGACAAATGATATTACTTATAATCGCATGATAGGTATTCGTGTATGTATAAATGACCGTTCAGGTAAGCTTTCGAGTAGGAACACTGTTTTGTTATGATCACAAATACTTTTATGTTGCTTTTGAAAATTAGTCCAGTTTTATTGATTGTCTCTGTAAATCTGTTCAATAAATTCCAAATTTCTATCTTTCTTTCATCTTGTTCCACTACAAATGATTAATATACCAAAAATGGACATTATGCATTTTAGTCACATGCTTTTGTTTTAAGATGTGTTAATAAGCTTAACATTTTTATGAATAACCAACAATGTACATATAATTCACTTTAATTGCAACGAACCTACCTGTTTATGCAAGCGCTATTCGTAATTAAGGTTTTAAGTTTTGCAAACAAAACTAAACTAGAAAAGTTGGAATTACATTTTTAATTGGTACGAATAAAGCTAAAAAGAGCATCACAACTTGTTTTCGTTAAGTTTTGCGAAGCACGTGTCACAGAACTCGCATCACGATAAAACCCAACTACGACAAAAAACGACGCTGAAAAAGTATAAAACAAGACTTTTAGAACATACAATACTATTTTGAAGTATGCAATATTTACTATGTAGAGATAAGTTTTCATGTTTGGAAAACCGCAGTCACACGTTGTCAAAGTGCTACGGTAGGTAGGTACTTGTGTATGGAATGTGTGACTACGCCTTTTCAAACATGAAAACTTATCTCTACATAGTAAATATTGCATACTTCAAAATAGTATTGTATGTTCTAAAAGTCTTGTTTTATACTTTTTCAGAGTCGTTTTTTGTCGTAGTTGGGTTTTAGTTTTTAACTTTTTATTATTTGTACTATTTTGGTGTTAGTAAGTAGTAAAGAAGCTATGAACGAAAAGATGTGAACTATATGCAATCAGTCCATGAATATACGTAAAGTCACATGCAAATGCTAGTAATATATATATATTTAAAATGTACAAGTAAAGCGCTTTCCAATGATACCAAACACGGCGTATTTATCTTAACTTTATTTTTTTACTCTGTATGTTTTGTCCGCTAGTGGGCGCCACATTAGATTTTGTGAAACCCTATATAGCCTATAACCAGCGGACAATTAAGACGCTTCTAATGATATGTCATTTGTCGAATTCTGACAAGCAATTTAGAAGTTATGTGGAAACAGATGAACATACATACATACATACATACATACAAACATACATACAAACATACATACATACATACATACATACATACATAGCCTGTCAAAATCATAACCCTCCTTTTGCTTTGCCGTAGTCGGGTAAAAATAGACTACTAGCATTTTTATGAAGGCAATATTGAAACACAAAAAGAGAATTCATATAATAGAGGACTACATTTAAACTTAATCATTGTGCGATGTAAATAATTACCAATATCAAACTACTAAGTAAAGACTACACTCGTTAAATGCTTGATCCTTGTATGTTAGGTATAATAGTTAATAAACTAAATCAGCCTTTTACATATCCTCTTCAGAATAAAAATGCTACGAACGAGCGCCGTGGTCTATCTTTTAAGAGCCCATCGTCCTCTTATTAAATTTACTAAGGCCTCATTGCTTTTCTAACTAAACATTACGTTTAAAAGTAGGTTATTGAAGCACGTTACTTAACCAAAACGAGGTAAGTAAAGTGTGAACCACAATCTGACGACTTCGTGGAAAATTAAAAGGTCCGGAGTTCAACGTTGTGACAATGAGACCTAACTGCATGACTTCAGTTCATTTTCACATTTTGCGGTGTAAACTACATTTCACACGCTTTGCATAATGTATGAAGTTCTGCATCTTTTCACGGTCCCGGACGTCAAAACGACGGCTTTTTCTTGATAAAGTTGGAACTTTTTTTTAAATCAGCACTAACTATCTTCAATTACGTTAGGACTAAAAAAGTGACGTTTTTGCTTTAAATTTTTTTTGATATACTGACGTCAAGCTTTCGTGCCAAGTCAGCCAATTTGTATTGCAACAAACCCTCGTACGAGTAGGTATGTATATGTATACCCTTAGTTGCGGTGTTGTGAATTAAGCTAGCGTGCTTTGTTGAAGTACAATATAATCCAGTCAATGTAATTGCAAAAACAGTCAATGCTATGTTTCAGACCAAGGCTGTAACAATCAGTATACAATACTTAGTTTACACTTAAACGAAACCTTTGCATGTATTCTCTATCCTTTCTAGTGCATGTACATTTGTATTGAGCCAATTAGTTCTATTGAAGATTAAACATGTATATAACTTAATGTGAAATAAGACGTCAAGAGCAAAAAATAACATTATTTTAAGACCAGACAATATAATATTACGATGACAAATAATCTGACTACTATTAACGTAAGGTAACATGAGTAACGTAGGCAGAAATAATAACGAATTAAATAAAAGTGCAAATAGTAATAATATATTGAGCTGGAGTTACAAATAACATTTTAAGACTTGGTCGGACTTGAAGTGACATTAGTTGAATAATGCAAACATACATCATCTTTTTCGTCCCGCTATTATATTATGTACTATATTTGATATCACTATAACCGTTATACCATAACCAGTGAAAGTGGTGAAACTATCAGGGTATCATGGTAAAGAAAAATAAGTATATCCGGACATTTAAAATGTATTACTTAAATACCCAAATAAAAAAGCGTCGATGGCCAAAAAAGCTCCAATAGCCGAGTGGTTAAGGTCGTTGCTTGCCATGCGAGAGGTCCCAGTTCAAACCCCGCCCGAACTGTATTTTTTAAGTTTGGAATTCATATGTACGATTATTCGACGCTTTAACGGTGAAGGAAAACATCGTGAGGAAACCTGCACACCTACGAATAAATTCTTAGGTTGTGTAGTCAACCAACCCGCACTTGGCCAGCGTGGTTGACAAAGGCCTTATCGCCGTTGTTTAGGGTAGGCCCGTGCCCCAGCAGTGGGGACGTATATGGGCTGATGATGACTTGAATACCCACATAAGTAAATATCAAGGACATATATTCTTTCTCATACTTATATCTTAACCGGCTTTACGTCAATCATTAAGAGATTACTTTTGCGTGTTTATCATTTACATCGCAAAGTGGTTCCGCGGGCTCACCAGAGAGCTTTCGTGGAATATTCTAGTAAATTAATAATAAGCGCGCTTCGACTGCCGCCCACGCCGTGAAACGCCCCGTTTTCTTGCCTCAGTAAATGGATAGCGAGACGAGATTAATGAGATATCATTTTTTTAAACAGAAAAATCGTTTTTGGATCGAAGGATCTCCTAATAAATCCATGCTATGTCTGTCGTGTTACTGTATTGCACACTTTTGAACACCAACCTTCAAAGGACGTCAAGAAAAGATTATTATTAATTAATCCTTTAAACTAGTTCGTATGATTTATTACTTGTGGAAAAGGCGTAATATTTTGTATCTAAACTAATATATATTATAAATGCGATGCGGTAACTCTTTTTGTTGTCAAGATTTTACTCCTAAACCTTTTAATTGAAATATCGTATACAGATAACCGAAATGATATGAATGATAAGATATGAACTTTAATCACGCTGTTGTTTGCGATAAATTATCCCAGGCGGACAGAATCGCGGGCGCACAGCTAGTCTATATCTCACAGTGGACCGTTAATGGACTGAGAGTAATCTCAAGCGATAACCATCGGATCACATTAAACCAAATTCTTGACTCACAAGGGCGCTTTGCAATTAGGTGTCACGAAAATCTTTTGTTGAACTGATTGATGACGTGTTTTGACAGTTGACGACGCGCGCCCAACTCACGATAGTTCACTTAAAACTTTGCGAGTTCGCAAAAGTTTACGTTTTTGTCGTGTCTGTCCTGTCATTAATCAACATGACGATATCTGCTGCACGAGTGCGTGTGGGCGAGGCTCGGGTGAAATGAAATGGAAAATATATCATTGAATATTCACGATAAATACGTGGAGGAATGAAAGGGTTTTGGGCCCATATTATGCTTTAATACAAACACAAATCTAAACCTTTTTATACCCACCCACACGTTTTCGTCATTCAATACGAGTTTCTCTCGTCTCTACGTGCTTGTATACATCTTTCTAAACCATATTATATTATTATGTTTATTTTGAGTTCACGAGTTGATTCCAATTGATCATTCCTCAAGGTCAAATTATTATTTATAGGTTATGTCAGATTTTCACAAATAAAGAAATGTCTAGTAATAGATCCAATTGTGCTTTCGTGTTGTACCGATGTCTAGCCGTCTGGTTTGTTGTTAATTGGAAACATAATTAGTATGGGGTTAAGAATCCTTGTTGTGGATTTGTTGATTCTTTATTACAAGGCCTTTAAGTGACGCCAGTGAGAGTGAGTGGCCTATTTTTAGCCGACTTCAAAAAAGGAGGAGGTTGTCAATTCGTCGATATCTTTTTTTGTATGCGTGTTCGTATATTAGTCGAAGACGCTTATTTTTCGCAAAAAATGTCTAATATCTAAAACAGTATTCAGTTGATGAGTGTTTACGCTTGTTTAACGTCGCAGTTCAATTATTTGAACTGTGTTTGTATTTTTTTTTGTATTTATGTGATTCCATAACATTACCTATCAAATAAAAACTTCTACAATCTTCAACCATATTTTAGCTGAATAGTGTGGACGTCACTAGGTATAGTGGTTTTTACTTTGTTTGTTCGCCACCCGAGCTTAGACCTTATAAATGTTGACTTAACCTTTATATCGCCTTTGATTCTGGAAATATAACCAACTAGTCACTATATTACTGAGCTTCCTTTTTATAAAAATAGAAATAAAATTATTTTTCGATGCCTTAAGGCAGCATAATGTATGTGGGAAGGGAATAAGAACTATGAAATAACGTGCGCTATACCTACATATTGCTACACAACTCTGCTTGACTTGCTTTTAGAGTTAAAAGTGGGATAAAAAGTTATCAAAAAATATTGAGCTTTATTTAAAACCACATATTGGAACAGGAAGCTAAAGCGAGAAGCGTTTTTTATTTCCATAGTGTTTTTAGTTGGCAGTTGACGGTAGGCGGATATTTCGCAACACTGGGAAGTCAGTCAATCTAAAACTTTTAGTGGAATTGGGCATTCGATCATAGCAGGGTATTTTTGTACCAAGGGAGTAAAATATTTTCCACTTCAATTTCTTAAAAGCAAACTGCACTGGTTATTAGATTTGTGAGTAATATATTCGTGAGTAAATAGACAGCATTTATCTTATAGGTATCTGCCGAAATATATGTATATCGTCGACTTCAGTTTTACTGTAAAAAAAATTATTATGGAGTAGTATTAAGGCACTATAATCAGCTTTCACATTAATAGGCAATACTTACCGCTTGCTTCAGTACTTGAGCTAAAGTAATGCTCACGTTACATAATATATATTTCGTTAATGTCAGCGATTCGTTACAATTGGCAATAAACGCTTGAGCTCGAATCTATTCTAGTCCATGACAGATGTAAATTCTGTTTAGTTTTGTAGTGTAGAGACACTTTTATCGATTTAAAAATTAATAAAACGTTAAAGCGAAACCTTAACTTGAAATAGCCTGCACATTTGTGGACTCCCCGTGTGATAAGAACTCAATGCGAATGAATCTGTGAAACGAACGGCTCCGCAAAATTATTACATTCCTAAAGTCAAATATTGTGGCCAACTGTTTACTTTAGTTTAAATATCAAAGCGATTAACAGCGGGCTTCAAACGGGTAATTTATTTTGTGGCCAGTGATTAACAACTTTCGCAAAGGTTATGCAACAAATATACCTACCGAGCTTTTTTGATAGCTTTTTTTATTCATTTCGGTGAAAGGGATAGACTCATTAACTTTGAGCCTTGGTACTCGGAATCCCAGTACGTAAAGCAAACCTTTGGCTTTTATGAAAATAGTCAAGTCTTGGTACATAAAGTAGTCTTCTTAAATATTACATAATGCTCAAGTTTACTTGATGGTGCCGAATTTCTAGGTATAATTAGGCAAGAAAACAAAGGAATACCAGCAACGAAATGATGCCATCAACAAAGTCGCGTTTAGGTATAAAAATATAGGTCACACTCCTGTCCTTCAGAAATTATTGGAAACAATCTCAAGTGGGAGAAATAATAGTCAAGGGGCCACCTTTCCTTCCGAGAGCGTAACATTGTGTAATAACAATGAGCACCAAATCAAACACTTGAGATCCCTCCACCGGAATGATAAGACGCTCAATTTGAATCTGTGATTCTTCAGATATATTTTTCATTTGTCAACATACTTGACGAGGATCGCGATACGATTGGTGGCAAAATTACAATTGTATTTTTCGCCGTTTAGGCTTTTCTTTCATCGTTGGCTGAGTGCTTTCTTTGTGTTTTTTTTCTAGTCAAAATAAGAACAGTATTTTTTTTCGTCACGTTTTTAAATGTTACTATCAGTGATTATACTCCTTTTCTTTTTAAATGCACATTGTGAAGCGTTTACCACAGTGTCACGAGCATAGCCAAGATCAGTTCCACTATACACCGGGAAATTTTAGTGGTTGTTTTCCCGCAGTAAAATGATTATTGATGAGTTCTTTTTATTAAAATCAGTAAATGCCGTTTATACGAAAGGTTTAACCGAAACTCGAAAGCACGTACGAACGTTTTATTACTTAGGGCATAAAGCTTCTTTAGCTTTAAGCATCGCTTTCATGCGGCAAGCAGTACCTGAATACGTTACATCTTATAAAACAACGATAGCTTCTCTCGTTTTCGAGTTGGAAAATTTATATTTTGAAAACTTGAAAAAAAAAATTATTTTTCCAAGGAATAATTTGCATGATTCGATAGTATTACTAAAGGCAAACCGTTCTTTCACGGGAAAACAACCACTAAAATTTCACGGTGTATAGATGCTTAATATTTCATAGCTGCAAGCCGATAAATCAAAAGAGTGCTCGGGTATGGGTTTGTTATTGAGAGCCCATGTCCTTTCAATAAAGCATCTCGCAACGCGAATGGGATCCATACTCCCTTTAATCTTTCGTTCAAGGGCGGGAGGTTACGTAAGCATTTTTGCTTAGGGCTATCTATCTACGTTTTTTTTTGTTCTATCACGAAATAAATAAGCAGACTCCTCGACACATGCTGAGTAGACACCTTTTCTTCGGTGTGTTTTTGTTTGATTTTAATTATTTCTAACGTATTTTTGTGAATGTAACTGAATAAACTTTTTAGGGTTCCATACTGAAAGCTTATAAACAGGGCTCTATCACTAAGACTTGGCTGTGTGTTAGTCCGTCTGTCACCAGGCTGTATATCACGAACGGTGATAACTAGACAGTTGAATATATCATACATAATGTATTTCTTCTTCTCGCACATACAACAAACGAGATTTTTTCACAAAATCGGTACAGAACCCTTCTTGCGCGAGTCCGACTTGGCTGTTTTTTTCATTATTTATTTCTAATCCAGACCTCCCTAACTTTTTTTTGATAGTCTGCATATGGATATGTATCAACTTGTGTGCTAATTAACTGATTCTTTAATAAAATGCAACGTAATTGAATACAAATAGATATTTTATCGACAACAAGTACGTATACATACAAATAGCTACCGTAATATAATCCCGCTTCCGCTCGCATTTTCCGGGTTATTTCTGCACAATTTTCGTGTACAAATCCTCAGGTCTATTTGGGGACAACACCCGATTTTTCATTTTGACCTACATCGCGGGCTAAATCTATGTCGTAAATAATAAAATTTGGCTATCGGGCTCGGATACTTTCAGGGCAGCGGGCGCGCCGCGAAGCGCAGAGCGGATCAACTTATTAAGGTGGAGTTCTTTGGACGCGACTTTTGTACGATTGGAATTTTTTTTAAAACTGACTAGAACTCGCACACGAAGTTATATTCCTACTACCTTGCTCGTGGTCACGTACAAGACTAAAGTTACTCGTGACCATGAGCGCTGCAATGAACTCGAAACGTCGCGTCTCTAAAAATTATGTTTAGAATAACAATACGCGCGAGTTTATTCCGTACATCGCGCAAATAATAGACAATACTACATTCCTACTAGTTCTACTAAGCAGTTCTACTGACATACATTTTGTTCCACAAAATAGCAAGACTTTTTTATTTTTTTTATAATAGGGTAACAAGATGACCTCACTCCTCCTGATGGTAAGCGGTAGTGATACAAACATGAGGTCGACAGGCACAATAGACCATATTGTGCCTGTCGCACTCACCCTGAAGGCCTGCTTAAATGCCGTTTAACGCCCCGCCTGAAGAGTCCGGGATCATAGGTGGGAGGGAAAATAAAACCAGTGGGAATGAACCCACACGAACGGTTCCGTACTATATTTTTTAATTTCTATTTAAAAATATAGTACAGAACCGTTTGTGTGGGTTATCAGGAATCGTTTCTACTATTCCAGATTCCAAGGAACCATGTCTAAAGATGTAGTAAGTAGGCGTGCAGGATCACGATGTTTTCCTTCCCTGTTAAAGCGTCGAATAATAGTACATATTAATTTTAAATTTGAAAACCCAGTGGTACCTTACGGGGTTTGAACTAGAGACCTTTGGCATGGCGAGCATCTACCTTAACCACTCAGCCATCGCCGCTTTAAGACAATGTTCGCTTGTAAAAGCGTCGATGGCCAAGTGGTTAAGATCGTTGCTTGCCATGCGAGAGGTCGCCAGTTCAAACCCCGCCAGGTTTGTGAAAACATCGTGAGGAAACCAGCACACCTGAAAGATTTTTCAACGGTGTGTGAAGCCATGTCAGAGGCCTACGGGCGGTTTAAAACTCTGACACCAGGTTGTTCATCAACCATACGATAAGAAGAAGAAGAAGACAATGTTAGCACTCAAAATGAAACAAGGCGTGAATCTCCATTTATCACAGTAGATATGGGCCTATAGTTTTTAAAACTGTTACCTGCAATTAATCGTCGCTTAGAAACTGCGTTGCATCGACACGGATGGAGCTCGCCCGTACGCGGAACGACTGGCGCACGTAATCCTTACACCGGCCGCCATTCCAGCACTGACAATTGGAGCCAATACAGGCTTATAAAATACGGAATACCCGATACCTGCGTGTGCCATTTAAATTGCCGGACTTTACCACACCCACCAACATTGGAGGTTTAATTGTATCTGTCTCTTGAAATTAATCGTTTGGTTATTTTGGAAAAACAATCAAACAAGCCATTGAGGCATAGAATGCTCTTCCGGCTCATGTTTCCCTCCCTTCTTTAATACCGGGCTCTTCAGACGGGGCATAGAATACTATTTAAGCAGACATTCAGGGTGAGTGCGACAGGCTCAATAGGGTCTATTGTGACTGTCTTCTTGGTAATCACGACCGCTTACCATCAGGTGGTGTAAATTCATCCTGAAAATCTTGTTATAAAAAAAAACGTATAAAAACCTTGGATCGATAGCTAGAACAAGCAATAACCTTTTTACGCATACATTTGTCCAGTTAGTTACTTTTTTTGATAATGTTTTAGCCTTAAATGCGGAAACTAAAACAAAAAAAAACTATAAAACTATATTATAGTTAGTTACTTTTATGTCAAATTTTGATAATGTTTTAGCCTTAAATGCGTACCTCGGTACACATATTTACAAAATTGAATGGGTAAGCCCCTGGAACGGTGTCAATTACTAGGACTATTCAATATCACACAGGTTAACTATTATTTGAGTGAACATATTATGTTCACACAAATAATAGTCAATACTACATCAAAATCAATCAGAGACACATCAGTAGCAATATGAATAAAATAAACGTTAAGAAAATAGATTGAAACGATGTAGTATATGTAATATCCAATCAACAATTGTAAAAGGATCATCTTAAGTCAATACACAGCACCTCAAAACAATATCTTCTGTTTCATAAGGGCCGTCAGCCAAACAATCCATGTTCCGGCGTCCCAAAGGGCATAGACCAGAGACAACACAATATATGAACGCAGCGCAAAAACAACGGCAGAAACATTATTCCTGAGCACGAAGCAGAGAACTGGCTATTGCTTGGAGAGCTTCCAACGCTCCTCAGACCGTTTATGGACAAACAAAACGAGCCAATAATTCTATATTTGGCCTCCTCACTAAATGGACAGTAAATAAGTCTCGGTTAGGTCTATTCAATTGAAGAACGTTCAATTAATTGTTCATGGCTCGGTGATTGTTTTAATAGGTATGGTATTTACGAAGCCATTTAGAAAAGTAAGTCTCGATTTACAATGTTTATACACCGTGAAATTTTAGTGGTTGTTTTCCCGTGGCAGAACAATTTGCCTACTAATAATAATGTAATACTATCGAATCATTCAAATTAATCAATGAAAAAATTATGTGACGTAATCAGGTACTGCTTGCCGCATGAAATCGATGCTTAAATCTAAAGAAGCTCTACTCCCAAAGTAATAAAGCGCTTCGAACATGCTTTAGATTTTCGGTTATACCTTTCGCAAAACCGGCATTTATTGATTTCAATAAAAAAGAACGACAGAAATCTATTATTGCTACTTAGATAGAATCATTTTACTAATATTTCACGGTGTATATTGTAAATAAAGACTAAAATTTATCATGGAAGCAATTTTACAAACGGGTTTTTAGAATATTTTGCAATTATTTCGAGTACCTACATAACTTACCATAATACTAATAAATATTACTATTCAGCTCGTGGAAAAGCAGCATAATAACCATTTAAAAACATCACTAGGGTCAGCGATTTTGTACACAGTTGTATACGAAGCTTTATAAACATTTCACTAAAGTGGACTACGCAGACAAATTACACTTAAATAGCAATTAAAATGTAATTGTTAAACCAAGCGAGACTTGAAAGAGTATTGAAACGAGTGCCATTTGCATGTTTTGTGTTTAGTAAACATTAGCATAATGAAAGCTAAAATAAACACGTTAGTGTTTACCACAAGACAAATGCTTTTGACCGGGATCTCAAAGTTCAAAACTGTCCGAATAGTCTCTTTAAATATTGCCACTTTTATAGAACGAACGGTTTAACAAAAATATCTGCATAGCTAGGGAATTCCCAAATCCCCCGTTGGCAAAAAATGAACGCACCACTGTGTAACTAAATACACATCAAAAAGTCTATCCAACGCGCGCTGTCAAAACGCGTGAACGTAAAAAGGTTATGAGGGACTTTGAATTAAAGAATATTTACATAATTTAAGCAACGCAGGTGTTGTAACAGGCTCCCCTCTTTAAAAGGGTAAAAATGCCGCCTTCCTTCCCCTCTCATCAGTTGTTTGAGGCTTTTTTGGGCCTGAAGTAATTCAGGTGATACGCTTTAATAATTTTAAGCGGAGTTTGTATTAAGGTTGGTTTCATCCGGATTGGTGATATAGAGCCGTAGAATAGAGGCTTGTATACGTTAGGGGGCGTATTACGACCGAATGCCAGTCAGAATAAGAATGGGCATTGAATAACTTCGTGTAACTGGTACATTTAGTTTCGCGCAATGACTATGGAATCATACAGCCTGATATAATCCCTCCATCATCTATGTAGCTGTCAGGGGATACCAGTCACAACTATCTGTCCGGTAGTTGGTGAACGTTATACGGGTAAGCAACCCCGGCTCCTCGAGCTACTATCGACTCAGTCCAAATCATCCGAGGCGATAGTATCCTTCCTCCCCATTTCCTTCCCCCGTCATATATCCTTGCTACTCGTGGGAACGCAATGACCTTGTTAAAACAATGCACAAGGCAGAATGGCGGCGACGTGGTTCACAACCCGTCACGTCACGTTTCCCACAGAGGTGAAAAGTGGATCGCTGGAAGTGATCTCTGCCTACCCCTTTGGGAAAAAGGCGTGATTTTATGTATGTATGTATGTATCTATGTAAATTTAAAAAAAGAAATGTAGCAATAACAGCTCTTTATCGTTTACCTGCCGATGCCCATTTTTAAACTGATCGGAATTAAGAGGTCACAATACGCCTCTTAGATTGCATTTGAAATATAGATAAATATTACTACTGGATTACCCTTTTTATAAAAGAGTATTCTAGAAAGAACATTAAACCAATATATAGGGCTTAAGAAATATTCATACAGGGACACGCTGATGTCTAATAAGTAGCGCTGAAAGTTATCACCAAAGTTAGTGGAATGGAATATAATAAAAATGTACAACTACGCTTTTCTAAATAACATATAGGTACATAAATACACCCCAACACCATGACAATCAAGTCAAGTCCCTTGGTTACAAATTTCATCAGTACCTTCATTATATTTTAATGCATAGTTAGTAACGTTAAAACAATTGGGATAGTTGGATCTATATAAACGTGCATAAGTTTACATAAAGCGTATTTCTTATGAGTATGTATGTATAAATTAAATATATGGGTAATTTTGTACCAAGTAAATGGTTTCATCAGAAATAAACTGTTATTATAGTCAACCATTAACTCGACTAATTATATTTAGTTTCCACTCAAATGAAATGGTTCAAATTACACGTACTTCGGTTAATTACAACCATTTAAAAATTGGTAAGCAATCAATTATGGTTGAAATTCCTACAAGTTGTAAATAAATTGGGTTATCATTTTAATCTGATATATATGTTATAGCCAAAGGTCAATATGCTATTTCTCCGGGAAAAAACAATTTGTCCTAGGTCTGTAAGCCTTCGGGCAAACCCCGCGCAATAAACTCTTTGCCTAAAGTGTGTATTTTTACTAAAGTCTAAAAGTTCCTACCTAATTCTTCAATCAAAGGTCGAAAGCTATAAGGTATCAATCTAACAAATTAAGACCTTCTAATATCGAATTGAAGTTTGAATGGTCAAATCCCGATTTCATGAAATAGGGTTTCAAAGTTTGCCTACCCATATAGTAACAGAGCCCACGACCAAAACCATGTCTCATAGCAATACGGCAAAAACCCTATAAAATCTTTAGATTGTATGATTCTGAACCCGACTAGGTATATAGTAACGGTCGAAAGTGTAGCAACTGCGTGGGAGGCCATTTCTGCTGTGTCAAAAAAGGCAGTCGGTATTATAGCAATACGTCTGATAGTGATAATGTACATAGATTTTATAATTGTATTACGAAAAAGTTTGTTTTCAGACATTTTGTGCGTAGCACATAGCCTGAGCGCATTTTTGAAAATGTCAACAAATTTAGCCGACCTGTATCATAGCAATACGGATAATTTTTTTTTAACTTTTCGTTTTGCTGCCTTGATTACCAAAAACCTGTTTTCAGACACTTTAAGTGTAGCATATGGAGTATATGCTAAAACGAAAATAACAAGTGTGCTTTAAATAAAACCAAAACTATCAAATCAATCAGTATTTAATTTCAACAGCCTCATCGCTTGTTACGCCCCTGCCCCTTTCTTACTATTATTCATTGGTTTCATTCAAGATACCTCAATACGATTCTTAAATGATATCTGAGTATCGAAAAGTTGTCTGATAGAAAAGATGCTACACTTAATTTGTCTGATATAATTTTTTTGCACATGTGGACAACTTATTCTATCATGTCTAGCAATTTTCAGACATATTGCTATGATACCGATCGGTAAAATTTGTTAACATATTCAAAACGGTCTCAAAATTTTATGCGTCCATATTTCCGTCTGAAAATTGTTTTGTTCGCATCAAATAACCAAAATTTACTAATAAAAAAGATTTTCAGACGTATTGCTATGAGACATTTTTTTTGTCTCATTTTTAATCTTTTTAAGTGATTTTACGGGTTTGCGCTACACCACTAACGTCTGAAAAATATGTTTCCGGTATCTCAGAATCATCATTTAACTACAGTCTGCAAATCAGACATATTGCTATGATGCAGTTCGGTAAAATTCTTTGACAATTTTGAAAATTCGGTCAGATCAAACGCTACGCGGAAAATGTCTGATATTGGTATTTTCGAGTTCAGAATAATCTTATCTATCGATTTGATGCGGTTTTGGCCGTATTGCTATGAGACAAAAATTTTGGTCGTGGGCTCTGTTACTAATATATGTATTTCCTAGGTTTAACAAAAATTCTTCAGTTAATGGATGGAAAAGTCATTTATATAGACTTTGACAAATACTTTTGAAATGAATGCACACACAACACTCGCTCTTAACAGCGCTTGTGGTCACGGGCTAGACCTTTTGATGCTCAAAAGTCTTTGTCAAAGTCTCAATAAATGACTTGTCAAAACTAGGAGATCTGAAGCTTCGAAGTTGCAGCATAACATATGCATTGTTTCAGTGCACTTTAGACAAACAACGCAAAATGCTAACCTTGACATGGAAATTCAGTGTCCTCATTGGACGTGAGAGCAGTTGCCTTGAATTTTTCATATTATCAAGCGAAATTTCGGGAATTGAGATTTAAAATATTTTTGGCTTCCCAGACCACAAGCGAATGTGTGACGTTGCCGTGCTATTTGGCAAACGAATATACCTAATCGTTTACAAACATAGATTCATCCAGCCATTTATGCAATTTATTATTTAACCTTTTATAACATTCAGTGATGATAGTATTGACATTTAACTGTGTAAACAGGCACTGAATTATTATACGTCAATTTAAATTATAAAAAAAATAGATTAAAACTCATAATCGTCTTGAGAAACAAAATTTACACTACAGTGACGTACATCGTATACTTCTAAGCACCACCTACGAGTACTTTCCTTCTTTTAAATATTACACAACATCACTTACATTTATCTGATCCCGTATAACCGTAAACCATATAATAACACACCCAGACACGGAACGAACACGGATGTTCGTCACACAAATGTTTGTCCCGGGTGGGAATCGAACCCACGACTCTGGGAACCGAAGGCAGTAAAACTTGGTCACTAACCACTGTTCCACCGAGTCAGCTACATCTTCGACATTTCTAGTTCGTAAAACCAAATAAAATACATGTACTTTTTAAACTAATGCAACCAACAGACTAGTGTCTTTGCCTATTGCGTTAACTTATGGAAGACACTGCGTTACTCGTCTTTTATCGGCTGCCATTAGTTTTCTACTACTACAGACTACTATTACTACTATCTACCAGTAATATATGTAACCGCAGCTACCTAGCTCCGACCGAAGGTGGTGTGTGGGATGTTGCCAGGAATGTTGAGTTAATATGGCTGCGGTTTCTGGACCCCATCCAGATCTGAGATAATACTTGGATTAAAAATAATTTGAATGGACTTTTCGCTTCGGACATGAAATTGTTAATCAACTTGATTTGTTTGAAGAAAGAAATGTCAATGAAAGTTTATTATAAGGTGAATAAAAATAATATTTTTTGGTATATTTGGTTAAGCGTTAAGAAATTCGGTAGCAAAAACTTCACGTCAATTCGAAGAATTAATTACGAAGTATGAACACGTAATTAAATAGTCGATACAAATTATGGATTTACAAACAAGATTATAAGCTCTTTATTATTAACGAACCTATGTTCGCCGTCCACAAGTCAATGTACTGACCTGACCTGAAAGCATTTACCTACAAATATCCAAGTAGGTATTTACTAAGATGAAACGTATACACATCAATATGCAAATACACTTTATTTAACAAAACCCTTTGTAATGGCAATTGTAAATATAGCCATTTATTTATATTAAATTCTTAGGTTGTGTAGTCAACCAACCCGCACTTGGTCAGCGTAGTTGACTAAAGCCTTATCGCCCTAATTTAGGGTAGGCCCGTGCCCCAGCGTATATGGGCTGGTGGTGATGATGATGATGATTTATATTAAAAACAAGGTAAAATAATTGTTTATAATAATGTTCGAATCTATGCGCTGATCGCAGGAACTACTGGTTGGATTTGAAAAAAAATTTTTTCTATGCAACATCACGCTGTGACCAATAGGAGCGAAGAAACAGAAGAAACTTTGGGAAAAGCGGGAGAAAACGCGGACGAAGTCGCTGGCACAGCTAGTAAAGCATATTTTACATTCGTAGCCGTTTTAATCCTCAATAGTTCCGACTGGGTTATTCCACTTTGGCCCACCAAGCCGCATCAATGATCGAGCCTTTTGCATTTTGCTGTCAGCGGAGCGACTTGGCAGAGCAAAGTAGAACCCAGCCCGTCTTACACTTGCCCTCCTTTTTCTTTATATCTTGTTTTGTCCAGAAAATATTCAAAATATCTCACCCCGGACACTCGCCGAGAGATAATAAATCCCCGCCACCTGCAAGGGTCGCCCCGCTCATTTCTTTTGAGAAACAAAACTCTGAAAAACGCACCTTTTGTGCTTCCCCGAAATTTATACACCGTTCGTCCGCGCCTGCTATTTAATGTCAGAAAATGGCTGTTTTTTACCAGGAAAATGTAGGGTGTTTTTTAAAGTTATTGTGTTTCAGATTCAAAACGTGGTGAGTTGGTAACGTTTCGCGTGATTTTTCAATTACGTACGAATACGAATAAAATGTTGTTGATTATTTGTAATAACACTTACTTTACATGTGGAACTCGCGATTGTAGACTCACTCCATGATCAAAATATTTGACATTTTACAACATCTCCGTTTCAGCCGTAGTTTTCTTTAATATAGATATAAAAAAATCAAATACACAACTCATTACTAACGATATACGACTTATAATTAAACGATGAATCCATTTAAATGTTTTTCCCAGTTTTCTTGCTTACATCAATTTTCTATATTCCAATACAAGTGATAAATAAAGAATGTTCTTATGTAAACGGGCCCGGTGAGACAACGACCTCGTCAAAACGATGGATCGGTTGAGGAGTGATAAAAATGGGTTTCCACGACATGCTATTTAACAAACAGTTTCCTTGTTTACCTTGTATGGTACACCTTTAAGGTTCCGTAATAAGTGTGTGAAATTTCAGTGGTTGTTTTCCCGAAGCTGAATGTAATAATTTACCTTTAGTAGTACTCTCGAATCATGCTAGTTTATTCTGGAAAAAAAAATCAATTCATCAAAAAAATAATCATCTAACTCGAAAGCGTGAGAAACTATATTTCTTTCACGAGGTTTGACGTAATCAGGTACTGCTTGCTGCCTGATCGATGTGTTTAATCGATGCTCAAATCTTGTTTTTGAGTTTCTTGTATCACTTTCCTAATACATACTGATATTTATTAATTTGAATAAAAAAAACTGTACAAACCTTTTGTACTATTATGAAAGAGTCCCTTTAACGGCGGGAAAACCACCACTAAAATTTCACGGTGTATTAAATAAAAATACAGGCTGAAATTAAATAAACAGAATAAGTGAGACCGCACAAAAGGCTCAGTGGACATCTTAAAGAATTTTTTAAAAATTAATCAATAAGATTTCGCCAAGCATCGATGACTGGCAGCCATAACAATGTAGATGGTTTAATATCAAAATTGCCTTTTATTAATCTAGTGTCATACTCACTATATTTTCATTAGAATTTGAAGAATTATTATAATAAAGTATAATTTAGGTATATTTTGTCACACTGACACAAAAAAAATATTATTTTGGAATAGTAGGTACCTACATAGTAAAAACATATTTACCAAAGGTTACACAAGATCCTTCAGTAACGATTTTTATAATGTAGGTATTTATAAGAAAGCGTATGCTTTACAAATGGTTCACTTCTACAGCCTCCTTTAAAAGCTTACAGCGAATGAAAGCATCTCATCTCCAAGATGCAAATGTTCACGGAACCCTGCCCGCCCTAAGTCGTGTCAATGTTATCCCATTTTTTCACTTAAATCCAAGCATTTATCTTCACAACCCTTCCCGCGTTGGCGGTGCGGGGAAGACGGGATGTCTTCGGCTCGATACACTCGACGTCAGTTTTGGAAATAAGGGCTCGCTTCCACAAGGCAGAAAGCGCTGTGTAAGGAGCGAGAGGTCCAAGGTTCGAGTCCGGGGTCGGGCAAAATTTGTGTGAGTTTTTCTGTAATGAAATTACTCAGCCCGGAGTTAGGAAGTTAGCGGTTGAACGCCCGTGCCTCGGAAAGCCGGTGGTCCTGTGCCCGATCTCTCATCGGTCATGACGGATTGCCGACTAACCGAATTATGAGAGTAAGGGAACAGAGAGTGCTCTTTCGCGCACACTTCTGCACTATAATATGTCCTGCGCACTTGACTGATCTCAATTGAGATCGGCCGCCATGGCTGAAATCGGTTGGATACTTTATATTATAAGTGGACAGGTAGGATACACGACGAGCGGAGTTACACTGAGGGCTTACACGGCCGTAAAGACAATAGTAAATTAGTAACAGTTCTTGAAGTTGAAATTCATCATCATCATCAGCCCATATACGCACCCACTGCTGGGGCACGGGCTACCCTAAGCTAAGGCGATGAGACCTTAGTCAACCACGCTGGTCAAGTGCTGGTTGGTTAACTACACAACCTAAGAAATTCTTCGTAGGTTGTGTTGGCAAATGCGGGTGCATAGAAAAACATCGTAAGGAAATCGTGCATGTGTCACCTTGCCGTTAAAGCGTCGAATAATCGTTCATTTTAATTTTTTGAACACAGTGGTATGTGACGGGGTTTGAACTGACGACCACTCACATGGCAAACAACGACCTTAACCACTCGGCCATCGACGGTTTTTAATCAGGCGCTGCACAAAATGTGAGCCGTTTAATGTTCGCCCAATGGGGCCGTGCCCTAATCCAAATAGAAAGAAAATTAAAGAGTGTTTGTGTGTTCTTCGGTTTATAATCTATACAGACGTTGACGTATACATGTGGGCTGGTATTGACGGCTTCTTGTGAACATAACACTGAAAAGGAATCAAGGATTGACCATGTGACTCCATTTTCATATAAGGTCCTATTTGCCTCTCTGTCCGTGAGAAGTTTATCGAATAAAACATCGCTCTAACTAAGCAATTTTTTTTAAAAAAGTTACATTTTGCGTCTACTTATTTCTTTACTTTTCTCAAAGTGTAAAAAGACATGTAACGATTATAATATCATAATCGTATAATATCATAATAGGTAATTGGTGCTCCAATTACCTGCGTAGGATCCGTATAGAAAATATAAATAGAGACATTCATAGTGGAATTGAAGTAATTATCTCTCCATGGAATTGGTCGTCATTTATTCAGCCATAATCCTATTGCGACAATCATTTTGTAATCAACCCACTCAAATGAACGACAGAGATTACACAATTACACAGGCTGATACAGAAACATACAATACTGATAAATCATTTACCTAAACACAGTGCCATTTCATGCATACGAATTATTGCATTTAGATTAAGCTTATGTAACGGATTAATATACGTACACCTAATAGCTAAATGTAGTCAATGACAAGCATATGTGTAGTCAAACAATTGTATATAATCCCTTGAGACAGCGAAATAATCCAACTAATATTATAAACTGAAAGTTTATTTGTGTGGATGGATGTTTGTTACTCTTTCAAGCAAATAATACTGATCCGATAACGATGAAATTTGGTATGCAAGTAGCTGAAAACCCAGAATAACACATAGGCTCTTTTTATCCCGGAGTTCCCGCGGGAATAGGGTTTCCACGCGGACGAAGTCGCGGGCGAAAAGCTAGTTCAGAATAAGCATAAGTTCATAACACCTTTTAGTGATAGTTTGATAAATAATATAATGCTTATTTACAAGTAACAAATAAACGTTGTTGTGACTTTCAAAAAAGTGCGGCTTACGAGCGCTAACCTGTATTCATTTAAACAGATATGTTAAACTTTCTGTCGGTAAAGGCCGAATAACTAACTGAAATTAATAGCTTCCAACTTTGACACGGGGTAGTTTTCACATTTTACACGGTCAAGTTGGAATTAAGCCCGTCGACGTGAACAATACATCAGTTACGATTTAATCTGCATGAACGTGATGTCGTAAAAACTAATACAACGAAACGGCGACATTTCGCGTCTTACGTCACCTAGAGCCCGAAATGAAATGAGCTTAGTCAAATTAAACTTTGATAAAGTATATTCTTTTTATACATATACATCTATACTAATATTATAAAGAGGAAAGATTTGTATTTTTGTATTTTTGTATTTTTGTATGTTTGTAATGAATAAACTCAAAAACTACTGGACCGATTGCAATAATTTTTCACCATTGGAAAGCTGCATTATTCAGAAGTAACATAGGCTATATAATATTTTTTAAAAAATTAGGGATCCTTACTAAAACTCCAATAATGTAACCCAAGGTGTAAAAAATGTACCTGAAAAATTCCTTACGTCGCGTACGCTGCGAAAACTATTGATGATGGAACAAAATCATTTACTACGACTTTGTAGAACTTATCATTATCTATAAAAAGTGTCGCGACAGCATATGTCTAAATATTATAGTTATGTCACAGTAAGCGGTTTTTTATTCGAAATATTTAATTTATATGCCGCCACATGAAAAGGCTCTTTATTTGTACCTTGGTATTAATCCTTATCAAAATAAATTACTTTATATGCAAGACGGCTTCAATACCTATTTATGACTTTTTGAATTATTCAATTCGGACATTTCATTCGGAAGATATCACGAGTTTAAAAATGCAAGTATTAGAAAAAATCGCGTGGTTGCCGCCACCGCGCTCAGTTAGCCAGCATGCGATGTAGGCTCCATGTAAGCATCACTGGGGTACGGGGAGTCAATGTAATATGTAATATAATATATATATGTATATATATATATAATAATAATATAATATAATATTATAAAGAGGAAAGGTTTGATTTTTTGTTTGTTTGTTTGTTTCGAATAGGCTCCGAAACAACTGCAACGATTTGAAAAAATCTTTCACTGTTGGAAAGCTACACTATCCCTGAGTGTCATAGGCTTTTTTTATAGATTTCTCTTACGGGGTTAAAATATATTACATAGAGATAGAGATATCCCCGAAGCGAAGCGAGGGCGGGTCGCTAGTACATACATAAAATCACGCCTTTTTCCCAGAGGGGTAGGCAGAGATCACTTCCAGCGATCCACTTTTCACCTCTGTGGGAAACGTGACGTGACGGGTTGTGGACCACGTCGCCGCCATTCTGCCTTGTGCATTGTTTTAACAAGGTCATTGCGTTCCCACAAGTAGTAAGGATATATGACGGGGGAAGGAAAAGGGGAGGAAGGATACTATCGCTTCGGATGATTTGGACTGAGTCGATAGTAGCTCGAGGAGCCGGGGTCGCTTACCCGTATACCGTTCACCAACCACCGGACAGATAGTTGTGACTGGTATCCCCTGACTGTACTACTATTTTTATAATGCACTGATAATTTTCAAACACACAGACTACGCTTTTATCATCGTATGTTATCATAACCAAACAAACCGTTTTAATAATTGATCTCAAAAAGAGATACAAAAGTGTATTCAAAAGAATACTTTAATGATGACATATAATTTCAAGATGAAATAGATAGCATGGAACGTTTTCTTTGAACGAAATTAATCCATAATACATATTATTTACTTCTACGAAATAATGACAAAACATTATACTAACATGTTTTGATGAGTATAAAATAAATCTGTGAGATAAATTATAACTAACAATTTTACTTCGATATAGTTATTATCTCGCCTGTATTTTCTGCGAATAGTTGTGATGTCTATTCAGTCCATAGTTAAATATATTTCTCGGACCATATTAAAGAAAGTTAAATTAACTTTCACATAGGAATTAAAGTTAGAAATCTAAGAAACGTTGTTCAGTTATACAGACCAATGTTGTAATTTAATTTTACTCTCTACTGTTAAAAACTATGTTTCATTCAGCGAGTTTATTTTATTTTCAGTACTTGTACTCTAATGATGCATTTTCAAATGGGCATGCATAAATAAGTACTTTCTCGCATTAAAATTTTACTTCCACTGGGGATGGATTCGTATTCGAAAACTATGCAATATTACTTTCTTGTCGTAAATGATTAACTATATGATATATTTTTCCCTCTATCCGAATGTCTGCAAAACGTTGCTTATAAGCGCTACCAACAAATGTCCACCATACGTTTGCACTGATCACCAATACACCAATGTAGCAATGCATGTATGTAATGTCCGCGTTCCTTTTACTGCGCAATCAAAAGCAGAATCCTAGTGAAGCACGCTGCCAGCGATGAAAGTTTGTAATTAAATTTAAAAGCCTTTTGACTATTTCACCGGGATTAAATCCGTCTGTCACAATGTCTCGGCGCGTTGAAACGCGATGCATTATGCACGGTATTAAAATATTAAAGAATCCAGCATTAACTGCGGCCGACGGGCTCCCTGCCAAACACAGACGCTTGCCATTTGAAATTTGACTCTATAGATCTGGGTTAATGTTGAAGAGGTTTCTTTTAGTTGAATGCCTCTTCTTGATGTGTCTCTGAGAGTGAAGAACTACTTCAACGTCAAATAAAACTGTGTAGTACCATGTTTAACACTCTTCCAGTGGTATACTTAAAAAGAACAACGAATGTTTTATTGTTAAGTATTTTCAGATGCGCACAGTATAAACAGAATAATATTATTTAAATACACACATATGCGAAAGAGTAGTAGTATAACAACACCTGTTTAACTGAAAAAGTGATAAAATTCCGAATATTCTAAGTAATACCTACAATTTTTTAATTTTTAGGAATATTACATATTTTAGATTTTTTAAATTGTTAGTCAGTACTTATACAAATTCGTACTAATAGTTAGCGCATGCCAATTTTACCGCTCTACATCTTTGAAAAGTGTTTCTATAGTGCTATAATAATTAGAATATAAGCTCGTTTTCTGTTGAAAAAGAACATTAATGTGAAACCGCTAGTAGAGATTCTGAACTTAATTCCCTGCTCCATAAATACCGTACTCTTTGGCGCCTCATATGTTTTTAATACACGTATATTATAAATGAAGATGTGGTTTCACATTAATTTAACTGAGTGCTCACCCCGTCTGCGTAGAGCCGTGACGTCTGGCACGAAATTACACCTACGCCATGATTAACTTTGCATAAATTGAAATGGTATCTTAGGCTTCAATTGGAAATTGCTTGATTTTTATGAGTGGATCAGATATACGAGATCGGTTCACGCTTTTGGCGTGTAGGTATCCACATGCATAATATGAGGAGGATTTTCAGCTATAAGCAGCTTAAATAAATTTTAAGGTATAAATCAAGTCCTTATTTATTTACTACTTACTTCTACTTATTTTGAGTCCGTTAAAAATCAATAAATTCATACACGGAAAAAAGCGACATAAGAAGCTGTTTGATAAATTCAAACAAAATAACTGTAAAATAAATAAGTGAAACGTCGTAAAAACCTTTTCAATTATTTATGAGATCAATAATATAATTATTCAGTAATTTAGTTAAAAATATAAATTAAATTCCGCATTGCGGTCGAACGAGTTGCGTGGGCACTAATGTAGGCAATCCCAATGTTTGAATATTTTAGTTTGCGCTATTCCGTAGTTTGATTTATTTTTAGTCACATCAAAAACGCTTGTTAGCTTATTCAGATTTTGTGAATGGTTGTTTTGGCATGTTTGACAAACACTTCATGTCTCATTTGTATCTAGGCCATATAATTCTAGTTGAATTCATCGTCATATTTTTTTGGGATTTGTGAAACAAATATCATGTAGGTAAAACTACAACATCAAAAAACCTCGACTTATATAGGAATATTACATGCGTTTGAAATAAAACGAGCCACGAGTAGTCACGAGCGCTGTAAAGAGCTCGAAACGTAAGATCTCTAAATAATGATTATAATAATAACAAAACACGCGAGTTTAATCCGTAAAATTACTTTTATTTCCAATGTGTAGAGCTCGCGCAAATAAAAATAGACAATATTATATTACATGCGCTTATAAATCATCAATTCAGTAATAGATTAAATAAATAAGTCATTACTACTCGAAGAAACTCGATATTAACTGTTCCTACCGATTATCGTGATACGTGTAACATTAATGAAAATTTATCAGGTCATGCAGCTTTGGTATGTCACAGTAAAAAAGAGGACCCCATATACAAATATATGTCCTTATTAAATCTAAGTGCACGTATATGTCCGTACACAAGTGCACTCCACTCATTCGCTTACGTAGCAGTCCAGTGAGACAGTTATCTTATATGACCAGAAAGGAAGAGAAATATCAACTTCCAGAGATATTTATCTAGTGTGTAATGATTTCTCACTACTGTGTAAAGGCCTCTATTTTGACGACGTTTTAGATGTGATCTTTAGCTCAGAGATGGCGGAAAGCCCGTCTATACCGTCGAATATCACGCGATCTTTATTAAGGTCTTCTAGGACTCCTTCAACACCCCCAATTTAGGCAATATAAAAAAACCGGTCACAATTTTTACTGCGTAGTCATTTTATAAAGCGTCAATCTATCTATACTATAATAAAAACGTAGAGGCAAAAATTCTTGTACTTTTCTTAGAAACGAAAAAAAAATAGTCAGGGATATGTTTTGAGAGCAGTAGAACACATCCTCATACTTAAAAAAAAAATTGTATCTCTGTCTGTTTGTTTGTTTGTTTCGACTGACCTCCTAAACGGCTGAACCAATTTAAATGAAAGTTTACACGAAGGTATTTTAAATTCCGGAAAAATGCATAGGATACTTGAAATCACTGACAGTTGTCTGGTTCCCGTGGGATATTCAAAAAACCTTATTAAATGACCGATCTCTGAAACTATTACACCGATTTAAATAAAATTTTGCATGGTGGTAACATACATCCCCGGTCAAGATCTTAAATACTTTTAGTCACAGAAATTCCTGTAGGATAGTTAAAAATCTAACTTTATTAGATCGCGTACAAAAATGGTAAAAAGTATATCGACCAAAATGAACCTTCTGACTAGGATTATACGGACTACTTTATTGAGCAAAACGCCATAGTAGGGCAGGTCAATAGCTACATTTGCAGTTACTCGAACAACATGGAATCGGAATAGAAAATTACGCTAAATAAGAAAAAGTTTATTAGGTACACTTTCTTTATAAGTGGGGGACAGCGTTTAATACAGGAGAGCTACCTGGTAACAATTTGTTTTAAGAAAAAGTTATTTGACCGTGTCAGTCATTCAAAAGTACATGTTAAAAAAATCCCTAAAGGTATTTTAATCATCGTCATTGTGACGATTTGGACCACAAAGTTATAATTAATCTTTGTGTCTGTTGAAAAACACATAATCTTGAGATACTTCAGCGCGTTACATTTTTATGCAGGAGGTTCAAGTTGCTATCGAAGTCCTGCTGTTTAATAATCTGTAATTTTTTTTCTGAACCTGTATCACCTCACTGCTGGGCACATGCTAGGACTTGCCAGTTCTTTGATACATGGACCAGATCTTCATACTACCTTTTCTTGGGTCTTCTTCGGCGAAAATCGTCTCAGGCACGCGATGTGTAACAATTTTGGTCCATCTATTGTTCTTTATCCTCGCAAATTTCACATCACATTCCCCACCCATTGCTACATCAGTTTTGACCAACAACAATACCAATTTACGAGAGAGATTGGTAACATATTTATTTATTCTTTTAACCCAATACCTATGATACTCCGCTTCATAGCTTTTTGAAAAACGTTGAGTTTGGACTTCTGATTTGCGGTGGGGACCAAGATTGTGTGGAAGTTAGGATAGGATATATTTGCGGTTCAGTGATATATGAAGATCACCCTTCATATACCCATTCATGGACCGAAGCTTTTCAGGTTTTGTCTGCTCTACGGATTATTTCTTTGTCCTGCCTGTCTTCGAAGGAGACTGCCTAGCCCAAGTATATGCTCCTCTACATATTGCTTTGCCTGCCTGTTGACTGCAATCCACCAAATCAGTGGTGCTGTTGGTCATGACCTTGGTTTTGGATCTATTCATCGTCAGTCTAACGTTAACGCTTTCTGCGCTCAGTTCTTCGAGCATCAACTCAAGTTCCGTCGATGTATATGTATTTCGACTAGGAAAATGTCATCTGCAAAGCGAAATTTTATCAGTCGCCTATCCTCTACACCAATTCCTTTTGTTGCCTAAGAATTATCATAGTGACCTGAAGACTTCTTGGAGCGTGCTACTGGAAAGCTTAGGACTTGGTGATAGTCACCTTTTTTGTAATTTGAATGTCAGGCGTTCAGTGTGCAGTTTGATATCGACTGTGCTTTGTTGGTAAATGATATGGAGATATTTTATGTATGTAGGTTCGACATTTTGCTGAAGAAAGAAAGCTAATTGGATTGATGCGGGTGATACCGTCAAAGACTTTTGAATAATCCACAAAGGCCAGGTACAAAAGTTTATTAAATTCGCTACATTTCTTTTCCAGCTGGTTTCGGTATGGAGGTGGTCAGTTGTCCAATATTTGCTTGCTGGCTTGCATTGCTGGTTTGTATTTTCCAATTGATAGGCTGTTCGGTATTATCTGAATGTTCATATGAGGGATATTGCTATTCTTAGGGGAAGTAATAAAGGGGAACTTATAAACATTCACGTAAAAATTTTGGATGTTATAAAATTATCGTATATACAGATTGTTACAAATATTATCACATAGATCATTAGAAAATTGGGCATGTGCCCCTTGAATATTTGTTACTACAACTATCCTATTTATGATCACGCACCTCCCTCCCTCCCGTATGAAGTGTTCATACTCGGTAGAGGTACATGAAAGGGTGCAAGGAGTCTCCCATATAAAAATCTTACAAGACCGAGTCTGAGTCTGATCAAGACGGCAAAACCTCCGTTGGGCTCCCCAACTATCACGTTTTTAGCTGGCAAGTCATGTCAAATTTTAATGCTGTCACATTTGATATGAATATGAGTGTTTAGTTCTTGGTTAGTTCAAGAGATGTCACTGTGCTCTATAACTTCGATATATTGCTTCAAATACTAAAAGTAATTAATAAGTTATATTTTATTAAACTTACGTTTTTACGTTGTTATCTCATTGTTTTATTACGAATACAATACAATCTACGAGAAATAAACAAAAACAATACGCAAAAGTGGCACATAACAAAGTAGCAAAGCAAATACTGATTAATTCGTCACATGGCGACACAGCCTTTATAGATACTTTAAGACGTTTTTTGAAGTTATCCTGATATCAAACATCAATTTTATATACTAACTACGTTGGTACAGTACTTATGCTGTTTGCAACAATTGAAACCTGTTTCTGCCAAATAAGTTACTCTCCTCATCAGGCTAGAGCATTGCTTAGACCAAAAAAAAATTATTGAGCAAGTGAATCCTCTTTCAGCTGACCGATTTGTAATGAAAAATGTAACATGTTGTTTATAAGTAATAAGTTTAATGATCTTTTCTGTTCTAATAGTTTTTATAATTTATGTAGCTTTATTTACTTTAACTGCAATTTCCTACAATCAAAATGCTGGCGAAAGTCACTATTCTACGCAGACAGGTGCGGGCACAGCTAGTAATTAATAATAACCCAACTATTAACACATACATACTATTAACATAACATCACATACATTTTTCCGATACCAAATTAAGTCGCTTAAACGCTTTTGTTACGGATATCAGAAACAACTGTCAAGTCACAAACATGCATATAAATAACACTTGAGAGTGTTATACCAAACACCGATGTTGTAAGAGTGGCAATTGAATCCGTCTTGATGCAAGAGACGGAGGCACTATTCAATACGCCATCGAGAAAGTCAAGAATAGATCTCCCAACAAATGCTGATTGTAGTCACCAAAGCAAGTTCCCCACTCGAGAACACCTTGTATGCATCATCGCATTTTACAGAGCTCACGACAAAGTTGCTACCCGGCTTGTTTCCAACTTGTACCGAGTTATGATTTAGAACTGTGCTACCCGCCCTGGATATGATACATCGCACATATTCCTACCTCCGGTATTCCTAAGGGCAATACACAAATGTTATTTATGTAGAGCCGTAAAAATATAACAGTATTGTTGTTATGCGCTGCCTAATTCAGACATATTACGCAATCTTGTTATAGGGCCGTTCACAAAACGTGATGGATATGAGTAAATATTTTTATTGTACGAGATATATTTTTTGCTTGGAAACATGTCGCCGGTCTTTGAATTTATTGCGTATTTTTTATTTAAGGAATTAACGTCTTTATCAAGATTCTGTCCAGGCTAAAAGGTACCTTAAAACAAATGGTTATCTGAAAAGATCAATTGGATAGCAATCGATTTGTGTTCGTTAAAAAAATGCAATATGATCACTGCTTTACCATCAGTATAATACTAAAAAACCTGTTGTCTTGCACATATGTGTAATTGTACATAGAAATCAATTATTTTTTTTATTGTCATTTTAATTTTTGTTTATTTGTTAGTGCTAGTGTTTCGTAGAAAAACATCAAAATTAAGTTTAGTTTCTCATTTGTGTCGACAACTCAATTGGAATATTGCAATTAAAACATTATATTCGTAAGCAAAAATAACAAATAGAGAAACGTCATAATTCCTACACCAAAAAGTATTCTATACAGTACGTATGAATTTTCATAGATTTATCCCGTCTGACATGCACTAGTCTTTAGTTAGAAGGAATGTTTCCAGGCTAACAGAGGTCGACTCGGCGTACATTTGGAACAGAGTGCATAGCTAAGTGACGTTGCGGTATGTTCTGGCTCGTGTCTTTGCCTCGGGATTGTATTCTTTGAAACGAATATACACTGCAAATTCACAATCTTGAACCGGGCATGACTTTCACAAAGTTACACGGCTTTTGTTAAAGATAAGGATCATATGGATGATCCCGTACTTATTTCACCTTAACTTTTAATGACACATGGACAGTATCACGGAACTTTTAAAAGGCAATTTTAAAATTTATCAACGCATTCCAAGTAAATGCCATTTTGTAATACTTTTAACAGCCGTAAGCAAGCTCGTTCGAGCTAGTTTATTGCTGAGACCTCGTAAAACGGGGTTCGATTCCCGACCCTGAACAAAGTCATAAAATTGCGATAAACATTTACTATAAAAATCTAGGTCCGGTTTTGCTCAAGTCGGGACCAATACATTTAAACTAGATTTGCTTCCCTCTAAACTGCCATGTGAACGTTGTATTCAAATGCTGAGAAAATTGTTTTCGTACTTGATCAAACGACCGAGCGTTTAGCTTAGGTATTAATACTGTGTGTATGATTCATCTTCTTACTCAGTATAGACTCAGTATTCATAGACACATAATCTCTTTCGAACAAAGTTTGATTGCTATGTAAATCAGAGAACATGTTAGTCGATACCAATCAAATGGCTTTAATGTGCGTACTAGCAATGTATGGATGTAATATATGTGCGTGTGTAAGATTAAACAATCGACCATTTAAATGTTAACAATCTGCGGGGCAATTAAAATTCTACGTCCTACGTAATCAGATTTATTAGTTACGTGTTAACATCCAAAATGACATGTTTGTTAAACACCAGAACAAATTTATATCGGCAGTATGTGCGTGCTATCAGCGCTACGAGACAGTCTTTAAAAAATCACTTTACCTGGTAACGCCTAGCGATGATTCTCGAAAGTGAACAATAATTCAGCGGAGTCACGAACGGCGGTGCAGTCGAACGAGGTCGCGGTGAATGGTTGAAGCAACAAAAAGGCCGCCCTTCAGACACACGCCATGAATAGTGATGCGCTGTCAATATTTATGAGACAAGTTTAGCATCGCGCCAGAATGACCCGAGTTTTTTCTGCGATGGACACTGGCGGTTGCGGTGCCACATAGTACATTTTGCGTTCGTTTGCAAGCATTTCTGTGAGGTAAACCTCTGTCATTCTGATTTTGCCCTTAACGTGTTCACTGAGGGCCTAAAGCCTGTCCTAAACTAGGACGATTATGCCTTAGTTAACCACGATGCCCAAGCGAGGGTTTGCCGTCTTCGTACACCCTAAAAAATTCTTCACGGATGAGCAGGTTTTCTGGCGAATTTTTTCCTTCACAGTACGAGTGTCGAAAAACGTACAAATGAATTTCAAATATGTCCATATCCTCTGTCCTTTGTCAATATTCATCAAGCTCATGGGTTCAGAAGTATCAATAGGCATGGTAGCCTATAAATACCTGCTGGCAGAAGTTTTACTTTAGGTACACCTAATTTTAGTTGGTTGTTACGAGTATAATAACATGCGTTAAACTCAACAGTGATAACCTCTCGATTTCGATTAAACTTTTTCCTTATCTATGCTGTCTAGATTACATCGCTAGTATCGGTAATAACACGGTTTATGTTTTATATGCTACCGTTGTAAAACATTATTTACTCGGTCGAATAGTGGTTAGTTACCCTGGGTCACTAAGTGCGGTTCCGAGAGTCGTGGGTTCGATACCCTCCCGGGACAAATATTTGTGGGTCAATGTTTTTTCCATGTCTGGGTGTGTTTTTAAGTATATTTGTAAATTCACTGTTGATTCTGATATCCGTGGTGTTTAAATTACTTACCGCGGGATCAGATCAATGTATGTGAGGTTGTGTAATAAATAATTACAACGCTTATCACCTAGCTTCTACTTTACTACATAGTAAGGTTTCCACACAGAAATCCAATAAAAATATAGTCTTTTGTTTAATTTTAATATAAAACTTCACCTTTTGTCAATGAAACTTGATTCTTAAAGTTTCTTCAATTTACCCTTATAATTATGAGTTTCATTATCAATGGAATCAATTTTAACAGCAAGAGTTTACTTACAAATAAACATGAACCACCCACTACTTTATTGTATCACGAGGCGTTTATCATGAAATTTAATATAACTCGAAAATAGATACTAACGAACCAGACTTATGAAGAAACAAATCATAATTTATAAACAGAACCTTAATGTACGAGTATTGTTACAGTTCTGATTTGGCACGCGTAAATAATTTCGTCTTTCTTTTATCAGCCCATATACGTCCCCACTGCTAGGGCACGGGCTTATCCTAAACTAGGGCGGTAAGGCCTTATGCTGGCCCAGTGCGAGTTGGTTGACTACACAACCTAAGAATTTCTTCGTAGGTGTGCAGGTTTCCTCACCTGTTTGATCTTATATTATTTTCGAATGCGTGTTCTTCAACTTGTTTACAACTTTAAGCGAAACAACACTTTCCTAATTAAAGATACACCTAGATTCCATTTATTCACACGAAGCAGTTGAAGGTACTGTTGATCGAAAATGTAATTAGGTTTCGTGATCATTTGTTAAAATAGTTTTGCTGGCCTTTTGACATATAAATCGAATTCACATCAAGTCCTGAAAGGAAGAAGCAAGTGTTTTTAATAATAAATCTTGGCTTCTTGTTTTGCGATGCCGCATCTACCTATTTTTGATCACGGACCCAAAGTTGCGTAGGCTATGCTCAGTATTTACATAATGTTATTACAATGACATCCCTTATAAGGGCTGCCTCGAATTTTGCATTATACCTCTACACACGAGTACACGACCAGCTGACGAAGAATCATGGTCTGTAAAAAAAAACTAATACAACTATGAAAGTTCGAAATTACAATTGAATAATTTCACGAATATTAATATAATATTTTTATAAAGTAATCAAATACAATTTAAATCAACATGATTAAAATGCCAGGCGAGTAGGGAAGTTTTTAAATATTTGATTTTTCACTTTATTGTCATTTGTAATATTTACAATGGCAGCACTCCGCGAGTGGAATTATCAACTCATGTTCCCAACATAATATTCATATGATGCACATAATACGTATCATATATTTAAGAAGTTACTTCTGAAACTTATTATTTTCAACTGAATCCCTGAACAAGTACGCAACCCTGATGTTCAAAGTTGTGACACTTTAATCGCAATTGGAATGATGTGGTTAAGTTTCTTTAAATGGTTTCGGGAACAACAAAGAGTAACAAGTAATAAATGATAGCTTTAGTTAACTGTGTACAAATTGTATAAACATGAACTAGAGGCAGGTGCTACGGTTAATCGTAATGAAAACGCTTACCCAGAAATATTGCTACGATTTCGCTACGGACACAGTACTACGAAAACGCTACATTACTCGTAGTAGTAATTCAGTAAATAAAGTATCCAATAATTCACGGTATTTTAAAAACAGATTTTTTTCATATGCAACCTATAAATAATATAAAAAATATTGTGGGCCACAGCATATTTGAATATTGTTTCAAAAGATGTGATTTAGTTGAGAGTAATCAACGTCAATACTTTGAAAAATAAAAAAGTGCAGTAATTACTTAAAAATATGTTAACCCATTTAACATACTTTCAACATCTCTTTAGTTTTTGCATAGCTAAATTAATTTACATGTCAATGATTTATCACTAAAATATATCTATTTCACTATAGGTAGTAAGTATCACCTTTATAAGAGCTTATCGTGTGTGCGAATGAACTCTTGACTAAATGGTGCAAATGGTGCCCCAGTCCCGCCACGCCACCTAACTATCCAAAGTACGATTTAAATTCGAGATGGACAAGATGTCGTCGTGAAATTCAAATTTCCGGGAGAAATTCTTTTCTGCTTCCGTCGAAACAGATGTTACTTAAATAACATTTTAATTTCAACTGCGGATAGAAGAAATCTTTTTCATTTCACTTGGAACCAGGAAGAAGCGTTTTCACAAAAAATTTGGTAAAACAAAATTATACACATTAAAAGAAAGTCGGATTTTTTCCATTTGTATCTGTTGCGTATTAACTTTACCAAGTATCATTCCTCCTGCTTCTGAAAAAACAATAAAGATTTATTAGGGCTGATAAAACATTTTTCACTATTTCGTGAAATACAGTTCATAAAAATTATTGCAATCATATTTACAGTTGACAATGACAAGAATCAAATGAACAAAATTGCTGCAATTTCCATTATGCATCAAAGTAAGAATGTATATTGTTATTTGGCAGTATCGCAATTTCAGTTAACCTGCATGCAAACTGAAACGTTGCAAAACTATTAATTGCATACAGCTCTAACTTTGGCGAAGTTATTATTGTAATAGATACCTGGAGTTGGGCAACTTCCGTATTATTGATGTTGAGCGCAATAAAGGGCAATTAATTTGTCTTTACAGACATTCGGAATACCAGGCTGAAACTATGGCGTAGAATGTAGAGCAGCTTTATGGATTTTTAAAATAATCATATTGAACTAAAATTAACAAACTAAATCTGAAATCCTCGTAAATGAACCAGATAGTAATTATACAACATCGTACTAACATTACAAATGCGAAAGTTTGTGTGTATGTGAGTTTGTTACTCTTTCACATAAAAGCGAATTAACGAATTTTAATTACCTTTACAATAATATACCTTACTTATTAGTATTAGTCCGGTCAATTTAGACCAAAAAATCAGTAAAATTGTTAAAAATATAATTATAAACAATGGTCTAGAAGTTCCCTATCATTTCCCTGTAAGGAAAAAAAATATTTTGAACAATTTCACTGAAATTCAGCTTGTTGAGACTTTACGTAACTTCGAATATCCAAATTGACCGGACTATATAATAAATACTGTATCTGTAACAAATAATGTTCTGATTTGTAAAAATAGTAACAAACATACTTACTTACTTAACATTATTTTATTTCATTGAGAACAACATGTGACAAATTAAGCATGCACTGAATTTCCTGACTGGGAACTAGTGTTTAGACATTCCATTGCTTTGCTTTGCCATTGCATATAGAAAGACATATGCTTAGTATGCTTACGCGGCCCCAAACATCCTATTATTGTTGCTAAGAAGTTCCCATCCCCTGGCCTCAACATTATCTTAGCCAACACATCGTCAGAGAAACACTACGATGTTTGTAGAGTAAACCGTTCTAATGCCAGTACCATTTACTTCAGTTTAGTAACTAACAACGTTCAAGTTTCATACATTGGGTTCAACAAAGTTGAACATATGAGAGTTAAAGCCGAGAGTTGGCTCGCAAGTTCAGGTCTTCGCCGACCAGCGGCGTTGATGTCGACAAAAGTTATTAACGTTGTTATTGAGACAAATTTGCTGGAGTTTCAAAGTAACATTAGGTACACAAGTTTTGATCTTGTGGCACTTTGTTTTTGTTCTGTTCAGACGCATGCTTTTGAGGTTTCCCCGGTAATGGTGAAAGCGGCCTTGGATGTTGAGATTGAGAATTAGAAGCCTAATGTAAGAATCCTTACAACTTCTTATGGATTTATAGCAGTAGGTATACTTAGGGGATAGCAACAATCAACTTATGTGAAAAATGGAACTGCTTCGTTTTGGTACCTTTGGAAGTGCCTATTGGTAGCAAGCGCTGCGTAAGGACCGAGAATCCCTGGTCTGGGGGTCGGGCGAAAACGAGGTGTTTTTTCTGTAAAGAAATTACTACTATACTATAGTACGGAGTTAGGAAGTTGGCGGTTGCACGCCTGTGCCTCGTAAGCACTTTAAGCCGGTGGTCCTGCGCCCGGTCTCTCATCGGTCATGTCGGATTGCCGTCTCACCGAACTATGAGAGTAAGGGAACAGAGAGTGCACTTGTTTCTGCGTGCAAACTTGTGCACTATAATGTCCTGCGCACTTGGCTGATCTCAATTGAGATCGGCCGCCATGGCCGAAATCGGTCGGACGCCTTATTTATCATGGAACTAAACATGAACCCATAAACCCTATTAAACTGTTTTTACATGAGAGTACCCACATTAGTTATCAAATCGAACCGAGTAAATATTTAAACGTGAAATTATTTTGTTTATGTATAGTCTTAATAAAATAACACATTAATGTGTGATACATAGACATGTAAATTAGTGTGCCGCAGTTTCATGAGGTCCCTGAATAAATTAGAAGATAATGTATATCGTTATTGCGTACACCCTTCCCGTAATGTCGGACCAGGTTGCTTTTATGATGGGGTAATAATTAGTTGGTGCCCTGCAAACATCAGATTATTAATTAGTTTGGCCACTGAATTGCCCTGAACATAGGGCAGGATACACCAATTGTCTAATCTAGGAAGTTAAGCTAACAGTACTTTCATTAACAAAGTAATGACTCGCCCAACCCTTAGACGTAAGATTTAAAATCACTAACGCAGTTAGCTAAGAATTTCTGCTAGGTTTGGTTTGATTTTCTTTTTAAATTAAAATCGAGAACTGCTTGATTTTGAGTTTCCATGAAAAACTCGTATAATTAAGTGTACTTACTCAGTAAAAAGGTCAGTATTTTCGGAAGCTTTATTTTTATTGCCCGGGTATCGATTAAGCGGCTATAAAGGGCTAAAGCGGCTGTTTAAGCAGCCATTAGAAGAAAATGAGTGCAAATAACCACCCTGACTTTAATTACGAACATTTCGTGTTGTAAATCCCGTGAACCGGACTAATTCAGGCTTTCGTGTTTGAGATTTAGATTGTGTTACTATGTTTTGTGGTGTGGAGATAATAAGTATTTTTCGTGACAAAGAGTTTGTTATATAATTCGTAACACGGATTTTTTTTATTCTATCTATTTTATTACACCAATAGATTAATCCCGACACTAATGTACGGAAGCAAAAGTTGGGTATGGCAGAAGAAGCACGAAAGTAGGATAAATGCAGTGGAGATGCGAGCACTTAGAAGTATGCTAGTAGTGAAACTGAGTGATAGAATAAGAAATTAAATAATTAGAGAACGTTGTGGTGTGAAAGAAGATGTAGTGACTAAGGTTGAGAAAGGTATGCTTAGATGGTTTGGTCATGTTGAGAGGATGAGTGAAAGACGATTAACGAAGAGTATACACCGTGAAATTTTAGTGGTTGTTTTCCCGTTTTTTGCCTTTAGTAATACTATCGAATCATGCAAAAAAATCGTCGAAAAAATCAAAATTTTTTTTCAAATTTTCAAAATAATAATTTTCAAACTCGAAAACGAGAGAAGCTATCGTTCTTTTATAAGATATGACGTATTCAGGTACTGCTTGCCGCATGAAATCGATGCTAAAAGCTGAAGAAACTCGACACCCTAAGTCATAAAGCGGTTCGAACGTGCTTTTGAGTTTCGGTTAAACCTTTCGTAAAACCGGCATTTATTGATTTTAACAAAAAAGAACTGCACAAATCTATTGTACTACTAAGATAGAATCATTTTACTGCGGGAAAACAACCACTAAAATTTCACGGTGTATAGAGAGGGTGTAATTGGAGATGTCGACAGGGGAAGACCAAGAAAGACCTTTCATGACCAAATAGGTCAAATCTTAAAGAAAGGTTAAATAAAAAGTACTCGTAATCGACGAGCGTGCATGAAGAGGTTGATGAATGTGGATGAAGCGAAATTGGTATGCCAGGACCGTAGCACATGGCAGTAAGTGATCTCTGCCTACCCCTCGTGGAAAAAGACGTTATTTTATGTATGTATGTATGTATGTCAGTAAGTATAGATAATTTGCGTGAATAAGAAACGCGTAAATTTCTTATACTACAATAACAAACCAATACAAACTGTTTACTTACGTCAGTACAAAAAACCCCATTTAGAATAATCCCCAGTTCCCGCGATTGCAAACGTATTAAATGGATTTAAGCCACTTTATCATGGTAAGTATCGGCGGATATTTTGTTGTTCATCGGCTTACGCTGCATAATGGAACAGATTTTAATATTTATAAGCTGTTTGTTGTTGCGTTTGCTCGGATGAAGAAGACTAGGGTTCGTTTGTTCATTTATAGTACATTGAAAATGTATTCTCATGTTGTAAACTTGGAAATTTCTCTGTCCGCCTGTGAGTTACTCTTTCACGCTTAAACTACAGAACCAATTAATTGTTGTTACTTACGTCCGGGGGAAGGACATTGGACTTTTCAAAAGATTGTTTAATTTTTTTTTTAAGTTTTATGAAATATCAGTGAAACTTTTTAACAGAGAGTAAGCTTTTAGGCACACTATTTTGCAGACAAAAAGTTTACTTTTCGCATACTTTTTTAAATGGTAAAACACATTAAACCTGAAATCGTTAAATTACGTATCCATTCACACAAATCCTATTGGTATCCCAAAGTATAAGTACACGCACATATGTAGATACCAAACTCCAACTACCCTCGGCGTCTTCCAAGTTGTTTACCGCCTGACAAATGACTCCGGAGTCATTTTATATGTTCGTCCTAACACCCGCTCGGCCGGTTTTCCTAATCTAACCATTTCCTTTCCGTCGCTTTTTTTCACTTCGCCTAATGATAATGGCCGTCTAAAGTAAGGAGATTTATAGTGGGCGTAATTTATTTTCCACAAATGTAGATCGGGACAAGTCGCTTTATAAAAAAAAAACAATTAGCCTTAACATTCATTGTGGCTGCTGATCTTAAGATTTATTCAAAAGTAAAAGTTGGAATAATGAGGATCTCCAAATGTTATCAAAATTATTTTTTATGCGAGAAACGAGTTAAGACGGGTTTATATCAATAACTTCTTTAAAGATATGCCTATGATTTAATACGACGATATACGACTCTCACTTGACCGGATAACGTCAAAACGTTAGCTTTACCTAAGTAAAGACCTAAATTTCATTGGGCATTATTTACAAAGTCTATAAAATTTGATTATTTTCTCATCATACATAATTTCGGTATTATTTATTTATATCAAATTATGAAGGTACACAATAATCTTGTAAAAATAACATTCGAAAGTCGTAAAGAGCATGCCGGCCAAATTACATTTTCCTAGTCCAAGTTTATACGAAGAGAAATGAAAGTAACATTTTCTGAAAGTAATTCCTGCAGAATAGCCTCGCAAAATTCTCTATATCACAAAACTGCTCATCCTACGAACGACTCGTAAAACAAAACCCGCACTAAATTAATATAAGTCTACGAATGTACCCTACAATGGTCGAATGAAAATCCCTGGAAAGATATTAATTTCTCAACTAGGACGATGGAGGGCAATTATAACTTCGAGTCAGAAATGTGGATCGCGAGAAGTTGCAACTCTTAATTCTTTTCCATTTAATTTCATCTTCGAATCGAAAAAGATAAATCTTGAACAGCACTCCAGCGCTGAACCGCTTGATTATTATTGGTATTTTTTAACTTAAGGATACAAACTAACGAGTTCTTTCCAGCAAGACAATCGCAATCTCAATTGTAAAGGAATTCGCTTTTCTGAAGCAAATTAGTTAATTACATTGCTCTTGCTGTAATGTTTATTTAGTGTTTGAAGAATATGAACTCCTAAAGTGGTTAGTTATGAATTGATTAAATGAAAACTTTAAAGCAATTTCAGCCTGCACAAAAAAAAAACATCCAAGGCGTCATAATTTAATACACTTGTTACCATCGAGGCGATCAAATATTGTAACTATAACATTATATATACCAATATATATTCATATACATGTACTGCTGAATCTAACAATATAAAATGTTTCTTCAGTTAGCCTAATATGAACGTAATATTGTACCCAGTTTTCAGTCCATTACATAATGTGGTACAAGTTCGTATTTTATCTACGGCCAGCGTATGCATGTTACGGCCGACAGCGCGGCTAAATCAGTTTCAGCCAACTTTCAGCGCGATGGTCTCGACTCGGTCTTGGCGGCTTTTTACTACCGTGATGGTTCGCATAGTTTGTGAAAGTTCATAAAATTTAAAGGCACAGAGCTAGCAGAAACTGGCTAGATATAATAAGAAGTCTGATGTGTTCAAGCATGCACTGCCGCATGTTTGAAACGACGTTTTGTTGTGGCCCAAGTTGTATACTGTATTGGTGCAGAACTCTTTACTACACATTACGAGTATGTCATTGTATGCTTACTTGGATGGCTACTATAACCTTGACCAATTTTATGTATAAGCCAGTACGACCTGTTGATAATATTACTCAAAACAGCTCAGTTTAACATCAGCACTAAAGCTAGATAATGTTTATTTTTATTATTAAGACTCCTCAGTGTAGAAGCCAAAGCTTATTATAAGCTTTCAGCTGAAAAAAAAAACGTATTAAAGCATTTGAACGACTCCGTTATTTTCGTATACATAGCTGTGTATTGTCTACCGTGACGTGGTTAGCCTTTTGACATTATTCCCTTAATGAACTAGGGAGATGCCTATCACATTTTATTTGTGTAATGAACGGTATGCTTAACATTCACATTAAAATGATAACTAATATTAATGCAAAACTAATTATCTATAAACAAAAGGCAATTCAATTTTCCTCTGCAAACTTAGACCATACAACAAGCCACGGGCTTATTCCGACTTCGTTGAGAAACGGCCAAACTTTCTCATATGTTCTACAAAACCAGGCTCTTATTTATAAGCTCGAATAACGTTGGCATTCAAGGAAATTCTAATCAAAAGATTAGGTTAGGGTGAACAATTAGCGCGAAAACTAAACCTGGCTCATAGATACCCGCAGCTTACACACTCAACTGAGATATTGAACGACTACGTGCTCAATGAATACATTAAGTTAGATTCGTGATTCTGGGAACTACGTACTTGTTTGATATGTTCAATATCACGAAAACGTTAAAATCTAGTGTACTTCTGTATACTGAGACGTAAGGTTTCATTGAATTATTCATCTGTTATAAAATTGTATATCCGATATTCACTTATTTCCCGGAATTCATCCGTTTTTCGGCATCATTTCTGTTCGTGGCAGAGACAGACGTAGATTTTGTGACCCATATTGGATATTCTGACTTATGGATATTTTTGGAAATAGAAATGTAACTTGAAATCGAGAATAAAAGCGGATTGTTCACAGAGATACTTGGTATTTTGAAACTAAGTATGGACGGTATAGAGTATGCCCATCTTAGCTACGTCCGGCTGAATATTGAAAAGTAATTAATCAATATGCATCAGATTTTTTTTTATCATTAGTTGAAGGACTTTATAGCCAGCAGGATTGCTACGTAGACATTATATAAGGATATAGTTGCCAGACATCTGAAGGACAAAACTACTGAAGCAAACAAAAGCCTACTTATTCGCTATGTGCGGAGTGGGTGGTGGGGGACGGCAAATCGGTCGAAGCGCACGATGTGACAGAAATGTGATATAATTCTGAGCTTTCATGTGTCAAATTGCTTTAATTTCATAAATTCCCTTGTATTATAGTAAGTAAAAACGTTACGTACGTAACGTAAACGATGCAAATTCAATACTTATAATAATATTCGTATTTTTGTGAAGTAATAAAATCACTTGGTATAATATACACACTCACTTTATACAATTTTTATTTATTTTGTGTTGAAAAACTAGTCGAAAATCTTTATCAAAACATCTAGTTGCTAGGATATGACATATCAAAACATCTAGTTGCTAGGATATGACATATCAAAACATCTAGTTGCTATGATATGACAGATCTCAAGTCCAGAATAGTTGTCGCCACTAGGGGCGCTATCATCGCGCACATAGCGAATAGGTACCGAATGCGTATTCGGAATAACCACACGTTAAAAAATCCAACAATAATGTGGGCGCATTTTACTGACCAAGTGAATAAGATTTCTATCGGAAACCAACTTTTGACTACCCTCATCAGAAAACTTCGTCCAATCCTGGCCCGTCAGGCAGCCATTATCAAGCCAACAAAGATAGAAGAAAGAAAATCTAATATCCACTCTAAGTCAGCGTAAAAAATAATGGCATTCAATGTAATCTTTGATAAAAGAAGAGCAGTTTGGTAAATTGAACTTAGTAAAAGTTTATGAGTTTAATTTAGTATGAGGTCAGTTCCTTTATGGAGAGCGTTAGCCTAATTTCAGTTTGGAATTATTTTTAAATTGCGTTCTCCACCCTCACTTGTATTTCATTGCCTTTGGAAGAAGAAAATCCCGTGTACCGAAACGCAAGCGTAGCAAATTTACTGTATACCTGTCTTCTGATTAGGGGTGAGAGAGCCATCCGCTCCCCGCAGTCCGGTGATGATGACGAGACTACTCCAAGCTCCAAGCTCATCGTATTTCAGTTAGGAAAAAAAGCCTGTCTTTTGAATCACGCTGTATTAATATTTTTGAATTGATACATTTAATGTTTTTAACAACACGTTACACCTGCCAATTAATAGGAGAGATTAACGCTCCCGCAACTTACATTTTAAATTACGCTCAAATCCCGTTATTCATAATAATTGAAGGCTGCTTTACAGCCATCATGCTATTTGTTTCTTTAATATTCTATTTTGGGAATACAACTGTTTACGTGACCTTCATGTTATGTTAGGTGTGGGTTTCTTTTTCAATACAACCAACATAACCTCAACGAATCCCTTACAAGGTTATTTTTGTATAATATCTGTTTTCGCTACGTTCTGCGTACTAATTCAATCCGGCCGTAATTATTAATACTACTTTACACATTATCATTATTAGCATTGCTTGCCATGCGAGAAGTCGCCAGTTCAAACTACCGCCAAGTACTTCTGTGTTTTTAAAATTGAAATTTATAAGTTCGATTATTCGGCGGTGAAGAAAAACATCGTGAGGAAACATCCACATCTACGAAGAGATTCTTAGATTGTGTAGTCAACCAACCCGTACTTGGCAAACGTGGTTTACTAAGGCCTTGTCGCCTTAGCAAAGGGTGCCCGTGCCCCAACAGTGGGGATGTGAATGGACTGATGATGACAACACATTAATATTTTATAGTTCCTCTATACGTTCGTATAATATGTTCATATTAATAGAGTAGGTGTTGAATTACGGTGATTACATGGTTAAGAAAGTTTCATGACGTGATGATATCTTGGTCTATTATACTACATATGCCACTAAAGTATCAAAATAACTGGGTACGTAGCAAACTACAAATACAAATGGCGCTTGTTAGAATTATTCTAACAAGACAGTAGGTATACATAATTTGATTACACATACTGCCTGCGACTTTATCGTGTTGGTAATACGGGTCTACCATAGAATATTTTTGAATCAAATAGAACTAAATTCACAAATCATGACAGTACCTTCTCGCCTTAGAAAAATAAGTTCAATTATGAAAGATGAAACGATAACGAGTGCCGTGCAATCCGCCAGCCTGATTGGCCTCGAGTGATTGTACGTTTGTCCCTTTGATGTCCCACTCCGGTTTATACAGTTTTGTTGAGGCGGGAATTGAAACAAGCACGACCCACTTCTCACAACGCCAGGAAAACCTACCGGGAATTAATTAGAACGAAATACGATCCGTTACTCTAACAATAAACGGGTTTGTTCAGTTTCGAAACAGTTAATTTGTTGACGTTTGAGTTATGGAATCAGACGCCAGAGTTCATTAGTTGTGCTTCGAAAGTTTCAGTTCAGTTCTTTAGATTTTGTAGGTGCCACCTACACGCTCACCATTCTATATTTAATCAAGTGATCGATAGAGATGGAACAACTTTTATTGTTTATGTAACTTGATAAGCTATTTTCTTGTAAATTGACTTAAATAGATATCGTTATTGTAGTCTACGGAACTTTTATTAACTGACCCGATAGCAAATTTGGTAGGGGCGCTACCTTGACGATATTTATGCTCTTGTCATTCAATTATAGGTTCTGAACATCGGTGTTTTTTTTCCGTGTCCCAGGCACTCTCTCGTATACTCTGTTCTTCCTTAAATCCGCAATACAAGAATAGAATCAAATCAATATTATGAGATGTTGTGAAATATATATTTATTTATTAGGTTTATTCCTAAATGGAAATTCAAATAACAAAACATTTAAATGAAACCAAATATCGCTCGTATTAACCCGTCAAGTTTCATTAAAATTTCAAAAGTAAATAATTGATGCACTTAACACAATACCTTCTTATCAGAATATACATTTAGATTATGCGCGAATAGTCCATTAAGGCTCTATCCTCAGGGGTGTGTCCAATCTGTATAGCCGATATGATGGACCGAACGCAATGTTCCACAGACTTGAACAACAGACGATTCTAACAGACCGAGTTTCAAGATAGTCCGCTTCTATAATTCAATTTGATCGCAATAGCTAGTTCCTTGGCTACACGCTGTTTCTATCAGTAACCGTTGGACTATACGATCAATTTGATGCATTCGACGTGAACACTTTTATGAGGGCTTTATTTCCAGCACTTACATATCACTTGTACTCATCGGTGAACGAAACTTAGTATAATATATACTAAGTACTACTGTATATAATTGACTTTAGTCTTTACATGCTTTTTAGCTTTAGGGAATTAGGGATGTGATGTGTGATACATGTCATAGAATCTACACAAGCACTAGTCTCCTTTGAATGACAATGATCTATTCTTCTCCTAAACATCCAATCTTAATTCATAAACCAATGTTCATAGGTGTTGAGAAAACACATCTATAACTTTTATTTGTTTTGTACACTTGTTTTACTTTTCAACACGTCACATGCAATTCTCCCGGCATTAAAGTAAGTACACCACCACAGCATTTGCCGATGTTTTTCCGGGAAACAAAAGAGTGCAAACACTTCTTTGTCTCGAAGAGGGCGGTGTAATTACCGAAAACACATGAACTAACAACTGTGTAGGTATCGGGCACACGTTAGAAAGAAAATTTGCAGTTTTAATAAACAAATGCACGGACACTTTTAAATACATACACATCGCGCACGCGATTTTCCCTTTATCCCAGATGGGTAGGCAGAGACTTCCTTAATTCGCAATCAAACTTGCACAAGAATTTAAAATCGCATTAATAAACCACCTGCCCTTAAGATCAACAGTTTAATTGGTCTAAAATGTATGTCTCCATTATAAAGACAATTTATTTCCCGTGAACCCCACCTTCATAATGTTGATGTACGGTTTGTTTTCGTAGTTTTATGAGCCCCAAACCAATAATGACTGAATAAAAGCCACCGCATCTGTTTCGCTGAGAATTATTGCGTCGAGTCCAGTGCTAATGGCAATTTATTGACAATAAAAACTTTTACACACCTTCCTAAATATTTGACAAAGTGTTAAAAAGGTTTCACGGGTTACAACTCGCGAAATGATGATTGCCTTTTTTATTTGTCAGTTGATATTTCGGTGAAGTAAAGATTATTGCGAGTGGGCGCTAGTCGGGCGCCTTTTGAGAAAATTATCACAGCTTTCTCGGTAAGAAAGGTCGCCGAGGTCATTTTCTCTGAACTTTTCATGTATTTTAAAGCGAAAAAGCTGTAAAAGTTATGAAAAATACATCCAAAGGTAGAAATAAATCTTTATCTGATAAAATAGCCAGACTGAGTGTATATTTAACAATAATTGTTACCTTGGTTGATGATACTGATCTCTTGATGAATAGAAATCCTGTCCATAATATAATTTTGTGTCGAACGCCCACAGCCAACTCTCCGTTCAGTATTTCAAAGTTCATTTTATTAACACATTGGTTGAGTTGGTAAAACTTTCACTTTGTCTTTGCGCCAATCGTGTCCTCGGGGATGTCCCGGGCAAAAGTTTTCAATGATCCCGTGACGTCTCCGTAGTAACAGCAGCTCATCGACTGGCTATATTAGTATTTAAATCGAGACTAACTTGCTCTGGTAAACATGGAATCTCGTTAGTTGCTCCTTTTGGGAATTCATACAACCACATCTGCATACCTTTATACTATTAGGTATATGTTGATTGCTGTTGGTACGACCGTGATGTGGTTTTCGCTTTACAAATGAAGCAATAGCTTTGAACTTTGTATTTAACTATGGAGTTTACATGTAGAGAAAGTTAGTTGCCGTTTCAATTACCACATAACTGTCAAACTATGAATTAATAACTTACGTTAAATGTTAAATTTTAAGTGTTTAAAGTTTAATAGATCTTCAATTAAACTAAAAGTGACTAGCAAAAGTAAAAATATTTTATTAGAAGAGTAGTAAATACTCTTCTAATAAAATATTTTTACTTCTTTAAATGATCCAAAGTTGCCATAAACAAAACCCTCACCACCTATTATTGCAAAAAAAAATAAGATCAGCTCATCTTCAAATTATTCCAAGTACCTACACACAAAACTCGTTTGCACGTTCTAAAACAAAAGAAGATTCCGTGCCGCATCGGATCGCTCCCCGGCGAATGCACGGGTTAAGACCTGCACTCACTTTTTGCTCACCCCCTCCCTTGGCGAGGCATGAGCCAGTCATTTATCTTCTTCCTTTATCCGGGTTTATGTTCAACAAGCGATAGTCTGCGGAAATGATATTACTCATGCAAGAAATCGGGCATCAATACCCGATCCGACGCCGGCCTGTTTGCTATTTTGTTTTCTTTTTCTGTACACTGTTGCTGCTTAGGGGTGAGAGCCATCCGTTCCACTGCAAATCCGGTGATGATGACAAAGCTACTCCAAGCCATCGTCGTAGTCAGTTAGGGAAAAAAATGTAGCTTCGTAACAAAATACTTGTACAAAAAGTGGGATTTTTAAATATGTGTTTTCATTGAATTCTTACAATACACTATCTTTTTGTCCCTACACCGCGTTAAGTCGATTTCCCATGGAGCTTAGCCGGTTATAGAGTAGCCTATGTCCTTTCTCAGTCTAGAGGACTACCGTGTACCAAATTTCATTTGAAGCATTTTAATTGTTTCGGCGTTAACGGCGACATAGTTACTTTCGCATTTACAATATTAAGTTCTTGTGCGCGATTTAATCCTTACTTCATAGTGGTAGTAGGTAATGTAGTTCAAGGAAATGAGTATATTAAGCATACAGTAATTTCCTTATAGCTTTATTATGGCAATTTCCTTGAACTACAGTCGACGATAAAAGCAAAAATACTCTTCTCATCTACGATAATACTAGGGATAAGATTAGAGGCCCAGTTCATACATGTATGTTTTTTTTGGAAATCCCCGCTACGGTACTCCGAGTGGGTCCTAAAAAATTGCCCTTACTACCTCCCGGCTCGACAAATTCCTTCTGACAGGGGCACTAAATCCGCGCTGTCGCGTCTCCGAGCGTCGCCAGTCGTCGATCACCGACGGCATTATTCAGACGAGATAAGTCCGGCCGTACCTGCGACTCGACACCTCTGAATAGATACCGATAGTGGGGTGGACGCGGCATGAGCGGGCAGCGGCAACGGCAAAAAAAAGAAATATTACCTGTAAACTCACTTATTTATTTATCATCATCAGCCCAACAAGCCATGTCAGAGGCCTACGGGCGGCTTAAAAACTCTGACACCAGGTTGTTCATCAACCATACGATAAGAAGAAGAAGATCAGCCCAACTACGTCCCCACTGCTGGGGCACGGGCCTACCCCTAACTATCGCGATCAGGCCTTAGTCAACCACACTGGCCAAGTGCGGGTTGGTCGACTGCACAACCGTAGATTTTCTTCGTGAGTGTGGGTTCCTCACGATGTTTTCCTTCACCGTTAAAGCGTCGCATTTATTTATATGGAATACAAAACAGATGATAGCCATGAAAATATTGCATTCATGTGAACATGACAATCGTTTTCGTGTAATTCAGTAAGTTTTTAGATAACAGAATTGTATTTAAATTATATATACGTTTAGTTTTTATCACAAAAAACTGAAACTGAACTTAACTTTGAGCCGTGATTTAAACACTTTATGATTCACGTGTCACGTCACTAATGTCATTCCATCATGATCAAATATTCATGTGGCTTCATACTGAAATGCACTTTCAGAAAAAAATATCGAAAGAAAAATTCATTTGCGATAGAAAAAAATTTATAACAATCATCATCATCCTACTGAATCCTTACCCAGAATGCTGATTCAAGTGCCATTATTAATATCATTACTTGAATGACTTCAAACGAGTCTATTAAATAAATGCATTAACATGTTCTACGGAAAAGCTTCTCGGGTAAATTGTCTACGAAGTCTCTTATAAATTGGTCCAATCATAAGAAATATCTGTCGGTGAATCGAAAGGCGACTGTGAGTGCGAGATTGGAGTATAAATCTAGCTTTGAGCTCTATGTTACGTGTCGTAACTCTGTAATAATTGTCTCCGTCGGTTTAATAAAATTGACCTGAATATCTTCAAGGATTCACAAGGTAGATGACTTTGCGGTAGTTTCAGTTCTCACTGCAACGTCCATAGGTATTTGTTAATGAAATTTGAAACAAGACTTGTTAATAATTTCTGAGAATGTATTCCTATTCCTCAATCCTATAGCTTTGAGCTTCCAAGGTACGATTTAAGCGGACTCTAGCTGTATACATACATGGGTTTGGTATGCAATAATTATATTTCTTACTTCTTTATTATGAAATCTCCTAAAATCGCTAGAAGGCTTAGCATAGGCGATTAATTCAGATATCAATTGTTAAGAAGATCCTTGATCCGATCAAGATGTATTCAGTAATATAACGTGGTAAGCTCTACTTAAAATGTTGTGTTTGGTGCATGTCGGTTCATAAATAAAAAAATATGCATATTAAATAATCTCGGAGAATTTTAGTTTTGTAGGGGTATATTAAAAATACAACTTACAGTATATTTTCAGCACGAACGAAGTCGCTAATATTTAATAATACCAAAAAATCTTCAGTTCTTGAAAGATCCAAACCCGAAGTGTTAAACGATTCAGAACAGCTGCACTCCCCGTGTGTACGTAACAAAGTGAACGCTAAATAAAAGCGTTCACGAAGCAGAAGCCACAAAAAGGTATCCTGAAAATTGTTATTATTTCAGCCTTTAATGTAAATCCGCATTGAAATGCGCGGTCTGAAAAGGTCACAATGGCCGGGCAACCAAAACGTAGGAAGGAAAATTAAAAATATTTTCGGGCCACCACTAACGAGGACCCGGCTATGTCTGCATTTTTGTTCTGGTTAAATTGGATTTACTTCCCAGTTGTGACTTGTTCTTGTTTTTTGACGCCCAGTTCGGTTTCAATCACTTTCGCTTGCCCGTGAAAAGGCTAAAAGGTTCGGAACAACAGTCAGAGGTTTTGTTCGGAACTCGTGGCAGATCTACTGAACTGTATTGATTCCTTTGTTTTTCTCAATGCCGGCTTCGAGTATTAGATACGAAAGTACTCTCTTTTTGATTTAAAAGAATTCACCTCCCTCTCGGCAGACTTACTTCTCTGACTAACAAATACAATTATGTTGTTTTACCAATTTGAGGTAAAATATGCATTACTAATTCAAAAATGATTCATATAAAGCATGATAGAATTCATCATGCTTTATGTGAAATAATGATCTAAGGTGAAACTGCAATAGTTACTGTGTATTAGTTTGACTTTTGTAATATTAAAAGGATTGGCTGGGAGTTGATTTAAACACTGTCCATTGTGGAATCTCTTTATTTACTTAAAGTAATCATCTTAAATACTAATGTTATCATATATAAATGTGCAGGGTAGCGATACTCTATCGTGCTGAGTTATCTTTATCTATCACGTAAAGACGTGATTGACAACATTCACATACCATCACACTCTCCTATTGCACTATAGAGATCTAACATATAAAAATAAATTACACTGTTCTTCTAACTTACTATACACCGTGAAATTGGAGTGGTTGTTTTCCCGTGGCAGAACGATTTGCCTTTAGTAATACTATCGAATCATGCAAATTGTTCCTTGAAAAAAAAATTTTTTTTTCGAATTTTCGAAATATTAATTTTCCAACTTGAAAACGAGAGAAGCTATCGTTGTTTTTTAAGATGTGACGTATTCAGGTACTGCTTGCCGCATGAAATCGATGCTTAAAGCTAAAGAAGCTCTACACCCTAAGTCATAAAGCGGTTCGAACGTGCTTTCGAGTTTCGGTTAAACCTTTCGTAAAACCGGCATTTATTGATTTTACAAAAAATAACTGCACAAATCTGTTGTACTACTAAGATATAATCATTTTACTGCGGGACAACCACTAAAATTTCACGGTGTATTTATTTTCAAATTTAGTATCTTAAACGTATTATCTAAAAATCCACACATAAAAACCTGCTAACAGGTAATATGCGGGCAAAATCGACGGCTTCAATAGTTGTTAGTTGGTGTAATGATTCGCACGTCTGGGCGCACGATCGGAAGGCGGGTGTTCAAATAATCCCCGGTTAACAGAGGAGCAACTAATTTGTTTCCTTTTTTAAAATATGAAATAAGTTTAATATTATGTGCCTCTACCTGTATAATAAGCAAGTCCTAACTTATAATGTCCGATCGTGTTTGACCTAACTAATATGTAAATTATATGTATACAACAGCAATACCATAGTGTTCTAGTAGCTAAATAATGACGGGCAGTCTATACCAACAAATAAAGTGCACGTCAAAGGCATTGGCGTACATAAGATCTAATCTAGATACCCAACCTAGCCGTAGCTCCCACAATGGCCTATATTTGCAATTGTGGTGGACCAGCACACAAATCAACGCCTATTGTTGCATGTTAGCCCACTATTGTATCGAATATCGCCTGTAAATCTTTCATAACGAATGTTCAGCGCGTAAAGGCGTCAAAATAGTGGTCAAGAGTAGGTAGTATTACTGGTAGACTAATCTGACGCGTTGAATTTACAAATTGGAATCCATGACTGCAAAAAAACAATCATAGCGTTTCACAAGGTAAGCTCGTGTCGTTCAAAAGTGAATTCAGTAATCTATACTATATATAATATTTTAAAGCTGAAGAGTTTCTTTGTTTAAACGCGCTAATCTCTGGAACTACTGGTTCGAATTGAAACATTTTTTTTGTGTTGGATAGATCATTTATAGAGGTAGGCTATATATCATCACGCTACGACTAATAGAAGCAAAGAAATAATGGAAAACGGTTAAAAAACGGGGAAAACGCGGACGAAGTCACTGGCACAACTAGTCTAAAATACTTCTAGTTTAAGGTAACTGAAGTATATCAGACTAGCTGTGACTCTTTTTATAGGGCACAGTCTACTAAATTGACACCATTTTTTGAACCTAATCCACCTGAAAAAAGGCCCAGAACAAATAAAACCTTCTGTGCCCGTTTAAGGGTTAAAGTGCCCTTATCTCCCATATTGTTTAATTGACGTCATTAAAACACCACAGCTCAGAAATATTTATTGACTACGATGAAAGCTCAATAGACCACTTCAATCAAAACCTCGGGTTTTGTTTACACTTTACGTCGTTAATAATTCGTAATACTACATAATTCTAAACTTTACATAAGTAACTTTCAAGACTTGTAGTTTGTTCAGAACTTTGTGGCAGACAAAGGCAGCTCAAAGGAATCCTTTAGGTATTAATCCCACTTGAATATAATCCTAAAGACATATCGTATTATAAAGTGCCCATACTATAGTTTATCCGCGTAAGTCTACGTTTGATCAATTAGATCGAACATAGAGTAATCTGTTTGATTTCGTAATTATATTCTTATTTCAACATTTTAAGTCTAAAATAATTTTGTGGGATATATGATGTACCTATAGATAACTTTACCTTAGACAACACTTACACATACATAGAATAAACACAAATATATTTATGCCATCCATAGACAAAAAGATGCCAGATAATTAACGTGGGACAAATAGAAACTTAAAATTAGGTTTCAACAAGAAAATATAATACTATTAAAGGATATTATAACCGAGGCACGCTATTTGTATAATTCTATTCTAATAATATTTGTTATAACAATCGCTAGTAACCTTTCTAAATTCAATGTCAGCCCCTCCTTCGTACTCCTTTTGTATTCTGCCCACTAAAACCTGACTTGAGTTTCGCAAAATGAATAAAACTATTTCTTTGACTCGAACCTTTATGTAGAAGTAAGTTTTTTGTATCAATTAGGCTGTCTATGAACAACAGCCAATTTAAATAAAACATTTTCAAATGCGAAATAAATCTCGTATGAAAAAGTTTACAAATAAAAAAAAAGAACTAGCATGCCATAATACGGATAATAGTGTTTTATTTCTTATCAAAAACATCAAAGTCCCCACTTGAAAAATGTTTTCCATACCTACCTAATTAACTTTTAAGAAAATTTAAATAGTTCTTGACTCAATCTTAGAAGGTCTTTAAGAAGAGAAAGATGAAGCCACACATATACTACATCATTCATACACATACATACATGCACCAGTAGGTGCAAACGCGTGCATGTCAGGCATTTTCAGACTTGGGCCAAGGTCCCCTCCCATCCAATGCTCTGCAGTATAGTACTTGATAAGAAAAAAATAAACATATTACGTAATAAAGTCACACATTTCCCAACGAGTGTTTGCAGTGAATCTCAAAGGCTGTTGCAAACTGGTGTGATTCAATGCAATTGTAACGAAACAAGGGCTAGAAATAACTCGGCAAAACAACTGAACGCGCCACCGGTGTGAAGCATCACTTGGGAATGTAATATTTATTGGCAAAGAGTTTTTCCAGCTGTGCTGAGAGGACCGTGTGCCTGACGTCTTTGTATGTTCGCTTCTATCGTTCAATATCTGAGCACTCGCCTTGCGGTATTGAGGCCTTGGTCCCTACCTACTCAACTACACGCTCCGACTTAGCAATTTAATAGTAATCTTTATCAAGTAATATTTTAGACTTTGGCTTTCCATTACACCAAATATTAATCTTTATAGGTCTTCACGCGTAATTGGTAATAGCAAATACATAGCTACTCACTTCCCGACGTTTCGACTGGGGTTATACTGATCATGTGAGTGAACTGGCGGCGTCCGTCTTAATATGAACAGAAATCTTCATCAACATGAACAGACGTAGTACAGTGGGGCTACCATGAGTTTAAAACTTACGCGCACGATATCGCCTACGTAAATGTCTATGAAAACTTGTACAGCGCCGCCTGGTGGTTACGCGAAGAACTACAATCGGCCATATGAAAAAAACTTGATAGGTTTTAAACGTACGTAAGTTTACGATAGCCAAAACATGGTAGGCCCTCAGGTGTACAATGTATGCGCAAAAGCATATTGGTCTTTTGGTATCATGCACCGCGTATGGACCAAGAAGTCGGTTTCGATTCCCCAGTCGGGAACAATTTTGTGTATTTTAAGAAATCACTCAGCAAGGCATTAGAAAGTTAGCGAATTGCCGTCCGTGCCTCGGATTAGTGAGGGATACGGTGTGAAATAAAAGTAATTTTGTAAAATATCATGACAAATATTATGCTGGCCTGTATGGAATACCTACTAATAAATAGAAATGCGCAATCCTTCTTGATATAATTATAAATGATACAAAATGTAAATTATAATTATCATGTAGTGAAGTACATAATGGACTGTGTGATATAAATCACTCGGTACTAAAGCCCATACAGGAATCTAATAGAAACGTCTAGATCGATGAAGACGGCTCAAATGAAAGCCGCCGATATGCGCGAATTGCGAGGAACTATTTCAATACTAACCCTTCGATTCATAAGAACAGACTTCATTTATATCCCGGCTTTGGAGCTAAGATGTCTACTTATTACTTTTCGAAGTTCCGCCCGTAAAACTTGGTTATTTACCTTACCTTAAAATTTATGTATCTTTTACAAAATAACTAACTCATCGCAAATATTCATCCTTTTTTTACACAACATTAAAAAAGACAATCTTTATCAATTAGTGCTTGCTTGTAACGTGCATAATTTGCAAATAATAATAGAGTAATGTCAATGCAACTTTAACAATTGAATAATTTGTAAAAGCGTTGGTCCGTATATAATAATGTGTCCGACCGATTTCGGCCATGGCAATGTCCCGCGCAAAATAAAGTATAGTGCACAAGTGTGCACAAGTGTACTCACTATACCCTCATTCTCATCGTTAAATGAGACGGCAATCCGAGAAAACCGATGAGAGGTCAGGCGGAGGACCTTCGGCTTAACGTGCTTTCCGTGGTACGTGGGCGTGTTACCGCCACCTCCGAAATGAGTAATTACTTAAAAGAAAATCTCAATATTATTTCTATAAAGTACTTTTATTTTCACAGATTACAATAAATTACTGGTAACTTACATTCTAAGGAAAATATTTTGAATGACTAAGCTAAGGCTTATTGAAAACAATACGTAATTACAAAATGCAAGTGCAATAGCTTACAAGAGAAATTGGCAACTTAACACAAATTTAGCGGAATATTTCGTACAATTCAATGCAAATCCATTAATTTGCATTTACATAATAAAATCTTGCGACAGCCTGAGCACCAGGTCAGAAGGAACAACGGACGGAGTCGAGGTATTTTGTTATGCAAATTTTATACGAGTGCACCGTAGAGTTTTTGGCTTAACATGATCATAATAATGAATAAAAATTTTCGTTATAACATCGACGATGTGATGTTATAATATCGCCCTAGTTTAGAGTAGGTCCGTTTAGAGCAGTGGGGCTGATAATGATGATGATGATTATAGCATCCAAGTCTATGAATCACTAAATTCCGTAAATTTCGATACTACTCAATACTACGCCAAGACATTTCGTCATGGTAGCTAAACTGAAGTGTATGTATTCGTATAATTCTAATTTTATTAACTAACTTATCTCTCCGAATTCACACCAGCTTTAAATCTTACTTTAAGTAAAAATAACTAACAACTTAAATGTTTATTGAAGACTCGGATTGAACTAAAGTACTTCGACAAGTTGGATCTTTAAACATACTCGTAACTCGTACGTTACGCCATGGCCAAAGTCCAAAAGCTTACTTTACTATACTTACAGAAATACCGAAAACTTGAACTGGTAAGTTATTTTTTATTATTGGTAGTGAACAGTAAACATTAGACTGAAACAAGATAATTTTCTTGGGTACGTCAGTTTAACATTATATAACGGGCGTGTAATATAATGTTCTATTGCATGTACTTGTTAACAAATTAATCGTAGGTAGGTAAACCCGCACACTTAGTTCGCACATTTAGTTAGCACGTTCTAAATAAAAAAAACATTAATTTTATTTCTAGACCTTAATATCATTATACAATAATTATCATTACTGGGATTTCTTATAATATTAATTTTCTTTTTTCTTAAAATATTTTCCCTGTATTAAAAATATCGCAGTCGCTGTCTCTCTAATTAAATTAAGGGCGGCCATAAAAATTACGCTGACCAATAAAATATGGCATCAAATGTTATCATGCCCATCTAACTTTGTATTTGGGCCAAGACCATCTTAAAATATAATCTATAAAAACAGAACAGCTCTTGCAGAGGCATAAATTATTACGATATCAATTTCACCCTCTCGGTGGCGGAAAATTTTAATTTTACTAAGTTGCCGGGTTCATTTTAATATTATTAGTGCGGCCCGCGTTAAATTGCTATTGGATGGTGTCTACTTCGGTACTGCACTTTGAGCTAAGCGGATTTTTGAATACTGTACAGTGTACCTACATAATTATTTTTGAAACTAAAACGAACCCGCATAGCTGGGTTTTGTTTTTTAATCTCGTCTGTCTAGTTAAAGCTTCAGTAAATTAATTTAGTTTAATCTTTTTTCAGTTACGCGATCTCTACATATTTCTTGATGATTGTTATGTACTTACTAAGGAAAGCAACACTTGTAAAGCTAGTGGCTTCCAAGAGATGTTTTTCTTGCGTGGAAACAAACTTTCAACAAGATTTTTGGCCGCAGTACAGCAACTCGTTATGATTACCGTGTACACAAAAATAATTAAAAGGAAACAAAGCAGCGTAAACAAACGTTGGCTGGCGTTTTTCCAGCAAAACAAAACGGTTATTAGTTCCTGAAGCAACGATGGGCACTGTAGGTACTAAATTAATAAAGTTGGGGTCACAGGTGGCGGAATTCTCACTGACTAGAAACCAAACCCAAGTACACAAGTTAAACGTAAGCAGAACTAGGCCAAAGGCAATGTCGCGAAACCGCCCGCCACTGACGAATAATTAAGATTCGTGACACAAAGTGTTCTGTGTACCAATGCTAAATAACTTCGAGGGCTTATTTACTTTCGTGGTCTTATCGGAGAGCTCTGAAAATTACTTAGATAACTTTCCATTGGTTTTACAGGATTAATTGAAATCTGATCTTTACTTTTAGATCCCTTAAAGGCTCGAACACAATTTGATTTATTCTAGAACGTTAAACGGCTTTTCCAACAACACTCATTCGCCAAATAATCAATACATTTCTTTAAAACTATATGTTATTCCTGAGCGTGACTCTTCCACTAATTTAACTGTAAATAATGCTAAGTACTTGACATGAGGTCTAAGCTAGGTCTAGGTTAGGACAGCGCTTAGACAAGCGCAGGAGAAGACTTCTTTTGCTTACCACATTAATTATTCGAACCATTAACAACTTCCATTCTTATATCGCGAATAATGTTGTAACTCATAAACAAAATTCGAAATCAGAAATTAGGATGAAAATATAAATTACATTGGACTGATTCAACTTGATTGCAAAACACCGAACTAAATGGAGCACAAACATCATGATTTGTAATTTACAGCTGCAATCGTGTTTGTATATTAATTTACTCGAGGGCACTAAATAAACAATTGTATCACAAAATAGAGGTTGATTCTATGGTAACGCAAACACGTATGTATAAATAAATACGAGTAGCTTGTTTGTTAGTAATTAACCAGAGTAACCTCGTTATATGAGAGGTCATTATTCTGCAATCCGGAGCGCTTTAAATGTCACTGCTTCGTGGATGACACATGGCTCCCGTGAGAGTCTGGTATCGACTAGTTCTTTACAACGTGTAAGCCCTACCTGGCATCGTTAATTAAATTCATCGCACAGTTTTTACGTGGGCGAAAATTAATATAGGCTATTATTTAGCGAAATTTGAGAATGGTGTAGGTGGTAGACCCTTTCAGCAAGACCTTTTAACGTCTTACCCTAACGTGGTGTGTTTAATCCCAATATATTTTCATCTATACGTAGATAAAAATTTTAAGACATAATTCATTCACCCTTATGCATGTCTCTCGCTCTGCGGTGAAAGAAAACAATCATAAAAGAAGTCCAATACTAACAGAATCCTCAATGTTCGGAACGAACACTCTTTTGGTTTACGAACCGATTACGATGTTAGGTACGCACGCTAATGAGGTCAGCAACCTTTGCGTCGTACGACACTTTAAACTAATAGTTAGTGCATATTTCGCCGTCGGTACAGTTAAGCGCACTCATCAACATTCATCCAACATTAACATTAATTTTAACACTTAACATTTAATAACATTTGCTGTACTTTTAATACATTTCATATAACTTAACAAACTCTATCATTAAACCAACAAACCCCAAAGCTCAGGCCACAACATATGGTCCTTCGAGCTATAACCTCGCGCGCGATAAATCGTGATAGGAGGTGAAAGAAACAGTGAACAGTGGTGTGTGTACTTTGGGAGTAAACATTCAACACAGGAGGCAGTCAGGGCGACTGCGCCTACAGGAGTTGCAACAGTAATATCAGCAGCAGGAAACTTGCTTTGAGAGCAGGTTAACCACCAACAACAACTAACAAGTAAGATCGTTTTTTACTACTCGCTATGGCAGAATACGGAGATATCATGGAAACACAAAGTGATATCATGCAAGCGATGGAAACATTATTAAGCAACTTTAAAAAGGAGCCGTTAGAACGTAGGACACCTTCTAACACAAAGAGGCGACTGGAAACTTTAGAAGGATATTGGACAGAGTTTCAAATGAATCATAGGCAACTGGAACAATTGGAAGACAAATTGGCGTATCAATATTTTAACGAAAATTATTATCAACAAACAATTAAATTTTATTCTGAAACAAAAAAGTACATAGAAACATATTTGGAAACTCAATCTGATATGGAGAAAATAGTGCACGAGCCCAGTACAAGTAAGGGAACCGGAGAAAATAAACAAAAAGCAGCCAAGTTTACGGTAAATCAGGTAGAGGAAGAACCGATGCCTCTAGCAAACTCTAATCCAAGTGAGATGAAACGGCTGTTAAGAAAGCAGGAAGCTAACTTTATGGCATTTAGAAGAACGATTGGCCTTATTGACGTCGAATCTATCACTGAAAAATGGGAATTTGAGGATGCACTGAAGTCATTACAATCGCGTTGGTCGGTTGTGGATAATTTACATTGGGAAATAATAGCTGAATCAGAAGAGAGAAGCGTTTCATATGAAACTAAATTCAATTTATATGAAAAACAGTTTAATGACATGAAGAAAACAATCAACACAAAGATGTGGTCGGTGGCACATCGCGAAAATTCTACTCCGAAATTAGATGTTCCGAGCTTTAGTGGAAATTATAATCAATGGGTGCCTTTCAAGGATTTATTCACTGAAGCAATAGATAAAAATAACTCTCTGTCGAACGCACAAAAAATGCAGTTTCTTAAAAGTAAGGTGCGTGGAGAGGCTGAGAAACTGATACAGCATCTGCAGATTAGTTCCGAAAACTATAGTACTTGCTGGAGTATTCTACAAAATCGTTATAACAATAGGAAGATGATTTTCACAACCCAAATAAACACTCTTTTAGGATTTCCAAACATGCAACAACAATCTGGAGGACAAATAAAGAAAATACATGACATCATACTGGAAACCCTTAATGCGATCAAAAATTTGGGGATCGATATATCAACATGGGATCCACTATTAATTCATTTACTGTCACAAAAGTTGGACTCGGAAACTCATGGAAACTACCTTGAATCTGTAAAAAATCCACGTGAATTGCCGTCGTTAAAAGAGTTTTTAGATTTTCTGGAAGCAAAGTTTATTGCATTAGAGTCATCTCGACGTAAACAGGAAAGGATAATACCACCCAGATCCGCAAATGTCAACAGAGATTCGCAATATAAGCCTGTATTTAATCAAAATTATAATCGAGGATACTTCAAGGAGTCCTTCGGGAATAGCTCGCATAACAACAACATACAAAGAAATCAACCGCCTGTTAAATCATTCCATATATCATCTAACTTCAAATGTCCCTTGTGTAATCAGGATCATGGTATTTACAACTGTAAAAGCTTTTTGGAGATGCCAAATGAACAAAAACTAAGAACCGTGAATAAATTAAAAATATGTATAAACTGTCTCTTTAGTCACAACGGAAACGCATGCATTTCAACTAGGTCATGTCGTAAATGCAACGGTCAACACAGTACTATACTGCATGACGCAATCCGCCCGACAGAGACAGCCCAACCAAAGGTTATGATTACCAAAAACAAAATGATAGCACAAACAGCAACTCCCATGTATCCCAAAATGGGGAATCAGAGATTCTGCTGGCCACCGCGATGTTGCAGGTCAGAGCAGTCGATGGCACTTACTTGCAGCTGCGAGCCTTAATCGATCAAGGATCACAGATATCCTTGATAACGGAAAACGCTGCTCAATTATTAGGATTAAAAGACAAGGATGTAAAGGTACAATATTTGGAGTAGGTCAAAAGGAGAATGCATGCAAGGGTATGATAAACATTGAATGTACTTCTCAATATAATGGATTTACCTTTACCGCCGAAGTTCTTATTATGAACAATTTAATCAAAAATCTACCAAATAATACATTTAACAAACCATCTTGGAATTTCTTATCTGACTTGAATTTGGCAGACCCCGAATTCTATAAAAGCCGTCCTGTTGATATATTATTCGGAGCAGATATTTACTCAAACATAATTTTAAGTGGAATTATTAAAATGCCAGATCCAACATTACCGATTGCGCAACAGACACAGCTAGGATGGTTACTATGCGGTCACGCGAAAACAATAACTTACCATTGCAATGTAGCATTGAACAACATTACTGAAATAGAGAGATTTTGGAACATTGAGGAAATAACTGAAGCATCAAATCTGTCTGTAGAAGACCAGGACTGTATCGCTTACTATTCCTCCACAACTCTTAGGAGAGAAGATGGTCGGTACGAGGTACGTTTGCCACTTAAACCAAACATTCAACAAAAACTAGGATCGTCTAAGGAAAGGAGTATAGCCCAATTCCGTAATTTAGAGAAAAATTTGAAAAACAAGAACAATTAGCAAGGGATTACAGGACATTCATGAAAGAATATAAAACATTAAAACACATGGCTTTGGACAACAATTCAAGTACCTCCCTTGAGTGTTACCTTCCACATCACGGAGTTCAAAGGGAGGAATCCAGTACCACAAAATATCGAGTTGTCTTCCATGCGTCATCTAAAACCACATCAGGATTGAGCCTTAATGACGTAATGTATTCTGGCCCTAACTTACAACAAGACTTACAAGCTTTATTAATAAAATGGAGACAGTACGAGTTTGCATTTACTGCTGATATAGAAAAAATGTATCGGCAGATACTAGTTAATCCTCAAGATCAAGATTTACAAAAGATCGTCTGGAGAGATTCACCTCAAGAGCCCTTAAAAACCTATAAATTATTAACAGTTACGTATGGTACTAAGGCTGCCCCATTTCTGGCCTTGATGACCCTACGACGACTAGCTGCAGATGAAAGGGAGAATTTTGCGGAAGCTGCGAAAACAGTTGAGACATCATTCTACATGGATGACCTTGTTCATGGCTCTTATTCTATAGAGGAAGGCAAACAACAAATTTTAGACTTAATTTCACTACTCAAGCGCGGAGGAATGAACTTAAGAAAGTGGTCGGCGAACGACAAGGAATTATTACAACACATAAAGCAAGAAGAAAATAGCAACGAAAATAAAATGTTTGATTTTAACACAGAAGAAACATCCAAAACTTTGGGATTATCCTGGAATTCATCGACAGATATGTTTACCTTTAATTATAAAGAATCAAAACAAAACATCAAACCTACAAAACGAAACTTGTTGTCTGAAATATCCAGACTATTTGACCCCCTTGGTTGGCTAGCTCCACTGTCAACAAAGTTAAAACTTCTTTTCCAAAAGCTGTGGAAACTAGACCTTACATGGGATGACCTAGTTCCCGATGACATACACAAAGAGTGGTTAAAAATAAAACAAAGTATTCCAGTAATCAGAGAAATTAAAATACCAAGATGGTTATTATGTAAAGCAAACGATACTATCATTTTACACGGCTTTTGTGACGCCTCGGAGAAAGCTTATGCTTGTGTAGTTTATGCACAAATCAAGGATGCCACAAAGGTCATATTAGTTGCCGCAAAAAGTATAGTACTTACTAAACTTGTCCCTCATAAGAAAGTATTATCTTTGCCTAAATTGGAACTCAGTGGCGCCTTGTTATTATCTAAGTTAATACATAAAATAAAATCATCATTACATGAACGTCAAATAGCACTTTATTGTTGGACAGACTCTACAGCAGCTTTAGGTTGGATACAAGGAGAACCAAGCCGATGGAAGACATTTGTAGCAAATAGAGTAGAAAAAATAGCACCGTAATCCCGATCAGGTGTTGGGGTTACGTAAAGTCGAGTGACAACCCTGCGGATATAGCAAGTAGAGGAATATACGCTTCCCAATTAAAGGACAATGTCTTGTGGTGGGAAGGACCATCATGGCTCTCTGAAAGGAATCTTGATGCGTTAAAGGACATCAAAAAATACAGTACGGACTTGGAAACAAGAACAAAAAACATAAAACAAACAAACATAATTCAAACGGAAAGCGAAGAAGACAATGTAATTTATAAAATCATGCAAAAATATAATTCTATTACAAAAGTCATTAGAATCATCGCGTGGTTACAGCGGACGTTGAACCCGCAGCGTAAGCAGTTACCAGCTCAACTCACATTGCATGAGTTGAATAAAGCTAAATTGACAATAATAAAATATGTACAGAAAAATGAATTTGGATCGGAAATGCAACAGCTAAACAAAACTGGCATTGTGAAATCGAACAGCAAAATATTGAGTCTAAATCCTATCATACACAAAGATAATATCTTACGAGTCGGTGGACGACTGAACCATAGTAGCAGCATTAGCCTAGAGATGAAGCATCCCGCAATTATTCCGCCAAGCAGCCGCTTAGCTATGCTTCTTATAAACCAAGCTCATCTGGAAACCTTTCATGGCGGACCTCGCCTAACCCTAGCTAAATTAAGGCAGCAGTATTGGATTACCGGTGGTGTCAATATTGTCAAGAAAGTGATACGAGAGTGTGTTACCTGTCAAAAGCAAAACTCAACCAAGCTGAATCAACTCATGGGAGACTTGCCGGAAGCAAGGGTCAACCCCGCCCCTCCCTTTTACCACACGGGAGTAGACTACACTGGTTACATGGACGTTAAGATGAACAAGGGCCGTGGAGCACGGACTCTAAAAGCTTATGTAGCTGTCTTTGTGTGTATGGTGACGAAGGCCGTACACTTAGAGATGGTGTCGGAATTAACAAGTTCAGCCTTCATCGCAGCCTTGCGAAGGATGGCGGCGCGCCGTGGAGCCCCGGCACATATTTATAGTGATAACGGGACAAACTTTCATGGTGCAAACAACATGTTACAAGCGGAATATTTCAATCTGAGAAGTATCTTTAAGGACAGCTTTTTTAAAGAAATCACAGAAATGCAGATTCAGTGGCATTTTACCGCCCCATCCTGGCCTAGCTCAGGTGGATTATGGGAAAGGGCCGTGCGGAGCTTAAAACATCAGAATTACATAGTCCGGATGAACAAGAAAAAAGAGAACCCAAAATTAAGCGGAACACCTTTTCAACGATTATCCTAACATTGATTTATTTTATTAGTTTATTATCCAACGTGGTCGGAACGAGTGTTATCACAGAGTTAGACCAAAACAAAACATTATACTTTGACTCCATAACCAAAATGCAGCTAAATAGAGACTCTTGGACCATGGTGGTATATTATGACATGAATCCCTTTTGGGAAGGGAACACTGCATTAGAAAAATAAGTAACTATTTAACAACAACATGTGCTGAATTACATCAAGACAATCAATGTAACATGATAACCTCGCAGTTGAATCACCACTACTTAGAGCTACAATACTACAACCAGCTGTTGCTTAATCAGCATTTCAAGTTTCACTCCAGACAGCGTAGAGGTCTTATCAATGGTGTCGGGTACATAGCGAACGCGCTATTCGGAGTATTGGACGACCAGTTCGCAGAACAATATACCAAAGATATACAGTTGTTACGGGCAAGTCAATCACATCTAAACAATCTTTGGAAAAATCAAACATCGCTTATAGAATCGGAATACAACCTACTAAAGAGGACCGAAGCAATAATGTCAAAACAGCACAAAATTATTAATAAACATTTAGTAAAAATAGACAGCGCTCTAAGCACTTTAGAAAAACAAGTTAATAAAGTATCGCTAGAAGAAGACTTCTCCTTATCTGCTTTAGCAGCTCAACAGCTGCTACAAACTTTAAAAGAAATCCAACAAACACTTCTGGACACGGTGACCGATATATACCATGGTCATTTCAACATTCATTTGCTGACACCGAAACAACTACAGGAAGAGCTGAATACTATATCTGCATTGCTATCATCTGAAGTGACGCTTCCTATTAATAATATAGAATCGGACGTCCGCGAGATTTACAAACTACTCAAAATAAAAGCCAGAATGACCAAGGAGTACTTTATATTTGAGATCAAAATCCCATTGATTAGTAGAGATACATATGATCTATACAGATTAATACCGATTCCACAACGTGTTGGTAATTATATGAGAAACATAATACCTATAGCCAAGCAGATTGCAATAAATTTACAGAAGGACTCTTACATTCCTATAAACCAAGAAGATATCCAAAATTGTATGGCCAAGGACAGTTCAACCTGGATCTGTGCCTTAAATAGTCCCGTATATAAGTTAAAAAAGGATCAAGATTTATGTATTAAAAATGAACCTGACCTTTATCACTGCAAAACAGAGACGGTCGCGTGCCAAAGCGAGTGGCATAGCTTGACGAAAGTAAACACATACTTATACACGTGCTGCGGGCAGTGTCAAATTCGCACAATATGTAAGGATCGCGTTACAGCGCACCAGCTGACGAATCCTAGTGTTATAAACATAAACGGGCAGTGCTTAATAAAAACAGATAACTTTACTGTTTTTGCACACAAGGACCAAAGAAACACAATAAACATTAAAGAAAATTTGGATATCAATGTGATAGCGCCAATCAATCAGATTATAAATCTAAATATGGAACAGATTACCCTACCAGGGGGAAATGAAAATGAAGGCCTAAGCAATGACCCCGCTCATAAGGAAATAGAGAAAAGGATTCAAGGACTAAAGGATGCTGAAGCAATAGATCTGTCCTCCTTATCTCATCATGACATACACCAGTACACTGTATTGTACGGGATCATCGTAGTGGGTGCAGTGTCGGCGGGTCTGTATGTCTGCCGGAGGAGGCGGCGCGCGCGCAGGCAGGGCGCGGCGGCGTCGCCTGCCCAGGGAGCAGCGCCGGCGCCGGGCGCGCAGGCGACGCCGCCACGCGTCCGCCGCGCCGCCGCGCGCTCCACCAGCATGTCTCAACTATACCAAGTTAGTGAATGTGATAGTGAGAGTGCGGGAGTGCGTAAAGTTCACAGTGAAACCGAATTAAAAGTGTTAAAGCCAGTGTCGGTCGCTAGAAAATTAGTGTTTAGTGAGTGATTAGTGAAACGGACACGCATCATTTAATTTTATTAGATTCATCTCATTTAGAAACATTGCAACTAACACTTTTAGTACCTAGATTATAAGACCAAATTGTTCATCATCTTGTCTCATCAACATTACTAACCATCATCGTTGTATCATTTTTAAGGAGTAATTTCCTGGCCCGGGAATATGTTCGGAACGAACACTCTTTTGGTTTACGAACCGATTACGATGTTAGGTACGCACGCTAATGAGGTCAGCAACCTTTGCGTCGTACGACACTTTAAACTAATAGTTAGTGCATATTTCGCCGTCGGTACAGTTAAGCGCACTCATCAACATTCATCCAACATTAACATTAATTTTAACACTTAACATTTAATAACATTTGCTGTACTTTTAATACATTTCATATAACTTAACAAACTCTATCATTAAACCAACAAACCCCAAAGCTCAGGCCCCAACACTCAAAATATTGATAATGATTGCCTTTGCGAAACGTTCACATTCCGAAAAAGTGCGACATCCCTGCCGAAGGCAATAAGTTCAAATTATCTACGCCCTAAAATATTTCGAGAAAAATTCACTTGCTCCCGATGCTATGTAAAGAAACTATGATCCATAAACTCGTGCTCAGCCGGGGATAAAATAAAATGTAGAGCCGCGAGGCGGGTCGTAAACATCGGCCGTGCACGCCGATACTGGCGGGGAACTTCGCTTGTTTTATCTTTGTGTTAATTCCAAAATGGCTTCCTGTATGGATCGAGACGGTTGAAGTACGCATAAAGATATAATATGGGACAGGTTAGAGATTGCTGAAATTTTAATTGTTAAACCATGATTTTTTAACTTTGTATTAAAAACTGCACCAACCCGTACTTGGCCGTTGTGGTTGACTTAGGCCTTACCGCCCTAGTTTAAGGTAGGCCGGTGCCCCAGCAATAGGGACGTATATGGGCTGATGATCAGGATTATATCTTCTTCTTCTTCTTGATAGATAGATATGATTCAAGTTGTGACAGCAATAAGACATTCTAACAGAGGACTGCGTAGTTTAATTTACTAAATCTATAAAATATACAAAAATTAATGCCACTCTTCGTTATAACTTTAAAACTTCTTAGTTCAAACAATATTTTTATTCCTTCGAATGCTAATAGTAACGACAATACTAGTTAGTGTGGAAATCTCGATATTTCAAGAACAATCGCCATCCCACCGCCGCAAAGATAAAGCAACGGGTAATTGATGAGTGTTGCTAGCTAATTGTTACCACTAATACTCAGTATCAGATTTATTTTACGGTCAAACATTGAAAAACTGCAATTCAGTTTTAATTCGTTTTTATGGGTGATGTAACAGTACATAGTCTCAATTCGTGTTTACCGCAACAAACGTAAAGTGGAACTGAAGCAGAAGATCATAAATAGGTCAAGATAATAAGAAAATGTCTGATCCAGCTTTTTTCCTTCACTTCACAAATTTATGAAGGGCTTGTAATTTAATCATAGGAGCTGGCAACCCTGATCTCCACTCAGAGGAACCATCAACGAATTATACAGGAATCTGGACTTTGTAGGGCTTTGAATACGGAAAAGTTTGTTCTTATTACGTTGCTTCGTCTCCGTTTAAATTTGATTTGAATGATCGGATTTTATTTGATAGGTTTTATTTCTGCAATAATTGTTTTGAAGTGAAGGCTTGGGATTCGTATTTTCGGAATTGAGGAACGAAAATATGTTCGTGGAAATGAAATGAAAGGTATCATAATATTAATAAAGGTAGGGCTGAATATAAAAATTATTATCTTCTGGTAATATTAAATAATTAATTATTTACGAAAGTAGTAATATTCTATACCGCTATATACTGCCTCGTTGGTATATTGGTAGCAAGGGCTGCGTTAGGACCGAGAGGTCCCCGGTTCGAGCCTGGGGTAGGGCTTGTAAGTATTCAATACATTGAAGCTCTTTGTATATGTATCAACAACATCTTTTGTATATACCTAAGTCACAAATATTAAGTTCTTCAAAATATTTGACAAAAGTACTTTAACGAAATCGTTACATAGTACGTATAAACAAACTGCAGATGCTTATCTTCCATTACCGAGCAGAATCTCGCAATAAACACAGCCGTCACATCCAATAGTACGGGCGTCCGTGGAAACAAAGCGGTAGATGTAACTCTTTGTGCACGAACTGAAGCTGGTAAATGCAAAATATTTGTTCTCAAGCCAAGACGAGATCGCAGCCGGCCGCCGCCCGATTGGTTAGCGATATATGCGTTTTGCGTGTTTGTTTGAACTGATTTACGATACTGTACTTGTTACTTCACTGACCCGCATTATGTCATTCTGAAAATAAAGTACGCAGCAAAAGAGTGACCATTGGTTGGCCATGCCATTAGAAGTTAAAGTTGCCTTTTTGAAGTAAAAGTTTGTCCCGCTCACTAAAAACACTAAAACACTCAAAATAAAAAGTTTTACTTATTTAGGTACGATATTAAAATCTGAGTATAATCTGGTCTGCAGACTACGAACTACGATAGTCGTAGGTAGGTACCTAACCTAAGGATTATACGAGCGTTGTTTACTCAAAGATAAAAGGGACCAAAAACATCAATTTAACATTAAACTAAGGCTCACGAATATAGTCCGAAACAATTTATATCTGAACATTGTTTCAGAGTCCCCATTATTTCGCAATCCGGCCACAAAAGGTTAAAAAGCGGCAAGATAACCAGATGTGCGTTTAATTTCGCCGGGCACATTAGAAAACATGTCTTTCAGATAAGCGTCCTTGCTTGCCTTTTGTCAAATGATTAAGTGTGACTGTATCGCGGTTGTGGGAACATTGTGTCTTTGATCCTTTCGTTTCGTGACAGCGGTATTGTATAGTTAAACTTCGCATACTGCCGGCGAAGTTTTGAATCCGAGATAATAATTTTGCGTCATGTATTTGGGTGAAAAACGGAGGCAGCTTTTGATCCCCGAGATGGGAGACGTGATCATTATTTGTGAGGACGAGTAAATTACCGTAATCACGCTCAGTGCGACGCCACAGCGCGGCGGCTCGGTAGCTTTGATCGATTCATACGCTGGTGATCGCGAATTCGCGGTAAATCTGCGACGTATAATTATATGTTTATCGAATTCGTAATGGCCAAAATATAATGCCTATCTGATGGATAAAATAACTTCGTTACTTCGGCCTCTATAAAATAAATTTATTATTCAATATTAATCTTATGTTATTACATATTTCATTTCTCCATTTGCCCTCACTATTAATAAATAATTCGACAGAAACAGTACACAGTGATAAATAGTGAAACAATAAAACGAATGTAAATAGTTCCGTAATTTTACAAATAACTAACTCGCTCATGATATAAATGAACCGTTTTCAAAATGAACTTTATTTTCACTGACGTTGCGTTGTAGCATTTTGCTCATTGTCTATCTCTCTTTGTCCCAGTGGAAACGAAAGACAAAGACATAAAGGTTCGCTTCATCAATTTGGAGATCACGTACCTTCAGTCAACAAAAGTTAGGAAAATCGTTCGCGCATTGGCGCATTCCCCGCCTTGAAATCTCCAAGCCTCGGAAGGTTTTGGTGCACAGACTTGAAAATTGTACTAGAAAAGTAGAAACAGACAGTTCAGTTCGTACTTTTTCATTTGCGAAACTCTGCACATGTCAACTTGTCGGGGAAACGATGCAAAGTTTAGGTTTATGCAAATACTGTGTTTTATAAATCTAAATGTGGGTACTGTTGAGAGTACTATATATAAATCAGTTATCGAGATATTGCAGCACAGTCGCTATCGTAAGGGAATTAAAAGAGGAATCCCTACTGCCTGAGAACTAGCCTATTTGAATTTTCATACGCATTTTTAACCTCTCAAAATGTTATTCAAACAGATTAATACTGAATAACTGAAACTGTTCATAAAACATATGTCTATTTATACTAAATACAGCGCAAGTACTAACTTTACGCTGGTGTTTTTAAAACTACCAACAGTTATTTACGACTCGGTTATTGTAAACGTCCCACAATTTAGATAAAAATATGGGAGTACCATTTCTTCGGTGCTGCGACCTATAAAATCACTAGTCTGTAATTTTCAGCGACAAAAATAGGTCACCGTGCGTGTTGTGTGGCGGCGGCGCTAACTGATATTAAAATAGCAAGATATTTGTGTTGTCACAACATCAACCCTGCATTGGCCTTTAAACCTTATATGAAAATAATTTCATACAATATGGAAATATTTCACATTTTCTAGATATTACGTTTAGAACGAAAGGTATATCCAATCAAAAACATAAATGTGAAATGAGAGCCAAGTTCAATATTATGATAATTGCCTTGGTTGTTGACTTCAACGACAAAAGAAGTGAGATCTAAATGGGTGCCAAGTTCAATGGTCAACCCTGAAATTTATTTATAAGTAACACTATAACATACCTATCATATCTTCTTATAACATAAGATAATGTATGGTGGTAGCCTATGAAGGTCTGTCTTGGCTAGTTTCTATAAACCTACCAACGTATTATTATGTTCGCTCGCTAGTTTCTACCAACAATCCAAATTTTCGACCGACAAATACCAAACTAACCAAGACAACTAACTAGACTACTAACTAACTAACTAAAGAAAACTAGCCAAGACAGACCTTCATAGGCTACCACCATACATTATCTTATGTTATAAGAAGATATGATAGGTATGTTATAGTGTTACTTATAAATAAATTTCAGGGTTGACCATTGAACTTGGCACCCATTTAGATCTCACTTCTTTTGTCGTTGAAGTCAACAAACAAGGCTATTATCATAATATTGAACGTGGCTCTCATTTCACATTTATGTTTTTGATTGGATATCATTACTTTTTGTAGAAAAGTATATATCATCGTAACGCCGTAGGTCCTTTGAAAAGGACAAATTCAAAACTAAAACTAGACTTTATAAATATAAAACAATTGAATCAGTTACTGCATTTTCCTACGTTTACGGGGTATAACCCTAAGTAATAAATATGAAAACCGACTATAAGTACCTACTCTTAATTGTAAATAAGTAAGTATGTATACCTAAATATATACTTAGTGCTCTGCCTTCCCCGGTATATAGGCGTGATTAGGCACTAATTAAGTATTTATGTTAAGCGTTCGTAATAGAACCTAACCGCAGCAGTGGTCTCCCTTTTCACGGCTTTCAGAGTGAGTGCGACAGGCTCAACATGGTCTATTGTGCCTATCGACCTCATATGTGGATCTCACTACCGCTTACCATCAGGTGGAGTAAGGTCATCTTGTTAGCCTCTTATAAAAATAAAAAAAAAACCTAATTATTTAAAAAATTGCCAGTTTTTTATTTTTTCCTTTGTATTCATGTAATTACCTATCTGCATACCAAATTTTAACTCTCTAGGTAATTTGGAACTGGGTTAGAATTTTGATCTGTCAGTCAGTCAATGATAAAAATGAGGATTTTTGGACATTAATATCTTAAAAACTGTTTGAGATAAGCTTATGAACTTATTATTTAGAACACATATTTATCTCGCAAGTCACAATATATGAGCCAAATTTGATACGTTTATGTGAAATAGTTTTTGATTTATGAGGGGTTCAAAAGTGGTTCCAAATGGTTCGTGTAATATTACACACGGTGCGGCTCGCCAGTTCTGTTTCTTGAACTTGGCTTGACACGCTACCGCGTGTCTAGATTTTTGAAGAGACTTGAATGTTTTTTTTACTTTAAATTTCTCGCTGCGCGTAAAGGTTTGACCACATACTTACGATCAAGTAATCACTTTGACAAAGAATTCATCATACCTGTCAATCGCAAAAAAATTAAAAGTCCTTTTTTGAGTCACACAAAGAGTAAATGGACTTACATTACGTACCATTTTAAAAATAGACTCGTAGATAGATAGATAATATAAGTACTCTATTACACCTAAAAGAAAAAAATTACAAAATTGATACTTTAACAAAAAGGGTATAATTAAGGCTGTCTTATTAGCGAATTCTTCCAGCTAAACCTCAGGAAAATCCATTTTACAGAAATTATAACGATTAACGTAAAAAAATTGGGATCTGACGTAGTTGAAACTGAGAATGTTGCACCTTACCTATAATAAGAGTAGGTCCTCTGGTCCATCTGTCCTAGGTGAACAACAAACTCAGCGATGCGATGCGCTATTATTTACAACGCCTATTTGGTTGGTACTTTTACAAAACGTGGAGTAGCGAAGATGTATCACCCTAGTGTACCTAAGCGAATCAGGCACAAGACTCACACATTTATGTTTTAACCCGCTACTGGATTTAAATGAATCCCCCATAATTTTGATCTTTGTGAAAAGGATGTAGAGACGTCAGGACCCTTTTCACACGCTCCCTCGGTAGAAGCCAGCCGGATATGAGCCGGTGCATCGCTACTGTCATACACCGTTATTTATTATCTCTTACAGCAGCCATTTAGTTGAATGATTCCCAAAATGGCCACGGCAACCAAAACCCAGACGGGATGTTTACTAGGGAAAAAGATATATAGTACTCCAGGCTATTAACACTCAAACAAAACACTAAATGGGGCAAGGCTGGGAATTGCCATTTAGAAAAATGTCAGGTAATTTGGAGTAAGCAATTAAAGAGGGGGGAAAAATGGTCGCGTAATTATTCACCATTTCCCGGGCAGTGCATTATGGAAGAAATGAATATTTTTAAGGCAATTATAAATCTGCCCTTCGCGGAAGAGATTTAGGGAATGGAAATAAAAGTTTTTATTGTTGACGTGAGAATGACAAATCTGTTTTTTATGGGAAATTTAATATTTCATTATGATTTCTTAGCTTTGCGTTTCTCAGCAAATGAGAGAAATTATGTCAGTAATCACTTTTCAAGTATCAGAATTCAAACATCAGGTTTTTATAAAGCTGAAACTAAAATAGCTCTTGTCAATCATCGCTGTAGCGGCTTTGAAATACAACAAGAATCTTGCGAAGACTTAAATGACAAAGCGCAAGTTTTAAAGTCTTAATACAACTTGATAAAAATCTTACAATCCGTAATAAGACAACGATGCTAAACTTTCCGGTCGCGGACTCATCCGCCTCTGGCATAAAGGTCTTTATCAGTTCCAAAGGAAGTTTTCTTGGCTACATTGTAACGGGCTGGTTTATGAGGGCAACGCACTGCTTAAGTTCTGAGGCCGATTAAGATAGCGATCTTCGGCGCTTAATCGGATTATTACGCACACATACACGTGCTTTTCAGAGCGATTGAATCCACGAACGGGCGCATCATTTGTACTGAGCTTTTGTTGACATGTTGGTAGAGCAGGAAATAAAGGTTCTTAGTGAATGGGTGAATATCAAAAACGGTACATACACAGGATGTGTATTCTGCACGGAATGGGAGCTCGAACGCCAATTTGGTTTGGGCATTTTAGAAGGGTAGCAGTGTACAGTAGAACCTAATTGTGGAATGGACTTTCCTTTCGCTACTGCCCACTCACGATACCGACCCCAAGTGCCTGGCTCCTCTGGATTGCAGACATGTTAATTTATGCATCATTTTGTAAGACATTGATGCAGCGAACTGTTACAAGAAGTACAGATGTCTATTTATTCTCAAAATATTGACAACAGTGTAAACTTTATTGCCTTAGGTTTTACTAAGATTTGGTATACGTTTTTAAGCTATAATGGTATATTCATTCAAAATAAATATCGTAACTGCTTTTTAAGTCTCAAGCAGCGCTTCAACTCAAATGTGAACAAAGTAGGTTCATAAATTAGTCAAGACTTGAAACGTGCTATTTTTGGTACATGCACCGAGCGTTGAAGGTTCCCAGCAATAATCTTTGGAATAACAACTCGAAAAGAGAAGTCACTTGGGAAATTACGAGTACAAGAAACGGAAAGAGAGGAAAAATGTATCTTAAGGAACAAAAATACAACGTGGAATCAATATCAATTAGATACCACAAATTACGCAAGTTGAAACCTTTAAAACAAAGCGTAATTAGTAACCCATATCACGTGTCTGTCTGTCAAGCGCCCGTACAACAGGAATACGTGTAGTGATGAAGTTTATTTACAATACTATACCTAATATTCGTTTATTTCAAAAAAATACTAATATTTGGTGCAATGTTTAAAGAATACACTGACTAAAATTGTTAACTATAATACATAGTACGAGTAGGTACCCACAGGGCGCGTGAAGATATCGCACTTGTTTAGCAATTTTTATTGACGAGTACAGTTTTAAAAGTATTAATTGCTGACCGATCGGAATCATAAAATAGAGCAGCACCGTGCCCATAGACCGATAGCACGCCGATGAAATACCTCATGAATATTGAAATTTCCGCCCACAGTGCTGTTTGAAAAAAGTCCGTTTTATCACAAAGAGAGCAAGTTCAGTTATGTTTACATTTTAATGGAAATGGAATCCAAACTTTAATTTAAATTTTCATGTAGCCGAATAAAATTAAAGGTTAATAGAGTGGTATTCTTGTATTAATGAAAAGGCTCCGTGGCACCCGAAGCTTATGTATCATAGAATGTAAACATTTTTCTGTAAAAATGTAAGCACATACATTTTTGAGCTTTAACTAGTAAACTTAGTAAAGTAATAAATACTGGCAATAAATGAACATACTTTACTAGTAGTCAATAAAAGCTTTACTAGAGAACCTAGAACCTATGCTAGACTTTCCATTTCGATGCAATTTTCAAAAACTTATTCACATTCGAAAGGGACACACTATCCGAAAAACTGAAACTCCGTGTTCAGTTTCGTACAATAACAACCGAACTTCCGGTCGAACCATTAAAAAATGTGACACATAATTTTCCATTTCCTAAGCTGGCACACGTCCGGGCCACACTCGTACATGCTTAACACAAAATCTATCAATATTTGCATCACGTTTCCAATATCTCGAGAGTCGGTGTTATTCGGTTCATAAATTCTACGCCTGAGTAATAGAGTCGCCTGCGTGTCAGCTTTGTTGACAGCATATATTATGTGGGTGGGTTCTGATATACCGTACCACTGAATACATACCGTGCCAACTTATATGTGCAAACGGAAGGGATCTTATACACCTAGTTTTAAGCCTTGGAGTGGCGTGATGCGGCTACTAACCAGTTTCACGGGCATCGCGCTATGTCACATAAGTGTTATTTGGTGGCTATTGCAAATGAAGCTATGCTTGAATCCCCTGTCATGTAAACGTCACGTTTAGCAGATGCGTTATAGGTATTAGGAATGATTTCCATATGCATTGAAAGGAATGTGTTAAATACATACTTTTTTAAGGTAATGCGGTAACACTTGCAGGGCTTGGGATACTCAGAGCCATTCTTAGTACGACATATAATTTTAATTTTCATAGTAACACATACACCTTGAAATTTTATTGTTTACTAGCGACCCGCCCTCGCTTTGCTTCGGGTATATCTCTATCTCTATATAATATATTTCAACCCCGTAAGGGATTTTACATACAGAAGTTATTTCCCAATAACTCCCGTTCCCATGGGAATTTTGTAATATCGCGTTGGAAGTAAGCTTAACGTTCATTAGGGTACCTGTAATGCCAAATCTCAATCGTCTATCTATATCGCGGTTTAGATTTTTTCATACAAAAGTTTTTTCCTATTACTCCAGTTCCCGTGGGAATTTTACAATATCCTGTTGCAACTAAGCTTTTAATTTATTAATGTACCTGCATGTCAAATTTCAAGCGTCTAACTTATGCGGTTAGTATTTTTCATACAAAAGGATTTTCCCGTTATTTCCCGTTCCCGTGGGAATTTCGGGAAATCCTGTCCTAACGGATGCCTATGTCATAACATCTACCTGCATGCTAAATTTCATCTCGATCCGTCCAGTGGCTGTGACGACTTCGTCCGCGTAGAGATGTTTAACGGCTAAAACATTACTTCTTTATAGCGCAGTCGGTTAAAAAGTAGCCTATAACCGTTTCTAGGCTCTGGACTATGTCTGTACCAAATTTCGTTTAAATCGGTTCAGTACTTTATGCGTGAAAGCGTAACAGACAGACAGACAGACAGACAGACAGACAGACAGACAGAGTTACTTTCGCATTTATAATATTAGTAAGGATTTTCCCGCAGTAAATAGATTCTATCCAAGTAGTAAAATAGATTTGTGCAGTTTTTTTTTATTCAAATCAATAAATACTGATGTTACGAAACGGATAAACGAGAAAATTATTATTTTGAAAATTTGAATGTTTTTTTAAGGAATAATTTGCATGATTCAATAGTATTACTAAAGGCAAATCGTTCTGTCACAGGAAAACAACCACTAAACTTTCACGGTGTCCTGGACATTTTCAGTTATTCTTAATACGATTTAAATAAGATCGATGTGTTTTTTTCTTTCATCGAGATAAATACGGGGTTTTCAAAAATAATAAAAGAAGGCTTTTACAGACATACTGACTTGAAATTTTAAAAATACTCTTCTCAGATACCAAAGTCCAAGATACAGGTACAAACAATAAATATGGCGGTACGACACCACATCAATGTCAGACATTTACAAAAATCTACATCTTATTATCCGCTCACGTTATCCGGAAAAGTCTAACATCGTTTACGTTCGAGCGGAACATAAAAACCGGCTGGAACCGGTTAAAGTAACCTCAAAAGCAATTAAAAAGCAACGCGCGGCGGCGACGCAAAAAGGGCCGTCAACAGGGGACGGACGCGCGGCAATTAGATTCCGGCATGCACGTGCCCGCAGTCATAGGACAGAGCCGACGAGCGAAGCGATTTTCTAGAATGTTCTATACATAGCCACTGGAACGGTTGATCTTCTGAGAACTGTAATCTTCTGAGTTATGCAAACAAGATTTTAAGCTATTGCATAGCTTTTATCGCAGGCTTTGAGCGCGGCGACCGAACCAAGAAATTCCGTAACGAAAAAAACCTCACAATCGTCTAACGTCGTTTCAGTTCGGTAGACTTCGGCACGGTGTTTGTGTGCGTGCGGTTAGGCGTATTGTACGACTCTACGAAACTCGCACGAATCGAGACGAGCTGCTCCGAAATCGGACGAAGCTATGCGATAGCTATACCGCGGCAGTTCCTGAGTGCCACACGTCTTTTTTTTTCTTAAAACATCACTCGATGATGGTTTGGAGTACCAAGTCTGCCTATCATATGTAAACCTACTGATATGATTAATATGGAAGTGGTGAAAAAGATCTATGAAAACAGACATAATGAATTTTCAGTTTAACACATAGGCATTTGAAGAGGCTTTTTAACTGTTATCAAAAGTATCTGTTGACACAAAGAGGCTTTAAAAAGGGAAAATGAATAAATAAATGTACAAATTCAGGCTGCGTTACTGAGCGGCAAAACAAAGTCAGCAAAACGGCATTCATACGTAATATTATTCAAAAGAGTAACGATCATTACGACGATATACGAGTGTGCAATTTATTTTTCTCTCGATCTCAATGCAGAGTGTACACATTTTGGTTAATAGTGCAGAAGCTTGGGCCATAATGCATCGGCTTAAGTCATATATTCGGAGCTCAGCCCGTCGACCACAGTCTACAAAGGACGATATTAATTTTGGGCACAAAAGCAAGCACGACATTCGAATATACGAGGGCTGTAGGTAATATGATAATTAGTGGTTTACAATTTAATACTACGGTGTCACAGTTTAAGTATTTATATCGCTTTTGATTCGGCTTTCAAGTTAGTCTTAATTTAAATTATTACAAAGTTAATGAAGCACCTTTGTGTTCGTTTAAAATAACGTTATTAACATAGTTTTATTTGTAAATATAAATGTTTACATTACAGCTATTTTTTTCTTCAATGATAGCAATTATGCAGTCATCCAAATAGCAGAATACCCCTATTTCCCGTTAAACATATTAGTATTTTATGACTTCATAATTCACGCAATACTTGTTTAATATACTTCAATACACGATAAAGTAAAAAAACATGCTTTACCTGTGACGTATACAGCGGCCATATTACATTTTTCAAAAGAAAAAGGCAACATTTGTCTCTCGCGTCGGTCCAACTGGCCAGATTATCCTATCGCCATTTCACTCACGAAGCAAATTACGGGCGGTTTTAGAACGTAACTCCTATGAGGACGGGCGGTATTACACGAGAGATTGAACGACTTAAGATACAACAAAAGAAGAAGAACTTAAGGCGAGGCCTTAACGGAACAAATAGGCTGCCAATAAAAAGTTTGAATATTCGAAAACACCCAGCAAAGAACAAAGGAAGCCCCAATTTATAATAGGATAAAATGCTTATAGTAACGCTGTGCCAACATTAATAATTAGGAAAAATCTTTGTTAGAAGGAGAAAAAAGGCTTCGATTCATAAGTTGTTTTTAAGTAGTAGGACTTAATTATTGGTGTCTCTATAATAGATATAGAAATATAGGTGTTTTGGTTTATTTTGTTAAAAACTGTTTATCTTACTAAATGTACAACAACAGAAAAATATCAACCAAAGTAATATGCTACATCATATCGTAACTACAATTTTCAGAGTTCAGATACAGGCTTCAAAGAAGAATTAATCTACTTTTCTTTTCTTTCTTTTTAACAACATCTCATACATATTAATTGAGGTTTAGAAAATCACCTGAATAATCACCATAATATATTTATTGTTTCAAAAAAAATTTAACTAAATCACATTTAGTGTTTAAGTATTTAAATTAGTCTAACCTTGTCTTATATACACCGTGAAATTTTAGTGGTTGTTTCCCCGTGGCAGAACAATTTGCCTTTAGTAATACTATCGAATCATGCAAATTCTTGAAAAAAAAATGTTTTTTTTTTTAATTTTCAAAATATTCATTTTCCAACTCGAAAACGAGAGAAGACATCGTTTTTTAAGATGTTACGTAATCAGGTACTGCTTGCCGTATAAAATCGATGCTTAAAGCTAAAGAAGCTCTACATGCTTAGTAATAAATCGGTTAGAACGTACTTTAGAGTTTCGGTTATATCTTTCGTAAAACCTGCATTTATTGATTTAAAAAAAATAACTGCACAAATATATTGTGCTACTATGATAGAATTATTTTGCTGCGGGAAAACAACCACTAAAATTTCACGGTGTATACTTATGCTCTATTATTCGCGAAAAAGTGTGTAAGATGTTTTGTGTAGGTACTATCTTATTACCGTAATGCTGCTTCACTGACCCACCCTTAGGCTCGTTATGGTGGTATCAAGTCTCAAGGCATCGCCTTAAACGCATTTAAAATGATTCGTTTAATAAAGTCCGCGGCTGGGTGGTTTAATAAATTTTCTTTAACCGCAGACTACGAAGATGTTTCCCTTAGATAATATAATCAAGAATGTTGAGCTAGGGGCTCGGGGATGCAATAAAGGAATCATTATCGGAGCGGAGTGTTCCCGGGGATTTCCCTGGATACGGGGGATGAACAGAGTCTAGCCGGATTGTGGCTTTATCCGTCTTTCCTGTAACACACGTTAGAATAACTGTGCGCTATTTTGACTGCGAAATGTAAGTACAATTCCCATCCGCAGTGAAAATGTTGCTGCTGGTATACATGCAGTGGCCAATTACCGTCGTCCCTATCCCTTGCATTAGATACTCATGTACGTAGTACATTGTTACTATTTACGAAATTCGTATACATGTACCTTTTTACTAGATAACCCTTAGTCCCCTTAAACGGGCACAGCATCATGGAATTTTTCATTGGATCTTAAGTCAACACGATAAGATTCACTGGCTGGCTCGGTGACTGGCTCGGTGGAACAGTGGTTAGTGACTCAGGTTCAAAACCTACGGTTCCAAGAGTCGTGGGTTCGATTCCCACTCGGGACAAATATTTGTGTGACGAACATCGGTGTTTGTTCCGTGTCTGGGTGTATTATTAAATATATATAAGATTATTCGTTCCTAGTTGTGCAGGTCAATGAAACACGTGTTGCTCTGAAATACCAAAGAAACGACATTAAAGTTCATTCCTAACAATGCCCGTTTCTCACAACTAAAAACATTAATCTTGAATCTCTCATTTGAAAATAAAATTATAAATTATCGTAAAAAGATTTGTTAGTAATTATGACATATTAAATTAATCAAACCTTGACACGACATGTCAGCAGCCAGTGCTGCTTTATGGCGATACTTTTTGAAAAAGAGGTTAAAGAAATGTTACATATTTCTTTACATCTCCCCCCTTTGGAAAGAAAATTCAACCCTGAATTTTCTTCATTAATTCCTTACAACGTTGTGTATGTCATCTTCTTTATATATCTTCTTTATATAGTGGAATAAGTTTTGTAATGTGGAAAAGATTTGATTCTATTTTTCTATGTCCAGTATTGACTCTGTAAACCGATTTAGAAACTTTTTCTATAATTTGATATGGTCCAATTTTTAACTCGTCCAACTTTTTCCTGTTCAGCCTGTTCCCATTTTCCACATATACCATGTCTCCAACATTCAATTCAAATTCTTTCCTATTCTTATCAAACAACTTTTTATTGTAATTGTGTGATTTAATTGTATTCCTTAAAGCATCTGCTCTGTCTCTTATCCAGTCATTTTGTGTTTTTCCTTTCTTGAGCTCTTGTGGTAAAATCGTAATATCCGTACAATATAAAAGATACCTTGGGGCATATCCAGTCACTGAGTGAATAGTGTTATTATATTTGTCAACGCATTCATGAGCTACCGTTGTCCAGGCTCTATTATTTCCGTCTTCATTTATCTTGCAACGTATTTTGTTTACTAACGTTTGATTCAGTCTCTCATTAAGACCATTCGAGAACGGTGCATTCACTGCAGTGAACACTAGATCTATTTGTTTCTCCTCTAAGAATTTCTTAAATTCTTTCGAATTTATGCCTGGATACTGGTCAGTGAGAAGCATTCCGACATCTTCGCTTTCTGTTATATTATTTACAAGTTTAATAAAATCGTATGCATTTTGAGTTTTTGACGTTACGATAACTGCGTATCGTGTAAAGTGATCTACTAATAAATGAAGGTACTTTTTTGTGGATCTTGAACCACCAAAACCTCCTATTGTATCTATTGATATTATTTCAAATGGCTTTGTTGCGGGACCCAGATGAGACATTAATCCAAATTTCTCTTGACCTCTTGATTTATTTTTATGCAAACTTCACATCTTTTACAAATTTCTTTAATATTTTTTGTCATGTTTTTAGCTATATAAAGAGGATTGAGTGTTTTCTGCAGCTGTTGGGTTCCAATATGACAAAGACTTCTATGTACATCTCTTATAAGTTTTTGGCTAAATTCTTCTGACAAAATAATTTTTTCCTTGTTTCTGACTTTTTTATAGTATACGTTTTGCTTTCGTATGACTCTGTCCTTATTATTTTGTATTTCTTCGTTCTCATTCTGATCAGTAAGAATATCTTCTATACTAATTAAATTGACTACCTTTAGCTGTTCATATTTATTTTCATCAGATTCCAATACGGGGTTTCTGCTGAGGCAATCTGCTTCCAAATTATTTTTTCCTGGGGCGTACTTTATATTAAAATCATATTGCGACAGATAGTACATCATATCACCGAGTTCCTCGTCGGTCCTTGATTTCAAATTCATATTTTCCAATGGCTTATGATCAGAAAAAACAGTGAATGATTTTCCTATAAGCCAATATTGCCAGTATTGCACTGCTTCTTTTATGGCTAAACATTCCAAATAAATTGCTTTTTTCTTTTTCTGGGCTCCATTTAACTTCTTAGAAAAGTAAGCTACTGGCTTTTCTATACCATTAGGTTGAGTCTGTTTCAGAATAGCTCCAATCCCCTCTAAAGAAGCATCTGTGTAGATTTTAATTGGAAGATCTTTATCATAAATTTCTAAAACTGGTTGGGAGCAAAGCATTTCTTTTATTTTATCAAATGCTTTTTGACATTCGTCAGACCAACTGAATTTATGATCTTTCCTAAGTAAACTATGCAACGGATCTAGAATTATTGCGCGCTTTGGAATGTATTCATGATAATAGTTGATCTTTCCTAGGAACTGTCTGACATTCTTTTGTGTTTTTGGGGTAGGGAAATTTCTTATTGAGATTAAATTATCATTCAACGGCTTTATAGAATTATTTCCTATTATATGACCCAGATATTTAACGGAATCTGCGGCCAAAGTACATTTGGTAAATTTTAGTTTAAATCCTTCTGTCTGAATTGCTTCTAATAGCTGTTTTAGATGTTGAATGTGAAGGTCGTACGATGTTGAAAATACTAATATGTCATCTATATAATTGACAGCAAAATCAGTAAGCTTATGCTTTCTAAGTATATTGCTTAGTATCCTCTGAAATATCGCAGGAGCTGTCTTTAGGCCAAATGGTAGACAAGTCCATTGAAAATGTCCTTCTTGAGTGACGAACGCAGTCTTTTTCCTGTCTGCAATTCCTAGAGGAATAGACCAAAATGCGGAATTTATATCTAGCGTGGAGAAATAGCTACAATTTCTAGTTTTCATCATAAGGTCTTCTATCAACGGAAATGGTTGAGCTTCAGGCACTACTATTTTATTTAATTCTCTAAAGTCAATACATAATCTGCACCTTCTCTAGATATTGGTCTCCAAATTGTATATTACAGTCTTCATCCATATAAATTTTGCTAAGTTCTTCCGTCATTGATATCCAAACTCTTCGGATCTGATATCTTTTCTTCAGACTATTTTTAACCTTGGTATAGGCATCGGTTTTTGTAAGTTCCTTATGATAACTTACAGGTTGGAGATCATCCGGAATAATATATACTTTATCTTCACTTGTAGTTAGGGAGGTTACACAATAAGTGTTCGATTTTCCGTCACTTGACGGTAGTATTGAAAACTCAAAACGAAATTTCTCCATTGTTTTCAATCTTGTTGTTAGAAATCAAAAACAAAATGTCGTTTTATAAGATTATTCGTTCCTAGTTGTGCAGGTCAATGAAACACGTGTTGCTCTGAAATACCAAAGAAACGACATTAAAGTTCATTCCTAACAATGCCCGTTTCTCACAACTAAAAACATTAATCTTGAATCTCTCATTTGAAAATAAAATTATAAATTATCGTAAAAAGATTTGTTAGTAATTATGACATATTAAATTAATCAAACCTTGACACGACATGTCAGCAGCCAGTGCTGCTTTATGGCGATACTTTTTGAAAAAGAGGTTAAAGAAATGTTACATATTTCTTTACATATATTTAAGTTTATTTGTGTATCCACTGTTAATTCTGATATCCGTAACACAAGTGCTTAAGCTGCTTACCAGGGATCAGATCAATGTATGTGATGTTGTGTAATATTTATTTATTTGATTTATTTATTCAAATTGTTGCAAAAAAAAGTCACCAGAGCCTTATAAAGCTGGATGAATTAAAATCATTATATCACAGCATAACGAGAACACATTCACTTTGCACAAATCATTTTCACTATGACGTATTTATACAAATTAAAATAAAGTTCCTTTAGAAATCGATAATCTACCTGAGTACGTATACTAAAGGTAGAGTATACACGATGTAGGATATTACGCGACCACGCCTCGTTAATTCGAAACGCAAATGTGTGCAAACCTTTATCCGAGCCGTTAAAACTCTTGCCACAGTCACGACACCCGCACTTAACTTTACTACAGGAATTTACGATGGTTTTTGCTAGGACTTGACCATGTTGTATAAACGTCATTATTAACACCTGAGGTTGACAACACCACTCATGGCAAGAAGTAAGACCATTCAGTCCCTTTCGTTTCAGTCCTAATTATTTCCACTAATACTAAGTAGATTCCATATGCTCGTACATTACAGAAAATCTAAGCATTTATATAGTTTGTATTTGATTATGTTTAAGATTTAAATAAAGCTATTCGAAGAAAGCTTTACAACGTTCATTAAACCGGACTTAGCGCGAACTATTTTAAAAGCACGACCTACTACTCTCATTCTCCGAACAACTCCTTTTTCAATTTCGCAAATTCAACATTTGTTTCTAATAACAAATCGATTCGGAACGGGCCCCGCTCCCATCCTGATATTGACACAGGGAAATCCCTTGCCCTGCCTTTGAACAATTTTGGCAGTTGTTTACATCAAAACCGAGCTGCTATCAGAACAAGTCGTCGATATAAATCAGCGGGTAATCTTGTTTGTTGGACCGAACGGCTGTTTTTGCATCCGAAGTATTGATTACGTAAGTAAAGAGGTCAATAATAGTGAAATGTTTTGTTACGAAAGGAATTGGGGAAGAAAGAATGTAATAAGTTTTGTTAGCGTTACATCGATTCGGCACGAGCTTATGCATAATGGATAGGGCTGAGCTGCTTTGGGACCTAAATCTTACCTTCGTTTTGGCATCATGTTCAAAATTATTCAACCTGTACAACTGACGTCTACTTCTACACGTGATATGTCTGTATTTCGTCTGGGCGTGGGTAGATATACCTCACGACACTAAGTTGAGATATAAGTGAAATCTTAACGTTTAGAAATACATCTAGGTAAGCTAACCTAATTTTATAATCTTTCTCGGCACTCGCGAAGAATTACAAAATATAGCAAATAACAAATTCCAATACCTAATTAAACTCATTGAAATATATTTTAAAAGTTACTATAAAGATTAGTACCGTTTACCTACTCAGTGAAGGATTACATGGATGGCCAATAACCAGCATTGTCCCCTGATCGTAGTTTTCCTTAAAACGTTTCAAGCTCTCAAGCTAGATGACCTATTTCCCCTGAGTCCTATTATGCTATTACTATGCAAATAGAAATCGAAGTTAGAATATAGTTGAACGCATGTATGTGAGGGCCTCCGATGTCATATGCTATCGCATAAGCTTCATGTCATGATTTTAATATGGAACATCGATCGTAAGATTTATATAGGGGTTTGTGATATTAAACCCTAAAACATAATTCGGAGATTTAATAATGCAATGCAATGCACTAATATAATATCTCTTCTTCTTCTTAGTCTATTTCTTCATTTCTGAAGGTCGTGTCTTGCATAATACATAGGTGAGTTACTGAAGCGCTGACGATCTGTTTCCACACCTCTCTGTCCTCAGCTTGGCGCAGGGCAGCCGGTACATTAATCCCAGGTGCAGCTTTCACCAGGTCAGACCAACGTATAAGTGAACGGCCCCTTCGACGCTTGCCATCTATCTTTCCCACAACGACCAGCTTGTCCAAGCTGTCTGGTTGTCTACTAGCGATATGATCAAAATACCCTAATATTCGCTGATAACAAAAGGTGGACAATCTGGTCTTAATTTTCTGTTGGTCAAGAATAGATTTGTTGGTTCTTTTTGCGATCCAAGGTATTCGCAACATTCTTCTCGAAAGATTCGATCTATTTTCGATCAATCGCGCGTATATACTATGATTCGGAGCCGTACAAAAATATCGAGAAGACCAACGTTCGCACTAATCTCATTTTGGTGACGTTCAAGATTCTGCCAAATTCTATATCTATATCCATATAATTCTATTAATATAATATAAAATTATTATATTAATGCCAATATGGTCTGAATAAATAGTCGTCACCCTGCTCTCTCTCTCTCCAGGCGGGGCGTGAAACGGCATTTAAGCAGGCCTTCAGGGCGAGTGCGACAGACTCAATAAGGTATATTGTGCTTTTCGACCTCATGTGAGGATTTCACAACCGCTTACCATTGGATGGAGTTAGGCCATCCTGATAGTTCATTTACAAAAAAATACTGCTGAAGGCCAACCTGATAACTTCGCGTACAATGTCTACTCAGTTTACTATAACCTTCTTTATCAAAAAGCATAAAATATACTCTCATCTCAATAATACTTTATAATACTAGAATGTATAATCATTAAATTAAATCAACGCTAGGCGTTTCTAGGTGTATACTTCGAATACTGCTCATATTTCGTAAAGTTTATTCCATAGCATTTTCATCTCTATTCATTACGGCTCGCAATACGGAAAGTGAAAAGTAAACACAGGAGAATGTATTAGAAAACTTGTGAGTAAAGACGAATGTAGGTAAACGGGACCAAAGTTTCTGTTCGTTTAATTTGATGATTTCCTAGAATCTAATTCATCATGAGCCGAAGGTCTTCATGTCGAGGCCGTACGAACAGGAAAATTATCTGGTAATTTTTCCTGCGAATCGGGAATCACACAACGAGGAAGGAACACGCCCCATTTATATTATATATTACACAAGTGATCATAACAATAATAATAAATATGTATTCGTCAGAACATCTGCCCGCCATTCATTTTTGTAGGTACCTAACGTTTCGTAGCCATAGCTTATTACTTTTGTTAATTACACAAAGAGTTTAGACTTTCGCGTTCCATTATTATATATTACATATTTTAACGGTGGAAACTTCACTGATTTATGTGCAATTTATGTATTTTCTATCTTTATGTGTTAAGTGTAATTGTATGTTTCCCAAAAATAAATAAATAAATAAATAAATTACACTAAATGTTAGTCTTTACTGCCCGACGTCGCTCGCGACCACGATTGGTGTAACCCAGTCGAATCGGTCGGGCAGTAAGTAGCTATGTAATTTACTACTCCTAATATCGCGTGTAGACACATAAAGACTCATATTTAATTACACAAAGAGTTAAGCGTAAGTCAGTCTTGCGCCATGACTGACAAATTTGTATGCAACTGAATCCTTCGTTTTGAGGTCCAGGATCCTAAAGATACGTAACCTAACAGCAAGTGATAAATAAAAGAAACGTGTTAGTCCATGAGACAAATATATGTAAACTGTATTTTATATAAAATGTCATCTAAACTGGATTCTATTCTGTTAATTTACAAACTATAAAAGCTCCTAGTTTTACCAGTGCCTACGCAGATATGTCCCGCTATTGCGAAATAGCGGAGACTTTGCATAACCCATCAATTTATTGGCTTTTTCAGTACACGTGGCTCGGTATTTTTCAATTTAGTACAGGAATGTAAAGCTTGATGCCGTATCGGTTAGTGCTGTGGACGTTCCATTACAAAAGGCAAACAATGGGCTAGAATTTCAAGCATGAATGCTTTATCGAAGCTTTCATTGCCGTACTAATAATTTTTTAGTGGTTGAAATAAGGTTAAGATTTCTGTTCACACCACAGATACAATACTGTGTTAGTTTATCACTCTTCATAATGGTTATAGAACGTAAGTAAACACACTTACGTATTAATTCTTGTTATTCCTAACCAGCCCGATTTCAGCATCTGACGGGGATACTTTATAGTAACAGCTACTTCATGGCATTACTCTACTCACTCTACCAAAAAAACTAACTAGATTGGCGCAGCAACCCAAAACATTCATGACCTCAAGGACTCGCACCTCTTAAATCGTTAATTACTCTACAACAATAAGATAATTTTATATTTGGTACTTTTCCCTTACTCTACAATGCAATTAATGATAGAATAGTTTTACAAACATCATTTACATCGATATAAAATTTTCCTAAACCTAAACATCAGAATCAGAGTCCGGTTCTAACTAGCCCGACTTTACAGCAACAATTGTCTATTCTTGCCCAACATTTTACTAGCTTCTCTAATAGCCTCTATGGCACCACAAAATTCCCGTACTAAATTGACGTAGCGATACTTCGTATGGGATCCCCGCTGCGCAGGCAACTCAATAATTTATCGCGTCGTTATTGGAAGCTCTGCGTTACAGAGATTTGAATATGTTGTCCCTGTTTTTGTAGATTGATGTGACGTTTTTCTAGTTACAAAATAGATAACATCATATAGCGTAATAAAAATTTAGGAACAGAGCTTTTTCTCTGCCATCAATTTACTTTACTTTTAGGAAATACAGGTGCACTTCTTCACTTTCATAATTTTGACAAAAAGCAATCCGATATAACTAATGAAAGATCAGACGTAAGTATATTCGTCCTATACGGACTGTGCTCCATCTGACTGCTGTTTTGCCGCCCCCTTACTAGCCTTCTCAAAAAACTGTTGCATATCGTAAAAAATCGGGACATAATCGATAGGCCCTCGGGACGCGGGACAATGTCGTAAAAAACAGGACTGTCCCGGCAAAATCGGGACGCAAGCGACATCGACGCCTTCGTGAAGGTAGCCCCGTGGTGAAAATGCTCGCAGACCAGAAGTTTCCACAATTAGTATTACATGGATTTTTTAGAGTAAACTACACACTATGACTATTACAAAAAAGTAAAAATGTTTGTATAGTTCTTTAATTAAATTTTTTGTAAAAAGGTATACTAACTAAAACGGTCGTGAATGATTTATTATTATTATTATTATACTAGCTGACCCGACAGACTTCGTCCTGTCAAAAAAATGTGAAAAAGAAAAGGGCTGTTTTTAGGGTTTTCTATTCGATTTTTTCTCGCCGTAAGAACCATCCTTGGATTAACAACGAACATTTAAAAAAACGAATTGGCCAAATTGGTTCAGGCGTTGTTGAGTTATGCGCTTACCAACACATTTTGCGATTCATTTTTATATTATAGAAGATTAAAAATTACCTTGATGTTGCTTACATTGAATTTATAATTTTATTTAATTTTCCCATTAATTGGCCTATTTAACTCGTACTAATTACTTATTGTGTGTTGTTATAAGTGTATGTGTATAGGTATCACTTAATTACCAAGTATCTTTTGTGATTGTGAAACAGCAACAAATGCAAAGTGGATGACAGTGCAAGTTTGAATTTTGTGTGATCGTTTTTATCTCTTTAATCAGGTAAATACAAATAACTGTGCTAATAAAAAGTTTTCACGACTAGTATTAAATATATTTTAGTTAATTACGTGTTACTATATACGATATATTTACATTCAGTTTCTAAAATTGTGTAAACGTCCCATTGGTACCGCCATTTGTTGTGGTTGTTTTTTTGGTTTTTAAATAAACATTGTCAACATGTTGACTCGCAGCAAGGCTCTGGCTCGCCAGGTGGGGTCTAGCACCGTCTCGACAGAGGCTAAACTGGACCTGGCTTTGCGAGAGTTAAAAGCCACCAAGGAGGAAGTTTCGCAATTAATTAGAGAAAGGAGCAGTAAGATAAAAAGATATGGCCGAATTGCATACTAAACATATCTCTGTAGTTGACGAACGGGACAAATTACAATCAATCGTTGACGGGTTTGGTGAGTGCAGTCAGGAGTACGTCCATAACCTGCGGCGCGTTACAATGCTGGAGCAGGAGCTGCAGGAGGCCCACCACCACATCAGCCACCTGGAGACCGCCAAGCAGGAGCTCACCGCCTCCCAAACCCAATCCCTATTTGACGAGCTAATTGACAGTGCGCCCAGCCTTATTCCTGATGCAATTAACATGAACCCAACTGTGACAATAGATTTAACAAATGACACTTTAAACTACCCTACACCTACAGCTGGGAATGTTAAATGCAGCCGGAATAAATTGAAAAAATATTTAAGAATAAATAGATTTATAAGAAAAACACAAAAGTTAATAAAAAACCACCGCTGTTCATACAACAAGGTAAAGTGTATAAAAGAAAGACAGCGTTTAGGTGATGAGTTAGATTTATATATGTTACGGCTAATACCCGAAGTGCGGCTACACCTAGGTTTAGCCGGCTAGAACTAGGTGTAGCCACTTACTCTTGGCTAAACCTAGGTGTAGCCGATTGTTTTCGGCTAAAACTAGGTCTAGCCTTCATCATGCCGGCTACAACTAGGTCCAGCCATTCCATGTCGGCTAATACTAGGTTCAGAGAATCCCTGTTGGATAAAACTTAGATGCGAGTCCCGCCAAGCCTTCCGTCCTTCCCCGCGTCACACTCAGGACTCACAGCATCTGCAGCAGCAGCGCGGGGTGGAGGGCGTAGCGAGACACGCGCCTCTGCAGGTTGTGAGCACCAAGTGCTGCTGATCTACTGCAGGTCTACTAGCGAGTGTGACTCATAGCGTCTGTACATAGTTGTAACTGCCTCGTTGGTCTATTGGGAGCAAGCGCTGCGTAAGGACCGAGAGGTCCCCGGTTCGAGTCTGCGGTCGGTGAAAATTTGTGTGAGTTTTTCTGTAGTGAAATTACTTAGCCCGGAGTTAGGAAGTTGGCGGTTGAACGCCCGTGCCTCGGAAAGCACGTTAAGCCGGTGGTCCAGCGCCCGATCTCTCATCGGTCATGTCGGATTGCCGACTCACCAAATTATGAGAGTGGGGAAAAGAGAGTGCACTTGTGTATGCGCGCACACTTGTGCACTATAATATGACCTACGCACTTGGCTGATCTTAATTGAGATCGGCTGCCATGGCTGAAATCGGTCGGACGCCTTATCTTACATACTTAGTTATAGCCGGCATGCTTTCGGCAGAGCTTTTTTAGATATTACAAAAACATCCAATAATTAGAAACCAAGGTAGTTTTTCATTCTTCTAAATCAAATTGTAATAAATAACACATATTGTTAGGAGTATATTGTTAAGTACAATAGGAACAATCAGGAACATTTTTTTAACAACAGACAATAGTTGCATATTATAATTTTAAAGAATATAATTATAAATCACAGGTTTATAAAGTAACATAAACTATTTAGAACAATCTATACTTGAGTGACATTTTGAGTTGCACATAATACCAACAGCTTTGCAGAGGCACTTTATGTTGCCACATTTGCATTTGTAGTTGCATGTTTTCTAATTAATGGATGTTTTTGTAATATTTAAATAGCTCTGCCGATAGCATGCCGGCTATAACTATGTAAGATAAGGCGTCCGACCGATTTCAGCCATGGCAGCCGATCTCAATTGAGATCAGCCAAGTGCGCAGGACATATTATAGTGCACAAGTGTGCGCGCAAACACAAGTGCACTCTCTTTTCCCCTACTCTCATAATTTGGTGAGTCGGCAATCCGACATGACCGATGACGGCAAGACCACCGGCAACGTGCTTTCCGAGGCACGGGCGTTCAACCGCCAACTTCCTAACTCCGGGCTAAGTAATTTCATTACAGAAAAACTCACACAAATTTTCACCGACCGCAGACTCGAACCGGGGACCTCTCGGTCCTTACGCAGCGCTTGCTGCCAATAGACCAACGAGGCAGTTACAACTATGTACAGACGCTATGAGTCACACTCGCTAGTAGACCTGCAGTAGATCAGCAGCACTTGGTGCTCACAACCTGCAGAAGCGCGTGTCTCGCTACGCCCTCCTCCATGCTGTGAGTCCTGAGTGTGACGCGGGGAAGGACGGAAGGCTTGGCGGGACTCGCATCTAAGTTTTATCCAACAGGGATTCTCTGAACCTAGTATTAGCCGACATGGAATGGCTGGACCTAGTTGTAGCCGGCATGATGAAGGCTAGACCTAGTTTTAGCCGAAAACAATCGGCTACACCTAGGTTTAGCCAAGAGTAAGTGGCTACACCTAGTTCTAGCCGGCTAAACCTAGGTGTAGCCGCACTTCGGGTATTAGCCGTAACATATACATTAACATTAGACAAACATATTATTACTTATGAGGATAGTATAGGAAAATTAGAAAATGAAATAATTAATTTAACAAAATCATTAGAAAATATGACTAGTAGGTATATGAGCTGCAAAAAAGAGAATGAGGAACACATATTGGCTTTGAAGAACCTTTTAGATTCCTCAGTGACAAGTGGTCATAGTGTAAACATGATTAACAGTGAAAATGGTTCTCAGTCAGTGTGTGACCCATCATGCTCACCCCGCTGTGATAGCTTGCTGAACCTATCTCAAACCGTGGAATCCAACAGTTCCTATACCCATCCACCTCAGGCATGTAACGATCAGGTGTCTTGAGTAAGTAGTACTAATATTGTTATGTTTAGTGATGAGATAGGTAAGAATATGGGCCTATTAATGAGTAGTATAATGGGACAACCGATCAGTAATTATTGTTTCCCAAATACATCATATGGTGAAATTATTAGAAAAATTATTAAATTTAAGTTTAATACAGACACAACAATTATTATATTTATTGCGAATAGAGGAAATGTAAATAAAAAAGAATTAATTAAATGTTTTGATTATTTGAGCAACTTAAAAGTAAATAAAATTATATTATTTACACTTCCTTACAGTAATAGCTTGCCACAATCAGAAAACTTAATTAGGTATAAATTAAACTTGACATTAAATACAATGACATTTAATAATAATAAATTTAATTTAATTGACTGCAATATTAGTACATTTAACCTTAGCAAAGGGCTATTGTTGACAAAAGATAATTTTTATCTTTCAAAATTTTATAAAAGACAGTTAGCTTTATCGCTATGTTTTTGTATTAGAATAAGTAATTCAGCCAAGAATTTGGCTACTCAGTCTGCTTCTATTGAGCAGGTTATTGACATTTGCGACAATTCCCTGGAAAATGTTTCAGGTAATTTAAATTATATCATAGGACAATAGAGGACAACTCTAGCAAATTAAATGTAAGGTCAAAAGGAAAGCATAATAACTTAACACTTATTCATCAAAATATTCAAGGCTTTCCTGGAAAAGAACTAGAACTTGAGTTATATTTAAATGAAATGAATATTAATGTTGTATGCCTTACTGAGCATTGGTTAAGACAGTATGAGTTACTGATTAGTGTTGATAATTACAAAGTCGTTAGTTCGTTCACAAGGGAAGATGTTATTAGAGGTGGATCACTTATATTATTAAATAAATCATTAACTTCAAAAAACCGTAAGGATGTGACATCACTCTCTATTGAGCGAACTATTGAGCTTTCTTGTGCAGAGCTCGAGCAGTACATCATTGTCTGTGTCTATAGGCCCCCATCTGGTAACTATGTACTATTTGAATCTACTATGGAGGAAGTTTTGAAAAAGGTATGTAAATGTAGCAAAAAAGTAGTTTGTGGAGATTTCAATATTAATATTTTGGATAGTGACTCACAACTATCGACTAGATTTCTTAACTTATTTAACTCTTTTGGACTTAATAATTTATTTTTTGAACCAACTAGGGTAACTCCAACAACAGCTACTTGCCTGGATAATATTTTTTGTAATTGCAAAGTGTATAATAAATCTATTATTAATTTTATCAACTCTGACCATAGTGGTCAGATGGCTATATTTGAACACAATCATAATAATCCTTCACTGCATTTTACATACCGACCTATCACTACAAGTCGCACAGAAAATTTTAAGAAAAACATTAATTATAAATTTTCCCATTTTCAATACAATCTGAATCAAAACATTGATGAATCTTATAAAAACCTGTTTGATTTAATATTAAATGAATTTAATGGGATTTTTACTAAAAAATCAATAAAAATCAAAGATCCCAAGTACAAATTCAGTGACTGGGCAACTAAAGGCATTTACAAAAGTAGAAATAGATTATATGAATTGTATGACATTAAATCACAATCAAATGATATTAATGTTATCAATTATGTTAGAAAATATTCAAAGTTATTTAAAAAGTTTGTGCAATTGCCAAGTCAAATTACTTGAAAGAAAAAATTAGAAAATCAAATAATAAGATAAATGCAACTTGGAAAATTATAAACAAAGAGACTTGTAAAAATAAAACACAAGACCGCAAGATCTCTCTCATAGTTGATGATAAGCATATTGATTCTGATAAGGATGTTGCAAATGTTTTTGAAACCTATTTTTCTAATATACCTATAATTACTACAAGCAAACTGAACTCATGCCCACACCAAGCTCAATCCCTCCTTATAGGGACTGTAGAAAAATGTCTAGTATCTTTTAAATTTAACCAAGTCAACCAAAATATGGTTTTGCGAGCCTTTAAAGAGTTAAATTTCAAAAAGACTGAAGATTTATGGGGTATCTCTGTGGAACTATTAAAAACAATCATCATAACAATAGCTCCACATTTGGCTATCATATTTAACATGTGTATAGAGGTAGGTCATTTTCCTAATTTAATGAAGTTAAGTAAAATAATTCCTTTATTCAAGACAGGTAATAAAAATGACCCATCCAATTTTCGCCCTGTTTCAATACTACCTGCACTTAGTAAAATTTTTGAAAAAATTATATTCTCTCAATTAATGTCCCATTTTAATGAAAATAAGCTTTTACATAATAAGCAATTTGGCTTTACCAAAGGAAGATCCACCACTGACGCAGGAGTAGCACTTGTCAAGCATATCTTTGACGCTTGGGAGAATAAGCAGGATGCAATAGGCATCTTTTGCGACCTGTCAAAAGCCTTTGATTGTGTAAATCATGAAATATTGTTATTAAAATTGCATCATTATGGTGTCTCAGATAAAGCGATTGATTTATTGAAATCATATCTCAAAGATAGGGTGCAAACAGTGAATGTCAATGGAGTTGACTCGTGTGGCGCTCCTATTCTCATGGGAGTGCCCCAGGGCTCGATTCTGGGACCTTTGCTGTTTCTGATTTATATAAATGACCTTCCGTATTTCACTGCAGACCTATGTGAGACGGTACTGTTTGCTGATGACACATCATTGATTTTTAAGGTTGACAGAGGTAAAAATAATTACGACGAGGTAAATAGTACCCTTTCACAAGTTCTTCACTGGTTTAATACAAATTATTTATTGTTAAATGCGAAAAAAACTAAATGTATGAGATTTACAATGCCAAATGTAAGACAAGTTGATACTAACATTATTGTAAATAACGAACTTGTAGAATTGACTGAATCTACAAAATTTTTAGGAATCACTATAGATGCTAAGTTACAATGGGGACCTCATATCTCTGTTTTGGCGGGTAGGCTTAGTTCAGCTGCGTATGCAGTTAGAAAAATCAGGAATTTAACTGACGTTGAAACGGCAAGGTTAGTTTATTTCAGCTATTTTCATAGTGTTATGTCATACGGTCTTCTGCTGTGGGGGTCTGCTTCTGATATACAGACTATTTTTGTATTACAGAAGAGGGCTATCCGATCCATATATGGCTTAAGACCGCGTGACTCCCTTAGAGATATTTTTAAAGATATAGATATTTTAACCGTAGCTTCCCAGTACATTTTGGACTGTATCTCATATGTTTACAAGAACATACAATCATTTAATAAGAAATCGGATTCTCACCATTTTAACACCAGAAATAAACATAGGCTTGCCGTTTCAAGGCTCAGGCTTCAAAAGACTGGAAAGTCGTTCTTAGGTTTAAGCACAAAATTGTTTAATAAGATCCCACAAAATGTTATTGAATTACCTTTTTATAATTTCAAACTTTTTATTAAGTCGCGTCTTGTGAAAAAAGCATATTATAAAGTAGAAGACTACTTAAATGATAAAAATCCATGGACATGATGAGCTGCTCGCTTGGACATCAATGAATTATGTAACTTGTGAATTTTTATGTAATATGTAATTAATTTATTTACAAATTGACGTGCAAAAGTATTTCATGTAAATCTATTTGCAGAATAAATTATTTCATTTCATTATTTCATTTCATTTCATTTCATTGGGATCACAATGGGAACAGATCAACTTATATTCGTATAGAGGTACATTACTCGATATCCGTCATAGTAAACATTGACCTTCTATCTATCAAATATTAACTCATATTTCGCCGAAGTTGGCAGAGCTCTCATAAAACCGCTATAATCACAAGCTATCGTGCTGTTTATTTCGCAAGCTTTTTAAGTAAGGCAGCGCAGAATACTACTATTTTCCTTTCATTTCTACCAAGAAAGTAATTAACCGCAGCATTTTCTAGACGCCGGCGTCTTATTAAGAGAAACTTCTTTTTATTTAAACTCATCAAAATATGTTAACTTTCTATTAAGTAGAAATAAACACTTGGGAGTATTAACGGTGTTTCAAAGAATTCTTTAATCAAGTATTTAATTTTGCTTGTTAAGGCTTAGTTGAGATTGTTAACCCTGAAATGGCTACAGGTACTCTTATAATGGTTTCTTTTAGAAATTTTAATACCTTTGTTGAGTATTTCTGTAACCAACAATCACAAAGCTGTCAAATACAAGAATACCTTTGTCGAAGATGTTGAAAAAACATTTTCCATGTTTTTTTTTACAAACCGGGTTCTTGACAAAAAGGACTTGTATATAGAACAGACGTTAATAAAAATGACAGTATTCCTTTCATACCACACTATATTTTCACCTACTCACTTCGACTAATGACTCGAAATGGGTAAAATTATATCCATAATGATTAAAATATCATGATGAATATAATAATTGAGTATCATATCCAAATTGTTAACCCTGAACAAAACAAAACCTTTGTCTAAATATCCGACGAGACTCAGAGCTAAACCGAAAATAAAAACTGAACTTACATATAATCACTTTTTTTATCTATCAATCCACACGCAAAGAAATTCTCGCTTGCGAAGGTTAAGTTAATTAACGGAAGACTTCACTAACCAAAGGTAACCTTAAAGTGTTCGATGTTCAAACAAAATAATAATGAAATTGTAGGGCACGTAGACAGTAATTATCTCGTAAAATATCTTCGATATTAATCTTTCTTCCACAAACGATAAACATATCTAATTAAATTTACCAATAGTGATTATGGATAAATCGTAATCGACTTTACAATACAATACAAATTATACATCTACATCATTACTAGACGGGGAAAATTATAGTACACTTCATAAAAATGTATAGAGAATTTATTGGTGTAACTAGCTGTGATAACGACTTTGTCCGCGTGCAATCAAAACATTACGCTGCTGCGTTTTTAACATACGTGTACCTACATGTTTATGAACCGATTGGCATTAACCTAACACTAAATAAGAAGTAGAACCTACCACAAAAGCCGTTTCTGATATTAAACAGACAAATAATCCCAAAACGACAGTTTTGTGTTCTATTCACCGCCCGCACTCGCTTCGCTTCGGGTGAATTTTACATAAAAACCTTCCTCTTGAATCCTCTATCTATTAAAAAAGCGGCATCAAAATGAGATGCGTAGTTTTAAACATTTGAGCATACATAGAGATACATGGATAAGCGACTTTGTTTTCTACTATGTAGTGATCATCCATGTACGGATAGTGACTTTTATTATTGACTTAGTATTGTCTATTATTTTCGCCAACACTTACATTTGAAATAAAACTAATTTTACGGATTAAACTCGCGTGTATTGTTATTCAAAAAAATACTAATTAGAGAACCGACGTTTCGAGCTCTTTACAGCGCTCGTGGTGTCGGGCTAGACTCTAACCCCCTAGACTCAAGTCTAAATAATATGTTTAAAATACCAATTCACGCGAGTTTATCCGTATAAATAGCTTTATTTCGAAGGAGAACACCCGATTCCATACAAACTTGGGCCCAACGTTACAAAGCTGAAAGTTGGCCATCAGACAAAGCATATAAAAGGAATCCATGAGACGAATTTTTCATATTGATCCGCAATGGCCAAATCACTAAAAATACAGTGAATATTTTTGAGGTTATCTGTTTTTCTATTATGAAAGAAAGCTTGTAGGGTGTTTCTTTTTTAAGTTTTGCATTACAGATTGTATACAAGCTATCCAACAGTACAGATAAAGTGGTAAAATGGTATCAAGACATAGTCTATATGCTATATGTCATCTATATTGGTCAGGGAACCTTGCATGTGTCCGTGAAATATGATTTTGTGATTTGTTAAGTTGTTGGGTAATTCTGAATATTAATAACAGAATATTAACAAGTCATATATTCCCAAGCGTCGTTGACGGCGCAATGCCCGGTCAACCCTGCGCCCCACTGCACCGCGCACACACGCAAGCACGCTACATAGTAGGTAATGAGAATAAATCTATGGATATTGCAATCATTCGACTTATGAAGTCAAAGTCTTATGTCTTAGACATTCTCCTGGGTGTCAGTCTCCTCCTCATTTATCCTGGGTGGGATTCGAACCCATGACCCTTGGTTTAGAAGCCAGAATTCACTAGCAACTGCTCCATCGAGCCAGTCAACTATAAAACCAATTTATTAGATATTTCATTAAAGTGAATAATGAACTAGGTAACTCTAAATGCATATTTGCTTATGGCTGGACAGAGCAGTTCAGTATAAAAAAATAAATGTAACAAAAGCAGGTCATTACAAAATAAAAATAAGTTATTTTATTCATCCTTATCATCATAATACATCTAAAAAATTGCATCTAAAACCTGTGCGTCTTCTTCTTCTTCTTCTTCAGCCCTGTATCACCCATTGTTGGGTATAGGCCTCTTCATGTGCTTTCCATTTGACCCGGTCTTTTGCTGCTCGCATCCAGATCTTGCCCAATATTTTTGTGATATCGCCGGCCCAGCGCATAGGTGGTTTCCCAACGTTTCTCCGTCCGAGTCTAGGTCTCCATTCGGCAATTCTGCGTGCCCATCTGCCATCCTCTCTTCTGCACATATGTCGGGCCCGTCTCCACTTCAACTTCGTCACAATCGATGTAATGTCCGTGACTCCGGTACGTCTCCGAATAGTATTTCGGATACGTAATAAATATGATAAGTAATAAAACATTTTAATTATTAATCGACATCAATCAAATCGAACAATGTCATAAGTAGATTCTGTTTACTATACTCTATGGATAGATTTCTGTATCACGTTTGCGAAGATAGCTACGTTAAATATAAATGTACGTTTACAAAACCAGTAACATAAGGAAAATAAAAAAAATCTGCTTTTTTCCCTGTTGGCCATTGCTGTTTTGGCTAAGATTTCTATAAGTTAACTTACAAAAATAGACCGATTTTTTGATATATAATTTAATCCTGTAACGTTGGGCCCAAAATGGTGGTTCTCCTTCATTGACATATCAAATTGAGAATCAGTCAAACCCAGTTTATTCTCATACTCATCATCGTAATTTTTAATTATTTCATTATCAATTTATAAGAAGAAATAATTGACGAGGAACACTAACGCGGAAGGCAACCAGGGTAATCTCCAAAATTTAATTATATCAAGGTTAAATAAAACAACGCAGCAGATTGCTGGAGTATAAATGTGAAACATCCCATGGATTTAATTAAAACTCATTGCTTAATCACACTCAAACCAATGGTCCGTGATAAATTTCTAATTAAATTATTTGCACTGTGTTGTACCCGTTGAAGAGGAAATCTGGACATTTATTGTTTAATAAATTATAAAGATAAGCCCTATAATAGCATTATTGTTAGGCAAATAAAGGATTATCACGTGGATTTATTTTGGGGCTTTAACTTTATGTCAACACAAACGGCCATTGCGGATTTCTGGTTTATTTAAATACTTACATCCTTAGTTTTTATTGCGCAGAATTTGTTTCATCAATCACGCGTTGAAAAAAAAAGACATTGCTCCAAAAAAACGTTGCTTTAAGCTAATAATCAGGTTAGGCATTTTACTACCGTTATTATATACCCAAATCCACAAAACTAGGTTTAAATTGTCATACTTTATCAGTATGATTCGAGAAACAGATAATTATCTTTATTCCGACTTAAACAAAAACTCCCAATTTTTTTTTTAATCCTGTGCGCTTCCTTTGCAGACATTATCCATGTTTGGAGACGTTGATGCACACCCTAAACCACACCATTGATTGATGGTTGTTGTTAAGCTTTTGTATGGTAAAACCAATGCCATGCGGTTTGTTCTCTATTAACTCTTTCTGTCAACAACTTCATAAAGTGCAGTCAACGACTCGTTGGGCATAATACTGGCAAGTCAATATTAACGCTTATGCACACCACATAAGGACGATACAAAGTCCAAAGTATTCCGAGTACATACGTTTGATTGCTGTACTATAGTTACTACGGAAGCTTGTTCTTTTCATATTTTGTCAGCTAGAAACATTAATTTCACACCGAAATCTTAATATATTGATTTCACATCTGTTGGCGTACAGAAAGATCTCAATATTAAGCCAAACAATTAATTAGAGACTTGAAGTAAAGCAAAGAATCCTCGCGAAATTGGCATTTCCTTGCACTATATTAATTCAACGGAGGAATTCTCGGCCGTTCTTGAATCCGGCGCGTTAACCCGGCTTTGCAGTCTTCTTTTAAACAATAAAAGCAAATTGAAGAGGCCCACCCTTCTTATAACGCATTTCAACATTTCCAACGAGTCGCTTTTAATTGAGAAGACAATTTTACAGAGCGCTTTTACATTGCAAGAAAGACGAGGGCAACATTATAAAGGTAAAGATGAAAAAGAGATAAGATAAGCTGGGTTTAGAAAAAATATTTCTTGACAACTCCATTAGGACATCCTAAGTAGGCTGCTCCGATGATTAAACAAAGTTTATGCTCTAACAGTGATTCAGTAACGGATGGTAGAATATATATTAACAACAAATAGTTTCGTATTAAACAAACATTGTATAGTTCGGTATTTGATTAGTTTCTAGTAATTTCAATAAAACATCTCCCTGCAAATATCAGTTTTAACCGCAGCCCTTACGAAATAGCAATTTCGTTTTATCGGTACTCCCGAGATGTTTACGGCATCTAGTAGGCGCGATTATGGCAAGATTGTAAGTATTTACAATCGCTCTTAACACTACCAAAATTCAAACCTTTTTGAATAAATATTTACCGTACCTATGCTGATATCTATCGGGTCATATTGAAACGCCACCTCACTGGACAATGACCTGAATGTACAGAATGCACATGGGAACATATCGTGAATTTTACATAGTATTTTGTCTGGATGGCTACTGGCTAATCTTATCTTAAAAGGGAGCTAGTTTCTCAAGCGGTATTATTAGCAGGTAGAAGCTTAGTTAAGCTTAGTTCAAACAATGTCCACATTAATAATGAAAATACTAGATCATAAACTAACTTCTACTCAGAGTTGGCTGTCAAACCGTTTCAAGCACTTCCATTATCTTACGTGCAATAAACAATACATGTAGCGCTCTGCTCAGCAAACGAGACGTCGCTAACAAGAATATGCAGTGAAAAAGCCAGGCCAGAGCTAACAAGGTATACGAAATACAATCAGGACCGTTGACAAAGTTTGTGTGCCATAATAACGAGAAGTTTTTGTCTCTGCGAAACACCGTATCTTAACGTAGGTGTTTTGATTTATGACATCCAATAATAAGGAACAATTTCCGAGGGCTGCTACCGAAAATAAATGAACGTTCCCTGTTTACCTAAGTTTAATATGGAGATTCTCATTTCAGATCCCAACCGTTCTTTGCATAGATGAAAATTTAATTTTGATATCGGCTTATTTTGGTAAGGGCTCCAATTCTGGGTCTGTGTTTGTTATTAAACCCTATTGTGACTGTTAGAATTGCTTTGTCCGGTCGACTCGTGTATGCTAATGGGAGAATCGTTTTTGATACTTTAAAGCATAACTTTTGGTAGGTAGGTATGTACTCGTAAATCATGTGCCAAAGCAAGGATGCTTTAGGAAAAAGGATATAGGAATAGGAATTCCTATATCCTTTTTCCTATGGATAAATTGATATATATTTTCATGCTCTTATGTATTGACTCTTACGTATTATTTTTTATTTTTACATATTGTAATGTTGCTTCAGACAACCTATGAGCTATTATTGGTCATAGTTTGCGTAAATGCATAAACGCTCGGGTAAAAAAAGATAGATAACATTATCTATACTATCTTGAACTATTGAGTTTCACCATAATGCCTCATGTTACATACTAATACAGGCAACAAAAAACTTTAGACTTTCGCGTTCCATTACACTAAATATTAGTTTTTATGGGTCGCGAGCGACCATGATTGGTGCAACCCAGTCGAAACGTCGGACAGTAAGTAGTAGTAATTTGCTACTCCTAATAACGCGTGTAGACCTATAAAGACTAATATTTAGAACAGAAAACTTTTCAAAAGTCATCTGTCTTCTTTCACCGCTCTTATAATAAGTATACCTATGGTATGCGGTTTCATTTCAATAATCTCATTTTGAATCCAATGTCAAGCTGCCGTCTTAATATTACGTTTGAGTGTCTTTGAAATAAGCAAATGCAAAACAAGCACTTGTACTTTTTCTGGGAATCGTTTATTTTCTCGTCTTAGAATTTATCACTTGCTCATTCCTTACAAGTAAATCGTTTTGTATTAATCTGAATAATTTTATCTTAACAACTCAATTTTAATTCCGACGCCCCGGGCTTATTATTCGACAAGCTACTGAAAAAACATCAAAGACATTCAGAAACATTTGGTAAGTTGACCTTTCAAAACCAGGATCAAGTGAAATTCTTAAATTAGAAAAGGTTCCGCCTGAAAGAGAAGATTATTCTTCCAATCGTAGTCACTTTTTAGGGTTCCGTAGCCAAAATGGCAAAAACGGAACCCTTATAGTTTCGTCATGTCCGTCTGTCCGTCTGTCCGTCTGTCCGTCTGTCCGTCTGTCACAGCCGATTTACTCGGAAACTATAAGTACTACAGTGATGAAATTTGATGGGAATATGTGTTGTATGAACCGCTACAAAAATATGACACTAAATAGTAAAAAGGATTGGGGGTGGGGCCCCCATACATGTAACTGAGGGATGAAATTTTTTTTTTCGATGTACATACCCGTGTGGGGTATCAATGGAAAGGTCTTTTAAAATGATATAGTTTTATAAAAAACATTTTTCTTAAAGTGAACGGTTTTTGAGATATCAGCTCTCAAAGTCGTAAAAAGTATGTCCCCCCCCTCTATTTTTATAACTACGGGGTATAAAATTCTAAAAAAAATAGAGGTGATGCATGCTAATTAACTCTTTCAACGATTTTTGGTTTGATCAAAGTATCTCTTATAGTTTTTGAGATAGGTTGATTTAACTGTAATTTTGGTTAAGTTATTGTGCTTACACTGAAAACGATGGCTGAACCTTATAAGATAGATCAAAAAATATACTACAGTATTGTACACCTTTAAAAATCCGCGATGATATAAAATCTTTATAATGTAGGTACTTTTTACGAGAAATATTAGCTTATTCAAGCAATACGCCATTAATCCTTATCCAGTAATGTACCTTAAATACATTGTGCATTTGATAAAGTTTAATATTACAAATGTGATTGTTGAGTAATAATAGGTTAAACACATCCATCGAACCAATATTTTTAAAACGCGTTAATCCTATAGATTATTATTATTACATCGATTCAAGAAGATCGGTCGCTCGCTGCGCTGCAGCGCATATCGGGAGAGTTTAGGCTCCATTCACCAGGTGTATAAATTGACATAATAAGTTTATTATATTTGCTGCTACGGAACCCTTTGTGCGCGAGCCCGACTCGCACTTGGCCGGTTTTTTCAGTATTTAATGGTTATTTTGGGAATGAAAGCATACAGTATACAGTCCATGGAGTCTTAATGAAATAGTCACATTTTATTTCCTAAATGGAATTGGCCGAGAATATTTGATCTGCATATTCAAAAGAGCACATACACCTATTTACATTCCAGATCTAAAATTATACGGAGTAGATTTGGTAATTTGAAAGTAACATAGATTACTTCGGTCTTCGAATATTGACATTCATTTAATAACATAAACACAAGAACCTTTTTGATGGGATTGTACCTTGTTTCAGTGTTTTAATGTGAGCTTCCTATGTTGGAGATCCTTTTTTTTTATTATAGGCTAACAAGTTGACTTCACTCCACCTATATATTTGAAATAATAATAATAATAATAATAATGGTTTATTTTCCAAACTTTAACAATACATAATACATGATACATAGAAACAGTAAATTCGTGATAGTTTACAATATGGTGGATCCCCTGACCTTCAAAATAGGAAAACCTGAGCTTTGAAGAGTCAGTGGTTCGGCTCTTATGGAGTGGGTATTTTACGTTAAACACCAGGTATAGTGGCCCTGTATCATAAAATGTTGTGGAAATATTCCAAAAAATTAGAAATGAAAATGAAAAACACAAAACAAGGGATACATGCAAAGTAAAAAATAATAATAATTGTGTATGTATGTGTGTGTGTGTGTGTGTGTGTGTGTGTGTGTGTGTGTGTGTGAGTGTGTGTGTGTGTGTGTGTGTGTGTGTGTGTGTGTGTGTGTGTGTGTGTGTGTGTGTGTGTGTGTGTGTGTTTGTGTGTGTGTGTGTGTGTTTGTGTATGTGTGTGTGTGTGTGTGTGTGTGTGTGTGTGTGAGTGTGTGTGTGTGTGTGTGTGTGTGTGTGTGTGCGCGTGTGTGTGTGTGTATGTGAGTGTGTGTGTGTGTGTGTGTAAATGTGCCTCTTGTTTCCAGACTTAATTCAAAATAATAAATCCTCAGTTTCAAGGTAACTCTGATCCTGTAAGTATAACTTTAATTTCTTTTTAAGTTCGAACCTGCTTAATTTATGTATTTTTAATATTTTTTCCAGTTTATTATACAACCTCCTACTTAAATTTGGCAACTGTCTCCCGGCGAAAACCGTATTGGTAGTAGGTACAACACAGGGTGCCTTCGGACGACGTCTAGACTCAGTTGAGTTATTTATTGGTATAGTCGGGTGCAACCATAGAGTAGTTCGGAGTATATGCAGCTGTCTAACCGAGAGAAGGTTACACTCTTTATAGAGTTGTGAAGTCGGGTATCTCCATGGTCTTCTTATCATAACTTTAAGTACAGCCCTTTGTGCGCGCTCAATTTTAATGAAGGTTGTCTTTGAGGCACAACCCCACACCGGAATGCAGTAGGACAGTATAGATTCACAGAGAGCAGAGTACACTGTCGACAGGGTATCTCTATCAGCGGAATTACGCAGCGTTTTAAAAATGAAAATCATCTTCCGCAACCTGCATGCTACGGATTCAACCTGACTACGCCAATTTAAGCAAGTATCTACTTGGATACCAAGGTATTTAGTTGTATTGGTATTTTGTAATTGGGGGCAGTCACAGTTAAGTGTAACGCTGGGGCAGTTATGTGCTTGCAACTGAAAGCGTTCAAGCTGTGGTTGTGATGAGGGTCGGATTGAGAAAGGTAACACTTTAGTTTTATCCACGTTCAGGGTTAAAAGATTGAGACTCAGCCAGTTCATGATGGTTCTGAAGTTCTCTTCAGCCACTGCGAAAACAGCCGGCCAATCATTCCCGGACACAACCAAAACTGTATCGTCGGCATAGGCTATTATGCGAGAATGGGCCAGCCGCAAGTCACAGAGTTGATTTAAGTAAGTCAGAAACAATGTGGGGCCTAATATACTCCCTTGGGGGACTCCGAAGTCAAGGGTCTCTTGATGGCTCACAAATTCTCCTATCTTTGTGCATTGCGTTCTGCCCGATAGATAATCGGAGAATATATTTAGCGCATGGCCTCTTACACCCAGTGTTTCTAATTTCTTCAAGAGTAACGAGACAGAGACAGTGTCAAACGTGTTTGTGAGGTCAAGAAAGATACCTAGACATTTTTTATTTGTGTCGATCTCCTTAACTACATAGTGTACTAATGAGGCCACAGCATCCTCGGTAGATTTTCCCTTCCTGAAGCCGAATTGATTTTTAGAAATTAGATTATTTTCTTCGAGAAAAGAGGTCAAACGACGATTTAAGAAACGTTCAAAGATCTTGGACAGGGTAGGAAGCACCGAGATTGGGCGGTAGTTATTAACACTGGCTCTGTCTCCACTCTTGTAGATGGGGTGAACAATTGCTTTTTTAAGGGCAGTTGGAAATATTCCAGTTTTCACAGCCAGGTTACACAGATGGGTAATGATAGGTATAAGCACTGGAGTGGACTTAAAGATTTTGGGTGGCAAGCCATCCCACCCCACTGAGCAGTCATTCCTGAGGTTCAAAACTATATCATGTACCTCCTTTTCATCGATCTCTAGAATAGCCATTGAATAGGGGGGAGAATATTGAGACGGGTGTTGTGAGTTGTGTGCCTCAATGTTAAGATTAGTATTAATTTGGGCGGCGAGATTTTTCCCTACATGCGCGAAAAATGAGTTTACACTGTTTACAGATACGCTGGGATCAATATTTAAGTTCAGAAGTTCTGTTGGAGGTTCTACAGGTTTCTTCGTGTTGGTAAAGTTTTTAATGAGCTCCCACGTTTTCTTAGTATTTTTTTTGGCTTTGACAAATTCGTTTCTTTCATACTCTCTTTTTAGTCGTTTTAAAAGGTTATTACAGAAGTTCCTATAACGTTTATATGTAATCAAAAGTGTCATGTTATATGAATTTAATTTAGCCTTCTTATGCATCTGATCTCTATTTCTTATGCATCTCAGTATTCCCGGGGTAATCCACGGTTTCATGATGCGCTGCCTACAGGGAACTGTGTACGTTATAGTATTTCTTTTCATTAAAGACATTAGGACGTCAAGGAAAAGATCAGTCGCCTCATTAACGTTATCTATATTTAGAATTTTGGAGAAGTCTGTCCTTTCTAATTCAAGTGCAATTTGAGTGAAGTTAGTTTTATTGACACGATGAGTTGTTTTGTTGGAGGTGACTGCAAGTTTCAGGTTTAGCAGGACCGGGAAATGGTCAGTTAACGATGTTTCTATAACTAGAGTCCTAGATTGAAGTTTTGTCTTTAAAATAACGTGATCTAAACAGTTATCCAGTCTGGTGGGAAGTTGATGTGCTGGTAACATACCATGAGATGCTATAAGATTTAAGTACTCATGAGAGTTTGTGTCACGATTGTTCACTTTGATGTCAATGTTGATATCGCCTATTAGCACTAGATTATTTACTGCGGATAGATTAGTTAATGTAGTATTTATGCTATCAAGGAATTTATCAGTATTCCGGTAAGAGGGAGATCTGTATAAGCCTACTATCGCCAAATCATTATCCAAAGTACAGATAATGCCATTTGCGTCTTCAAAAGATGGGAGGTAAACCTTGTGCGAAACCGAGCTTTTAATGTAAATGGCGACACCATCATTCTGATTACGTGAGTATGCTGACATATATGACAAATAACCTTCAAGTTTCGGTAGTGTGGTGACTTTGGACAGCCAACATTCAGAGAGAACCAAGATATCGCAAGGAAAGTTAAGTGTAATCAAGAATAGTCGAAGTTCGTCAAAGTTTTTATTAATACTACGAATATTAACATGCAAAATTGATAGGGATTTTTGGCGGTGTACTATATGTTTTTTACAAGATTGCGGTTCACATTTTATAGCCTGCGAAATAGAAAAATTATCAACTTGGTCATTTAAAAAATTTACATTAGCCATTTATGAAGATTACTGGAAACATAATGTTGAGTAACATGTTGTTGCTGACAAGATTTGAATTGAATATACAAGCCATTAGTAAGGAGCAGTCGTTGTTTACTGGTTTTATATGACGTCTGGATGTTATGAGGTGTTTGTTTGTTGAGAAGTTGGAAAAGTTTAACATTGAGAGGGTGTATGAAGGTTTGTGTGAAATAACTTTGTGAGAAATTGAGTGTGGAGAGCATTTTTTTACAATAATCGACAAGAAAACTTACAGTTAGGTATATCATGCAGATTAACAATATAGAAAAACAAAATAGACAAGACTCATCCCGTCTTGCCCGAGACTACGAGGGCTGTAAAGATCTCGAATCATCGGATCTCTAAATAATATGTTTACTGTTTATAATAACAATACACATGAGTTTAATCCGTAAAATTAGTTTTATTTATAAGGAACTGAACCTCTTGATCCGAGCCACCAGCGCCTGCATTGCATGTAGATGGCAGCGCTGTCCAGAACGTATCGTGCGTGAATGGAAAAGTGAGGGAGGGACTAGTTGAAATAGCTCTTTAGAGCATTCTCCGTTTTAGAGACGGTAGAAAACACTTAGACCGGCAAGTCTTTACGTAATTACAGAGGCTCAAGGGTTCCGGACAACACTAGATCATCGACAATACGGACAGCACATCGCTGTAACTTATTGAGGGCATCTTGTAAGTATTTTGTGGAACCATCCCAGACCTAAGAGCAATATTCCACACATGAGCGAATTTGTGTATTATACAAAGCTGCAACAACGTGAAAAATCGCCGCACTCTGTTCAGGATCCCCAGTTTATTGGTAAGAGGGAGCTCTGAAGAGTAGGATGGGAAAGGAAAGGAGACACTTTACCAGAAAATACACACACCAGTGTCTTCTTTACATTGAACTCGACAAGATTTCATGCACCCCATTCGGAAATGCGGTCCAAGACCACGTCAAGCTCGGCGACAACAAGGTTCCTTTTTTCTTCGGTTTCAGTCTGCTTTACCCCAGGTCTTTAATAGCATGTGTGGACAGTACTGTCAGCCGCCTAGCAATGTATATTGCCTAGTGACAACATGACATGTTGGTTTACATTGTCATTGATACGCAGCAGAAACAAAGACGGCGACAGGACGGAACCTTGAGGTACACCGGAATTTATAGGGTGGAAACAAGAAATGCGTATGCGTAATGCCTTCCAGAAATCCCGCAACCCAATCGCATAAGCGAGGTGGCAGACCGTATGCCGGGAGCTTGGAGAGAAGCGAACGATGTCAAACACGGTCAAAGGCGATACAAATTAAATACATAGATACATATACAAAAATATAACAACAATTTTACAGATCGCTGTCTGTACATGGATGATATAAATATTATAGGAGGCCTTTATCAACGCTAAAGCTCCCAGAACAATTCTATTTGAAATTTGTGTGTGTGTGTCTGTTAGTCAGTGAGGTTGTGCACGCTAATCTCAGAATCGGCTTATTCATTCTATGTAGATGTAGTTTCAGTAATATATTGTGTTAAGTTCTAGTGTTTAAAATTTGGTGTTTGGCTCATGTCCCAGATATTTATTATTATTATTATTTATTATTCAAAAATGCTGCCTAAATAAAGCCTCCTTTCCGCAAGCACAGCTAGTAAATAAATTAAATAAATATACATGTATAGGATACCAAATTAAGAAAAGCCAATCGAAACACTACATTTCACGTCCAAATCCCTCCTCGTGTCAGCTATTAAAAACATTTTAACATTTTGCGAAACACGAAACCTAAAGATATTTATCGTGCCACAGAAGTTCCGCCGGAAATTACTTTTCCAATCCATATAGGCATCGCGTTCGGGAAAGTCGATTAGGTTACAATTAATTTTCCATAAATTTTTCATTAGCGGAAAATATTTTATGTGTGTTAACATGGGAATCATTTACAAACGTTGCCGAAATTTGGTTATTTCGTTTTTAATTAACGGTTTGGTGCGCGTAGGTCTTCTTCGAATCGTTTAAACATTAATTGCTTTAAAATTTCCCATCATCTTTCTTGTGGTCTAGTTTTTGAAGCAAAAGTAGGCTTACAATTTTTTTGTTTCAGAATTTATTAACAGCAATAAACTTTGCTATGCTACATCAGACTTATTGCCATCCTTTTTTTTACATTAATGATTTTAAGGATTTCAATACCGCTGCTATCGCTACTCTAGTTGAATAGATTTAGGTACAGCTTTAGTACAGCGAAAAAAAAAGTACGCAACCCCTCTTTTGAACATAGTATAGACTAGAGGAAGTTTATTTAGTTTGCCATATAAAATACGATCCCAAGGACAACCAGTTGTGTTCTCGCGCGCAAACTCCGTTATGAATGGCTGGAAACATTTCGGATTGACCGATGTAAATGAGCCTTTATCGCGTAGGGCTCTCATATTCAGAGGAGGGATTATTAGCCGCGTAATTTACACGCTCAAAATAACCGGGTACATACTAAATGTTTGAATAATGGTTGTAATGATAAATCTTTTTGCGTAGGCTCTAAATGTAGAGTTAGATGAAAAAACTAATTATGGGATATAAAAAATTCTACACACTTTTTAGAAACATTCGGTTATTTGTGTACATGCATTGTATGTACGAGTATGCTGTCGAAATATTGAGTAACAAGCTGTAGCAACTATAAAGTATGTTTTTCTTAATTTCTTCTGTTTAGAAAGGCTTATCATAACGAGTGTGAATGTAAGTTTAACGTGAAGGTGGACAGACTTTTGCAGACAAACTTATAATAATATAAACATGTATGATTTTAGACTTTCGCGTTCCATTACACTAAATATTTGTCTTTATGGGTCTACACGCGTTATTAGGAGTAGCAAATACATAGCTACTTACTGCCCGACGTTTCGACTGGGTTACACCAATCGTGGTCGCTCGCGTGTAAACCCATAAAGACAAATATTTAGTATAATATAAACATCTTTGATAAATACATATAATTCTCAATCGATACTCCAAAGGTATCCATTACCGTCCATTATATTGGTATTGACTCGATATATCTTTGTGGCACGGAGACGGGCCTGAAACAATCGCTCTATTGTTATTAATCAGATCTGTGTTTAGCCTAAGACCCTTCAGTTAATCTGTGTAAATAGGCCATATCGTGTACAATAGGAAAAACTGTGCCCTAACGGCAAACTTTCACTACCAGTTCATACCACTCACGCAATACGAATGCTAGTAAGTATGTAAGTATATTATAAAGATATACGAAATTACTCGCGCATATCAATGTCAGAAAGCTCAAAATATTTATGACATATTTTGCGTTATTCACGCGTACGCCGCCTCCGATACTCGACTTCAAAGTGCCTGAAAATATACAAGCATTCATTAGTCAAACAAGCAACATCGACTCTCATTAACGGCCGATTAATTGACACCATAACGACATGATGGAGCTATTGATTCGGTTTTGTTGCTTACGAGGGTATAAATAACACAGCATGTAGGTTTAACAACTCGAAAATAGATCTGGGCTGTTTTTTTTTTAGTTTTATCACACAACATCATCATTATTTCGATTCCGAAGTAAATAGCTTAAGCACTTGTATGACGTATATATCACAAAAAACAGTGTTTTAGTAGATATATAAATAGCACATCTGGACATGGAACTAACACCAAACAAATATTTGTACCTAGCGGAAATCGTACCTACGAACCTCTTGGCGAAAAGACAGAGCTTTAGAGAGTACTGTTTAACTGTTGTTATTTGGATTAAACTCTACTGCAACGTCTGCAACCCACAAACTTGTCAAAATTACCAGCAACCTAATCCTCTATACCAAATTGCCATCAACGCCATACGAAATGTAACGATTAGATTTCCATCTGACATTTACCGTATCATAATTATGCTGGTTAAACCAGAGGTGTATATTTTTAGCAACGAAATTAGTGGTGTTAGTTCGTGCATACACGGCACGCCATATTTAAAATCGAATCGTGGCAATGTGTTTTGCGTCACTTAAAAGCTAAACTTCAATTTGTAACGTCAATTCGAACCTACACGGCGTAATCAGTTTTTAATCTTGGATTTTTGAGGTTAGAAATCGGAAAAATTATTAACAGACGTACTTCGGCGCTGGTAAATTTTCTTATTTGATATCTAGTTGGTTAACTTTGCCTTGGATTAATACTTTACTTAGTTCAACTGTATACAATGTAATACAATAAAAGTTAAATAAACTATTGATAACTACAGTAAAACTTATCTATCAGCATTGAAACTCTCAAGAAACTTTCAGTACAAGTACTTTTACTTAACCATTCAAATTGTGTATTTTATGAAAATTTAAACAAGAAGCTTCTAAGTAGTGTTCGCTTTTAAAACACGCCAAAAAAAGCTCGCAAAAGCTCCGTACTTGGTGAGAGCATTTCCCCTCTCATGAAAACTTGAGCATGACTTGCAGAAATCTACCCAGAAAGTGTTTTCAGGCGTGAAAACAATTTTCCCGCTTAAGCTTTTTCATAATGGTTTTCATATAAATAATGATATATTAATAATGATTGCATAGATGTAATATTTAGGAGATTGACCTAGATAGGAGTGACCCGGAGTGACATCCATTATCTTGTTTATATTATACCTTATAGTTTGGTACCTATAAAGGTACGTACAAGTGTAGATATCGTTAGACAGAATCAAATTATTGAAATTATTGAATCATAAAACATTTAAATAAATCATTATTTGTAAATCTTAAGACAGATTGTGATTAATAATGTACTAAAGTTACGAGACGGGTTAAACGAACAATAATGAAATATGTGCACAGAGCAATCGATATTTAATTAACCATGTATATTTATATTAGAGTGGTTGGTTACAGCAATGTAGACTGTGGGCAATATGTCTGTACTTTACACCGAATACTACCTGCTTTTCAAATTGAGTGTAGTCATATAGTCATAGCAAAAATGTCGTCGCGTAGAATTTTCGCTGAAATCTCCAATGCAGCCTCACGGAAATAGTGCATTTCCTTCGAATAAAATAGAATTTATACCGAACTCCTAACAGTAACATAACTCAAAAGCGCGCTCAATTTTTAAGAACGGGACATATTTTTTTCTTTTAAACTTGTCAACATTCTAATTCAAAGTATTGTTGGCAATAATGTCGATGCAGCAAGCAATAATAACTACCAATGCCTTTGGGCAGCTGCAAATGTATTACATTGATAATAGAGATTCCGGCCTAGTTTGGTTGGCGAGCGTATAATCACTGACCCAATTTGTAATATGTAATAAAAATAATAGCTCATTATTTTCGTGTCGCAGCCCAAGGTATTCCTTACAATTTTAAACCATACAGTATCTAACGTTTCAAACGATATTAAGACGGCGGTTAAGACTCGCAATCACGAGCCTTTTCTAAACATCCATATAAAACGGACGCTAAAAGATTTCTTGGCGTACGCTGAAAAAGTAGCTATGCATAAAAAACGGAGCGCCCCACTTGGAACCCCGTTTAACATCGCTCTATCACGAAGCCTCAAAAGACATTTTCAGTTCCTCCTCCCATGACACGGTTACTCATAAAACTAAGTTTGTTATAAAATATTTTGCAGAAATGTAATGTTTTTTTGTATATGTATGCTTCTTTATATAATACTTATAATGCATCATTTGAAGCCATTTTAAGATAGTAGGAATAAAATACTATTTACTACTAATAGGTACCTTAATTTACCAAAATAAATACTTATTTGTCTTCCTACTTAATATTTCTCTTAAATATTTACACTGATCTTAACTAAATACGTATACAAGATAAGGTAATTGTTTTAATACTTTTAAGCATAACCATATGGGATGATAATTATTTTGTACAATTATCTTACAATAGAATATAAATATTAATTGGTTAGATATGCTTTAGTGCCATGTCGTGTTCACGTCGGAGGCAAACATTTTTTTAATCTACACAAATTTTATGACATACCGTGTGAGAAAATCTTAACGAAGGCCGTACTTCAACGTCCCACATTTATTACCCGCGCTCTCTCAAAGATATTTTTTAATATTCGTCTTCTAGGCATAGGCGCTATTTCATGCTTGTTAAAAATAACCACCCCGTCATATATATGGATGTTCTGTCGTTGTTCATACATAATTAATATTTGTAATTACTAGTTTCTGTTCACCAATCGATCGTGGGTTGACTTAATTAGTGTAATCGTTTAAATTACATAATGATATATAATTATAAATTTGGAGTTGTGTTAATTTATTCCATTCCAATTGGCTAGCGTAGGTCGGACGTCTTTCGTCAATCGATCTGCTATTGCCAATATGCCTGGATACTAAAATACTACTCGAATATTTGAAATTTAGCTAAACTTGGATTGTATCATTATAGTTTAAGATCACTTTAATTACCTAGTACGTTAAATAACCAAGTTTCTCATTTTCTTACATGACAGGACATGGTAAATAACCCGGACAAATGCAGTTTTCTCATGTGTGTAGCTATGACAGTTTAAAATTATATCAACCAGCCAGCCTATCAGCATTACCGTCCACTGCTGGACGTAGGCCTCCCCAAATGCTCGCCACTTATTTCGATCCTCGGCTACTCGCATAACTATGCTTAATCGCCTAAAAATCTTTCAAATATGGGCATCTCGTTTCAATACTAGAAGACTAGTTAAAAATACCACTATCTAGTTAAAGGAAAACGTTCATTCGTTCGTTCTAAAACAATTGAAGACGCAAACATTCCAACCAGGTGCGGGACTTCACAACCGGAGAGGTACAAAGTTTAATTCTAAACAAAGCAAAGACTAACCCCCATTGCACAGTGAAAGTGAAGTTGCCGAACAAGTTCGTAATTAGTGTTGGGCGATAAGCGGCCTTGCCGCGATCAGTGCCTGCAGAGGCGACACGAGGTAAACCAGGTGTGGTAGTCTACCTACTCAAAGAAAATCCCTCCTGTAATCCCGGGCTCTTCAGGCGGGGCGTGCAACGGCATCAAAGCAGGCCTTCAGGATGAGTGCGGCAGGCTTAATAGGATCTATTGCGCCTGTCGACCTTATATGTGGACCTCACCATCAGGTGGGGCGAGGTTATCCTGGAAGTCTTACCATAAAAAACTGTCTCACCATAAAAAAGTCTAAATAAATTTAGAAAATAAATGGATTTAACTCTACAGTAAATAAATAATAAATACCAATTTAATTTCTTTAAATTGATGAAGACTCTAACTACCTGCTATTCAATCCCACAGTATTACCCTAACCTACATTCATTGGTCACTACCATTGAAACTAGGTTAAGTCTGTAGTCTATCTTATTTAAGAGCTCAGCTCTTGTCGGTGGAACAATTTACAGTCTTCCCTGAACTCTGCCACCACCTTAACTCCTTATACGTCAGGTAAGTGACCAATGAAAATTGGTGAAAATAGAAGATACTATACCTACCTATCTATCCTATGTACCTACCTACCTACTATATAATCTTGCATTATAGAATGAACAATGCAAATAGAGTGGCAGTGTTTTTATATCGAGACGTAGCTTGGATCTCCACTAACTAATAAATATTTAGGTTTATGATAAATATTGTATCTGTACCATATCTAGAAGTATTATTTGCCTATTTAATTACATGTATTACACTGTTATTTATGATAGCGCAACTTAAGTACTTAAGCTACTTATCTCAGAAACAGAACAATGTTTACGTGATGTTGGTCGCAGCATACAATACAAAAATAATGACAACATTATAACTCGCCTTTGCATAGTAGTACTCTGAAAAAGCTTAAAAGAAATCATGACAATTGACAGTAGTTTCTAGTAGTTTCCCCGAAAAATCGTACTTATGCTACCCAAATGAATAGGAAACTGTCACCCACGATTTATGCTATTACCGTCCCTTGAAATCCACAGTAACTGCGTACCTACATGTTACTATATAATGAAAGTTCAGCATTGCCCTATACACGCGCTTAGAAATCCTCGTAAAAATAACCGTGGACTATACACTGTTACCTTTATCACTTTCCTGAAATAACTATTGCTTCCTTAGAGCTTTTATTGGATGCACCCCGCCGTTTTCCTTACGCCGCTATATCATCATACAATGTATTTTCTATCTATATTTGAGCGTCGTTATTTCAGTTATTTACTATTATAAGATTCCATATTTAAACATCAGTGTACCGTTATTGTTGTTGTCATCAACAGCGTACCGTATATTTAACGTTTTCGTTAGGTGTAACGTAATAACGATTTCAAGACAAACGGCCAAATACAGAAACTATGATGGGATATTTGAGCGCTGATCTTACGATTGAGTAGGTTCTAAATTCAAAAGTTCTGTACTTTTTAATTTGCGTCGTACCGTCAAAATATTCAAGGATCATATCGGTATTCGGAAATAGAATATTAGACATTAAAAACTGCAATAATAAAATAATTCTTAAAGCAAAATTAAAAGAATATGTTAGTTCATGATAACTTCCAAATTTAAGTACCATAGGTAAAAATAATTTACTTATGTATTTAAATATTACCTTTTGTGAAAATTGTAAGTGAACGTTATGTTTTTATGAGGAATCAACTCTTTAAATCGCTTGGCGTTTGTAGGCGCATAACGCTTTAATTAAAGCGCTTCAAAAACGCTGCCTAAAGTCTGTTTTCCACGCGAACGCAGTCGCTAGCACATCCAATTCTTAACAAGTAGGTAAAGTTCTTCGCCAGATCAAAAACAAAGCTCTGTCTGCGCTCTAGTCTTTGGCCAGTATCGGGAGGGTGTTAATTAGTGAACTATGACAAAGGAACGGAGCCCTCGCCGCCCAGCCTCATTACAGGGAGGAGAGGTATAAGACGCCTTGTTGACGTCTGCCATTGCGTTTACGTTTAATGAGCACAATAAATATGAGCTTTATAACAGAGAAATGGTGCTCGGAATTCACAACGGTGGATGTTTTGTAGGAACTGGTCCACTTCAAAAGAAGTACCGAAAACTCGAGCGATATGAAATAGCGATGACTTGAAATAAGAAATGCTCAGTCTTCAGACGTATTTGAATGACGTTTGTTTGGATAAAGTTTAGTAGCGAACACTGTGTATCAATTGTTTTTAAGATCTACTACATGTTACCTCATTATTATTATCGAAAGAAACTAACAGACAAAACTAAGAGAGTTCTATTACGGAATATTGATATTGTAATATTGTTTTAATTTATACCTCTATCGACCTTGTTTATAGTAGGCTGGTGGACACATATGGGTTGGCGATGATTAAGAAACCTACTTATTTTATCTTGATTCCTTATACAATGCTAAGTTACATTATCAGGTCCCATTTTGTTGTCTGCTACCTTAACAAAATTAGAGCAGAAATTAAAAAGTAATTCAATAAATAGCTGATTTTAAACTTTATCTATTATGCCCAGTCCGCCGCAGATACCATTTCCAAAAACAAGGTTACCTGTTAATTCATAATTAAATAATTCGTAACCCCTTTCACGTACCCTCATAAATCGTCTTTCGTGGCTTCAGATAAAGATTAAGATCAAAATAATCCATTAAAATTTGAGGTCGCGTTTTACTCGTAATTCTGTTTTAATTTTAATTAAGGTTAGCCGGAGAGTAGGTAACAGATGTCCGAAACTGATATTGATTATTTTAATAGGGTAGTTTCCTAAGTCTGATTTTACATACAATTTCACAATTAACAGTAACATATAGGTAAATCAATAACATAAGTGAAATCGAAAATAAAATTTCTTATGAAATGAGACAATAATAGGCATTTGAAGTTAGGTGGGAAAGTCCATTTCTAAAGTGCGAAAATTCAATTAAAATACTATGCCATATTATAAATTACAGAATTAGTAGTAACTTTCACTATGAAAACATATTCGTAAACGCAACATTTGATATAGCTGCTGAACAAAGTTCTTACGATATGCGTACAGTATACAGAGCGGTGACGTCATAGCTCTGTGCGACATTTGTATGAAGCGTTTTAAGCTCGCCCAAATGATGTGCTGTTGAAACTGCAATATTTCCGAGAGTTTCCTAAATATCAAACCATTCTTTTAACAGCACCTTTGCAATTGTGTGGTCCATCCACCTATATATAAATAAAAAAATAGGAAGCTACCCTATTATATAAGTATGAAGCGTTACCCTACGCAGGCCGGATATCTCGCGATGTTTCATTTCAAGTTTTCGGACAACTTTTAAGCTTAATTAACGCATTGTTGGAATATCTCATTCATCATCGGCCTAAATTCGACGTAGTTGGAATATCGTAATCTGTAGTATTATGTGGTAATACCAGTTCGCTAAGACAGATGGAAGCGAGGAGTTATTATATGTCACATGTCACGATAATAAAACATTAATAATGTTACATTACATTCGTGGTAATTAATTGCATACTTATTAAAACAGCCGACAACAATAATAATTTAAAATTACAAGCTCTACATTTCTAAACAGACTTTCATTATCTTTTAAGGCGGGCGGGATCAAGCTATGCCAAGTGACAACAAAGCTAAATGTGCCGTCATAAAACTAATGGAAGCCAGATATTAAAAGTTAACCTTGTTTTTATGCTCTTTTATAGTTTGAAAGTCGGGCTTTTTTTTTTTAATGGCTCCTATTATTATTGTATTCTTTTTAATCTTCATGTGTTTAAGATATTTAATTTTATCTATTTCATTATTCCCGTGTCTATCATTCAATAAAAAAATCCACCACCTCCTAATGGAACATATTAAAATCGGTTCCCAAACTCTTCACATTCCCACCATAAAATGAACAATCTCTATAATATCCATTCTTGTTCCTAAAATAGATACTTCATTTAAAGGCCCTTGAAGGCAAGATTTCCACCTTCATGACAGTAACATTCATCGATGACGCATTCCGCAGTGAAATATGACTAATACACTGGACGTAACACGCGTCAATCCAACCGGGCATACGTCCGAACAATTCCGGGCAGTGACATTTCACTGCGACTGGCCTGTTTGAGGCTGGCCCTAAATGCCTAAATCAACGAATATCACAACAGCCACCCCTACCCTACGTCTATATCGACTTTTCGCAAGCCATCAAAATGCACGTATCGGTAAATCTGTTTGGACGTTGGTCAATTTCCATAATTGACAGTTCCGAAAACATCCCAATCATACATTTTGTGCCCGCGTTACATTAAAATGTCACAAGCATTCGTAGACTCAGGGCCGTCATGATCGCCACCGAATCCCGTGCAAATTATCTGGCAATCACACGAGTAATTTAAAACACAATCGAACTGAAATGAAAGCGATAAATAAGCCATTGGGCCCTCCGCGGAATCGGGGGAACAAATATTTTCATTGTATTATATTTAAACTTCTGGTCATAGCCGTGGGAAGATAAATAACAATGAATGTAATGGATATTCATTTACATTCGATCATGTTTTTAATTAATTGGCTTTGGAAAACAGACAACTGTTTACTTCGACGTTGCAAAGTTATGCCTGTCTGAGTATTGATAAAACCCAATATCATATCTTTGTTTTTTTTAATATAATGGATGTGATAACAAACAAGTTCAAAAGCGAATATTTCATAGCAATATTGGCATTTATTTTAATTACAGTTATATAATCTATTTTCACGTACTTCGTATTGAATAGTCGTACCGAAATCTATAAATAACGACAAGTATGTAGAAATATAACTAAGGTAATACAACCCAATTTTAATTCGATCATAAAGTTGAAAGAAAACGTAGCAACTAATAATTGGGTAACCCCTTAAACCTTGTGAGTGCCGCTTGAAAGTTCGAAACTCAAAGCTCCATACTATGTGAGTATAACGGTTCTCTATTTCATCTCATAAAATTTTTATCCATAATTTTACATCTCATAATGTTTTATGTCCGAATCATCATTTGCCCGAATGATCATTATCCCCTAACTACATTTATCTTAATATCACTTGCCCTAAAATCGAAATCCCTAAATATTGTTTACCCTAAAATCTTTTGCCATAAATATCACAATCTATAAAGTTTAAAAGACATAAAAGGCTTTTCCATAATTGTCATAAGTCCGAAAGTACTAAAAGGTCCTAAAATGTTTTGCTATAAATATTACAATCCATAATATGTGAAATGCACAATGCTATTCTATAATTTGTTACAAATCCTAAATATTCATTTGGCAAACGAGACATTTAACAACAGTACCATCTTACAAAAACTGACTTATTATGTGTGACGAACATCGGTATATATAAATATATTTATTTTTATTTGTGTATCCACTGTTACATAGAAATTAAACAGTAGTAAATATTTTCTGGCGCTTCGCCGGCCGCTGCCGCGGCGCGCTCGCTTCGCTCGCTCGGCTCGCGCGTTTTATGGTCACCAGTTCTAACCTAACCTAACCAAAATTCTAACCTTACCTAACCAAATTTATCAAAATAATGATTTTCCAAATATTGTGTTTTAATTTGACCCGTACCATATCTATTATCAGATCGATTAATAAAAGAAACATTTGCCAAATAAAACATTTTATCAAATACCAACCAATAGTAGACCAATAGTAGTTTGGTATGATAACTCAGTTGTTAAATATTCATTTTGCAAAATAATTATTTGTAAAATGAAAATTTAACTGTTGATCATTTGGTCAAAAAGTCAGTCATTTATAAAATGATGATTTGACGAAACCATTTTTTGGCCAAACATTTTTTGAATAAAACAAAATCATAAATAATCATTCATAATTCGGACTAATAATATTATGATAAAGCTCCATTCGTAGTAACGAACATTATACTATGTAATACTTCGGGCATTTAACTTTATAGCAAGTAATTTTAGGAGATTTGATTATTATAGTAGGGGAGCCCACGATGCTAAATTGGGATTTACTCGAGCGTCGTCGGGACCTATTAGATTTTGATTATTAGATGGTCGAAAGAAAAAAAGTTCATATGATCACCACTCACCAGTGGGGGGAGCTACTGCAGGCTCGCGAAAATGTAAAAAAAAACAGTTACATGAAAATACTCGAGCGCGTCAGATATTGATAGTATATATTCCCTACGTATCTTTGATGACGAGAGTATGCTAATCTGCCAGTTTGCATAGTGGGGGCGGGCATACAGAAGGGTTAAAATTGGGGGAACAAAAATTTACTCGAGCGCGTCAGATATTTGGAGGGGATGTTGAGTGAGCCCCAACGAAGTTCCTATTCAAAAGACTGACGATTCGGATGTGACGCAAGCTCGTGGCGGTTTTTTGAAAATGTAAAAAAAATCGCGTCAGATTTTCATACAGACGATTCAGCTTGATGTCCTTGATGTGCTGATTCATAATCTGACAATTATTTGAAGGAGTTTTCTTAATCTGATGGCTTTAAATAAGATCCTTTATTACGTTTTTTTAATGACTTTTTTATGATTTTTATTTTATTTCTTTTTTTATATAGTCCATCGTGAAAACGAGCATTATAAAAAATATTTTAAATATCTTTATTAGTATTTTTACTTTTTTCAAAAGAATAAAATTTATTATTTCACGTAAAAAATAATTATTAATTTATTATTCAAAACGTTACATGATTGAAAAAAATTTGGTACATAAAAAAATGTTAAAAATAATTTATTTTCAATCTTCATCTTCATTGACGTTATTGACGATTTTTGTTACTTCGGCTTATGGTAATCGTCAGATTATATTTTTGCCGTTATCCTTGAATTATTTCCTTCAAAATAAAAAAAAATTCAACCGCGCTCGAGAATGTCCAGGTGTCGTTTTTTTTTTTCAACTTTGTCACCCTCCCACACTCTTACGTCACGCGCAAATCGTCAGATTATTAAAATGCATACTTTTTAGCATGTAATTAACCTACTATACCTTAATCTGACGCGCTCGAGAATTTCCAACTATCGTTTTTTTTTTACTATTCTGATGGGCTGCCCTACGCGCGCGGCCCTATATAGAGGGCTTAGATATGCTGGAGGTACTCAACAAGGTGCAAGGTATCACCCCGTATGTTAATCTGCCACGCTCGAGTAAATCCCAAAATCCCCGCTTGGGCTCCCCTACTATTATAGAAGTCGATATTATGACAAAAAATGATTAGAATTAAAGACAATTAGGGATTATGAAATTTCGTACATTCGAACATTATGGATTTTGATGATTATAGCAAACGTGTTAGGGATTTTGATTTTCGGACAAACGATTTTCGGATAAGAAACAGACTCCCGAGTATAACGTATACCACGTACCTACTTACTTATAGAATAGTTATATAATGTTCCGAGCGACCTACAATTTTGAGAAGCATGTATTGTATATTTCCATGTAGTAGGTAGGTACCTATATGTTGCAACTCTTATTTAAACGATGTTGGCTGTGGAATATGAACAGCGCGGAACCCCGTTTTTGTGTCCAATTGTGTTAATTTACAGCCTGTCAAAACACTGATGAAGTCGGACATTCGATAATGGAGACAAAAAACAAGCTTTTTTTTTTCGTGTTTTAGCTACGATATTTACGGATAAACGGTTGCGTTCCATTTTTTATTTAAATCCGTATTTGCATATTGTGATTATTCCCATTGTTTGTTTCCGAGTAGTTGCCGCGCGGTATCTGCGGGCATTGTGAAATTCAGTTGCTTACTTTATTACAATGTTTCCTGTATTCTTTTCCAAACTGTTTTTTAGTTTAAAACTGAAAATCAAAACATGAAAACATATGTTACGCCACTGGTAACATATGTTTTCATGTTTTGATTGGCAGAACTGTTGTGTACAGATTGCATAAACTACCAGTACAACTATCGTTTTTTCTCGTAGAACATACAGGGAATACGTAATCAATATACATTTATTTATTGCACACGTAAAATAACATTAGGTATATACTTTTAAGTACAAATGACTTTATGAACCCTATGAGGGCGTAACATTTAAGTGACTTAGATCTAAGTGGATTTATAACTATGAGTCTTACATCCATATTATAATATATGTATTTGTTTTATTTATTGCACTACATGCCTTTACTTATTTCAACTTTTCATCAAAATATTCTTTAATATCGTAGTAGGTTTTTTAATAAAAGAAGAGATTTTAATTTTTTACAGAATACATTGGCGTTTTCTTCATTTTATATCTGAGCCGTTGTATTTTTAAAACCTGTCCCACAAGATCTGAACACAACCACACCCCTTCCTTGACATAACCGCTCATTTAGCCTGAACCATTCGCATCGATAGCACGCATTTCGAACAACGAACACCTCGTAGGCGTTCAAGGTTTACCGTAACGGTTATGCAAACAAAACAAATGACAGCGCCGTTGCGCAACACGTAGCAAAGAAATGGGAATAAATATCCGAGGGCGGCACTTGGTACCGTTTCCGCGGTAATATTCAACTTTTCCGCGGGACTATTAGCCCGGCTCGTTACGAGTCACGCTCGGAGCGCGCGTGGACTGAATCGGCGATGGAAGTCTTTTGCGTGCACCAAACACCGCCGGGCCACTCAGGGTCTGAGCGGAGAACGTAAACAATCTTGAGAGCGTGCGCTTTGCACTTCCTGTTGTAGTTGTGAGGTGGAAATCTAATGCGTTGCTGACGTGTACATATGGGTACAATTGTGTACAATATCACACACGGTGCAAGAAGAGTGTTGTATTTAATATTTTCTATGTAGCAATGCTTGGGGGTATGACTATATTTGGGTTACTCCTGTAAAACGCAGTCATGACGAGAAACTATTAGGCGACGCCTATAAAATAGTAACGATTTTGACGTGAAGTCAGGATGTTAATGAGACACAATCTGCACAGCTGTAGCTATTCGCTAACACATTACTAGATGTCGAAGAGTAAGTAAACTAGCTCAACACACAACAAAGTAATTTTTTTATTTTCTTTTTCGGTTTTGAAAAAGAAAAGTAGAATGCTGACTTAAATAGATTTAATAATTTCGAAAAATTACTTATGTAGGTATATCGTAGACATAACATATTTTTTTCATGCAAAAGAACAATAGGTACGAAAATGCCAACCTTTCACCTCAATTTTAAATAGGAATACAATACAAGACCTACAGTACAAAATACAAAATATAACAGCAAATATTGACCTCACCCTTCATTGTGTATCGTACCTACTCCGCTGCTCCGCCCTTGAACCTACAAATAGCGTTACAGTCCAAATGAAACTGTAGCATTTTCAATTTTCATTTGTTCAAGATACTACTATTTTATGGTCGGGAGGGCTGGTAATTTCCCAAAAGGAATCCGTGACGTCACCGCACCTTTGTTGCGCGTTTCACCGGCAATTGTGTTCGGTTTGACGGTTTGAGCATGATTGCCTTAGGATTTTATTTGGGTTACAAAGAAAGTTTTCGTATTATAGCCAACAAAGTGATGTTACGTTTGTAAAAGTACCCAATATACATATTTTGCGTTTTAATTGTGTGCGATAGCAATTTTTTACATTTTATTATTTTTTCTGTCTTAGGTTGTTTATACATAATTTTATGTTTTATTCGCTTCTTAAAACACCCCGCCCTACAATGGTCTAAATTAGTTCAACAGTAAATATTGTAAAGATTCTGAAAAAAAACAAAGTATGCAGACCAAACCACAAAATAAAATAGGTGTAATTTTGTGTAAAATGTATTCCCCGAACAAGGTCTTTGAACTTTTTCCCCTGTGCGTATCATGCTAACGCGAATCGACAAATGGATTGCAACATTGAAAAACAAAAACTGTCTGCCGGGACAGTAATTGGCCATTACTCTGAAAAGAAAAATGGAGACACAAAAAGGAGAACCGAATATCAGACGTAACAACGTTAAAGAGGCTGTATAGGCACCCGCAGACCAAACGCAGGTCGCGAGTGAGATAAATTAAATAAATATTACACAACACCACATACATTGATCTGATCCCGTGGTAAGTAGCTTAAGCACTTGTGTTACGGAAATTAGAATCAACAGTAGATACACAAATATATATTTAAATATATTTAATAATACACCCAGACACGGAACAAACATCGGTGTTCGTCACACAAATATTTGTCCCGAGTGGGAATCGAACCCACGACTCTTGGAACCGTAGGTTATGAACCTGAGTCACTAACCACTGTTCCACCGAGTCAGTCAATTCCAGTTGAAAAGTAGTAGGGAACCCTCCGGTTCAGATTGCTAGGACGGCAAACTAAATAATGGACCAATGTTGAAGTTAGAACTATTCCTACTACTCTTTACAATGAGTACGTGTAAGATTGTTTTGTGGTTTCCTTTTTGCAACTTTTACGTTATCCACGTTTGTAGTGCAATCATGGCAGAAGTGCATTGTCAAATAAACTATTTGTAACAAGTTGCTCTATTTTCTATTGTTAATGCTTCAGGGCAAGTGCATACACGGGTGTTTACGCTTGACGCTACGATGATAAATAAATATATATATTACTAGTGACCCGCCCTCGCTTCGCTTCGGGTAAATATTACATACAAACCTTCCTTAAGTATCATTCTATCTATTAAAAAAACCCCATCAAAATCCGTTGCGTAGTTTTAAAGATGTAAGCATACATACGGACATACAGCGAAAGCGACTTTGTTTTATACTATGTATTATTTATTCTAACTCGAATGTGTACAAAGTACTCTCCTGGTTTCTGACAATTGAACCAAATCAAAAGTTTTTATTGGAACATAAAGAGTCCATAGTATAATAGAATAGGTCATCAATGTACCGAATATCGATTATGTTCTTGTCATGCTGTAAGATCACTGTGGTAGGTATTCTGACTAGTTACATAGCAATGATCTTCGCCCAACACAAGTTCATTTTCTGACTTAGTGTCCGTACTATTCTATGGGCGAGATACAAGCCGCATAGCAGGCAAGATGCATGACATGCATGCACAATGGTGCACGATAGTGACATGGGAATGAGAACTTGAGCCATTTACAGTATCAATGGGAAACAAAAAGCTACACAACCTGTAACGGATGCAAATGGCTGGCAAGTTGACAGAGCCCCCGGGCCGTCTTGTCGGGCGCCGCGACTTCCCGCGGTCACATGCCGCCTCTGATTTATACCCGGTACCTACTTCGCCGACTGAAAATTTGCTCAGTTAAAAATACCTGCGGAATGACGTGTGGAACAGAGTTTTGACTCGACTCCGCCCGTGTATGTAGGACAGAAGCAAAGTAAGGAATGTATTATTAAATAGGTACTCGAAATATAAACAGGTGCTGTGAAATGAACTACTACGAACAGTGCTCCATTGTTAGTAACCTGCTTTAATGGGAATTCATGTAATTCAGGATATAATAGGGAGTTTTCAAAATGACTACACGGGAGATGCGAATTTTGAATCGAATTTCCAGTGTTTATGAATTCTTGATAAGTAAGTAGCTATTTATTTGCTACTCTTTTTGGTATATAGTTATTAATCAACGTTTATTTCGGCATTTGTTAAAGCTCCTTAAAAAAGTAGAGTCAACTAAATTAGAATTATAGTAATATTATTTCCCACTCGTGACTTGCGATATTACCCACTAGTAATCTCATTCGAAAAGGCTTTTAATAAATAAATAGCTCATTGACCAAAGCATGATGTGAGAAAAGATGTTAATTTAACTGACCAATCTTTATTTAGGCACCATTTGTTGCTTTTTAATTCGAAAACAAAGTAAACGACCGGCCTCAAATTGGATCCTCACTGAAACATCGCAAGGATCCCGACCTTCAAACGATGTGATATTAAATTAAAAGAAAGTGAATCTGGCTTATATTAAATTAATCCGAAGACATCTGTTGTACAGCCCGACTCAGCGAGGATTCAGCATTAATGAATATTTGAATTTTTAATTCCTTGTATTTAAATGAATTTGTTAAAGCAGATTTGTTCTGACGAATCTCCGGATTCTCCAATTAAAATTTTGTTCTTGCTTAACGCAATCACTTGAGTGTTCAGTTTTATTTTTCCTCGAGTTACGAGTAAAGGTTGCTATGGCCAGAACAGTTTGCACCAATTTTTTTGTTGGATTAGTTAAACTCCTTGAGGCAAAAAAATAGGTATGACTGACAGTGCTTATATAATAGACCAAAATAGTGTTTACGATATTTTCTAGAATAATAAAGATCAATTTGAATGAAATGATAGAAAATCCTTATCAATCTTTGTAGTAATCTAACCATTGAACTTTGAACGCTTAGCCCCAATAATATATTTTGCTAGGCAGTCCAAAGTTCAATTTCAAGTCCTCTTCAATTTTCACTTCCAAACTAACTGAATAAGTAGAGCACAACATGCTTAACTACACCAGTAAACATCGTCACTTAATAATACTGTAAGCAACTAATAGACGTTCGAAGCAATATATTCAGTCATTTCATTCATCATCCAGCCTTTAGTTATTCTACCAGCGACTAGCATCAGAAGACTCTTGAACGCGCGAAAATTATTTCCCAACTTCCCGTTTTCCCGTTTCAGTCTGGAGTTATTGGTTAGGGAGTGATAAATGTTAAGGAATTCGATGGAATCGATTTATTCATAGTGCACGCGTTACGTTTGATCCAGGTGGAAATTAAGTGTCGGGCGCGTCTGTGCGACTATTATGTTCGAGGATAAAGGAAATTGGCACGTCAACAGCCAGCTCAAGACTACGACTTGTTATTGGTGTTGTGTAACGCGACGCTCGTTGTTTTCGACAATGACTGTTTGAGATTTTATATGGGATTCGTCTTGTTTGCAGCAGCTTTTTAACGTACGCTTTTTGTAGATTAAAAAATTAAGAAGTATTAAAGAAGAGAAGAAATAAATTTCGAATAATACCGATCGTTATACTCGTATATACGAGTCTCTTTTTATAATTAAAACAACTGTTCCATTCTTTTTTATATTTACTAAGTTTTATATATGCTTTGGTAAGCCAGTAGAGAAATTCAATCTACTTTGGTAACTAACAAAAGAAATATAGCAGTACCTTGTCACTTTTCTACAGTAACCCTTAACCTTTGGACGTTTTTTATTCTAAGTTATTTGTAAAATGATAAGAGATTCGATTATAATGATTTATCGTCAATTTTATGAAGTCAAGTCAAATCAAGTTCATGTAACCCAGTAGATAGATAGATAGATAGATCAGTAAAATTAACGTGTCAAATGTGCTACAAATAATTGTATACCTGCTTACCTGTACATATTTAGACTACCTAGCCTAAACAAAATCTGGGTAAAAGCCTTCTCATACAAATATTTGTCCGCCAATTCACAACATCTTGACATTACGGATTGAAAACGACTACGTTGTCACAATTCATTAATTTCACCCAAGTACCGTAAGTGATTATCCCGTCCAATATAATTCCTGCCAACCCGATCTGTCTATGTCACATTTTCTTTCGCGTCCTTTCCCGTATCGTATGTTTTGTTGCGTAAATTGCTAATAAGAAATGGATACAATAAGTTCATCAGCTTGTAGAAGTAGGTAAGTAGATGAGAACATGAGAACATGAAAAATATAAACATAACCAGGACATCTCTTGTAAGTTTAGATGAAATCAATCAAGGGATTGAAGTTTCTTCACAGTATTTTTATTATTACATTAGTTAATTACTTGTACATTTGTACGAACGGAACGGGATTGTGGATTACAAACACAGGGTACAGTCGAATACCAGACACAAAAAGTAAAGGTTATTCGGTTGAATGTAACGTTGTAGCAATATGTTAAAGTAGATGGTTTGATTTTCACGTTTCATTAGAATTAAAACTATAATAATTGGCTGTCCATTTTGATTCTGATATCCGTAACACGAATGATTATGTTACTTTCCACGGAATCAGATCAATGTTTGTGATGTTGTGTAATATTATCTGTTTATTTATTAAAAATAAAGAGGAAACAAACGCCTTAAACGAGTATTTAAACGTTAACTACTATATAATACATATGATACGAGCTATAGAGCATGTTGTGCGGTCTGCATTGGTAGCTGCAAAGGGCCCTTGGTTATCGCATCGAGTGCGGTCGTTGTGACCGACGCGATAGCGGCGACGGCGACGGCTGTCCCCGCGCTGACACGCGCTCCCAGATTGGATCGGGATTGTGGACTACAAACACAGGGTACAGGCGAATACCAGACACAAAAAGTAAAGGTTATTCGGTTGAATGTAACGTTGTAGCAATATGGTAAAGTACGTGATTTGATTTTCGCGTTCGATTAGAATTAAAACTATAATAATTGGCTGTCCATTTTGTTAACAGGTTGGATTCGTTCGCGACTACTTATGACTGATCAATACGTCTATAGTAAGTATCTGTGTGTACAGGCTACTGTGTTTATCTCTAAATATTAGTCTTTTTGGGTCTACACGCGTTATTAGGAGTAGCAAATTACATAGCTAATTACTGCCCGACATTTCGACTGGGTTACACCAATCGTGGTCGCGAGCGAACTCATGGTGGTGATGTGTTTATCTCGTTAAGATTCTAAAGTGAACCGATAGTTTCAAATGTAAAGAGTAAGGTTGTTTTTGAGGTATAAAATCTTGAAGATCAATTTTTCCCTTATCCCTAGGATAGTCTCCAGTCATCCTAGTTACACAATTTATGATGGTTGTTATAACTGCTGCTGGGACACACTGGGTGATTTTTTATCAATAAAATATCATATCATACTTTTAAATCATTATTATTTGTTCAAGACCGGATATAGAGAAAGAAAACCTTTTCGGATCGTAAATCCTATAGTACAGGATCCGTGGTGTATTTTTTCACTTGATTACTATCAAGCTAATTTTCCGTGAGTAGCTTCATTTTGATAAGACGCCCAAAAAATTCCTGTGCGAAAATTTTTGATTGTGGTAGCTAACAGAGGTATCCTCCAACCAACTTGTATCGATAACGAGATCACCAAAAATGATTACTAACCAGCTGATTTTTATTATTTTACTTAGTTAATATTTATATAATGTAACGGTCATATTGTCCTACAAATTCCGTGGTACTTTGTCCCGGTCCTACGGTCCTAAATATTTAATCATTGATACCTCTGTTAGCTACCACAATCAAAAATTTTCGCACAGGATTTTTTGGGCGTCTTATCAAAATGAAGCTACTCACGGAAAATTAGCTTGATAGTAATCAAGTGAAAAATACACCACGGATCCTGTACTACTAACCTCTGTCAGCACTTCACAATTCTCGGAATTCACAGAATTCTTGGAACACTTATTTAACATATACATGAAAACTTCGAGGGTATCTTCGCAATATTACTGACGCTGATCAGAGTATATTACCGCGGCTGATATATGCCCCGGCACGACCGTCATATGTCGCCCGCGGTGAGCCAGCCCCGTATCTGCTCATCCAGACTGGCGTGAGATATTGTTCAGCAAGCCAAAATGGCCGGCATAAAATTCCTCCTTCCCGCCATTTTCGTTGCGTTGCATTTTCGTATTCGCGCTAAATTTTTATCGCCTTCTTAATAACGCTCTATTTCTACCCCATTCCATCATCTAGATAGCGTTTTAATGAAACTTGTTTGTAGCACAATTTACGGTTTCTTCTTAAATTCATTTGCACACACTCATCTTTCACATCCCACAATAAGTATACTTCAAAAACATTATAAGGTATCTTCAAGTTATCTTTCTGCGGTAGATGTATCCTACTCTTAAAACGGTGAGATATGAATGGTTCAGTGAGCCGTAGTATCGCGTATCGACTGAAGGCAAATCCGAGCTAATTCGGATACGATATTCGTTCTTACGCGAGACTTTAACACGCGCGTTTTCTTTGAAGCTAAACTTATAACACTTATGAGAACAGGTTTCTACATAAATGACCGATTCATGTATATATGTTACGGTAAAAGTGGATAGAGTGGTTATTATGTATAATTACCGGTAACTATGCATAATTACTAGTGTTTGTGGTAAAGGTGGTGAAAACTATCGAATTAATCACATTTACCGGTAATTATATAAAATTACCATACCCTTTGTGTAAATGTGGTAAAAGAAAACTGACTTGACTGGCTCGGTGAAACAATTGTTTTGTTAGTGACCCAGGCTGGCGATTCCAAGAGTCGTGGGTTCGATTCCCACTCGGGACTAACATTTGTGTGATGAATATCGGTGTTTGTTCCGTGTCTAGGTGTGATTATGTAGTTAAGTATGTATTTATAAATAACTTTTCTGAAAATATTTAAACCGCGTCAGATAGATGATTGAAATTTGGCATGCAGGTACCCTAATAGACTTACTTGCGACGCGATATTGCAAAATTCGTAAGGTAAAAACTTTTGTATGTAAAATCCTGTAGTCCACGCGAACGAAGTCACGGGCACAGCTAGTTATAAAATAAACCAGTCAAGTATCTAGAAACCAAACTTCATGTTTGGTTTATAAAAAATATTATCTTATAAAAATAAAGTTAAATAAAATTAACACAATGGCAGGGAATTTTCACTGGAACTCTTAAAATTCTTTCTCGTCAATATATTTTTGCCGGTTTGAGATTTGTGACATTTGGAATTGCAGAGTACTTGTGATATTTGTCAGCAATGTCAACATTTACCACAGTCGAGCGGGAGTTTTATATAATTACCGGTAAATTTGAATAATTCACTACATTTACCATGTGCTTCGGGAATTATCTATATTTACCGGTGATTATAGATAATTACCGATTGCTCACATTGACCGTAACATATATACCCGTATTCAGTCAGGATGCCATTCACGTATCATCATCAGCCTATCACCGTCATCATCATCAGCCCATATACGTCCCCAATGCTTGGGCACGAGCCTACCCTAAACTATTGATCGGGCGATCTGGCCTCAGTCAACCACACTGGCCAAGTGCGGGTTGGTCAACTACACAAACATAGAATTTCGTCATAGGTGCAGGTTTCCTCGCGATGTTTTTCCTTTACCGTTAAAACATCGAATAATCGTACGTATGAACTTCTAATTTGAAAACACAGTGGTAGGCACGTGGTCGATTCATGTATCACCACGCGTTTTTTTTTAACTAAACAGATATTTGTCTGAGTTTTTGTTTGCATTACATATTCCTACCGCTGTTTCTGGTTGTGTTAATGAATAATGCAAAGGTTTTAACGAATTTTCGGCCCTATGTGTATACGCCTACTCCCGTTACGAGCAAATACCCCGAAGTGTGTAACGTAACGCTAAAAATAACTCGGAAATAAGCAAAACATGAATTCCAGTGACGCAATAGTTTTACCTTACAAAACTTTTCGGTCCGTTAGTTCGAATTGAATTTGATAAGGATACAATTTGTATGAAAGTTGTTTCCATAGAACTTTTGTATTATTCTACACCAAAGGAAATTTGGCATTGAGTGAACGAGCATATTTTTTTTGTTCTGTTGTATCGAGAGACAATAATGAAATAAGATAAAAATATATTTCTAGAGCTCTGTTATTAAACAAAGTCAATTATTGTAACGGATTTATTTATTATTATAACGGTTTTATTTATTATTTAAACGGTTTTATTTATTATTTCATTATCATCATCATAATCTCAGCCCATTGCTGCCCACTGCTGAGCATAGGCCTTTTCCAGAGCTTTCCAGCGCGACCGGTCTACGCCCACCTGGATCCAACAAAACCCAGCGATTTTCACCAGGTCGTCGGTCCATCTGGTAGGTGGCCGACCCACACTGCGCTTTCCAGTACGTAGCCTCCACTCCAGGATCTTTCGGCCCCAACGACCGTCCAAAATTTCGTACTAAATTGAAGCCTGAGTAGGGAAAATAAGTTTAAATAACATAAATAATATTGCTTTACGATCGCATTATTGGATGAATAATTTTGACATTGAATAAGTAATTAAAATGTATGAGGACATCTCCAACTAATTGGATCATTTGGTAAATACCGCTACAACTTTATGCAAACGACCATAATCAAGATAAATAAATCCATTTAATTTAAAAGCGATATGCGACCAAATGCCTGTATAATCTTTGTGAAATATCCCAGCGAATTGGATTAAGAGGGATGTAATTTGTTTTAGTTGCGAGATAAACAGGTTAGTTCGTTTATTTGCAAATTATAGGAATAACGGGCTGAAAGATATGTACCTAGTTATTTGTGTTTAGTGTAATGCTCTTTTACGTTTCGTTGCTTCTTTCGCCTGTTTGTCGATCACACTTGACTTATGAAAGGGATTTTACATAGACTTTCTAGGTATAACTATATTTTGTCAGGCACAAACAAAAATGTTTTAGGTACGCAAAATAGATGTTATCAAATTTTTAAGGTTCGTTATCTAAAAGAAAAAAGAACGGTACTCTACGACTAAGACTGTCGTGTACAATAATAGCTCACAGTTGAAATTTTCATAAATTACATTTGTCTGTTGCAGCATTATCTAACTAAAAACTAGAAAGTAGAAATAATATTTCAACTCCTATTCTAAACACGATGTTTTTGCCATTTATTGTTCTATATTAGATAAACTACTCCAACAGGTAGTTTTGTTTGTATGGAAATATAAAAGTAATATTAAATACGTTACATGACTTTCAACAAAAATCCGACTACAATCAGCTCAAATTTAAGAATAAATATATTCAAATATTCATTGGCTCCCGGAGAGCCGATGCAAGTTGCAGCAATCCCCGCAAGTCGGACCCGCAACAATATGCGAATATCTGAAATACATCTCGCTACATTTTCTTAGGCTTTATTATATTGCATACGGGATAAGGAATACGGAAGCTTCCTAAATATGATTTGATCCAGTACGAAAACGGATTTCATTTTCAAATCTCATTATTACGCGGGATGTCACAAAAGTGTAATATAATAATAACTTTATTTACAGATAACTGAGATCCACACATTACAATAAAGATACAAAGAAAAATAATAATTGAAATAACTAAAACTAAAACAAAACAAGCCTAACAATACATTACTAGGGGGTGCTAGTTATAAGTTAGCTACAAAGCGTTCTTATTTGACGTCTCTTTTTTTGCGCTATCACCTCCTAAATGCTGTTGGTGCTGCTCCTTATTCTGCTCAGCAAGGAGGCATACTTCTTACGCATGATGGCGTCAAACCCGTCGGTGCGCGGTAATATAAGGTAGGAAATGGCAAAATAAGTGTTATAAGCATTATGACTTAAAGTGTATAAACTATGTTATGATACTTCTGATGGACACTTGTTCCTATCAGTTTTTCAGACTTCAGGAATAGTTACCTTATTTAGCACATTATAGCGCAGTAGCTTCATATATCTTTATTCACAATTGCAAGCCAAAGATGCATAGTAGAGTAATAAATGAAGTCGAATCAACTGTAATATGTCATTATTATCACCGAGCATACTTTCTCACGCCAAAATGAAAATGTGAAACTTTTACAAAAATAACTTAGATTGATTGGAATAAATAACACTAGTCAATTGAGAAGATGTGCCGTTTTGAATAAAAATAAAAAGGCCGCGTTGTGTCGCAACTTAGGAGGCTAACTGTCGACCCAGTTTCTCAGACATCGATAAAAGCCTCTCTTCCTATTGAGAATAGGTGGGAGGAGGCTCTGTGTAACCGACTCACTCTTGACACGGAAAATGGAAGTCAAATATTCCATTTTGAATTTCTTTCGCCTTGAATTTATCTTGTTCTGGGTCTAGGTAATAGACTGTGTGTAGGGATTGCGGGATATTCAGGCTTTTTAAATCTTCTACTAATGGGTAGTTATTTATTGATTTTCAGCCTGTGATCAGGTCAGTTTCATTGTGTTTCATGATGTATATCACATAATATCTGTTGGTTGCATTTTACTTATGTAATTGTATTTGTGACCACGCTTTGTGTAGGAATGCTACGCTGCTACAAACGTAGACCCGTAGCTCAATCTGAAATTTATTTGATTAGATATTCCTTTAGAACTTATCACGAAAGATATCAAATTTTATATTAACAAATAACTATGTATGTTAGGGTGGTCCTTATTTTTCGACTTTTGAATTATCCCCGGGGCACTTTCTCATTCGATTATATACCTCTAAATATGAAATAAACTTTTATTTTTTTTTATTTGGTCTAGATTTAGATGTCGCTACCAGCTGTCAAAATTTTTACAAAAAGCGTTGAAGGATATCTTAAATCATGGTTTCATTAATGTTTTATTTAAGTGTTTGTATCACATTTTACGTGCAAATGAACATCGCATAGATAGAATAGACAACCGCTGTTGTCCCCTTCCCCCCAACCCCTCTTCTGTACCGACGCGTCGCCATTTAGCCCGCCCCGCACTTCAGTTCTAAGAAGTCATCAACTAGGGCGCAAATATGTACAAAATATCTTAGTTCATAGCTACAACAATCATTTTGTAATATTTTTATTTCTTGGCTATAAAAAAATGAATCTAAAAAATACAGATTTTGTGTTTTTACTTAAAATTCAAACCTTGGTAGCGACCCCTAAATGTCTTTAAAAAAAAATAAAAAAAATAATGAAAGATTTTCTTATGGTATATATTCAAATTACGTAGAGCCCCGCGCAAAAAAAACAATTTTTTTTTTTCGTAGGAATAAGGACCACCCTAATGTATATAAAAAAATATTACCATCAACGTTTATACGTCACTTCGTTGAACCAACCAAGCTAATGCATGTGTTTAAAACGAAATTATTTTCTGCATTATAAAGAAATGAAAATAAATAATGTTACAAACCATACATTTGCAATCATTCCATGATTATTAGCAGTTAGTTATTTGCTTTAAAACGCATTTCCGCTTTCCTTTTATTATTTTTTCAGATATTACAGTCATAAAGGTTAATTAAGTTGCCTTAAGCCAGGCTTACAGTAAACCTGTAAAGATGTTTATAACCCCGGGAATGGATTTAATGAGACTTTTCTGAATTTATAGGGGTGCGCAGCACGCCGAGATTTGTTTTATTAAATATTATTCCGCTGTTTACTGACAGCAAAGGATTTGAACTTTATACATTATGATAATATAATTTGATTATCTAGGTGTAACAGTGGTAGTGCCTGGGTTCAAGCACTACCTATCTACGGTTCCAAAAGACCTGGGTTCGATTTCCACCCGACACAAATGTTTGTGTGACGTCTCTGAGTGTGTTATTAAATATGTTGATGTATATTTGTGAATCCACTGTTGGTTCTGATATCCGTAACACAAGTGCTTAAGCAACTTACCACGAGATCATATCAATGTATGTGATGTGTAATATATTTTATTTTTATAGGTAGATCTGTTAATGAATCTTCATAATATAGAAATTATAACAAAATAAGACTTGTAGTGTAGGGGTCAGTAATACGCAGGTAAGATTAATCGCATCAATGAAGAACGCACACGAACTGCCGATTTAAAAAAAACCCTACAGCAGAATTTCTTTTTAACGTTATTGCATTTAGCCACATCCACGGAATTCCTTCATTAATCCACATCCACGGAATTCCAAATCACCCGACCTCAGGCGCTAGGTCCAAAGTCACATAAAACGTCCGTTTGTTTTTTCTTTATAATCCGTTTACGAGCCGACACGTAACGCAAACAGCGACCGACGCAAAAACCGATACACCTCTCGCAGCATGAAATACGAAGACACTTCGCGTTAACAACAAAAATACGCTTAAATCCACCATTATACGTGATAAAGGCTTTAAACGGTCTCCCCACGCGAGCATGCGAAACGTTAACTGTGTTTAAATTACCCTATTAATGGGTAGTAATGCTGTGGTTTTGAGGTAATTTTGAACCCGAGGTGGGGTGGGGCATGCAGGTATAACGATACGGTGTACCTGTCGAATAGAAGGTTAAGGTTCTAGAACAAAATCACCCACCAACAAAACTTTGCTAATTGGAATACGTATACATTTAGTTTAAACTTTGAGTTTTCAACATTCAATTTAAGTTAAACCAGAAAACGCAATGGATAAAATATGTTTTCCTTTACTTGTGAGTTATCTGGGAAGTCAAATACGTTAAGGAAAATATGTGGTAGGTAAAAAAATATGTTTAAAATGTTGATATGTAAATATCTTAATTGCACTTTTGTAATTGTTACGCAAACACTTATAAGTTGGTTTGCTTTTCACAAACAATTTGATAATTTTAGTGCACAAAATCACAATCTGGTAATCAAAATATTTTTCTTTCACCACAGGTCTATTAGAACACCCGCATTGAGCCACTAAACACGACCACAGTATAATATGTGGTTACACGATCACGGTTTGGATTGTACCGTTTAGTATCGGCGCAATTGAAGCGTTATTGTATAATTGAAATATCCATAATTGTATTAATGAATAAAAATCTGGATGAAAAGCTGGATGCGAGTGGCCGAGGATAGAGAGAAGTAGCATGCATTTGGGGTGCCCCATGTCCAGCAGTGGACTGTAATGGGTTGATGATGATGATGATGAATAAAAATCAACATCATATTCATTGATCTGACTCTATTCTAACATCTGTGTTGCAGATATCAGAACAGTGGTAACAAAAGTATGGAGAGATTCGTGAGCGTCAAGATGACGGGACCACGTCAGTTATTCAGGAAATGATGCCACCAGGATTTAATATCTACAGTAATTCTACCAATTTCAGTAATGCACAGTACGGAGTGAACGCACTAGTATGACTCTGATACACACGAAACCTACCTGTGAATACGAATGGTCAAATAAGAAAGTACCGAAGCAGTTATAGTGTTTGATGTTCAATGAACACATATTTTTCCGGAAAACTTTCATTGTGACTTAAAAAGCTTTATGAACAGTATTTTCTGCTTATAACTTTTACGGGTATAGTAGAGACCTATCTACAATCGAACTATGATATCTTGGAGTTTCCTCCAGTATTTTAGTAACAGTGACATACATCGTATATTGACATATAAAGCAAATGTGCTTGCACGACACTAACACAGACACCGGTGTGCGATTTGGTCAGAGGTAATCCTATTAGGAATTCTCTGTGAGCCCGGGCACGGCGGGGACCAGCCGACTACTGATACCCGGGTCTAAATGTTTAAAGAATCCGAGTTAACTTAATGGCTTTGGCCTGCTAACAGTGGCTTCTCTCTTATCTCTAGTGTTCTCCTTACAGTTAATAGATTTTTCTAAAAGTACAAATTATATGGAAAGGCACTGATGATTTTATGCCATTACACATGTACATAAATAGCGTAAATATAAGGATTAGGAAAGACCCTGTCAACGCAAACATTGATTTACTAATAATGAGATCTGTAGGTGAGAAAATAAATTTGATGCTAGATGTACGCGTTTCCCCGGTTTTTTACACATTTTATTTGCTTCTATTGGTCACAGCGTGATGTTATATAGCCTAAAGCCTTCCTTGTTAAATAGTGTGTCCAACACGAAAATAATCTTTCAATTCGAACGAGCAGTTCCTGAGATTAGCGCGTTCAAACAAACAAACTCAAAAGCTTTATAATATTGATAAACCAATTAGTATGCCTATTAACATAGGTAACCCTAATAATATGATTTCAGGCTACATGGCTTAAGCACTTGAATTATAAATTAGAATCAACGGTAAAATACACCCATATTAATATACCTATTAAAGACTGCTGGCGCTAGACACAAGCATGCAATGCGTACGCTAATCTTCCCGTGAATAAACAACATAGGAAATTGCCAAAAGCTCTCACGTACTCTGAAAAACCAACATTATCATACAAAGAGTGTCATCACATCTGATATTTTCCATTCCCCGAAGCCTGGCCTTACGTTCCTCTCCGGGGCTCATATTCAGCGCAAACAGGATGGGTAAATACACCTTTCGGCAGACTTCACTAATCAGCTTAGCTGGTCAAACGGAACGACCAAAGCCGGCGAATAATCATTAGTTACGACCGCACGGCACCGCGCAGCGTAGAGACGCCGACATTCCGCTGGGTTTGAGATGTAATAGAACTTTATATAGAAATATTGATGAATTATACAGCTCAGTAGTTCGGTCATTACTACTTTACCCCATCAAGATGACACTCCTCTGAAAGAAATAGGCAATATTTTTTTCTTTCAGCGGCCCCACAATAAATCATTAGCAAAAAGATTCCAATCCTTATTCCTTACCAATATTATCAATGCGAAAGCAACGCTGTCTGTTACGCAATCACGCATAGAATACTGAACTGATTTAAATGAAATTTGGTATAGATATAGTCCAGAACCTGAGAAAGGAGCCTGAGGCTACTTTTTAACCGACTGCGCTATAAAGAAGTAATGTTTTACCCGTTCAACGTCTCTACGCGGACAGAATTGCGTTCGGAAAGCTAGTAATTATCTTTATTTTAAAACAAACCCATTATCAAGTATTTTGTAGGTACATAAATTCCTACATATATTTACGTGTTTAAACAATATTTAATATGTATTTACACAAAAAAAAAGTTTTTCATTTGAGTCACTTAGTAGGTAGTGATTTAATTACACTACAATTACTATTTCACAGATTTTATTAAATGGAAATGCCCTAAAGCTCTTATGGATCCTAGATATTAGGTATCATTTATTAAATAGATAATTATATCTAATGATGAGACCGACAAATTACGAGACAAAGATTAAGAAGTTTCGCTTTTTGCATTAATTGGATAGTTAATAACAGTTTATTCATGCACTAGGTATATTTTCAGTAGACTGCCTTTGACATGTCCATTTAGTCTCATTAATCAACCGGCCAAAGTTTGGACGCCGAAAAGTATGAGTTTAGAGAAATCGACGATGGCCAGTAATAAAACTTCGTAGACTACCAAAATAGTTGGTTATCAACGCTCACGATGTTGAAAGGATAATTTAGGATAATTGCTCATCCCACTTCAGTAACAACATAATTCATTCAAATTAGTTGAGAATAGTCATAAAAGTCTTTGAAGCATTTTTAAACCTTGCAGTTAGGTAATTCAGGTATAGTCGTCATTATGTGGGTATTTTTGCGTACGTGAATTATGAGGTGAATTTAGGTTATATAGATCAAGTAAAGAAATAGACAAATATGAATGAATAGGTATGTGAAAGATGAAGAGCTTAAACTTACTATGTAATAGGAACATTTTATTAGGTAAGTTTAGAAACAAAACATTAGGCGCTATTAAGTTTCCTGAAACTGAGGTTTTATTAGACTACATACATACATAAAATCACGCCTTTTTCCCAGAAGGGTAGGCAGAGATCACTACTTCCAGCGATCCACTTTTCACCTCTGTGGGAAACGTGACGTGATGGATTGTGGACCACATCGCTGCCATTCTGCCTTGTGCATTGTTTTAACAAGGTCATTGCGTTCCTACGAGTGGCAAGAATATATGACGGGGGAAGTAAAACGGGAGGAAGGATACTATCGCCTCGAATGATTTAGACTGAGTCGATAGTAGGTCGAGGAGCCGGGGTCGCTTACCCGTATACCGTTCACCAACCAGCGGACAGATAGTTGTGACTGGTATCCCCTGACTGAAACAAAAATTGTTAGGTACTCAATGTTACTTAACTAACCACAAATCCATGTCGTATTAGCAAGCAAGATTTGTCAGCATCACAAGTATTTGAAGATGACACAGGGTTAAGCAGGCACTGATTAGCGGCGCGTTAGGTACCCTAGCGGGTCTAGACTGAGCCGCTGAGCCCTGGCCTAGGCACTGAGCACCGCAATGTACTGGACTGCAACATAACTGGACCGTTTACATACTAAGTGGGTAGAGACACATTTACACGACCGCGTATGATGGAATTGAAACGATTTATCCGAAAAATTGTACAAGTCTCCTAAACTTTTACATGAAGAGCTTGTACTATGGCCGTCAGAGACTGATATACATACATAGATATTTTTGAATACATACTTAAATACATAATCACACCCAGACACGGAACAAACACCGATGTTCGTCACACAAATATTTGTCCCGAGTGGGAATCGAACCCACGACTCTTGGAACCGTTGTCAGTGAACCTGGGTCACTAACCACTGTTCCACCGAGCCAGTCGACATGAAGAGTTAGTTTGCCCAAACTTATATAAAGGTACGTTGAATTAAGTTGAGATAAAACATAATCTGCTACAATCATCTAAAATTGAGTTTATATCAGGTTGTAGTGAACCCTAAACAGAATAGTAGGTAGTACATAGATAAGATATCCAATTGTACAAGCTTAACTAACCACAAATCTATGTCGTATTAGCAAGTAAGATTTGTCAGCATCACAAGTGTTTGAAGATGACACAGGCTTAAGCAGGCACTGATTAGCGGCGCGTTAGGTACCCTAGCGGGTCTAGACTGAGCCGCTGAGCCCTAGCTTAGGCGCTGAGCACCGCAATGTACTGGTCTGCCTCATAACTGGACCTATTACATACTACGTGTAGACGCTTGCACGGAATATGTATGTCGAAACTTGTGGTATGATGAAATTTGAACAATTTATCTATCAAATACATAGTGCAAATCGTGAACCACTTTTTAAGATATTTAATCATTGTTACATAGCAACATGTATCATAAATGTCGAATATTACAAAAAGGAGTATTTATAAATATATAGATAAACAGGATTTTTCCGTGGGTTTCCTTGAGTCGTGTAGAAAATATGATTACATACAAAATTTTAAAAATTCTGGGTAAAGGAAATCTGGTGATTTTAGTAGAGAAATTCCAATAAGTATTTCAGTGCGAACAAGGTCGATTGTGGTTGAACCCCACTTTCGGTGTCGGAATATAAAAATCATCAATTACGTCACTTAGATGTCACTTCCGGTTTTGTAGGGCAAAGCTTTCCCCAATTTATTGGTCGAACATCAGGTCAATGTGTCACGGTGATAGCCGACAGTAACGTTTATGGGTCAAAAGGGGAAAAATACACCGAGCACAAACAATATCGACGATTTCATTAACATTTTGGGTAACCGTTTTACAACCGTTCGTTATCCGAACGCTAGGTATATTAAAAGCTCGGTATTTTTTAATACCCTTTTGTAGGTACACACGAACCTTCAGTACCTAATCCTCCCGTGATAATTTCGTACTCGAATAACAACACTGTATCTTACTAGTGCGAGTAGGTAAATACGTCAGTTCCGCTCATATTCCTCATACATTTCAAACAGCACCTAAACACGGCCCGTCGTATTTCATAGCAGTAATGAATGGCCGATTTCGTACTCGTCTCTAGCAATTTACTACTCGAGTGTACCGACTGAAGTATTCTACGTAGAGATGGGTAAAGCTCGCTGCAAATCATCGAGTGGTAACTCAATGAATTATCATTTCAATGCGCAATGTTGTGTTGCAATTTTTCCAAACGAGTAGACAGAAATGTCACTACATAGTATTAGTAACAGAGCCCACGACCAAAACCATGTCTCATAGCAATACGGCAAAAACCCTATAAAATCTTTAGATTGTATGATTCTGAACCCGACTAGGTATATAGTAACGGTCGAAAGTGTAGCAACTGCGTGGGAGGCCATTTCTGCTGTGTCAAAAAAAAAGGCAGTCGGTATTATAGCAATACGTCTGATAGTGATAATGTACATAGATTTTATAATTGTATTACGAAAAAGTTTGTTTTCAGACATTTTGTGCGTAGCACATAGCCTGAGCGCATTTTTGAAAATGTCAACAAATTTAGCCGACCTGTATCATAGCAATACGGATAATTTTTTTTTTTACTTTTCGTTTTGCTGCCTTGATTACCAAAAACCTGTTTTCAGACACTTTAAGTGTAGCATATGGAGTATATGCTAAAACGAAAATAACAAGTGTGCTTTAAATAAAACCAAAACTATCAAATCAATCAGTATTTAATTTCAACAGCCTCATCGCTTGTTACGCCCCTGCCCCTTTCTTACTATTATTCATTGGTTTCATTCAAGATACCTCAATACGATTCTTAAATGATATCTGAGTATCGAAAAGTTGTCTGATAGAGAAGATGCTACACTTCATTTGTCTGATATAAATTTTTTGCACATGTGGACAACTTATTCTACCATGTCTAGCAATTTTCAGACATATTGCTATGATACCGATCGGTAAAATTTGTTAACATTTTCAAAACGGTCTCAAAATTTTATGCGTCCACATTTCCGTCTGAAAATTGTTTTGTTCGCATCAAATAACCAAAATTTACTAATAAAAAAGATTTTCAGACGTATTGCTATGAGACATTTTTTTGTCTCATTTTTAATCTTTTTAAGTGATTTTACGGGTTTGCGCTACACCACTAACGTCTGAAAAATATGTTTCCGGTATCTCAGAATCATCATTTAACTACAGTCTGCAAATCAGACATATTGCTATGATGCAGTTCGGTAAAATTCTTTGACAATTTTGAAAATTCGGTCAGATCAAACGCTACGCGGAAAATGTCTGATATTGGTATTTTCGAGTTCAGAATAATCTTATCTATCGATTTGATGCGGTTTTGGCCGTATTGCTATGAGACAAAAATTTTGGTCGTGGGCTCTGTTACTATATAAAACAAAGTCGATATGAATCTTTAGAACTACACATGGGATTTTTATGCGGTTTCTGTAGTAGGAAGAGGGACTCAAGTGTAAGGTTTATATGAAAAATTCACCCAAAGCATTTCACATATAGCAAACTCTAGCACTTTCTAGCTTTCATTGAGTCATTAAAACTAAACACTCATTACATATTGCACTGGTCGTCTAATCTAATCGCAGTACCTACCTATTTAATTGGTGACTAAAGTTTAACAAGTTTTAATCCTAAATCCTGTAGCTTCGGTTTGTTTTACGATAAAACTATACTAGCTGCTTGCTTTACGTACGTCCTGACGTTACGACCGTTTTATAAGTAGATAAACCAATTTCAGTCCCAATATTTATAAGTATTTTAGTGCCTAGGTATTATGCAACGTGAAACTCTGGACAAATTATGCAAATTACATCTCTTACTTAAAATAAAAGAAGAAAACAGCTATGCTGCAATTTCAGTTAACTCATTGAGCTGGCACTTGGTAAGTACCTACTACGTCTGAGTCCGAGTAGACTCATGAAAAACCTCTGCGTTCCCCATCTCTACCTCCACGTGAGGAGCACAACAGCGGCTATAGGTACACCGTCGTTAGTCTCGGCAACTAAGATGGAATAATTGGCTGACATTTCCGACGAGATGATCTCGTTATAGACGTTAATACACATGGCTACATAGCCATAGGCGCTACGTTGGACTCTGCTCAGTTCGTTAGAGAAATCTCGAACATCCGGAAATGAGGAATCTTTTTTAAAACTTCAATATTCTCGACATGTTTTCTTGGATTCAAAGGAAAACAAATTATACACGGCGATGCATATTAAAGTTGGTTGTGTTGATCTCACGTTATAGGTAGTTTCTACTATGTCATACGGTAAATGAAATACGGTAAACGAATGAAAATGTAATAAATTGAGTTTTTGTCTGACCGGTGATTAGTAGACAAACGTTTTACCTACCTACATAGTGTTTTAGTTTAAAATTATATCTAACCTGCACCATAAAATGTCTTCATTTTCTGATAGACTACCTACGATAGAATTAAAAGTTGTCTATGCTAAAGTTAGACTATCCAAAGAGCTCACTATAACTGAGCGCGAAGGGTCAACTTCGCGAAGCAGTTGCGAGTCCAATATAAAGTTTGTCAATATTTCCGTTGTGCCGGCTGATGGCCGACACCATTGATTGGGATCGCCCGAAGAGCAAAGTTCGGATACACCCAGGGAGGGATGAGGGATTATTCAACTTTGCCCCGCCAGGTCGCCCCGTTGAGGGAACAGAGATCAATGCTTAGGCACAGCGCCGTTTTTACTTGCCACGGCACTGAAAGGGCGCATATAGGTGCTCATGATAGATCGTGGGCTGATTATTTTATTTATAGTCACAAAGTTTATGCTAATCCACCCTTTCAGCGCACTAGGCGATTGCCCCACCGCGTCTTGACCTAACGCCGACACTGCAGCACTGTTTAGGCAAATAATTTTACCCTTTTTTGTATTAAATTACACTCCGAGAAAAGTTTCTAATTATGCTAATAGGAAGGAAGGTAGTGCAGATTAGTCATTGAAACTAAACTAAAAATTATTTTTTTATCCAGTGGGGCGTCTTGATGGAGCAAAGCGGAATAATCAGGGATGGGATGGATCTTCCTTCGGTGACGCAATAATGTTTACGGCCATTCAGCGAAATAGAACACCATGTTAATCATCATCTAAGTACATTAAAGTTATCTACGTGCACTATGGGGCCGATTGACATAAAATACTCAATTATCATCTATGTAGCAACATATCTTACATTCAATCCGCTGGAAAATCTAGTACTAAATGACAAAAATTTACTAATATTTCAGGACTAAGGTATACACGAAGATTGTAGGCCGAACGAAGTCACAGGCAACAACTACACTAAACAAACACTACCTACCTAGTCCAGTACTATCTACCTAGAAGAATAAAACTATTTCATTCCATACCTTTATGGCCAACTCAGTTTCAACAATGGTTGTAAAGTTTATTTTATTTTTCAAACATCAAGTCGGCACCTATTACCCAACCAAGTGTACCGCAGCGAAAATATTGCAATAAACTCACATTCCTATTGTATCCGAAAAGCGCTTATAATCCAAGAAACATTTAGTTTGCTTCCACTGGCAGCGCAGTCTGAAACTCAGTTTAAGAAACCACGTATAAAATTTCCTCGTGCAGTTTTGAATATTTCAATTCGGAAGTGTATTCAAGTGCAGGGGCCACGAACGGTTGGCGGGAATGTAGGAAATAAGACTTGCACTTAGGAACCGGGAGGCGGACTACATTATTCAACACACTGAGCGAAAAACTATTAAGTTGCCGTGACTTGGGGTGGAGGAATTGCTACCTATCTCGTCTACGTACGTTACTAAATACTTAGTTAGCACCTATAACCTAGGTAGGTCAAAAGGTGAGTAGTTATACTAGATAGGTAAAATCCTTACTTACCTATATTATAAATGGGTAAGTGGGTTACTTTCTATAAGTCTGATTTCAATGAAATTTGGAACACAAAGAGTTTAGGGACTGAGAAAGGGCATAAGCTACTTACTTTTAACTCACTTTTCTTTAAAGGATTTGTGCGATAAACGACTTTACGTACTGAGTCGCCAGCTGAAAAAATATTCATCATAAGTAGTCAGTTCACTTTGATTATTTAACTTAATTAGGGGTATGGCTATCTAAAATTCCAAAAATGTTAAATTTGCTAACTAAAATTGCATTAGGTACCCGACAAGGGTAACTAAGCATTAAAGATCCTGTTTTCAACAATAACACCTACATAAGTTCGCCATAAAAACTATAAATCCAAAATTACCCTCTACTCGCACATATACAACTAGATAATGTAATACAAAATATTCCATCCATCCATCTTTTAGATAGAGTTGCCAAAGTAACGCAATTAAAAGTATTACAACATAATCAGAGACGCCGAAAAGTTGTCGAAAACCAAACGATCGTCGCGGCGCTAACGTTGTTATTGCCAACGTTATTCCGAGCACAGCCATACCGATGAATGCCCAATTTCGTTTTGCGGTTCATTTATTACCGCTTTAATTCTGAGACAATGTAAATTAGCCGACAATGCGAAATTGATTATAAGCTAAATTTGTTCCTCGATATTCATCTACGCTCAACTTCATTATGTACCTAAGTTTGTTTAACTTTATGGAATCTTTGGAGAAAGTTAGGCCGAAACAAATGCGGTTTGACGAGTTGTACCTAATGATACCTAAATAATGTATAGGTACTGCGAGGCCTAAATCTATTATTATATACTGATTCTGAAGTAAGTTGAGTAAGTAAGTATTGGTAAACACAAATATATGCACCTAAACAAAATATATAAATACCACATCTAGACACGGAACAAACACCTAAGCAAACAAATTCCACTCCGAACAAATATTTGTGTGATGATGAACATCAGTGTTCGAACCGTGTCTGGGTGTGATTATGTATTTAAGTTTGTTTTTTATAAATACATATGTATGTATATGTCGCAGTCATCTGGTTGAATCAGCGATTTTATTGGATCACTAGCGCGTTCATTAAATGACGACGTTCAATTGAATGACTAAAGGACAACTCGTGAAGTTGTTGAATCAGTCTCTGGCGCCCAAAGTAAAAGCTCTGCTTAGTTTGAGGTCAGATGATCGTGTGTGGAAATGTCCCAGATACTTTATTTATTTAAGCAAACAAAGACTTAAATCCTACACCTCCAAATATAATAAAGACACGAACACAATTAGATAGGTAGTCTATAGGACGTAACGAACTTTGTTAATTAAACAGATGAGCATAATTAAATCTTGAACAAAGTGGCGCCCCTTGACGGAATGCGAGAGCGCGCTCTATTGAAAATCTCTTCATATCCTATTTCTACTTTCGAATAAGTTTAATTAGCTGGAGACACTTGATCCGATCCTCTCCTAAACGCTTCATTTTAATGGGTTTCTCCGAAATAATGAACGGTAAAGGTATTTTATTGCAAAAATAACTTTCGATATCGGCATTTTTAAAACGACTGTAGGTAAATTGAAAATACATATTTAAAATACGTTTCGTGGTATCCACGAATTAATTAATATTAATAGGAAAAGGAGCCAGGCAGCGCAAGTTTCTCGCAATAAACTGTACATAAATGCATGGAACATAATTTTACACGAATCTTTGAGATTCATAATTTTATTAAATAAGTCCTATATTTTACCCTTGCCGTGTGGCTGCCGGCTTTAGAATAGCTCCAACCTCTCTCTTACCGAGGTGTCGTAAAAGGCGACTAAGGTAATAAAAGAGATGTGCATTACCACCTTTTAACTGTACTTCTAAGGGACGGTCACCCTAAACTGTTCGACCCGGAACCGGCGCTTCCGCCAGGCAAAATAAAACCTAACGCCAAGCGCCTGCAGCCAACCTGACTCCACACGTAGCGACTCGTCGTTCCTGTGGACCCAGCCAGCGAGGCCGAGAGGGTGGCATATGTGATGGGCAAGCATATGTTTCCTTAACTATGTCCCAGGCATAGTAGCATCCGCGGAGAGGACACTTCGTCTGCCTTTTAAGGTGGGAAACAACACGGGAAGTGGCAGTCACCGGTTATAAGCCTGCACGGATAGGCGTAAGTGCGGGCGCCAGGGGTCGCTTTCGACAGTGGGAGGGTCCATCGTAGGCCCACTGACCAGTTATCGCCCGCTTCAAGCTGGGCAGCCCCCAGTCAGTTAGGTACTGGTCCGCCTCAGCGTCACTTGTTCTGAATGGGTGTGCAGAACACTGGCTCTAGCTGGCAATTGATGCTGTAAATGAGTAGCACCTGCGAAAACTAAAAGCAAACAGAAACAAGTCAAACTTTCATACATGCGTTTTGCGACATGGAATGTTCGTACAATGCGAACAGGCTTCCCAAACAACTGTGGAGCCTCAGATGACCTTAGAAAAACGGCTATCATTGATGCAGAGTTATCTAAATTTAATATTTCCATAGCTGCCCTTCAAGAAACCAGGCTCGCTGATGAAGGCTCTCTACGTGAAACCAACTACACGTTCTTTTGGAAAGGTAAAGATTCCCAAGAAAAGCGCGAGCATGGTGTTGGTTTTGCGATTCGGAACGATTTGCTAAATGCAACTGAACACCCGATCGGGATCTCCGAGCGTCTGATGGTTTTGCACTTAACAACTGATAGCGGCAAAGTTACTCTTATTTCCGCATACGCTCCAACGCTTACCTCAGCTTCGGAAGCCAAAGATCAATTCTATGATCAACTCAGTGAGATATTGCGCGGGGTACCACAAGGAAATCGTCTGCACATCCTTGGCGATTTCAACGCAAGAGTAGGTCAGAACTCATCAGCCTGGCCCATTTGCTTAGGTAAACATGGTGTTGGTAAGCAGAATGAAAATGGACAAAGATTGCTTGAGTTCTGCTCCAAGTTTCAACTATGTATTACAAATACATTTTTCAAGGGCAAATTTATGCGTAGAGTATCCTGGATGCATCCTCGTTCAAAACACTGGCACCAGTTGGATCTCATCCTCACAAAAAGGAAAGATTTCCGTGATGTACTTCATACCAGATCGTTCCATAGTGCTGACTGCGATACTGACCACTCTCTGGTGGCAACGAGTGTGCGATTAGTCCCTAAAAAGATTCATTCATCCAAAACACCAGGACAAAAGAGAATCAATCTCCAAAAAATTAAAAATCTGGAAGCGTTCAAGAACTTCGAGGAACTGATGCGAAAAGAAACCGCCACTTGGAACCCAAGCGCCTCGAGCGAAGTCCAGTGGTTTGATATCAAAACTCTATTAAACGACACAGCAGGCAAAGCTTTTGGCTATCAGAAATCAAAATTTCCAGACTGGTTCACTAATAATCAGGATAAGCTTACACCACTCTTGGACTCAAAACGAATTGCTGCTCTAAATTACCGGATGAATCCATGTGCTGCCACGCAAAAAGACCTAAAGGCTGCCAAGGCTACCTTACAACGCAATATACGGCATTGTGCTAATGCGTACTGGACAGAAACGTGTAAACTCATTCAGGAGTGTGCAAATAAGCGTGATATTGGTGGCGTCTACGCTGGAATCAGAAGAGCTATGGGTCCCATACCAAAAAAAACGGCGCCGTTAAAGGAAACTGACGGAACTGTTATTACTGACAGCAACCGTCAGCTGATACGTTGGGCTGAACATTACTCCAGTCTTTTCTCATGTCCAGTCGAAATAAAGCCAGATGCTTTAGACCATATCGAACAACTGGCAACTTGGCATGAGCTAGACAACCATCCCACTGAAACGGAACTTCGCGAAGCCGTAAACCAGCTCAAAAATGGAAAGAGCCCCGGAAAAGACGGCATTCACACAGAACTTTTAAAAATTGAGTTCATCCAACCTATTTTATTCAGTCACCTGCTAAAGTGTTGGGATGACGAAAGAGTACCTCAGGACATGCGCGATGCCAATATTGTCACTTTGTATAAGGGAAAGGGGGATCGCGGAGACTGCAATAATTACCGCGGCATAGCGCTCCTTAGCATAGTCGGCAAAGTCTATGCCCGTGTCATCCTGGGCAGGCTACAATTGCTAGCCGAACGCGTGTACCCTGAGGCTCAATGTGGTTTTCGCTCGCAACGTTCAACTACGGACATGATCTTCACTTTGCGTCAAGTTCAGGAGAAGTGCAGGGAGCAGCAGACCCCTCTACTCATCGCTTTTGTCGACCTTAACAAAGCTTTCGACTCAGTTAGTAGAGAGGGTCTATGTGCCGCATTGGCAAAAATAGGATGTCCACCGAAATTGCTTCGGCTGATCATGTCTTTTCACGAGGACATGAAAGGGACTGTCAAATATGACGGAAAATCTTCTGCTCCATTTGAAGTCAAAAGGGGTGTCCGTCAAGGCTGCGTCCTGGCCCCTACCCTGTTCGGCATATTCTTTTCACTGCTCTTAAAGGTTGCCTTCGGTGAAGCTGAACAAGGTATTCACCTACACACACGGGCTGACGGAAAACTTTTCAACTTATCCCTTCTCAAATCCAGACGAAATCGGGAGCAAGTCATATTGGATAGTCTTTTATTCGCTGATGACGCGGCTTTCCTAGCACACACCGAGGAGGACCTCCAAAGTCTTATTGACAAATTTTCGGCAGCATGCAGACTTTTCTCCATGTCAGTTAATGCAAGGAAGACGGTGGTAATGGTGCAGGGGTGCTCACAAAATGTGGTTATCACTCTTGATGGAGTTCCACTACAAGTAGTTGATAAATTCTGCTACTTGGGGTCGCAAGTATCAAATAACCTTTCGCTCGACGTGGAAATTGGCCAGCGAATTGGCAAAGCATCTACGGCTTTCGGTAAGCTCTGTACGAGAGTTTGGTACAATAGACACTTGACTGTAAGAACTAAGATGCTTGTCTACCAGGCTTGCATCTTAAGCACTCTTTTGTACGGAGCGGAAACCTGGACGTCGTATGCCAAACAGGAGCGCAGACTAAACAGTTTCCACATGCGCTGTCTTCGCAGCATTCTAGGCATTTCTTGGAGGGATCGAGTGACAAATGCGTCCGTGTTGCAGTCTGCAAAGCTTCCCAGCATCACAGCTCTGCTTAAGCAGAAGACTGCGTTGGCTGGGGCACGTGCACCGAATGAACGACACACGCTTGCCTAGACGTACCCTCCTGGGAGAAATCGCAAACGCCAAAAGACCTATAGGTAGACCCATGTTACGTTGGAAAGACTGCACAAAGCGTGACATGAGCACCTTTCACATTCCGACAGCCAGTTGGGAGGAACTCGCCTCGGATCGTTTGAGTTGGCGTGGAACCGTATGGGAAGGCGTCAAAAAGCACGACGAAGCCTGGTTACACAAACTTGCAGTGAAACGTGTCAACCGTCACTTCAAAAACCCGAACCCTAGCAGCGCTCAGTTCTCCTGCTGCAAATGCGGACGTAAGATCCAGTCTCGCATCGGTTTGTACAGCCACGAGCGCAGCTGCCTTGATAGACCGCGAGATGCTACATAAATCATCTATTTAGATGTAAAGGCCTGTATATATTTTACCTACAAAAATATGAAGTGTCCTGAATATTGCTGATATTTATTCCAAAGAGTGGTAACGAAATTGTTCTGTGTTATTTTTAGTGAGATTCATCATCATCATCATCATCTTTGCGTTTTCCCGGTTGCATCCTTGCGGAGCCCGGGGTCCGCTTTCCTACTCCTAACTCTCCACTTCGCACGGTCTTCGGCATCCTTTATGGAGAGTTTGTTAGCACGCATGTCATCCACTACGACGTCAAGCCAGGCCTTCTTGGGCCTTCCCTTCTGCCGGGACCCGGCGGTAGCGACATAGCTAGACACTTGTTCCCTACGTAGTTTGCCGGTTTCCGTAAAACATGACCGTACCAACGTGAGATTCAGATAAATAAATAGTGATGTACTATTACACAAATTTCAGCACTGGTGCAAGCGCCGTGATCACGAATGAAATATCGGGAGCTCATTAAAACATAACAAGGTGGTAAATAAATATCCCGGATATTTTCAGTTTTCTAATTTGTGTAACCAAGATAGTTTAAAATTATATAATATACTTTGAGAGTAAAACAAATCTCATAATACCAGCAGAGCTGTCTTCATGTGTATTGTTCATTTATTCGCTATGTGCTGAGTGGGTGGTGGGGGACGGCAAATCGATCGAAGCGCACGATGTGTGACAAAATGTGATATAATTCTGAGCTTTCATGTGTCAAATTGCTTTAATTTCATAAATTCCCTTGTATTTGTAAGTAAAAACGTTACGTACGTAAAGTAAACGATGCAAATTCAATACTTATAATAATATTCATATTTTTTTGAAGTAAGAAAATCACTTGGTACTCACTTTATACAATTTTTATTTATTTTGTGTTGAAAAACTAGTCGAAAATCTTTATCAAAACATCTAGTTGCTATGATATGACATATCAAAACATCTAGTTGCTATGATATGACAGATCTCAACTCCAGAATAGTTGTCGCCACTAGGGGCGCTATCATCGCGCACATAGCGAATAAAGTCTTTATTCAAATTGAAATAAAAACATGGGTTTTACTATTTTCGATTCGTCAATGTTTTATTTTCTTCCTAGATATTGAAACAGTTGGTTCAGTTTCATATTCAATCTCCACGCGCGGTTTCTTCTTAGTAACCATCTTCTCTGCAACATCCTGGAAGCAAATTAATGGTATTAAAATCCATAATTCCTTACCTTTAAATATGAAATTTACTTTATTCTGCCTGTCTGTCGCGCTTGCTAGACAAAACTAGTTAACCGTTCCACTAGCTCCACTGCAGTATATTTAGTTGAACTAAAACTGAGTGCGTAGTAGTTTTGAAGTTAATCAAAAAGAGACAAATAGACTAAGACAGGGAAAAGGACATAAGCTTTTAAACAAAAATTACTATGTGCTAAACGACTACATGCAAATTGAGACGATACTCAATATAAGAAAAAGTATATAAAGTTACAATACATACCTCAATATCTGATGTTTCCGACTCAAAGTCGCTGCCAACATCAGCACCTTCCCTCCTTCCAGAATCACTCTCCTACAATGTTAATTTTTTGTAAGTACAATACAAAAATATCAAAGACCAATATAATATAGTTTCTGTAATAAAATAAAATAATAAATAGGCGTCTCATTATAAGGACTATGATTAGAATATCTTCTTTCTATCATAGCTTGGCTACCTACTAAGCCAAATTAGTTTTATGTTTTTTTTTAGTTGAATTTGTGTTATTTATTGTTTAATTATTACAACATCAAACAGTTCATGGACCGATATATAATGTTTCTTTGTTTTATTTGTCTAAACTAGCCTTTAGTAAAGTCTACTTTCATACTTTAGAGCCTAAGTATTGCAAGTATATTCTATTTGCTAACTTATTACTGACTTATTTGTTGTAATAAATAAATCTGCTAATACCTCATCGGTGTCCATATCGCTATCTGCCGCAACAAACTCATCAGTCTCTTCAACGGCCTGCAGCTCTCTCTCCAACTCCGGCTCCATCTCTACTTCTCTCTCATCTTCTTCCTCATCCTCCTTTTCACTTTCATCGGAAAGTTCTTCTTCTTTGAGTGCAGCATCAAATGCCATTTGAGGGAAGTTGTAAATATCATTATACTGAAAATAAAGGAAAACAAATGAAGAAAACAAAGCATTTACATGGATTCATTCTTGACATTCATGGTATTGTTTTTTATTCCCTAACTGACATATGATGATGGCTTGGAATAGCCTTGTCATCATCACCGGACATTAGGGGAAGCACATGGCTCTCACCCCTAGAAAACATGGTGTTATGATAATATTATTTAGCATGTTAGTTTTGACAGAATAAATAAATATCTGGGACATTTCCACACACAGTCATCTAACCCCAAACAAAGCAGAGCTTGTACTATGGGCTTCAGAGATTGACATACATACATGTTTATTAAAAATACATAATCACAACCAGAGAAGGAACAAACACCAATGTTCATCACACAAATATTTTCCCGAGTGGGACTTGAACCCACAACTCTTGGAACCAACAGCCAGGGTCACTAACCACTGTTCCACCGAGACAGTCAAGTAATAGCATACTGGTCATCATCATTATATTGCTGATATTATCAAATATTAGCTTTGTTACCCTAATCTTTTTTTCTGGTATAATGTTGACAAGACAGTAATTTTGTTACATTTTTAATCAAACCAAACATACCGTGCCCTTCTTTAGTCGTTCCAACAGTTGTTTCTCAATAGCATTGTCAATACGAGCAGCAACCAAGGCCTTTTCTTCCCTCCGCCTCTCACGTCTTTCGATTTTACGTTGTATTGGCACCAATTCCTTCCTAAAACAGAGAATTCAAATACTTAATTACAGAAACTTTAAAAATATATTAGTTATTCAAATTTTAAATTTACATTAAGCTTTAATAGCATTAAAAACAACAAATAAAATATATGATTCCCGAGTGCTGGTTGCATATTTCTGTATAATATTTCTGTAAATAAATGTTTGCGAACCGACAGTGTTTTATCACTACCGGTGGTGGCACCACCGATGGCTAACGGGTAAAAAATTCGCATTGATGACTCGACACCTGGGTAACTCGGAGGAAAGAGCATCCGACGCGATATCGGAAGGTCCGGTGCTTCAAGTCCCCGTTCAGGCGGGGTCATGAATGCGATTTTTTTCAAATTTTAAATTTACTTACACTCTTCTCAGTTTGAGTTTTCTCATCCGTATGAGATATTGTGTTATCTTTACAAATCTTTGTTTGCATTTTGCTTTGATAAATGCTGGCCAGTACAGGAGGTTTTCATTTATTTGATGTATTGCCTTCTCAAAGTTCCTGGATAATTTAACCTTTTCCCATGATTTTGCTGGAAACATTACTCTGAAAATAAATGATACTTAATTAATTCCCTTGGCAAGTGGACAAGTTTGGAGGAGACTTTTGCCCAGGAGTGGAATGATATGAGTAAATAAATAAAAAAGTATATATTTCCTTATTTAATTTTAAATTTAGGAATTTCATCTATTTCAATTTTAAAAAAACAATTTGGATTTGAATCCCAATCAAACAAATATGTACTATCATATGAACTCACCTTTCTGCAGTTCTCATGTATAGATAAATTATACCATTTTCTTCTCTAATCGTTGCATATTTACTGTTCGCCAGCGGGCATGAAGCCCGACTGCACAATCCAGTGAGGTTATATTCATTGCGGCAAAAATGCTGTGTTTTTGTTCTGAAATAGAATAAAAATACAAGAGAATATTTTCGCAAGCTCATAATGGTCAGATCAGTTTCCTGAAATCGCATATAAATTCAAATACTTACGTTACTTTGTGAGAACAGTGCCTTTTATTGATGATAGCCCAGACAACCTACAAAAGTAAATAAAACATTGCTTATAGTAATACAAATTTATTACAAAAAAATATATTACATTTCCTGAGTCAACTCACATCATCGTGCTGCATTTTTATTTATAACTGTATCGTTTTAACATATAAATGTTTTACGAACATAAATAATCACATGTGCTGCGTGCGTTTTAACTATGAATGACAGTGACAGCACAAATGTCACGGTATGTCAATAAAGTGACATTGAGTTAACCATTCGTTCATTCACTCAATTTGTTCTGAAACAGAAAGTTATCATTATATTCATGAGCAACCTATCGAAAACAGCCAAACCGAAAAATATCACGGGAACTTTTACATCACAATTTTAAACATTCATGTTAAACATTAGCTTTTGAATAATTATTATGTACAGTCATCTTTTCCACTCTGGATCACATATAAATTGTCTATGATGAATAATCATAACGTTCTGTCACATTCCATCACTAGTAAAAAAAATCATTTTGAAAAGTCGGTTATTTTCGTGGTATTCTGTTGTGTTTTCTACAATAAAAGACAACCTAATGGCATTTCCCAATTTGGTAAAAATGTGTAGAATACATTTGTTTTTGTCGATTTAGCATAATTCGCTAATTTTACATTATCAATACGGAATTCGCGAAAAAAGATCAAAGATGAGTGACAATATAAAAGTAGTTGTCAAAGTTAGACCTCTAATTTCTCGCGAAATAGAAGATAAACTTTCTTACCAGTGGCGTGTACAAAATAACACTTTATATCAACTTGACCAAAATGGCAAAGATTTTGGACCTTGCTTCACGTTCGGTAAGTAAACGTACACATTTTAGGTTACAATGCAATATGCAATACAATCTAATATCTTCGTGGGAAGATGCTATTGTGATTCAAATTAGACCTCAACGCAAGATTATTTACGGAGGTGTAAAGTGTGACTTACATTTTATTTTATTATAGACAAAGTATACGACAGGGACACGAAAACTTCTGATATTTATAATGACATTGCCAAGCCAATCGTGGAAGCCGCCACTGCAGGCTTCAACGGGACGATATTCGCGTATGGACAGACTTCCTCGGGGAAAACCTACACCATGACGGGAACGGAAAATTCGCCGGGTATCATACCTCTGGCTGTGCATAATCTATTCAGAATAATAAAAAAGATTCCAGACAGGGATTTTCTTGTAAGGTACCTAAATTTATTTTTAATATTTTATATTATACTAGCGCCCGCCCGCGACTTTGTCCGCGTATTAATGGGTTTTAGTAGCAATGATGTATTAAAATATATATATATATATATATATATAATAATTTGTTATTTATTAGTGAATGGTGTTCCGTCAACGTTCTCCCATAGTATGTTCCCCCCACCCCGGTCGAATTTTGAAAAAGGTAGCGCTGGTGTCTTTCCAGTGTGCCAGCTACCTCCATACCAAGTTTTAACAACTGACCAACAACAACGGTAAACCCCATGGGGTTGAATTAAAAAAAAAGTAGCCTCTATGTTATTCATAATTACATTTTGCTTTATAAATGCCATTGGTGGAACTAATTAAATTTATTTAATCATTTTTCAATTCATTATCAAATTGTTTTAGATGCATGTTGAATAGAATAATTGTTTAATTGACACAAGTATGGGTATCTATATTGTCTGTGTAATCACATTCTAAAGGACATTGGGTGTTTTTGACCCGGTACCTCAATGTTCAGGAACAATATTGAAATGTTGGTTTGCTTTAAAGGTCTAGGACACCATTTCACAGAAAGTTTGTTTCTTTTCCCTAGTGTATGGGTATAAAAAGTTATTAGCAGTTAAACATTTTACTGATTTTTGACTATCACATAGTCATTCGTCATATTATGTTGTGTCCTTAAGGAGTTCAGGTAGCTTCATCATCAGTACAATAGCATCAGATGTGACACACTGAAGTGAGTACCTAACTTATATTCACAAACAAATAAAAATACAGCCATATGATTTTCAATGGTTACCCTTGACCACTCCTGGGTCCTATCATCAGATCTGAAATAAACACTATTAAAAAATAAGATATTGATATGCTCATATTAATATTTGTTTGATTAAAAGAAAAGATGCTAAAGATGCATACTTGTGAAGAATGTAACCAATCTTTTTAGATAGCATTCATGGTTTCTACATACTCGAAGTTTAATTAATGTTCACAGGTAGGTCATATATCCGATCAAAACACCCAATGTCCTCTACCTAGTACCCTTTCTTGTTGCAGGGTATCATACATTGAAATCTACAATGAGAAACTGAAAGACTTGCTTAACATTGAAAAGAATAACCTGAAAATTCAAGAGAGCCTGGAAAAGCATGGACCTAGAGTAGATTGCACTGAAGAAGTTACCACATCACCTGAGGAGGTTCTCAAATTTCTAAAACAGGTACATTTATATTTTTTAATTATTTAAAATCATGAAAATCTGTATGTGACCTGTATATGACAAAATGAAATACTTCAAAGAAAGGTAAAATTTTTCAATAAATAGATATGGTGGGTGGTTTGGGACCTACCTGGAATAAAGATCGAAGTTATTCTATTTTTGATTAAAGCGGGGTAACTTGGAAAATCGATTACTTACCTTATACATATACCACTGTGTAGGACAGTGTCCTAATGTTAATCTTGTTGTCCAATACAAGAATTTGCCTCACTGTTCAGTTCTCACCCATTTATTTATTCACTTTTAGGGGGAAGCCAACAGACAAACGGGTACCACTAACATGAATGAAGAGAGCAGCAGATCACATTCAATATTTCAAATTGTAAGTGGTTTTACTAACTTCTTTACAACACAGACAATTTTTTTGTAAACATACATGATTTAAATAACTGTAAATATCTGTTTATGTTGATTCGGCTCCATGCAACAAAAAATTAATAATCATCATCATTATCATCAGCCTATAAGTATGTCCACTGTTGGACATAGACTTCCCCACATCTTCGCCACTCCCACCTATTCTCGGCTACAAAAATAATAATATGAATACATATTTGATTCAACAGACTATTGAGTCCCGTGAGCATATAGAAGGTGAAGAGGAAGCCGGTTGTGTGAATGTCTCTCAGCTGAACCTGGTGGACCTCGCTGGGTCAGAGCGTGCTGGCCAGACTGGAGCTACTGGTCTACAGTTCAAAGAAGGCACATATATTAACAAATCACTCTCCTCATTGGCATTGGTTATAAAACAGCTCTCTGAAGACCAAAACAAGTAAGTATAAAATTTATTATAATATAAGTTATTTAGATAATATTGTGTATTTAGTTAAAGTGACATTTATAATTACTTAGTGTAATTGTGGGTATCTAAATAATAAATCAGTTATGCTTCGAAATTAACTAATGGCGTATCTTTTAATGGCGACTGAGTAAAAATTTTGTGATTGTTGTGAATTATGGCGACTAATGTTGGAAATGCAGTGTTCCCGGGCAGTTTAACCCCAAAACTGACAAGTGGAGTGAATATAAGGACCGACTGTTGTGCTCACTCGATGTAGCAGGGATTGATAGAACGGACCTGAACAAAGCGCGTTCTTTGTTTCTCTCGCAGTGCGGCAAAGAGACTTATTCACTAATTGTGTCATTATTGGTGCCGATTCGTCCCACTAACGTGCCATTTTATGACATTTTGACGGTTTTGGACAAATTTTATGAGCCCGAAGTGAATGAAATATTACAAGCGGGAAAGTTCCATAAACGTGTACAATCCAAAGACGAAAGCGTGCAGGACTTCGTAGGGGCTATGAGTTTATTGGGCGCTCAGTGTAATTTCACGGATTTGAAGCGCCAGCTGCGCGATAGACTTGTTTTGGGTGTGCGTGACGATCGCTTGCGTCGTGAACTGTTAAAGGCTAAAGATCTCACTTATGAGTCGGCTGTGCAGCAGTGCCTTAACTACCAGGCGACTTTCAATGATATGTACATGTGCCCATCTGTTGACCATGAATCGAAGCTAACTCCATCCACGTCTACTGAGCCAATGGATATTGGAAAAATTAAGTCTGACGACTGTCGACATTGTGCGCGACGACACAAAGCGAATGAGCAGTGTCCCTTTGTAAAAGCCAGATGTTTCTATTGCAAGAAATATGGACACATAACATCTGCGTGTGTAAAGAAGAATTCGAAAGTGCACCAAGTGGAGGGTGCGGAAGAAGCTGATGACGTTATGCCTGAAAAGATGATGGGGGTATACAGATGTTCGGATAGTTACCGACCGCCGATAACCGTGGACGTTGCGATTGACGGTGCTGCGGTCAAGATGGAAGTGGACTCCGGCGCATCGCGAACCATCATGTGTGAAGACGTTTTTAAGAAGCTTTGGATTTCACCTCCTCCTTTGAAGTCGACTGATATTAAGCTAGTGACGTGGACTCGTGATCCATTGAAGGTTTTGGGGGCCACACATGTTCGTGTAAAGTTGGGTAATAAAGAGGCCCAATGTGAACTAATAGTGGTGTCTGGCAGAGGCCCCTGTCTTTTAGGCCGGAACTGGTTCGACCCGTTGGGGTTAGAAATCTCTGGAATTTGTTGGAATGGCCAACAAATTGAGAATTTAGTAGGCCAGTTCCCGAATTTGTTTAAAAAAACACTTGGCGAGTATAATGGTCCGGCGGTATCACTACACGTTCGTGCAGACGCTAAGCCTCGATATTTGAAATCGCGACCGGTGCCGTTCCCTTTGAGGCACCAGGTTGAAGCAGAGTTGAAGAGCATGATTGACTCTGGGATCCTCAGTCCAGTCAGGCATTCGGAGTGGGCTACACCATTAAGGCTAGTTAAGAAAGACGACGGGTCACTTAGGATCTGCGGGGATTATCGCTCAACAGTCAATCTAGCAATTGAAGTTGATACATATCCCTTGCCAGCTGCAGTAGAGTCGTTCGTGAAGCTTAGTGGGGGCGCATTTTCAGTAAATTAGATCTAAAATTAGCGTACTTGCAGCTGAAAGTCGATGAAGAGACTTCAAAGCTCTTGACGCTTAACACGCCGTTAGGGCTGATGAAGATGAACCGCCTGGCGTTTGGAGTTAATGCGGCTCCGGGGATATTCCAGAGAGTAATGTCAAATGCTCTGTCTGGCCTCGAGGGTGTAGCGTGTCTGCTTGATGACGTAGCCGTGTCAGGCAGACATATGGCAGAACATAATGAGCGTTTAGCCAGAGTTCTTACTATACTGAATGATTTAGGGTTCCACCTTAACGCAGAAAAATGTGTGTTTGCTACGAACTCAATACACTTTTTAGGCCATATGATTGACGGTGAGGGTTTGCATCCTTCCCCTTGAAAGTCAAAGAGATCAAGGAAAAACCGGTTCCAACCAGTAAAGAATCGCTGCGAGCATTTTTGGGACTTTATAACTTCTACGAAAAGTTCATACCTGGCAAAGCGTCTATCTTGGAACCATTGCACAGACTATTAGAAGCGAAAAGGCCATGGGTTTGGGGTGAAGCCGAAAATAAGGCTTTTGAACTAGCAAAAGAAATGTTGTCCTCTGACTTGACTCTTGTGAATTATGAACTAGATAGGGAGCTTTTACTCATCTGTGACTCTTCGAGTTATGGTGTTGGAGCAATTATTGCACACATAATGAATGATGGCACTGAAAGGCCTGTAATGATGGCATCCAGGACATTACAGCCTCATGAGAGAAGATATGGGCAAATAGATAAAGAAGCCCTTGCTATAGTTTTTGGCCTAACGAAATTCCACGAATTTCTAGCTGGTCGTAAATTTTGTATCATTACGGACCATAAGCCATTGGTAGGGCTTTTTAATCCAAGGAAACCCATTCCTGATCAGATCTCTCCAAGAATGTTACGTTGGGCGTTGAAATTGAGTGCGTACGAGTACGATATAAGATATAGACCTGGCAAGTCCTTGGGAAATGCAGATGCTTTAAGCAGGTGGACATCTAACACTACCACGGTAGTGCTCGAAAAACCGGTAAGAGAAGTACTGTTGCTGGATGATCAACCGGAAGGATGGAATATCGATGCGTCCACAATATCCAATGAGACTAAAAAGGATAAGCTCCTGCAGAAAGTGTTATTTCACGTACTTCACGGCTGGCCGCGTACTAACAGCGACCCTGCCCTGCAGCCGTTTTGGACAAGAAGGAGGCTCTTTCGCATAGTAAAGGATGTTTACTATGGTGTAACAGAGTGATCGTGCCTACGTCACTGCAAGGTGACGTACTGAGATTATTGCACGCCCCGCACGCAGGCATAGTCCAAACGAAGGCGTACGCAAGAGGATACGTCTGGTGGCCGGGTATGGACCAACAGATTGAAGCACAGGTGTCAGCATGTGAGCAGTGTCAAGGTGTGAGAAATAACCCACCGAGAGATCCCCAAGCTTGGATTATTCCAGAAAGGCCCTGGAGTCGTCTCCATGTTGATTTTGCGGGCCCATTTCAGGGTAAGACATTCCTGGTTTTGATTGACTGCTATAGCAAGTGGTTTGAAGCTGAGATCATGCCGTCTATGACGAGTGAAGCAGTGATTGCCTGTCTACGAAGAATTTTTGCTTCCCAGGGCTTACCCGATGTATTAGTGAGTGATAATGGCCGGAATTTCACATCAAGGGAATTTAACATATTCCTGAAAAATAATGGGATTAAGCACTTATACTCACCGCCTTACCATCCTGCGTCAAATGGGCAGATCGAGAGGGCCATCCAAACATTTAAGAATAAACTTAGAAAAATGGCTAGCGAGTCTAGACCTTGGGCAGAAAAGTTACCTAAAGCCCTATATGCACTAAGAACAGTGCCGAATAGCTGTACTAATAAGACCCCAGCTGAAATGTTGAACGGGCGCCGGTATAGGACAGCCGTGTCCAGTCTGCACCCAGAAACAGCGCCAAGTGGAACGAAGGAGCAGTTGGATGCAGCTGCACAGCGCACTCCAGCTCGCACATTTACTGTGAACCAGCCAGTTTTGGTGCGGATGTACGGCCCCGGCGAAAAATGGCATAGAGGGACAGTAGAGATGGTAGAAGGTCCCAGTGGTTATTTGGTAAGGACGGAAGACGGAGAGCTGCATCGTCGACACGTAGACCAGCTCGTGAGTCGATCGGTGGCTCCACCACCATCGCCACCCTTTGCCCGAGCTCGTGCGTTGACGCCAAGTGACGGCGCGTCCTCCCCTGAACCGCCTATTATAATACCCCCACCAGAACAGTGGCCTGATATTATTGGCATACCAAATGTTGATTAATAGAGCAATAATTTGTTATTAGAAGTTTAACGTTTTGATTGTATCCTTTATTCTATTATGATGTTTTGTTCTTTTGATTAAGATGGAAAGGTATATTGTGTATTTAGTTAAAGTGACATTTATAATTACTTAGTGTAATTGTGGGTATCTAAATAATAAATCAGTTATGCTTCGAAATTAACTAATGGCGTATCCTTTAGATAGATAGGTAAAATCAACAAAACATTGTTTATTCAATGATTCACTGTCAGTGAATGACAATTCTTTTCAGTGTAGCAATTTATATTATATGGTATTGCTTGCTTGTATAGTAATTATTTAAATTATTATTTTAAATTAATATTATTATGCATCACAAACACATACAAGACTTATAGTTACATACACACTAAGTATGCCTCGTTTCTAGGTTCGTAAGTTATCGAGACAGCAAGTTGACGCGTATCCTGCAAAACTCGCTTGGCGGTAATGCCAAGACGAGTATAATATGTGCTGTTACACCAGCAGCAGTTGAAGAGACCATTTCCACACTGCAGTAAGTATTTCAATTTATCATGCACTTTTTAATATATATATCGCCTTGACTTTCTTCCGAATAAAGTAAAATCTATCAAACATAGGTTCTACTATGCAGTCTGGTTCATTTTGATGTTTTAAAAAACCTACAGAAATGCTGTTTTCATCTACAATGAAAAACATAGATGGACTATTCTATTTTTGTTTTTTGAATTGTTGAGTAGTGTGTATCACAATACATAACAATTTGTGATGTTTCAGATTTGCGAACAGAGCCAAAGCCATCAAAAACAAGCCAGAAGTGAATGCAGTAGCGACAAACGCCACAATGATCCAAAGTTTGACTAAACAGCTCTCCCAACTACAATCACAGCTGGAAAGTAAAAAGAATCTTGAAGTTATGCTTGAAAGCAAGAAAAATGTTGAGGTGAGTTCGCTTCTAGCAACAAATCCAAGTTCTAATTTTTTCATTAGTATACACTTTTCATGCTATCAGTGTGTGTTACCCAGGGACAGTTTATGCGCTTTTGAAGGAGTTAATTAAATTTGTGTGACAAACATCAGTGTTGGTTCCATGTCTGGGTGTGTTATTAAATATAATTATATTTATGTATGGCACTGATTTATTTATTTTCAAAAATGTGGTTACATTGGTTCTTAATAGTAAGGTTACATAGTTCACACATAAACCCTGTAAGGGCATAGCAATTTTAGGTATACATGTAGACTTAAATTAACACATAAATTACAATAATGACAAACTTAATTTCAGTAAATAATAAAAATATGAAATATAGACATAACTATAATACCTACTTTTCATTGATTACTTATACTTGGCAGCAAAGTATTCTTCCATATTATAAAAGCAATGGGAAACAAGGAATTCCTTAGTTTTATTTGATTTTTGATTAGAACTCTGATTTATTTTGTACACTTTTTAAATTTTCAGGGAGTTTATGTTGTTGTATGTTGTATATTATTATCGACATGTAATGTTGTTTCTGATATTCGTAACATAAATGTTTAAGCAACTTATTTCAGAATCAGAACAATGTATGTATGTTTTGTCGTGTGATATTTATGTATTACTCCCATTCCAGCACAATCTCCAGAAGCAGATAGCGGCCCTCCAGCGGTTGATCCTGAACGGCTTCGGCGCCCGCAGCAGCCTCGACATGATGTCGAGCCGCCGCAAGCTCGTGCCGCCGCGCCGCGTCACCATCTCCACGCTGCACCCCATCGACGAGGACCCCGTGCCCGCTGTGCCCAAGTTCCATACTCCGCTGTTGAAATATAAGTAAGTTTATTTAGGAGTGAGCCATCCAGTCCCCCGCAAGCTTTTTTTTTTAAATAAAAAAGCTCACAGGCAAGGTTTTTTTTTTCATTGATTTACGATGATGGCTTGAAGTAGCCTTGTCATCATCACCGGACTTGCGGGGGACTTCAAAATAATATTCGTGAGCTGCTTCAGTCAGTATGGACCCGCTAAAAAAGTCTAGTATAGTAGTGACGAATTGCAGCGCATAAGACTACTGAATTCTATGATGTCATAAATCCATCAATAATATTATGTAGCATCATTTTAAATCACTTCACGGAATTTTAGTCATTAAAAATAAATAATATTGATCAATGAATTGCAATTATATTGATATGAAGTTACAGCAGGTGATGTTGACTCTGTTAACAGAAATGTACTATAGCATCATCAAGAAACTCACATGAGAATATAAATGTTTGTTTATTTTCAGCCCTATGTTGATGACAAACTCTACGGACTTTGTGCCAATACAAAATGCCAATAAACTGACCAGTCTTCCTGAGGAAAGTGATAATAGAATGATCACGCCACCACTACAAGGGAAAAAAGTCCACAACAATGACGAAATCATAGACCTAGGTATGCTATTTAACACTTGCTATTGTTAAAATTTTAGATATTGTTGAAAAATTTAAATATTCTGACGTTTTTTTTAAATAATAGCTGGTGTAGTGCTAAAAATGTCATATCTTTACTATGTAATTTATAGCAATGACAGATTTACTTTATAATGAGTATAATTATGTGTTACAGATAGTGATGACGATAATTGTGGCCCAGTAGATGTTCAAACATGTTCACCATATCACAAATGCTATGGTAAGTTTTTTTCAGTTCTGCAAAGCAATGGTTGCTGTAATCAATTCTCACATAAAGATATTTTATTGGTAAATATTTTATAAATGAAATTACAGGGTCGTCAAAAACTCCGCCTTGTATTCTACGTAAAAACGCAAAATTGGCTGAGAAAAATCTCATGGATATTGTTGAACTTACTGAGAGAGAGAAGATGTATACGCCAAATGTGGTTTGTACAAAAATATTAAAAAAGTTATTCGCTATGTGCGCGATGATAGTGCCCCTAGTGGCGACAACTATTATGGACTTGAGATCTGTCATATCATAGCAACTAGATGTTTTGATATGTCATATCGTAGCAACTAGATGTTTTGATAAATATTTTCGACTAGTTTTTCAACACACAAAATAAATAAAAGTTGTATAAAGTGAGTGTGTATATTAAACCAAGTGATTTTCTTACTTCACAAAAATATGAATATTATTTTTAAGTATTTCATTTGCATGGATAAAACATGATATAAATTTCCAATCACAACCTGTGCAAAAAGGGAAAAAAATAGTATTAGAACAGCATTTAAGAAGTTAAAGAGCTTAGAACGAACGCACAAAGCATCTTTATGAGAGCTCTGATTATAAGATAAATCTCTGTGACACAAACTCCCTACAAAACAATATTAAACGTGAGCACATACCTACCTACTTATCAAGTTATAGAAATTGGATACTTGAGTCAGCTTCATGTCAGCATATTTATATTAATTATGTTATTGTTTATTTTAATTCCAGATAAATGATAAACATGTCGTTACAAATGTTAAGTGCGACTGTGTGTATTACCAAAGTAGCAAGTGCAAGCATGTTGCAGCTCTTATGTCCATTTTTTTGATTTTTTTGTTGAAAACGAATAAAACTTGCACGAGCTGTTTTTTCCATTGTTTCTACAATTTGAAGCAGCATGTACTGTGACCCATATCGCAAATTTTAACGTTTTTACTTACAATACAATACAGGTACAAGGAAATTTATGAAATTAAAGCAATTTGACACATGAAAGTTAAGATTTAATTCACATTTCTGTCACATCGAGAGCGCTTCGATCGATTTGCCCTCCCCCACCACCCACTTCGCACATAGCGAATAGTGAATATCACTTTTCTTGTTGATTTATCTAATTAATACTATTTTTTGTATATTAATTTCCAGGTTGAACTGATCGAAAAATTAGAACAAAATACTACTGTGATAGCTAGGTTAGAAGATGAAGTAAATGCCTTAAATAGGAGAAGCAAAGAAAAGGACTTAGAAATCGATCAACTCAAAGTCAAAGTGACAAAATCAAATGAAGAGATCAAGTCTGTTAACTCTACAAAGGTAAGAGTTAAATTTTGATTAATTATAAAAACTACTTTCGGAATGAAGAAAGAAGATACAAATGAGAAAAAATATTGTCTTTAGCATTTTATATATGTATTGTCTGTCATCTGTTTACTCATTTTTAATTTCTTCAGGTGGAATTGGAAGCACTCTGCAAGGAATACACAACGAAATTAACCGATTGGGAAGTGAGCTATGATACACTGAAAACAAAGAGCAAAAGAAGAGAAGACGAACTACTTTCCCTTTTGGAAGAAAATAAAACACACAAACCAGCTCTAGACATCAGTAAGTGTTTTAATTAACAATATTAACAAACTAGCGACCTGCCCTTGCTTAGTTTCGGGTATAATATGCTTAATTGCATATGTTATATATACAGACCTTCTTCTTAAATCATCTGCTTACTTAAAAATACCGCATCAAAATCCGTTTCAAGATTTAAGCATATATAAGAACAGACAGACAGCGGGACCGACTCTGTTTTATACTACACACTATTATTAATTAAGTTATACTATACAGACATAACAAATTACTCTTTTATTTTTAGGTAAAATGCCATTGAAACCCTTTGAAAAAGAAATTAACTTTATGGATATGTCCAAAGACATATCTCTAGTAAACAGTGATAATGAGAACAGCATGATGAACTTAAATGACGAAGATACAGCTCCACTAGCTAAGGACTTAGTCACAGACATGCAAAATCAACTAGCATCCAAAAATCAATCAGTTCTTGAATTGGAGGCTGAACTCTTGTCACAGAAAGAGAAAATACTCACTCTAGAAAACTCTAGTCAGGAATTCCAAAAAATCATTGATAGTCTTAAAGCACAAGTGGATCTACTCGAAAACGAAAACTCCCTATTGAAATCTACAGTAGATACTTTGAATTCCACCATAAAAAGTCAGAAATCCAATTTAGAATCCGCTACCAATGATATTGAATCTTACAATAGTCTCATTCAGGAATTACAAATAAAGTTATCAGATAAAGAAAAACTATCGAGTATGATCATTACTGAAAATACTATAGAAAAAATGATTGCTAACGAAGAAAAGTTTATCGCTAACAATGAAAATATCAAAAACATAATACACTCTTTTAAACTTACGTTAGAGTCTAGAAACAAAGAAATTGAAACATTAAAAATTGCAGCCGAAAATAATCAAGATCTAACAAACTCTAGTACTATACAAGAACAGTTAGCAGAGAAAGAAAAAGAAATTCAAGTATCAAATGAAAAAATTAAAGATTTACAAGACAAAGTTGAGGAAAATATAACATTAATTGATAAACTTCTTAAAGATATCGCTAGCCAAAAATCTGTAGAAGATCAACTTACTGGTGAATTAGCCACTATCAATAGTAGACTTAATGAAGTGGAAAAAACTAATAGTGAAAAAGATACACAAATAGATAGTCTTAAATCTAATATTCAAGAGTTAATTGACTCGATTACTGATAAAGATAATCTTGAGAAGGAACTTTTGAAAAAACACGAATCTACGATTCAAAATATTGAAGAATTAAACAAGAAAATTAATGACTTACAGGAAGATATTAGAGTAAAAGACAATCTTATAACTTCGTTAAACACACAAGATACTCAAACTCAAGAATATATTTATAATGCTAATTCCATGTTAAAGTCTTTGCATAATATTATTAACAAGTTAAATGGAAACAATCTGAATCTACCAAATTCTTTTGATAACTTAAGTGATATTTTCACTAGCTTAAATAATAATATACTGGATTTGGAAACTTCAATAAGTGAAATACTAAGAGTAAAAGATTTAGAAATACAGCAACACATTGATCAAAACAATGACCTTAAAGTAGCTTACGAAGATCTTAAATTAGAAGCATCTGACCTCAAGCTAACTATTGAAGGATGTAATAAAAGTATAGACGACCATACGTTATTAAAAATAGAACTAAATACTCATATAGACGCCATACGTAATGATTTAGAAACCAAAAATAATGAAATCACCAATTTGAAATCATTAATAACTGATACAGAAACAAAATATGAACAACTAAGAAGTGATATGTCATCAAAAGAAAATGAGTTATTAGTGTACAAAGAAAAGGAAATATCTCTTTTCTCTGAAATAGAAAAACTGAAACAAGAAAGTGAACAAATAACTCTCACTTTCAGAGATCAAATTAAGCATCTTACTGATACATTCGAAATCAAAGAAAATGAATTGAACAGTCTTGTGGAAGAAAAAGACAGTAAAATCGTGCACCTTGAAAATACTGTCACAGATATTGAAAAAGATCTACATAAAAAATCTGCTGAGTTGGATAGTCTCTGTCAAAAAATAGATGAGTCCACTGAGTATAGAAATTTACTAAATAATATTTTAGATATTGCATCCAGAATAACCAGCATTATGGATTGCAAATTTGAAATTGTTAACAATTCTAGCACATATGACAATATTCTTAGGGTATTGAATATCATAGAAACACACTTTACTATTGCTCCGAAAAATGATGAAAATAAAAACATTGACGAATTGTTACTGAAAGCCCAAGAAACAATGAAAATATTGGGCGATGAAAATCACGAATTAATAAGAAATATGTCGGATTTAAATGTGACTAATAAATCTTTAATGACCCAATTGGAACAAATCCAGTCTGAAAAAGAAACTTTAAACAAGGGTTTGAACGAAAGTAATGAAATGTTAGAGATTCTTAGGACTGAACTCAATCAAAAATCAGAGGAAATCGAGTGCATGGTAGAAAAGACCCAAAAACTTAAAGATTACTTTAATGGGCTGGATATTTTGATGAAAGAACAGATCAAAGACTTACAGTTTGAGAATGAAAAACTATCAGCACGGTGTTCAGATTTAGAAGTAAATATAAATAATCAGATTAAAGATAATTCAAAAAGTGATGATGAATATGACAATATTGTAGTCAAAAAGTCACTCTATGATTCAGAGCATGCGTCCGATAGTTACTCACCTCCTAGCCTCCTCACCATCTGTTGCGACAAAATTGTCGAAACTATAAATCCAAACGAAAAGTCGGTAACATCATCATACTCTAACATAAGTATTGATCAATCAAGAAAATGCGATTGTGATAGACTACTTGCGGATTTAAATACTGCTCAAACTGAAAATCAGAAGCTGTCAAATGAGTTAGAGCTGTTAAGAAATGCAAATCGCCACCTTATTTTAGAACAAGAACAGATCCGTCAAGAAGTACAACTTTTAGTAGAACCGGCGTATGAATTGCAAAAGAGAATTAACAGTCACAAAACAAATTTGTCAACATTAACAGCCACAACTTATGCAGAAAATAGATCACTTCGATCTCAAGTTAAAGTTCTGCAGCACCATCATAGCCGGTTTCACAAAGTATGTCAAACAGATTTGCCGATCGTTAAAAAACAGCTCCACGATTTGATGACAATTCTTAAAGGGGAACCCTATATTTACGACAAACACAATGTTACTTTCAAAAGGTACTCTCTACCTAGTGTTTTATTGGACAATAATTCTACTATGAACAATTTGAGAAATGAGTCCACTTTAGATGGTGATTTGCTAATGTTAGATACAAATCTAACATTAACTACTACAGATAATACATTAATGGGATTTGATCAAACATGCTTAGAATTGACTCAAGTTTATTCCAATAATGATGTGGGATGCCAAACCCATGAACATGTTGATTCTGATCGAATTCAATCAAATGAATTTTGTGACAGTACAATGATTAGTGAAAGAATACGGTCATTAGAAGCGGAAAATACCCGATTGCGAGACATAGCTAATAATCAGAAAAGAATATCTTCGGCTGGTGCTCAGAGCAGCCCTCTAAAAGTAAATAATAACACTGAACAACTTCACATTTGTGAAGAGTGTGAGGAGCTGAAACAACAACATCAATCCCTGCAAGAAAAAATTGCACTTCTAACAGAAAAGTTATCTACTATTGAAACTCAGAAGGATGACATCGAAAAGAAATATACTAATCTTACTTTAGAAGTTCCGTCAACCGACGCATTACTTAAGAGAATAAGTATTTTTGAAAAAGAACTTAATAGCAAAATTCAAGAAGTCACTAAATTGACAAATGTTTTGAGTAGTAAAAACGAAGAACTGAAACACTTACAACAAGAAAATGATACCTTATCTACTCAAGTGTTTGAAAATATTACAGAAACCGACGATTTGAATAAAGAGCTAGATTTAATTAAAGATACTAATATAAAATTGACAGATAAATGTAGTGAATTAGAAAAGTTACTTTTAGAATCTAAAAGTGAAGATAAATTCAATTGTTGCGAATGTCAAGGCAAAAATAATATCGTAGATAATGCTGCATTACATTCCAAATTAAATCGAAGCCTTAGTGATTCTGACACGTCATCGAGGTACAATAAAATATGTACGCTGCAAAAAGAACTTCATGCTGGCAGAGAAGACTGCAAAGAATTATCTGAGGAAGTGACAGTTATTAAAAAACACTTGGAACGTAGTAATTTGTCCATAGCCCAAAACATGGACTTAGATGAAAGTATGGGTGAGTCAAATATATTTTCATTCACCAAACATTTTGACAATGTTGTAAGTCCACACAATAAATTAACTGTATCGAATTCACCGCTAGATCGTCCGTCAGACGTTTACGCAGTTGAAAAAGTCGATTGTATTAATTACTTCGTAGAAAAGACGGGTGCTGATAAAGAAAATTTTGATTGTAATGTTAAAATTATAGATATATTGAAGATGTTCTATACTAATTTTGTTATGAAACACAACAACGAAGTAGAAAACCTAAGAAATAAAATCAAATGTTTTGAAGAGTCTAGAAATCAATTAGAAGCGCATGTCAAAGAATTAACACAAGAATACGACACTGTTACCAAAACAATGGCAGAGAAAGACCATAATTTTCAAACAGTGGCCAATGCTCTTACGGAAATAAGAAATAATACATTAATTATTAGTAAAGAAATGTCAAATAATCCTAAAGACGATATTCAAATGGTAAACATGTTCAAAGAAAAAGTATTGAAAACGATTGACAGTGAATTCGGAATTTCTTCGGTTACTGTTTTTGAAAATCTAATTGACAATCTTATAAGCAAACATAAGAATGACTTAGATGGCGTAGTTAGTGAATATACAAAATTGCAAAGTCAAATGGACGGAGTCACCACGGAACTCAATGATGTGAATAATAACCTGATGCAAATGAAAACTCAATTGACAGAAAAGGAAAATGAGTACAATTTGTTGAAGGCACAAAAAGAAAAGATTCACGAAATAAGCAAAGCCGTCACTTTAGACTTAGTCAAAAAAGAACAGGAACTTTGTCAAACTATAATGAACAGTTGCAAGAAATTAGCCGAAAATAACATTATGTGTTCGACCGAGATTGATATGAACTCTCCTATGAACAACAACATTAATTTATTATTTGATAATTTGTTAGTAGTTTTGAAAAGTCAATTGCCGGAAAAAGAGAAACTTACGTTGGAAATCAAGAAATCTAGGACAGAATTAGAAGAACATCAAAAGGTTTTAGAAGTTCTGAAAGATGAGAATAATAAATTAAAAGAAACCAACAAAATAGTGACATTAGACTTAGCTGAAAAAGATAGTCAATTGCAAATCAAAAATTCTGTGCAACAAGAATTGAATAATAGATGCGAATTATTAGTCCAAGAAAACAAGTCTGCTGTTGAATTAGTAGAAAAACGAAGCAAAGAAATTGAGTCGTTGAAAGAAATGTTACTTGAAAAGGAAAATGCGCTACAAAGTTTAGAAAACAATAAAAATTCTAACGAAGTATCACAAAAAGAGTCAGAGTTGATTAAATTACTTAATACAGTAGAGAATTACAAAGAAGAGATATCCAAGTTAAAATCTGTTAATGAGGTCATTGTGAAGGAAAAAGAAGCGGCCGCATTGGAGTTAATGAAATCCAAGGAGCTTTTAAAGACAAATAGGATAGAATTAGATAAAATGACTAGTGATATTCTTGTACTTAGGGAATCGGTAAAAGATAATGTATCGCTGGTCGAGACTTTGAAATTGGAGGCAAAATCTTTGCTTGAACAAAATATTAATCTAAAGGCACAGGTGGAAGAAAAGTGTCGCGATTGTTCTAGGTTGGAAATGAATATCAAAACTCACGAGAAGACTGCCGAGATTCAAAGCAAAATGATAATGAGGTAATAACATTTTCATTTTCTTTGCCTATATGAAATTTTAATGGCATGTTTTATTTTAATTTAGCTTGTAGAGGCTAGATAAAAAGTGCTACAATTTGAATCATATTCTTTTAATTAATCGAAAACTTATTTTTTACAAGTTTTTAGGCTTTTCGAAAGAGATCATTTTATATAGGGACTTCTATTGGAATATTTTTTATTACAGACATCAAAAACAAAAGGAAGAGGACGATAAGGTGATAATTGACAAGGAAAAGCGGATAAACGAGCTCTCTCAACAGATTTCCGATCTGCAGAAGAACTCCGAAACTCTTAGAAGCAATTTCGAGGCTGTAAAGGATGAATTGAATAAAGTGAAGAAAGCTAAAGAAGCCCTAGAGGTATGGGCACTGTTCATTATATATTTTATTTAAGAATTTAGATTAAAAAGAGATATAAATATATCTTAACGAACATAGGAACCTTCTATCTCAGAGCAACAGCTTTTTTACTAATTGAACTTCCTAAACAGTTCCGCCGTTGCTAGTTGTTTTAAATGCTATTTTTGCCATCTTTATTACCCGTAAGCTACTGTGGTGTTCCACCACTTCTATACAACATTTTTGTAATGAAAGGTTGTGTCGTCTGACATGTCATGGGTAAAGATGAACAAATGTATGTGTACTGACATTCAGTAATTTATTTTTTATTTTGTTTGTAGTTACGGTTGTCTGAAGTAGAAATAGACTTCGTTAAAATTGAAAAACCGCGATTGTCGATCGAACCGGCGTCCGATTCGTTGCGCCGGCGCAGGCAGAGCATCCACGACTCCAAACGCTTCTCGGAATGCCAGGACCTTGCAGGTATGTTAAAAGGGTCATTTTCATCTTAAACATTCTTTAGAGCCAGGGCAATACGTCAACAGATGCGTGTTCATAAGGCGTCCGACCGATTTCAGCCATGGCGGCCGAACTCAATTGAGATCAGCCAAGTGCGCAGGACATATTATAGTGCACAAGTGTACGCGCAAACACAAGTGCACTCTCTATTCCCTTACTCTCATAATTCGGTGAGACGGCAATCCGACATGACCGATGAGAGATCGGGCGCAGGACCACCGTCTTAACGTGCTTTCCGAGGCACGGGCGTTCAACCGCCAACTTCCTAACTCCGGGCTGAGTAATTTCATTACAGAAAAACTCACACAAATTTTGCCCGACCCCGGACTCGAACCGGGGACCTCTCGGTCCTAACGCAGTCGCAGCACTTGCTACCAATAGACCAACGAGGCAGTTACGAGGATGCGTGTTCATATTATAATCACGTTGTTATCAATTTCAGACCATAGCAAGGCCGAAGCGCTTTTCGAGTCGCGCTCCAAGCCGGCCGACCTGTTCATGGACGTCGACGACGACGGCGCCCACTCCAACAGAAGCACGCCTCTTAGGAGCAGCAAAGGGTGGGTATCTTGGTACATCATCTTTGCTTGGTGCACTATCAAAGAAAGTGAAGACCGTACTTGATGTCGGTACATCATCATTGTTTGGTGCAATATCAAAGAAAGTGAAGACCGTACTTGATGTCGGTACATCATCCTTGATAGGTGCAATATCAAAGAAAGTAAAGACCGTACATGATGAAATTAGCGTCACACGTTTCAAAATGAATACACTTTGCTTACATCATAATCATGTCCTAATGATGATCTTTACAATATTTTTAAGCTACTTGTTTCGTAATAGTTGCCTCTTAAAAGGATTATTTTCGCAATAACGCTATTTAAAATATTGATTTTTATATGTTATATAAGGTATTATTAATTTTTGCGTTCGAAAATCGCTGTTTAGTGGACCAGTTCTGTAATAAATAGAAGCTATTACATTTTTTATATTAATTATCCATTTTCTTTCCAGGCGAGACAGTTTATCATTCAGACAGGACCAGGTATGTGTGTATTATAGTATATAGTATTAGTTCGTAAATAGTTACGCAGCAATAATAGATATTACATCATCTCATCAAATATGAAGTTAAATGCACATACAGTGCCCTTACAGCTTTTAGTACAAGTAGTCCGACTATGTATAACTAACCAGTGGTATAATCATACTATTGCAGTGCTATACTGTAGCGCTACGATGAGTTAGTTATCGAAAACTTACGTTACCGTTACCTACCTACGTTAAAAACCTATCTAATTATTTTTTCATACTACCGATTTTAGTTCTTAGCGTTATCGCTAGTGGCGCTGTACATTTTTTCATAAACATTTTTATATCGACTCTCTCACTTTTAAACGCATGATAGCGCTACTGGAGACGATTTATAATAATTAATTATACCAAAGCCGCTGGAAGTTGACCGATTTGACACATGTTAGACTGACTGCACTAGTGAGGGACAATGGTAAAATTGCTGAAGCATATAAGTAACAGTTATTTTCACTTTATAACTAAGCAAGGTCTAATTAAAACAATTTTTTTATTAAAAACATTTTTTCACATCCAGAAGAAGAAATTTCTCATTTAAAATTTTTTTTTTTAATATACAATACTTATTAAATCCTTCATCTTATTTTAAAAAAATACCTGGTGAGTATTACCCACTACGTCACTATGAAAACGTATCAAACGGCGTAACCTTGTAAAAGCGTAATACAGAGTGGAAATTTTACGTTTTCTTTTTATAATTCAATTATTTTAGGTAATAAAAGACAAATAAGATAATTAGGTCATATGCACCTACACCCACATTTTTAAATAACGTCTTATTTTTAAAAGTTGTTCTTTATGATTCGAAATATGTTCCTCTTAACTAGGATAAATGCAAAATATAAAATAAAAAGTGTCAAATCAGTCATCTAAGAGCGGCTCCGGTATAATCGACATTAGACTATAACACAGCTGTTAGAACGATACAAATATTTTTATTTATTTACACCATTCATATGCAAAGCAACGTAGTCCATATCAATGAATGTTCGTCGTCCCCAGAGCGAGGAGTCCCGGCCCAGCAGCGTGGCGGAGGCGCGGCGGCGGCGCCAGTCCACGCACGACCTGCGGCGCGCCGTGCGCACGCCCGACCACGTCACACCCGGTAATTACACCTTTATAGTTTAACTGCCTCGTTGGTCTATTGGTTATTGGTGCGCTACGTAAGGACCGAGAGGTCCCCGGTACGAGACCGGGGTCGGGCTATATTTGTGTGAGTATTCAGTGAAGAAGTTGGGTACTTAGTCTAGAGTAAGGATGTTGACAGTTGCACGGCCGTTCCTCGGAAAGCATATTAAGCCGGTGGTCCTGCGCCCGATCTCTCATCGGTCATGTCGGATTGCCGTCTCACCGAACTGTAACTAAAAGGACAGAGCGTGCACTTGTGCACTATAATATGTCCTGCGCACTGTGATTTCAAATGAGATCAGCCGCCACGCCATGGCTGGCTGAAATCGGTCGGACACCTTATAGTGCTCAGAGGATGTGTGTTTTTCTATTAATTGTTTACTTACACCATTTTCCTTTTCAGAGCGCCCCTCAAGTAAGATGAGCGGATCGAGTAACCGTAAATCGACTGATTTAGAAAACGACAGTATGCAAAGGTAAGTTACAAATTAATAAATAAGGTCAAGAACACTGTTTACTTTCAGTCCATGCAGCCAAATTTTGTTCAACTATTGGTTCTGTATTCGTTGTGGGAAACTTTAAAACTTGTTTTTATTGTACATAATTATAATTAAAAATCATAATTGGGTATAATAGGGTAGTTTCCTATTTTTTTATTTTTTGATAAATGTTCAAAACGCTTCATACAAATGTCGCACAGAGCTATGACGTCACCGCTCTGTATATACTGTACGCATATCGTAAGAACTCAAAATGAAATGATGCGTTTACGAATATGTTTTCATAGTGAAAGTTACTACTAATTCTGTAATTTATAATATGGCATAGTATTTTAATTGAATTTTCGCACTTTAGAAATGGACTTTCCCACCTAACTTCAAATGCCTATTATTGTCTCATTTCATAAGAAATTTTATTTTCGATTTCACTTATGTTATTGATTTACCTATATGTTACTGTTAATTGTGAAATATGTAAAATCAGACTTAGGAAACTACCCTATTCGGCTTGTTTCCCCAGTGAAGTGACGCAACTCCGGTCGCAGCTGTCCACGTGCCAAGCCGAGCTGGAGGAGCTGCGCGAGCAGTACCGCGAGCTGGACGAGGAGTGCGAGCTGTGCGCGCAGCACCTCCGCGAGCGCGACGACCACTGCTCGCGCCTCAAGCGGGAGCGCGCGGCGCTGCAGGTAACCAAACCGTCATCATCATCTCTCTCTCTCTCTCTCTCTCTGTAGTCGGCCCCTCATGACTGAGGATCGTGGTCATCATTGGATGTGCATTTGGAGCGAATTATTTGCCTCCATCGGTTTCTGTCCATCGCATCATGAACGAGTAGGTGGAACTTGCTGGTTGACGATTCTTTGATCTGGTCTGTCCATCGTGTCGGCGATCGGCCTCGTGAACGTTTGCGTTCTGTATTGCCGACTATGATGAGTCTCTCCAGATTTTTGACGTTTCATGTGGTGGATAAACGTGTCTTCACATTCAGCTGTGAGAGGATCGACTCGTTTCATCGTCATCTACTGACGACTTAAATATGAACACAAGAACAAAGTGTCCTCCCCTTAATAGAGACAATAAGAAAAGTGCTGATGGACACATTCTTACACAAACAATTATTTTAGCAGTTGAAAATAAATTACTCATTAGTCTAAGACTAGATTGTTATCAGATGGCGTATATTATTCATAAGGATATATGCCATAAGATTAAAAATCTACTGATGACTTGGGACACCTTCCTAGGAGAAGCTAGCCGGGAGTCCCACACATCGCTCCGGGCAAACGCTTGCCCGAAACGACGGTGCGTAACGCAGTACTTGGCGTAAAAAAGTCAGTAGATGATGATTTTTGGACTGCATGGTGTCCCCAAGGGCTCGCTAAATCTCCGAGATGCAACTTCTCGGCGATTGGTAGTGCTGTGGAATCGCATAAAAATCTACACGACCGCTACTAACGACCATCGTATCGACATGTTCCTTACTTATACCTTAATGAATATTTCAGAATCTCGTGTCGGAGCTAAAGGAAAAACTACAAGCAGTGAATCCTAACCGAAGCCAACAAGAGCCGAAGGCTACCTTTTGTCATGTTGCCGTTAACACAGATGAAGGTAAGATTACTTCCTAACATTGTATGAACATCTTAAAAATATATAAATTTAGCCTGAAGAAGTATTTGCAAATATTTTTAGAATTATTAAGTTCTCGTACGGAAGGCCAGTAAAAAAAACGGGAATACATATTTATAGGATTCTTCTTTAAGGAAAATTTTTAATTTTTTTATTCTTTCAGACTGGACAAACTTACACTCTGTGGTAGTAGACCGGATGTCGTTTGACGCAGAAGTGGAGAAGAACAAGAAACTCACAAAGACGATAGAAGACCTGCGCTTCAAGAAACTGGAGCTCAAGATCACTCTCACCAAGATGCAGAAGGCCTTGGAGAAGAGGGAGACGAGAGATCATAGGTAAGATGTTTATGATTTTAATTCTGGTATAGTTAGTGTACAGAATTATTATCTTACTAGCGGCCGCCCGCGACTTTGTCCGCGTATTAATGGGTTTTAGTGGCAATGATGTATTAAAATAGCCTACATGCCTTGTAAAATTTGTTATTTATTAGTGAAAGTTCCTTCAACGTTCTCCCATAGTAGGTCCCCCCCCACCCGGTCGAATTTTAAAAAAAAAGTTGCGCTGGTGTCTTTCCAGTGTGCCAGCTACCTCCATACCAAGTTTTATGAAAATCTATACACACGTAAAAGTTCTCCCATACAAATTTTCACCCACCCAATAAACCCCATGGGGGTTGAATTAAAAAAAAAGCGCCTATATGTTATTCCAGAGTGCCAGCTGCCTTCATACCTATAAAAATCCATAAACACTTATAATTGCGCTGGTGTCTGGAATGCCAGCTACCTCTATACCACGTTTTATAAAAATCTATTTAAAACACGTAAAAGTTCTCCCATACTAATTTTCACCCCCCCAATGAACCCCATGGGGACAGAATTTAAAAAAAAAGTAGCCTATATGTTTTTCCAGAGTACCAAATTTAGCTACTTGTAGCTAAATTTCGTGAAAATCGGTTCAGACGTTTGAGCGTAAAAGAGTAACAAACATACAACCATACAAATTATATTGCTGGCGCTGCATTTCGGTGCCTCGTGATTCTCTGCAGGTCACGTTGTGCGAAGTCCATCGCCTGATTGCGACACCTTGCTCGCTCGGTGGTGGCGTGGATACGTAACATACATACAAACTTTCACCTTTATAATATTAGTAAGGATACTTGTATGTTGTACTAAGCGCGTATTCCGAATATGATGTACTTAGTGCTGATAGTAGTTTACTTTATGTCCAATTTGAATCTAGTAATTATATTTAAAATAAAACTACTACTATATTTTACTCGCGTGTATTGTTATTCTAAACATATTATTTCCGACGTTTCGAGCTCTTTAAAGTGCTGGTGGTCACGGGCAAGACTGACCCAGCGCTTTTATTTCTAATGTGTAAGTAGTGTTCGCGCAAATAATAGACAATACAAGTAATTATAATTATTTTTCAATTCAATTATTCCAGTAAAGAGCTAGAAGCGACTAAGCTAGAACTGAAGGCGTGCCAACAAGAGTTGCAAGAGTTACAAGAGAGGTACAAGGAACTAGACGAAGAGTGCGAGACGTGTTCCGCGTACCTCGCCGAGCGAGACGAGCAAGTTCGCAAGCTTAAGAAGGAGAAGGCTGCGCTCGAGGTAAACTATGAATTTAAGTTAGGTTTAAATATTTTTACTATGCCATCCGCTCTCCCGCAAGTCCGGTGATGATGACGAGGCTACATCAAGGCATCATCGTAAGTCAGTTAGAAAAAAAGCTTATCACAGGAACTACAGGTTTCAAATGGAAAATTATTTTTTTGTTGGATAGACTATTTATCGAGCGAGGCTTTATTCTTAGCATCACGTTGCGATCAATAGGAGCAAATAAACAATGGAAAAGATGTAAAAAACGGGCGAAAACACTAGGCGGCGGCGGAGCATAATCAAAGTCAACCTTCTAAGTAAAACACGTTAAAGTGACATATACCAGACCAGAGAGTATAAGTGCATACACTTGTATGCACTTATACTCTCTGGTCCCATACGTACATAGTTGGGCGATACCGATAAGAATCGGGCGCACGAGCCCCGGCGAACGATACCTGACCATCAAGACTTCTTAGTCGTTCGCTCTTGGCAAAGTGGTCGTGATTGTGGTCTTTTTTTAGTGCTGTCTCTATGTGTGGCACTGCGAGTAGACTCTGTCCTTTCTCAAGCTCTAGACTATATTTGTACCAAATTTCATTTAAATCGGTTCGGTAGTCTATGTGTGATTGAGTAACAGACAGGGTTACTTTCGCTTTTGTAATTTAATAAGGATTAAATGTTTTGTGTGTCCGTGTGTGCAGGCGCGCCTCCAGCACGCCTCCCCGCGCGCGCGCCGCCGCAGCGCGCACGACGCCACCAGGCACGCCGACACGCAGGTCGGAGACGGTCAGTATCTATTCTAATTTTTTTTCTCGTTAAATATTGTCTTTATTTTGTTGTTGAAGCGGCGACAAAAATACATCATTTGTGAAAATGTCAATTTCTTGAGACACAGATTGATCGATTATCTATTCTATTTAAAAAAATCCTGTTTCATGTTTTTTTTTTCTTTTCTTTGTATTGTTTTGCTTTTTGATTGTATTCGTCCTTACTTATTTTCCTTCTGTTGCGTCATTCAAAGGTTCTGCCAGAATATCAGCGCCGTCGCGCCTTTGCGGCTGCTACGGCACATGCTGAATTGCTTAGGCAGAACCTTTTATCATAAATATGTATCTGTATGTTCTATTATAGTTTTGTATTTTTAATTTTATTATCAATAACTGTTTTCTATTCTATTCACTTATTTACTTGTATAACATAAGTTCATATTGCCTTTATCGCTCAAAATGAATAGTAGCGCTACCATGAGTTAGCTATAGAAAACTTACGTACGTTAAAAACCTATCGAATCGTTTTTTTTATTTCATACTACCGATTTTAGTTTTATAGCGTTACCGCTAGGGCCGCTGTACATTTCTTCATAGACTTTTTTACATAGGCGAGTCTGTCACTTTTAAACTCATGGTAGCGCTACTGAATATACAACAAAACAGTAGAATATTAGAACACAGTACAGTATATCTGTTAGCAATCATGACAGGACCCCCTATCCACGACATTTCGGAAACTATTATTCTATCTATTTCTTAACAAAGAGAGATTTGTGCAAAAGAGGACAAGTAACTTTGGTAGCGACAATAATATTGCTATATTATAGCCTTTTTAATTAGGCTTACGGCGCGATGTAAATCCAATAAAGATGTGCCGGGAGTACATGAACGAGTTATTAGTGTCACTGTTAGTTTCAACGGACTCCTAAATATTATTTTGACACGATAAAATCGAACAACTGGCTGAGTACAAAAAACCTACTTTATACACGCTTTTTCACAGACTTCCTGAACAACCAAGTTGAACGCGACGTTAACTCCAAGGAGTGTCAAACGAAAGAAGTGGAGCGTCTCAAGATGGTAAGTTTCTTTAATGGCTTATTGTTACGTTTTGGCATGATTCGTATTTAGTAGTTTTAACTAAAACATAGCCGCGTAAGGGCTTCAGAATCCATCGACATACAAAGTTTTTTATAAAACCCTACTATTATATGTGTATTTTAACTTTTGCTTCAATACATAATATTTTTTATCTATCTATTTACGCAATACTAAACAAATGTTATTACATAGTTAAATAGACGGATATTTGTTTTATATCGTGTGAATAAATAATATTCCATTCGTTCGTTTTATAGGCCGTTGAGAAACTGTCCCATCAGAAAGCGTCCTTGGAGCAACAGCTGGCTGCCAATCCCGTGTACATCGCTACCGGCAGCGCGATCGTACAGGTATACTCTTACATTACATACGTTTTCTCTTGCCTTCACACTTTCTACTACTACCTAACCACTACACTAGCTAAGCACTATAATATTTTCTTTCACTAACTAACTAGGATGTAAGTGAATCCACAAAATTTGTCTTTGCCTCTAACAATAACATCTCCACTCTGATCTGTGCCTATTTTGAAAGGTGTCATGTTGTTATGTTGAAGAATGTAATGGGATCGGATTTAATTTAGACACAAAATAATTGAATAAGTTGAGCATTTGTTTATGTTTTTCTTCTGTTTGCACAGAATCAACAGTTGACGGACGTTATGAAGGAGAATCAGAAATTAAAGAAAATTAACACAAAACTGATCGATATCTGTAAGAAGAGAGGCAAGAAACCTGAGGCGACGATTGCGGACTTATCCGAACAAGGACAATGATTGATCGAGATTATGCATATTATAGTTATTGGGCAAGACAATCGACGGTGTACATAAGTTTGCACATTGCCTAGTCCTCATAGTGTAAATAAATTAACCCCTTTATAGTGATATCGAAATTAATATTCTCGCAATTGCAAAGTTACATAATTGATGAAGAAAAGATATAAAGAGCAATATAATCGTAATTATCAATATCTAATGAATACCTCAATCAACAGCTGGATTTGTTGATTGCATCATAGAAAACGACAACTATCTACTGAGATATGCACGCTAATCGTTATTTGTTTGTACGTTTCTCAGTAGAGTCAATATAATAACTAAGCTTGTTTCAGGCAGTAATTACCGCGCCTTGACTTGCATGCTAATGAGACTGAATGTATAAACATTCCAACAGCATTTACTATGCTCAACGAAAGTTAACGATGATTGTAATGTATGTCGGTGCCATGCCGTTTGATTTGCCAATACTGCTTAATGTTGTGATTTTGGTACAATAAATAGTATTATTAGATATAGATTGTACTTAACGTTTGTGGTGCCTGAAATTCAGTTAATCTATATTTTTATAGCATGTAAAAATTGGAATACCTATTTATGAATAAATATTATTTGTATATCTAACAAATATTAACTAGCAATATTTTAATGTATAATACGCACAAATCCTGGAAATTAACAGGAATAAATCTATAAATTATATAATCCGTCAAGCACACCAAGTATTGTGAATGGTTTGATTCAGTGATATGATTGTCGAGTCTCACAGCTAAAGTTATATTTTTAATTTCACAAAATAACACTTTCTTTGAATTTTATGTCTCATCCATGGTTAATCAATCCATATTAGTTTAGACAGACAAATGGGACCTCTTATTGCAATATGGCACAAAAATAATATTAATATTAATTTTATTAATAATCAGATATTGTTAGCTAACACTCACTTGTTTTGCGATATGATTTTGAATAAACGATGTGATTTTTAAAAGAAATGTGGTTTTAATAAAATTAGGATTTATGTTATGATACTATTTATTGAATAGTATTCTCATCTTCAACAACTTAAAATGAACAAAAACACTTCAGATAAAAAGTTACTTACATAACAACATTACCTACCAACCCTTGTCATGGGCAGAACAAAACAATTTTGAATTTTAACAGACAAAGTTACATTCGAGATTCGTTTTAGTTTAAAACTAAATCTTTCGATACAAATATGGTTAATACTTGTTTACACATAGTTAAAAGAATAAAATGACTGATTCTTGGAATGTAGATATTATCGTCATAAAAATACCGTAATACATTTGTATAGCACCCAAAATGCTTAATATTATTGGATTTAAGACCCAGATTGATAAAGCTTTTGTTTTTTTTAAGGAACATTAATAAGTATTATTCACGATTAATACCATTACAATGTATACTACAAAAGCTTCTTGTATTACAGAAATTAGTAAATACCAACGTGTGTACTATTTAGGAACTTTCTTTGGCCTCATTCCCATTGACCAGCGGCACTACAGATTCGACGTCGACGCCATTCCGTTTCTCTCCATCTTTCATTAGGAGCTGCAGCCTGGTCGGCAGTTGCTCCAACATTTCCTCCGTCTTATCAGGTACAGGGGTGTTCTTAATAATCTCTTTCTTCTCCGAAATGTGCTCGACTAACATGTTCTGTCCTGCCACTTTGGCGATGTCCGCTGCGAGCCCCAGGCAATCTTGGTCGTCCAATTTCCCTAATGCTGCGGCTGCATCGGCTAGGTTTCCAAGCACCAAGTAGCTGGAAGGAAAAAATTACAAATAAATACGTCGTAAAAACAAAACGAGTACCACCTATAAACTTTCTAATACTAAAGGTCTTACCATATAGCGGCATCAATATAAACTCCACTTTTCATTAGTTCTGTTGCCCATGCCTTCAGAGTCTCTTCAGCGATGCTGTCCATGTGCCTAAAAAAAATCATTCATTATAAGGATATAACAATAACGCGAATACTTTGAAACCTGTACTTTAATTGAACATTTATCAATACACGAGTGTGAGATCGGTACCTATTCCACTAAATGTATTGCAGTAGAACAAGTGGGAATGTACCGATGCGTCGGCGCTTCGCTTCTAAGTGTCCCCCACACACGGGCCATCGCCCGTACTTAGGCTACAACCACAAAACACCGCTACCGGCATATTTCCTACGGTTTTCATATATTTTGTATGGACTCCCCGCACACGACGTCTGGCGCTTCAAATACTTGTGACGGCATTCGTGGCTGTCACGTGTGGCCCGTGCGTGTCGACACTGTTGGGACCCTGGAGACTCTGTTTATAGACCTCGTGAGATTAGCAAGCCGCACGACTGTATGTGGACAGAATATATGAACCTCTAGTACCTCCTTAATTATAATGTCCTATTTTAATACGTAATATGCTCAGTCATAAACTAACGTGGTTCGTAACTTTTAGTAAGTAGATATAATTTGTAGAAAATGAACATGTTGTGTACGCTAATTATGGATCTCTGTCTAGTTATGTATTAGTGTTAAGTTTTTTTTAAATGTAAAAATGGCACTGTGTTCCAATTTAAATAAATAAATAAAATCTACCATCAGCGCTCGATCCCAAAACGTGCTAGTAAAACGTGCCATCTGGACAGAGTCTGCTAGCCGTAGGAGTGCAGGGGGCTTAGACAAAGTATCAATATCAAAACGATAACGAAGTTCGATAAGAGTAAAATGTATGGGATCGATATTAGATTGACCACGTGACTTGTCGCGTCTAATGTCAATCCCATACATTTGGTTCATTTCGCACCTGAGGGCCTACCATGAGTTGCCTATCGAAAACGTACGTACGTTAAAAACCTATAGAGTTGTTTTTTTCATACGTCCGATTTTAGTTCTTCGCGTAACCACCAGGGGCGCTGTACAAGTTTTTCATAGACATATTTACGTAGGCGATATCGAGTGCGTAAGTTTTAAACTCATGGTAGCGCTACAGTGGAGTGGTGGCTCACCGGACGCGGCACAGCACGTAGGCCTCGCGGTGCAGGCGCGCGGCGGCGAGGGCGCGCACGGCGCCGCGCACGTCGTGCAGCGCGAGCAGCGCGGCGGCGCGCCGGTACACCATGCCGCCGAAGCGCTTGAACTCCGCTGTTATCAAAACGTGACGTATAAGTAACTGCCAGTGTCAGTGTTTTTTTATTTTAGATCGTAAAATTTCGTGTCATTTTTCTACAAGAGCATGAAATATGTAGTACTTAGTAATTCCTTATAAAATAATAATCACATAATATGTATATTTAAAACCAGACGAACCAAAGCAAAGATCGCGAAAAAAAGAAGAAAAAAAAAAATATGTTGGTATGCAATGTAATAAAATTTACCTTCAAATTTCCTTTCATGGCCCTTTGCTGTCAACCTCTCGATTTGTGCTAAATACAGTTGAGTGACGTCCTTCCAATATCTGAAAGAAAAATATTTGCCTTAAGGAAACTGGTGGGGCACCGGCCTACCCTAAACTAGGGCGATCAGGCCTTAGTCAAAATATGACCATGGTTGTTTCTGATAACCGTACCATAAGCGCTTAAGCTACTCACCGACTACTGTAGCGCTACCATGAGTTAGCTATCGAAAACATACGTACGTAAGAACCAATCGAATTGTTTTTTACGCTACCGATTTTAGTTCTTAGCGCTACCGCTAGGGGCGCTGTAAATTACTTCATAGACATTTTTACATAAGACTCGATATCGTCTTGTCACTTTTAAACTCATGGTAGCGCTACTGATCAATTTATGTGATATCGTGTAACATTTATTTAGAACTTACTTGAAAGACACGCAGGGCGCGACGCTGATGAGGAACGGACAGAGCATGTCCTTCTTGCTGGCGTACTGGATCATGGAGTCGATGTGGCCGCGCAGGATGGCCAGCATCACCCACGCTTCGAAGTTATGCATTACCTGGTGTTGCCACACTTAAAAACACAATAGACGTTGAAGAGGGCGTTTAAGACTCGAGTTCGATAACATTAAAAACTATAGATAGACATCATAGAGTCAAAGTGTCGTTCTAGACAAATTCCAAATTTCGCCGATAGGAGCGCGCGGATAGTTTTTGCATAGCAACTACCTCTGATGGTCTTTTTCTATTCATTTTATTAATTAATGTAATAATGATTCAGAAGTAATTTTTATTGATTAATACCGTAATTTGGAAAGAAAAATATGTATTCAAGACTGTACTTCACCTAATCAGTAAAGATATCAATATGACAAAATTACTTACTTTGCCGATCCAAAATCTCGTTCACCTCGTTATTGCTGCCAAATATTTTGAGGTAATCAAAGTTGTACTGCGATACATTGGCACCTTCAATCGAGTCGTCCTCTTCACTAGTACCCGACGACTCTTCGTCCGATCTTTCCGAGAAGTCTTTTTGCTTTCTATCGATTTCTGAAGATATCTTTTCCTTCATTTCGTCGTTCGTTGACGTGTTTTCTAGATATTTTTTGAAAATGATTTTAGCTGAGTGCAAGAGAGCGTCACGCTTATGAGGCCTTGATAGCAGTGGTAACAGGAATTTCTTAGGACCCTTTGTATTGTGATGAGGATCCGTCTTCACGGCGACACCCGACGCGAGCAAATCTTCTTCTTCCTTCTCTTTTTTAACAGCTTTCTTCTTACTTTTCTGTGGCCTTTTCTTTCTCGTTTCTGTTTTCACGACTTGTTCGATTTCATTCTCTGTAAACGGTATGGGTAAATGTAATTTTGTTTCTTTGAAACCGTTTTGACAAATTGTCATGAAGAGTAAAAATTATAGTATAAGATCCTGCAGAATCACTACGTTCATACTGTGGTTAATGAAACTACATTTTTTCCATATTTACATTAATAGGAGAATATACTTTCAAGAAAGCTGCCAATCGAAGAGTGGCCGCAAGTAATTTTATTTAACATAATGTTAATTAATTTTTGGAATAAAATTTCGTTCACCTATTTGCTTGATGAAATATCATCCATTTCAAAGCAGTGAACGTAAAAGTAGGGAAACTATGGTTGCACGCTGCCCTTTTTGCAACCACATCGCAGCCAGGTATGAACAGGTATAACTTTGTAATACTTTTTCGTTCATGACGTACATTGATAATTTTAATATGAAATGAAAGCTTATTTTTTTCTAAGTATGATATTATGAGGCTGCCTTTGGAAAAGTGACCGCAAATAGGAGTTGCCAGCTTTTAAAAATGCTAAAATAAAAAAAAGTGAATGACAGTGAGCGCACAACGTTGCTTGCTAAACAAGGATGGCGAATGCCAGCTGTATTCGTGTTCAAAGCTATTACGCAGGCGTCAACGGATAGGGTTCTCAACCAGAGATATGAACTGCAGTAGGAACTAGTCGTTTAATGATATTTATATCACAGTTACGTGTCCAACTTAACCTCCCATCGTGAAAATAAGTACCTGGTACTTAGACAGAATGAAAATACCAATGTCTTAGTGCATTTGTGAATACGATGGGAAGTTAAGTTGGACACGTAACTGTGATATAAATATGGATCATTAAACGACTAGTTCCTACTGCAGTTCATATCTCTCGTTGACGCCTGCGTAATAGCTTTGAACACGAATACAGCTGGCATTCGCCATCCTTGTTTAGCAAGCAACGTTGTGCGCTCACTGTCATTCACTTTTTTTTTTTTATTTTAGCATTTTTAAAAGCTGGCAACTCCTATTTGCGGTCACTTTTCCAAAGGCAGCCTCATAATATCATACTTAGAAAAAAATAAGCTTTCATTTCATATTAAAATTATCAATGTACGTCATGAACGAAAAAGTATTACAAAGTTATACCTGTTCATACCTGGCTGCGATGAGGTTGCGGCCAAAAGGGCAGCGGCAACCATAGTTTCTCCTACTTTTTACGTTCACTGCTTTGAAATGGATGATATTTCATCAAGCAAATAGGTGAACGAAATTTTATTCCAAAAATTAATTAACATTATATTAAATAAAATTACTTGCGGGCACTTTTCGATTGGCAGCTTCTTGAAAGTATATTCTCCTATTCATGTAAATATGGAAAAAATGTAGTTTCATTAACCACAGTATGAACGTAGTGATTTTGCAGCGGGATCTTATACTATTATGATTATGATATCTTAATCGTTTCAAGCAATAACTTTGCGCTTAAGACAGTCAATTGAAATGTAGCTTAATTCAATCATTAATGCTGTAATGATTTGTGCTAGTCATCCAGCTCTTTTGGCGACTGGTTTAAGTTGCTATATTATTTTATTGATGCAGGTACAATCAGTTAAAAATGTGGTCTACCACCGTCATGAAACAACAAGGTCAATTTTCCCCGGCAACAAGATTGTGTCAGTGAAAAGTCAGCCTTAGCGATCGTTACATCGTCACAGAAACTTTTGTCAAAAGTGGTAGACCACTTTATTGGCTGACTGTACACATTAATATTAGTACCCATTGACCACATACATAGTCAAGTGGGAGGAATATAAGCATCACTGTTTATCCATCCAAGCTAACTCTTTACATGATTTATAAAGGTCTAAAGGTTGTTTCAGTCGATAGCGGGGCTATGGTGTTCCCGGCAACACCGGTCCAGCACCTGTGTGTTATCTTTCGTGGCGTGGGCGGGGTGGGGGTCGGGGTAACAATCGATCGAGGGAATTTTGGTGTTCCTGGCAAAACCAGTCCAGTAGCGGTATCATGAGTTAGCTATCGAAAACTTACGTACGTTCAAACCTATCGAATTGTTTTTTTCATACTACCGATTTTAGTTCTTAGCGTAACCGCTACAACTTGCGCGCTGTACAAGTTTTTCATAGAAATTACATAGGCGATATCGACTCTGCCACTTTTAAACTCATGGTAGCGCTACAGCGCCTGTTACCCGTCTACCAGTTACCTGTCGTGGCGTGGGCGGGGTGTCGGTGGAGGCTCCAGAGGCGCGCGGCGGCGTCGCTACAGCGCCTGTTACCCGTCTACCAGTTACCTGTCGTGGCGTGGGCGGGGTGTCGGTGGAGGCTCCAGAGGCGCGCGGCGGCGTCGCTGCAGCGCCTGTTACCCGTGTACCAGTTACCTTTGGTGGCGTGGGCGGGGTGTCGGTCGAGGGTCCAGAGGCGCGCGGCGGCGTCGCTGCAGCGCCTGTTACCCGTGTACCAGTTACCTTTGGTGGCGTGGGCGGGGTGTCGGTCGAGGGTCCAGAGGCGCGCGGCGGCGTCGCTGCAGCGCCTGTTACCCGTGTACCAGTTACCTGTCGTGGCGTGGGCGGGGTGTCGGTCGAGGGTCCAGAGGCGCGCGGCGGCGTCGCTGCAGCGCCTGTTACCCGTGTACCAGTTACCTTTGGTGGCGTGGGCGGGGTGTCGGTCGAGGGTCCAGAGGCGCGCGGCGGCGTCGCTGCAGCGCCTGTTACCCGTGTACCAGTTACCTTTGGTGGCGTGGGCGGGGTGTCGGTCGAGGGTCCAGAGGCGCGCGGCGGCGTCGCTGCAGCGCCTGTTACCCGTGTACCAGTTACCTTTGGTGGCGTGGGCGGGGTGTCGGTCGAGGGTCCAGAGGCGCGCGGCGGCGTCGCTGCAGCGCCTGTTACCCGTGTACCAGTTACCTTTGGTGGCGTGGGCGGGGTGTCGGTGGAGGCTCCAGAGGCGCGCGGCGGCGTCGCTGCAGCGCCTGTTACCCGTGTACCAGTTACCTTTGGTGGCGTGGGCGGGGTGTCGGTGGAGGCTCCAGAGGCGCGCGGCGGCGTCGCTACAGCGCCTGTTACCCGTCTACCAGTTACCTGTCGTGGCGTGGGCGGGGTGTCGGTGGAGGCTCCAGAGGCGCGCGGCGGCGTCGCTACAGCGCCTGTTACCCGTGTACCAGTTACCTGTCGTGGCGTGGGCGGGGTGTCGGTGGAGGCTCCAGAGGCGCGCGGCGGCGTCGCTGCAGCGCCTGTTACCCGTGTACCAGTTACCTTTGGTGGCGTGGGCGGGGTGTCGGTGGAGGCTCCAGAGGCGCGCGGCGGCGTCGCTGCCGCCCGAGAGCACGGCGCGCGCGAGGCCGGGGGCGGAGGGCCAGGCCGCGCTGAGCGCGCTCGCGCCGTGCCCCGGGAACACGCTCACGCACGCGCCCGCCACCACGTCCCATATCTAGTAGTAGTCAATATCGGAAGTGAAAGCCGTTATTCATAAAAATCATAGAGCCAAATCTTCAGTTTAATGATATTCAACTAGTACACACACACACACCCATCGCAACATTCACACTCGTCCCATTTTAAAAAGTTTACAGGCTTTGACATCTAGGCCATTCAGCCAGAGCATATTTTATGGCATTGACATTTAGCCTATTCAGTCAGCAGCTAATTTTTTTTAAATTTTAAATTTACATTGAGCTTTAACAATAGCATTCAAAACAACAAATAAAAATATAATTGCCGAATGCTACCATTCTGTGTATGTGATAGTGTTTGATCACTACCGGTGGTGGCGCCACTTGTGGAAAGCTCAGAGGTTAGAGCAACCGACGCGATACCGGGCGGTCCGGTGGTTCAAATCCCCGTTCAGGCGGGGTGAATTTTTCAAATTTTAAATTTCCCTTCACCCAGGTCATGTTTCATGGCTTTGACATTTAGGCTATACAGCCAGGCCATTCAGCCAGGCCATTCAACCATCTTTTTTTTTTCCTAATTAACTTACGACGATGGCTCGGAGTAGCCATCATCACCGGACTTGCGGGGGAACGGATGGACCATTCAAGCATCGTATACGGCTTTGCCTTGACAAGGAAAACTTTATCCATGACTCCTCACCCTGACAGTGTGATCCTGGGAGGTGGAGAGCAGAAGCTCGTCGCGGTGCGGGTTCCATGCCAGCTGGAGCACAGTCAGCTTGTGTCCGCTCAGCGTCTTGTATCTCTGCAGTTGCTTACTGCCATCTAGAAGAAATATAGTTACTAGACTTTCGAGTTCCATTACACTAAATATTAGTCTTTATGGGTCTAGACGCGATGTTAGGAGTAGCAAATACATAGCTACTTTAGTAAAATACTAGTTGTCAGTGCCCAGAAAGGCTCCAGGGTGAGAGGCGCAGAAATAATTCTAGATCTATCTCTAACTCGCAGATCTGTATCTAGTATTATTTCTCAAGGGCGCAGTATTGAAAGCTCGTGCTGGGAGTTTATATCTTGATGTATGGTTCAAAATGTTGAATTAGAGGGGAGAGACAAAATAAAATTTAAGTGTTATATTAGATAACTTCTACTTAGAATGCTATACATTGACTGCAAGTAGCCCAAGAAAACAAAGAAAACTAGTTTACCTGGTTTTTCGCTATATTCCAATATAACAATGTTGCCGTACTTCTCACAGGAGCATACAGCAATAAGGTCTTTGTAGGGCGATTCTTCGTTAGAATTCGAAGTTTGTTGAGGATGCCATACAGCCATATGTATCATTTTGCTATTAAGGAAAAAAAATAAAGTGTCAATTTTAAAATTTGAGAAAATTCGCATTCATGACCCCGCCTGAACGGGGACTTGAACCACAGGTTCGGGCGGGGTCATGAATGCGAATTTTTTAAAAGTAGGTTGAGCTTTAATAGCATTAAAAACAACAAATAAAAATTAAGTGTCATTTGGGGATTATAATAAGTAAACAAATCTATATTATATACTGACAAGTATTTTTTGCAGTGAAATATAAACGAAATGGTTGAAATAGAACACAATCAAGTTAGGTAGTGGGGGCTATATGTATATGTCACTTGTGGGCATAAAATAAAGCCACGTATGACGTCACGCGACAAGGAAGGCTATCGCGTGTAAGAAATTCACTAGATGGCAATACATAGGTGTGCGGTCCACGATGACCAATCGTGGACCGCACACGCACAATATTGACATGTCAGTCAATGTCACGTCAATAATAACCAACCTAGCTGCAGTTGGACCTCAGGCCTACATATTTTTATCCTGTGAATTTCTCACCCTCATTAAATTCCATGTACTTCAGATTGTTTGACTGGCTCAGTGGAACAGTGCTTAGTGACTCAGGTTCAAAACCTACGGTTCCAAGAGTCGTGGGTTCGATTCTCACTCGGGACAAATATTTGTGTGATGAACATCGGTGTTAGTTCCGTGTCTGGGTGTATTATTAAATATATTTAAGTTTATTTGTGTTTCCACTGTTGATCATGATTTCCGTAACACAAGTGCTTATGCAACTTACCACGGGATCAGATCAATGTATGTGATGTTGCGTAATATTTTTTTTATTGCATAATTGGAAAAATGTGTTACTGACCTGAACACAAGGGTTGCAGCCATGACTTTGTGCGGCGCGCTCGCCTCCAGCAGCGCCACGCCGCCCGCGCCGCCGCCGCACAGCGCGCCGCGCGCCGTCCAGCACACCGAACTCACCTCCCAGCGGGCCGCCTCCACCGTCACCTCGATCGCTTGAGCCGCTACCGGAATAACCAACAATAGATACCTGGGACATTTACATACACGGTCATCTGACCCCAAACTAAGCTTATTGCGCTTGTACTATGGGCGTCAGACTGATATACATACATACATAGATATTTATAAATACATATTTACACCAAAACACGAACAAACACCGATGTAAATCACACAAATATATGTGCCGAGTGGGACTCGAACCCGCGACTCTTGTAACCGACAGCCAGGGTCACTAACCAGTGTTCCGCAGAGCCAGTCAAATATATCAATGAATAGATTCAGTATAAATAGCAAATAGACTGATATTATATTTATTGCATCAGTGTCAGATACTGATTTATATGTTGCCTATCCACCGCGAGCGTATCCAATAGGATCATCATAATCAGCCCATATATGTTCCCACTGCTGTAGGCCCGTGCCCCAGACCTGCCCTAAACTAGGGCCACGCTGGCCAAGTGCGGGTTGGTCGATGCACAACCTCAGAACTTCTTCGTAGGTGTGTAGTTTTCCTCACGATGTTTTCCTTCACCATTAAAGCTTCGAATAATCATACAAATTAATTACAAATTTGTAAAATTACTGGCGGGGTTTGAACTAGCGTCCTCTCACATGGCAAGCAAGAATTAGGATTCGACGCTGTTCAAGGATCTTTCTTTTTTGTATCCAACTGGAGAGTACTTATCTATACAAGATGATCATCTCGCGCCATCAGTCTCATACCATTTTAATAGTTTATTGTAATTTTTTTTTAAATTGTTTCAAATATTAATACTCACGCTCATCAATCTTATTGGCCCTGTACTTGACCAGGCTGCCGCCGGCGACCGCATACAGGTCGTAGCCCTCACCCCAGCTAATGGAGTAGATCGGCCCGTTGAGCGACGCGGGCAACACCTTAGCTGGCTTCTCCACCTTGCCGCTGATGTCGAGGAGACCGATCTGGAGTTACAACGATAATGGACCTTATTAGCTAAGTAATAAGTATTTAATTTATTAAATATTTTGCGACATCTCTGCACATGAAGATTACACCTCTAAGTAGATTCACATCCAGACACTGACCAAACACCATGTTCATCACATTAATGTTTGTCCCAAGTGGGAATCAAACCCATGACTCTTAGAACCATAGCCAGGGCCACTAACCACTGTACCACCAAGCCAGTCGTCTTGTTTCGTATTTGTCAAAACACATTATGTGATAGAAGTGAAAGTGATGTGCCAGGATCGTAGCACATGGCAGTAAGTGATCTCTGCCTACCCCTCAGGGAAAAAGGCCTGATTTTATGTATTTATGTTTATCCACCATGGTTCTTGGAATACAACCTTTAAACAGATGAGCAGACAAACAATCAAAGTCTTACTAATAGGGTCCCGTTTTTACGCTTCGAGTACAGTACCTTAAAAAGGTATGTTATATTTCTTACCCTCGACTCGGCCGTCGCAAATGCCAGCATATTCTCCCGGGTGGGGTGCCATGCAACCGTGAGCACTTTGCCTTGCACATTCTGCCAATACAAAGTCACTTGACCGGGAATTAACTTCGAGTCATCATCTTCTAAAGTGCTTGTCTCCCATATTCTCACTGCACCGTCGCCTACACTAAAAGCCACTCTGAAATGTTGGAAATAGAAATTAGTTATTAACTATGAGCTATTAATAATGAGTAAGGGCCTGATTATATGCAACATAAAAAGCTTGTTATATGCATGCAAATATGGCTGAAAAATGCTTGAAACATGCACGAAAATCGTCAAAATATGCAAAATTAAGTCCCCATAAAAAGAATAATTATGTACAATTTTTTTTTTGGAGACTTCTGCATATTCATTTTTTTATTTCAATATCAATCAGCATATGATTAATAAAGATTTTTTGAAAGGAAATAACAAGTGTAGTAATATTATACGAATTTATTTATAATTTTTGTCAACACTGCTGACTGTGTTCCGAGTAAATATAATTATTTCAAAATGCAGGGTGAGTGAAATATAAATGCATATAATCAGTCTCTAATAATGAGGTATTGTATTACTTACACTAATACTTACTTGCCAGCATCATAAGGGCATGGTGAGATAGTATAAATGAATCCACCACTTGTGGACAACACTGATACCGTCTCTTTCTTCGTCATCGAATACTGAATGATGTTCCTATCCTGTGACGACGTGTACACATTCCAGTCTTCGCTCGACTCTGTACCGGTTTGAACGCGAGGCGCGTTTGACGTGATACTGTATAACCCACGCTTATGCAATCCGTGGACTATACTCCAATCCAGTTTGTTTTTGCTAAAATCAATCATTATTGATTTTAATGATTTTTTTATTCCTAGTGTAATTGCATTCAATTAGGAATAAAATGAAAAGGACGAAAAGGATTATAAAGGAATATAACGATACTGATTCAAGTTATTAAACATATTACATTGACTGGGCTCAAAGTTACATGGATAGTTAATAATTCACACACTAGACATTCAGTCCGAAGACCCATCACACACATTGCAATACAGTATAAACTGCGCCCATCCCGTTACACGCTCGACATAGAAAGGTTCTTAGGCTAAATACTAGATAGCATCCAGACTGGGTGCCATAATTGTAAACTTTAAAAAAATATAACTTACCAATCGATTTTCAATGGATTACATTCTAACAACTGACTTTTACCATCTGCAAGCAGTAACAAATCTGGTTTCACCCATAATACTGATGGCCAGTGAGGCATCTTGACTTTCTGGCCCTTCATTGCATTCATATTGTTGGGGACAACACAGCTAGCTACCAACTTGCCAGATTTTGACCATATTCTGACACCACTGTAATAAAAAAAAAGTATAAAAGTTGTGCTGAGCATGAGGCAGAACTATAATATCAAAGTAAAGAAACATACACTCATATCCAAAGTGTGATTGAAATTCACAATCCAGATTTTACAAGAAATTAATCCAGAATTTAATTATACACAGGATCAAAGTGGCCAGGTATAAGTTATAACTTATAAGTTTAAGCTGTGAATGGAGCTATTAATAGCAAAGATAGCCCAAGTTATGAGATTAGTTACTGAACATTTCACTAAATAAAAGATTTTTACTTGATGAAAAAATTCCTATAACAGTATAAATGTCAAATATTGTAATTTCATGGTATGTACTTACCCACTTTTGCCTATACTAGCCAATAAATGCTTATGAATATGTACACTGGATATAGATTTTAGATCATCACTTTTATTTTTATCTTTACTGGGTGGATCATCATTATTGAGTGGATCAGTGTTACAAGCTGAATTACTATTTTCTTTACCATCTACATGTGTATTATCAAGTGCATTGACCAATGATTGCATAGAACTTTCACCCTGTGCTTTCCTTTTCATAATTTCCTCTTTGAGTTTCAAGCATTCAGCTAAGTAATCATCCTCTTTTTTATCATCTTCAACCTTAACATATATTTCCTCCGGCTCATACTTTTTGTGACCAAACTCATCTGCTTCGTGATCTTTGTAAATATCAAACATGTCATCCTCTTCTACTATCTCCTCATTTGTTGCTCCATCAAAACTGTCTTCAGGAAGACTCTTATCTAACGCAGATGCATCTAATTTTCCTTCCTCAGTGAGAGATTTTGGTGCCATATTTTTGCCTAGTTTTCCCCTGTTTTTTCTTTTGTCAGACTCTTTTAGTGTTTTATTGAGAGTCACTTCAAATTGTGGACACCAGCTAATATTTATAATTTCATCATCCTGTCCACGAACTTTGTAAAGGATTTTGCCATTACCTAAAAAAAATTGTATTGTATATTCATTACATTTTTAAGTTCAGAAATTATAACAAAATATATATTTCTTACCTTCTCCCTGTAAATCTAACACAAATACAACACCCTGTTTGGTTCCAATAGCAACATGTAGAGGTAAGTGTGGAGAGCAGGCCATGCACAAAGGCTTGAAATTTTTGAGATGAATGTATGTCTTCACTACATTTGAGTTTAAATCCCACTTAACAAGGGTCCCAAAGACACCCACAGTTACTGCATAAGTATCACTTGAGTAACTGACACCAGCAATTTCCTGCAAATATACAAAATTAAAGTTGTATGTCTGCTTTATTGCCTCAGGCCAAGGTACATTTTAGGGTAATCTTGTGTTGTTAGTCAGGTTTATTAATTGGTAAGGCATAAATTTACATCTGTAATTTATTTATTTATTGTAAAATAAAATTAAAAAAGTAGATTTATTGTAATCAAATAAATCAAATAAGCTCCATTATGATTATTGTCTTAATGAGTTTTTTTTTATATATTGGGGTAGTCACATAACAATAACATTAATTTTCAAAATAACAGTCAATAATCTTACCTCCTTTTCTATACTATGGACATCATGACTAAGCATTGGCTTAACTTTGTTGGACTGAAGTAATTTCTCAACACACCAGTGTTTAACGGAGCCATCTGCACTACCAGTCAAAATAGTTCGCTTTTCAGGCCACTCAGGGGATAAATCCACACTTACAATTCTGCAAATATTACACCAAAATATAAATAATTTTATGTCATACATACAAATTATTAATCATATGGATCAATGATCAATGATAAATAATATAGATACAAAAGAGAAGAACTGCGACAGATAAAAAACAACTATTTATTCATAACGAAACACCGAAATTTTTCAAAAAACAAAGCAGTTTAAAATACCCCGAACCAAAGTTAATAAGTTCGTCATTTGAAAGGGTGTAACGTAACGATAAATGGAGATCAATGTTCGATAAACTTACTTTTCAGTATGCACTCTGTTGAAGACATGTGCGTGATATCTTGGTCCTTTTATTATTCCTTTGTACTCCGCCGAAAGAGGCTCTAGAAGACAGAGACTTTTGCTGGGCCCGCCGTAGACTACCCAACCGTCTTTGCTTACTGCTAGCCCAGAAACTTGGAACCAGTTCGGTGAAGGAGGCAAAATAGTCTCGTCCATGGTGTCTCTTTTTGAAAATTGTATAATAATATAGGGACCGAATTTACCGGGTAACGAGCAACGGCAAAGAAATCTGACCGGCCGCGGCAGTTCGTTCGACACCACATGAAATTGAATTTGACAACTGACTGGCTGGGTGTTCTTTTTTTTAATTAAAGTTTGACATCATCGGCTCCTATAAATTTTATTATAGGCCATAAAAGCAAAATACGGTAATCAGCTGGTAGGTAGTAGTAATTAAAATTCGAGGAAGGTGAATGTTTCAATCCGCATGTGCGCAAACTTTTCCAAAGAAGTGTACAATTATTATTGTAATAACAACAAAACAAAGCGTTTTAACAAAGCGTCGATGGCCGAGTGGTTAAGGTCGTTGCTTGCCATGCGAGAGGTCGCCGGTTCAAACCCCGCCAGGTACCAATGTGTTTTTCAAATTTGAAATTCATATGTACCATCATTCGACGCTTTAACGGTGAAGGAAAACATCGTGAGGAAACCAGCACACCTGAGAAATTTTTCAACGGTGTGTGAAGCCATGTCAGAGGCCTACGGGTGGTTTAAAAACTCTGACACCAGGTTGTTCATCAACCATACGATAAGAAGAAGATTGTAATAACACAAAGGCTGTACATGTTAGTATTCGTTGCCTTTCATTGATGGCATTTATAAAAAAGTGTTCGAAACGTCAATCTATTTGTCATTAACGTCATTCATTCATTCAATATTGTTGTGGAGTGGAATTTTGTTGTGCTTGCATTGGGTTTTTTTTATTTACAATATCCCATTGTTATTAAACTTGACAAAATTTAATTAGTTTACTTAAAACTTCACATTTATTTGGCAGAGTAACATCTGATCAACGATGGCACACTATAAAGGTGCAGCTTCTGAGGCTGGCAGAGCCATGCACCTCATGAAGAAGAGAGAGAAAGCTCAACAAGAGATAGAATTGCGCAAAAAGAAAATAGAGGAAGACTTAAAAATAGATAACATAGAAAACAAGTTCGCAACACACTACGATGCTGTTGAACAACAACTTAAAAGTTCCACCATTGGGCTGGTTACCCTTGACGAGATGAAGGCGAAACAAGAGCATATTGTGCGTGAAAGGGAGAAAAAGTTAGCTCAAAAGAAAGCTGAAAAAGAGAAAGAAAGGCAGAAGGAAATTGAGGCGAAACAGGCACAGAAGAACAAACAAAAACGACAGGTAAATATTATGATGATACATCTAGTATTCGTAAAAGTTTGCCAGTCTTAAAGTCTGTCAGTGTTTATTTGCCAAATATTTATTGTTAGAACTTTGTGGTTTTGTAGATCCAGGCATTGTCATTTGATCTTAATGAAGAAGAGGATGACTCTGATGAGGAGGAAGATGTGAAACCTGAAACAAGTTGGAAGAATCAAGAACCAGTAAGTAAAATGTGGTCCATATGTTAATCATAACTAACATTATTTTTGAAAACCTTACTTTTCATTATCATCACAAATGTTTAGCCCTTATTGTAATGTTATTTCAATTTGTCAACAGACATTGAAGAAAATAAAGAAAAATCCAGATGTGGACACCTCATTTCTACCAGACAGAGAAAGAGAGGAAGCAGACTTAAAACTGCGGGAAGAACTCCGACTTGAGTGGGTAATGACTCAGGCTAGCCTCAAGGATGAACCAATAACAGTCACATTCAGCTACTGGGATGGTTCAGGACATAGACGAAATGTCACCCTAAAGAAAGGTAATGCTAATGTCTTTACAAACTCACTTTTAACTGAAACATATGATCAACTCAACATAATAGTATGTTTTTAGATCTATTAATTTGCCCTAAACTGCTTAAATTTGACTTCTGAGTGTGTCAGGCCCAATATGGTCTATTGTGTCTGTCAACCTTATATGTGGAACCTCATAGGGTGTTAGCCTTTTATAAAAAACAAAAACCATAGTACAAGCTTTGCTTAGTTTGGGGTCAGATGACCGTGTGTGAAAATGTCCCAGATATTTATTTACATATAATAAACTTGTAATAGTGCTTTTATACAATATTTATCATAACTGATTTATCATCTTTTGTTGAACCTGTTTAGGTAACTCTATCTACCAATTTCTACAAAGATGTCTGGATACATTGAGACCAGAGTTCAGTGAACTCAAGACAGTTTCTGCAGATCAGCTGATGTATGTGAAGGAGGATCTCATCCTGCCACATCATTACACATTTTATGATTTTATTGTCACAAAGGTATGTATTACATGTTTCTACTTTCTTTTTTTTATCAAATTTGTCCCATCAGGCAAAGGAAAAGGGGTCTATCCTGTCAAGCCTGTTACAATAATGATTATCTAACATGATATAATGGAATTAATTAAACTTTTTTTTATGCCTTAGGCGCGAGGAAAGAGTGGTCCATTATTCCAATTTGATGCTTCTGATGATGTAAGATTAGTAAATGATGCTACTCAAGAAAAACAAGACTCTCATGCAGGGAAAGTTTTGCTTAGGTAAGGAACTTAATTTGAATCTTTGTATTTAATAACTTTACTCTTCATATGAGCTGGCTTCTATATTCATAATAAAAAATAATACCATTGGTATCTTTTCTTAACTTCCAGGTCATGGTACGAAAGGAACAAGCACATTTTCCCAGCCTCCAGATGGGAGCCATATGACCCCACCAAAACATATTCAAAGTATACAATCAAAGGAAAGTAAATAAATGCACAATAATTTTACCCATAATTACTTTTATAAAGCAATTATGTAAATGTAGGCCTATTGTAACAATAAAACATATTTATAACTGTAACATTTTTATTAACATTGCAGACCAACAAATTGCTAAATAAATCTTCAAATAAGGAAATAGTTTATACACACCTAGTGTAAAAACTAGTTAAACAGCTTACTTTAAAATAAATATATACATTCCCTTATTATAGTTTCCCTAAATGAAAATATAATTATCAACACTGTACAAGTTTTTGAAGGTCTTTCCATCTTCGGTCTTCAATTTTCTTCAAGAATTCTACTTTACTATCACTGATAGACTCTTCAGTTTTGATTGTAGGGGCATGTCTCTGGAAGTGTATTATAGCAGCTAGCAGGTTGTATATTGTGAATTCAGGCCACAAAACATCAGTAAAGTAGAGGACACAGTCTGATACCTAAAATAAAAACAATGACTTATTTATGAACACATACAATATTTATAGCAATCAATTTTCTTTCTCATGCAAAATTAATACATATTAAACCACCACAAATATGCTGACATTTGGGAATTTTCAAGCTTTAAGAGACCTAAAATTGTTTTCTTGATGTCACCGTTGATATAATACACATAATTTTACATCAGTTGTCATATAACTTTTATTTATTTATACTGAATCAATATCCAACCCTTATATACCTGCCAAAGCATGAAGTCGGAAAGTCTAACTTCCCCTGATGTCCTGACAAGCAGCTCCGGTTCCCTTAGATCCATCATTTGTGACATCATTTGTTCATCAATATCACTAGACAGAAGCTCATTATTTTTCACACCATCAACCAAATGTGATGCAGCCCGACTAATCTCATCACGCCCTAGAAAGAATAAACAATGTTATTTTATACAAAATTTTAAGTTTAGACCTCATTAAGCCAGAGAGGCAAAATCAAGACCCCTCATGGGTTATCAAGACAAACAGATTGTAAATATAATATTTAATGATAATAAAACACATTTTAAGGTTAAATTTAGGTCACTGGGTCAATCTAGTTAGTTCATAAAGACAAGACAATGGATTAGCTTGCTATCTGCACCACCCCCTGTATTTACCAGGCAGATTACAGGGATCATCAAATAAGGCCTTACTGTACATAAATAAAGATAGAACTTAATAAATGTTGTATTCTTCAAAAGTCGCCACACACCACACTCCATACATTAAAAGAATTAAATTTAGTTTTACAAACCTGTATAAGCATATGCAATGTTGAGTCTCAGCTTATTATTATGTCTTGTTTGAAGCATTGCCCATGATACCTTTTTTCTTAAATTTTCAGGCAATAAAGACAACCTTCCAGCAATGTGGATACGGACTCCAAATTCATTGATTTGGTCTCTAAAACAAATTAATCATTTATTATCAAAATTGCATCATTGTTTAAGCATTCTTTGTATGTGGAATAGCATGTAAAAGGTATATTAGAATAAAAACAAGCACAATTCATACATTTCATCCATTAATCTCTGAAATTTCTCATTTGCAAGTTCCATTAGAGCATCTACTTCTTCCTGACTTCTTTTAAAATTTTCTATACTGAAGGCATACACAGTTACTTCTGGAATACCCAGATCCAAACACCACTGAAAAAGAAATTAAACAGTTACATAGGACGTATTTAATTTATACTTAAATATGTATATAAAAATGGTTTTTATTTATGCATAATTTGTCGTGCATAATTATAAACAATAGAAAACTGTTATATTATTATTTCAGTAAGTACCTTTAACGTTTCTGATAACTTTTCGAAACCTTTTGAGTGCCCAACACTGGTATTTTCATTATGTTTCTTAGCGTAGCGACGATTACCATCCATAATGAAAGCAATGTGTTGTGGTACACGACCTGTCTTTACTACTTTGATACAGAACAATTGAAAAAACGATACGACATCTTCCTTCACCCACGACATGATGATATTAGACTATTCAAGAACAAATAAATTCTCGAATATTGCACTATTCACATATAAATATCTTGTAGAAACCAGCAAAAATCGTACGTATCAATCACTATTCATTCAACAGATATTGAATAATGATGAATGACGACATAACTGTCATTCTTGACAGTATTTTTTTATTAGTAGTGTTTTGCCCCTCGAGAAAAAGAGTCATACTGCCCAACGTGGGGTCTTTCTGAACAGCCTACTAGCACTAGAAAATTTATTTCTGAACTAGAGCTTAGAAACGTAGTGATTATATTATTCTCTTTGAAGCCTAGTTTATTAACCGACTTCATCTACCAAGCAAACATTGGTGTTAGTGTTCTTTCATGAACCGCGTTTCATCCGCTGACATTGTTCATGTTATAACAACCACTACCATTTTAATAAAGTAATGACTGGTCTATAGGTTAATAAGTAAGCAACTATTTATAAACTGGGGTTTTTTTATATTCCATTAAAAGTTGTCACTCTTAGCTCACGCGTATCTTGGGAACGTGACAAATTCTACGAGCGTATGAATTTGCCTTTCTGGGCAGGGCCTAATAGAAATTATCAAAGTTAATCGGTATGTAGAAGACGAAGAAGAATGAAATTTTTGTGGAGACTGGTAATTTAAAAAATAAATAATGATCATACATGGGATGAAAAACGAACATATAAACAAGGATCCATAGCGATAAAAGCTTAAAGAAGTAAACTGTCACTTTGACACATTGATTGATTGATGAATGCTGCTGTAGTGCCGATTGGAATTTTCAACTTAATAAAATAGCTGATATCAAGAAAGAAATTAATTAACTGATAAAATGTTCAAGTTAAAGCTTTCAGCCCTAGGTCATCCAAATCCAGAAAGCTTTAACTGTGACGGTAATTGTAACTGTGCTACTGTATTATCAGTGCAATATGTTTTGTGACTCTTAGTGTTAACGCGTTCGTATTTTACAGATGAAAAAGAATACAGAAGCGTAGTTCTGTGGTTAGAAGACCAAAAAATTAGGCATTACAAGATAGAAGAACGAGAAGGACTCAGGAATGTAGATTCAGATAGTTGGAAAGAAGCTTACGATTCATACCAAAAGGATCTGGTCAGTCCCGCAATCGAAGGGAACCCTAATGAACAGTTAAACTGGTTGCTCTCTTATGCTGTCAGATTAGAATATGCTGACAATGGTAAGAAATTGTGACACAAACTTCCAACAACATGACTAGTTTCATTGTGGATTTGAGTATTTCATACTCATATACTTGGTGTAATACAGACATTAAAATAAAGTTTTAAAATTATTATTTTTTTCAGTTGAAAAGTATAAGAATGCTACAACAGAGGAAACCAAAAAGTCTGCACCTAATGTAGTATCTTCAAATCCATTGGATAATCTTGATTGTAAGTTTTATTGTCCTCATTTGAAATGTATAACTTTAAACTGTTATGGTTACTCAGAAAACTAAATATGTAAATATCCTAGACATATTCAGTTTTCTTATTTGAAATGCTCTATAAAAATTCAAATTTCACGCTGGTACTAATAGATGTTTTTTTCCAGTTTCTAGTCCGGCATTCAAGGCTGGTGTGGACAGAGTATCTACTCTGGCAGGTGTTGGTCCTCATCCCGATCCAAAAATGAGACTAGCAGCCATAGCTAAGATATTGAAGACTACCCCACACCCTGAACCTCCAAAATCAGATACCAACATCATACAAGAACCTTCAGATGTTTTGAAACTGCTTTTTGTTCAAGACCTCAGGACCTTGCAAACTAAAATCAATGAAGCGCTTGTTGCTGTTCAAACGGTCACAGCTGATCCTCGCACAGACACAAAACTCGGAAAAGTTGGAAGATAAATTTGGTGTAATCTAATTTGCTGGGCTTTTTACATTTTGACTAATAAACTAATCCTAAAAGTATGTTCTTATTTATAACTTTGTAAAAAGCTCGCCCTGTCTTGTAGCATTCATAAATTGATTCTCGGCTGCCACACATTGAAAATAATTTATTTATAAACTTTTTTTAAAACTTAACTGCTTTTTTTTTATTGCACTGTACATTTTTGTTGTTTAAAGTCAATCAGCTAACTGACTTGTTGGTCTATTGGTGGCAAGCTTTGTGTAAGGACCGAGAGGTCCCAAATTCAAGTCTGGGGTAAAGCAAAATTTGTGAGTTTTTATGTTAGAAATACTCAGCCCACAGTCAGGGAATTGACAGATGCACGCGAATGTTTTTGAGGATCTGTGTAAGCATGTTTGAAGCTCTTTCACACTAAAATGGATTAATAAATATTGATGAGACTCCACTGTAATAATATAGCTTACATCTCAGGCTACATAATGATTTAGATGGTTTTCACACTACATTATGTTACACCCACGAACACAGTTCACAGTGGTATGCAGGGTGAGAGGTTTTAATATTTCATGCAATATCTTAATGGCGAATGTTCATGATTTTAGATAATTAGGTATCTTAATCTGAAAGACATGTGTGATAAGTTTCGACATACAACCAAAATTGAAGAAGTTATATGTGTTTAAAGTTCTGATTGTTTGTACTTTTCGGATTATTCCACTAATCCCCATTGGACGTCCCCATCAATGGGGATTAGTGGAATAACCCCACTTTTCATACAAAATGAACATTGTGATGACGTCGCACCACAACATCCAGTACATTGCAAAAATTTTTTTTTCGTAGTTTCTAGTTTATAAATTCGTTTTACAAATACATTCAACATGCCAATATATAATGCCCCATTGTGAAATTGAGACACAGTAACATTATCCATTATAAAGAAAATGCTTTTATATTGTGTCACACACAGAGACATTATGAATAATAAAATCTACCACCCTATCATCCCTCTGAGCAAGATCAAGCGATGTATAAATATTATTACAATGTTCTATCACCATGCAGGTGGTACCACGGATTTGAGTACTTAGCATTTCTTTCTATAGAGAATGAGGACAATTATAGCCATAGATATTTATATCAAAGATGAAAAGTTGTATTATTATATGTTTCCCACAGAGGTGAAAAGTGGATCGCTGGAAGTGATCTCTGCCTACCCCTCTGGGAACAAGGCGTGATTTTATGTATGTATGTATTATATCAATGCCTTAAAAATATTGATTTTGGGAAATAAATTTCTACCACCTAATTTTATGGCAAAGAGAAGAGATAGTTTCGGTTATTCAAGCTTCAAACCTATGTTTGTAAATAGAGTATCTTGGTAAAACTAATTGCGTAGCTTAACATAAGCTATGCATGTTACTGAGAGTTGAAGAGAGAACTGATTGATATTTTATGATGAATATACATTTAAATAACTAATAACAGAACATAGTTTTATTTGTTTATTTTAAACATCACAACAACACCAAATAAATTGTTTTAACATACTCTGAGCAGTACACTCTTTGGGTGACACTATCCAAGATGTAACTAATAATCTGGACATTATAACATTTTCGTTACGTAAATGCCATTAATATTGTTTACACAATCTACAATAAATTTTTCATCATCTTGCATCAGATGAAAAATGTGAACCTAATATATTTTCTTCACAATTCAGTTCATGCCCCCTCCTTTTTCAAGCATCTGTGCAAATCTATTTGTGATTAAAAGTGAAGTGTCGATGAATCGTTCCACACAGTTCGTGATACATGTCTCCGTGCGTGAATCCAATTTGGCCCCAGGTTTATCCACACATTTGTCCCAGCAGAAATCGTTGAATTCGTGAATCTAAAAAAAAAACATTATCGTTTTACTACTGGTACTTTCATTATATTTAATTTAAGAAATTTAATGTAAGAAATATAAAAGAATTAACAAGTTAGGTCTGACTACTACGTTAAAAATTTACCTGAGCATGAAATTGTGCTTTCTGTTTTTCTGCCAAAAGGAAATCTTGTAACTCTGAGTCGACACCTTTCGTCGACCCTGCATAGTCTGAGAGATCACTCATGTTTTATATTGAAAGAAAGAATTTAGTACAATAAACTTGAATCAATGTTCAAGCTACGGACTCAGGTTAAATCAAATTTTTAGGTTATAATATCAGTCATAGAGTTTATGACATTGACACAATTCATTTTTAAATATTCTTAATTTTATAGTAATCAAAGAATTTCGGCGTACAGTATTTGATTACATACATAAAATCACGCCTTTTTCCCAGAAATCCCAGAGGGGTTGGCAGAAATTAAGTGCCATGTGCTACAGTCCTGGCACAACACGTCCACATCCATCAATCTCTTCGTGCATTACCTGATGTATGCTTTATATCATGTACGCTCGCCGAACAGGGTACTTTCGATCAACCCTTCTTAAAATTTAACTATTTGGTCATGGAAGGTCTTTCTTTGCTTTTTTTACTACTTCGCTTCGTTCATCATCATCGGTCGAACAGGATAATTTAGATGTTTCAACCCCTTACATAGTAGTAAACATAAAGTTTAACCTACTGGAGACAATTTAAACACATCTGTTGTTTTGTGTACACAGACTCGGCCTTCGGGACCTCGCATCATTTTAAACAAGAAAGGGAGGTCCAAAACATTACCTATAACTTAACCCTCGTCATTTATTTAAAATAATTTAAAATCCATATCTCTAAACCTAAATTATTTTTTAGGAGTGATCCTAAAAGGGAAGATCTTCCGCCGAGCTAGGTGATCGTGCTCGGGGACCATGGTCCAATTACCGTCGTGGTTTTTGCTCTATATATAGTTAGTGGCCCGAATAACTTTGAAGTGAGATGTAGGTTCCATACTAACTACATATTGTTGTGGAGATGTTATGTCAGCGCCATCTGTTGGATGATGTGCGAAGTTCTTTCTCGGATGTCGCCACAGTACTCCCCCCCGAAGACTGAACATCGATAGTCTTCAGGCTTCAGCAATCAGTGCGTAGTGCCAGGCTTAGCGAGTGCTCAAGATCTTTAGGAGTGATCCTAAAGGGAAGATCTTTCGCCGAGCTAGGTGATCGTGCTCGGGGACCATGGTCCAATTACCGTCGTGGTTTTTGCTCTATATATAGTTAGTGGCCCGAATAACTTTGAAGTGAGATGTAGGTTCCATACTAACTACATATTGTTGTGGAGATGTTATGTCAGCGCCATCTGTTGGATGATGTGCGAAGTTCTTTCTCGGATGTCGCCACAATTACCTAAATTAGCCCTATTTTTCATTTAAAGGTTTCGCCTTACAGTGCAATGATTACTCTCAGTGTGTTCACTGTTTTCCCTAAAAGGGATCATGCCGTGAATACGCCAAGCATGTTGGCAGAATTAAAGCGTGGTCGCGTCGCGATCGCTTTGATCTTCAAGTATTTCTTGGTGCCAGTGAGTTAAAGCAAAATAAATGAAATAAGAATACATACCGTTCAGAATTAAAACCAATTTATTTTTAAAAATTACACACTATATTCCTTAATAAAATTGAGAATTTTACTATGGATTGTATTTTTAACATCATCTGCAAAAACATATTGACTTGAAATGAGGGCCAGTCGTGCTAGTTTGGATTGATCAATGTTAAATATTTCTGCACATATTCTGTATTCTTGCGACAATGATGTTGTGAACACGCCTTTATCATCCGTCTGAAAATAAATTAACAATCTTAATAAACAGATTTTTTTGATATCTTGCTTTTTTATTTCCAAAACACTCACACATAGAATTACAGGAACCCCAGCATCATGTAACTCTTTGAAGTGATGAGATTCATAATCTGGAGTGGATTTTGTATTTACATTACTAGTTAGGCAGACTTCTGAAAAATAAACAAATTCATTATCACCCAAAGATTTCAAGTAGGAAAGCTTCCAAACTATCTAATCACAAAATAATGACCATAATCAGTCCATCCATTATTAAACTACACTTACCAACAGGTATCTTGCTGTCACACAGCAATGCCCAAGTTTCATCAGTACCTCCCAATCTAGGGTGGATGCAAATACCATGTCCAATCCTATCTGGCTTAAACATTAACATCTCTTTAACTTCCTCAGGGTTGCATACTTCACCACAATGGAGGGATATCTAGAATTTAAAAAAAAGTTTAATGGTGTTATTGGTACTAAAATCTCAACTAGTTTTAGAAGTAAGCAAGGAAACTAAATTACTTTCAATCCAGCATCTCTAGCTCTTGTAAGTGCTGGTACAAATTCTTTGAACTTCCCCACAGTAGGTATACCACTAATTTCTATTCCCACAACCACATCTGGATACTTTTTATAGCTCTCAATAGCTAAATCAGTTATTGATTCTGCCTCTGACACTGGGTAGCCTCGGTTAATAGATATAATGAAACGGGATAGCATGGGCAAGTGGATTGAGGACTTCCTGTAATTCAAAAATAACATAGGATAATTTGTAACCATCTAACATTTAGTAACTATGAATATTATAAATTGGTATTACACAAGTACCAAATACCGATTTACAATGTTTATAGTTGCTAAATTAGCTTTTTTAAACAGTTAGAAGCTTTCAATAAATAAATGAAAGAAGTAAAAAAACATATAAAAGTTCATATTGTCACTTACATGAAGGCTTTAACAAATGATAGTTTAAAATAAAAAATAGATAGCACAAAATAACTAATCACACTTACTGCATACAATGTACAATAGTGTCAATATATTGCTCTTTAGTCATATATGGAGTATCCCGAGGTGTACTTCTAAGCTCAATATAACAACATCCATCTTCATGAAACTCTTGTAAAGTTAATGTTGTAGCAATTGCTAATGCTTCTGGTGTACTTGTCAAGGAGTGTGCAATGCCAAACACTTGAAAACAGCTTAAAAACAAGAATAATTAATTTATTTTATTAAACATGGAATAGTTAATTTTTATTCTCTCATATGAGAGACATTTGACTTGACTGGCTTGGTAGAACAGTGCTGGTGGCAGTGGTGAGTGACCCAGGTTCACTACCTCCCTAATATTTGTGTGACAAACATCAGTGTTAGTCCCCTGCCTGGGTGTGAATTACATATATTTAAGTAATTGTGAATCCTCTGTTGATTTTGATACCTACTTACCACAGGCTTAGACTGATTTAATATGTAATGTTGTGTAATATTTATTTAATTATTTTATAATAGTATATTCTGGGATTAATATAACTATTAAGCATTGAAATAAGTCTTTATGGGTCTTCACGCGATATTAGGAGTAGCAAAATTACATAGCTACTTACTGCCCGACGTTTCGACTGGGTTACACCAATCGTCGTTCGCTCGCGACCACGATTGGTGTAACCCAGTCGAAACGTCGGGCAGTAAGTAGCTATGTAATTTTGCTACTCCTAATATCGCGTGAAGACCCATAAAGACTTATTTCAGTGTAATGGAACGCGAAAGTTTAAAATCTTACTATTAAGCATTGAGCATGTATTGAGTGAAGTTAATGTAGTGTAGTGAGTACGTACTCTGACAAGTTTCGCGAATCGCCAGCACCTATTTGAAACTCGTCAAAGAATGCATTTGTTTTATCCTCTAATCCAGAATCTGCGTAATATCTTTTCAAACTTAGCATAGTAGATCTACTCAGCGAGCCATTTAAATGTGCGTGTAGTTCCTAAAACAAACATAAATGAATCAAAAGGGGCATTATTTACGTTTACAATATTTAGAATAAAGTGAAGTTATTACAATTTTCGGTACTTCTCGGCAGAATACATTTAAATCCATTACTTATTTCTGCAATAATAATTATGTAATGTTGTATTGATATTCTAACTGATTTAATTTGTATAATATTATTTCTCTTAAAAATTTTTTGAAAACTTAAAAGTTCTCTTGAAGTTCTTCTGTCAATGACATGACATCAATCTGACAAAAAAGAAAATTTGTCTGTGGTCTGCTGATTTCGTTTAAAAATTGGTGAATAAATGAATAGTGTTGTGTACAGTACATAACAATTATGAAATACTGATATGGACCGAATAGCCTAGATGTACGAGCCGTCAAGGATTTTTAATAAACCGTAATGATTTGACAGTTGACAGTTGGTTGACAGCTGCATGCCGGGTGGTCAGCTGATAGGAGTATGATGAGTAAAACAAAAAGAATGCAATTCTGATAGTAAATTGCTTTTGCTGGCTGTGATTGAGCATTGTAGTTTAGCATACCTACATACTTTTGTTTTTTATTACATTATGTGAATGTTTTTCTATAAAGTACCCTTTACTATTTTGAATAGTTCAAATATTTACTGATAATATTTACAGATTTCTGTGTGTGTATCACGATGTTTGTAAGAGTTACTTGTATTATATTGTTCAGTTTCTGTATTCGTACTTTTATAACCGAAGAAAATATACCAATAGTTATAACAACTTGGAATTTTACGAATGCTACTGTCAAAGGTAACTGTAAATACATTAAAAAATGTAAATTGTTAGTTTTGAAAGTTTATTTTTATTTACTCTTTAATATTTCAGCTTGGAAAGTTTTAAAAGGAGGGGGAGTCGCCTTAGATGCTGTAGAGAAGGGGGCTGGATTGTGTCAAACTTTGCAATGTGATGGCACAGTTGGTTTTGGTGGCAGTCCTGATGAAAATGGGGAGACTACATTGGATGCCCTTATAATGGATGGGTGAGTTACTATCGGTAATTATGATTTTCAACACCCCAAGGATTGGATGATAAAAATATACTTGAAGAATTTTACACAATAATTAGTTTATTTTTCTTTTATTTTCTGAAGCTTACATAATTTTATTAAAAAAATAATGATTAAGACATCAAAGTTTATTTGCAGTAAAACTATGAATGTTGGAGCTGTTGGTGCTCTAAGAAGAATAAAAAATGCCATATCTGTTGCAAGACATGTTTTGGACCATACCAAGCATTCATTTTTAGTAGGGGAGCTTGCTACTCAATTTGCAGTTCAAATGGGATTCCATGAGGAAAGTTTAGCAACAAAAAAATCAAAGAATATGTGGAAAAAATGGTTCAATGATGATCATTGTCAGCCCAATTTTTGGATGGTATTTTTTTGATCCATTGTTTAATTTATAAATATATTGATATAATTTTGTATTATTCCCATTAGTGCTTAAAATCACATGATAATCATTTTAACTTTTATCTTATCTAGAATGTCAAACCAGATCCAGCTCAAGCATGTGGTCCATACAGCCCTCTTGAAAATGATAAATATGAAGAGCACAAAGGCCACATGAAGGTTGATCAATTTAACCATGACACTATTGGAATGGTCGCTATAGATCATAATGGCGACATAGCAGCTGGAACTTCAACAAATGGAGCCAAATTTAAAATTCCTGGGTAAAACTTAATGAGTGTACTCATAATTTAACTTCTGTTAGTATTGTTTCTTAACAATTTTAATTTTAAGTTGAGCTTTGAGAATCTATTTCTGAGATTAGCACAAACTAGACTACAGATAAACCTACAAACAAAAAAAAACATTGTTCAAGGTACTGCATTGATAAAGGTCTTTTATAATATTTTTTATATATCCACATTATCTACATACAGACAGTGGTAAATTAAATAATTATTATACATATTTTAATGTTTAGACTATTACTTAATGTTATTTATAACTAGTGACCCATTCTCGCTTCGCTTCGGGGATATCTCTATCTCTATGTAATATATTTTAACCCCGTAACAGAAATCTATTTTTTTTATCTAAAAAAAGCCTATGACACTCAGGGATAGTGTAGCTTTCCAACAGTGAAAGATTTTTTCAAATCGGTGCAGTAGTTTCGGAGCCTATTCGAAACAAACAAACAAACAAAAAATCAAACCTTTCCTCTTTATAATATTATTATATTATTATTATTATTATTATATTACATTGACTCCCCGTACCCCAGTGACGCTTACATGGAGCCTACATCGCATGCTGGCTAGCTGAGCGCGGTGGCGGCATCCACGCGACTTTTTGCTAATACTTGCATTTTTAAACTCGTGATATCTTCCGAATTAAATGTCCGAATTGAATAATTCAAAAAGTAATAAAAAGGTATTGAAGCCGTCTTGAATATAAAGTCATTTATTTTGATAAGGATTAATACCAAGGTACAAATAAAGAGCCCTTTCAAGCGGCGGCATATAAATTAAATTTTTAGAATAAAAACCGCTTGCTGTGACATAACTATAATATTTAGACATATGCTGTCGCGACACTTTTTGTAGATAATGATGAGTTCTGCAAAGTCTTAGTAAATGGTTTTGTTCTATCTTCAATAGTTTTCGCAGCGCAGGCGACGTAAGGAATTTTTCAGGTCTATTTTTTACACCTTGGGTTACATTATTGGAGTTTTAGTAAGGATCCCTAATTTTTTTTTAAATATAATATAGCCTATGTAACTTCTGAATAATGCAGCTTTCTAATGGTGAAAAAATTATTGCAATCGGTCCAGTAGTTTTTGAGTTTATTCATTACAAACATACAAAAATACAAAAATACAAAAATACAAATCTTTCCTCTTTATAATATTAGTATAGATTTTAGGAGAATTGGAGACTCGCCTATTCCTGGTTCAGGCGCATATGCAGATAACGCGGTGGGCGGAGCTGCAGCGACGGGTGATGGCGACATCATGCTTCGGTTTCTGCCTAGGTAACTTTCTTATTGACTTTAAACAACAAGAAAATTCGATTTGAGTATAAATAAGTAAAAATATTTATTATTTTATTTTACCAAGGACTTTATTTAAAAAAAAACTTGGTTTTATACAATTTTGTTTCTTTTTTTCCCAGTTTTTTAGCAGTGGAAGAAATGCGCCGAGGAGCGTCACCTGTGCAAGCAGCTCGCGTTGCGGTTGAAAGAATAACCGCTCACTATCCACAATTCATGGGCGCAGTGGTTGCATTAACGAAAAATGGGGAGTATGGGGCGGCGTGTAATGGCATCCCCAAGTTTCCATATGTAGTTTACGATCGTACACAAGATTCATACAAACTTTTGTCAGTTGACTGTATTTGAAGACTGTTCCTAGAAATGTTCTCTGTTGAATTACACATTTAATGGAAATCCGTCTTTTATTTAGATATATATATGTACATAGCCTTGTAGTTTTAAGTTATGTCATGGTTTGTTTACGTGAAAAAAAGTTCAGCAGCTCCGCAACTTTACGCTTCATTATTATCCTTATCCTTACTATTCGATAATAATTACTAATGTAAATGCAACAGCGTGTTTGTTACCTCTTCGAGTTTAGTTATACGCATATACTGTAAAGAATATGGGGATCGATATCCCGAAAAATTTTAAACTTAGCGAAAACCAGAGATGAAAATGCGCAACAGCTGCGGGCAATTGCTATTAATCAAAAAATTAATAAACATTTTTAATAGTAGTACATACTTTTGTTAAGTAGGTATAATAAATAATTTTACATTAATTTTGTTAGGAGTATTAAATAGGTACCTTTACGAGACCTGACAGCGTCAAAGAAGTTCCTTAAAAGAGAAAATGGGGCTAGCCTACATACCTAAGTCTTGTGACCTAGCCCCACTCTGCGACCTACGTATTGGTATACATGATTTTGATGGCAAACCCTAAAACACGGCTCTCTCTGGAAGTTACCACAAACAAGTTACTCGAATAGCTAGTCGATTAGATTCTCAAACGAAAACGAAATATATTCGTTCAGTTGTTTGACATGACAACGTCGTTCATTCGTTCGTAGATTCATTCATACCGAAACCCGACTTGCTACGTCGGTCGGCCATTTTGTGTTTGACCGTCTTAGCGCACACTGTTCAACGTAAGTACTATTTAACTAAGACAGTTTTCAGGGAGTTTCAGGTTTGAATTACCTATCTGTAATATTATTGACATTTATGTTTATTAGTTTTTCGATCGTAATCAGTTTTAGACATAAATCTTGATTTTATTGGGTGGCAAGTGCGTGCATAGCCTAGCCTAACCTTACTTGCATTGCACGTGTTGAATTTCTATGATGAAACCAAAATAACAATTCATTCGTGGTATCTACCATAGTTTTATACAGTGATGGCCTTAACGCGTCTGATTTTATCTCAAGATTTAAGTTAATCTGCGTACTTTAGACATGTGCTCTAATATTTTGTACCGATTTCTTTCAGAATGGCGGACGCTGCTCCAGCCGGTGGACGTGGCGGATTTCGCGGAGGTTTTGGATCAAGGGGCGGCGATAGAGGCCGTGGAGGCCCGCGTGGTCGTGGTCGTGGACGCGGTCGCGGCCGTGGTCGCGGCAAGGAAGACCAGAAGGAATGGGTGCCCGTAACCAAACTGGGCCGTCTGGTCCGTGAAGGCAAAATCGACAAGCTCGAGAACATTTACCTGTTCTCTCTGCCCATCAAAGAGTTCGAAATCATCGATTTCTTCCTCGGGCCGTCCCTCAACGACGAGGTCTTGAAGATCATGCCTGTGCAGAAGCAGACCCGTGCCGGTCAGCGTACGCGTTTCAAGGCGTTCGTGGCTATCGGAGACAACAACGGACACATTGGTCTGGGAGTCAAGTGCAGCAAGGAAGTCGCCACCGCTATCCGTGGGGCCATCATCCTGGCTAAGCTCTCCGTCCTCCCTGTCCGCAGAGGTTACTGGGGTAACAAGATCGGAAAGCCCCACACTGTACCTTGCAAGGTTGGTACACTGATTATTTCAACTTTACTTTTGTTGCATGTCATTTTATGATGAAACTGATAATCATTTCATTCGTGGTATCCTCTGAATCCAATGAAGTCTGTTGAACGTCTGAACAAATTTCTATTGTATTATAATTATTGTTGAAGAAGAACTCTATTAAAACAAAAACTTCTCCATTTTCAGGTCACTGGCAAGTGTGGTTCAGTCACAGTTAGGCTGATCCCAGCTCCCCGTGGTACCGGTATTGTGTCTGCTCCAGTCCCCAAGAAGCTGCTTCAGATGGCTGGAGTCCAGGACTGCTACACATCAGCCCGTGGATCCACTGGCACCCTTGGAAACTTCGCCAAGGCCACCTACGCCGCTATTGCCAAGACCTACGCGTACCTGACCCCTGACTTGTGGCGCGACATCCCGTTGACAAAGTCACCCTACTCTGAATTCAAGGTCTAACAATTTTTTCATTGTGAAATGAAATAAATATTTTGACCATCTTATTTTGTTGTATTACTGAACTGTCACTTTCTGATCTAATCCTAAACAATACATACATAATATAAGTAGGTAACTAAGTATTTGGATATACAATATAATACTTAAATTCCTGCTGTAGGTAAATTATTAAGAATTTGAGCTATCAATGTGCACATTCGCTTACATTGTTAAAAACCTATCTTAAGGGTTATTCTAAGTTTCTGTATTTTAATTTTTGTACATGTTGGCTACAAAATAAAAGGTGTCCGTCTGAACCACTGGACCAAACGAAACATTTGGATGAGACCATGTGCACTATTTAATACCTTTTTGCTACTATTTGATACCAATCATGAAATATTTGGTACCTGTATATTAATATCATTATTATATAAATTAAATGGCCAGTCATTCTGACGTCAGGTTGACTGACCACTTTTGAGTTTTCATAGTTTTAGCGTTATATTTATCACTTTGTCAATGTAGTTATTTAGTACCTATTTGCTACTTTAACACATATTTTTAACACAATTTTGGGAAGCTTCCCTAAAAAGTTATCAATAAAAATCATTCAAACGCCTGCACATAATTTACAAATTTTTATGTCAGAATAATTGCTAGTAACTTTTTTTGTAGGCGCTCTGTAGCTTATGAACAAGTCATCGTTGAATAGCTATAGTGCTTCAGATATTTTGTATTTATATAATTTCAAGTGATTTAGAATGTGCCTGCGTACTCATATATTATTACTTGCAATACATTTTGATAATTTTGTTACTCCTAGATTTGTTTGTCATACTTTTTTTGTTCATAATTTTTTTCCTAACATCGGAGCTCGTAACAGTTAATGATCATAATTTCTTTTCATATTGTTTCTACCAAGAATAATTTTAAATATTTTCTGAATTTTTTTCTTCATATCTTCATATTTAATGATCATATTGCTTTAATTAATTATGATGTTACTAAGAACATGAACACAAACTGTCAATTCCCTATAATCGCTGCCTATAATTATTACGCAACATCAGTTAATCAAGTAAATAATCATTATGCATCCATGCATTATAGTAGCTGGAGCGGCTGATAGGTAGGTAAACACTCTTAATACAATACTTATAATTTATAACAGTGAATCCTAAATCATACAACGGTTATTTAAAAAAGAAATAAGTATTTATACATTGACCTTTGAAACCGCCTACAGAAAAAGTATCTCTCAGTCAGTTATCATTTTTTGGCTCTTATAATTTATTTAGGCGTTTGTTAACAGTTTACTTAAGAAGGGTTATTCTAAGTTTCTTTATTTTTGCAATTTTACGGTGACATATATAACGCTAAAACTATGAAAACTCATAAGTGGTCAGTCAACCTGACGTCAGAATGACTGGCCATTTAATTTATATAATAATGATATTAATATACAGGTACAAAAATGTTTCATGATTTGTATCAAATAGTAGCAAAAAGGTATTAAATAGTGCACATGGTCTCATCCAAATATTTCGTTTGGTCCAGTGGTTCAGACGGACACAAATAAAAGTGCATTAAGTTTTTTGGAGGAATCTGTACCTACTAAAACACAATTTTCCTGTTTAAATAAGAGATCATCAAATTTTGTTAAAAAATAATTGCTATAACAAAAATGCAGGCGTCGTCAAAATTATTATTAGTCGTCCTATCAAATTATTTAAAAAACAAATATTTAAGGGGGCTACAGTTTTTTCAAATACTACACCTGCCCTGCCTACTATTATTCCTACATCATACCAAGCAAATGTCACAATGTAAGAAGAGGTATATAAGACTCATGGCAAAGGAAGTATTCTTCAATCTGTGGCAGAGGATTAACATAATCCTCTTTTGGTTCGGTTGCTGTAATGAAACATGGGTAAGAAGATACTGTCTATGGGAGTATTGACTACAGTGGCAGGTGCATTTTAGTAATCAAAATTGTTGCTGGCCTTTCTAAATGGCTTTGCTTAAAGGAGTAACATTTTACATGACTAACCACTAGATGGGGGTGGAGACCTGGTCATTTATTAATGAAAATCAAAATTAAACAAATTCTATTAACTTTTATTAAATTCTTTAACTTCTTTTTCAAATAAATCCATAGTGTGATCACAAACTTTCTGAAGATCTTTTAGGCCCCGTTTCAATATTTCTAGAGCAGGCGTTTCTCTTGATTGTATCCTAAAGTGCATTTTAGCTTCTGCTGGATGAGGTACTGTGTAGCCGCAGAATTCCACATCTTCACTGTGAAATTAAAATAAGTAAAATTTTAAAACAAGGGTTCACTATTGGTACTTACAAGTATAATTATACTAATAATGATTAGTTTGTATACTCACTATCTATTAATAATACAATTCAGAGCATTTCCTAAAGTATGGCTCTCATTCTGAAAAACATAAGTGCGGCATGTGGAGCCGGAATCTTCATCACCAGGTAGCTGAAAGAAATTTACAAATATTCAATATGTGATGTGATAGAATATATAAATAACATCATTACATAGGTACCCTAGAAGATAAATATTTTTTTAAAAATTATTATTTCAGAACAAAACAATATACCAAAAATAACACACACTTACTTCGGATATCTTCATTTTGTTAACTAATAAAAATTGCTCACTGACACAGGTTTAGAGACAGGCCCTATTGGAGTGCATTTATTACAGTTATATAAATATAGCTGCTAAGGTCTAAATTTAAAGAAACATTTAACCAGACCACGATTTTGTAGGTTATTTGTATGTCAACAAAACGCTGCTTGCAGCTGTCAGTCTGCTGTCATTTGTTCGCGGGTTCACTCATTGGGTGCGTTTAGCCGACACAAAATCTTGTCAGCACAGAAAGAAAAATGGCGATTGCTGAGTAGCATAGGCTGACGCGGCTGAGGAATGCTAAGTGGCGGTATTCAGATTGATTGATAGATTCGTCATATGGCGGAATAACAGCTAACTTCACTTCTCTCATTTCCACTCAGCATGGTTCTGGCCGATACTGTAGTCAGAATTGTCAAATGCTGTTCAGCACTCTCAGATTCTGACCAGTCTGTCTATCGGCTAAACGCACCCATTCTGTCTAGGCAAAGGGATGTAGCTCATACAGCCCCGACTTGAGTTCTTAGTTTTTTTTAAAGCTCTCATCACATTCGTCATGGTTGTTATACTCTCTAAGTTGTAAAGTTAATGTTAATGCTGCTCACCTCATACAAATTTCACACAATAAGTTTGAAAGAAAGAAAAAATATTTATTTGGTATCTAAAACACATTTTTATTTTATTGATCTTGTTCCCATGAGCTGAACACGAATTTTTCCATAATATTATTTATTAGTATAATAATAGCCTTTTTGGGCTCCATGCAGATACAATATCCGTCTTCTCTGAACAAATTCCCCCGTAATACGTGACAGCTTACAAACAGTGGCGTTATACCATCGACTGTGTTCATCTTCATAGCCAATCAAACACAGTCCATGTTATTTGAAATTAAACGGTTTATAATAGCAAAACATACAACCTAGGTCGGTTTATTTGCTTATACGATATGACACTTATACCACCACTGTATAAGTGTCATATCGTATAATCCGCATTTATGATGGATGTGAGTGATTCTTCCGTTTCGTCCAAATCGCCTTTCCAGGCCAAAAGTCATTATGAATATTGTAATTAACCTTATTTTTTTTTATTCAATAAGGTAGAACGTACTTTTATCTTGAATGTCCATCATCTATATCAGGTTTAAGATTCATAATAAAATTAAGGTAAAAAATCTTTAAAAGCAAGTTTTTATTTAAATGCGCTAAAAAGAAAAAAAATAAACTTTTACACTATAACTTTACTGTCAACTTATAACATTTCAAATTCAACATATTTGACACAATTTATATGTTTTAAAATCTTTAAGTACTCGTATTTACTTTCTTAGTTTAAAATTTTTAATAGGCAGGTATTTTAAAACTTGCTTTTAAAATTACGAGTAGGTACTTAAATCTCGCGACAAGCTTTTAAAACATATAAATTGTGTCAAATATGTTGAATTTGAAATGTTATAAGTTGACAGTAAAGTTATAGTGTAAAAGTTTATTTTTTTCTTTTTAGCGCATTTAAATAAAAGCTTGTTTTTAAAGATTTTTTTACCTTAATTTATTTTATACTTTTTAGTTTTCACCTTGTAAGTTCCTAAGTCTGTTCATCTCATTCAACGCATCATTATTGCAAGGTCGTTTGCCAGTTAATTTTGAACAATCCAACTCTTCAATTAGGAGCCCTTCTGGCTCCATCATCAGACCTTGGTTACTATCTAGCACCAAAGTACTCATCTAGGCGAATCAAACGAGCCCAAACTCGATTTGGTTGTGTCGTTTAAGTACTGAGTTCCTTTGGCTGTCTTCCGGCTCCATCATCAGACCTTGGTTACTATCTAGCACCAAAGTACTCATCTAGTCGAATGAAATGAGCCCAAACTCGATGTGGTTATGTTATTTAATTACTGAGTTGCTATGGCTATCTTCCGACTTCATCATCAGATCAGCTCCATGTCATAATAATATTGCATTGTCATCGGATATACACGTGCATGCAAAATTTCAGCTCAATCGGTTGAGGGCAAGTGCCTTAAAATTGAGTTATAAAATTCCACCCGAAAACACAAACATACATACATACATACATACATACATTGCAAGTTAAATAAAAGCTTGTAAAAAAAGTTTAGAACAAAAACATGCATTTTTTCATTCCCCTCCTTGTTCAAATGGTCGCTCAGAACGTTGTGACACATATTTGGTGACTTTCCTAGGGGAAATGTACATAATTTTTGTTCTTATATACTAATGTATTCATTGACTATTATAAACTTGCAATACAGTATTTTTTATACGTGTTTAACATAGAAAGAATCGTCTTTAAAGTTTTGTCAACCCAAAAACATCATTTCCTTTCACGAAAATTGAACATTAAATTTTTAATGCACGTACTATACTATCTATTTCTTGCCAAAAAAAAAGACGCTCCCTAGACCTTAATCCGTCGATACAAGTCGTCAGGATAGGACGCACGCTGCCTGGACAAAATATTTTCACGATTTAATTGCTGAAAACAGCGTTTGTCACGAGAAGTAAACATTACCTTCCATTGTTTTTGTATGTAATTATATGACGTAAAAAATAATTTTTAACTTTAGGTAACAGCCTACTGTAGGGTCTAGTTATCAATTAATTATGAATATCTAGCCTTTATTAATTCACGAGTAAATTCAGAAAATCCGCTCAAACTTCATTCCTTTCCGTATCATTCCCTTCCATTCCCTCCAATTTTTTAACGGAGGGGAATGAGCCACTTTGGAGGGTAATGATTTTTTTAAATATAAAATTAATATGTTCCTTAGTATGTCTCTTTGTTAATTTTTCTTCTATTATTTTGATTATATCGAATTATAACTTGTGTAAGTATATGTCAGTATTATTGAAATTACTTTAAATTCTATCTATGCATTTTGTTACCTACCTAGGTACTTGTTAGTTAATAATAATTCCCCGCTGCTTCTTTCTTTCTGTCTGCCTTTCTGTCTGTTCGCAATAAACTGAAAAACTACTGAACGAACGGAGTAAGTAGGTACTTAATTAATAATGAAGGTTTCGTGAAATATTCGATTATTTTGCTTAGTTATTGTTTTTTAGATACATTATACATCCGCAACAATGTTGAAGCCGAAGAAAAGGGCAACTAAAAAAGAAAAAAATAGCTAAAGACAGATTGCGAAAGAAGTTAAAATACGCAGAAATCAAGGCTGATCATGAAAAATACAAATTAGAGGAGTAGAAACAAAATAGGAAATACTTTGTGAAAAAATAAAAGAAAAAAAACCTAATTATTACAGACATGACGGCACGACAAAAGAGGTAGCAAAGGCGAAGATGGCGAAAAAACTCAAAAAATAAAATTAAATAAGCTGAAAGAGCAGAAAAAATTGCAAAGAATTTTAAAAGATAACTTTCCACCCAGTAGTACGACTGAGAAAATTATAAACATGCCAGATACTACAATAGGCGACCCTCTTATGTTACAAGAAAAATTCACATCAAGCCAAAGTACACCGAAGTCACATTTAATGCATAAAAAAACTAATAATCCAACGCAATGAGGAAGCTGCCATTCAGATCTAAAAAAGCAATAACAATTTTACAGAATAATTGACTAACTAAAAAAAGGGAGAGCGATTTGAAGAAGACATTTATTCATGGAACGGAAGTTACAAAAAGATAAGATTCAGGATGGCATAGAAAAGAAAGTAAATTAAGTCATAAAAGACATAAATAATGAGAAGGTACAAGTAGTGAAAAGGAAGCTATTGTTTCATGAAACAGTTTGTCGAGGTGTATCAGAAAAATACAAAAGCTTTCCGAAAAAAAAGAAAAGATCTTCTGCTGGAGATATAACTGATAATTCGAGGCTCTAGATAATAAAACTGCGAAACTAGAACAAAGTATTGAAAATTTTCTACAAGAAGATGAAAACAGTCAAATGGCGCCAGGAAAAACGATTTTTTGTTTTCGAAGAAGCAAAAGTAATATTTGACAATATCCCATATTGTTTGAGCCTCGAATTATCAATTATATCTCCAGTAAAACATCTATTCTCTTTTTTCGGAAGGCTTTTGTATTTTTCTGATACTCTTCGACAAACTATTTCATTAAAAAAAAGCTTCTTATTCACTTCTTGTACCTTCTCATTGTTTATGTCTTTTATGACTTCATCTTCTTTCTTTTCTATGCTATCTTGAATCTTAACTTTTTGTAATTTCCGCTCCATAAATAAATGTCTTCTTAAAATCGCTTTCTCTTTTATTTAGTTTGTCAATTTCATTCTGTTAAATTGTTATTGCTTTTTAGATCTGTATCGCAGCTTCCTCATTGTGTTTGAAGTAAGTACTAGTAATTTTATGCACTAAATGTGACTTCGGTGTACAATGTGACTTCGGTTTGGCTTGATGTGGATACTTCTTGTAACGAGGGTCGTGTATTGGATCTGGCATGTTTATAATTTCCTAAGTCTCACTACTGGGTGGAGAGTTATCTATTAAAATTCTTTGCAATTTTTTCTGCTCTTTCAGCTTATTTAAATATTTTTCGGAGTTTTTTCAACATCTTCGCCTTCGCTCCCTCTTTTGTCGTGCCGTCATGTCTGTTATACTTGATTTTTTTTCTTCTTTACAAAGTATTTCCTCTTTTGTTTCTCCTTCTCTAATTTGTATTTTTCATTATCAGCCTACTTAGTTGATTTTTTAACAAATTTATTATTCTAGAAGGTTTTTATGTTGTTTTTTTTTTAGTTTTTTATTTTTTTCATCATCCTTCTAACGCTTATTCCCATATTCATATGGGGCGTGCTTGAATATTTCATTCCTTTTTGATATTTTTTCCATTACTTTATATTCGTTCATGAATAACACATGTAATTAATAAAACAAAAGTTCGATTACACACCCACGTCTTTTATTTATAGTCCAAAAATATTTAAAATCATATACCTACCCAAGTTATAGGTACGTAAAAGATTTCATTTTCTGATTGTTCATTATTTTCCATACAAAATCATTAAACTTCCGTTATATTTAATTTTATTTCATTACCTTCCAAATTCAATCATTACCTTCCGTACTTATTTCATTACCTTCCGTGGGTTCATTACATTCCGCCTATTTTCTTGACAATTAAAGTTTTTTCATGAAGGCCTTTACTGATAATCTATACTTAAAAGGTACATGAATGATTATATGCAACTTTTTTTGTAAAATCGATTAAAAAATTTTTTTTCTCAAAATCTTTGAGATTTGGACGAAACGGAAGAATCACTCATATACTTATTAGAGTAAGATCCCAGGGCCGCCAGACCTACGTCATTTTAGCAAAGCTAGAATTTCCATGACTTATAGTCTAGTATGTACTTAGAAGAGTACGCGTACTCACTTGCTCGAAAGCGGGGCCGTTTCACAGGTAGCGCGAACTAAAGGTGCCCCAAAACAGAGGCAACCTACGTCATTTTAGAAAGCCTAAATTTGACATATATAACTACGTGGTACTATTTCCAGACTTAATTGTAAGCTGCCAGACCAATCCAATGGGCCAATTATTCAGCCAGACACCTCAAAGGTTCCCTGTGAGTGCAAGCTTGAAGTAAGAAGTAAGAATTTTGCAATATCGCGTTGCAAGTAAGCTTTACGTTCATTAGGGTACCTGCATGCCAAATTTCAATCATCTATCTTATGCAGTTTCGATTTTCTCATACAAAAGTTTTTTCCCGCTAACTCCCTTCCCTAGTAAAAAAATTGCAATATCCTGTTGCAACTAAGCTTTAAGTTTACCAAGGTACCTGCATGCCAAATTTCAAGCGTCTAACTTAAGCGGTTTGAATTTTTCATACAAAAGGATTTTCCCGATTATTCCCGATCCCGTGAGAATTTCGGGAATTCCTTTCTTAATGCACCTCTACGGTATCTAAGCTACGTCTCTTCCAAATTTCAAGTGCCTAACTTTAGCCGTTTAGGCTGTGCGTCGATACGCCCTCAAGCTTGCACTCACAGGGAACCTTTGAGGTGTCTGGCTGAATAATTGGCCCATTGGATTGGTCTGGCAGCTTACAATTAAGTCTGGAAATAGTACCACGTAGTTATATATGTCAAATTTAGGCTTTCTAAAATGACGTAGGTTGCCTCTGTTTTGGGACACCTTTAGTTCGCGCTACCTGTGAAACGGCCCCGCTTTCGAGCAAGTGAGTACGCGTACTCTCCTAAGTACTTCTACTTAATCATTTGATTAAAAAAGTGCATCATCCTTATGTATCAAACTAACTAATTCAGTTTTGTCATTATAATGTTAAGATGACTTACATAGTAGAAGGTCTCACCTACAAATTCAACTCAAAATTCATACATTTCATTAAGTCTACCAGTTTCTGAATGAGCGCGCCAAGAAAACACAATATAACATGACAATGTGGGCAGGAGGCGTCAACCGCATGGTGTAGTTAGGTTTAATGAAGTGCTTACTCCAAAGTAATTTGCCTTTACTACCTTTGTCTGCCGCGACGGCGCAGAGGGATTTATCTCATCATTGCGCTCATGTGTGCCTTTGGTAATCTTTCTTCGTATAAATTAAAGTTTGTGGGCACGGTAAAGCAGAGGCGGAGTGGCCTTGGGACAATATAATATGCGGTGCTGGAGCCGTAAATTTATAGTATTCGTCCCGAATTATGGGCGTGAACCAAGCGCTTGTTTATGGCCATGCCTACTATTTAGGGAGTAGACATTTTGAATAGGTTTACTGAGGATTCATTTGGGAACTTAGGTAATATCTGGTAATATTTGACTGGCTCGGTGGAACACTGGTTATTGACCCTGGCTGGCGGTTCCGAGAGCCGTGGGTTCGATTCCCACTCGGGACAAATATTTGTGTGATGAACATCGGTGTTTGTTCCGTGTCTGGGTGTGATTATGTATTTAAGTATGTATTTATAAATATATATGTATGTTTACCAGTCTCTGACGCCCATAGTACAAGCTTTGCTTAGTTTGGGGTCAGGTGACCGTGTGTGGAAATGTCCCAGATATTTATTATTATTATTATCTACACTGTTTGAAGGCTGCATTTGTTCATTTAACGATTTACAGACATCCTTCCGTATTTTAAATGATTATTTTTTTTTACAAAAATAGAACCGCCATCAAAAACCTCGTTTATTACCGACGTCCACCCCTTGCCTGTCCACCGCGGGTGGACAGAGACACAAATATTTTAAAATCTTTTAGTTGTCCACCCCTGGGGGACAGCGAGAATTAATATAAAACTATTTCCGCTGGCCACCCCGGGTGGACTATAATAGTCTAATAAGTCATGTCGTTTGTAATTTTTAGGATTTTAGATTACAGGACAAAAACACACAAAAAAGTGTAGATGCGAAATGGTAACGCATGTACCCGCTAAATTGCAATATTAATATACCCTCAGAATACATGAGATTGATAACATTATGATTGCCAGAAGCAAATGCCAATATAACTTCAGAAAATATGTAAAACGCGGTTTATGTGCCTATTAAATTTGAAGGTTGCCCTCAATTTGTCCTTCAGGACTGGTGGAAATGGGACCACCTCAGACGTGAACTCTATTCAACAAAAAAATTTAAATCCGTCTATAATTGACGAAAATATCGGTAACATAAAAAAAAAATTATACATACAAACGAATTGAGAACCTCATCCTTTTTTGAAGTCGGTTAAAAATAAAATGAATGAAGGTATACAGAAAAAATATTTTTAATGTCTAAATACTTATTACATAAATACATAGGACAGTTAAAAGTTTTTATATAACTGTTTTTGTTATAGTACCTAACGCAAAGGTCCGTTATTTCGACACAAAGAGATTTATGTAGCTTTAGCTTTATCCATTTCCGTGACAGCAAGTGGGTGTGTGGGATTAGCGAGCTCTGAGTGCATGCGTCATTAGGTGGGTAAATAGGTATTATACTGGCTTCTACCGAGGCTCAGGGCATTAATAGTAGGCGTTCAGTGAAGATTCTGTTACGAAAGTAAAACAAAAATGTGCGCTTTATAAAGTGCTATTACAGGCGATAATGAGTTTTGTTGCTAAAAGAGATTTTTGACTCACGCGAATATATTTTAGGCTGATTGAATTTTGGTTTCAGTTCAATGTGATTTAATTACCCATAAGTCTGGAAATATTTTCATATTATTTTCTGAATATTTAAGATGGTAAACTTAAATTTGCTCCTCCTTTGAGTTTCTATTAGCGGAGGCTATTAACATTCAATACTTATAATCCTGTAATGTTAACTATATTTTAAGTGATGGTTTTTACATGTATTTCATACTATACGTAGAACGGAACGTAGTAAGAGCATAGAGCTGGTACTAACATAATCGGGTGCAATATGGCGATCATTTGAAAATCGCTTCAGTCACTCGTGAAGATTGGACGAAAGTAGTCGAAAAGACAAAAAGTACCATATTAGAGGACTGGAAAGACCAACTTATAATAAATATCGAGGATTTATTATAAGTTGGTCTTTCAAGTCCAGATGACCCGGCGAACTTCGTACCGCCTTAACGTAGCTTTGATGCACTACTTTATTTTGTCAACCGACTTCAAAAAAAGGAGGAGGTCTCTCAATTTGACCGTATATAATATGCTGTTTATAGCTGACAGTTGTCCCATATTAGGTACCTATGAGTAAGTACCTATTCAATTTGCCCTGGAATCCATAATATCTTCCATATAAAAATGTAATCCTTATTTCCCTGGTCTCGTCATAGCTGAGAAGAACTTTACTAATCTCATATTTTTACTCACATCCAGCAATACAATAATTGCTTTCAAATGACTTCATGTGGCGCAACAAAATTTATTCGAGACAGTTTTTGGCCTACTTTCAAGGTATATAAGGATAATGGCAAATACTATGAGTTAAATTTCAGAACCCATACACAAACTTCGCATAGCTTATGTATTTAGTGATCTGTGGTAAGTTAACCGCGCCAACAATAACAAATTGTATTAAAGTTTTTGACGTAGTTTGTTTTGTTTTAAAGACGAAGAAGTTTTTTGTTTGCTTATAAGTGTTTGTTGATCACATTAAGTTCACAGCATAATATTGATTTTTGGTAACTCTTCTACCCAATATTACAATTTTGATATAGCTGGATAAAGAAGGTACTTATACTGTTAAAAGAATGGTTAAATATTTGGAAAACTCCCCGAGATATTACAGTTTCAATAGCACATCATATGGGTGAGCTCAAAACGCTTCATACAAATGTAGCAGCACACTATGACGTCACAACGTGTAATACTGTATGCATAACGCAAGAACTTTGTTCAGCAGCTATATTAAAAAGTTGCGTTTACGAATATATTTTCATGTGAAAGTTACTACTTATTTTGTATTTAATACGATGGCATAGCATTTTTGAAGAATTTTCGCAGTTTTGAAATGGACTTTCCGACCCAACTTCAAATGTCTATTATTGTCTCATTTCGTCAAAAACTTTAATTTCAATTTGACTAATGTTATTAATTTACTTATATCATACTATTAATTGTGAAATCGCATGTAAAATTAGACTTAGGAAATTACCCTATGTGTCGACGGAAAAATGTTCCACAATATTACAGATCTTCACCAAATTGTTGTGCAAACGTTGATCAACTTCTTTTGCTGAATTGCCCATAAAATGTATTTGCCAAAATTTCTTGTTTAAGAGATTTAATATCTACTTATCCGTTTGGTACAGGTATGAACCGTATTTATTGTAGTGCGATCAGCTCGTCTTTTCTTTTGAACCAAAAACGTGATGATTGAAAAATGTTTGTCAAAGAACCTTCTTTAATTTGGTTACTATAGATATCGAAATATTTGTCAGTAAACGAACATGTCAATTAGATGTCACTATTTTGCTAAATGAGAATCTCTGGAATAGACAATAATTGAATAATATAGATGAATGTTGTCGATTCAGAACCCTTCTAATAATCTGAGGTATAATTTTCGTAAATTAAAAATCAAATAAATTACTTACACAAATTAATGTCTAAAACAAACAAATAAAACAGTAGGTACCTAAACTTTCGAGACATTTTACAAAAAAATAATTTCTGAACGCACACATGAATAGTTGTTACAGTATTTGACAGGATTGGACAACTATAGTCATTTTCAGCTAAGATGAGTCCTGTGACACTTCATTGTGATTTGAATGAATGAATTTTATTGCACACTTTTTCATTTTATTGCGGCGTCATTAGGAAAAATATAAAAAAAAATATTTTTAAAAGAGAAACAGTATCGTTTAGTTTAATTTAATGAAAAAGAAAATTTAAAAAAAATACCTATGCAGTTCGTATATGTAGAACGGAACGTAGTAAGAGCATATAGCTGGTACTAACATAATCGGGTGCAATATGGCGATCACTTGAAAATCGCTTCAGTCACTCGTGAAGATTGGACGAAAGTAGTCGAAAAGACAAAAAGTACCATATTAGAGGACTGGAAAGACCAACTTATAATAAATATCGGGGATGGTGACTCATCAACCGATTCTTCTGACAGTGATTTTTCAAATACTGAATGAAAACATTTAATCTCTTCTTATTATTTCACTTTACCGAATAGCGCTATGTAAAGCATACATATAATATGAACAAAAAACTTTCACTATAATACATAAAGACAAAATCATGATTTCAAATTTGGTAGTTTCATAAAATCGATTTCATTTCCATATAAAATAAAATAAATTTCATTTCCATATAAAAAAAAAATATTATCGATTACCAGAAATAATCGAAATTATTTAATTGTAGGACATCTCTACAATTGTCAAAATCGATGTGTCACAGGGATCATCTTAGCTGAAAAGGACTATATAATGTTTGACACAATGACTGACGTTTCGTGTCAAGTCCCACGGGAACTCGGTAGAACGGGATAAAAAGTATCCTATGTCCTTCTCCTGGCTCTAAGCTACCTCCCTACCAATTTTCAGCCAAATCTGTTCTGCCGTTCTTGAGTTATAAGTGGTGTAACTAACACGACTTCCTTTTATATATATAGATATTTTGAATTCTAAGATGGATTATTTTCATCGCGCTTTTTGCTTTTCAGAAAAAACACAGCGAATGTATTGAGCTTTGCTACGACAATCGGACAGTGCTACGGAAATCTGGCTCTCAGCTACGGAAATCCGTAGCTGTATCACCGTAGCATGCAGAAGTTTATTTCCGTAGTACGATGAAGCGTTACGAAGTAAATCTGGATAAAAATTAAACTTCGTGCACAATTTGATCCTGATAAATCTAACAAATGCTCTAAGTCGGCTTATTATTATTAACTATTTTCGTTTAGAAACTTAGCATGCTTAACCTGAACGGCAAATAAGTTCTAAGCCTAGTTGAAAGCGTTACAAATCCGTCAATCACTTACATAAAAGAAAGAAAGAAAGTTACGTCTAATATAAACCTGGATTCAGTGAGGTTTGTGTGTCATACAAATGTGGGTAGCTGTACAAATGACATTAGTGCTGCTTCGGGGGTGCATCAAGATATTCACAACCGCACTGGGAGACGAAGACGGGAGGCGCAGGTTCGCTCGCGACCACGATTTGTGTAACCCAGTCGAAACGTCGGGCAGTAAGTAGCTAAGTAATTTGCTACTCCTAATAACGCGTGTAGACCCATAAAGACAAATATTTAGCACTTACATAAAATGCTAATTAAATCAACTTACTTAACTAACCTAGGAAATAGAATCTATACGTATTTTTCCTTAAAGATTAATTACTGCAATAAACTTCTATGTAATGTGTCGGCGATGTAATAAACTCTATTTGGGGCCACTTAATAATGGCTCGTTAAGCTGCTGGTTGGCTCATAACTAAGACTGCCAACCGGTTAAAGTGTTGCCAACTAACGTAGATGAAGATACATTTTATAAAAAAATAGAAATTTTATGTACTGACTTTTGACTTAAGTATTGGAGGTGGTACAAGTACCTAGATCTGTTCTCTTACGACAGGGTTCAGTTACCATTTGACAGGACCACAAGGAGGCAAAATAAATTAAAGGCTGGCCGTACTTGTGATATTAAAACTAGATTCTACCCGATACTTACGTAGCCAGCGTCGATGCCCGAGTGGTTAAGGTCGTTGCTTGCCATGCGAGAGGTCGCCAGTTCAAACCCCGCCACGTGACACTGAGTTTTCAAATTTATAATATTTACGATTCAACGCGATAAACGGTGAAGGAAAACATCGTGAGGAAACCTTAGGTTGCACACCTATGAAGAAATTCTAAGGTTGTGTAGTCGAACAACGCTCACTTGGCCAGTGTGGTCGACTAAGGTCTTATCGCCCTAGTTATGATATGGGCTGATGATGATGATGACTTATGTATAATTGGTTATTTATACGTTACGTAAACCCACAAAGAAAATATGGAGCACTAGCTGTGCCCGCGACTTCGTTCGCGTGGACTACAGGATTTTACATATAAAGTTTTTTCCTGCTAACTACCCGTTAAAGAATTTTTCAATATCCTGTTCTAACTAAGCTTTAATTTTACTATGGTACCTGCATGCCCAATTTATAGCATCTAACTTAAGTGGTTTAGATTTTTCATACAAAAAGATTTTCCCGCTAAGCTACGTCACTACCAAATTTCAAGTGCCTACGTTTTACCGTTTAGGCTGTGCGTTGATATGTAAGTCAGTCTGTCAATCAGTTTCTCCTTTTATATATTTAGATAATCTTAAGTCTGGGTACACGGTTTGCGGTTGATTGCGATTAATTAATGCATTTATTTTGATACTAGCAGTGCTCGCGATTTCGTCCGCATGAAAAAGTGACTATACCAATTATGGAATGATTAAATTATATGTGGAGAATAGGACCGTTGTCTAGCGATAATGAGATTTCTTCTCTTCCTCCTTCCGCACAGTTTGTTTTTTTTGTTTCGTAGTAGAGTTTGCGTATCATTAATATTCTATGTAAAAGTCCCCCGACTCGATATTTCTCCGTGTACAATTTCACAAAAAAAGTGTTGCAAAAAAGTAATGTTATTGCAATGCAACACTAGTATTGTAATTATTTTCTCTGAGATGGTAAGACCGGACAAGGGTAATGAATTTGGTAAGATTTGTGATAAATACGAGTGGAATTTCTTAAATTAGCTTTATAGTCCTAGGGTGAAAAATATTTTTGGGTAGCTATAGGATTCCATTACTTCATGTTGTACTAAAAATATCCTGTAGAAAAATGGCAATATAAGATTTTTTTAAATACATGGTAAAAAGTCCCGAAAATTGTATCTGAGAGGAAACATGGAGTCAATAACTTGGTGCATAATCATTCAACGGTCCCCGTTCCTCTAGTCATTAATAGAAAACCACCATAGACGGAACCAGGTCTCATGGAGATCATCATCATCATCATCTCAGCGTTCTCCCGGTTGCATCCTTGCGGAGCCCGGGGTCCGCTTTCCTGCTCCTAACTCTCCACCTCGCACGGTCTTCAGCATCCTTCGCGGAGAGTTTGTTGGCACGCATGTCATCCACTACGACGTCAAGCCAGGCCTTCTTGGGCCTTCCCTTCTGCCGGGACCCGGCGGTAGCGACATTGCGAGACACTTGTTCCCTACGTAGTTTGCCGGTTTTCGTAAAACATGACCGTACCAACGTAGGCGGCACTCTTGCAATTTGTCAGCGATGTCTCGGACATGAAGGCTGCCGCGAATACGGGAGTTTTTTACGCGATCTGCTCGCGTAACTCCCGACATCCAGCGCAGCATCTTCATCTCCGTGACCCGCAGTTCTTGCTTGTGCCGCTCAAGTACTGGCCATGCTTCACTGCCATATAAGAGAACAGGCCTAATGATGGATTTATAGACCTGTCCCTTCAGCTTAACCGGCATTTTAGGGTCGCAAATGACGCCGCTCACCTCCCGCCATTTATCCCACGCAGCAGCAATGCGTGCCTTGACGCCGGATCCGATCTCGCCGTTCGCGTGGAGTACACACCCCAGATACTTGAACCGGTCCGTGCGCTCGACCGTGTCTTCGGCTATGCGGACGGACATGGGGTCTGCAGTGTTGCAGGCCTAGTTCTCTGTCTTCGCCACGTTGAGTTTCAGACCCCCGTTCTCAAGCGATTCCTTCCATGTGTTAACACGTCTCACCAGCCGTCCCCTGTCCGAGTCCAACAGCGCGATATCATCAGCATACATAAGTAGCCATGGTTGGTTACAGTTGGTGGCTGCTCATGTTGGTCTCTGATGCTGTCCGACAATACGTCTAATATCAGGCTGAAGAGAAACGGACTCAGGACGGAGCCTTGGTGTACTCCGACGGTTATACGGAAGGGCAAAGTGTCGCCAACAGCGGTCCTAACTACAGAATCAGAATCACAGTACATGTCTCTAATGATATCAACATACGTTTCTGGCACTCCCTTGGACCTCAGGGCCCACCAAATCATCTCACAAGGAACACAGTCGAAGGCCTTCTCCATGTCCAGAAATAGGAAGTGGAGAGGCGTGTTCTTCGTCCTGTATTTCTCGATGATGATTCTTACGGCAAAAACGAGGTCCATAGTCCCGTGACCGGGGCGGAAACCATATAGACATCCAGAGACAGTGCACTCCTGACGGATTCGAGAGTCCACTATCCGCTCGAATAGTTTCATGGTGTGGGACATGACCTTTATACCGCGATAACTACCGCACTCCTGCACTGATCCCTTGCCCTTGAAGACTGGGGTGATAACACTCAGTCTCCATTGGCGAGGAATCCCGCCGGTGCTTAGTATGCGGTTATAAAGGTTAGTTAGGATGCCCACACCACGCCCACACATTGCCTCCCAGGCTTAGATGGGGGACTCCATCGGCTCCGACAGCTTTCCGATTCTTCATGCGGCGAAGAGCCTTCTCTACTTCTTCAGGCGTTACCGGTGGCACAAGTCCAAGATTCGGAGGGAGGTCCGGTGGCTGCACTTCTCTATGCTGTTTGTTTAACAGCTCGTGGAAGTAAGAGCGCCATCTCTCCTTCACCGCGAGGTCCTCGCATAGTAGGTTACCGTGAGAGATATTTAATTCAATTACATACAAGAACAACCTTGGCATTAAGGAAGTCTAATAATAGATAGAGTACGAATATTAGACTTGGTAATTAGTACAATAGATACAGTGCATAATTTAGGTAGTATTTTTTGCAAAGACTGTATGGGTCCTTTAAATGATTACTATACATACATAAGTTTGTGAAGTGGTCAAATAAATTTAAAAACAATATACAAGTAGGCACCACGTTTTAAAATTTTTACATTAATTATCGCTGCCATTCTCTTATCCATAAAGAAGACAAAAAAATCCAGTCAAAAGTTTCCAACTTAATTAGAGATTAATGAGATTCGACGGCCGGTCACTCGTCGGTTCGAGAAAAAGAAATGGATGCTCATGAAAAATGTATTCTCATTTCAATCAAACCTTTTACTATTATTTGTGAACAAGTGGGTTATAAACGTTCTTACTACTACTACTTCGTAGGTACTATCAGCAACGCTGGCGGTCGACCACCTATAAGGTGAAAATCGCTTGGCACTTACGCGTCTGTCAGAGCAAGCCCCGCCCAATTGTGGTCAAGGAGCTGGCAATAATTTTTGGTAGATATTGAGGCATGCTGAAAACTTGTCCTGTACCTCTCCTATTATATCCCAACACAAACCCGTAGTACCGGGGCTAAACCAAACCCCCAATATTTTTATTTACCTGACAGGAAGAAGTTCCATCGAAATAATTGTCTTAGGGAGTCTTATTTTTAGTTATAAATAAAAAGATGAAAAATATTTTGGGGTTTGCTTTAGCTTCCCGCTACTCACCAGCCAGGTCTGCAGTTTCGTGCTGGGATATAATAGGAAAAGGTACAGGATAAGTTTTCAGCTTGCCTCAAATACCTACCAAAAAATTCTTTGCTAGCTCTCCTACTATTGGAACGTTTTTGCTTGGATTTTGACAGATTTTCTTCAAGTGCTCTTCTATTGGTCAGTGGGCGGGCTAATGGTGTTTAAAGAAATCTGTTTGAAAAGTGTACTACCGCCAAATTTTCTGGTTGTACTTGCGTCTATTAAGCTTTAGAACGCTAAATAGTAAACGATATATACTGAGTGAAACATACATTCAACCAATCGGTGATATCAGGTGAAATATATTTTATAGCATTCTAAACATTATATTAACAAAACAAATAGCAAATTAGTACCTAGGAAACATTGTTAAGAATGCCCTGAAATAAATAATTGCTTAAACATACTATTTGCTAACAAATATCATTGGTATGATTATACCGACCCAGTAAATAAACATGCCTTCTTCACAGTATATATTTCGTAAGAATATAATTAAAGCGAGTATATGCGAGTAGATAGATAGTTGATACCTAAAACCTCGAAGTCAACATCAACGCGCCCCTCATAATAGAGACATTAGCGTTTGAATTGCCTTTAACAAAAACAAAGCATTTGGAACTTTCACCCAGACCCTAAATGGAAATTAACGATTCCGTACAAGTGTACTTTACAACTTAGCACCCACAATAGGGTTCTCTCAAAATTTGCAGGTCAGCATTCCGCCGTCCTCGTAAAACTTAACGGTGGACACATAAACTCGGTAATGGAAGGTAGGCCGCGTTTATTAAGCCGTGGCGAGGCTCCACCCATTAGGACACCGACTTAGGAGTCACAGGTTAGCTTATGAGGAAGGCTCAAGAGCTCACTGTTCGAATATTAATTGCAGAATCAGGGGTTAATGGACACATTAAAGTAAACGCGATATGCGGGATTTTCGATGTTTGTTTTTTTATTTATGCACTTTGTGGTAGATATACGAAATACGAATTATATATGAATACCTACGCGTTCTTTCTGCTTCTAAAATTCTAAAGGGAAACGACGTAATGGCTTTTTGTCTTTTTTTTCTCTATGTAGCCTTTTTGTGAAATAGCATTTGGTTTTTTTTTAATATAGGAGCCAATGTTTCTATCTATGCTGGCTATACATTTACAGCGAATAGAAAAATAACAAAGAAGGTAAACCCCGCCCTGCGCCAACGTTCGGTTTTATAGTTTACATGCTGGGTAAGTGCCTGGTTTTATTAAAGTCAACCACACCAGTCAAAGCTGTACGTGACGTCATAAAACAAGTGTCACTGTACATAAGTGTCGTATCTTACGTGATAAAAGGTGAAGGTGCTTGCAACCGTGCATGTAAATGTTTATCACATGGTCTTGCTATCGTACTTGTACCTTCGAAGCTTTGTACTTGTCCAAAGAGGTCATGCGTTCACTAGATTTGCACTCTGTAAGTGTGTAGTGTAGTATACCTACTCGTATCTGAATAATTTGATTCGATAGTAGTTCAGTTAGTTGTGTTGTGTGGTTGAGTTTAGGACAACAACTCCATATAACCGTTGAAAGAAAAAGCGTTAGATTTTTGAATCATCATCAGCCTATATACACACATTTTTAAATAATCATTAAGTTACACATTTTGTCACTTCATTCGAAGATGTATATTTCATCTCTATATATTCGAATAGAGCGACCCATATATTACTGTTCGAACTTCACTAGAAAGTTGGTTCGATCATGTATTACCTAAACAGGTATTCCGAATAGAGTTTGTGTGGTCGGACGACCGGATCGGATGAGACAATCGGCCCGGGAACAAGACCAAACTTCGCGAGGGACATACCCCGAGCGCTTCCGCAACACTCGAACTTGTCCCGACATCACGACAACTGATGCTTCATTTAGACGGGTAATTACCCCGAAAGCGGGTATTTAGGATGACCAACATTTCGGGTAGCTGCGGAGCGCTGACCAAACGGGTTAGTGGAGGGTTTATTTCGAGTTCGACGTTTAGTGACTTTATCTGTGCCCTCGAGCTTCGGAATAATAACTGTGCAAACTAATTGATTCAAATGTTTGACGCAATAAACGACTTCGTATGATTATCAAGCATACTTTCACCATTACAACGATGATAAATAGGTAGAAGTGAAGTAATACGCAGTATGGCTTCGAGAGTATAGTCTTAGCTTTAGATTAAAACTAGTCGTAAGATTTTGTATGATAATATGTTGCGTTGTAAAGCAGTGTAAGTTAGTCTCATCGCGAGGGGTTGCAATAAAGCTTGCACGAGTGCCTTTCAAGAGCTTGCGCCGAGCTTAAACGAATATGTAGATATTATAATTTCTCATAATACGTGCAAGTGGAAGTGAAAAGGCATTTGCATAAAATGATATAGATCTACTTACCTTCAATGGTAGAATTAAAAATTTAATTGAACTCGACAGCGCTCAGAGTATCGGGTAGTAATTTCCAGTTCCTATTTCTAAATAAATACATGCATATTAAGAATTATTCTTACGAAGGGTGTTGTGTCTTTACTGCATTTGTTAGTGCCAAGTTCCGATTTTTTAAAAATATTTAACAACAATATATTAAAAAATTTAAGTGTACCCTTTGTTTTCGTGTACGAGTTCCCTTCCTAATTTCCGTGATGGCTAAATGTCAATTGAGTTTAACCGCACAGGACAGCGTGACGGCCGGAAATGTCACTTCAACGACGAAACACGTCGGATTTGCGACGCGTCGGGAAGTAATCAAACTTCGGACAATAATAGCAAACTAATTTCGGTTCAATTTACTACGACCACGGATACTCTGCGAGGGATAGGAAAACATTAATTACGCTCGTCGTATTAAGTTTGTCTAGTGTCTAGTAACGTGATGTACTTGCTTTGTAGACACTAGGTTGCTAGAAGTTTTGATAACATTAGAATAGAAGACATGATTAGCTTGTAAATGTGTTTTGTTCATCGAATAATTAATCCTGTGTAATGTGTGTAGGATAAAATCTAATATATTAAAGTACCTTATTATGTTAATATTATGTATCATTTCATGTAGGGGTTAATTATCAACTAAGTAATAATAAAAATGATCACTCAAAATTCGAGTACTAGTCTAATACATTATTGGATTTTTATTTTTCTGTAATGTGCTTATTGAATATTCAATCTTTATTATTTGAAAGAATAATATACACAAATAGGTATATTTTATCTCGAGTACTTGAAAGGTAAAAATAAAAAGGACTAGGTAATTAAAAAATACTTAAGTATATCCTCGATGCAAAAGTGACGTGTGCATGCACGGCATAATATATGATCAAATATATTATGCCGTTATGTTTAGAGTAGAGGCACACGAAATTTTAAAATGATTCAGTCTTGGCTTGGCACGCTGCCGTGCCCCCAACGAGTGTGGTGACATTGCGCGAGGCGAGACATCCCCACTTTATGACGTCACGCGCCAGTTAGTGCACGATCCCACATTTTCACATTAAAGCCTATCCCAAAAGTTTGAGTGTGGTTGTTATGAAATTCTACGGGATATTTTAATACTTTCACCGACGTAGTTCGTATTTTAGTTAGGGTTTCATATTGCTATTGTTAAAGTTTAGAAACAACGTAGGATCCTCGATATTCGTTGGTAATTTGTCTAAATTGTGCATTGTACATGGAATTAATTTGTGTAACGGCAACCAAACTAGCCAAAACTAGTGGGGCTACGGGATCTAGCGAAAACTGGGAATGGAAAATTTTAGTATTTTTTGGATTCTCTTTTAAATAGGTGTTTAAGGACATAGGTAGAACTGTCAAAACAAATAATATTAGCTTTAATGAACCGTGTATGTAATAATAACACTGTTGTGTCCTTGATATGTCTAATTGTCTAATGATTAAATAAATGACCAATGTCGAAAAAAAAAATTTAATATCATAGTTTCCCATCGAAACGGTCCTGCAAATCTTTAGGATATTCATATGTATTTTTATAGGAAAATGTATGAGAAAGTGCTTACTACCAACATGGTTTATTGTTCAATAAAATATTTATTGCTCCTCTTTAAGATAAAAGTAAGAGGCCTTAAAGTACAACATTTTTACGAGCAAATTTTAAGGTTACAGATCAATATCAAGTTTCCAGATGTACCCTACGTAACCTACATGTGTACCAAGATTATATACCTACTGGGGCATCAGCTCTGCCCTTGCCCTCCAATTTCGCTTTCACGCCAATCCCAAAAACAATTATCTCCCCATTTACGTCGTACGAATTACGAGAAAATTAATCGATGATATTTTAACGAGTCCATCGATTTCATTATTCGTCCCATTTGATTCATCTCGGGTCAACGGAGCGTGGCGGCCGGCATCTGCCGGTGCCGCCGAGCGAAAAAAAAAACTCGAGACGCTCCGACCGTTTACAACCTGATGATTTCAATATTTTTAGACTATTTAATTTTTCCACCCGAAAAGCCCAATTTAATAAGGACAGTGTCAGTGTTTGTTACTCAGAATAACATAATAACCAAAGTGGCAATCCATTTATTTTTGTGAAGTTTTTATTTAGATCCATTCAAACCTGAATTGATGACAAAATTGCACGATTGAGAAGACATAAATGATGTGAAAAAAATGGTTATGAAAGTTTATAGCTTTAGCAAAAAGCTCCGAAAGTTAGGTCTTGATGACAAGGGTACTCAGAGCCGTAATCGTGATAATTTAGGAGAGGCCCTTTACAGAGGCATATTTAAAAGGCTAACAGCGAGGCACTGATATTCTCAGTTATAATATAAACAACAATCTACTGTCGGCCATATTTGTAAATGTAAAGGTATATGTAGTTTATAACCCTATCGATGCGTACGTACTCGTTTGCGTAAGGATTAGGTACCTTTACTGAAACATTCCATGAAATTTAAGATTTAAGTAGGATAAAGTTTGGATCTTCCTGGGAAATACCGGAATATAACTACGACGATTAGGGCGACACTTGATAAATTTAGCAAAAGGAAAGTTTTCACAGAAAATGTGGAAGGTAAAAGAAATCTAGAGAATATTTTACTATGACTAACTTTTGTCATTTATATTGCATGACAGTTTTCCACTCACAATTTTAATCTTTATATTATATGAGGGACTTTTCAGCTGAAATATTTTTCGTAGTTTCACCAGCTAGTTTTCCGGTTTTCATTCTTGGTAATCCGGTAAGATCAGAAGTGGAATAAGTTATGTCTTGAATACTTGAGGCTTTACTTATTCTATGCAATAATTTTGCCGATAGCGATAGTGCATGAACTATTTAAAAACCAAAAAAAATTACGATGTACGGCTACTAGGCCACACTAGGCAACTCCTTAGTATTGCATTCTTTATTCCAGAATCGAATTAAAGCCTAAACCTTATCTTACTAACTAACCAATCCCATTGAAATGTGTGGGTAGCGCATTAATCAATACTCGCATGAATAGCATGAGAGAATCAATCCGTAGAGAGGGCACCAAAGCATTGCTTAACCTGTTACTTTTCCTTAATGGTCTTAAATAATGGCCCCAATAATGACACTATCTCCACAAGACCAGCACAATGATAGCCATAAAAAAAACAAACTATGAGAAAGCATCATAACAAAAATCGAACACACTGAACAGATTTACGGGAGCGTTCTTGATTACTACATACATATAAGGAACAAAATGTATGCAACATGGTATGTATTCTCTATAAGCCAATTTGTTTAATGCTATCCAATCAAAAACATAAATGTGAAATGAGAGCCAAGTTCAATATTATGATAATTGCCTTGGTTGTTGACTTCAACGACAAAAGAAGTGAGATCTAAATGGGTGCCAAGTTCAATGGTCAACCCTGAAATTTATTTATAAGTAACACTATAACATACCTATCATATCTTCATATAACATAAGATAATGTATGGTGGTAGCCTATGAAGGTCTGCCTTGGCTAGTTTTCATATATGAATTATAGCCGTCGCAAGTTCTAAGCCTACAAGTATTTGTCGGTTTTTACTTTATAATTCCGAAAATTTTTATTGTTGGTAGAAACTAGCGAGCGAACATAATAATACGTTGGTAGGTTTATAGAAACTAGCCAAGACAGACCTTCATAGGCCACCATACATTATCTTATGTTATATGAAGATATGATAGGTATGTTATAGTGTTACTTATAAATAAATTTCAGGGTTGACCATTGAACTTGGCACCCATTTAGATCTCACTTCTTTTGTCGTTGAAGTCAACAACCAAGGCAATTATCATAATATTGAACTTGGCTCTCATTTCACATTTATGTTTTTGATTGGATATCATTACTTTTTGTAGAAAAGTATATATCATCGTAACGCCTTTGAAAAGGACAAATTCAAAACTAAAACTAGACTTTATAAATATAAAACAATTGAATCAGTTACTGTATTTTCCTACGTTTACGGGGTATAATTTTCTTCTGAGTGTTATTTTCTATATTTTCTTGTACCTTTGAAATATTATGAGTAGGTAATAATTTTTCACTATTGATGGGCGCTAAATATAAAAATAATAATTAATCCCAGTTAATAAAGTAGGTACCTAGCCTACCCTAAGTAATAAATATGAAAACCGACTATAAGTACCTACTCTTAATTGTAAATAAGTAAGTAAACCTAAATATATACATACTTAGTACTCTGCCTTCCCCGGTATAGGCGTGATTAGGCTAGGCACTAATTAGGTATTTATGTTAAGCGTTCATACTAGAACCTAACCTAATTATTAAAAAATTGCCAGTTTTTTATTTATTCCTTTGTATTCATGTAATTACCTATCTGCATACCAAATTTTAACTCTCTAGGTCATTTGGAACTGGGTTAGAATTTTGATCTGTCAGTCAGTCAATGATAAAAATGAGGATTTTTGGACATTAATATCTAAATAACTGTTTGAGATAAGCTTATGAAATTTAGAATACATATTTATCTCGCAAGTCACAATATATGAGCCAAATTTGATATGTTTATGTGAAATAGTTTTTGATTTATGAGGGGTTCAAAAGTGGTTCCAAATGGTTCGTGTAATATTACACACGGTGCGGCTCGCCAGTTCTGTTTCTTGAACCTTGGCTTGACACGCTACCGCGTGTCTAGATTTCCGGCATAAAAGCTTCCACTCCGATGTAATGGCAAACGTCTATTTGGATGACGTCATCATCTGTTGCTCATTTAAAATGATACTTATTTTCGCCCGTGTAACCTCCGAGTAAATTCACATGTACGTGTGCGAATTACTAATTAATTAAAATGAAAGGTACGTTATTAGTGGAGGGAGACTCCACGGGTGTGAATTACCTGCTTACTGCTATCAGATCTTTTACGTCACCACATATACTTAATTATTTCTGTTCTGTTTGCTGAATCTACCGGCGTAATTCAATTAGATCCGAAGTTTATATCAAATGAAGTATAATTTGGAAGTAAATAAATTAAGAACATTAATGCTGCTTATTTACACCGTAGCGAGTAGTAACATCATAACTAAATTATTCATTTCTTATCATGTGCTTTTCAATATTTTAAACGTGGCTGAAGCTAGGAACGAATGTGGCTTTCACCTACGGAGTTTTTTTAATGACTTCAACGAACTCTACTCGTTAATACGACAATTTTGAAGTTTCAAGAGGCACTCTAACTAGAGCTAGCGATTTCGAGATATTATCGCTTAAATATTTGGGTAAAAATGTACTATCCGACTGATTTGGTTTAAAAAAAGTAATAAAACTGATGACTTTTTGATAATAAGTCATTTTTAAAGAAAAACGAATTATGTATTCAAAGTATCTTCTTATACAAATGACAATATTCATTTGCGCATTACGTCGGCCGTAATCCAGTGGAATAATGGATGTGGGCCATCAATATCCCTAAGTGTGCATTTGCGTTGAAAATTAGCTTCGAACGACGGTTCCATCCATGCGAGACAGTATTATGAATATTAGCTGCGTGTGATTGATAAGATGGGATCCTCTCATAATGATGAAAAACGGCTTTGTTTTCAAAGATAATACCTACCTCCTGAATATTTCACAGTCTACTAGTCTTATTGTCAATATTCGGAGAAATAAAAAAATAAACTTTTAAGCTCTATCTAACCTGCGTAGTTGATGTCATCAGATTATTCTATGTTTCTATTGTATTGCGGAAAGTAAGGAAATCTAACAATCGCTCCATTTTGGGAGCCTTCCTCAATTCTAGCTAATTCCTGGGACCTGTATATCCGGAAAGAGAGACTTAAGAAGTCAAATCATATGATTTTGGTGCTTTTAAGACGACAAGATATATATAAATAAAGAGATCGGTTTAAATATTTACATTGTGTTGTTATGTCGTAGGAAAAATGGTCCATTAAAAATGCATGGACATTGAGGGAAGGTCGTGAAGCGGAGTAGACTCGTAAAATACGAGCTCGAGGATAGCGATACAATGTCGACTTTGTCTTATGACAACGAACAGTTTGCTTTTAATGACTATTCAGGGATTGGAGTTCGAGAACATTTTGTCGAGGATATAAATTATAAAATTATGTTTCATTGGTTGATAGAGTTTGCAATGGTAATAACATTATTTGAGATATATATTTGCTTTGCGACTCTTTAAGGGTAGAGTCGCAAAGCTTTGGCGAGACAGACAAATTCAGTAAGTACCAAAATAGGATTTTTCAGGATATACTTACTTACGTTTGTTCCCAGGCACTATTATGCTATAGTCAGGTAGTATGTAAATATATTGGTTTATTATCTGACATGCAGATTTATTGTACGGATTATTACAATTATTTTTGAGAGGATAAGATTATATTTTTATCTGCAGCACAGATAAGGTTACACTTTTAATAACATCGATAAGACTACACGCTATTTGAATCATGATATTACCAGACATACCAGGTTTAAATAAGCACCAGGTGGTCTCCAAGGCACCTCGTCTACTTTGACGAGCCAAGCGTGAATAAGGCGACACTCGAAACATATTTTACTCCCCGAACAAAATTACCATAATGCGTGAAAATTTATTGCGCGGCTCCAAACGCGTAAGATGGGTTCGCGTCACATTTCATATTTCGATTATTTTCTTGGTTAGCGTACGTGCTTAAATCAACCCCTTTTGATGGAAAGGTTGCAGAGTACATTGTGAATCTTGCTTGGTGCTGTAGTATTTATTACCTGATATTTTTGTACAATTATTCGACGCTTTAATGGTGAAGGAAAACATCTTGAGGAAACCTGCACATCTACGAAGAAATTCTTAGGTTACGTAGACAACCAAACCAACCCACACTTGGCCAGCGTGGTTGACTAAGGCTTGATCGCCCTAGTTTAGGCCTGTGCCCCAGCAGTGGGGACGTATAAGGGCTGATGATTAAGATGATATTTTTGGATGCTTGCTTTATTATCAGACATTTGGACATTATCAAAATTTAAAATAAAACTAATTTTACGGATTAAACTCGCGTGTATTGACCGCTGTACCATGAGCGCTGTAAAGAGCTCGAAACGTAGGATCTCTAAATAATGTTTAGAATATCAATACACGCGAGTTTAATCCGTAAAATTAGTTTTATTTCAAATGTGAAGTGCTCGCGCAAATAAAAATAGACAATACTATTATCAAAATTCTTCAACAGTTTAGATTGAAAGAGGTTGGACCACATATTCGCGAATAAATTGATTTAGTTGAGACAATATCTCACAGTGGAGAATACCCTACCCCTTATACAGCTCTGATTAATAGAAACAATTAATTTATTAAAATGTTACTTTCAAAGGATCAACTATCTCACTATAGGATAATCCTTTTCGGGTTTTACGTCAAATAAAGTTCACCAACCTTCAGATTCGGTGTTTAGTGAAACTTTAATTAATCCTACTGGACCCTAATAACTTCCAACTGGCTGGTTTCATTTTCGGCCCTACGGCAAGGAATTGCCCTTGTTTATAGCACTGATAGTGCGCAATGTCAGTTAATTTGTTTCCATTTTGTTTTGATTAGATTTTCTGAGTAGAACCGAGGGTGAAGGTACGTCCAGGTGAATGGATGCGTTGCTCCGAGCCAAATTGATTCTGAGAAATACGACGTCTTGAATATGAGCAATCTTCGGCATGATTAGTTTGGAGCTTTTACTAGCACAAATAAATGGGGACAAAATTATCAAAGAAAATGCAGTCATTCGAGCAGTCTTCTCGACTCAGCATTTATGATTAACGTACGGCTGAACTAAACGACTCTGATTTTACCATGCTGCTGTGATACTATACTAAGTAAATATGCCTCGTGCATCGTCAGGTTGTTATCTCATGTTAGATGTTTTTTTTAAATAAAGATTTTATTATTATTATATATTTATTGTTACTAATTTTGACATGACAGCTCATACATTCAAATCAAATCAGATCAAATAAATATAAATATTATACAAAATCACATACACTGATCCCGTGATAAGTAGCTTACGCACCTGTGTTACGGATATCGGAACCAACAGTACACACACATATACTTAAATATATTTAATAACACATCCAGACATAAACACCGTTGTTCGTCACACAAATATTTGACCCGGGTGGGAATCGAACCCACGACTCTTGGAACCTTAGGTTTTTGAACCTGACCACTAACCACTGTTCTACCGAGCCAGTCAAATCAATTTTTTTTTTGGGTTACAAAAACCTACTTCCGAATTGACTACCTCTTCCTTAATTCGGTTTAAACAATTTATTTCGAACGTGCGGTTAACAGAGTGGAGTGGTTCTAAAATGTTCAATGTCCAAGGTGTGGTCCACGGCAGCTGAATAGAAGTTTTCTGCGGTAACCGCCGGCGTTCATTAATGCCATTAATTTTAAAATAGGAAGCAGCGAGTAAATGGGCTCCAGAAAGAAGGAATCGATATCGCGCGGCCATTCGGCATTGTTGTTCAAACAATGGGCTGACAAGAATTCGGAAGATATACTCACCGAACAAATTACAAGCTTCATTTTTAAATTTGGGACATGTGAATGGAATAAGAAAGTACTTGAACAAATTGACTTGTTATAATGTCGTTATATTGATTTATTCTTGATCGATATTTAAAGCTTCGTCAGCGATCAAAACATAATAACCGAGTATTCCAATAATTCTTTGTAGACTAAAAATTACTTAATCATTAATTTGCTCTTTCAGGTGCGGTCAAATTGATTACGAGTATCAGAGCCTCAATTGAATAGCCCCTCTGCCCTCCCATCTGCTGTGTGAGCGAATGAAGAAGTTTTTCGAGTATAAAGTTCTTTATGGTTTCTCTCAGTATTAAAACAGTCAGCTAAGTTAAAAAAACTGTTATTAATATAGTTTTTGTTTCTTGGAAAACATGTCAGAACTCTTTTCTTTTCTTAATATCATCTCGCGCAGAAAATACATCGCCCCAAAACTTAGTTCGGGGATGTTATTTAGCATATAAATAACACTAGCTCACCCATTTTTACGTAGACCTCACCTTCAGTTATCAAACTTCTGTATCCCAACTAAATCGAAATTCTAACTTGCGAGGACAGGATTGGAACTTAGAGCTTGTATGACTAAGTTGGGTTTATTAAGTCAAAAAGGTCTTTAGTTCTCTCGAACAATTCAACTGTAATTTCATTTGGAAAGTATGTAGATATATAGATTGTTTTCATAGTGTTTAATGAATTTTATTTTAGCAAACTAAATTTTTTTTTGTATTTTAGCAAAATCTCAATTAATATCAATTTACAATAATTAACTTGATAAGTATTCAACTTAAATATAATTATTAACATTTAAGCATAATATTAAATAATTAACTTAGTCCCTGATTACGCAAGGCACGTTTAGTACAGAATAAATAATTTTGGAGGAATTTTTTAGCCAACATTTTACAATCATAACTATTAAAAAATGTATTACATGTTAGATACACACTAAGTCCTCTAGTTAAATTTTATTTTGAAAAGATTAGGTCATATTGAAATTCCTGTGTGAAGGAAGGCAAGTTCAAGATTAATGTTGTTTTGGAATTCAACCGACATCAGAATCATGACGGAACTTGTAGTTGCTAGTTCTAACTGTTTGAACATTCCTGCTAGTTAGTCTTTGGTTAAAACTAAACTCTGGGTTATTTACATATCTGATTATGTGCTTCAAGTGCTATCAGCGACGTGCCGTGAGTTAGGACTTGTGTCCTTCACAAGGTACATCTGAATGTCATTGCTACTTATATGTGTATAAAACATTCTTAACTTAAAATTTATTTATTTAAACAACAAAAAAGAACATACATCTTACAGGTCAAATTAAAAAACGTTAGAAACACAAGAGATGGTGCTGTCTTAATTACAGGTTGCCACGAAAAGAACTTAAAACGTCCCTTATCCCTTAAATAAATTAGATTTTTCATAAAAACATTAATTATTTATAGATATTATCAGGTAGCAATGAAACATCAGTACATACTTAGTATTATTAAGAGGTAAAAGGATACTTAATTCTTGAAAACCTTTTACAAAAAACTTTTCCGACTTTTAGTAGAACTGAATTTATTGAGTTATTAGTGCGTAATGGCACTACCAGGAAGTTAAGAGAAATAAGTTTAGTGGAATTTGCTCGTAATCAACCCAAATGTTAATTAAAAATTTTATGAACTTTAACCCCGGATGTTGTTGGTTGGTGTTTTAAAACCGCCACGTATTTGCATGAAAGTTGTGTTTTAAACAGTTTTAAAACTAAAAAAATATTAAATAGTGAAAGCGGCGAGACAACTTTGCTGCTAGAAACACCTGCTTAATTCGGCGTTGAAAACTAACTAGAGGTCCTAACTAAATAGTTAGACTTCCATAGATTTACAGGTCAGGCTACGCAATAATCAAATTATCCCGAGTGCCGGCGATGCCCGCTCCGATTACGTCACGGATTTGATTCGATAATCGCTTTATATCGAGTTCTCGGAAATCATAGCGAAGGTAAATCGAGATAATTTGATGTTGATTGAGTGGTATGAACTTCGACAATCGGACACGTATTACCGAATTTATAAGGATATTGATAGGTTAAAGTACCTAGTTAAAGTATGTATGTAAAGAAAGAAAAATATGTATTCAACTACATTTCACAATTAACAAACAAATCAAGTCATCTGACTTTTTTTTATCTGTTATAAATAGAGATAATACACATTATTCCATGAAAACTATTTCAGTATAGATAGGAAACATGATTGTATTTCGCTGCTATTATGTTTTGTATAGAAACTACTGAGAAATATCAGTTTATACTCTCTCTATTGTTAAGCACAAACTTGTTTGAGTATATTGGCACATTGGCAGTTTACCACAATGCCTAGACAGTTATTGATATTTGCTTACGGTGATATTGAATGAATATAATAACTTGATTGAATAGGTAGTTAGTACTATAATACTTTATTTTACATTGGGTTGGCTATTGGTGTTAGTCAATATGTAAAAGTATTTATTCCTAAAACATCGATGCATATACGTTATTATGTATATGTAACGTGCATCATCCTTACTAATATTATAAATGCAAATTAATATCAATTCTGAACCGATTTGAATGAAACTTGTGCGTGACTGAGTAAGGACATAGGCTTTATTTCACTTCACTAACTATGGAGTAATGTTTGACGAGATAAGCGAATTTACGCGGACTAAAAGTTTTATCACGAAATTTTGTTCATTCAAATCCATGATGGTGGCTCTACTAGGTACAATGTCGCGTTTTTAGAAAACTAAACTAAAACTTTCCAAGTACATAGTTTTAGTGTCCGAGTGAGGTTATTAGGAAAAGTGCCACGAGCCCGTATGAACAGTAATGGTTCCTTATCCGCCTGCCAATAAGTGGAATCAGATACCTAATATTCCGGGCGCAGTCGTCTCCTGCCTCTCTGTCGGGATCAAGAGGACGTTTCCAGAATCTCTTAGAGTATTTCGATCAGAGAGAGCATGCTATCGTTACTTAACTTCGTCTTTATCTACTATTATTATAGAGAAGTATATATGTTACCGGAAATGTATGTAATCCGTCATTGTATACAATTCTAGGAAATGTATGTAATTCCTAAAATCGCACGGAAATGTGTGAAATAAATTACACATTACACATTTCCTAGGAAATCTATACATTTCCTAAATAGCAATCGGAAATGTAAAAAAATAAAATATTAGTGAGTACGCGACAGCAAGACGGAAGGTATTGTTTCGCCTAATCGGGGGATCGCGAAGTTCCTTGTAAATTGCCTCTTATTGGTGTAGTTTGGACTAAAACCGATGATGAACTTCTATGGTATTGTTACCAAGAACGGTATCTTAAAAAAATTATATTCTCGATCTCAGAATAATGAGTTTCCAAAGTTCCTCTTGATGCAAACGATGTACCGAGTACCGAGATTGCACTGCGGTCAGTTGCCAACTTGTAATACACTGGAACCGGCCAGGGATTTAAGAAGTGCCTTTTCAATACAAGCTGTGCTACAGCATGATATCTGTTTTTTTAAAAAAAGACACTAAACCACGCTTCTTTTGGTGCACGTAAAGGTCAAAAATAAATAAAGGGTCGTTAAAGTCGTCTCTATTTCTTTGCTGAGGTGTAAACTATGTGCTTTAAATTATTATATTTGATTGCAAAAGCGCGGGGCGCTGGAACAGGTAGGATTTTTAGTATACCTTGCTGAGAAATCAAGTTAAGCGATGTTTTAGGAAGCAGGTTACAGAGATCGGTGCTTTAACTAGAGTTGCAGCACGGCTAGTAGGAGGCTCTACAATAAACAATCTGTTCAAAATACCAGTCAACAGTGGCCAAATATAGAGTTCTTATTCGTGTATTTGTTTACAAGAAAGTCTTTCCTGCTTTTACAATCAAAAAATATAATTAAAAGCACATATTTTCCACCCCAGCCCAGAAAAGAGACAACTTGAACGACTCGTAATTTATTTTTGACTTTTACGTGCACCAATAATATAGAGTTTAATAGTGTTTTTTTACACTTTTTAGTATTTGCTCACAGTATTAAAATACCTTTCCAACCAGTCAAAATAAGGCTATGATACGATCATCCGTCATAAAGTTCCAGTTCATATCTTTCGGCTCCATTATCAGATCAGCTCGACAGTACCATATTATTGTATTGTCATCAAAATCACATACGACTGTAAATTTTCATATCCCTCGGATCATAAGAAGATGTTTAAATTAATTTTCTTACATACATACATACATACATACAGGTCAACCTAATAAAACCAGTTAATAAAAGCGGGATTTTTATTTGTTAATAACGTGTTTTACTATAAAAAGTATTTACTTTACACATTTCCTAATACGATATAGGAATTTTATACAATTCCGAGGAAATGTACACATTTCCTAGGATATCTATGCATTGAATAGTTTTTCAAACAATATTTTATACATTTCCTAAACAGTTTAGGAATTGTACACATTTCCTAGGAATTGTATACAATTCCTTGATTTCATACATTTCCGGTAACATATACGATTTATTTGTTTGTTTAACTAAAACTTGTAGACATATTTCATTAACTCTTGTGCTATTACATGCTTCAGAACTATTATATTTTTTGTATTTATGATGTCTAATTGTTTTTGGTAGATCTCGGACAAACCAATGTCTCTATAATAGGTAGGTACACCATCCATACCGACATACTTTATTTTATCTATTCAATTTGTAGCGTAGGTACTATAGTCAAAACATTCTAACAGTAAACCCTTAATTACTGCCATATACCTACTCCAACTTGTACAATAGAAATAAAAAAAAAGAAATATTTAAACCCATTACCATTTAATTCCACATTGCACACAATCGGTGGCCAAACACAAATTAGAAACACGCCCAATCCACAGACATCACAATACCACTCGGCTAAATCGCTATTCACTAGTAAACCCGGTCTAGTGAGGATAATTCTCAAAGGTTGCCTGGAGGGTGTTGTCGGGATCCAATCAAATTATCCCGGACTGCCCGCGCGGCCCACCGACCCACGTGACTATAATTTGCTAATTGCTTTCCCGGCCTTGAATTGCAATAGAACGATAAAATATCACTTTAAAAATAACTTGTCTGTAACCATTTTAGTAAAATATCTTTACTCATTTCAGAGCACTCGCTATTGATATCATAACGAGAAATGCAATCAATGCGATTGGATAACCTTGAGGGATTGAAGTTTTATCAACTATGATGAACCTTTTGCTAGAATCGAGATTAACTAATAGTTCGAAGAAATAATACTTTCCTTCTAATATTATTAATCGCTTCTCCCATCCTTCCCATCATCTTGGAAGGATGGAAGAAGCTGAAGGAGGCATACACCAAAATGGTAGAGAAAGGCTAAAGAAGAAGAAGTAGATTATTAATCGAAAGTAACACTCTTTCTCTCCCTAAGAAAACTTAGGGAGACCCCTGTCACGTTTTCACGCCAAATGTATGTGCTGTGCACCGATTCAAAATTAAGATGGCGGAACGACCTCGTGCCTTCGACCTCGAATCTTATATGTCTCCCACCTATGAAACACATATAAGATTTAGTTATTTAAACCTTTCAATTCTATTTAGTTTTTAATTCTTTTTATAAACAAGAAAAAAATAATAATTTAAAAATAAATAACGAAGGAGCATCTCACAAAGTGCACCTATCTGAGAGCAACCGCTTGTAACAATTTCCGTGGGGCTTAAGCTCAATCGGTATTGGCGGTAACATGCGAAGAATCTGGATCAATCTAAGAAATCCTTTGACGTCGAATCTAGTTCGAGTTAGCGGTGCAATTTATTCTGGCTCCAATACTTTTTGCAGTTTTCTTCAGACGGTTCCCTGCGGAAGGAATAAAATTGATGGAAAGAATGCAGTTTCTAGCACGAATGAAGCATTTTGAACGCTTTGTAAATGGTTGTTCATTAAAAAAAATTACTTAGATATTACTTTGTATTTTAAGAGTAGTGTAGGCGTCATAAGCGTAATATTGTTGGTTATACTACGTCTTAAAAGTTTAATATTACAAAGCACTCGTTTACAAGTAGATATGCATTAGCAATTATGCATTTTTGCTGCTCGAATAAAAAAATGTTTATTATTATAATAATTAAACAACGATTATCTAAACCGGGAAAGTTTGAAATGTATCTTCGCAGTGAAACTCATTACACATCGCGATCACGAAATTTATCAGAACCAGAAAGAAGGTTCATTAATAAAGCGCAACAACTCCGCGGGGATAACTCGGAGTTATTAAATTAACGAATTTCTGGCCCCACTTCAGGCTGCCACTGGCGATTAAAAGTTTTTCAACTCGACCCAGCTGTTAATTCAATTTTGGAATGTGAATGCTCCTTACCATAACGAATGCGTACTCACATGGTGTTCACACACCTATAAGAGGCCACTATGGGACTACAACTTTCCCACTGTTACTTACTTATGGGTACTTACCTGCATAGGCAGGCACACAATAGTTGTGTGAAATATGTTTTATTTACTTTGACGATATTATCCATCTATATCCTATTAAGTTTTATAATCATTTTGTTATTGTATTCTCTGATGTTCTGCTACTCTGAAGATAATAATTGATTTTGGTGTCCAAAGAAAGGCTAAGCCTAGTTTGGGATCCTCTGTTACATTCTACTTGGACATCAGATAACTTATGTACTAATCTTAAGTATTTACTCCATCCAACTGTTTAGTCTAAGTAATAATTAGTCGGAAAGTAATAAAGTATTTTTCATTTTCATTATTCATTTTATTTTAGAAGTAGATATTGGCTGCATAGTAAGTAACCTAATAAAATTCTAAAACAACACAACTTAACGCCAAATATATTCTGATTATAGGAAAATATCCCGAGCAATATCAGTGAATCTAAATCAGTAACGGTTAGTTGGTCTGTTTCCTTCGTTCTCAGAGGTCTGACTGCAATCACTCTGCTCTATTAACCAGATTGGTTTGCAATGCATGGTGAGCCCACAAGGAAAATATGCTAGGAACAAAAAAAATTAATATCTATCCTTTATCATCAGATTTTTTAAAGATTTTAAACGTTTGCGTTTCAGTACACTATATATTTGACTTTATGGGTCTACACGCGATATTAGGAGTAGCAATAACTAGCTATGTATTTGCTACTTCTAATATCGCGTGTAGACCCATAAAGTTTTATATATAGACTTTTTTAAATTTTACAGCGAGCATGATTTTTAATTCTTTTCAGCGTTATCCGGCGTTCAATGGTATCTAGATTGCCATTAACAAAAAACACAGGCGTAAGTCAGAAAACCGCACATTTGCTAAACAGCTATTTTAATACTTGAACTGGGCTGTGGAGTTATTAAATGTGGTGGAAACTTTTGACCGTTTCGATCCGACTGGATTGCGATGTGGGTTTGTTAAATAACTTCTACATTTATAAGCCCGTTGACTGTTTATAATAGCAGTTTCTAAAGTTTCAAGTAGTAAATAGGCAATTTAATGCCCGGTTGTGGTTATAGATTTATGGACATTACAATTTGCTAACATTGGTATTCGTTTTATGGTCTTTAAGCTCTCATGAATTACTGCATATAATGCAAATAATTTCGGAGAATAATATTTTACAAAATTTGATTGTCAGTATAATATTGTTAGTAGGCTATTAATGGAAACAATCAGCATATTAACAAACAAATTTTACCAATGAAACTTGCGTAAAATATGATTTTAAACATAATATGTGTCATGTAAGCGCTAACAATAGACAATACTACGAAATCCCTTTTGTTTTATTGTGCATGCATGAGATAATGTGCTACTTTGATGATTATTCCAAATGCAGACTTGGTCAGTTTTACAGTTCGACGTTTATCGATTATTCCGGGTCCGTTGCAGAGCAGAAGGATAATCTCTGGGCCGACACTGTGCAACATAAAACCGAATTGCTATTATCAAAATCGGGGTTTACGGCCTAATTCAGTTGTTCGGATTAAGCTAGAATAATATTTACTCCCTGTTAACAGTTAATCCGGACTTTTATTTTTAATGACTCGTTTTTCTCGTTAAGTTTGGTTTGTTACCTGGTTAATTCATTTATTTTAATTTTAGGAGTCGAGCAGTAATGTTTTTCCGGAGGAATAAATGGGTTCATTAAGGATTTATACAGAATAAATTAAAGCTCCGATTGAAATGAAACGTAATGACAACTTGTTAAGTTTCCTATTTGCTTAATGTAATTAATTACTAGGAGTTTAATTTTTCTTTTATTTAATTTTCTGTGCATGTAAATGTCCAACCTTTGATACAATTTTTTGACATACATCGAATTGTTCCCGAAGTAAGTAGCTTAAGCACCCGTCTTACGGATATCAGAAACGACAATACACAGATAAATTTAAATTCATAAATAACACACACAGACACGGAACAAATATTGCAGTACCTATATTTATATATCTCAGTGCAAACTTGTTACCCGTCTCAACGAAGAATAATTACACTCACATTAGCTTCCTATATGTTTGAGTATGTTTGCAATTAAAACTCCAGACCTGCATGAATATTTGACGGTATCGCGCTGGAGTTACCGTAATGGGGTAACTGTTTCATCACACGTTAAATATTAATAGGTTATAGGATGAAATGTTGCTTTAGGGATTTGCCGCTTTGACTCCGATATTGGAAGCGGCGGGAGCGCATTAGGCCGCTATTGATGATCGAAAATGTTTGCGGCCGCCGCTCGGTGAGCGTGCAAGCTAGATTATTACACGGCTCAATTCATTGTTCAACTTGCAACAACATTGAGGTTATGTATTTTGTTAATTACCATACAGTAAAGCATTCCATTACGCGATTTTACATAATCTTAAGATCTTAGTGCTGCCTACTGCTTTAATCTTTGTATCACTTTATATCTTCTTCTTTGTCGTATCACTCTTGACAGTGTGGTCCTGGTCATTCACCATGTAGTGTCGGAGACGGGCTCCGACGTGTGCCTTACGATGTCCTGTAGTTGTAGTCATCCTGCTGCACTCGTTAAGTGAACCGCCAATCACAGACTTTATTTGGTTGGTCTATCGCATGGGTGACCTCCCACGCGGTCGAGTGCCTTCCACTTTACCCTGGACAACAAGCCGTTCTATCGATCGGTTGTCTCTCCTTGAAACGTGTCCAAAGAATGACAAAATTTAAGATTGAAGAGATGCTGCTTAATACCAAGTTCTTGGAGTATCGAGACGTTAGAGCGGAACTCTGTCCAAGACACACCAAGCATTCTTCTCTAGCGCCATATCTCTAGGGCGTCTATCTTTTTCCTTTCCACTTCTCGTAATATCCACGTTTCAGAAGGGTACAAAAATATGGGGAAAATAAGCGTACACACCAGTCAGGTTTTTGTGGTTTTAGTAATGTTACGATTCCTCTGTACTTTTCTTATTTTGTCCATTGCCGATCTAGTGATTGCCATTCGTCGCTTTATCTCATCGATACATCCACCATTATGCGAAATTAGAGCGCCAAGATAAATGTACGATTGGACCACGTCACAGTTCGCGATTCTAGTTACTTCTGGCTAATTACTGTTTGCGCGATCAACAATCATCATCTTTATCTTGCTGCGATTTATTTTCAGTCCGAACTCGAGGCCAACACGTTCCATTTTCCGGAGCAGATATTCTTGTGAGGATATTAATGACTAGATCAAATCAAATCAAATCAAATAATTTATTTGCTTACTAAGTGTACATCATACAGAGGTGGAATATAGATAAGGCACTTACAACTTAGTTACCAGGTAGGTATTGCAAACATGAGACTTATATTTAAGTTACATAACATAAATACTTAAGGTAGTGAATTTTAAACTTAAATCTATTTAACAACTTTAGTATTTTTTTTGTTTATTTAATCTAAATATTCTTTTACTGAGTAATACCATTTTGAAGTCAAATAGGATTTTAAGGTGTTTGAAAAGCGTCTGAAACTTTGTTCTGCCTTTATATCCGGTAGTTTGTTAAATATTTTAACTGCCATGTAGTATGGGCTAGTATTGAGCATATTTATTCTAGATGGGGGCAAGTATAGTCTATTTTTATGTCTGGTATTTATGTTGTGGGTATCATGTACTTTGGTGAAATTATTTAGATGTTTGAAGGTAAATAAACAAATGTCATATATATGTTACGGTTAATGTGGATAGTGCGGTTATTATGTATAATTACCGGTAACTATTCAAAATTAACAGTGCTCGTGGTAAAGGTGGTAAGTTATTGTCGAATTAATCACATTTACCGGTAGTTATATAAAATTACCATACCCTTTGTGTAAATGTGGTCAATAATAAAATCAAACTGACTTGATTGGCTCGGTGAAACAATGGTTTTGTTAGTGACCCTGGCTGGCGGTTCCAAGAGTCCCTGGGTCCTGGGTTCGATTCCCACTCGGGACAAATATTTGTGTGATGAACATCGGTGTTTGTTCCGTGTCTAGATGTGATTATGTTTTAAGTATGTATTTATAAATAAATATGTACAAGCTGTGCTTATGTGAAATGTCCCAAATATATATTTATTTCTTTAAACATCTGAATCAATTTAATTTTTAATAAATAAATAAATAAATGTTTATTAGAATAAAAACAATTTTATTCTAGTCCTAATTATAATAAAATTTGTTTACAAACATCGGACAACTTACTTAACTACAACTTTCTGTTCGGTTAAGTAAAATATAAAATATATTCTCATTAAATTAACAAATAAAATATGGGGGTAAGTTTGTATGAAACTCCGTCAATTTTGAACGTTGGCACGTAAAATTTGGAAGGGTCGTAGGTCAGATACTGTAAAGGTGCACTAAGAATAGAATTCTAAATTTTAACCCGAACCCGAAATTCTAACAGGAAACAGGAATTAGCGGGAAAATATTAGAACTGCTTAAGTTTGATGCTTGAAATTTGGCATGCTGGTACCTCATTAAACTTAAAGCTTAATTGCAACAGGATATTGCAAAATTCCCTCGGAAACGGGAGTTAGCGGGAAAAAACTTTTGTATGAAAACATCTAAACCGCGTAAGATAGATGATTGAAATTTGGCATGCAGGTGCCCTAATAGACGTAAAGCTTACTTGCAACGCGATATCGCAAAATTCTTACGGAATCGGTAGTTACTGGGAAAAAACTTTTGTATGTAAAATCCACGCGAACGATGTCGCGGGCACAACTAGTTATAAAAATAAAGTCAAGTATCTAGAAACCAAACTTCATGTTTGGTTTTTAAAAAAATATAATCTTTTAAAAATTTAGTTAAATAAAATTAAAAGTTGGCAGGAAACTTTCTCGTTAAAATATTTTTGCAGGTTTGAGATTTGTGACATTTGGAAATGCAGAGTAATTGTGATTTTTGTCAGCAATGTCAACATTTACCTCAGTCGCGCGGGAGTTTTATATAATTACCGGTAAATTTGAATAATTCACTACATTAACCATGTGCGTCGGTAATTATCTACAATTACCGGTGATTATAGATAATTACCGATTGCTCACATTGACCGTAACATATATATATATATATATAAAGATGGAAGAGTTAAGATGTTTAGGTTTATGAAATAGGGTTTACAAGATTTAGTGTTGTCAATTTGAGATATTATTCTAATGCATTTTTTGTATTAAAAGAGGTCATTGACATCTGAGCAATTTCCCCATAGCATTATTCCATATCTAAGGAGAGACTAGATATTGCACTCTCGTAAATCTCACTAGTAAAATATCATTACCTTTCCTTTTGCCTCCGTTAGGTAATATGGGTTCACGTAGTGACTACTGAGGAATTGCAATAACGACCAGTTGAACCGATGATAGAAAATTTAATAAAACGGCCACTAGCGTCTGCCATTTTGAGTTTCCTGCTCAGGTGAAATCGTGAATTCAATGTTCTTTTTAAATCTACTAATTTATAGCTAAATAATAGTTTCTCTTATTATTAAAATTTGAACGACATTATTTTAATAACTTTTTAAGTCAAAAGAACATAGGACTATAATCAGTCAATATGGACTCCTCCCTTGCGCCCTCTCGTGAGGCAGAGCAGGAACAGGAAACAGGCGGTCAATAAATCAAAATCAGTCGGAGAATTCAACAGCAACTATCTGTTTTTATTTCGAATGTGTAAAACTCTGTTAACCACAGATACTAAAAACTAGCCTCTGACCAACCCAGACGGGATTGGTCCGAATCGAGTTCCGATACAATATTATTGTTACGGACCAAACGGGGTTGGTCCGAATCGTGTCCTCCACACCATCCCCCACGGAGAAGGTTGAAGCCGGTTCAACAAAAATCTGAAAAATCTTTGAATCTGACGTAGCGCCTGCCGGCACGCGTAGTGTATGGCGGGGGCTTAGAACTCGTGGTGTTATCCGGCGGTGTGACAGGAGACGGGGGTACAGGACACTGAATAGGTAAATCGGATGGTGGTTGGGATGGGGTTGAACGTTTTTCCGTCGCTGAATCATGAGATGACCTTCCGTAATTGTCGATGAAAGCTGGTTTGATTCTGTCGACGCTTACCACTGTGCGCTTGCCTTTGATATCCAAGGTCATAGTCTTACCATCACTGGCCCGATCAATGACCTGGTAAGGTCCCATATAAGGTGGTTGTAATGGGCGTCGGACGGTGTCATCTCGGAGAAATACGTGAGTGGCTGATGCGAGGTCTTTGAATATGAAAGACGACGGTTGAGAATGACGGGAGGCAGGGGTAGGGCGCATTAATGACATTTTATGTCGAAGCTGCGTGACAAAATCCGCCGGATTATCCAAACTGTCTCGGTCAGATCTTGGAATAAATAACTCACCAGGTAGGTGAAGGGGTTCACCGTAAACCATCTCGGCAGCAGTGGCTTTAAGGTCTTCCTTAAAAGATGACCGCATACCCAGGAGAACTAAAGGTAAAGCGCGCGCCCAATTGTCGTGGTGGCATGAGAGCGAGGCCTTGAGTTGCCGATGGACACGTTCGATCATGCCATTGGCGCAGGGATGATATGATGTTGTCCTTATACGTTTGGTGGCGAATTGTGCCATTAGGCGATGGAAGAGGTCGGATTCAAATTGGGTTCCTTGATCGGTCGTTATGATTGAGGGTACACCAAATCGAGGAATCCATTCCCTTGTGAAAGTCTCAGCCACTTCTTCGGCGGTGATGGACCTCATTGGCCATACCTCAGGCCATCGGGTAGCTCTGTCAATTGCCGTTAAACAGTAACGGTATTCATTACATACCGGCAAGGGACCGACAATGTCCATATGGACGTGTCTAAAGCGTCCAGCAGGTAAGTCGAAGTTGCCAAGTGGGGCAGAGTTGTGCCGTGAAACTTTGGCGCGTTGACACGCCTGACAGGTGCGTGCCCACTCTTTACAGTCTCTGTTGACAGAGGGCCAAACATAGCGTTCGGTCACGAGGCGGGTGGTGGCTCGTGCTCCAGGGTGGCTCAAACCATGAAGCTTGTCAAAGGTAACTCTACGGAATGCAGGTGTTAGGTATGGGCGAGGCTTGCCAGTGGAGACATCGCACGTGACAGAGGTGTTAGCCCCAGGAATAAGAATTTTGGTCAATTGCAAGCTAGTAGAACCTTGCTGAAGAATTCCCAATAGTTCCTGGTCTGTTGATTGCGACTTGGCGAGGCCCTCGTAGTCCCCTTCAAGGGTAATGGCGTCGACACGAGACATCGCGTCAGCAACGACGTTATCCTCGCCCTTTATGTATTGGACATCAGTGGTAAACTGACTAATGAAAGAAAGTTGATTTAGCTGAGCTGGAGGGAGCTTTTCCCGACGTTGTACGAAAGCGTAAAGTAAAGGTTTATGGTCCGTAAAAATGGTCACGTGTTGAACCTCGAGGATGTGTCGGAAATGTTGCACACTTTCGTACACTGCCAGTAGCTCGCGGTAGTAAGCTGGCCACTGCGCTTGTTTGCTGGTCAACTTTTTGCTAAAGAAAGCAAGGGGGAACCATTCACCGCTAACGTGTTGCTGAAGGCAGGATCCGATATGGACGCTGGAAGCGTCGGTAAACAACCCAAGGCGTGCGTTGTTTATCGGATGTTGCAATAGTGTGGCCGCGGACAGACTTTTTTTTGCAGGCTTCGAATTGCTCTAGAAGCTCGGGTGTCCATATGAATGGTTTGGCACCCTTACCGTTTGTAGAGACTACTGCATCTATGAGTGGGGCCTGCGACTGTGCGGCGTGAGGGACAAAACGGCGGTAATAATTTAACATGCCGAGAAAACGTCGCATGCCCTGGACAGTTTTAGGAGGGGGAAAATCCAAAATGGCTTGAATACGATCCGATGGAGGAAGTGTGCCTTGAGGGGTGATGCGGTATCCAAGAAAGGTAACTTCGCGAGAACCTAGGACGCACTTGGAAGGGTTAATCACGACACCGTAGTCCTGAAGGCGTCGGAAGAGGATCTGAAGATGTTCACGGTGGAGAGTCTCGTTCGCCGAGAAAACCAGGATGTCATCCACATAGGGAAAACAGAAATCGAGACCCCGGGTGACCTCATCGATAAACCTTTGAAAGGTCTGACCGGCATTTCTAAGACCAAAAGTCATAAAGGGAAATTCGAAGAGGCCAAACGGGGTAACGATGGCCGTCTTCGGAACGTCTTCTCGTGCAACTGGGATCTGGTGGTACGCCTTCACAAGGTCGATGGTGCTGAAGATGTTGGCGCCTGTGAGGTTGTGTGCGAAGTCATGGATGTGACGGACCGGGTAGCGGTCAGGTACTGTCCTGGCGTTTAACGCACGGTAGTCACCACAAGGACGCCATGAGTTGTCTTTTTTTAAGGTCATGTGGAGTGGGGACGACCATGCACTTTTAGAAGGCTGAGCTGTACCGGATCGAACCATATCCTCGAACTCTTTAGCTGAAATTAACTTCTGGGGCGCTAACCGGCGGGGACGGCAAGAAATGGGAGGGCCATTTGTCGTTTTTATAAAATGCACTGTATCATGCTTCACAGCTTTAGGAAGACCAGGAGGACGAGTGATTTCGGGGAATTTTGCTAACAATTGTGCGAAAACCGAACTCGATGAAATTACCTTGACACTTGGCTGGTCCGAGGCTGCAGTCGAAGCTTGTGTGGATAAGTTCGTAATACCGTCCACTAGTTTATTGGCGCGGCAGTCGGGCAGTAAATGGTAATGAGCCAGAAAATCCGAGCCAATAATAGCGGTGGTAACGTCAGCAACGATAAATTGCCACACAAAATTGCGCCGGAGGCCGAAATTTAGAGACAAGGTCGTTGTCCCGTAAGTCTTTATGCTGCTACCGTTGGCAGCGCTAAGCTCATAATCGGTAGGTTTCCTTTGATCAGCTATCCAGCGGCGTGGATAACAACATAAGTCGGATCCGGTGTCGACAAGAAATTGTCGTTTGGTGGTGAAGTCGGTGACGAAAAGGCGACGGCTACGGTTAAATTCGCAATCAGTCGTAGCCTCTACTGACTGCTCTTGGGGTTTTCCTCTTTCCAGTTGCAGGGACTAATGCACTTGCTGGCGTTGACCCCAAACCTCCTATGGTACCAGCAGGGCTGGTTTCGCCGACCGCTGGCACTGCGAGAAAGATATCTATTCCTGGAAGGGGATCTATTTCTGGGTCGTGATCGCTCAGAAAATGTGGAAGATAGAGCAGCGACTTGATTTTGTAAAATTTCCAGCTGAGACGACATTTCATTCAGTTTATCCAATGGAGGGACAGATGCAGCGTAAACGTTGACTGATCCGGGCTGGGCCTGGACGATCTTGTCTGCTATATCGGCAAGTCTTTCTAGGCCGAGGTCGTCTTGAGCAGCGATAATGCCCTGGACGTGCAGTGGCAAGCGACGTAACCATAGTTCCCGCAGAATGTTATCATCGGATAAAGCTGTGCCCGCAATCGATCGGAGGTGACGGAGAAACTGGGATGGTTTTCTGTCCCCTATTTCCTCGTCACCAAGTAATGTTTTGACCCGTTGCTCTTTTGATAAGGAAAAGCGGCGCAACAGGGTTTCCTTTAGATTCTCGTACTTCCCTTCTGCCGGTGGGTTGGTGACGATATCGTCTATCTCGGCGGCCAGGCGATAGTCCATGTAGGCGAGGATGTGGCTATATTTAGTTTCGTCTTTGGTGATGCCTGCTAAGCAGAATTGTGCTTCCGCTTGAGCGAACCACCCGTGGACTCTGTCAGGCCAAAATGGTGGGAGTTTTACCGTGACTCTGCATACTTCCGGTGCCGAATTCTCACCTTGCGACGGTGGAGGCTGTGACTGGGGCAGGTCATGCTTCCGCAGGCCCCGCAATTCAGCATTCTCTGCCTCAAGGGCAGCAAGGCGTGCTTGGAGTTCCTCCATTATAATAGGATAGGGAGCAATTAGTGGTAAAGCGATGAAAGAAATTAGTAAGTCAACACACCGCAAGACAACACCAGTAAGCAGGGCCCAGAATGTAGGTAAGTAGTGAGGAGGACACCGCCAAGACAAAATGTATATTAAAAACAAGTGTTAAAATTATGCACCAATTAACACCCAAAATATGTGCAAATAAAACATGTAAATATATGGGATGCAAAATGAGAAAACCAATACAATACTGACAAAACACACAATGCACAACAGTACTAAAATTTAAAATGAATTTTTGTTGTTAGTCCAATCTATACTATAATAAAAACGTAGAGGCAAAAATTCTTGTACTTTTCTTAGAAACGAAAAAAAATTAGTCAGGGATATGTTTTGAGAGTAGTAGAAAACATCCTCATACTTAAAAAAAAAATTGTATCTCTGTCTGTTTGTTTGTTTGTTTCGACTGACCTCCTAAACGGCTGAACCAATTTGAATGAAAGTTCACACGAAGGTATTTTAAATTCCGGAAAAATGCATAGGATACTTTAAATCACTGACAGTTGTCTGGTTCCCGTGGGATATTCAAAAAACCTTAATAAATGACTGATCTCTGAAACTATTACACCGATTTAAATAAAATTTTGCATGGTGGTAACATACATCCGCGGTCAAGATCTTAAATACTTTTAGTCACAGAAATTCCTGTAGGATAATTAAAAATCTAACTTAATTAGATCACGTACAAAAATGGTAAAAGCATATCGACCAAAATGAACCTTCTGACTAGAACTATACGGACTACTTTATTGAGCAAAACGCCATAGTAGGGGAGGTCAATAGCTAGATTTGCAGTTACTCGAACAACATGGAATCGGAATAGAAAGATTACGCCAAATAAGAAAAAAGTTTATTACACTTTCTTTATAAGTGGGGGGACAGCGTTTAATACAGGAGAGCTACCTGGTAACAATTTGTTTAAAGAAAAAAGTTATTTGACCGTGTCAGTCATTCAAAGTACATGTTAAATAATCCCTAAAAAGGTATTTCTATCATCGTCGTTGTGATGATTTGGACCACAAAGTTATAATTAATCTTTGTGTCTGTTGAAAAACACATAATCTTGAGATACTTCAGCGCGTTACATTTTTATGCAGGAGGTTCAAGTCGCTATCGAAGTCCTGCTGTTTAATAATCTGTGATTTTTTTTTTTAACCTGTATCACCTCACTGCTGGGCACATGCTAGGACTTGCCAGTTCTTTGATACATGGACCAGATCTTCAAACCACCTTTTCTTGGGTCTTCTTCGGCGAAAATCGTCTCAGGCACGCGATGTGTAACAATTTTGGTCCATCTATTGTTCTTTATCCTCGCACATTTCACATCACATTCCCCGCCCATTGCTACATCAGTTTTGACCAACAACAATACCAGTACGAGAGAGATTGGTAACATATTTATTTATTCTTTTAACTTAATACCTATGATACTCCGCTTCATAGCTTTTTGAAAAACGTTGAGTTTGGACTTCTGATTTGCGGTGGGGGACCAAGATTGTGTGGAAGTTAGGATAGGATATATTTGCGGTTCAGTGATATAAAAAGATCACCCTTCATATACCCATTCATGGACCAGAAGCTTTTCCAGGTTTTGTCTGCTCTACGGATTATTTCTTTGTCCTACCTGTTTTCGGAGGAGACTGCCTAGCCCAAGTTTATACTCCTCTACATATTTCTTTACCTGCCTGTTGACTGCAATCCACCAAATCAGTGGTGCTGTTATTCATGACCTTAGTTTTGGATCTATTCATCGTTAGTCTAACGTCAACGCTTTCTGCGCTCAGTTATTCGAGCATCAACTCAAGTTCTGTCGATGTATACGTATTTCGACTAGGAAAATGTCATCTGCAAAGCGAAAGTTTATCAGTCGCCTATCCTCTACACCAATTACTTTTGTTGCCTAAGAATATCATAGTGACCTGAAAGACTTCTTGGAGCGTGCTACTGGAAAGCTTAGGACTTGGTGATAGTCACCTTTTTTGTAATTTGAATGTCAGGCGTTCAGTGTGCAGTTTGATATCGACTGTGCTTTGTTGGTAAATGATATGGAGATATTTTATGTATGTGGGTTCGACATTTTGCTGAAGAAGAGAAAGCTAATTGGATTGATGTGGGTGATACCGTCAAAGACTTTTGAATAATCCACAAAGGCCAGGTACAAAAGTTTATTAAATTCGCTACATTTCTTTTCCAGCTGGTTTCGGTATGGAGGTGGTCAGTTGTCCAATATTTGCTTGCTGGCTTGCATTGCTGGTTTGTATTTTTCCAATTGATAGGCTGTTCGGTATTATCTGAAAGTTCATATAGAGGGATATTGCTATTCTTAGGGGAAGTAATAAAGGGGAATTTATAAACATTCACGTAAAAATTTTGGATGTTATAAAATTATCGTATATACAGATTGTTACAAATATTATCACATAGATCATTAGAAAATTGGGCATGTGCCCCTTGAATATTTGTTACTACAACTATCCTATTTATGATCACGCACCTCCCTCCCTCCCGTATGAAGTGTTCATACTCGGTAGAGGTACATGAAAGGGTGCAAGGAGTCTCCCATATAAAAATCTTACAAGACCGAGTCTGAGTCTGATCAAGACGGCAAAACCTCCGTTGGGCTCCCCAACTATCACGTTTTTAGCTGGCAAGTCATGTCAAATTTTAATGCTGTCACATTTGATATGAATATGAGTGTTTAGTTCTTGGTTAGTTCAAGAGATGTCACTGTGCTCTATAACTTCGATATATTGCTTCAAATACTAAAAGTAATTAATAAGTTATATTTTATTAAACTTACGTTTTTACGTTGTTATCTCATTGTTTTATTACGAATACAATACAATCTACGAGAAATAAACAAAAAAATAAACAATACGCAAAAGTGGCACATAACAAAGTAGCAAAGCAAATACTGATTAATTCGTCACATGGCGACACACAGCCTTTATAGATACTTTAAGACGTTTTTTGAAGATATCCTGATATCAAACATCAATTTTATATACTAACTACGTTGGTACAGTACTTATGCTGTTTGCAACAATTGAAACCTGTTTCTGCCAAATAAGTTACTCTCCTCATCAGGCTAGAGCATTGCTTAGACCAAAAAAAAATTATTGAGCAAGTGAATCCTCTTTCAGCTGACCGATTTGTAATGAAAAATGTAACATGTTGTTTATAAGTAATAAGTTTAATGATCTTTTCTGTTCTAATAGTTTTTATAATTTATGTAGCTTTATTTACTTTAACTGCAATTTCCTACAATCAAAATGCTGGCGAAAGTCACTATTCTACGCAGACGAAGTTGCGGGCACAGCTAGTAGTAAATAAATATCAGAAAGATGAAAAAAAAATTTTTTTTTTTCAACGGACATACATACACACACGGCTATACATTTATTTATTCCCAACAAACTGAACTTACACAGGTGAGTTAGTATTTTGTAAAGCCAAATTCGCTAGCAAAATATTTAAATTGATGGAAAGCAAATGGCTGAATCTGCCAGGTTAAGTTTGTTGGAGTTACACAGGTTAAACAGTTTGTTGCTAACGTTAGTGATCTAAACACAAACAAAAAAAAAAAAGAAATATATAAGATTTAGGTGTGAAAAAATGTTCGTCAATGGGAAAATTACGATAGTACTTGCGTGTACCGGAACGGATCTATGTCAGGCTTCTGTCACTGTCAACAAATCCTCGCCGTTTTTTTCAATGCGTTGCGTAGTAAACGAACAGGTCGGAACGTGAATTGCGCAATGTTTATGCTACCGAAAACCACACACTTTAACACAACACTGAATCTTCATGAGGTTGATGCTTTGTAGCTTGACAGAGGGAGCGCGGTAAACGCACTATGGTGAAATTGCCCGCCGACCGGGATCGCTGCGGCGGCCTGAGGATTCCTTGTAGGCGTTCTCCGAAGTTATTTTTCAGACTGCTCAGACACGTCACACGGAGGTCCACTATTACGACTTTCGTCAAGTCAATGTAGCAAGCCCGCAGCAAATGGCTGCGATGGCGCGATGTACGAGCGCCAGTACAATTTTTCAGCTCGCGTCGATGGTCACCACTTTAGGGACTCCTCCCTTGAGCCCTCTCGTGAGGCAGAGCAGGAACAGGAAACAGGCGGTCAATAAATCAAAATCAGTCGGAGAATTCAACAGCAACTATCTGTTTTTATTTCGAATGTGTAAAACTCTGTTAACCACAGATACTAAAAACTAGCCTCTGACCAACCCAGACGGGATTGGTCCGAATCGAGTTCCGATACAATATTATTGTTACGGACCAAACGGGGTTGGTCCGAATCGTGTCCTCCACAAGTCAATATGGACTCCTGAAAAGTACCAAATAAAAAATGAAACTTTGCTCTTATTAATTTACTGGTCCACGCGTGTAGATAGATGCCATAGTTCCATTCATAGATGTCATTCATCGTTTGCATATAAAATTTACCAATCGATTCAGTATAACATTTCAAAATTGTTACGTAGGTAACAATTTTGGTAGGTATAAAATCTACTCGTAGTAACAGAAATGTCTCTAGTAGCAATGTAATCAGAATACCTTTGAGGGGTATTTTGATACGAATAATTTTAAATCATAGTACGAAAATCAGCGTAAGTAACATCTAGACAGGATCAGTAATAGCTCCTCAGCAGTCAGCTCCGTAATGGGATGTTCCATCAAAATGTATTATTCAGAGCGTAATAAGACATTACACGTAGTGGTGACATTTCCATTTTTAAAACGAATAGCACACGCATGATATCGCGCGTGATGAGCACATATGTGACTGGGGACGTGACAGGGTTACCATTTAAATTAAAGTTTTCATTAAAATTTAACCGTTGAACTTAAGAACATATTAAATACTTTTGTGTGATTGGTAGCTGGTATTTGGAGCGCGCTCGTGCTAATTATTTGGTTTCAATGTTCTACATTCAAAGGATGATTTGAACACCTAAATGTTAATTTTTACCATCTCTTAGTCGTTTGCCCTTAATTGATTTAGCAGTGTGTTAAAAATATATAAAAATAGGCCCTGTCTCAGTACATTGTTACCAATACAAAACGCATAACTAACTTTGGCAGCCCTACATCACGCCATGCAATTTACATTTATTTATATAGGATGGTCGTCGTATTATTATACTTGTGTATTAGTACGTATTAGAGTCGTTTATTACCCATTCGAATAGCAGCCTACAGGAATATTGTTAGTGACCTAATTTCAAGCGAAATTTAATGGCTAATAAACGCCCGTTACGGTAGAATTAGTCTACCTAGTAATGACATTGGAGGAGGCAAATGCGTTCGTTCGTAGTTGTATGACTAAATGACTATACCTATACCTATTCATGTTACCACAGTCAGTGTGGGTGAAGTGTTTGAAACGTGTTTGAGTTTGAAAACTTGTAACTGACATTTTTCTTTAAATTTATTTTCATAACACAAGTGGGACGTGTGCTTTTATGTATGTTTTAATATTATACATAGGTATGGACGGTATCGTTCATATACCAGCAAAAAATTTTTTATACTAGCGACCTGCCTTCGCATCGCTTCGGTTTACATATTATACATATATAATAGACCTTGATCTCTATATCTTTACAAAAAACACCACATTAAAATCCGTTGCGTACTCAGATTTAAAGATTGATGCATAACGTAACATACAGACAGACAGCCCAACTTTACTACGCTTCAGATGAATTTTACATAAAAATCTTTACCTATTTAAAAAAAAATCGCATCGAAATCCGTTGCGTACTCTTTTATATTTAAGCATTTAATGTAGTGACTATGTAGCGGTAGTGATTAGAGGCATGAATGGTCACAATATTCAATATGAATCCACACAAGTCAGATCAAGCTTTTAACCAAAGTAGATCTTGGCCATACTCCAACCAAATAGCCAACAATTTCCTAAAGTTTTGAAGTAAATTGTGCCATCGTTTAGGATTGGTCAAAATAGTCTGGTCTGCAATGTCAAAATCAGAACCCGAAAACCATTCACTTGTCTTTATACAATTGTTGGAAGGCCGAATTGCGAAGCTAGATTCAACTGTCAACAACGCTTGAAATCCTGAAGCGAGTTTTATAAAGGGATTTATGAGATTTATCACTTCAGAAACAACTCATTATTTCCACAATATTGTTGGCTCAAATGTTGCTCTATTTGTCGTGTTAAATATGAGACGTGAATCTCTGGATTACTTTTGATGTTTATTACTTTTATATATTACAGTACAATTTCATGTCTGTTCAGTATTATTCATACAAACAACTCTATTAAATGTGAATATTGCAAATGATTGCATTGCATACATACGTTAATCTAAGAACACGTTTTAAATATGTAAAATAATTATAATACAGAAAATTTACAATTACAAACGAATTATATCCTAGTTTCTTTTACTGTTCAAGGAATCACATTAATTTGATTTGGTCTCAGGGCTATCACGAACACCTGGCCAATGGTATAAGTTTAGATTACTTCGGAACTCTTCTTTAATTTATGAAACGCATTTGCATAATGTTAAGACTTCTGGATGAAAACGACCCATATAATTTAACGCTGGTTACTTCTTTAATTTAGGAGTTTATTGAATATTCTGTCAACTATGTATATACATACATTAGGTTATACTATACTATGAACGTACATAAAGGAAGTTAATATTCAAGTCAACGTTAAGATTACTTATAATTTAGTTCCTTACAAAGTGGCTTTTATTAGATTTTCAATTTCACAATTATTCTATACGTTTCGTTTGTTCATAATTTGATGACTTGATTGGCTTTTCCATTTACAATTCTAATACGATTACAATTACTAGTTTAATTATGTTCAAAGATTAATAATTATGACTTATTCCAATTTGTGAATTGATTTGTCCATTAACTGTTGGTCTACTAAAGACAGACGTCACCTAAGGAGAAAAATGTCAACATGGATGTTCAAGTTTACCAAATAAAGCACGATGAAACAATTACCTCTTTACTGCTTTAAAGCGCTTCAGTCAGACGTAAACTATGCGAGCATACACCGCGGAGGTTAGGTAATGACGCCACGCTCTCAGGGATATTGCAGTTTGCGTACAGACATGATAAATGTGCCGGCACGGCTGACAATCCCATTAGCGGCGATAAACCTTTTCACGTTACTACCGATGACTGGTGAAATTTGTATCGTTGCGACTCTTTTATGGAGCATTTGAGCCGTTTATTGTAGATATAAAGGTTCGATGGAGTAAATGAGGTGAGTATAGGATGGCGACGTCAAGTAGCTCGCTAAGCGATTTCCGGTGAATATTCTCACACAAGTGATTCGTTGAGTCATTTAGATGGCTATACATGACCACACGTACAGGGTTGCTTACGAAAATAAATATATCTCTATGTCCATCAAAGATTCAACTTATTTCGATAGGTAGTTATTTATAGCTTACACACAGGTGTTAGTGTAGTAAACACATTAACGCACGTATAACAAAGCATCACGATAATACTCGTACTAGTAAAACGTTAATTTTTGCTGCATAATGTTATCCTTTTACGTCAAATGTTTTAACCCATTTCATGTACGTCGTACGTCCTTTATGTTTTCCCATTTATACCCGTCTAGAGTTTTCCATTTATACTTTGTGTTATCTTTAATTTGAATAACCAAAGTTCTGTCGCATTGCAAAAACAAGCTGATAAAAATTCCCGGTTCTCTTTTAATTTTTTCCGGCTGGTTTGTTATCAGTTTTTTTTATAATAAAACCGCGAGGTACAAAGCACGCCGGCGTAACAAAGCCAAATTTGGGACAGGAGATAATCTAAATAAAATCCACTCGTTCCTTTGCAGACTGTTGCGACCTGTTTATGGCCTTGAGTTTTGTGCGAAGAGTAGAGAGAATTGGACAAGCTTTTGTTTTTCACAAAATACTTTTGTTATTTTCTCACGAATACTCTTGTTTAGAATGTATTAAAAGCATTGAATTTACAATACATTGCACTATAATTTTTTTTTATTTCATGTCAATCTGAGTTGTGTATTTGTTGTGTTGTGCAGGGGTCAGACCCACCCGCTCGTCCACAAGTCCGGTGATGATGAAAAAATTGTGTTGTGTAGTTTGAAGAAGAAATGATGAATTAATATAAGATGATTTTCTATTTCCAAAAAATTGCGATATATATGACATAAGTACCTTTCCTTTGAATATTACGAGTATATTGCGATAGAACGCCTACATATGACAATAAAATATGTAGATCCAGCCCTGACTATGCAAATAACGCTTCGATTGTTGTCAACTGAACGATTTGATTCTGTAGTGAGTTATTGCGATATGACGAAAGATACGAACATAGGCGTTCCCCCAGGAATCGCAACTTCATAGCTTTTGCTTATCGCGTTTTGATAAAGAGTGACGGAAATTGCTTGTGCGAATATCAATTCATGTAGATAGGTATTTATGTCGACAAAAGCTTTCTAGTTCAGATAACATTTTGTATTTTGGATAGATAATGGAAAAAAATCGTCATGGGACTTACGAAAGAGGAAAGTATAAATGTTTATTACCTATGTAGTCGAAATTAGGAATTTTGTAATGCGATATGATATCTGTTATTAATGTATGACATGCATTTTTTATAGTATCAGACTGAAATGCTCACACATTAAGGATACCTACATATGAGTTTATTATGAATATTATTTCATGACTACAAGACAGAGAGATTTCATGATTACAACAAATAAGCTATGGATACAAAAGATAAAAGGCAGCGGAATGACTAATATCCCACTTACGTGACCAAATTGACAACAACACCTGCTAATGAAGTGCCTTTCCCTTTTTCCTTATTTTATTTGTTTCACGATATAGTAATACTAGTTTCCTTGTAACACTGAACAATTATTGATATTTGGATTATCAAACTATATGAGAGATAGAGTTATTAAAGTTCTTTTATATCTTTTTCACATTGGATACCGTATTGGGCTGCTGGATAGTTACTACGCAATATGTCATAGGGTATGCCACTTGTAGCAGCGAGGAATTACGACACTAAAACATTTTTGTACTAAAGTTTTATAGCTCTACGGGATGTCGGTGTAACGTATAGTAAATATTTTTGTATATTATATAAGCTTTTTCGCTCACTACTTTGCTCCCGTAGGCTATTTATTACATTCCATTTCTTATTTTAGCGTCTAAACATACTGTTAAATCTCATTTTTTAACATAAAAATGACTAAACTTTTACTCAGCCCTCCCCGAATTAGCCGCAAAGATTTTTGGTAATTTTTTAAACGCCGGTATAAGCTTTCATATTATTCTAGAAATAGCGTTTCTGTAAGTAACATTTGCCACGAAAATACCAGGTCAGCCTTTTTTTCATTGACTGATGATTATTTAACTCGCATGATACAATATTACCGTCTTATATTGTAATGTGTGATGTAGAGTATAACCTTTGGCAATTATGTTCACGTTGTAAGGTTAACAGAATGTCGATTAGTTTAGATTAGGACAAGAGCTAACCGATGCTTCCATACGCTACGCAGTGTAGGCTAAGATTTAATCTGTATAGTGTCAACGTAGAGCCTTCGCAGGCCAGCGTGCAGGCCATCAATCTTGGTCGCAGCAAATGACGTCACGGTACATTTATCGCCATCCACATCCCATCTCCATAATATGCAAAGCACACTGTCACAAGGACGGCACACTTACTACTAATGTGTTTGATGACTTCAACGGCATTGTTCTACGAGTATACGAGTATGCCTTATGATATGCCCTCTGGAAGGTCCTGAGTTAACAGAAAATACATTTTTCCGGTGGACCAAGGGCAACCCCAAGTGATTAATGATGGCTATGTTTACTTAATATCACAAGGAAAGATCTTGTTTGAAATTATGTAAATGTATATTTGAATACGTTCACATTAATTATTGTTTTGACTTGTATGTTCAGAATGAAATACGGACAGTGCGTGTGTGTGTGTGCGTAGTTTGAGGGCTTAATGTAGTTTCGTAACCTGAAAAGTGATTTAGTCAGAATCATTTATGTTCTAGAATCTGGGGCCTTTATATCGGTTTACTCCTAAGTATTTGTGATTTACAAGACTTAAAACCAATTAATAATAACTCGTTATAGGGTTACATTTTAGTATAATAAAAATATATGGAGACTTATAAAATACTTCATGAAAAATGTGCCATTAGTCGTTAGTTCGATTACCACTCGGGACAACTATTTGTGTGATAATGTGATTAAACATCGTTTTTTGTTTTGTCGTATATAAGTAATCCCACCAAAAACATTCTGTAAAAAAACTAGCCAAGTCTCGATGGAGCTGCTTGCTCATCTCTAAAAAGTAATAAAATCAAGACAAAATCGTGCCAAGTCTAAGGTTCCTTACTGCGATTTCTTCATTATTATAGTTAGTGTTGTGTGACATGGCCGTTGAAGGGAACACATGGGTACAGAACCAGGTGCTCCGTGACAATATTATACCAATCTGTCGCCAGAAACGCTACCCATTGACGATGAAAAATTGGACAACGTTAATTGAATATCAAGTGAAAATTAAGGCTTGATAGGTACTGGTTTTGTAATTTGTACCCTTGAGTATATTGAAGTACGTTATCATCATCCAGTAGCTTACTGAATGAGGAAAATTTCTGCGTTCTGGTCTTATCCAGAGGTTCTCAAATAGGGGCCTAAAATGCGGTAAAATGGTTCTAGTAAAGGATGGTACGGCAGTGCTTCGCGCTCGACTTGGCGGGGGTACTGCCGTGCTCCCAGATAATGAGTATACTTGTTTATACATCTGTTGTTAATGATATCCATAACACAAGTGCTTAAACAACAGCACGGAATAAGAAACATGTAACCATGTGTACGATGTTGTGCATTATTTATTCCAAACTAGTGGTCCCAGCGAATTTCATACCGCCAATACTGATTTTTTTTCTATATTTTCTCATTGAAACCTTCCCTGGACTACGACGAACATTTTAAAACCAATATTACCTAAATCGGTCCGGGCGTTCTCGAGTTTTAGTCAGACTAACGAACAGCAATTCATTTTTATTTATTAGAAGAAGAAGATAGAGTCATGTAAACTAAGCTTAGCCCTTTTAGTTTGCTTGGTATCCCGTTGTTCCTCGCGTGGGTAATATGTTGGCTCACGAGGCCAGCCACGGCTAGCCACACCATTGTTTCCGTAACTTCATTTCGTAACCACGACGGCACGTGACTGAAAACGATCCGTCTCCTCAGAAGGACTGGTATTTTGGGCACTTTATAGTGACTGAACTACTATATTGTTTTAGTTATTGATGTACGTAACGGCCACATACTAGAAGATATAATTATGATAAGTTAACCTACCTCATGATGTACCTACACTTAGAAAGCAAATGAAAAATTAAGTTTGAAGTTAAATATTTTGTTAACGTTACTGTCCAAATGTAGAGAAAATATCACCTGTAAACTAATACACTGCTCTTGATTTTGATACAACCAACATTTAATGGTATAAAGTTCATTAATACTAACATCCTCAAGACGGTATGAGACTATGTAATATGCAGTGCCTGCTTTGCGCTTAGAGGTGGGTACCTTCCTACTGCTCCGCTGCGCTAAGCAAATGCGCGAACGCAGTTGATTTTCACGAACAACGCGAATTTATTTTCTTTCTCAGCGTGCATCTAATGCGGTATCGGTGGCGGTGGCGACTGTGATGCGGGCGTCTCATACAAACTTAAGCATTTCTACCGCGTCGCGTGAGCTGCCTGTTGTACCATAGTGCCCCTCAGGCACAATATTGCGTAGTTAGTCGACTAATGTGTCTTTACACTAGCGTTTGTCCAGCGTAGGCGTTTGATGAACGTATGCGCAGCGCAGGCCGCGGCGTCCCTTCTCGACCGCATGAACACGCGGCGTTACAGTAGCGCTACCATGAGTTTAAAAGTTATTAACTCGATATCGCTATATGTAAATATGTCTTTGAAAAACTTGTATAGCGCCCCTAGAGGTAACGCTAAGAACTAAAATCGATAGTATAAAAAAACAATTCGATAGGTTTTTAACGAACGTAAGTTTTTGATAGCTTACTCATGGTACCGCTTTTGACGTCTGCGCCACGATATAGCAGCGTCCAATTAACTGCAGAGGTAACGCGTCGTGTTGTTGTAACATCTGCGCTGTGCAAACGTTCATTGAACGCCTACGCCGGACAAACGCTAGTGTGAAGTCGCTATAAGACTTACGCGACCATAAAACAAAAAAGTCACCAGTGCGAGCTCCGCTTTACCACAATGTTGAGTTTACGCAATAGATTGTGCTTGATTTATTGGTGTGGCGCAAGAAATGCTCCTGCGTACCCATCTCTAGTGGCGTGGCGACAAATGTGCCGTGTTGCTGGAGACTAGTTCGAGCGCTCTCAAAGAGCCTCGTTCTATGCAATTGAACGTAACACCAGGCACGATTGTAGCTTCCTGTATATTGTGTACCTACGTGTTTGAAGTAGGGTTGTCGCAAATACAAGCTGTATGTTGTTTACTTAACTTATACCTATCTCGTGAAGGCTAGATGATTGCTTTTTAGATGGTAGAAATAATTTGCTTAACTTGACAATTCAGTCAATGTAGTTGTTTCTAACTTAATCATTTTGGTGGGAATATTATTCCGTTTGCCCAGTAGAGGGTTAATGGATCGCCAGCGTTCTTTCAACTCATGATGCAAACATCAATCTCGTGCTTATCAAAGAATAAGTACGTATGCAAGCGAAAAGTGAGAATAAGTTCGAGGGAGAATGAAACATAACTGCTATCTTTTATTAGGTAAGTTTCAATAAAAAGCCTGTGCAAAGTTTTTGTCCCAATAGAAAAATAAGCTTGCGTCTTAAGGCCAGACAACCCAAGTTGTGAAGCACGTACTACAACTAATACCTGACTGTTAATAATAATAATGATATTCTTCAGCACAGTACCTACTTAGTACCTAGCACATAGAGCAGCCCTGCTCCCGCCGTAGGCACCCGTACATTACAGGCAGGTGTGCCGAATCGCGTCCTTCATGAATATATGGAACACGACGCCAAATATTTGTTCGCTCCGATGAGTACCGTCCGGATTAATGGCTCCACAATTCCGCTCCCGATAGTTGCTTCGCCATAAATTCTCAAGGAATTATTGCTTATTTCCTTCTCTTTCGTGCTGAATAAAACATGGTTACAGCATGTCACATCCTTATTGTGTTACAGTGGGCGGCGACGGTAATAAATATCGTCGGCCAACTGAATAGCTTAACGAGATAATTGATATCATTGCAAGAGTGGTGCGGTGGCAAGGCTTACAAGGAACCTTATTGAAATGAGACTATGTAATAAATTATATCTTTTGATGCGGGCTTGTAAACGTAGTTAAGTCAGATAAGTTGCAATAACATTGTGCGTTGAACATTGATAACCTTTCGATCTTTACATGACACTAGCCATTTAGCGTCCTACTAACAAACCATCGAGGCCATAAATTACTAAATAAATTATCGCGTATTTAAAATATGCTTCCTAAATTAAAGCTTAGTCTGCCATAAAATGGGTTCGAAATATAATAGGTAGAGCATCCCAAACAAATTAAACTATCAGTCGGATAGTAATTACTTGACCGCAGGCCCAATAGTATTAATTCGATATGCCACATTTAATTCACCTAAAGCAATTGTTAATAAATTAATGACGATAAAGTAGAGTATTAATTGGCTAGCTGTAAACCACAGACCAACCGAAATTAACAGTAGAGCTGGAATTGGAATTCGAAAAGGGAAACAAATCAATACTCAAATTGATGATATCCACAACCTGATATCGTCAACTCATTGAGGATACTGTTCATAAAAAATATTATGGTAATTCAACTTTTAATGGCAGCTGTAAACACATATTGTCTCCAGCACGAAAGCCAAGAGGTTGAAATTAACAGTAGAGCTGAATTTGGAATTCGAAAAGGGAAACAAATCAATACTCAAAATGATGATATCTACAAATTTTTGTATTAATTTGCATAGTCAAAAGCGTATAATTTCAATGAACTTTTCTGTTGACCTGTCCTTTTGAAAAAAATATTTCCATATATGGCGTTAATTTCTGATTTATTTCGATTGCCTCCAGGTTATCTTCCTCCAGGTGACCTTTAAAATTATGTGCCATTTGAAGTGTGAGAGTGACAGAGCCTTCCTAAAGGTCACATGCCATGGCAGACAGACTACCGAGACTTCAGAAACAGACTTCGTACCCAGGTCGGTCGTAGCAAGGAAAATAGGCCCGATGGGGATTCACTGACGCATAAGATCTGGCCTGCGTATGCGGTTTCATGCCACAGTCCATATGCCATCTAATGTCATGTCTGGCTTGTCCGGAAATCTGCTCGCTGAGTACTCGCTGATTCGTGTGGCCGAATACTGGGCCGATAACGTTTGGTTTGGTCATCGACTTAATAAGAAAAAGTTCGACAGTCTATACGAAAATCATTTTGGTTTGTGTACTGAGAAAAAAATCCTATCTCTCAAACCCAGCTTTTTAGCCATGAAAAGTTTATTTGAAAATACTTAGCTTGTAAGTGTAAGTATTTTGTGTATTTATTTAATTTACCAATTAATCTTAGTGGTTCGGTCTATCTAAATGTTTATTTCGTTTAAAATCTATTCCGGTACGAAAGCCAAGAGGTTGTAAATTAAATAGATATGTAAACAGAGAGCGATTGCATCCGCGTCCGAGCTCGGTCGGTAAACACTATTGTGTACTACTTTTAAATTTATTTAAACAACTTTTCAGCGTCAACGACTTTTACTCCACCCTAATTCGGAGTTTGCTATTTAATTAAAAGTTTGAACGAAGCAGAAAGTGTAAAATTGAAGAGAAACGCTGTGTAGTACGAGCGTTTGTCCTGATAGTGTTGAGTAAGTTTATGTTTCAAACAAAGCGTTGAGAGATACTCATTAAATGCCTTTGACGGATGTTGATTTGAAAATTTTCGTTCGTGGAAGTTTAGTAGGTACCTCAAACATGATCTATTTCAGTTGATTTTCGTGAACTCATTGAGGATACTGTTCATAAATATTATGATAATTTAACTTTAATGGCAGCTGTAAACACATATTGTCTGGAACTGAACTCAGAAGTCTGTAAAGTTTCTAATTTCTGCCGAGTTCTACATAATTTAAGTTGTTTGTAATATTAAAGCATATTAATTACAATACAATATCGAATGAGTAACTATTGTGTTAAATGTGTTTATGTTGTAATAGTTAACAACATAAATGACGTATAAAAGGAAGGCTCCTGACAAATTTTACATATCAAGTGTATTTACAACCTTCTGCATAAATAAATATTGGAGGGATATAAAAGATCGCCTAAAATGTAAATTACACGACAGTGAAAGAATCGCCAGAGTCTGACGAAGGTCAAAGGTTATCCGCACACCGTTCACAATTAAAAATGTTTTTGTGTTTTTCAACAGCCGTGATTTTGTGGACGACGGGCGGCTGTCATTAGATCCGGTCAGGTGGACATTCCCATCCGAGAGAAATATTAATTTTGGTACATTCACGAGTAATCTTGACTTGATGCCGACTGGAATTCATCAAAGATAACAAGCCAGTCAGTTCTTTGTTGACTTTCGCTTTTTATTTGTCTTCGCGAAAGTTGAGTGGTCGAGGTTTTTGTTATGATTTAAAGCGTGAGAGGTGCTTTATAAATGTTAGAGAATTATGTTTAAGTTGCGCGGGTTATATTTAGGCACATTCACTAATGCCCAGTTATTAAAATAAATACTCACATAATATATTTCTAGTTATAGTCCCGGTTCCCAGTTCTAATTAAAAAAAAATTAACCACTCACACCATTCTAATCGGAGCTAATTTATTTTACTAAAAATAAGTGACACTGAAATCCGATCTATTCCGAACAACCCTATTAACATGAAAAAAATTGTATCCCTTTAGACCATTTTGGAAACTTTACGGCGTAGATGTTTGTCGACAAAAGAGTATCCGTTCTCGTAAAAAACAACGGTAAGCGTGTTTCCCTGTGTTTTCCTCGTGTCCGCGGCCAAAGGCTGGTTGTTGTGGCATTAACGGTGGCGAAGACGTAATGGGAAAAGTTGTGTGGCACAAATTTACTTTTTGGATAGCTGAGGCCGCGTCACGGCTGGCGATGGCAACCCGTGTACCATGGACTGTTTACAACATTGTTTTGTTATGCTACTGAAAAGCAACGTAGTATGGTACGAGATGGCATTTTCAGAAGAATGGCGTTACTTTGTATCTTGACGCTTTGACCTGCATACCTTAAATGATGATTAATATCCTTAGTTAGATTCTGTATTATCATTAATGCTTGTCTTAATATCTACATCTAAGTTAAGTTTTCTATTTGATAAGGTCCACACATTTTTGTATCGATTTAATTTTGCGCCATGATGTTAACATTCTTTAGTATTCGGTAGACGTCGACTACGAGATAATCGCTCGCCGTTAATCTAATTTAGAAGCTTAATAGTACTGACGTTCTGAGAACACATTTACAGTTAAAACATCATAGGACTTACATCCTAGATGAACAAAAGAAAATTGTAAAACGGCTAAAGACTCTTAAGTCTCGGAAGCCATTATGAAATTAAAGATAAAGATAAAGATAAAGATAAAGATAATTTTATTTACATAAACATGTGTGTCACAAAACATTTACATGCATGTAGAGGTGGTACATAATTATTGAATCAACATGTTTGACCGTACGAGTACGATATGTAAAATATGTAATTGGTGAAATTGAGTCAGTCAAGCATATTAATTATAACAAAAACACTCACATACAATTTTATAGATTTAGGGTTACAAATGTCATTAAGGAGTTATCAGTATACATTTTTAAAGATTTAGTTTAGGTTATAAATGTCATTAAAGAGTTATCAATATACAATTTCATAGATCTAGGGTTATAAAAGTCATTCAAAAGTGATCAATACAGTATAAACATTTTTCCGTTAGTATTTTCTTCAATTTAGATTTAAACTGGTTTAAAGGCAATTCTTTAATGTATTTCGGTAATTTGTTAAATATTTTAGGAGCCATACAAATTATACTTTTGTTTAGCAAAGCAGTCTTAGCTGGATGTAAGCAAAGTCTGTCCCCATTTCGACGATTTCGAACAACTTGATCTGATAGGCGGGAAACAATTTAGGGTTGGTTCTCACAAACAAACATACTTCAAATATATAAAGTGACGGAAGTGTCAGAATTTTATGTTTTGTGAAGAATGGCTTACAGCTGTCAGTAGGTTGAAGACCAAACATGGCTCGGATACAGCGTTTTTGTACTTTAAAAGCCAGCTCTTTATTCGACGAGTTACCCCAGAATATGATTCCGTATCTTAGCACTGATTCGACCAAACCATAGTATGCGGATAGTAATGTATCAATGTTGACTGTTTTTGAAAGTCTGTACAGTACAAATGTCAGAGTGCTAGTTTTTTCATTAGTTCCTCTATATGTTTTTTCCAATTCAGTCTTTTATCAATATGTAGTCCTAGAAATTTTGTAGTTTCTACCTCATTTATTATATTACCCTGGTACGATGCTACAACATTTGATGATGTTTGGGGTCTTTGACTGAAATGCATAATATGGGTTTTATTAATATTAATTTTAAGATTGTTATTGTCAAGCCAAGAAATTATTGATGTCAATGCTTTATTTATGTCAGACTCATAAGAGGTGTCATTATATTTTATGGTTAGTGTGCTATCGTCAGCAAATAATGTCATGGGATGGTTAGTAATTTTTGGAAGGTCATTTATATATATTATAAAAAGGAGTGGACCTAGCACACTGCCTTGCGGCACCCCGTAGCTAACCATACGCTCTTTTGATTGGTAAATTTCTTCTATACTACTTTTTACATTTAACCTAGCAATCTCAGTCTTTTGACAGCGGTTGCCTAGATAGGACTGTATTAATTTTAAAATATTTCCTCTAATTCCATATGCGTCAAGCTTTGAAATAAGTATGTTATGGTCCACATAGTCGAAGGCTTGCGTCATATCACAATATAGAGAACAGACGGGAGAAGATTTGTCTACCTGTTTTATAATATTGTTATAAAAATCGTATATCGCCATATTGATTGTTTTGGATTGTCGAAATCCTTTCTGTTCTTCAGAAAATACATTATTTTTCTCTAAGTAGGCATTCAATTCTTGATAATAATATTTTTCAAATATTTTTGAGAAAATGGAGATCAATGCAATAGGTCTGTAATTTTCCATTAACTCTATGTCTGATTTTTTGAACAAAGGCTTCACAACAGTTAATTTAAGATCTTTTGGGAATGTACCTTCTACTATACTAAGATTAATGATATGGCTGATATGATGACATATATATTTACTTACAGATTTAATTATTTTTGTTGCTATACCGTCATATCCAACACTATTCGTGTTTGTTAATTGTGCTTAAGTATTACTTTTTGCCGTGCACCGAAGTTAGTGGCCCAAGTTACCTCGGCCCGGCATGTCACGCCAGCCGCCGCGCAGCGCACGCCTCATTAGCTTCGTTTAGCAGAACTTCACACAACTTCTGAACGTAATGAGGTACACGTTAATCGTGATGCATCATCGAAGCTCAGCATTATATAACAAATTAACGCTTTTAACGCTCGTTTGTGATGTGGATGCCTGCAAAGTTTGCTTACGGAAGGCAATAAAAAAAACATTTTTTTTACACCCACAAAGACAGACTCATTAAAATTCTCAAAGCGTAACCATTTATTCGGTATAACTTTCAGTGTAGGTACCGAAATTTATTTCGAGTATATTATGCACGTGTTTGACATGTGAGCATACATGAAAGGATTTGGTATTTCTCGGAAGGAGTTTGTGAGAGTTTCTCTCAGTACGTATTGGAATTACTGGGTACATGAACAAGATCTGCCCGTAGACGGTCAGCGTCGCCATAGGTAACAATGGACAGATCCCATATTTAAAAAAGGATGTAAAAAGATTAGTTGGAACATTTATGTTGTGTCTTATCTGGCTAAAGTTGTAAACTCTAAATTTAAACCATATCTTATTCAGAAGTGTGCAGGTTTCCTCTAAAACATGTTCAGGAGTTGCCGAGCTTAATTTGCAAGCAAGGAGACTTCCCCGAGTCTACTATCTACCGTCTATACATTGTTAATGGCAGGTTAGAATAATAAATTCACGTAAGAACAACCCGAACAACCGCTGGCTGTGACTAATCTGCGAAAGTTCGCGGATGCGGGCTCATTAGCTTATACGGACTTTGGTTACAACAAACACAATAGCAGTGAAGCTTTTACCATGTTAAGAACTTTGCATTGTCAACTCGATAGAGGTAGCACTGCTTTTATTTTGGCCCACTTTACTTTAAGCATAGATATTTTGTATGTTCGTTTCTTGGTTAAGATGACAAGTCAATCTATTTATTTCTATATATGGCTTACGAAGAGTCAATTCAAATTTACTTTTATAACTTTAACGCAGTTTATTAACTATCCTTTATCGGAACCTATACATGATTGAGAAAAATGACGAATTTCATAAAGATATAGACACATACGTGTCAATATTTGTAAAGCATTCGCTTTCGCAAGTCCTTAACGTTAAGCTTATCGTTTTAAAGTTTACTTCTAAATGTGTAACACGTTTAGTGGCCGTGAACACAGCTCAGTGCAGATTGTTCACTGCTAATTACTTTAACCACAGAATGCTCCCCTAAGAATTCGCGGGATGGAGTTACTTTGCTGACATTGATACTACAGGTAAACTGAAGTTTTGTTGTTTCTACGAGTTTTCTTTGTTTGCTAATTTTCCTCCTTCTATTTTGTTTTGTTATAGTGCCTGCAAAAGTATGAAAATGTAGGTGGTTTGTTTCACTACGATTACGAATGCTTAAAATGATCTCTCCTTACAACTCGATACCGGCACGTGCCGGTTCGTTTCTCTCACCAAAGTTACATCCGCATTAGGGATCGCCCAACGATGACCTGAGCCGAGATCGAGCCCCGTTAGGGGCACTCTCAGGCAAACGTCGTTAATTTTTTTAGGGGTGGGAGCCATCCGCTCCTCCTCAAGTCCGGTGACGATGACGAGGTTACTCCATGTCAACATCGTATGTCAGTTAGGAAAAAAAAGAATATGAAAATAAAAAAGATTATTCCCTCCCTCCTATGATCCCAGGTTCTTTAAGCGAGGCGTGAAACGGTATTTAAGCAGGCGTTCAGGGTGAGTGTGACAGACTCAATAAGGTCTATTGTGTGGACCTCATATGTCACTGCCGCTTACCGTCAGGTGAAGTTATATCCTGATAGTTCTTTTATAAGAAAAACATACCTTTTAATAACAAGTCAAGTTTTGCTATTAAGCACCAATAGACGATGGAAGTCTCTTAGATACATAAATTCTTTTCGTGCCTTTTGGATAAGTGATTGCTTGCGGGAACATTCTGTAAAATCCCACGATACGAATGAACTCTTCGAAGTTGCGAATGTTGTTGAAGCGCGTAAAACGTGAGCCATAAGTATGATAATTTATTTAATTTTCTAAAAGCATACAAAGTGCTCAAAGTTAGTCGACGAGAAAACTTCGACCAAATAAATGTCAAAGGTAAACTTCGGAGTAATAAACATCAACATTAAATTCGAAATTAAAGCAACTTACTGCGAACTGAGAATATTTGGAAGGAGAAGACGTTAATGAATCTTCTGGGCCTAAGACTACTGTATAGCCATTACCCATAACAGTTTCTGTATTAGCCTAAATTTATATCTGCATTATTAAGTTAAAACATTGTATTTCGACATAAAATAAAATAAAAAGATATTTTATTGATTCCATACAATATTGGGACGGAAATCTTTGTGCGAAAGTCCGTTTCAACTTTTGGCGCGTTTATAATTAAAAATATGACATGTTTTGTTATAACATGTAAATATTTAAACTATGATAAGGATAATAATAATTAGGTACTGAGTCTATCAGATTATGGATCAATACATAGTATAAAACAAAGTCGCTTTCGCTGTATGTCCGTATGTATGCTTAGATCTTTAAAACTACGCAACGGATTTTGATGCGGTTTTTTTTAATAGATAGAGTGATTCTTAAGGAAGATTTGTATGTAAAATTTACCCGAAGCGAAGCGAGGGCGGGTCACTAGTAAAAGATAAAAATAACTATCGGATCACTTACAAATCACTGTTTGCAGTGATTCAAGTTCCTAAAGCCACCACTAGGAAACTCTTCTGTGGATCAAAGACACCATTGTTATGAACTTCAGCGCGGGTAAAATTCGTACAAGCTTTAACTTAAGCTAACGTTCGTTACACGAAGTTACTTTCATCCAATACTTTTAGCCAATAAAACATTCTATCAGTAAATGTGGACGGAGGGAGCAGAACTTTGCTGAAAACAAACTTCGCCAAGATTGATTGCGTACCTGAAGAGAAATTAGTCTCGGATTGAAAGATTCTCAACGATAAGCATGTTATAGAGAAAGTCAATTAAAACCTTGAGATTTTGTAAGTACCTGTTGTGTCAATCGTCTCTGTCAAATGCTGTTCAGCTGTAGATTTGATTGCTAATTAGTTGGTTAGGGTTGCGCTGAAAATTTTACGATCGGCACTTATTGATCTGTTTTTAACCCCCGACGCAAAAACTACAGGGTGTTATAAGTTTACCGTGTCTGTGTGTATACATGTATGTATTTCACTGTGGCATCGTTGCTCCCAAACATATGGTAAAATTTATATGTGTTTTTTTTTTGGAGTACGTCGTACCTGGTAAAAAAATCCTTATCTACATGTATTTGATTGATCTTTCGGTGTCAACGTTAAGCGCGTGGTAAGCGCAACTTTAAAACCAGCCCTTCATAAATATATGTTATTTGTTTTAGGTTCCTTATTGTAGCATAAAATTCTATTAATAATATTACGCCAAAGAATATTTAAATGTGTTTGCTTAGAGAATTCCTGGAAGTGAAATATAATTTAAACCTCGAAAGTTATTCACCCTTAAGTTTTCATGTTAAGTCGCTAGCGAAAGCAATTAATATTTTTTACAAAGTTTTTTTAATTAAAGTGGTCCCCGCGAATTTCATACCACTAATACTTATTTTTTCTGGAGAAGAACGAACTGAAAGCGATCGACCCTTGTGAGTTACAACCATGGAAACGAACCAACAATGGCAACCATAAAAATATGTCAATATATTTACAATACTTCATGTTTGACAAAAGAGTAGGTACAACAGTTTGTATGGGAAATTTAAATGGTTGTTTATACTACCTTCCTCGCAAATTTTCTATATTTTCTCAACGTTTATACCTTCCCTGGACTACGATGAACGTTTCAAGTCAAAATTAGCTAAATCGTTCCAGCTGTTCTCGAGTTTTAGTCAGACTAGCGAACAGCAATTAATTTTTATTTACATAGATAGATAGATTAGCAACAATAGCTTTGGAAAAATAAAAACAAGAAAGAATTTTTTACAAAACAATTTTTAAATTTGGAAATTTTTTTCCTACTGACATACGATGATGCCTTGGAGTAGCTCGTCATCATCACCGGACTTGCGGGGGAGCGGATGGCTCTCACCCCCAAATTTGGAAACTGGTAATTAATTTTCGTATTAAGAATGTTGGACTGAAACTTACTCGCTGTTTCGTCGCAAGTAAACGTAACTTACTCCGGTCTAGACCCAGATGTTAGCCCGAAACTATTTGATTCAACATCTAAGTACACACAATCAGGGACGTGAATTAATTCACCGCTAAGTTAACATTAGCGATAGTACCTACCTTGACTACACAGAGGCGTATTTGGATACGCCTCAAGTGAGGGTCACTTGATAATATTTTAAAGACCCTCGCCTGGATGGCCCCTCAAAATTTATCTGAGTACGCCCCATGATCCTCGATCTTCATCAGTTTCTATTTGACAAGCTTTAAATTACTAAATCGCCGAGACTGTCATGGAGTGGTTTTTCTTTTGATGTAAATTTCGATACGACTACGCTTCGGAAATTTGCCTTACGTTGTTGTTAACAATATATTGATGAATTTCTTACTGCTCTGTTAGTCTGAAGTGAGAATCTGGAACTATTCTGTGTTCACTGCCTGCAGATAATTTTCGGAAATCACAATAGACGTATGGCGAAAACATAACGCCTACCATAAAATTGTCAAAAAATTTAACAAAGTTAAAATTTGCACACATATTACCTACGTAAGTGTTTCCAGCCAATTTGTATGAGCTTACCTGATATGTTGGGCCCAATCTATTTCGCCTCTTTGGGAAAACTTATTATTATTTCAGTCCATCCTTTTTAATACTGCAATTTTTATAGGGGGTGTATGACGTGACATGATTTGCCCTTAGTTCAAACCTGTCGGTATTGGAAGCATCTAATCTAGGCCGCTGAGTACTACATCACTCGATTGTTGCTCCTATCTCCTAATGCCTGTGTATTCAGCACATAATAACAGCGTAGATCTTCGTAATTATACCTCATTACTGCTGAGTTAGCCCTTGATTGTGTTCATTAATTATTAGCATTCAAGGCAATGATTACTAGGTAATTTGCAAGATCTTACTAAATCCCTTCATTCATCATCGGTCATTTGGTTAAAGGTATTTAACTGTTAGCTGTATCTAATTAATACGCAAAAAAACTTTTTCAAGTATTTCACTCAAATTGACTGTCTTATTTGTGAATTGTGAGCAACTTGCTGTAAGCTAATAATAGACTGTTGGCAGGCTTTTGTACATACAACATAAAAACAATTTAGATAATAATGGCAACCCTTTATATTTACCCTTGACCACTGTAGGGGAGTTTTCAATTTAGAACTTCTTTTCTATCGAGAATTTTGAGAAAAGTATTTACTATCTAATTAACTTTTCAGTATTCGGCTATGAGAATACAGTCTTAACAACAATGGTGGTAACAGCAGGCAGCTGTAAGGCTAAGAACTCACGGTGCGATTTACCTACTGTGGTTACTTAAGCGGTTTCGCAGCCTTCAAAAAGAAGGAAAAGGTTCTCAATTCGTCGGACTCTTTTTTTTACTTAGTAGGTATGGATCGCACAGGGCGTGTTTGCGTTTGCAATTGCTTGAGCCTGCCCACATTACACAATAGTTCTTTCGATTTCTCTGACAGTTTTTTAATTCAAAATAATAGTTGTGTTACGATTATAATTTGATCGTTTTTTAATAGGTTACGATATTTTTTTTTATAAACCGTGAATTTGTAGTGGTTGTTTTCTCGCAGTCAAATGGTTCTTCTATATTAGTAGAAGAACAGTTTTGTGCAGTTTTATTCATTTAAATCAATAACTACCGGTTTTTTCGAAAGGGATAAACGAAACTCGAATACACGCTCGAACCGCTTTATTACTTAGTGGGTAGAGATTCTTTAGCTTTAATCATCAATTTCATGCGGCAATCAGTACCTGATAACGTGAAATCTCTTAGAAGAACGATAACTTCTCACGCTTGCAAAATTAAAAAGAAATTCGCAAGAAATAATAGCATGATTCGATAGTATTACTAAAGGCAAATCGTTCGGCTACAGGAAAACAACCACTAAAATTTCACAGTGTATAGGTAACGTGGGTAAAAATTGGTTCGTGAGTTCCTAGTCTAAATCTTGTCATATTCCGCGGTGTAGGTGCGGCGCGTGGACGTGCCTCCAATAAATCAAGTTAATAAATTTTGTATTGCGTTACGTTACGTGTGGGGGTAAGCACGCATTTTTGCGAGCCGTGACTTTCGATCTGCGGTATTTGTTAGTCAGAAACTAGAACTTATTTCAAGAAGGCATAAGGCAAGCCTTTTGACCAGCCTTTTGACCTGGGCTTGTTGACTAAATAATTAACTTCATAAGTCCTTACGTCTGAATACTGTAACGATAAATTCATTTGATTGCTAAGTACTTAGACGTTTGAGATTAATTCGTTTTGAAATTCAAAACTTATCTATAGTAGGGTAACAATTTTGGTTTCAGTCTGTTAATATTAAAGTTCTGGAATCAGTTCTAAATGTTTTCCTTTGTGCGTTATTATTATTATTTACAACATAGTAGCAGGCCGGAGTCTAGGCGATACCGATTTATAAACTGCTTACATTTAGTTTATTACAATTTTTATATGAATCTTTGAATGAAGTGGTTTTAATTATGAAACAATGATAGGAACAGATCGCTAAAGATAGAAAAAGCTGTTCGTTCTGGCCTCTGCAAATGGCAAACCGACTAGGAATGCAGAAAATGACTTCAAATTGCACGTTCTTATGCAAGGAAAAGCGATTAACCCTAACAAAGGGACGTACGAGGATCCTTCGCTCTGAGCGACCAAGTGTTTGCCGGCAGATTGCCCGCAGTTCGGAATGCTCTCAGTTTACTAACCACTCAACACTGTTTTAGTAACTTAAGCCAACGGAATTTTAAGCTTTCAATTACCCTTCGATTTAACTAGCGTTGATATTTGCATTCTTCTCGTCGGTCAAAGCGGTTTTTTAGTGTTTCGTACCCAAATCGAACGAACCCCGAACATAACCCAATTTGTAGGAGATCGCTGTACCTATGTCTGGTGTCCGCCCGTACTTAAAAGCTCCTCCTCCTTATCTCATGTAGCGTGATAAGTACACAGTTGAAATTAGAGGTGAGAGCCATCCGCTCCCCCGCAAGTCCGGTGATGATGACGAGGTTACTCCAAGCCATCAGTTAGTGTCAGTTAGGAAAAAAAAACACAGTTGAAATTTTTAGTGATTATGTATTCTGCATGTCGCTACATACCATTTTAATGTACCAATATTATAATATGATTTTAAGCTGTCTCGATCCATTACACTAAATATTAGTCTTTATGGGTCTACTTGCGATATTAGGAGTAACAAATACATAGCTACTTACTGCCCGACGTTTCGACTGGGTTACACCAATGGATGAGTTCGCTCGCGACCATGATTATAACTATGAAATGACTTAGGTATTTAGAAAATGGGCATAGTAGTTTAATGTAAAAATTCGAGATTGCTTAAATAGAAACCTTACTTATTTCTTTCTATTATTGCATTACGACGACTTGAAACGTACTGAAGTACATTTTACTCACTATATTAAAGCTTGCTCAGACATCATCCATCACCAAACCAGTATGCGGAGTTAGACATAAAGCCAAATATAAATCCTCCCCGGTATAAATCTGATAAATCAATAAGTGCCATTATTTTTCTACACAATGCGCTCTTAGAATGACCCTCGAGCCCCAATATTGAATCTTGCCGAGGCATTTTAGGAATTTTCGTAATATTTGGGAAACATTCAACAAAAGATACGAGGGTTCCGATGTAAGGGTTCGATTCAGTGTCAATATGAAGGAATTTATGGGGATAGGTATTACAAGAAAAGATCTGTTTTCGGAGTTGTTCCAACTGAGTGTTTGTGCAGTATTTCTCTCAAGTGTTGTTTTATCGTTTGTCTGTCTTCAACAGCGTTTCGATTATGTCTCCCTTTTGAAATGTTGTGATAGAGTTACTGTTGTATAATGGAACGGCTGCCTACAATTTATCACTTGTTAAAATATTGTAAAGAATACCTTATCAGCCTTTAACTTGAATATTTTTAGACAGCAGGTATTACCTATCTGTTATTGCTTTTAAAACCTAATAGAAATTGTTCCTATTAAACTTCTTAGTTATCTTCGTTGTAGGGACTGATTATAAAATATTATGTGTTTTCTCCTTCACATTTCTAATTGCAAGTCCTTAATAAATGATCAAAGATTTCGCAAGTTAGTAACAACTAAGTATACTATGATCCGTTTAAAACATAGGAAACTGAATCGACACTTTGTCATCATTTTCCGAGTCAATGGTCAAGAAGATTAAATGAACGATCCCCGTCACTTGGGTGCTGAAAAAGGATTAAAGTAACATTTATTTTGTTCTGAAAACCTTTGAAGTCATTTTAACAAAAAGTCGTTTAAATGGATACGTTAAAAGAGTGGCGGGTTTTTTATTTTAACGGCCATAATGGGAACGCTTTGGAAACTGATTTATACTGGCTAAAAAGCGTCATATTCGTTAATGGTTCATTTTATCGAGGCCGATAGCGGACAGGGTTTATGGACGGCGCGATGAATGACACTCCATATTGTGCCACGCCGGGCACTTTTACTGGCATTGTCAGTTTTTTTCCGTATAAATCCTGCGGTTTGGCGTTTCAAGTGCACATAAGAGCAATATGTTTTTAGTACGTACAAATGACTGGGATTATACCTACCCTTTGGGTTTGCAGTTAGATTAAATGTTATTGCCTTAATGATGTTGTTTGATGTTTTAGATGTTGGGTTATCCTCATGCCTCTGGATATGTCAAAAACAATCTTTTAAATAGCATATGAGAGTACCTACCTAAGTTTTATTCTACTTGTTATAACTTCAAAAGATATTATCTAAAAGAAACAAAACCAAAAAAGATATCGCTCCTATAATCAAACAGAATCAAAACAGTCATGAAAAGAAACGAATCCCAAGGCATTAAAAAATAAATAATTACTTAGGGGACATGAATCGCCTCCACTCTTCATAAATGTTGATTGCAATTAATGTCCTTTATAGGCGTCGTTTGTCGGTAAAGACGACATCGCTCCAATTGACGAATGGAGGCTATTTTTCGTTATATTTCCAGCCCAATCAACATTAATTACATTTTTCCTACACAATATATTGTACATATTGTTTTCCAAAGCATCGACTTTGACAATGAAGAATGAACTAGTCTAACCTTTGGAAGACTTATTTATGTTCTTTAGGTATGCCTTGTTTCACCGACCTTTAGCTAACACTACTCAGTAAGAAAACTGGACGTAGGTTACCAACCTACGTCGATTGATAAATCTCTAAGTTAGTTTATTTGGTCCCTGAACTATCAAAGAAACGTATAGTATATTTTTAAGTGATTGTACATCCTATCGGAGTGTTTAAGTAAGTTTTAGTGCAAATGAGTAACATAGTCTCAAATTAAATCTGTGACCCTGGTTTCAGCCATGATTATACCGTGCATATAGAAAATAGGTCATTATGTGGTATTGTGATGTTTCGTAACATCAGCATTGTGCCCGTCCGCCCCCGAACCACAGCCAGCAAACTGAACCCTTTATTCCCAAACTAAATAAGCTTTAATGATAATTTCGATAAACAATACCGGCGAAATACTTGTCGGCGTTGTTAATGAGAAAACTTCGCTAAGCCTTGCGATTTAATCAATCTAAGCAAATGAATGCCTATCTTTTTTTTATAGAGAACATCTGAAGTTTCGTTTTGTTTAGCGGTCCGGCTGCTTTTAAAGTTTGCTTTCGTTAAACTTGGACCAAGGTAGCACAAATTAGATTTGCATACTTATTAAACAGCCTTTTGAGTCTAATGTTTACTTTGATCGTGTAGCGATTACAGTAAAAAATGGGCGAACTTTAATTAAGGTTTTTTCGCCGGTCCGGCGAGAGACACGGTAATGAGTGGGTAGGTTACCGGACGGGAGCTAGTGGCATGCAATTACCGATTCTACAGCTTTGCTGCTCAAAGGACTTTGTTACAAAGGAACTTAAAGGGTAAACAAAATTTGGACATACAACAAATTACAGTCAATAGCAACCTTGCTCATTTTTATACATCACGAGTAATCGATAGATATTATACACCGTGAAATTCTTGTGGTTGTTTTCCCGCAGTAAAATGATTCTATCTTAGTAGTATATTTTTTATAGAAATCAGTAAATGCCGGTTTTACGAAAGGTTTAACCGAAACTCGAAAGCACGTTCGAACCGCTTTATTAATTAGGACTTAGAGCTTCTTTGGCTTACGCATCGATTTCATGCGGCAAGCAGTACCTGATTACGTTACATCTTATAAAAGAACGATAGATTTTCTCGTTTTGGAGTTGGAAAATTATTATATTGAAAACTTGAAAAAAAAAACATTTTTTTTTTCAGGGAAAAATTTGCATGATTCTATAGTATTACTAAAGGCAAATCGTTCTGCCACGACCTACATATTAACTAATGTAGTAGTAGAGTGTATCTAATTTTCTGTTCAAGTGAACTTAAAAAAATAACATAAATGTCTATTATCGGGATAGGTGGAAGAACAATTATTTCCAGACTTTTTATTTGTGCCGTTGTACATAAATGCATATTTAACGTGTTAATGCTTTAACCGGTATACCATTTTTGTTTCAACAATTGAAACTTTAGCGGTGAATTATAATTTCCACATACTCTACTGTGGTTTCAATGAAAGCAAGCCTATGGTTTACTGAAAGGTTTCACACAGTTAAAAAGGAACTACAATGGAATTCACAGCGAACAATGAGGGAGCTGTACCATTTATTTTAATAATCCATTGTGTGTGGACGGGTGACGCGCGACCGCGACCGTTTCCGGAGACGTGATGAGAGCTTGATCGACCCACGATGTGTATATGAATCCAGGGAAAATAAATCCATGGAAAGCCTGGAAGAATTTATATTGGTAAGCCTTACAATTTAATCAATCTAAGCGAAAAAGATGTTTTATTAAGATTGTGCCACCAGTCGCCAGTTCAAACCCCGCCATGTACCACCGTGTTTTCCAAATTTGAAATTCATATGTACGATTATTCGACGCATTAACGGTGAAAGAAAACATCGTGAGGGTGCATAGTCGTGGGTCCGATTGGCACTCAGGATAAATATATGATTGATGAAAGTCTGTTTTTGTTTTGTGACTGGGTATGTTATTTATTTATTATACTTAAGGAAATCCCACTATTGAATATGAAACACATAACAAGTGCTTATGAATTTTAACACGGGATCAGATCAATATGTATGTGAATGCAGTAGCATTTATTCTAATAGTCCATTGTGTGTGGACGATCAACAGCAATTTTGCAAAATTCTTGGATTTATCATTGCCGTATACAGGTACAAAAATCTAAGAATTTTGCAAAAGCGTGTTTGCGCCAGAGTCATGTGCAATTCTCACTTGGGACTGATATTTGTGTGATGAACTTTTTTTTATAATATACTTTCGGGATCACATGAGGCGATGATAAAAAAAAGTTCACATGATGGCAAGCGGCAGTGACGTCTAAATATGAGGTGGACAGGTACCCGAAGGGCAAGAAGAGTGTGCCCGGACATGCCTCTATAAGCCATTATCTTAATTTTAAATTACATTGTCAATTAGCATCAAGATGGATAGCGGTAATCTAATCTGAATGTATTATAAATTACGCATTGCTTCAAATTATTACAAATACTTTAAACATAATTAACATCAAAGAGCACCAGTATTACTCGTATTTCGAACTAAAATAATAAAGATGCAGTTTACGTCCACATCAAGGAAAGGTTACGCCCACAAATAGCACTGGCATAGTTTCCAAGTGACAGATATAAAATAGATGGACTGTCGAGGCGTGAAACAGAAATATTGGTCCTCTCCCGAGCGGGCCGAGCGTCCAGTAGTTATCGGAAAACATTTAGCACTATCCACACGCAGTGCACGTCCCAGGCCTAATGTACTGGCCCTCGTCACACCGGACTAGAACACTAGTTGGATTTTGAGTGGTTTGGTTTTTAACTAGCCTTTTTTTTTTATAAAATGCTAACAAGATCACTCCACGTAATGGTAAGCGGTAGTGAGATCCACATATGAGGTCGACAGGCACAATTGACCATATTGAGCCTGTCGAATTCACCCTGAAGGCCTGCTTAAATGCCGTTTGCTGTTGCTGAAGAGCCCAGGATCATACGAGGGAGGGAAAACATGAGCTGAAAGGGCATTCCATGCCTTAAGGTTTTAGTCTTAACTAGTATGCTTTTTAACTAGTTCACAGTCGATTTTTTTTGTTAGCTATCTAAATAGGACTGCGTTCGTTGGAATAAGCGCCGCGTAACGACCATGGTTAGGACCCGGGTCAAATTTAACTTTTCCCATATAAAAATACTGAGACTGGTGTAAGGAAGTTGGTGCCGCCCATGCCTCAGAAAGTTCAGATTGTATTCCAGGGCCTGTTGTCTCAAGGGTCATGTCTTATTGCCGTCTCACTGAACGATAAGAACGAGGTAACGAAGAGTATGATTGTGATTGCTCGCAAACTTCTGCACTATAATTATCTTGCGCATTTAGCTTATCTCCACTGAGATTGGCTGTATTAGCCAAAATCGGGTGCACACTTAATTTAAATAACAATTTTCAAATGAACGCACTGTTTGTAATTTTCTTTAATAAGCGCGTTCAGGATAAGTTTACAGCTAAACATGCATGGTATCAAGCATGAAAACTGTATCCGACGTCTTTGCAGATAGGATTGAATACCTAAATCCCTTCTTTAATCAGATTCCTTGTAGTATTTGTAGCATTCAGGTTTCTCCCTTACTGTGAATAGAAAAAAGGGGAATGGAAATGTATTTCACCGATACGGTGTGACAGCGTTCCACATAATCCTCACAAGAACGTCTCGAAGGGTGGCAGTAATGGCATTGCTTATTATTTGACAACATTTTCGAGATAGAAGGGTAGTTCGTATGTGAAGCGTTCGGTGGTCGTTAGTTCTACTGTTCTGAAAATATTTACAAAACATCAGGGAGTTGGTGGGTGGCCTATTTTGCGATTGGTGTTTGTACAGTCGGACTCGAATTTAATATACTCGTAATTTCTTATCGGTGGCTTGTAGGTTGTGTGGCTACATACTTATGTTTTGCGGTTGTACTAGATTTCATACCTCTGAGACCGATTTGTAATTTATTTAGCGCAGTTAAATTAAATAATTTAAGCGCAGCATTTTTATTTTTAACCCATGTCAGCTCACTGCTGGGCAAAGGTCTCTTCCAAACCTATCACATCAAAATCACTGCAGTGGAACAAAAGATAAACAGAATAGATTTCATTAGGTATATTAAAACTCGTTAGCTATTCGCAACAGACTGACGTTTATTCAAAAAGAACAATGGACAAACATACATTGGTACAAAACTTACTCACTAGATGGCGTTAGTAGTAACTAATCAGATGCTAGTAACTTATTTTGATACCAAATATATTCATATTTACTAACACCCCCACTTATCGAAATAAGCTAAACATTATTTGAAAATAACATTTTCATTTATACATTTACAATACCAAGCATGTTCATGAATTTATAATGCTTTAAATGACACAAACCCTTTGTAAGCAGGTCAGCAGGCATTTCCTCTGTGGGAATATATTTAATCTTGACAATATTATCATTAACCACATCCCTGATATAGTGATGGCGAACATCAATGTGTTTAGATCTGTTATGACACTGTTGACTAGAAGCTAATTTTATGGCACTCTGATTATCACAATGTAAACTAATAACATATAACTGACCAGTAATTTCATTTATCAAGTTTCTTAAATAAACAGCCTCTCTGGAAGCTTCTGACATAGCCATGTACTCAGATTCAGTACTGGACAGACTGACAGTCTTCTGTTTACGGCTTTGCCAGGAGATTGCAGATCCAGACAGCATAAAACAAAACCCAGTATAGGATTTTCTATCCACGGCATCAGATGCCCAATCACTATCAACAAACCCTTGCAAATTAATGTCATTATTGGTATACTTAAGACAATAATTTTTTGTACAATGCAAGTACCTCAAAATCCTTTTAGCATAATTATAGCAATTTACATTATAACAGGTATTAAATTGGCTGACGTAGCTCACAGCAGACGCAATGTCTGGCCTGATCAATACCGCCAGATACATTAAGCTGCCTATGAGTTTTTGATATGGAACATTAGGTAAACATTCTGTAGATTTTTCTATATTCAATTTAGGTTCAATAGGAGTACTTTGGGTTTTACAATCAGACATCTGGAATTTTTCAACTAATTGTTCAATATACTGTGTTTGATCAATACTAATAACATTCTTATTTTTATTTACATTAATTCTCATTCCAAGATACTGTCGGACAGGACCCAAATCCTTCAATTTAAACTCTGAAGCTAATACATTTTTCAATTTTACTGTCTCGTGGTCATTATTTGAAAATATAAGAAAATCGTCCACATACAACCCAATAATTATTTTTGTATTGCCTTTAGTTTTTGCAAACAAACATAGTTCATATTGACTACTGTTAAAGCCCAACTTACAAAGACAATCTTTTACTTTCTCATACCACGCTAGAGATGACTGCTTTAAACCATAAATTGCTTTCTTTAATTTCAACACATTTCCACTTTTTGTTTGCAAAACCTTCAGGTATTGACATATATATATTTTCTTTTAAGACACCATTTAGAAAAGCTGTGGTTACGTCTAAATGCGTTATATTCATACCCATTTTAACACTAAGAGCAAACAACAGTCTCAGGGTAGAATGACGAATTACAGGTGCAAAAGTACGAGTATAATCTACACCAGGCTTTTGAGTAAAGCCCTTGGCCACAAGCCTAGCCCGGAACCGCACATTATTGTCCACATCAAACTTTTTCACAAACACCCAACGACACTTCACAATAGACACATCACCTGGGTTTTTGACGAGTTCCCATGCGTCATTCTCCTCGAATGACTGCAACTCATCAGCCATTGCACGCCGCCACTGCTCCTTCTCAGGCCCCTCAAGAGCCTCTGAGATTGTGATCTCCTCTGAAGCTGGACCAGAACTGGATACACACAAGTTGCTAAAGCCGTACCGCTCAGGCTGTTTCCTCAAGCGCTTTGCTCTAACACAATCTGGCACTGGAACTGAAGTAGTCTGCACCTCCTGCACCTGGACCTCACTTGGTAGAGATTCATGAAGGTTACTTTCACCGTCTGCGTATACTGAAGAATCTGAAGAGCTGTTATCAAGGACATCTTCTGGAATATCAAATTCCCCCACTGAATTGCTGCTCTCCTTCTCCACACTAACCTCTGGTGGCTCCTCATTGTGCTGTGCTGCCTCCTCATTTGTTATCCATATGGCTTCTTTGCTGGATGCGATATCCGCTGTCATGCCTTCCATCACAATGACGTCTCTGCTGGTGATAACGGTGTTCTTAGTAGGATTATACAATCTATATCCTTTGACATCCTCACCATATCCGACTAATATGTGTTGAGTAGCTTTTTTATCCCACTTGAGTCGCTTCTCTTTGGGAACATGTACCATTACCTTACTTCCAAATAACCTTATGTGACTAAGGTCTGGTTTTGACCCATGCCACAATTCATAAGGTGTTTTTGGTATGCCTGATACAATGGACCTGTTTTTTAAGTAAACAGCTGTGTTGGCTGCTTCAGCCCAAAATCTCTTGCCCAACTTTGCATCATATAATAGACATTTGCCCTTTTCAACTACTGTGCGATTAGCCCTCTCGCAGACACCATTTTGTTCAGGCGTGTAACTATTTGTCTTTTGGTGAATAATACCACACTGCTTCAAGTAACTCTTAAATTCTTTACTGCAGTACTCCAAGCCATTGTCTGTGTGAAAAATCTTTATTTTCTTCCCTTGTTGGTTTTCAACCATATATTTGAATTCTTTAAATTTACTTAAAGCTTCACTTTTTTGTTTGAGGAAATAGATGAAAGTCATCCGACTATAATCATCCACAAATAGCATGAAATACCTACTTCCATTAAGGGAGTTCACCTCCATCGGTCCACACAAATCACTGTGTATCCGATGACATGCCTCTGTACTTCTCTCACCAACATGTGTGAATGGCAACCTCATCTGTTTCCCTTCACAACAAGTACTACATTCTGCTTTTGTAATGTCAAAAGAACCTTCATATGTCAAGCCATCTACTATGCCACTCTTCATTCTGTTCATGTCTTGACTGTTGATATGAGCTAGCCTTCTGTGCCATAAGTGACCGGTAACTGCAGGAGCTGCCAACACATAACTCGGCGACTGCAATCTCAACTTGTACACACCATCAGTTAAATCAGCAATCCCAACTAAAGCATTACTTCTGTCATAAATATAACAATGCTTTTCTTCAAACACGACATTGTTTCCATTGCTGATAAGCTGGCTAACTGATAACAAATTTGTTGTCAAACTAGGCACGCATAGTACATTCTTAACTGTAATTTGACATTCCAAATCCGAAATGATGTCCACATCTCCACAACAATCAACTGACACTTTTGATTCGTTAGCAACGACGATTTCTGGTAAGCAAGACGATGATTTCATGTTCTTAATCCAATTCTTGTTTACAGTCATATGCGCACTCGCACCGCTGTCAACATACCATTCCGTCTTGTTAAACTTTCCGTTTATAAAAACAACGTTGAAAACACATTTGTTTGCAGTTTTTCTTCAATAACGGGCATTGATTACGGTAATGTCCGCTGCTTTTGCATTTATAACAAACAATTTCTTTTTGTTATTGACTCTGCGATCGGTTTCTTGTTTGACATAAACGAACCGCCATTTTTCTTTGGCTTGGTGTTGCCACCATTGCCGGAGTAATATTTATTTCTCGCAACGAATGCAGCGCCACCTACCTCCGAATCATTCGAAATTTCCATGTCGAGCAACTTTGATTTGATAATATCAGCCGTTATCGAAATACCTGAATGTTCGATGGCCATTATCATCGGGGAATAACGTTCAGACAAACCTGCCAATAACAATGATCCCACCCATTCATCGGTTATTGTAAAACCTGTGCCATTTAACCGTTGAGCTGTTTCGACTATTTGTGTGACATAGGTAGCCATCGAGTCACAACTTTCCAATCTTATTGATATTAAATGTCGAAGCAAGGTTATTTTCCTAGAGAAACCGGAATCGTCATACATGGTTTTCAACTTATTCCATAATGCCGCTGACGTCTCCGTGTTCTTTATGTGCACGTACAATGCTGGATCAATTGTTAATATTAACTTCGCCTTCGTTTTTGCGTCTTCTGCTTGTTTTACTTCAAATCCGGGCGGAGGTTTTATGTACTTGTCCGTCCCATCCAGGACCAGTAAATTTTCAGCCGCAAAACACCACTCATCGTAATTGTCCCTGCCTTTCAACTTCGGCACACTAGCAATGTAGTTCGAGTTCATGTTTCCGCGAATTAACAAGCACAATTTATCTATTTTAAACTAAAATAACTGATAAAAACGGGAGTAGTAGCCCATAACCTATTAAAACTCGTTAGCTATTCGCAACAGACTGACGTTTATTCAAAAAGAACAATGGACAAACATACATTGGTACAAAACTTACTCACTAGATGGCGTTAGTAGTAACTAATCAGATGCTAGTAACTTATTTTGATACCAAATATATTCATATTTACTAACAAGGTATACATAAATATTAGTCTTTATGGGTCTACACGCGATATTAGGAGTAGCAATAACATAGCTACTAACGCAAAGGTCTAAAACCTTCGGTATTATATTAGGAACGCGAAAATCTAAAATATTAGGTATAGATACTACGTCAAGCTACACATGCTGTAAAACCGCTCTAGGCGGTTTGAATTAATAAAAAGTTCGGTAACTGTTAGCCCGCTCTCATGAAATTACAAACCTGCTCATCACGCCAACATTTCTTTCAACTTGCACCACAAAGGGGGCGGGAAAATTAAAAAGTTTCCATACAACCGTGCGAGATAAATTTGAACCGTGGCTGAGAGTGGGAGCGCAAGCTTGGCTTTGATAAATCGCTTAATTAATTATGAAAATGCAGTAATTTATCACGTTCCATCTCGCCTGCAGCGAAGACTTGACCCAAATCGCATTGGCAGCTTTCATGCATCTACCATTCTGTCGTGCCACTGGGAAGTGACGGCGACTGATTTTCCTTTGATGTTGTTTAATTTCTTTCAAACGGAAGTCCATTAATCGTTCCGAGCGAAACACGGAAAAACAAAAGCGCTGAGAGAAAGAGCACGATTCGTGAACTCATCATTCAAATTTTACTTTACATAAAAGGTTTCAAATAAATATTAACGGAAAAATAAAGAACGTGACGGTTCAACCACTGGTTTGAAATTTAAGCGAGAGGAAACCTTCAAGGAGCTTCCCCTACTGTAAGTATTCCGATTAAGAACTAGTTCAGTTACAAGTAAGTTACTAGTGCATTATATAGTTGGATTATAATACGACATTTGGGGTTAACGGGCCATATCGTTTGCCGTAACTAATTGAAATTTCAATTAAATATATCTTACCGAGGTATTCACGCTCGGGCACATTTATTTGGTTTCCTAAATCTGTCGCCAACACGATGGGCACAGATGTATGGTAATGAGATCGGAATGGGCGAATACGCAGGCTTAGCACGTACGAGTGTTTGTTATTATGCGACTTAACGTATCCGATTCGGTTTGGTTTGAACCGGAATTGCTTTTAGGTTTTTTTTTTTGATAAATTGGATTTGTATCGAGTGAGAATTTAAACATCCTGGTCAGGGTTGTATCTAGAGCCGAATTTAATTAGAGAGATGGGGCAGCATTGGTTAATGGTTATTATGTACGTAGAAGCGGGTAGTTTTTACATAAAACTATAAACAATGTTTAAGGTAATAGAGTATTTGACTGTGATTGTTATGCTTGCCATTTTTATAATAAGCAGTAAGATTAATGAAATAGAATCTTATTTTTTTACGAAATGAGACAGCAAAAGACATTTAAAGTTGATTGGGCAAGTCTATTACAAAAGTGTGAAAATCATTTAAAATTTCGTTGTCATCTTATAAATAACAGAATCAGTAACATCTTTCATTATGAAACACATCCGTAAACGCATCTTTTGATGAACCTGCTGAACGAACTTCCTAGGCGCTGCATACAAAAAACCAGAGTGTGACGTCACACGCCAGTGGACGTTTGTATAGAGCGTTTTTGAGCTCGCCCAAATAATGTGCAACTAAAATTGTAATATCTCGTCGAGTTCTTCCGAGATATCAAAGTTTTCGAATTATATTAATGCGAGTGTTGTACCTAACTACCTCCCTAACTACGGCCCTGATCTTTGTAACGGAATACTTACCTACACACAAACGGTAATTTCACGAATATGTTTCGAGTTTTTTTACAGTTTATATGTAAAGAATAAGTCATTTTCTCATACTGATCTCTTATTATCCGACTTATTTCGCCTATCAATAAAAAGTTGTCCATTTTTCCGTTGGTGTCTCCAAATGAATCAGTTTCTATCGGCCCCATCTCTGGTGGAGCGGGGCGCTACTGCATATTTCACGTCGGGTCAACAGACTTAAAACACTTTTACGCTACATAAAACTGCTTTATGGGATCTCGGATACTGCGCGGAACAACTTTAAAGCGTCCTTATTTATTTAGAAATGTTTTGTTTTTCTCGATAGCGGTTCAAGATGTATTGATATTATACAGGGTGTCCCAAAAAGTAGTGTCAAGCGGAAGTTCTGCGATAGAACACCCCGTGGGGCATCCGAAACACCCCCATGTATGTTCCGCGATTTTTTATAGTTTTCGAGTTATGATTATTTTTATAAAATTTTGAGAACAACTGACTTATTTTTTGGGACATCCTGTATAACGTTAGCTAAAATAACATTATTTTTTAGGTTCATAGGGTTTTTATGAGAGAAGTATCATAAGAGAAGTAACAGTAAGTAAATAGCCTAGCGGTGTGACTTTTAGGTATTTTTTAGTATTAAATATTTTTTATAGAAAATTTTCTTTGAAAAATAATTTCTCAAGTCAAACATATATTTTACACTGAACAACGTTTTATTTTCCATCTCAATTTTTCACACGAAATACAAAGAGTAGAAAAACACTTCGCTATCGTAAAAATAAGAGCGCTGAGGTTAAACCTTGCCGAATTCATCATCCGTTAATAAATAAAAGGAACAGCGGGGCTGAGAGCTAATGGACTCATATAATCGCCACGTCAAGTTCATTTCCCGATTTATACCTTTCCGAAGGAGAACCCTGCTGTATTAAAGCTCAATGTACTTTTGTGGTCGATATTACAGAAACATGAAACGAAAGGGTCACTTATTAAGGCGATTATATCACGAGTATTCGCCCTAAGGAGCAAAACATGAAATATCAACCTCAGACTTCTAACCGAAGGACAGTAGAGCAATTAAAAGAATTTTAAAATTTGTTTTGTACCTATATACTTACATTTGAAGAATTGTTTATTTTTATTCCTAAAAAAGACGTGTGGCACTCGGGGACTGCCGCGGTATAGCTATTGCATAGCATCGTCCGATTTCGGAGCAGCTCGTCTCGATTCGTGCGAGTTTCGTAGAGTCGTACAATACGTCATATCGCACGCACACAAACACCGTGCCGATGTCTACCGAACTGAAACGACGTTAGACGATTGTGAGGTTTTTTTCGTTACAGAATTTCTTGGTTCGGTCGCCGCGCTCAAAGCCCGCGATAAAAGCTATGCAATAGCTTAAAAGGCTTCTGTTTTTAACTTGTGCATAACGCCACAATTTGCAAATTCAATCCTATCGAAACGTCGTCTTAACCATTTGCGTAGTTTGTTTAGTCATCAGAAATATTGACAACCTTCTGAAGGCCAATCCGAAATGAAAGCGATATCAATGGCAGACATCCGTTGAGTGCTATCATGCTGTGATTTTAATTAGGGTGAGATTTATTTTTAACTGACTCCAAAAAAGGAGGAGGTTCTCAATTCGTCGCAATCTTTTTAGAGTACGTCGTTGAAACTTTTTACTGAATTTCTCGTGCTCTTCAGACATGAAAATAAAACGTCAACCAAACACAGGTTAAGTAGCTTACTTTATGTGTCCGAAGATTTAAAAAACGTTACTGCTTTTATTTTTGGTAAGCTATAAGATTAGGGCGATTTGTTACAGTCAAATCAAGCAAGTCAGAAAGCTCAAATAACAGTTTGTCCTTAGAAAAAAACAAAGTGATTGGCACTTTGTTTTTTTTATTACCTTGTATCATTTGCTAAGCTTAATCTCTTTATTGTTCTTTTATAATTTTCAACTCTTAATATAAGAACAGGTGAAATACTATAATTCCATACAAAACGGTGAATTCATTCCGTCCTTCGATAAATTGTATCACGCTCTTTACATAACAACGCAAGGCAAAATGAGAAAAATATACCTATACCAACAAATTTTCTGAAGGGGGGAATACATGTCAGCAATCACTTCAAATTACCCCATAGACAAATGATGAAATTGCCTTTCCATGTACCAATTTATGAGATTGGAGTACGGCCGTGAAAGGTCAGGGTGTTTCGACGGCGGCCATGGTTAATCCATATGGGTCGGCTGTGTCTTGACCGCCATTAACCACACTTTGCAAACTAAATGTATCTTACATGCATACATAATTTGCATACATATACAACTATATTGGAGTTTATTAAGTTGTCATTTAAAAAGTTTGAAGTCATATCAAAGGCAAAGTTACCAGTTATGGTGCTAACTGATTTAGAGTTCACAAATTCAATATTCGCGATCGATTCCACATGAAATAAAATATGAACCAGGCTCATCTTGCCTATAAGCTCGGTTATAAGGTGCATAAGGGCAGCATACAGTTGCAAAATAGAAGAAACGAATCTGATGATGAGTTTCCGGCTCGCTAGCTTTATAAAATATATGAGTGTAATTATGCAAAGTGTTGCTTGCCCGCCCAAACTTAACGAGGTAAACACCGCCAAATTCCGCTTCAAAGCATACTTGCCGCTGCGCATATTTTTTAAAGTATTAAATTTCGTTTATTATAAAGAGTGCACGGAAATGCGGATGAAGTGGAGTTATGCAAAGTGCAAACAAAATGTAGGAAATATTAAAATTCGTTGCAAGCGCAGGTAGTTTTTGAGAAAACACCTTTGCACTCCCTGGCTAGCGGCGGCGTATGATAAATGTCGGAACCTGAATAAATGCAACGATTCGATGCACCAGGGCTTTTTCCCTGTGAACGTTTTCATTAGCATTTCGATTCTAAATGGGCCGAGTTCTATTTGTTTTTCATTCATAAATCATTATAGCAGTATTCGCGTTTAGATAGCTAAGAGCGTATTAATTGTAGCGTTTATCTTAGTTCGATATGAATAGGCTCTATATCATGAAGGTTAAAAGTTATTTGTAACATAACATAGTATGATGCTAATTTGGAAGCTATTTTATTCTTCGATACAAAATGGCATCACTAAATACATATAAATATTACACACAATTCTCACATTCTTTCATAAATCTATTTACTTGGTTCCTCCTTTCAATGTAACGCTTGTTACGTTACATTGAAGGATCATAAAACTAAGGTTTTAACTGTCACAGAAATTTCACTGGACGGGGTTCAAAACCACAACGATCCCCTTCGGTTAGCATACTGAGAAATGTATAAGCGCATAATATATGTAATATATAACAAACAAATAATGAAAACGCCTATGTCAATGAGTCTATTCCATATTGAATATTAAATCCTAATTCCGCGTATTGGTTCCGTGAGCGAAACAAGTTTATCGGGCTGGTTCGAGTTCGTAAGTAGACGCAAATTGAATATCACAGGGAGAGCATTCGATCTGACATTGTATCTCCAATATCGGTTTTGGAACGCCAGTAACCTCGTTCGCTAGGTCGATACACTTCCTAACCTCATTTCATAATTACTTAGCGAATTTCGTTGCTTTATGTTTAGGTACATAATTGATGACTACTCGCTCCAAACACTAGAAGACACTTGTGACCTAACATGTTGTTTAAGGTGTCTTGAATAAGTTAGCTGTAACTAAGTATTATCCCTGGTTGGGTTCGTGGGAGTGAATCCCTCGCGATCTAAATTAATTCAAATACATCGACGTCGATCGATATTGATGAAATATAAATAAATTAATTAATATCCCATACACTGATCTGATCCCGTGGTAAGTAGCCTAAGCATTTATGTTACGGATATCAGAGACAACAGTAGTATAACAATTAATAAATAACACACCCAATCACAAAACATACGCTGATGTTCACACAAAATATTTGTCCCGGGTGGGAATCGAACTCACGACTTTTAGCGCATGAGACAAGGGCACTATCCAATGCGTCATCGAGCCAGTCAGTACTTATATACATACTGTCATAATGTCACGGTCTCATTTTAAGCCTACGTGCACATTGATGTAAATATTTAAACAGCTCAAGCTTAACTTACCTGTGATTTCTTTCCTCCTTTCTGGTTGCGGAAGTAGACGATGTTCGCTCCATTGCTTTATCCGGAATACGGTTGACCTGATAGTAAACAGGAAAATAGCTTATGTATATTATTTTTATATATGGTGTGTTTTAAAAGAGTTGTAATGAGGTAATACCTAATTTCTCGTACGTATACATAGAGTACGAATTTGCGTACTCTATAACAGTGGTTTATAAATATAAACCACTGTTAATAATAATCTGTCGAAGACAATTATGAAGCTCAATAAAAGCCTTAGTTTGGAAAAACTCAAAGTCAAAGTTTTTATTGCGAACTAAGTGTAGTTACAGGTCTTATGTTTAACTACTGTTGGTCTTACTTACTTTACTACCTGTATTTAATAACTCTACTTTGTGATGTAAGGTTTTAGACATTCGCGTTCCATTACACTAAATATTTGTCTTTATGTGTCGGGCAGTAAGTAGCTATGTATTTGCTACTTCTAATATCGCGTGTAGACCCTTAAAGACTAATATTAAGTCTACTTTGTGATGATTAATAATTAGCTAAATGTTATAAAAATATACGTGTACCAGTAAAAAATAGGTTTTTACCAAGCTAATTCTTCAAAAGCTTTTCATTGTAAGTAAATCTATGTGTGTCGGGAAGCATGCCTCTTAGTATTCTGCTCATACAGTTAATCCAACTCCCGTATTAACTTAACTGCTTTCCACTCCTACGAGTACTTGTAAGAATAAGTGTAGTAGCGTCTTAAGGACCAATTTATTCGTGCAGTGAAGTGACTTATGTGATTACAATCAATTTTATCAGAATTTTCTGTCGTAAGATAAGTCTCGTAAGAAAAGATATTTCTGGTATTCATGGAAGTTTCACACTAAGCTACCGTCAAATATATGTAGAAAAAATAAGTTACTCCGTTTTCACGGGAAACGGAGAACGCACGAATTTATTTATAACACTAGCAAAAGTTATTCGTTATTGTAGCCGTCGTCTGTATTATGTAAAGAAGTTACCAAAAGTATTAAAGAATAAGTAGTTACAATATTTTTTTGCATCTATGATATAAAACTTGTATATTTTTGTAAACAATTTGTGATAACGTTGAATTTAAATTCACAGAGGTAGTTGTATGATTTCGACATAGAATCGTGAAAATTTTACCATCAAATATGTCATTTTAAATGCACCCAAAACATAACATTGAGCTACAAATGTGTTAATTGTATTTAGTAGAGAGCTAAATTGTGCTCTACTAAAATTTAAAAACTACATACCTATATATTATGCCGAACGTTCATGACAGTGCCTAAACCATGTTAAGCGTCACTAAAATGGTAATCTTCCTAAATAGCCTCAAAGATAAGGCGGGTCTTCGGCCACAGGGGACATTCCCCATTTCCGTTTATGCTTCTCATAGCAGTTTACATGAAAAAACGCATTAAAACATTTAATCTAGACGGCTCGAGTTAATCGCAAGCCTACTCCCTGTGGGCTCGCGGCATAATTTCAATAGTAATCAGCCTCTGTACGGCAGTGTTGTCAGCACACTCATAGAAAATTGCTTTAAACATGTATTATTTAACAATTAAAATATAATATTGCCAACATTTTGTTTACTTTTTACTGAATATAATTTTTTATTGTAGTCGTTTTATTTGTAAGATTATTTGTTTGACTTTTGATGTTTAGTAAATCTGAAAATTAAGACTTTGATTTTGACATCGATGCTGTTGTTTTAACTGGACCAAATTAAAATAGTGAGAGAAACATAAAAAGAGCTGACCCGTGATCGTGGCAATTGCAATAGCACCAAAATATCAGGAATTCGCCAAATAAGAAATTCATGGACATATTATTTTTTCAAAATACAATCAACTTAAATGATAAGTAGCGGTACCATGAGTTGGCTATCGAAACGCTTACGTACGTTAAAAACCTATCGAGTTGTTTTTTTCATCCGACCAATTTTAGTTCTTAGCGTAACCACAAGAGGCGCTGTACAAGTTTTTCATAGAAATATTTACGTATTTGAAATAAAACTAATTTTACGGATTAAACTCGCGTGTATTGATATTCTAAACATTATTTAGAGATCCGACGTTTCAAGCTCTTTACAGCGCTCGTGGTCACGGGCAATAGACAATACCATATTTACGTAGGCGATATCGAGTCCGTAACTTTTAAACTCATGGTACCGCTAAAGATCCTGCTCCTTTTTTTGAAGTATTTAAAAAATATAATAATGTAGACCGTGCAGTTATAAAAAGGTTAAAATTACTTTGCAACATTACTGTAAATACAGTTCAATAGTCGTATTTTCCCCCTAAATACGAAAGGAAAGCGACGGGCCAATCAAAAGAAAACGAACGTTCACTTTTAATCAGACGTGAAAAAAGTAAAAGCAGCAACAAAATGGGTGTACTGGCAACACCGTCGTGCACCGGCCATTGTGATGCCTGAACGAGGGACAAGGTTGATTTTTTAATACGACTAATGGACGTAGGCCGTACCACGATTCCGTGGATAGTATACCGTCGTAAATATTAAACAAAGAGTCCATTTCGGTACGCACGTCTGACTCTGAAAGCGTCCGGATAAAAGTTTACTTAAAAAAAGGCAAGTAGGTTCTGAAAAGCGTTTTAAACAATGACGTTCAGTGGAATCGGGGAAAAGGTATACCGGTAATAGTTAAGCATGAAATAAAAGCGTTGATTTAAAAAAAGACCTGTATTAAATCAATGAAGGTTGCATTAAAAAGATTTGTTAACATAGTCGAAGATGTCCGTTTCTAAAGTAGAAGCTTTAGTTATCCTGAGAAACTTCTGTCAGGACATAATTATGAAAATAGAATACCTACATGATGATTTCGGACCTAACAAAACAATGTACTAATTGATTTTATTTATTTGATCAAACATTTCTATCAAGAAAAAGCAAAGGGAAAGAACAAGGTTAATCAGTTTCCACGTTACATGTCCAAAGGCGCGTATCAAATCAGGCGTAGTGAGCCCTTGAAACGTGAGATTAGGAGTCAGACCTGTTCGCGTGACGTCAGAAGGTCACAGGCCGAAACAAACTACCCTTATCGCACCACCATCACGAATACCTCTCCACTCAAACTAAATTAGCGCCAGAAATAAAATCACGAAATCTCAGTACTATTCTTAAACCTAGCTTACTACGATGCCTGAGTTAATGTATACTGATGACTTACTGACGAGGGCAACTATGGATTTATGGCCATACCTGCGTATCGCTTCGTTATGAAAATTTATTGAACCATATGTGTAAATTTATAGGCACCGTTAACACAATTTACATGTAATGTATGAAGGTAAGTAGTAGGGCTTATATTGAAAATAGGATGAGCATAAATTCAAGTTGCGTAGGACCTTTATGTATGGTAATTGTTTTGCCCTACTCTTAGATATTTCGTGCGTTGGGTCAGATTTTACCGCATTTATGTAGCTGAAAGGCTAAGTAAGTTTTTTGGGTATTGTTTTCAGAGACATGTCTCGCCAAAGGATGTTTTGGATTTAGTAGAGGTTATAGTGTAATTTTCTACTAAATACTTTAAATATTTAATCATACTATGAGTTTATGAATATACTGTGTACGTCAGTAGTTATACGCATCATTGGTAAAGACTAATACATATTTTGATTACTGTAATCTATCGTGTTAAGTGTATGTACCTATTTATTTACATTGCCATCACGAACTACCTCACACAAAGATCGCTTGTTACTCTCAGCGACCCTTGCCCTTTACTTGGTATGCCCTATTAATGAATTATGAATCAAGGGCGAAAATAATGTGATGCGGGCCTCTTGGGCTTCGTAATATGAAAACGTTATCGCCCTAGATAGGGTGAATGAGCCGGTAAAGGATTATATGATCAGGTAATGAATTTTGATGGACAATGAAGCAGCTAGTGGCCGAGTTGAGCGAAAGGGGTAAATAAATGGGGGTAAATGCACTAACCATCAACATTTTATGTTGCTGTGAAGTGGTGAGAGGTCTGCTGAAGGGTTTATTGATACAGATGGTAGGCACTTTATTTGATACTGTATTTTGTTCTCATATTTTTGTAACGAAAGTGTTTTGTTTTCATCATAATTTGATTGTTAAAGTTTTTGCTTCAGTTGAATTTCAATTTTTTAACCGGGTTTCAGGCAACATCTGGATGGAAAATAATTTACTGTCATAAAAATAATGTTTAATGTCATTGATGTAATAAATGTATCGATCAAAACTAGATTAGGATAGATTTGCTCTGTACGTCATATATTTTAGCGAGTTAGATTATTTATTTATAATTTATTGATTTGTTTAATTCTATTATACCTAGGAGCTTCGACAGTTACCTATCTTGGACGTGGTTTACAAATATCATTACGATTATTCATTAACCTTCCGTTAGTACTCCGTCTTATATACTAAGGGACAACTACGTCTGATAAATGTGAGCAAATACGGGAACTCAGGGATGTTTGTTTAGGGCTGCATAGTCCACACCTGAATATTAAGCTCCGCAAAATAATTGTATGCAAATCGTTAGGCCCACATTCGTTATAATACGGTGTTAATATTTGGATAAGCTGCCGAGATAGGCTCTGTGTGTAAAGGCGTATGAATTCTGTGCTAAAATAGGTAGCTTTACCTTTCTCCGCTAATCAGTCAATTTACGATTTTGGGTTGAACACAAACATAATTCATCTTTTTGCCATTGGGGATACGTAACATTATGCCTGATTTATTCGAGATTGATATAGAGAGTTTTCAAGTGAATACATATGTGAACTCTCAAAACTGAAGTTCTAATGTAAGCGAAATGTTAATTTTGCATCAAGTTCACACCTTTAAAACCGTATATTGTGTTAATGATCTGACTTTTTCTTTATGAAGCAATGAGGTTTTTTAATAAAATGCTTGTAAAAAAGTACGGTTCAGACCCGTATTCTTTAAACTCTATCTATGAAATATACAACATTTACAAGAAAGTATTATAAATAAAAACTAGATGATTCATCAAATGAATGGTTTTAGTCTGAGCCTTAAGTAAGATAGGCAAGCTCTTAATTCTAAGGCTCTTAAATAGAATAAAGATCTATTAAGTTTTATCATTTAAGTTAAAATTGAATTTTTATAAAAGGTTCATTTAAATTTGAAACTTCGCAGCCTTTTTATTGTTAGAAAATGACATTAAATTGTTTTAGTTAGGTCTAACACTATAAAAGTAAGATTATTAAAAAGTCGTCTTACTTTTCTAGCTCTTTTTATTTATTATTGACTACTTTCTTACTATAGAAAAAGAAAAACTCACATCCATACCTGCATACGAAAAATATATCTGAAAACGCACAACTACACAGGTTATGCGTTTTTAATGCGTAATCGTTTATTAATTAACATGAGCACAGTTAAAAAGCCGCTAAGTTTACATAGCTATTTCATAGAAAATCTTGTTAAAGTGACAATCGCAGTCCGCAACACTGCTGTAAAGAAGTACTAAAGCAAGAATATAACTGACTGAAGACTGCTGAAAACAAACGACGTACGAGCGCGTGTCGTGTCAACAGCGAGCCTAATTAGAGGCAACTTTTCCAATTAGTTACTGTACAGGTACATTTTTTGGGTAGCGTTATTTACCCCGGCACTGAAGGTCCCACAACACACGCTGAATTATGCATGTCGGGCCCGTCGCTTCGCGGTTGGTAATTCATTTATTGCAAGCGACAATGCCGCTCCACAGAAGAATGTTTGCGGCCCCGCCTGGTTCATTGTGCACGTAAGTCCCACTTTCTGCCTGAATGTAGCTAGTTTGTTTAAGGAACAATAGATATTATTAAAATGGCCAACTGGCGTCATTTCGCGCGTCTCGACTTTGTTCACAGAGCTATTGTGGGTGATAAAATTAAATTTCTCCCAGCGGGAGGGCAACTGCTTTATTGTTTCAAGAAATGGTTAATGGTTTGTTTAAACCTAACAAATATTACTAGTCCAGTCAAATTAGGAAAAAAATCTCGGAATTCGCGATACCCAGCTGTAAGTCTGTAAATACTTAGATATTGACACCCTAAAAGTGGTCTCAAAACCTACATATTGTAGGGTGTACGCAACTATTAAATTTTCAAGGTCAAATGTCACAAATATCAGTTTTATGAACTTTTGAGCGAAACGGGAAGTTTTATCATAAAAGTGTGTCAGGAGAAAATAACTTATCATTTAATTATCTATAAAAATTGTCCGTACGCTTTATTCCTAAGATTCACCATTTCGGAGATACAGCGATGCAAATAGTTGAAAAAATTGTATTTTCCAAAGCTTCCAGGCCCACGTGCGATTGTGCTAGACAGTTAAAATTTTCACGAATGATGTATTTTAGTAGCCTCTACAACATCTAATACTAGAAAAAGCTTAAAACCAATGTTTAAGTGGGTTCTCATACAAAAACTATGGTTTTTTTTTTCTCACACTTGGCCGGTTTTAAGGTGGCTACCCCAGTAAACCTATTCCAGACGACACCTTTTATACATGAAGAACACGTTGTTTATAAGGAAGCCTAGTTAAATAATTGTTTTGTGTTGTTTTCAGTATTCAGAAGATTTAAGATTTCTGCGTTTCATTAAATTAAATTTGGTTAATATGGATCTTCACGTTCATAATCGAGTTAGATGGACAGTTAACATTTTTAAAATGTATTTTTTTTTTCAGTTATACTTCAAACAGAAATTCTAATAATTGGTTATTTCGTACTTTTTGACCCATAATAAGCAGTTTAAATGTACTGAAACGTATATGTATAGTACTAAAAACAACATAAAACAATTATTTAACTAGGCTTCCATATAAACAACGTGTTCTTCATGTATAAAAGGTGTCGTCTGGAATAGGTTTACTGGGGTAACCACGTTAAAAACCAGCCAAGTGTGAGAAAAAAAAAACTATAGTTTTGTATAAGAACCCACTTAAACATTGGTTTTAAGCTTTTTCTAGTATTAGATGTTATAGAGGCTACTGAAATACATCAGTTGTGAAAATTTTAACTGTCTAGCACAATCGCACGGGGGTCTGGAAGCTTTTGAAAATACAACTTTTTCAACTATTTGCATCGCTGTATCTCTGAAATGGTGAATCTTAGGAATAAAACGTACAGACAGTTTTTATAGATAATTAGATGATAAGCAATTTTTTCCTACACACTTTTATGATAAAACTTCCCGTTTCGCTCAAAAGTTCATAAAACTGATATTTGTGACATTTGACCTTGAAAATTTAATAGTTGCGTACACCCTACCATAATTATGTAGGTTTTGAGACCACTTTTAGGGTATCAATATCTAAGTATTTACAGACTTACAGCTGGGTATCTCGAATTCCGAGATTCTTACCTGATTTAAGCTTAAATGACTGGACTATACTATGGAATCAGCTTGAAAACAAGGCATCATTAGATATTTATATATATAAACAACCATAAATTAACCTAACTGAATGCATCAATCGTTAACCTTTTGGGGTTGACGTTCGCGTCTTTGAGAAGCGCTGGTCTTAGAGTAAAACAATTTCCCCCACAAAAACGAGCAAGCATTTGTGAGTGAGCCTTACTTATCGGAAAAACTGTTTCAGTTCTTTCGTTGGGCGGGGATATATATCATTTGTGAGAGTTTAGTGCCGCACTGTGAGAGATATTGAAGTAATGTTTCTCTCTCCAAATAGTTTCGTAACGTCATAAATTACCTACTTATTTTTCCTACTTTGTAGTTTGACGAGTGAGCTTTTATAGGTATTACATACAAATTTTGCTACATGATAAAATTGGTAAAATGTCCCATTTCTAATTTAATTTTTCATATTCTTTCGTCAGGGGTATGTAGGCAAGCATACCCTACAGGTAGATAGAGTAGTTTACAATAAGTATTGATATGTAGTAAGTACATATTTTTCTAAAAAGATTTCTTAGAAATTGTCATCTCTACAAAAACAGTTATTTATTTGATAGTTTATTCCTTTTCATTCAGTTAATATTCGTTTCTACAAATTTATTACATAGTGAGAAAAAGCAGCAGCCAGAGATGTCGACTTGGTAATATAGGATCCTATTAGTACCCTGAAAACGAACGAGGTCGATATTTTAAAACTAGCAAGAAAATGGCGAGCGGCATCGCAAAAACTACTTTCAAGATATTGGAAGAAAATTCAATTTTACAGACGTCAAACGGAATTAGATATTAAAATTCTACGTTTATAATAAAATTGTCGTTTCACCGAAGCCCGCCGTTCGAATCTGTGAACACTTTTCCTTCTATAATAAACTTGATATCGGAGAACTGTAATTTATGTGAGGTCTTAATTTAATAGTGAGAAACGGCCTACACCACTTGGGGTGAACATTCTTACGTTTTATTTATTGGGATCCAAATTGCTCTTTGATACCGGAGTCCGGTATTAAAATACGTTTCACGTCTCCAAACACTGAATTGATCGTGTTACAAGCCAGAGACGACAAATAGCCGGCGTTTGCCGAGGGAAATTAATAAATTCCTCCAATAAATTACGGGTTGACAAATGCGTCTCCTTAGCGGTGTAAGCTCGTCACATTTTCATAAGTTAAGCAGTTGGAGCCGGGTTAGGCCGGAGACAAAACGCTCCGCGACAGTGAATAATGCATGAACGTTGCGGTGCCACCGAATCATTTTAATGTAGACACGGACAACCGTTTGCCCGAATTCAACCCTTAATCTGCTTTCAGTCTGCGTTCTCCACTCACACGCTCCACTCCAAAGGCCAGAATTAAACTGGCTTTGTTAGTACGCTTAAATTAAAGATCTATTACAACTATACTTAATATTTGTCTTTATGGGTCTACACGCGTTATTAGGAGCAGCAAATACATAGGTAGCTACTTACTGCCCGACGTTTCGACTGGGTCACACCAATACTACGAGCGTACTCGCTCGCGACCACGACAGGCAAATAGTTTAGTGTAATGGAACGCGAAAGTCTAAAATCATACTACTATACTTATCATTCAATAAGGAAATGAAATTGAGCCGAGTATGAAAATGCGGAATATTAACAATGTTGTGACCGATTTCGGGAAAGATGGGTAGTCCCAATGGTGATCAGTAGGTAGAACGTATACGACTATTATAAGGTGCATTTATGTGCGTATTTCAACTCAATTTCTGTGGCAAACTGTATTTTTCACATTTAAAAACTCAATATCTTTTTGGTTCAGGTTATTTATGATATTATATCATGTGGGTGGATGCTTTGACTTAATATCATTTTCATTTTGACCTCCTAACTCTCGCTGTTTCGCGTAGGTGGAATTCGGTAATTTATCACAGATAAGCTTTATCTGGTCTCCGGGGAACTACGATTTTTTCGGGAAAAATGACGGCCAATTTCGGCAAATACGTCATGGTTGTAACAAAAACCTTTCTGTATCAACCACCGCGGGGAAACGTGAAAAACAAACGCTGTTGAAGCGAAGATTGTTGCGATATAAATATCTAATTTTGTTGCGTAAAAAATATCTGTGGAACAACTTTTGAGTAAATAGCTCCGCTATGATTTTGTTTTAAATGAACGAATACTAGATGACTTAATAAAATATTTAATCTTCTGTAAGAAAGAATGAGGTGATTTGAGAAAAATACAAATTGATATGCTTGTTTTGTTCCTATTACTCTGACCAAGACGACAAGCATTGCTTCAGTGTCGAAAAAAAAAGACGTGTGGCACTCGGGGACTGCCGCGGTATAGCTATTGCATAGCATCGTCCGATTTCGGAGCAGCTCGTCTCGATTCGTGCGAGTTTCGTAGAGTCGTACAATACGTCTAACCGCACGCACACAAACACCGTGCCGAAGTCTACCGAACTAAAACGACGTTAGACGATTGTGAGGTTTTTTTAGTTACGGAATTTCTTGGTTCGGTCGCCGCGCTCAAAGCCCGTGATAAAAGCTATGCAATAGCTTAAAATGTTGTGTATTGATTAATTATTTGGTAGGATAACCTAATATTATTTAAGATGAATATACTTTTTTTCCGAAGTACCAAACTCTACACAACGCAATTCATGAAAGATCCGATTTATTTAAGCGGATCAGATATTTAAATAAAGTAAGGTAAATGTGTTATTCAAGACAACAATGGCAAATTGTACAAAGAATGTAGTGAATACATATTTTTTAGTTTCACAAAGCTTGTTTACCTGGGAATCAGGAGACCTTTATTATTTATTCTTTGATTCTTTTCGGGTGTGAATGTCAATAAAAATCGTTAGAGTAACTCAATAAAGGTGAAGCTTTCAACACTTTTAAGGGACTGTGTGTATTTGATCTTTTTGTTCAACGTTTAAATCAAGTCCAGCGAGATTTAATTTATATTCGTTGTTTACGTAGACACCCATTCGCTGGGGGCTACTTTAAAAACATTGTTTTTGTAAAAGCAACGTGTCAGCCAGTCGGTGGTTGTACTTTTTCTCTTTTCAGAAAGTTCTGGAACGAACTTTATTCTTTTGTTTCTGACAATAATCCGCTTTTAAAAATATTCAGCTTTGTAGTGCTGACTCGAGATCGTGATGTTTCAAAAGTTTAAATAGCAGATTCGGCATGGTATTTTTTATTCAGAAAAACAATCTGAGCATATCTTTTCCATTACCGAGGCCGCTCGAAGGAAAGGCGACTGGAATAAAATGCGATCGTGATTGCGAAACGTTCAGAATTTTATCGTCTTTTGTATTTTGATAGTTATTTGCATAATTGCATGCTTCGTTTTTAGATCACGTAAAGTGGTTGTTTTTTATGTGAGAACGGAAACTTTGTGAAAATAGAAAGATTTTTGTTATCAGGAACCGTTAATTCTGCATGCTTTGTACTTGGAAAAACCTCTATCCCCTTTTATATTTAACGTTAGCAATTTTACTTACACATTTTATTTTTTTCTTTTTTATCTGTGCATATTTAGATACTTGCTTACATCTTTTATCACTAAGGACTTTTAGTTCAGAAAAATTTTTTGTATAAGGAAATTAACGACATAAATAATAGACATTAGATGTATTGGATCTTTCACTCTCTCTTACGTTAAAACTCATCTTAAGTTAAAGTCCGATGTTGTTTATAATTTTCAACTTTTTTCTCGCTTTTGTGTTGTCAATCCAGGAAGATGTATAGCTGTTCCTTTAAGACAACTATATTTTCACACACCAAAAGTACTTACGGCTATTCTCAATTTATCGCTGTATGTGCATGGTAAACCCAATTACATATACAACATAACCAACTAAAACGTCAGTGAACTAACAAACACCAGCAATACAGGTCTTGAGCGTTCAGTCTAACAGCGTCCCATTCGGGCGGGTATCTACAAACGTTATTTCCTGCGCTCCGCAGGATAGCGCAATCAAGCCGTGTTGTTCACACAAATCGGGTATATTTCATGTGGACTCGAAAACTGCACTCCCCGAAACCAATATCCGCGCTCGTGCTAGCTCAAAAGCTGCGATCGTTCCGAATATCGCTCACGTCCTGCGGGTGTCTTCGCCCGGGGCAGGGCTGCGTCGTCTTTACCTTTCGGGTTAGACTTATTTGGTTATCTGCGATTTTGGACTCTCGCGTTCCATTACATTTTAATGTAACGCGAAATTAAAAGGAAAGGGTGGCTCGCGACCATGACTGGTGCAATCTAGTCGAAACGTCTGGCGTCGTCTTGTAAGTAGATGTGGCTATTGGTGATCGTTTCTTGTATAGCTTACTAAATCGTTACCTGTACCGGTTTTGAGTTGGTAATTTGTCTTTAGACAATATATATATATATATATATTATATAACATTCAAAAATACATGTTACAAATCAGTATATCAATTAAGTATAAGAATTCGTTTGACTAGACAAATTTGTAACCGTAGGTTGTATGATGAGTAACAAATACCATCATTAAAGTCGTTATTTTGATTTATTTTCGGTTAGGTTCGAAATAATTAATCGAGAGCTATTAATTTTAACGTTAAAATGGTAATAAGTTACAACTTATACCTCAGGGAAAGGCTGTATGTTATTTACTTTTTTCATTATACGAGTATATAATACTTTAATTATTGCGTATGACTAAATATAATAATATATTTAGCAGAAAACTATGATGAACTATCAACCCTAGGTATATGGAGTTGGGAAATCAAAATGATATAAAATTTATAACCCATTTCACTGGAAACACGTACCGAAGTTTCCGCTATGGGCGTTTAGAAATTTCTAACGTTTAAGGTGACTTTAATTGCAGAACTATTTCACTAATGAAATTTCGTGGATCTACTGGGAATACCTTGAGGGTTCGTATAATATATAATTGAATGATATTGTTATCAAATTAAGGCTTCTCGCGTGGATTGCAAATCAGACCTTCGATTAAGTGCCTACTTGATTGAAGTGTTACTTGCTAATTTCGTATCGATAAACACTTAAAAGATAGTGAGATAATCATATTGATTAGAATTATATGATTCAATGATAGGTGTTTAGGTACTCTCAGTTGAAACTGTGTTTACTTTGTTTTTAATTAACATAAATGAATAAAATCATAAAAACACTTTACAATCTTTCTTGCTTTACACTTTTTTTTGCAATAACTACGAAAAATTTAGCAAGAAACAGTATTTTTCTCGAGACCAGTCAGTTGTGCTTATTAGCTGTCAATATTTTAGATTTACCATTTAAGCTGCGGAATTCTCGGAATCCGAAGCGAAAAGCGAACGATATAAAATATTGTCCAGGCTCGGATTGCTCGGACACAGCCGGATATTGAAACTGGATCGACATGAAAGACGAGAAGTATCATAGAGAATTGTACAGCAAACTTTGTGAAAATGCGACGTTAATGGCGTATCTTTTTAATTTTTAAGACGCCATTTATTAGGAAGTTGCTTTTCGCTCGCGCTTAAAAGTAACTCCTGTGGTAAATGTAAAATTTCTAGCCCTTATTTTTTAGGCCCTGTGTTATTATGTCAGTCAGTCAGCTTCTCATTTTATAAAGAGCATCTTTTATATACAGATTTGGTTTATCCGGAAAGAACAATGGCATACAACATTTGTGTCTGTTTCGTGTAAAAATGGTTTTATTATTATGATTATGGTTAAATTACATTATTTGCAGAAAGAAGAGAAGTCAAATTAGAGAGGCATTATACACCGTGAAATGTTAGTGGTTGTTTTCCCGCAGTAAAATAATTGTATCTTAGTAGCACAATAGATTTGTCTAGTCCTTATTTATTAAAATCAATAAATTCCGGTTTTACGAAAGGTAAAACTGAAACTCCAAAGCACGTTCGAACCGCTTTATTACTTAGGGCGTAGAGCTTCTTTAGTTTTAGCGTCGATTTCATGCGGCAAGCAGTACCTGATTACGTCACATCTTCTAAAAAAACGATAGCTTCTCTCGTTTTCGATTTTGAAATTATTAATTTGAAAAAAAAAATATTTTCGCGGTATAATTTGCATGATTCAATAGTATTACTAAAGGCAAATCGTTCTGCAACAGGAAAACAACCACTCAAATTTCACGGTGTATTTAGCACAAAGGTTGTGGCAGTCTTGTAGTTTTTAACCCTAACATAACAATTTAATCAGTTTAAATTAAACTATCTTTCTCAATTCATTTAAAGCGATGAAATAAATTGAAACCTAAACTCGATTGCCCGCATAGATATTTCCACAGCGAAGATTCTTCGGGTAAATCCCTCTACCTACTATTGTCGTTTTAGCGCAAAAGCAAATAAACTTCGTTAAAACTCTCGTATTTTAAGGAAACCACTATTGGGCAAAATGTTAGGTTCTTACTCGAATCACCTAGAGTTTATTATTTAGCTTAGACTTTAGTAGAGTTACGGTTATAGCCTTATATAATGTATTTTATATATTTATTACTGACTATTTTTTAACAAGCCAGTTGATTTTATTATACAGCACCGCATAAAGCAGCACAAAATAAATCAGCTGATAAATTACTATCACTGTTTTTTTTTATCTAGAGCATAAAAAAGTTATGACGTTTTACACCTTAACCTACAAAGTGCATTAAACATGAAGAATAATTATAAATATATAAAATTATTTAACAGTTTCATAATATCATAATCCTCGTAAACGATTTCCATAAGCACCTGAAGAATGCCGCTCTGTTCCCTATGTGTCATAAACGGTCGCAACAATGATGCTCATTAAAGTAAAAACGCACCTAAAAATAAAAACTCATCTGCTTGTAATGGCGTTGGAACGCTTTGAAATAGCGAATGGGTGCACCTCGCGCGGCCATGTGCACGAGGTAATTTTCCAAGAGGGTTGTGACCTTAGCATTTCACCCCAAGTGCAACCGCAGAGACGGCGTAAGGGCGGAAACATAGGAGTTGCTTTTTTTTTTGCATGTTTTTCTTCCTTAATATGTATGGAAGTTTGTTCAGAATCTTGCAAGCCAATTATGAAGCTGATAGAGCCGATATAATTTTAGATATTTTTTATTAATAATTTTCATTGTTTCCCGCACAACGTTACCTTGTGTAAGGTATTACACTTAACTGTGTAATACCATTTATTTTATATCATTTTTCCCTTATATGTACTTAATTATTAGCTACCCTAATCTAAGGCAGTCAGTCCTTAGTCAACCATGTTGACAAAAAGTCGACCTTAGAATTTAGCAGGTGTATAATGTTTGTGTTATAAAATAAAACTTTTTAAATTTTCGATTATGTTTAATGAATGTACTGATTTTCTTAGTTTAGTTTAGTTTGATTAATGTTTACGTGTATTATTATGCCTGAAAATATGTCTAATATCATGATGTTTCACAATACACATGGAAACTAAAATCTGAAATTATAGTTATAGCTAAAAACATAAACAACAAGACATTTATAAAGTACATTTAAAAACAAACGGACTATTAACTTTTGGCCTCTGCAAAAGATCTTCACGTCCAGGACGGCGCTGCCATCCACATACAATGCAGGCGCTGGTGGCTCAGACTAAGAGGTTCAGCTCTTCATTTCTGCCCTGTGCCATTAAGGCATGGAATGCCCTTCCAGCTCATGTTTTCCTCCTCCTATGATCCCGGGCTCTTCAGGCGGGGCGTGAAACGGCATTTAAGCAGGCCTTCAGAGGTGAGTGCGACAGGCGCAATATGATCTATTGTACCTGTCGACCTCATATTTGATCTCACTACCGCTTACCATCAGGCGGAGTGTGGTCATCTTGTTTGCCTATTATAAAAAAAAAAAAAAAGATTCCGAATTAGGTTTGGTGGATATCCGCAGTGGCGTTCGATGCAGTGGTAGGAAAAACAAAACACGAGCCAACGTATTCTCGATTTGTGATCGTTGTTCCTACCGCAATATCTTATAGATGTATTTTAACTACAGCTTCCTTAAACTAGTGGTTTAAGAACGATCGTTTGGTCCTTCGAGAGGTTAAGGAGCGTCGATGCTAGTGGTTGCCATGTCAAACCCCATCACAAACGTACCATTTTGTTTTCAGTTTAAAATTATAAACATTAGGTAGGTAAACACATAGGCTTTAGTACAAATTAAAGAATCGTAGCAAACAACGAATACGATGAAATTAAAGGAGTGTATATTTTAAACCTGAAAATGTCCAGGTTGTTTTGATTTAATGAGCGCCCGATATTTCGTAAGCGATGCAAGCGCACTGATCACGGATGAACTGACTGAGTTCATCCTATATTTTCTAATGTGTGTAATCATGACAGTTTAAAGTTATATATTGAGTGTAGATTTGTATGATAAAGCAAACGTGACTCAAACTATTTTTTTTAATTTATATAATTTTTCGTGATCCAGTATTCCCGTCATACCTTAGATTTCCAATACTAATAGCGTTTGCAAACGACCATCGCACCCTAGGCGTTGTGTGTTCAAGACGACTCTGTGCGTGCCGCACATCTTCTATCTATTTTAAGCTCACTTGTCAAGGCCATAGGGTCTATAACGCTGTGGCACCTGTTAGTTAGCACTTTCACGGCCAATGCACTGGGTAGCCAACTCGACGGTCACCGCTAATCAATAGTTCAGGTAATAGTTTAGTATAGGGTTTAAGATAGTGGAATACTAAGGTCACATCTGTTTGGTATAAACGGGTCATATAATACTGGCCACTAGTATCGAAGTAAGTTTTATCATTTGCTTTTTTTTCTTAAAAAACGTAAAAAATATGTAAATAGTAGAACCTAATCTCGTAACTTTTGCATATTATCTACTAACTACACTAATTTAATTGCATGTATCGTATAAACCACCGAAGCTCTTAAAATGAGATAACCACTTAATTTGAATGATAAATAGACAAGCCATAAGAACTATTACGAAATAATAGAGTTCTGAATATACGTTATAACGATAAATACCAGATATAGTCAAAAATATCAGCACCGCAGTTTAATAAAAGTAATATTCTTGCATCCAGCAAGGATATTACTTTCGTACGTACTCCATTGTACGGGTAAAACGCCAATTAGCATCCCGTTTTTTTGGTGAAATCACTCAACCATTTTGTTTTTGTTTGCTTAAACCCGCCTGGCTGTCGGCTTAAAACACTGTGGTCCTGTTTGGAAAAGCCATTAAACCGGGATGGGCACTAATAATAACTTATTGTGTCAGGCAGCCTGTAAAAACTTTGGCTATCGGCGGACGGGGAATCCCGGGGCTGGGAAAGTGACCAGTGTTATAATTATGGAGTACATATTTAAAAAAAAAAATTGTAAAGAGTTTGTACTTGAAGTGTCGTATAAATGTTTTAAGTAGATGCGTGCGTGAACTGGAATGCACAAAATATGTCAGCTTATGGCGGTAGATATTATACTTATTACTTTATTCAACTTAGTACTGTCAACTTCAGTATTCCGCGACTCCAGGGCTCGTGGCCCTGTAAAGAGCTCGAAACGTCGGATCTCTAAATATGTATGTTTAGATTTATTGATATAATGTGCATTGTTCGCACAGATATTAGATATAGACAAGAATAAGTGCAATGAAGAAATGCACTGTATTTTGTTGTTAAAGCTCTATGTTGATATAAAGCGTAAAGAAAATATTGGTACTTATATCATTTGCAGTAAGCCGTTACAGCATACTCGTATAACCTTTCCTTATTCTTTCTCTATTAATCTTCTTTATCTCAACAAATATCTTAGTCAAAGTCAAAATGTCAAAGTCAAAATTTCTTTTTTTATATAGGCATTTACATGCACTTTTAAATCGTCGGTACAGTAAATAAATAAGTACATAAAAAATAAGTGATTCGACCACCGATTCGGAAAGCTGATTATACCGAGAATACACCGGCAAGAAACCCAATAGTTAACTCTTTTTAACCGATTATACATAACCTTACACACACACATATATATATATATATATATATATATATATATATATATGTGTATATATATATATATATATATATATATATATATATATATATATATTAATATATATAATTGACATGTCGTACAGTTTGAGTATGTCACAGTATCGAAGAGAGAGAAAAAAACATATACCGGTTAACCCAATTTTACTTTCAGATGAACAGGTTCTGATTCAAGATTATAGTCTTAAGTTAGTATTATCTCTTCCCCGTTAAGTAAGACCGTAAATTTGGATAGTACGTACGCTATTATTCATAAGTCCAAAAGTTTTCCAGTATTCATACAAGACTTGACTTCATCAGAAGCATTTCCTCGGAATCCGCTTAGCAGCGGCAGTCGTATCACCGCATGAATAGTAATGGGGGCGCCCGGAAAGGACCGCGGTCCCGAAAACAGGTGACCTCGGTTGATTTTGGTGCAAATTGCTTTTGAACAAATTGTATACTTTGTATGTTGGCACTATTACGAGTATATACTCATTCAGTCGTTAGATACATGCCTGATTCAGAGTAAGCAGTTTTGATCAATACAAAAAAATAAACAATGGAAAGTTATGATTTGATTTTTCAGTTAAATATAAATAAATAACTATTGATGCCGATAAACATAAATGTGTGATGCACATCAATGTCATTTATCTATTTATACTAGTTCGCTTCGGGTAGGTATATTATGCATAAAACCTTCTTCTATTAAGATAGAGGGACTCTATCTATTAAAAAAACCATTAAAAACCTTAACGTGGTTTTAAACACTTAAGCATACATAAATACAGACAGACGCTGGAAGTGACTTTGCTTTAAACTTTAAACTATGAAGTGATTTGTGTATTCCACTATTTATGTCATCCGTAACTTAAGTGTTCAAGCTGTCTATTTCGTAACTAGAACAATATAATGTAATGGTGTGAGGTATATAAAATAACATACCTATATCTACGCGCAGTCGGTAAACAAGTCTAACTTTTCAAGTGAACCGATTTGGTTTCGCCGCACGCATTAGGAAGTGCAAATTCACTAATCGAGTTGACATCACAAGTTTTCTTTCGGCGATGTTGTTATAAAGTTTCTTGCGCGGAGTTCGATTGTTTTAGGCGCTTGCTCGCTTGAGCGACTGTGGGAATGGTTTAACGTGAAAATGTAGGTAATGCTTTGTTCAAAATAAGGTAATTTACGGAAGCTTCACGTTGAAATTCAAAATTTGTATAGGAGATATGATTTGATAAAAATCGATTCAGTGTTAAGACAATCATCAGAACATCAATAGATTTTGAAAGTGTCCGGGATATTTACCATGTTGTTTTTTTTAATCACGGGTGAACTGTGATCATGGCGCTTGCAACAGTGCCGAAATATCGGGAGCTCATTAAAACAAAACAACATGGTAAATATCCCGGACACTTTCAGTTTTCTAATGTGTGTAACCATGACAGTTTAAAATTATATATCAATAGATTTTATCTACGGGATACTTTAACATAAAAATGATGAGTTTCCTTGAGTCCTCCACATTTGTTAGATTTCCTGTCTATGAGTCGTAATTCGTTTGAATTAGAAACACTTCTCATAATACCTACTGTGTTCATGTTTTACGCCCACAGGGTATGTCTAATTAGGAATCAGCTTCCGTTTGATACAACAAATCCAGCGATAATATAAATTATTCGTAAGCTGAAAATAAATTAATTAAAAGCACGTATTTCAATCAATTGTAATTTTAACTTAACGATTTGGTGTTTCCAATTCAAACCCGAACGATTGTTACTTGGACACAAATTGGGATTAATTGGATTCGTACACAATGCAATAATTACCGAGGTCCGGGTATTTTAAACGCAATGATTATACGCCTCAATTAGTTATTTAATTAAGTTCCATTAATTCGCACACAGCAGCGGATGCCACGTTCAGCTATCGTAGCGTTTATTTAAAAAAATATTATCGTAACTGCAGTGAAATTCCAGGAAAAATAATATTACTGAAAACGATTTGAAATAAACAATCTGGAAATTTAATATTATACACAATTGTTAAAATGACCCTTTCCCCAATTCTTAATCGTTTCTTGTCCATGGCCAACAATCTTCATTAAAATTTTGATTAATAAAATACAAATTGTAATTAACACATTCACCAGATTGAAAATAAAATAAAAAAATGTTGGAAGGTATTTTAAATCAATACATGTTTGAATGAAAATACATTTTAATTGTCTATTTTAACAAAGTTATATCATTTCCTATTATGTTACTGGTGGAATGGAGGATTGAAGACAATCCATTGATTTGTCACCGTACTGTACATGCACTGCACTTATGTCTCTCCACACCCCACCCTCGCAATATTTACTACAGAAAATACGTTAATACATTCAATTTAACTTCCAATAGCTTTTACTGCAACTCGTAAAAGCAGTGGCGTAACTATACCCGTTGAGTCCGTGGCAAAATTCTTCGGATGGGGCCCCATGCACACCACGTTCTTTTTTACCTTAATATGTATGTGTGTTGGCAGTTGAGATTCTGCTATGACCGGGGCCCTATTCCGCTGTGGCCCCCTACCGGGTGGGGGCCCGTGGCATTTTTCCGACTTGCCACCCTGTAGTTACGCCACTGCGTAAAGCTTATAGTGAAAATGAAAATTTACAGGAAGTGTTCGTATTTCTAGCAAATTTCAGCCTGCAAATAAAGAGGTTTGTGGAAGTGGTCCAGCGAATAATTATTCTGGTACCAATATTGGTACAAAATGTTGGAAATAATATTCGCCAGCTATTTTCCCAAGTTAATACTATGAAGGCAGTGTACCGAAAATCATCAAGAATGAGACGGCATGAAATTTACTTTGCTTTTCCGTTTTGTCATGATTTAGTTCGGGATGATGGACAATACAGTTTATTTGATGTAGTGTTATTAAAAAAATCGTTCGCCTGGAAAATATCGTTTTCGTACATTGAGATAGATTCGTATAATTTTAAAATCCCGTCCTTAGGAGCACCAACGCTCTGATGGAACCTTTAAAAAAATTTATACTATGACATTATTCACAAATATTTAGATATCGCGATAAGTCAAAAAGTAATATTTCGTAAGTATGGTAAATACTCACGAAGTTACGTACAAAGTTCTCCAAAATATAAACAACAAAATAAACCCTAATATTTTTCAATTATAGATTTCATTTGTAAATTATAAATAAAATAGGAACTGGATAAGTATTTAGTGTAATTTCTTTCTGTCTAAATCAAGGTATTAAAAAAATATTCTGAAAAACGAATTGTTATGTCGATAGTGTTTATTTCATAGCTGATAAAGTAAACTAATATATTTTTTTATTTTACCATTATTTGGCGGATCAAACGCAAATACTATAATCATGCGTTGAGAAATGATGTCGATCATTGGAATGTTGAAATCATTGAATTGAAAACCGCTTCAAACTGGGTCACCGACTCCATCCCGCGTGTAGCATTAGGCAGTGTAAATTGAGTTTTAGAGTTGACATAACAAGTCTTATTTTCCTAAACGTGGTTATAAAGTTTCCCTGATATTCAATTGTTATGAGCGCCGCGGCTGTCCTAAACCTTTTTGCCACTGAAAAAGCTTGTTTTGAGGTTAACTTTGAGCAAAGTGGTTTACAGCTATACACTGTGAAATTTTAGTGGTTGTTTTTCCGCAGTTCAATGATTATTTTTTAGTAGTACAATAGATTTGTGCATTTTGTTTATTCAATTCAATAAATACTAGTTTTATGAAAGTGATAAACGAAACTCGAAGGTAATGTTGGTTTACGGTAACTTTAAATAAAATTGTTGAATTAAAAATATGTTCGAAAATCCAAATATTATGTCATCGAATACTCGGTTGGAAACTTTTTGAAAAGAAAAAAAAAAGAATTTTAATTTGATAACAAAACTTACTTGCGATTTATAAATCACCAATATCATTGTTATTTAATGTTGAGAGAGAGTATATCAAAACATACTTTTGATATGTACGGAAATAACTATAAATGTAGCGGAGTTCTGGAATTTATCGAACAATGTAGGTAATTTATGTGAACAATTATTATCAGATTTAGGGTAGCAAGTACCGATAGTAATTTATAATTTTAACAATACAAGTATGATTCACGAGTTTCCCATACCATACTATTTTAAGTTAATTCATTTTTGTCTATGTATAAATAAATAATAAATAAATATTTCACAACATCACATACATCGATCTGATCCCGTGGTAAGTAGCTAAAGCACTTGTGTTACGGAAATCAGAAACGACAGTGGTTACACAAATATACTTAAATATATTTAATAACACACCCAGACACGGAACAAACACCGATGTTCGTCACACAAATATTTGTCCCGAGTGGGAATCGAACCCACGACTCTTGGAACCGTATGTAGTGAACCTGGGTCACTAACCACTATTCCACCGAGCCAGTGTGTGTGTGTGTGTATATCTCATACTTATTTCACTTTCGTTAGAAACTACTCCTATACGAATAAAGGTATTTTGAATCTCTATTATAGCTTATAAAGACTACAGAAAACACACACTTACGAAGAAATTATGGGTGAAATTGTGCGTGCAAACAATCGAAAGGGCTGTAGGGCGTTGATAGAGGTCATTAATCTCAGCAAGGCCGCTTCATTTGCTTCTTACCCTTTGTTCGAGATGGGATTGGTACTTAGCTCTGAGCGGAAAAATTTAATATTCAGAGCACCTTCCATGCGAAAATACACTTCGGATTTAGGTATTAGTGAGAGAATCACCACTATGCACAAGTAAACTTATGAATCTTATTCATAAGTTAATTAAGGATTAATTTTATCAATTGATGTTGATAAAATAAATATGAACGTATAGAAAAATTAGACTTAGGTTTTTGCAACACGGTCAAATTACAATCTGTCTTACACGTGCCATTTTTTTAGCAAATGGCGCCTAATAAACACTATATAAATAATACATAAGTACGTACTAAAATAATATCATCAAAATGCAGTTTATGCTACAAACCCTTATTACACGATCCGCTAAATCATTGTTAATGGCTTTTCCATACATTATATGCACATTAGACCAAAATAACCTTTACCAGGCGGATCTCAGTCAGAGGCAAACAGTGAACAAATGAGTACAGCGCCATAATGTCTTTCACCAACAAATGTATTTTGTTCACATTATTCACTGCTTTTGCGGTTCAACAGATCCGGTTAACTTGTTCGAACTTGGAAAATGATCCGAATTTTGTAAGTACACAGTCCTCTAGGCCGCTGTTAGTTAAATATAGGTTTGAGTCTATTTTTTCAAGGAAAATCTCAGTAAATCTATAGAAGAGTGGTGATTAATGTACCCTTCGTTATCAGCATGTCAGTCCTATCGAAATGCTAAAAAGAAGTATGTAGGATATTATTGGATAGTTTTTGTGACAGATCGTATTGGATTGTATTATTTGCGAACACTACACATCTATATCTATACTTATAACTATAATAAATCTGTAGAGGTAAATTTTGTACATGAAATATATTTTCAAAGTAACTAAGTATTGGGGGGTGATTAGTGATCGATATCGATCGATAAAAATGCCAATGCCAAATTATAAAAATACAACACACGAAATGCGTGTAGTGCAGTAAGTAATCAATGTAAATATTGAAATTTTCAGGGACCTTTTGTTTTGGTAGGCACTAAATACGTGGAATGTAAGGGTCCAAAAGCGATTAACGCTTCCAAACAAATTATCGAGATCGAAAAATCATCCAGAAGTTGTGTGATCACAGGAAACATGACAATATTAACACAAACTACCTTGGAAGAAGTAAGTCAATACATAAATTAATGGATCACTTTATCGATGAACTCATCAATAATATCTGAAAACACAGTGTTAACCAATTTGTAATCTTACTTGTTGATAGGGGTGAGAGCCATCCGCTCCCCCGCAAGCCCGGTGATGATGACAAGGCTCCTCCAAGCCATCATCGTAAGTCATTTAGGAAAAAAAAACCTACTTGTTGAAAAGAAATCCTTTTGTATTAACGAAAATACAAAATAATTCATCAAACTATTGTTTGTCTTGATGGTCTGTCATTTGTCAATTTGCAAGAAGATCCGACATTGAATAACTTTACCAGTGTGAGCAATTTTTTTACGTGTGATATTCGGTCAGTGTAGTAATGCTTGCCATGCGAGAGGACACCAGTTCAAACTCCGCCACGTACCACTGTGTTTTTATACGATAGTTCAACGCTTCAAAGGTAAAGGAAAACATCGTGAGGAAACCTGCACACCTACGAAGAAATTCTTAGGTTGATAGTAAACCAAACCGCACTTGGCCAGCGTGGGTGACTAAGGCCTTATCGCCTTAGTTTAGGGTAGGCCCGACTCCAGCAGTTGAGACGTATACGAGCTCAAGATGTTGATGTAGTAATTTGGTAAAGATGCATAATTTTCGCTTTGCATTTTCGGTTTTGCATTGGTTAACATTAATTTCCACGTTTGGCATGACAACAACAACAACTTTTGGATGTTAATCTGAAGCAGACATGTTAAGAATACCAAAGAGGTTAAAATTAAACTGCTACATTGGTTTCAGATGAACGTTCGTATAATGAATAAAAAAGGCCAGAAAGTTTATACGTATGTGGTTAAAAATCCATGTCGACACTATTTTATAGAGAATATGTTTTTTAACATCTACAAATCTAGAAACTGCTTGATCAAAAAGGTAAGTAAGTACCTATATATTAATATTTATGAACAACTCTAAACGTGCACTTTAAAGAGTGTATAATGAAATGTAAGGATGAATTAATAGCTTGAGACCTTTTTGCTCGTGAGAAAGGCAGATGGCCGTCAAAAGGTCGGCAAAGTGACCTCACCTCCCATTAACGAACTCATAGAGTCAAGAGTAACGGACTGCTTCCATTTAACGCTACAGTAACAGACCCGTGCATCCATGTTTCCGCCAAAATGGGCTCTTACTGTTTGAATTAGGGTTTCTAATTTATAAAAGCAATAGAAACTGTCAGCTTCTGGTGTCATATTAAAATAAAATGAACCTAAGCGTTAATTCTTATAATTTATTCCTAATGGTGAAAGTGAAAAATATTGGTGGAATCAGTGGAAGGCAGACCCTAAGTCTGCGATTGCCGAATCTTGACTAGATTATGCTTATTATGAATGTTATGTTATTATGAGAACTAAAAGTAACAAGGAGAATAAGTTAAATCTAAGTACCTACTTACTGCCTAACGCTTCAACTGGCTGACACCAATTACCCGGCTTAGTAGATATTTTACTACTTGACCTGGCTTGGAGTTCATCATAATCAGGTTGGCTAACCACCAGGGGCGCTGTATAAGTTTTTCATAGACATATTTACGTAGGCGATATCGAGTCGGTCACTTTTAAACTCATGGTAGCGGTAATATTTCTATATATTTAATTATTATTAATTTATATGACATTAAAATTAAATACTAGTTGCACGTTTGACACAAATAATATATTTTTTTAAGGGATTCTATCAATTTGCAAGAGAAAATTTGGACAACTATTCTCACACGACAATGGGACCTCAATTCTTCTACGGCAAGTTTGTAATGAAAGCTGTTGGGATGTCTAAAAAGCATAATATTTTTTGTATAGTTCTTCACATGAGTATCGAACGATTATAGGCAAGCGATAAATTAGTACGGTATTGTAAAGTATAAGTTTAAATTAAATTAATATCTGGTATTGTTTTATTTTTGCATATATTTTATGTTTTCTTACATTTATTAATCTACTAGCTGTGCCCGCGACTTCGTTCGCGTGTCCTACAGGATTTAACATACAGAAGTTGTTTCCCAATAACGCCCGTTCCCCTGGGAATTCTGTAATATCGCGTTGCAAGTAAGCTTTACGTCCATTAAGGTACCTGCATGCCAAATCTCAATCATCTATCTTACGCGGTTTAGATTTTTTGATACAAAAGTTTTTTTTTCCTTGTTACCCCCGTTCCCGTGGGAATTTTACAATATCCTGTTCGACTAAGCTTTAAATTTATTAAAGTACCTGCATGCCAAATTTCAAGCGTCTAATACAAAAGGATTTTCCCGTTAATTCCTGTTCCCGTGGGAATTTCGGGAAATTCCTTTTTAACGAATGCCTATGTCATAACATCTACCAGCATGCCAAATTTCATCTGGATCTGTCCAATAGTTTGGGCTGTGACGACTTCGTCCGCGTAGAGACGTTTAACGGGTAAAATTACTTCCTTATAGCGCAGTCGGTTAAAAAGTAGCCTATAACCTTTTCTAGCCTCTGGACTATATCTGTACCAAATTTCATTTAAATCGGTCCAGTACTCTATGCGTGTAAGCGTAACAGACAGACAGACAGACAGACAGACAGACAGACAGAGTTACTTTCGGATTTATAATATTAGTAAGGATTATTTGACTGTTGCACACAGACATCTTTGTTATGACATAAACACATGACCTTTTCGAAAGAAAATGCAAGAGTTTCTTCACTACTATCATGTAGACTAAGGTTAAGGCTTTTCCATATGAACCATTAAAAGTTGAATTAATAATAATACGTAAAGTTAGTTGAAATAGTAATTTTCAAATAAAAATAAATAACACAAGATAAACGCAACTATAGTAAAAAAATATAAGCCACATTTGATTTAGCTTAAACAACACTTCTGTTGCCATGTAGCCAGTTGTGATTGTACAGTTCAGAATACCAGTTTTGATTTCACGGCAGGCTAATTCAGTAACTTAGCCATCCGTACATTCAAAACTAAATGTTCCGACATTTATCCTACGCACTCCAGTATTTGTATCCCAGTTGCCATTTATTTACACGCGAAGCTCACAGTACAAATATCGGCAAAACTATTCTGTATTGTAGCGTTTAAACAACATAACATGATAATTTAACGCACGACACAATAACAAACATTCCATGTTAGAGGCAACCCGAGTATCTCGTTGTTTCAATATACATTGTTTAAATAGATATTCTAGTTAGGTCGCCTAGGTCATAGAGTTAATATTTCTCTCTAGGTGAACTGGGGATGACTAAATACAGAGTGCCTCAGAGCCACTGGGACACAATCCTGAGCGTAATCCTTTTTGGAACAAGAAGTTGGAGTAAGTATATCTATTTATGTATAATTTAATTGAAAACGTATTTTCAGACGAGACGTAGACTCAGGTTGCGAATAAAGTGTATATTATATTCTGTCAATAACATCTTTGAGGAAACATATCATTCGCTTATTCGGTTAAATATTACTGGGCTCGTAAGTTTGAAATCAGATTTCCGAATCTGCCGTGAGATAAGAGAAATTTTTGGATTTTCGAAGAATGTAGTATTTCATACAGGTGAACCAATATGGGTAAAATAGAACATACACATACATACACTATTAGTGAGAGGGCTAGTATAGTATCACAAAAGAGGTAGTTTCCAACTTTTCCAAGTGACTAAGCTCGTAGCAACTTAAAATCGATAAATTTAATTGGATTAGATGGAGAGTGAAAAGAGGATTTACTCATAATTAAAAGTGCAGAAGTCCGCCCGTGAAAAACAAAGTCGCGGGTTCTCCGTCAAGCCGGGTGATGCGGATCTAACTCTTACATTAAACTTTCTTCGCCGCTAATCCCGTTTTTGCTGTTCGGTCAATCCGTCGCAAAGTAAACTTATAAAAAGTTAGATTCGTAAGTTAGTTTTGACGTATAGTAATCGATAAAGTGACCTCTTTGGCGGTTGTTTGGTGTTTTTGAGGAAGTTAAAATATTTCGAACAATGTGTTTTATGTGACGTTGCCTGATTACTATATCATTGTAGCTTTTTGGCCACGTCTCCACCCGTGTGGAGCGATCGTTGCGGTAAAAAAGTGTTCCTTTGTCAGACTTAACATTGATACATACGTACACACGTAGTATGTATCGAATTTAATTAAATTTGGTTTTGTGGTTTTGTAGAGGAAGCACAAAAGACAGATAGAGCTACTTTCGCATTTTTGATTCTTACTAGCGTCCTACCTAATTATCATTCTTACTTCTAAATAAAAGAAGGTCCTTTGAACCTTTCTCTTGAATCCCTATATCTAGTTAAAGGAACCGCATCAAAATCCATTGCGTAATTTCAAATATCAAAGCAACACAGACATATTATATACGTCCAGTCCATACTTATAGCGGATGGCGACTTCGTTTTATAATATGTATGATTAAACTAAGAAAGGATCAAAAACTAGTTTGTTCAGAATAACAATATCCACGAGATTAATCCGTAAAAATAGTTTTACTACAAATTACTTCTTTATTTACCAAACAGACAGTACGGCATTTACAATTTTCAGTGCTAGGTTACTAGGCTATATCTATCTCGTGGTAGTCAAATCGTAAAATTTAAAGTCTCATAGCTTTTAAATAAGGGAAGACAGGATCTTTTTCTTGCAAAATACTAAATGAGTACTTACGCGATGGGGCTCGTAGCTCAATCCACTTTTACAGCAAGTTAACTGGATAAAGCAAAAATTGAAGGGAGCTATATTAAATTTTGATTTAATCAAATCTTTTTTGCGTCAGCAAGATTTTTACCTTCCTTCAATATCTCCTTTCAAGTACGAGCTGTAATTAATTTACGTATCTAGTAACTTATTAAGATATTTTTCGCAAGTTCTATCTATTTAAAGTTAGGTTCTATCTATTTAAAGGTGTTCGCCAAGGACTAACATAAATTAACTTTTGACATTTTTAAATTTATTAAAACTCTTAGTAGAGTATGAGTATACTCTACTAATACATTAAAATCATTGCTCGAAAGTAGTTTTTTCCTTTTTAATTTATTCTAAAAGCCTTGAGTATCATAATACATAAACGAGCTGTACACATTTTTTAATGTCTAGACATAACATTTAAACATAGGGACTTACGAGTAGGTATATGGAGGGTAATTATGACGCTGACCGTTACCATAATCGGAGCATTTAACAAAGCCGGTCTGTTATTATGAACAATACGTAACAGTTAGCCGTTATTGTTACAATTTCCTAACAACTGCTCGGTAAGGGAAACACAAAAATTTCTATAGGTAATAACGATTATTTCCTACGTAATGAACTAGTAACACGCAAAAGTATTATTAACTGATTGTTGTGACTATGTTATTGTTAACGAATCGATTGAATGTAAGAACAATTTTATTGTGAAACAAAAAAAAACAAATTTAGTTTAATCTCATTATAAGGATCGATCGGTATTGAAATTGTGGATTTGTGGCCGTTATAACACTCTACCAAGTTAAAGTCCGCGTGAAGTCTTTATCGCGTATAACTCTAACAAAATTCATCAAATCTGTTCAGTAGTTTTTGCGTGAAAGCGACAAAACGGACAGACAGTTTGTCAAACAATAGGGTATTTGACTGTGGTTGTTATGTTTGCCATTTTTATGATAATCAGTAAGATTTAAGTAAAACAATATTATTAATGAAATCGAAATTTCAATTTTTGGCGAAATGAGACAGCAGAAGACGAAAATTGCGAAAATCATTTAAAATTTCGTTGTCATCTTATAAATAACAGAATTAGTGAGAGATTTTTAAAAGGCAAAATGTAAAGACATGCCTCTTGATGCATATGTATGATTTATAATACACGTATCGTGAGGTTTCCGCACATATACCACTTAGCATACGAAACTGACACTAAACGCTTACACGCATGGGTGAGTACTCATCCAATCTTAGATCCGATATTCATGAAATCTGCTTAAAAGCCCTTCTTATGCTTGAGCTACTATTGTCCAGACTAACAAAATACACATACGTTAAACCTTGTTACCTTTAAAAAGTACTCAGTAATGCTTTTTTATATGATTAAAGCAGGTATACCATTTACCATAACCATTATTGTGCAAATTAGAAATCAATAAATGTGACTAGGCATTTATGGATATATCATCTACCTAATTATTTTCTTGGTTCCGATTTTACTGCCTCTTTTCTTTTGTCAGTAAAACTATATTGATATTTTCGGTGGCCTCCCATAGAACAAAAATATGTGTTTACAAACCAGCTCTTTTGAATTGCGAATTCTTTGTACAACAAGTAGGTACACTATCACAATACAAAACTAATGAGACTCTTAGTCTGCAAAGTAAAGTTGCAACAGTTGGATCAATTTGACCTTTCTCTATTGAATGGAATGCATAATGGAGTCCCAATTTGTTACCCGACACAGAACCGAAGACTCGATCTGATACGGAGCCTTAGTGAACAGAAGATTATTGGTTTGCTTCGCGTACCAAGAATGGAATCAAATATAAATTGGAAATTGCTGTACTGAATTGTTGAGAGTGCCTTAAAGGAGAGGTAACCGTTTTCAGGGTTCCAGACGTCAGAAGGTAAAACGGAAAGGCATAAATAATTTTGTTGATTTCATTAAAAAATGACATGCTTGTCTAGTTCAAAGTTTGTTGACAACCAGATGTTTTTGGGAATAAACTTTTTCTCGGAAATACGGTTATTTGAATGATTGTAGTCCTTTGACGCTGTAAGTAATAAGCTTTTAAGTCTACGTAAATCAAAGTTGAGAATCTCTTTTTTCATATTTCAAAGGCCATCAAAACCTGAAGAGTACTTCCTACATTACTTAATTTTAAGACATAAAGAACGGCCTTACACTATATGTATTTTATTACAGAAACCACATATAGCGTTTGATCACAATAAAATCAAAACATAAAGTACAGGTAAATCTACAAAATCCTCAAGTTCTTCGGACAAATTACCCGCAACGAGGACTCCATGGAACGATTGGTGGTCCAGGGGAAAGTCGAGGGCAAGCGATCTCGTGGCCGCTCCCCAACACGATGGACTGACCTCATTAAGTCCATCACTGGATGCTCGGTAAATGATTGCTCCCGCTCCACCAAAAACAGAGCCACGTGGCGACGGATCGCAGGAGCTGCCGTGGCGCAAAGACCGACCGTGACATGACCACGACCACTCTGTCAAGAGTGCACGACTACGAAGAAGAAATCTACAAAAAGCAATTTTTTTCTTCACTCGACAAAATTAGGACTATCATTATTTACCTTTAAGTTAATACCACACCTCGGTATGCAAGTCCAACTCGTGCTTGGCTGATTTTTTTGTACTGTACTATCGCGATCGTACCTGACAGTTCACAAAGAATCTTGTTAATATTCTGGATTGATTTTCTTTGAAAGAACGTTTTTATTCTTTCGAGTTGGTTTGCAGTATTTACAAATCGGAATTTGCTTACTAGATTCTGAGCAGATTTATAAATATAAAACGCTTTGAAATAACTTGTACTTATTGCAAAAGGTACTTCACAACATCTGATAAGTGATGGACTGAACGATTGATGCCAATTTTTGTTGCGTTAGCAATATGTTAAACAAATATCAATAGACAATGGTATGATTTGTATTAAATTTGTATCATGAAAGAAGGCTACTGAATTCACCGAGAAAAGGAGTAAATGTTTTCATACAAGTTATGTTTTTATAATACTTGAATGTGTAATTTTATAATTTCTAATAAAGGAAGAGAATTGCAACTCTTAGATAAGTATAATCGAATATTTATAAAACCCTTGGCTTGCCCACAAATGAAAATTTTATTTCATGTTCAATTTATGTAAAAGAACTAAACTAACAAATCAGAAAAAGACATAAATGGACAGCAGAAATATAATTAACGGAATTGCCGTTTCACATCATGCATCTACTTAAATATCGGAGATACCTATTTATTCACATAATTAAAGCGGTATACCCGAATTTCCGGTTCACTTCTTTACTAACTATGTAGTTAGCTTTTATAGTAAGTAGGTATGTTATATGAAGATATATTATTTGTCGTCGTTGTAACTTTATGCAAGCTCTAATGGATTCTCTACAGCAAGGGGTTAAGTGGTGCATTATGCTTCTGTTAATGCACTTTAGATACTTTATAACACCTAGAACTCTAAGGTATTTTGTTTTAAACTTCTCAGTTTTAATACGCTTTGCCTTGATAGTGCCCGCCAGCTTAATTACTCTGATTCTGTTGAATAAACATTATTCAGATAAACATTTCTATGTGTTTAATAAGTATCTGCGCAATTCTGTGATTATGTAAATGTTTATTTTATTTTTGTTTATTGAACATTGAATATCAGTTAAACTAGCTCGTTAATTGTAGTCAGCGATGCTTTAATAAATATATTATATATACAGGTATAGCTTAATAGCTATGTACTTGTCCTATTTTTATCATTATTATTATTATCATTTTATCAGCATATACACATCCCCAATTCTGGGGCACGGGCCTACCCTAAACTACGGCGATAACCACCACGATGGCCAGGTGCAGGTTGACTAAGGCCTTACCGCCATTATAACTATTATTAGCTATGTTATAGCTTGACATTGTCAGATTGTGTGCGGTAGCGCTATATCTGACCATGTAATCACATAGTTAGCTAAACACCCCTTATATGCAGGCTTCATGTGACATCAATACAATACCCTACTAATAACCGCAACTTCTGTTCCGCTACTCATCTCTGTGCCACGGAAAAATGACCCCTGTGGTTTCTATTAAAACCGTTGAGCCGTTGACGGAATGGCTCCTAGCCATGTACGAATACATTTTCAATTGAAGGCATCCCTTGTGCCTATTATTGCGTGTACGTGACACTCCAAGACCCTTACGGTAGGGTTGCTACGCCAGTATAAAAGTGAAATGTTTTGTGACAGCTTGTTCCGAATGGACCAATATAATCGAATGAAGCTTCGTAACGGGAGAGAATTTCTGTCATAATAATAAAAACTTTATTCATACGCAGAAAACCAATTATAGCAATAGGATAACCCAAATTTTGGTTCAAAAACATGTCAATGTAAATTTCAAATTTTTAAGTGCTAAAGCTTGCACTAGCTGTTCTATTATTTAGAAAAACGGAAAAAATTCAACTGCCTCACCGCGGCCCGGGGACTCGAACACCCGACGGCTTTAATTAATAGCTGCTGGTCTGGTGTGATGGTAATGCACGTCTGGGCGCGATTCCTAGAAGGACGGGTGTTCGAGTCCCCGGGTCGCGGTGAGGCAGTTGAACTTTTTCCGTTTTTCAAAATATTAGAACATGTTAATGAATTAAAGGACTTTCGATTTTGTCATTTCGTCTTTAGTTTGTTTCATTTTGACTCTACATTTTGTGTTTTAACACACTCCATTCTTTTTACTATTAAAAAACCATTATTATTTTCTAGATTAAAGCTTCAAAGTCGACTTAGCTTTTCATGGTCAAATGCTGTTAACAACCACATTTAAATATATGTTTATGTAAACACGTACACATGTGACGTATGTAAGGGGTAATACCTGTCAACCCTACCGCGACACAAGTGTCGACACTTGTGACGTAGGTAGCACCTTCAATAAGGTATTATTATGGAGATTCTCGGGGTTTCTCTTTTCCATTCCTCTGGTCGAGTTTGTTGAAAAATACTATGATGTACGTGAGGCAGGCGTTGAGCAAAGCCTTCCGGTTTATTAGGTCCAAGAGTTATTACTCCAGAAACTTTGCTGATTCCAGTCGAGTGAGAGAATTTTTCTCAAGCAGGTTTCGTTGTTTAGTCAAGACTTGGCTTGATTTTTTTTATGTTTAGTGCGAATTTTACTTGTGTTTCAAAACCATTTTATACGTGTTTGACTATTCAAATGAATAACGTGTCTATCTATATAGACACTTTATTTGAACATATTTGTTGCAGTGGTGTATTTATTTATTAGTAAATATTTAGTGAATATTTTATACCCTTTAGTTCATTTAGTAGACTTGATGCGAATCCGATGTAAAAAAAGCGTCGATGGCCGAGTGGTTAAGGTCGTTGCTTGTCATGCGAGAGGTCGCCGGTTCAAACCCCGCCAGGTACCAATGTGTTTTTCAAATTTGAAATTCATATGTACCATCATTCGACGCTTTAACGGTGAAGGAAAACATCGTGAGGAAACCTGCACACCTAAGAAGAAATTCTAAGTTTGTGTAGTCGACCAACCCGCACTTGGCCAGCGTGGTCGACTAAGGCCTTATCGCCCTAGTTTAGGGTAGGCCCGTGCCCCAGCAGTGGGGACGTATATGGGCAGATGATGATGATGATGATGCGAATCAGGTAGGGTAAATTCATTATAGTGTAAAACACCACTTCCTCATGACGAGGTCGGTCAAAAGTTGCTTATGCTACTGTGAAAGGTATTGACTTTTCACAGTAGCATAAGCAACTTTTGTTCTTGAATAATGAACTTAGTAAAATACTACGCAAAACGTTGACCTTATTCGAGGCATAATATTTATGTCGAATTATCTTCCAACCGACAAAGACAAGTCTATATCAAATTGAAAATAACTTATTATACCTAATTTAAATACAATGAAGCATTTGTATAATACTAAAAATTCAAACGACAAACTGATAAATTCCCTCGTTGCTTATATACGGTTAGCTACGGAGCGACAGCGGTGACCTGATTATGTATATCTGTTTGTATGTATCTGTATTATCTCGGACACTAATTGGTTCAGTAGCTTTGCCTTAATCCCGGCTCCGCAGGCACCGACAGTTTCCTAATGGTATCAGATTACGCGCGCTTGTCCTCCACTAGCGGGTAGGATGTTGCCGAACGACCAACATTTGTCGAAGAAATAATAAGGATAAATCTTTTTGCGTATTCAATATTGATACTGCCTTTAATAGCTTCAAAGATTTAGAAATCGTTAAGTAAAAAACGGTTAAAGGTAAGATGCGAAAGTAGCTCTATCAGTTTTCCAGATGAGAAAATACTGAATTCTGTCGTGGTGGCTTAGATCCACTTCCGGTCGATGAGTCAGCTTATTAGGTAAGAAACTTGTGCATAATACGAGTAAATAACCATGCTGGTGGTCAGCATGCTTATTTATTAGTATTACTAACTAACTATTTTAAAGCAATAGTTGCAAAAACCCACAAACCGAATACAAGTAATATGGTCACGATGCAGTCACAAACTCAAGTACTGATAAGGCAAGATTGAAAGTTATTATCATTGCGATCTCAGAGCAGAGGCGTGTCCAGAATTTTCCGACTCGAGCCAACTGATAAACTTGCCAACGGTTCGCCTTCCCTGTTCTAAAGCTCCAGAGGTAAGTTATGATTAAATTAAGAAAAAGCTGAAGAGTATTTTTAGCACCGAAAACAAACTTCTACATGAACATTTGTTTTCGCGCTCAGCGTTTTGCAGAGAGAACATGTAGCCAATGGAACTCGAAATTGATCATCTGCAGTATGTATAGTACTAGTGGTTCTAAACCTGAGTATTATGTGTTACATTTAGGTGCATGTTGTGACACCTTAAAATGTTGTACATTTATCTTAGTTATAAAAGCAATATTTTGATAATTATTTAATGTAACAACCATTGGATGTCCTAATGAATAAATAAATAAATATGTTATCTAACAATTTTTTTACATATAAATATTAGAAGTTACCTAAAATAAACAATGAAGTAGCTTTGATGTAAATATAATGAATAATGTACAAATACATAACGAATTACAGCGTGTTCAAACCTAGCGATTTTTGGACGATTTCGATCGCGGCCGCTAGCTCGCTCGACGGCGATATCGCGGCGTGATCGCGGCGAGCTCGCGGCGATTATTTAATCTCGGCGATACCGCGGCGTGCACGCTGCGAGCTCGCGGCTAAATCGCGGCGCTACCGCCGCCATCGAAATCGGCCAACAATAGCTTGGTGTGAACAGGCACTTACTGTCAATAAAGTAAGAAAATACTCTAATTGGAAAACATCTAAATAGAAATAACACTTTTACTCAAAAGTAAAAATACAGTTTCTGATAAGTAGGACGGAACTAGGTAAAAATAAGCCGACAAAGTTAAAGAAATATTTTTTTACTTTCAGTTGGTATTCCTTATCTTAATTAAGCGACAAAAAATTATACAAAAGCGTGATTCAAATAAAAGAAACACTCCAAACGAATTTCACTCTGCAAATGGTGGGCTTATGAAAGGGTCCCTGGAGGGAATAAAATTAAGGCTGATAAAGACAAAGAAATTCAAACAATAACAGCACGTCTTACCAATATTGTTATAAAATGGCGGCAGAAACGTTCATGGGCCATTTTCCCTGAAGCTAATACTATGAAAACAGTCGACCAAACACAATGGGGACAACCGGACGAAACTGCGGACAGGAAGTTTATTATAATGATAATATCCTTAGCTTTTAGTTCAGCCGTAAAGGCCAGGATTGGGGTGAGAGAAGTTTATACTCAGGTTTCTGCCTCTCAATTATGCGATACAGCGGCAATGCCCCGGATAATTTTTATTCGAGATTACCGAGCAGCTTTTGAAGACATTTATTGTGGGCTTCTACATTTTTATGCTTGGTCAAATAAAAGCAAATCATTTATCTTTTTTTTTACATTTATCATCTTGGTATTTCTCTTTCTACGGTATCTTATGCATACAACTTGGTGATGATGACATATCAAGTATACGAACACTAAAATTATCACTACGTAGTTTTCATGTGACAACATGAAAAACTTTAAATTAAAACTATAAACGCTATTTTGACACTGGACATATTAAAAGGAAATGTGTAGTGTAGCAAGTGTAGAGTGCAGTATCTAACCTTTTTTCTTAAAAGTAAAAAATAAGCGTTGCAGCTGTACACATAGTTTGGCAACACTAAGTGTAATTACTACAGTAATTGTTTTCAGTATGCAAGATACGTAGATTTAGTAACTTCTGTCTGGAATTTTAGTCGATTTACGAATATCAGTGTAATAAAAAGTGGCAAAATAGGCAATGCGATCCATAAGTAACTTTGCTATTTACGGAGTCGGCAACACTGAATTACTTACCGGGTAAAGTTCACAAATTGAATCTAAAAAGTATAAAACGTTTATTGCGATATCACAGTAAATGTTACGGCCGCTGTGTAGGAGTCGCGACGTTTTCGTATCTGGAGCCCTTATTTCCTGGCCGTTAAATCTATTACGACAGAACATTTGGGACCGGAGCGCCCATTTTAACTCGTATGACGGCTAAATCGCATTGCACAATCGGAAAATACAGCAATGCTTAGCTAAGGTTAAAAAGAAAACGCTTGAAATAAATGTGAGTAATGTTGAATTTTAGGAATGAAGATGAATACCGGTTAGGTCATAGATATTAATCTTCCAACTGAGCCCAAATTGTTTGTCAAGAAAGTGATTACTCGGCTTCGGAGACGGGGCTAAGTAGTGAGAAGTGAAACTTGAACAGATTTTATAATACCGAATTGTAGTGATTTAAACGCTAGACAACTGGGTCTTCAAAGTTTACTTGCCACTTATATTCTTAGAAGTAATCGACATGCATGCATGAAAAGATTGATGGGTGTAAAATGAGAGAAAGTGGTGTGCCAGGATCGTAGCAAATGGCAGGGAGTGATCTCTGCGTACCCTTGGAATAAGGCGTGGTTTTATGTATGTACGTATGTATGTATGTAAATTGCAAAGTTAAATACCAATTAGGTCAAGCGAATGAAACTGCAATAGTTCTAAGCTAGTTTTTGTGCCGTGCCCGTACCTACGTTGTTAGTTTCCACCTTCAACAGGAGTAAATAAACACTAGTAGCTTTGTGCCCACTGGCCACTTGTTAAGCTGTCAGGGTCTTCCATTTCCTTAATTAGAGTAGGTTTTTGTGTGCATCGGTGCACGGCTTCAGGCGTGGCGCCGGAGATAAGGCGCGCTGTAATTAAGCGTTGTAATTGAAACGATCCCTTCTCTCGGCCACGTGAAATAAACATTCGCGAGTCTCATGCGGTTGGATATGTGAGGTTTCTGTTCAAATGTAACTTGATTATGCGTGGAGAATTTTGCAAGTGCTGTTTTAGCGGCATGTTTAGATAGCAGCATGGTATCAGATAGCCTATCTTCAATAATCTAAACATATTTAACTCAAAGGTGACTGACTGACTGACATAGTGATCTATCAACGCACAGCCCAAACCACTGGACGGATTGGACTGAAATTTGGCATGCAGGTAGATGTTCCTTCCATGCTGGCCTGGGAGAGAAAGAAAAACATAGAATGTGCCAGCCCCATCTCTACCCAGGGGTATCGTAGAAGCCGACTGCGGGAGTTCTGCCCGGCGAACTTTATGAGAGCCAAGGGTACCGGTACGGTGGACGGAACACCACCAACAAGTGTATTCCCAAGGAGGGTTGGGGTCAGGTAGGCGGCCGACCGTAAAAGTTTTGCCACATCTTAATGCAACATGGACAGTATGAATGGGAACATGTTGTGCGATAGGGTTAGGGCGTACCCCACAGGCGACGCGCAAGGGCAGCACCCGGCCCCTGTGGGAAATGGACAAGGGTTGTTGCTTCACCCCGGGCGGGAGCAACGTAAGAAGCGAGCCCGGGAAGTAAGAATGAGAATGGCAAGCTGGAATGTAGGAACGATGACTGGCAGGGGAAGAGAATTAGCAGACATATTAGAAGAAGACGAATAAACGTGGCGTGTCTGCAAGAGACGAAGTGGAAGGGTAGAAAAGCTAGGAAATCGGGGCAGGGTATAAGTTTTCTACTGTGGATGTGATGGTAAAAGGAATGGAGTGGGAATAGTACTCGATAAGGAGTTGAAAAAATGTGTGATGGATGTTAACAGAGTGAATGATCGGATTATAATGATTAAGGTGATGATTGAAGGGTCAGTTCTGAATATAATGAGTGTTTTGCGGCGGCAAAGCGGGTGTGATGATGTAGTGAGAGAAGTTTTGGGAAGATTTTGACGATGCAGTGATGGGCATCCCAATCAGTGAGGAAATATATATCGGAGGATTTTAATGGCCATGTGGGAAAAATGAAAGAGGGGTATGAAAGAGTACATGGGGATGGGGCTTTGGAAGCAGAAACACTGAAGGGGATATGTTACTACAGGCTGCTACCGCTTTGATTTGGCCATCGTCAACACATATTTTGAAAAGCAAGACCAACACCTAATTACCTACAAAAGCGGGAGCCACAACACCCAAATAGATTACTTTCTTCTTAGGAGGAAAAGTATCAAGGTAGTCAAGGACTGTAAGGTTATTCCCGGAGAACCTTTAGTAACCCAACATCGGCTACTTTTGTTGGAAGTCAAAATAACAAAAAGACGATGCGTAAAGCCCAAGCCCCCCTCAAAAATCAGATGGTACATGCTAGAAAAGAGGACTGCGCGAAAGAATTTCGAAAGCGTGCGAGTGAAAAAATTATGGAGATGGATGATAAAATTAATCTCAAATCTGTGAATGAATGCTGGAATGAAATGGCTGAGTGTATGCGAAGTGTGGCAAAAATCGTGTGTGGTGAGACGAAAGGGAAAGGATATATCGAAAAGGATACATGGTGGTGGAATGAAGAAGTACCGAAGGTTTTGAAAGAAAAGAAGTATGCGTTTAAAGATTGGAAAAGTGGGATAGATATTGACCCTGAGGTGAAAAGAGCAGAGAAAAGGAAAGCGTATGAAGAATGTAAAAGAAAGCTAAAAAGAGTGGTTGCTATTGCTAAAGGTAAAGCCCAATATAAATTATACCAATCTCTGGAAAGTCCTCAAGGACAGAAAAACCTTTACCGTTTAGCGAGATTGCGAGAGAGGAATGAAAAGGATGTAGCCCATATTAGATGTATAAAGGATGAAAGTGGAAGGGTTCTGACAGAGGATGAAGGAATAAAACAGCGCTGGAAGGAATATTTTGAGAGGTTAATGAACGAGGAAAATACTTGGAATGGAGATTTAGAAAGCGATGCAAATAAATAGAGGTTTGGTTAATGAAATAAGTGTTGAGGAGGTAGGACTGGCTGTGAGAAGTATGAAAAATGGTAAATCTGTTGGCCCAGATAACATACCAGTTGAAGCATGGAAGGTTTTGGGAGAGGATGGATGTAAGTGGCTGGCTTTATTTTTTAATAAGTTGTTGCAAGACGAGACGATCCCGACGGAATGGTGCAGCAGTTCGCTGGTGCCTATTTATAAAAATAAGGGTGATGTGCAAGAATGCAACAACTACCGAGGAATAAAGCTTATGTCACACAGTATGAAAGTTTGGGAGAAAGTAATAGATAGAAGAATGAGAGAGGAATGTGAGGTTACCCACAACCAGTTTGGTTTTATGCCAGGACGGGGGACAACAGATGCAATTTTCGCTTTGCGCCAACTATGCGAAGCATCGTCGTGCGCATAAAAACCTCCACATGGCTTTTATTGACCCCGAAAAAGCTTACGACCGTGACCCCAGAAAAGTCTTGTGGTGAGTTTTGCGTAAGAAAGGCGTGGCTGGGAAGTATGTAAGGTTGGTGCAAGGGATGTATGAAGGAGCGCGCACGAACGTCCGATCCGAAGCCGGTGTTACAGACGAGTTCAATGTGGCAGTTGGTTTGCACCAGGGATCGGCTTTAAGCCCTTTCCTGTTCCCTCCTGGTAATGGATGTTTTAACATCAGACATACAGGAGGAGGCACCTGGTGCATGCTGTTTTGCCGACGACATTGTTCTGGTCGGAGAAGATGCAGCTGAGGTGCAAGCAGACTGGGAAAATGGCAAGAAAAATTGGAGAGAGTTGGCTTGAAAATAAGTCGCACCAAAACAGAACATCTGTTTTGCGGCACTGGCGACTCTTCCAGTTTTCTCCAATTGCCTTAGATGGTGTAACCCTACCGGTCTGCTCCGACTTTAAGTACAAAACGACGGCAATATTGATCGAGACGTTAAGAATAGAATGAATGCTGGATGGATGAAGTGGCGACAGGTCTCGGGAACAACTTGTGACCCACAAATGCCCCTCAAACTTAAAGGGAAAATTTACAAAACGGTCATCAGACCTGTCGCGATGTATGGATCTGAGTGCTGGGCAATGAAAAAGACTGAAGAGAGGAAGGTGCATACAAATGAGATGCGTATGTTAAGATGGATGTGTGGAGTAACAAGGCTGGATAGGATTAGGAATGAATATATAAGGGGAAGTCTGAAAGTTGCACCTATTTTAGAAAAGGTGAGAAGTGCAAGGTTAGCTTGGTACGGGCATGTTATAAGGAGGGAAGAAAGCCATGTAACTAGAAGAGTGATGAGTATGAATGTCAATGGACGTAACTGTAGAGGCAGGCCGATTGCGTGAGAGATGATATGGGAGTGAAAGGAGTAGACACAGAGCTGACGAATGATAGGCCCGAGTGGAAGAAATACACATGTTGCGCCGACCCCACTTAGCGTGGGATAAGGGCAGGAGAATGATGAAGTAGATGTTATGACGTAGGCATCCGCTAAGAAAAGATTACCTGAAGAGAAGCGAGGGCTGGTCACTAGTAAATAATAAAAAAAATGTCATCCAACAACTTTTGATCATCGCTTTCTGTATAAATTAACGTTTACATACGCCTACACCAATGTACTAAACATTCATAACCTTTAAACACAATTTGTCGAGAAAATAGACACAGCAATCTCCTAACTCGTTACCGGCCTAAACGCTAGTCGGAAATGGAGTGGTAAAGCCTTAAAACAGAACGCATATTAACTTTGTTGAGGCGGGCGTACGCACACACAATATCCGCTTCTCGATGGAAAGAGTTGTGATTGCGCAATCATGAGGTTTTGAAATAGAATTTCAGGAGTATGAGTAGTATAGGTTCAAGTTAGCAATATGCCGAGGATTTTTTTAAACAGCATAATGTTGGATAGTTAAGTTTATTAGTAGTAAAGGTAGGTTTATTTGTGTAAAAATTTTATGATTTCAACAAAAATTTTAGATTACTGATGGCTTTGAATTTTAGTTTAGTTTTTTTAAGACCTTTTACGCCAAACAGAAAACTTTGGCAAAAAATAGTGCATATTACGTGAATTCAAACTGTTATTTTGCATGGGGCGGCAGAATTAAACTGTGCAATAAATTGCATAATGTGCCTTTTGCATGAGCTTAATCATTTGTAAATAAGCCTTGTTAGTCAATCAAATTTTTTTATACCTAAAGCTGGAAGTTATAAAGTCGTTTCATGAGTTATTATTGCGGTTCACGTGCTATTATTACCTAGCTATGCCCGCGACTTCGTTCGCGTGGACTACATGCAAAAGTTTATTCCCAACAACTCCCGTTCCCGTGAGAATTGTGCAATATTGCGTTGCAAGTAACCTTTACGTTCATTAGGTACTTGCATGCCAAATGTCTATCATCTATCTTACGCGGTTCAATTTTATTCATACAATAGTCACTTCCCGCTAACTCCCGTCCCGTTAACTGACTGTGCTATAAGCGTATTATATTTTACGTAATTAACACCATACGGACGAAGGCACGAAGGGAAAGCTATAACATATAAACATATAAGGGAAGTTATCTTATTTATCGATAAGAGACATAGTAATTTAAAATTTGAAAAAAAAAATCGCACTCATGACCTCGCCTGAACGGGGACAATCTAATTATAAATTAACATTGAAATTTAATAGCATTAAAAACAACAAATAAAAGATATATAGTCACTTTCAGTCAGGCAAAAACATGATATGGTGTCTCTATAATCATCATCATCATCATCAGCCCATATACGTCCCCACTGCTGGGGCACGAACCTACCCTAAACTAGGGCGATAAGGCCTTAGTCGACCACGCTGGCCAAGTGCGGGTTGGTCGACTACACAACCTAAGAATTTGTTCGTAGGAGTCTCGATAATGCTGAAAAGTTTTTCATACGACCAACATACAATATCTTACCTAATATTAAGGCACTGGTGTTACTTATTACTATTTTCCTCTGTTTTCTCTCACTACTTTCATTATAGCCTGCCCACTCTTCATGTTTGTAGCTAGGAGCTGTGGTAATGATGACCTCAATAACACCTACGCCTTTGCCAAAATGTTCTCCAGAAAATAGCTTTCGTTATTACGCGCTAATAACGGTACTGCAGTCTGTAATAACTTACCAATATGTTACATAGGTCTGTTTCGTAGTGATTATTTTGTGTACATTTACTTGGGTATGTTTGAATGTTTCAAATTGATAAAGTTAAGCTTGTATATCTTTTGGGTCTGTCAAAGTAGTTGAGAGAGTATGTGTAGTTGCTACCATATATTTTTAAAACTTTTATAGTAGTTTTTAAGAAACTTCAACGAGAAAAATAAATATAGGCGTGTCATTATCCTGGTTTTGCCCTTACACGAATAATATCAAAGGCTATTTCTTCCTTCATTATTTTTCTCCAGCAACCGATTCTGGATAAGGCGTGAGAGGCTAACGAGTCAAGATCAGACAGATGTCTTGTATCATTTCGAGTGAAAACACAGGATATCTCTCCACAATCCGTAATGGACCCTTCGTTTGAGTTCGCATCACTGACGTTACAAAGGCCTTACGTGACATGGTTTTATTTAAACAGGCAACTTGACTTCACTAGCGTTGAAAAATAGGTAATTAATACTTATTAATATCTATATTTTTGGATTTACTTGCGGTCAAAATGTTTGGTGTTGTACAAATTAAAAGAGACTAATTGGTGTAGGTTGATTGGTGAGGAACCTATTATCACCAATACAGATATAAGGTGAGATGCTATTACCGTGGTAAGTTTGACTATGCCTAATTTTACTTATAAAAATGATTCTGAATTTGGCGGATGATCAATACCTTTAGCGATAATAACTAGCTCTTTCAAATCAATTCTTTAACAAAAGGATGCACATTTAAATTTTAAAAATTCCAATGTCTATCTATAACTTTGAAAAAATGCCAACTTTTAAATATACATACTAAACTTTTTCATGGCGCTAGCGGTTCATTGCATACCCCTAGCACATTGACATCTAAAGAAACCGGCTGCCGATGTCCAAATCGGGATCATTGAAGCCGCTAGTTCGTAAATCAAGGGCCTAAGCCCCAAAGGGCCAGCCTCGGGCTGTTACGGGCCCTTAAGACGCCTTCGCCGCTGTTATCAATTTGACCGTGCAAATCCGTTTGTCTGGTATCGCCCTACGGTTGATTCACTCCGATAGCCACCGTCTGTATGGGAAAAGATTAGAATCGGGTCCTGTTGAATTCGCCCAATATTTGCTGCCTTTGTTTTCAGGCTAAATGAACTCTTGTTTGTATTCCACATGTTGTTAGCTTCTTTGTGAAAGGATAAAATGGGCTTTGTTTACTATTGTTGTGCGTTTAGGAAATAAACGTCTTTGGACCTTTGATGGTTAAATTGAGTTATTCTAAGCTAGAGAGAGATAGTATTTTACATAATTTTACACAATATGGCATATTGTGCCTATCGACCTCATATGTGGATCTCACTACACACACGCTTACTATCAGTTGGAGTGAGGTCATCTTGTTAGCCTATTGTATAAAAAAAAGTTAAACTTTTTTAAATAGACACCTAATGCGATATTAGGCACAGCAAATACAACTACTTCAAGCCCTATTTATTTTTGGTAATACCGCAATAAGCCATGAAATATCTTTTCATATATTCCTTAATTTTGGTAACCGCTAAACTTAAAGATCTATAAAAAAAATAATTGAATATAGTACAGTGGTATCATAGTTCTGTATTCTACGACAAAAGCTGCATAAGGCAGTTTTCTGCCTTTGTTTATTGGTATTGAAGCGTCGAATAATCTCATTCGTCCCTATGAAAGCGGCCGAAGCGGTTGTAAGATAAAAATCCATATTGCTAAGTAGCTATAAACGTAAAGGTGAGGACGCGCTTATGTTTTACAGTCTCATAAAATCGGTTATCAGTTTTAAATGAAATTCCCACCGCGAAGGGATAGTTTATCGCTCCTAGTAAAATTGTCTTCATAGACGATTTTAGTAAGAGAGGTTTAGGGCCCTTTTTTATGAAGATCTGAATTACCTTACTTTGTTATGGGTTGATTTATACTTAACATATTTTTTTCATTTAACTTTATATACATAAAGAAATAACATAAATCCATTCATCCTGTGGGATTAGGTAGGTCTTTTTGATAATTGAACCTTATGATCCCATTTGTTGCAGTAATATCACAATAGTATCGTTATAACTCGAAACTCGCATTTAAACTGCTTGGTTTAGTGCAACAAACCGATTTTATGGCTCAGTTCCTATTTAAATATAATAGTTTAGGAGTAAAAAGGAACACTGTACCCAGAATGAATAAATATTACGGCAATTTACTTTATTTATACGATCAGTCAATTCCTTCATCGTGTGTGTTATGCGGTATCTTTACACTGTATTGTATGATGAAATTTCGTAAAACTTCGTGCATTCCGCCGAAGACAGACGTGAGGTGAAATTAAAAATTGTTTCGTTCAACTTACATGCGAAGCCCACATGAATGCAAAGCAATATTCCATTCGCAAACTTACTACTTCTTTTATACATAGAGTGTAAACGCTCTTTGTGAGCGAAATGTGTACAGAAAACGTAAATATTAATAAACTTCACCTGTCCACATAAACAATATTGATGTCTCACGATTTCAATCGAAATCATTTCCGCACGGGAATAATTGTATCATCATCGTCATCATCATCATCATCAGCCCATTCCTGTCCACTGCTGGACATAGGCCTCTCCAAATGCTCGCCACTTCTCTCTATCCTCGGCCACTCGCATCCAGCTCCTACCAGCCGTCCTGCGCAGATCGTCACACCACCTGGCCTGCGGGCGTCCTACACTACGTTTGCCGATTGTAATTGTATTATACTTTTATATTTGAAACCTCATAAATAAGTACTTTTTGTCGCACATTGATATTGCCTGAATATGGCGTTTGGCGCTGTTTTATTCAATTGCATAAGTTATTATTAATCAAACTTACCAGAATAAACCAGAAACCAGTTTTAATTTTGTCGTCCTTGTATTCAGTCTATAATTGAGTCCACTGCTGGAAAATGGCCTCCGCAAAAGCTCACCACTCCCACCTCTTATTGGCTACTCACATCCAATTCCCAGTTTTCACCTGCCATCCTGCGCAGATCGTCACTCAAACTGACATGAGGAGACAATACGTTTAAATAGTGCTCACATTAACCTATAAGTATAAGAGGCACGAGGATATGTAACGAACTATCTTTTAAAAGCAATTTAACTCTGGAACTAGAAAACTAAACAAACTAAAAAGCGTCGATGGCCGAGTGGTTAAGGTCGTTGCTTGCCATGCGAGAGGTCGCCAGTTCAAACCCCGCCAGGTACCAATGTGTTTTTCAAATTTGAAATTCATATGTACCATCATTCGACGCTTTAACGGTGAAGCAAAACATCGTGTGGAAACCAGCACACCTGAGAAATTTTTCAACGGTGTGCGAAGCCATGTCAGAAGCCTCCGGGCGGTTTAAAAACCAGGTTGTTCATCAACCATACGATAAGAAGAAGAAGAAGACTAGAAAACTTAATGGAAAAACTCATTTGGTTAAGGCAAAAGCATCACGACTTTTAGTGCCAACCTAATAATTAATTAAGTAAAGTTATGTTGTTTGCTAATAGCAGCAATGAAAAAAAATGAAAAAATGAAAAAATATTTATTACAGTAACAATTATAGTTTTAAGCAATATCCGAGTTTGGATTCTCCTTTTAAGTGTGTAGACACTTGTGCCAGGAGAGTCCGCTCTCTTATAGCTAAAAGAGTTTATATAATATTTAGATATAGCAGTTGTTACTTACATACAGAATTTGAAGAAACTTACAATGAAAAAATATTATTCTATAAATATGAAAATAAAAATTAAAAGTTAAAAAGTTATCCTACATAGTTCGTGTTTGTTAGTGTGTGTGTGTGTGTGTGTATGTGTGTGTGTGTGTGTGTGTGTGTGTGTGTGTGTGTGTGTGTGTGTGTGTGTGTGTGTGTGTGTGACTATCTACAAAGATAATATCACGTCGGGGTAAGTATATCTTATGTAACCGCAATGAGACCCTCCGTTTCCTCATAATTTAAAGTTTTAATCCAGTCTGTTAATTTCCTTTTACATTCAAAGTTGGTCGTTGTATATATTTTAAGAATTTTATTAATATTATTATATAGGTGGGCCGAATGATTACAATATTGTTTCTTTGCAAAGTATGTTTTACATGTTTGGGTTTTGATTACAATGTCCTTCCTTCTTTTACTTAGTATGCTTCTATCTACTGGAGTCGATTTATGTATTTTGAGCACAGTGTGTAAAATATATAGTTGCCGAACAGTAAGTAGGTTTGCCAAGGAGTAGAGTGTTTTTGTAGAAAACCTTAATTTTTTGAAAAACATTACTTTCAAGAGTATCCTTTGTGCACGTTCTGCATCTAGAAATTTAATCTTAGATGCACCACCCCACACTGGGATGCAGTAGATTATAATTGATTGCGCCAGGGAAACATAGATCTTTTTAAGCAGTTCTTCCGGAGCAGAATATCGAAGTGTTTTAAAAATCCAGATCATTTTCCTAATTCTACTTGCTATGAGATCAATATGAGCGTGCCAGGTGAGTCTTTCATCTATCATCACACCCAAATATCTAGTTTTATCGACCTTACTTAATATCGGACAATCACAAGAAGTGCTGTGCTCATTGTCGCAGTGATGTATGTGGATGTGATAACCTGGCGGTGGCTGAGTTCTGCTGTTGATACAGAAGCACATGAAATTTGTTTTTTTTATATTTAGGGTAAGCAGATTTTGTCTCAACCACACGGCGGTACTAGCCAGAGCAGCTTCTGCGTCCTTTTTTATTGAATTCCAGGAATCTCCTGTGACTACTAAGGCAGTGTCGTCTGCATAGGAAAATACTTTTGTATTTTTCAGCTTTATGTTACACAGGTGATTGATGTATACCAGGAATAATGTTGGCCCAAGGACCGATCCCTGTGGAACTCCGTAGGTAAGGTCAATATCCTCACTCACAAGGTCCCCCACTCGAACTCTTTGTCTCCTCTCACTAAGGTAATTTTTGAAAAGGTTTAATGGTTGGCCTCTTACTCCAATATTCTCTAATTTTTGTACAAGAATGGGGACAGAAACGGTGTCAAATGCTTTTTTTAAGTCCAGGTATATCGTTACACATTTGTCTCCCTTGTCCAAGTGTCTGGTAATTAAAGTGGTCATAGCTGTCACTGCATCTTGTGTAGATTTACCAGCCTGAAAACCATATTGTGAACTTGAAAGGATATTGTACTTACAGAGATACTGTGTGAGTCTAGTATTAATAAGGTTTTCCAGTATTTTGGACAAAGAAGGCAGCACAGATATAGGTCTATAATTATTGACATCCTCTCTGATCCCACTCTTGTGAATTGGGGTGACCACTGCTCGTTTTAGTATTTTTGGAAAGACTCCTTTTCTGAAACAGATATTCACCAGGTGAGAGATTAGTGGAACCAAAATGCACCTAGCCAGTTTAAGAAAAGTGACTGGTATACGGTCCCATCCAGGAGCACTTTCCGAATTAAGTCTCATTAGAACTGTATGTACCTCTTGTGGATCGGTTTCAAGTAAGACAAATGATGTCAACTTCGACTGTTTCAGATTATGGGAAATAGATTGCTCCTCAATAGAGGTTAGTGGCGTAATATGTGAAGCAAGATTATCTCCTATGGTAGCGAAAAATTTATTGACGTAGTTAACAGACATTTCCGGGCTAGATTTAATATTTAAAAGCTTGTCACTATCAGATTTTATTTGATTCATGTGTGTAATGTTTTTAATGTTTCTCCACAGACTTTTTGAGTTTTTGGTCGAGTTTTCTAATATTTTACGTTCATAATTGCGTTTTAATTTCTTAAGTAATTTAGTACAGAAGTTTCTGTACCGCTTGTAGGTTATACTGAGGATTCCGTCATGAGGATTAGAGCGTAGTTTTTGCTGCATGTTGTTTCTATTGTTAATGCATCGTAATACGCCTTGCGTTATCCACGGCTTAATAATTCTTTGTTTTTTTGGAATACGTTTCTCGTGTGTGTTTTCTTTAAGTGACTCAGTAATATGGGAGACAAGATTTTCTGCAAAAATATTTGGATCTTCACAGTTAAATAAATCAGCCAGATTTTTAGATTCTAGACTAACCAATGCTTCATCGAAATCAGTAATCATCGCTATTTTTCGAGCTTTTAATTTTGTATTTACGTTAGTGAGATGTAGAAACGTCATAAGATGATCCGTGATAGAGGTCTTTAGTACAACTACTCTTGCACGCATCCTACTTTTGTCTAGTTTTAACATTATGTGGTCCAAACAATTATCATCCCGTGTAGGAATGTTGTGGCCCTGCAGGATGCCGTGAGCACTTAATGTGTTGAGATAATCTAAACGGTTTTTCTTCGTGTAATTTTGTTCATTATGGTGGTAAATTAAATTTATGTTAATATCGCCTACGATTATAATACATTTATGTGATTTAATTAGGTCTAGATTATAGTTCAAAGACGTCATGAATCTCTCTGCACTTGTGTTCGAGGGTGATCTGTATATAGCTAATATTATGTATTTCGTAGTTTCGATTTGAAGACATGATGCATCATCGATCACTACTTCCTTCACGTTAGTCATCAAATCATTTGTGATATAAACAATAACTCCATCGTTTTGATTATGGTATTGGGTACTATAATATGAGACATAATTGGCTAGGCTAGGAATTGGTTTGTTTACGTTCGTCCAACATTCAGTTAATATGACTAGATCTGGTTTGAAATGTAGCTGAGCCAGTGAGACCACCATGTCATCAAAATTGCGATAAATACTCCTAATGTTCTGAGATATTAGTGTCAGGTCATTTTTTGCTATATTTATTGTTTTATGTAAACTCCCAACGTTTTCCATGGTCGCACTAGCAACTTCAGAGTGATCAATGTCATTTATAGTATTAAGGGTGTCACTCATACTTGTATAAAATATTATTATCACAAATAATATTTACAATCAGTTGTTGTGTGTTATGTTTTGGTATACGTATAGGATTATTTGGCGTTAAAAAAGCAATAATGTCTGAATATTTGTTTAAAATTGTGTTTACTTTAAAACATGGCGTAATTAGCTCGGTGAGGTCATTCTAAAGCTAAAGTCGTGTAAATCACAAAGTTTCTCGTGGGCCCGGATAGCCGGGGCAAGATAGGCACTTAAACTTTGTTTAATGTAGTAGCTTGTGTTGCCAGTAACGTTAACTTAGTTGCAACTTGCCCCTACTTGCTCTGCATTTATATCGGGGACTTACAACGCCAATAGTCTAGATGGCTTCGGAAATATTGTTCGTAAGAACAGTTTGCTTTAGTTAACGTTCAGAACTTGTTCATTCCCCTGTAATCCGCCGCAAATGGACGTGCAAAAAACTTTTTAGTACCTGCTACTTCTGTGATGTTAATCTTATATGCAACGTATTATTTAATACATATTGATTCTGTGCCTGTAAGGATTAAAAAGTATTGCATGAAGGCTTTTTTGATAGATTTAAAATACAAAGTCTACCATGGGAATAATTTGACAAAATAAACTAAACTTTTAGGAAATTTGCTAATGTTTTAAATAAACCATACCATATTATTATATGACAAAACGAACCAAATAGTTTATCCGAATGAGTGCATTTTTAACCGACTTCAAAAAAGGAGGAGGTTCTCAATTCGTCTGTATACATGTATAATATTTTTTTTATGTATGTTCACCGATATTTTCGTCAATTATAGACGGATTTCAAAAATTTTTTTTTGGTTGGATAGAGTTCACTTCCGAGGTGGTCCCATTTTCACCAGTCTCGGATCTGATGATGGGATCCAGGAGAAATCGAGGGCAACCTTCAAATTTTATAGGGACATGTACCGCGTTTTGCATATTATCTGAAGTCATATTGGCATTTGCTTCTGGCTATCATAATTTTATGATGCTGAGCTGATGATGGAAGGTCAACTCCTTAATTGTTTGGAGTAAAAGGATAATTCTTTCAAATCTGTGTACATATTAATACTACTAGTTATAATACCACTAGAATTATAGGTGAGCTGAACTAATAGGGTCCAATCTAGGATCTGATTATGGGATCCAGGAGAAATCGAGGGCAACCCTCAAATTTTATAGGCACATGTACCGCGTTTTACATATTTTCTGAAGTTATATTGGCATTTGTTTCTGGCAATCATAATTTTATGATGCTGAGCTGATGATGGAAGGTCAACTCCTTAATAGTTGGGAGTAAAGGGATAATTCTTTCAAATCTGTGTACATATTAATACTACTAGTTATAATACCACTAGAATTATAGGTGAGCTGAACTAATAGGGTCCAATCTAGGATCTGATTATGGGATCCAGGAGAAATCGAGGGCAACCCTTAAATTTTATAGGCACATGTACCACGTTTCACATATTTTCTGAAGTTATCTCGACATTGCTTCATGTAATCATAATGTCATTATGTTGAGCTGATGATGGAAGGTCAACTCCTTACTTGCTTGGAGTAAAAGCATAATTACTACAATACTGTATACATATTAAGGCTACTAGTTATAATATCCGTAGAATTATAGGTGAGCTGAACTAATAGGGTGCTAAAAAATGTAACATAAAAAAGGATGAAAAAAATTGTAAACAAAAAAAAACCGCCTTCAAAAACCCGACTCACTAAAAATTACAAAATAATATAATACGTACATTAATCTGGGTATGAATTTGATATGTTGTTGAAGGCGGTGCCAATTAAATTTTGAGGAAAACTGCATGAAATATAAACGGCACCGCCTTCAACAACATATCAAATTCATACCCAGATTAATGTTCGTATTATATTATTTTGTAATGTTTAGTGAGGTTTTTGAAGGCGGTTTTTTTTGTTTACAATTTTTTTAAATTATTTATTTGCTAAAGTTACTGTTGCAACATCCGAGGCGATAGTATCCTTCCTCCCCTTTTCCTTCCCCCGTCATATATCCTTGCTACTCGTGGGAACGCAATGACCTTGTTAAAACAATGCACAAGGCAGAATGGCGGCGACGTGGTCCACAGCCCGTCACGTCACGTTTCCCACAGAGGTGAAAAGTGGATCGCTGGAAGTGATCTCTGCCTACCCCTCTGGGAAAAGGCGTGATTTTATATATGTATGTATGTATGTATGTACTGTTGCAACATATAATTAGGCCGCTAAGAATAATAAATCGATGGTTAAAATAGCCTGCCTGGATCGTTAAATGTCTAACGTCATGTTCTGATGAAAGTTCAAGGACATTTAGAGGTATATTATACAGACAGGGCCATAGTTAGGTAATGCAACTTGGCTGTCAGCGGTTGAATTCTAAATCGCTGCATTTGCTTTAATATTCTATGATTACCTAGTTGCAAACGATATCGGTGACCTTACCGATTGTGATTGTGTCAATATTCTGCCATTAAGTATAATAACATCGATGTTAAGTTTTGCTTTACAATTTTCCCTGAGCAATTTATTTGTAAGGCATAAATACTAACGAAATAAAGTACTGACTAAAAGTTACGTTTTTATAAAAATGGAAAAGTATTACTTTTTGTGAGTAAAAAAAATTTAAACCTATTTACGATTATAATCGATTTATAGGTCTTTTTGATAACTTACACAAGTTAGGTATTCAGTATTTTCTTAGAATCTTTCAAAAGAAACCAGCGATGTATTTATTAAAAATATATCTTATCATAACACGGGAACTGTAACAATAATTTGATACATAATTAGAGACAAAGCGTGTCTAAATTTAGATCCGCTTTAGACTGACACATATCTCCGAGAATACCTCGCGGACGGAGTTCTAAGATTTAACTACAAAGTTCCTGAACATTAAGACACACTTGCTGTACAAAGGAGTACTCTGGTATCTTTGGTGAAGTGTAATGGCGCAGGCGAGACTGTGCCCTTTACAGCCTGCGAGGTTTTGTTCTAAGAGTATCAACTTAAACACACAGTCGTTTAGTGTAAAGGCAGGACTTGATATCTTCTATTCTCCTCCTTCTTAGGACAGAGTCTTCTTGTGAGCAAGATACGAGTACGAGTATTAGGCTGTGTAATCTTGACTGCCAAATACAGTAACAATAATTAGCTAATAAATTTTTGATTCCTATTTTATTTTGACGATTAAAAATAACTTAAAAATAAATTTTTATTTAGCCTGTTCTGCTTAACTTCTGGGCAAAGGCAAAATATTTCGTTAAGTTACTTAGTAAACATTAAAATTGTAAAATACAAGTAAAAACCCACGATCTGAACTATCGTGGCCCATTTATTACCTTTTACAAATACAACACCGATGTTAGTCACACACATATTTGTCCCGGGTTACTACACAGACGCTTTCGAGAAAATTTCGATGCGAATTTTATAGTAGGTAAGTATTATCACACAGCTGTTGTTTTACCTTAAAGAAAAATGTGTGAACAAAACTGTCAATTTAATAAAGTTAAAGTTGCAGTGTGTAAAAGACGGATAAAACTGCAGCGGCTATTACATACCATTAGACTATTAGACTTCTACCAGCACCAGTGTGAGCACTTGGGATAAGTGTTAGATTGCATAGAAGGCTAATGGCATTGTGTAAAAGTTGAGACTAGACAGCTCGTTGGCAAACTGACATTTCTGATATCTTCCCCAGCAGACAACTCCTAACTGCAGATGGCTTTCAGCTATTAAGATTAATTCGTGTATTTCGAGAAGTTTAGTGTTAGATCCAAGATGAAGTTCCTAACTCTATTAGCACTCTAGTTGAACTTAGCCGAAGTGTGTTTGCGAGAATTGGTTTTCATTGTGCGCTGAATTAACTTGCGATCGAGAATTAGTTGCCACCACTACCTGCTATAATCACACTACAAAAAGTTTGGATGGAAAGCGTACCTGCTTAGTTCATTTAAATTATTTGACGACAAAAGGTACTTGTACATACATAGATAGAATCACGCCTTTTTCCCAGAGGCATAGACAGATATTACTGCCTGCCATGTGCTACGGTCCTGGCACATCACTTTTGCTTCTTCCACATCCATCAACCTCTCGTCACACAACACTCATCGATAACGGGTACTTTTGATTTGACCTTTCTTCATGGACCTTACATCACCTATTTGGTCATGTAAGGTCTTTCTTGGTCTTCCCATGGCGACATTTCTCTACACATAGGTACTTGTAGTACGGTATTGTTATATTTAAGGGGTGATTATGGGCACGACAATAAGTTGTAAGCTGTTTTATGAAACAAATTGTCGTAATTAACACATAATTATGCCGCTGGCTTAGATTAAAAGCTGTGTCATTAGCAAAGTGTGTGATGTATAAATAGTATAGGATTACTGGGTATAATTTAACAATTGCCTAAGGCAACAGGACTGGTACACAGTAACACAAAGATATCAAGTGCGAAAATATTAGAGACTAGCGACCCGCCCTCGCTTCGCTTCGGTAGACCTCTATCTCTATATAAAAATATACATTAAAATATAATATTTATTATTAGGTACTTATTTACCTTCGAAACGAATTTAAAGCGAATTCAAAATTCCTTCAAGTTAAAATCAAAGTGGCAACCACGCGACTTTTTTCTAATACTTGCATTTTTAAACTCGTGATATCTTCCGAAAGAAATGTCCGAATTGAATAATTCAAAAAGTTATTTAAAGGTACTGAAGCCGTCTTGAATATAAAGTAATTTATTTTGATAAGGATTAATACCAAGGTACAAATAAAGAGCCCTTTCAAGCGGCGGCATATAAATTAAATTTCTAGAATAAAAAACCGCTTGCTGTGACATAACTATAATATTTAGACATATGCTGTCGCTACATTTTTTGTAGATAATGATGAGTTCTGCAAAGTCTTACTAAATGGTTTTGTTCTATCTTCAATAGTTTTCGCAGCGCAGGCGACGTAAGGAATTTTTCAGGTCTATTTTTTACATCTTTGGTTACATTATTAGAGTTTTAGTAAGGATCCCAAATTTTTTAAAACTATAATATAGCCTATGTTACTTCTGAATAATACAGCTTTCTAATGGTGAAAAAATTATTGCAATCGTTTCAGTAGTTTTTGAGTTTATTCATTACAAACATACAAAAATACAAAAATACAAAAATACAAAAAATACAAAAATACAAATCTTTCCTCTTTATAATATTAGTATAGATATTATCAAAGAATTTTATGTGGCACATTATATTATGTAACCTTATATTCTAATTTTGTTGTGGGAAAAACGTTACCTACTTCACAAAGTGGCTAATAAATTAAATTGGGCGATATAAACAGCAAGTTCTGAGACTAGCAACCGTAATAAACTGCAAACTCTAAGTACTTACTGCAGTCTGCGCTGGAGCTCAACGCAATAATCGCTTTAGACTAAATGTTTGTTAATGTAATCAAAACTTTGAAGATAGTTTCAACGAAACAAAAGTACGATAAACCCCAACTTTCATGTTAACTTGGTGACTCAGAAGCTTATAATAAATTAGTATGGAGATAATATGTTAAATACTTAGTTCCATAAATATGTATTTGTTAAACAGTTTTTTAATAATTATAATGATAATTATAAAAGTTAGCTAGATAAAACTAGTAATTTATTCATATAAAAAAAATCGTAATACTAGTACACAAAATCTTGCGAATGTTTAGCAAACTTTGTTTTGTCCCAGGAAAATTCCGGGAAAATGTTATGTAGAAAAGTGTATTGAAGTGAAGAATATGGTTATGATGTACACGGCTCAGGCCCCGTTTGGGTATGAAGTCGTTGGGCCCCGTAGACAAAGTAACAATATCGAAACGATAATGAAGTTCGAAAAGAATAAAATGTATGGGATTGGCATTAGACGCGATAAATCACGTGGTCAATCCCTTACATTTTGTTCTATCTAAGACCCCTGAAAAGAAAAAACATACCTATTCCAAAACGCATTCCCCTAGTATCGATCCTAATGCAGCGAGGGAAAAGATTAACTTACAACGAACGCTAAACTCTTTTTACACAGCTCAATACAGTCACTGTATCGTAGCAAAATAGAATACGCTCAGCTCGCAGGGGGATATTTTCCTCTATATTCCTATCGCCACAGCCTTTTGCTGGGATGCATGCGTTCGATCGACGAATGCACTCGTGTCGCTAATCGCGTCTGCAACGTCGGCATCGATGGAGCCACTTACAATTTACATACATTGGAACCAATGAATCGTGACAAACTACAAGGTATTTTTTTCTAATCCAATAAATATAACTGGGTAGTTCGGTTGATGATCAATTTCCTTGGTATCGAACTCGTTATTTTTATTGGACAAAAGACTTTTTATATATGGACGCAATTTTGTTACTGTTTGAAACGTCTTATAACAGCATCAATAGATGAAGATCCTTAGAATATTGACAGTTTTATATGAAATATTGACTAGGGTCGGTGGAACAGTGGTTAGTGACCCAGGTTCATTACCTACAGTTCCAAGAGTCGTGGGTTCGATTCCCACTCGGGACAAATATTTGTGTGACGAACATTGGTGTTTGTTCCGTGTCTGGGTGTGTATTAAGTATATTTGTGTATCCACTGTTGATGCTGATATCTGTAACACAAGTGCTAAAGCTACTTACCACGGGATCTGATCAATGTATGTGATGTTGTGTAATATTTATTTTATTTATTTTTAATTTATTTGGTTGGATTGTACATGCGAAAGGTTGGTAGATGGCTTAAAACGACTAAAGCATCTTAAGTGCTGTATACATTTATATAAGCTTAGAATATAAGACTCAATATTCAGTAAGATCAGGATTTATTTCGTTGGACTGTACAAGGTTTTTTAGAAAAAAGATCACGATCTTTGTTCTAAGAAACTTTTTACACAAAGTACCGAGACACATCCTACTACAAACTTATATTTGGTGCATTGTCTCTTCGTTATCAGCATTGACATTTTTATTTTCTTGAAAGCTTCTTACAAATTCATTTTACGACAAGTAAGCACCTTGAAGACCGATAGATGTAGAGTGTAAAACGGGACGTAGAGGGAATTTCACTAAAACCCTTGTGAATTGTGAGGGACAGGGCTTGACAAAAGAGTAAAAAGAGTGAAATCAAATGCAAATGGCGGAACGCGTGACGTAGGCCATTGACTGCTGCCCGTCCACTGTATTGTGAAACCCTCACAATTCAGCTCGCTAACAATGCGACAATAAATGTAGGGAATGCCCGTGACGAATAAAATATAACGGCTGGAAACTTATGTAATGCTTTAATTTTGTAAATCCCTTACGAATAAATGTGAACTCTTTCTGTCCGACAAGCAATTGAAATTGAATACATAGGCAGTCGAGACTACTATTAACCGACGATCCGAAAGGATTCTCTGCCGGAGAACTATACAAAACGCATTGAAGGACCATTTTCAATGTTCGTCAGGTAACATTCATACTGTACTTTTCATAGGCTTCATAAATCAGAACAACTTACGGGATTGTCAAAAGATAAAAGACCTCTAAATTCAAATATTATCTAAATTACTACTATCGCTCAGTACCTATCTATTCAAAGCAGAATAATTATCCCGTCTGGCAATTACAACTATCCTCGAAGTCTCATAATTACGGCGAGCCTTTTCACGGGTCAAATGCACACAAAAATATAAAGAGAAGGGGTGGGTGTACTTTAATGATGTAGCCGTAGTGCACAATGTGAAAGTAGGTATAATTATGTTCGTCTATTGGACGATTTATGTTGCTCTTGCCTGCTATTTCAAAACTATTTTGTTAGTGGTTTTTGACCATTTATTTTGCGGGACTTTTTCAATATTTAATGAAAAAGTTAAGAGACCCAGACGGAAAGGTAAACTGCACATGACATTAAGATAATGTTGTTTATCTTGTCGTGTATTTTGTTCAGAAAGAGTTTCCACTAGATATCACATAGGTTCAGCTACTCTGAATAGAAGACGCTGACCAAACAAAGCAGTATGAATTCAGTTCGCTTAAAAATATATAACCGAGACGAGATAAAACGTGATTGGACTTTGGTACTTCAATAAGAACGTTCTGTTAAATCCAAAATATATAAATTTCAAGTAGCTTACTGCTTACAAAGAATTTTCCGTACATGGAAATACCGTGCGAAAAAATTTAATTAATCAATTCGGTAGCCAATATAATCGTACAAGATTTTTAGCTCTAATTAAATTTTGTGTCCGAATACGAAGTACAAATGCTTTTTTTTCTTAACTGTTAAACGATAATGGCTTGGAGTAGCCTCGTTCTCATCACCGGACTTGCGGGGGAGCCGATGGCTCTCACCCCAAAAGTAGTGTATTCGCGAAAATAACTGTCTGTCGCGTTTTCTCGTCAAAACTACTGAAATGATAAAAAAAAAAACAAATAATCAAGATGCTGAGCATTGCATAGGCCAATTTTTGGTCGATTTCGCTAGAAGGTACATGGGGGCGTTAAAAACAACTATAGCGGACGGAGTCGCAAGCGAAAATAACAATCTTTGATATGCGTAGCAGAATTAATACTTTTCTTTTGTGCTAAGCCCTATTAGTCCGACTTATAAGCAAAATCAAGAATGTAGGTCTTGCCTCTAAACCGGCTCTATCACCCTTTCGGTCGATTTGTTTCAGCAAGGCACCGCCGCAGTGTCTCGGCAAATATTTACTGGAGCGTCCTAAGGAAACGTCACGACTAATGGCTTGGAGGGCTGAGGGCGTCTCATTAGAAGGGCCTGTGTTTGAACCCGGTGTTGTCTGACATACGACCGTTTCGGGTAACAACTCTATTTTCCGATAAGTGTGTTATTTTTAGCAGGCCCCAAAAAATTGGAGGAAATTCCGCAGGCTTTGTCGCCTGTTAGCGCCTTTGATTTATGGTCTTTGAGGCCGATAAGCAAAGGTTTCACTTTGTAAGTTTGGAATTTGTGGTAGGTATGTAGCTGAAAGTATTTGTGTTATTCCAATTTCTCCTATATTTTCGATTTTCTACTTATTCCCATGAGGTCAAAAGGGGAAAAATATATATATACGTACATAATATTGACTTACTTAGAGATCACTACATTTTAAGAAAGAAAAGATTTGTTATAATGTATGTTTGATTGGATAATGTTTTAAATATCTTATATTGCATCAATCAATGAAATGCTGGATTGCCCTGAAAATTAACAAAGATATTGAACTATTACTGACAGAAGTTAAATTCATTTCCAAGCTATAACCACTCAGCAATTGCAATTTGAATATCTTCTTCGGTAGTTTCCGTAATTAAACCGAGCAGACTGGAAAGGATCTCAAGGCGTACATTCCAATAGATTCCTGTCGCATACATTAAATATAGATTGGTTCTCATCCATTCAAAATATACCGAACACCATCTGAATATTAATTCGTGATTCACCTTTGATATTGATGGAAAATGCAAGACTAGTTCATTAGGAATGTACAGATTTTTTATTGGGAATAAGTTGCATTATTTTTTATAAAAATTTACAAACTAAAGGTTAAATACCACTGAAGGAAAGTACTTTCACGAAAACACGATCTTAGAGCTTGTTCACATCATTACATCAACTAAATAATTTTAATTGTTTTTAGCGAATTAATTTGACTGATAAAGGGACGATTTAATGGACGAAGGAATGCCTACCTTATAAGGAGTAAATTCATCGTGCACATTCATTTATTCTACTACTGAGTTTAACTATCTATCATTCGTTAATTAAAGTAATTGGCGTGGTGACCTCTACTGTTTAATTAAAGTAAATAAATGGTTGGAAATTTCCTCTTTTCCCTAATTTCATTTATAAGTAAGGTCGGAGTAATGAACGTTATATATTTCCCAGGTATCGGCACTTATACCTTGGTGGTGTGTGACAAATGACCGTCATTACAACGAGCTACTCGCTGAATGTGATATGTCATTGTTGATTAGACCAATTTACTTGACAAAATTATGTGGCATTAGTAAATAATAGAAATCGTCCGATTTCTGAGGACGTTCCACGGACATTAGAAATAATAGAATCAGTGGGTTAGTCGCGTGATCGATTGTTTATTAGAATTAATGATACTGAACCTTTTGTATGCGAGTCCGGCACCAGCCGGACTAATAACTTACCTTAACCGGACCGGACGGTTTTAGTATATGGAAGATACTGATTTGCTTTTTAGTTCTGTGTGAAGCAATTTCTTGCTAAACTCTAATTTATATACCACGAGCATCTAGATTAAAGGCATACCCGCTAAATTCCGCCAGCCACTGCTGGGGCACGGGCCTACTGTAAACTGGGGCGTTAAGGCCTTAATCCACCACGCTGGCCAAGTGCGGGTTGGTCGACTCGTGTAGTCGACCAACCCACACTTGGCCAGCGTGGTCGAACCTTACCGTACCTTAGAATTTCTTCGAAGGTTTGAAGGTTTTCTCACGATGTTTTCCTTCACCGTTAAAGCGTCAAATGATCGTATATATGAATAACAAATTTGAAGAACACATTGGTACGAGGCGGGGTTTGAACAGGCGACCTCTCGCATTGCAAGCAACGACTTTAACCACTCGTCCATCGACGCTTTTCTATATACGTTTACTTAAGACTAAAGAAGACTTTTATCTGTGCTTAGTATTGGCTTATTCAGGATAATTAAACAAGAAGGTAATCAACATTCAATTTATTATAAGTTTATGACAATATTTTTTATCTCACTGTAACATATTTTTATAACATTTGTAACTATTTTCTTTAAATGTTAAACAAAATATTTGATTACTTATTTATAAACATTGCAGCCGTATTATGAAAATAATTATTGATAAAAGATTGCCCTGATAAACAGATTAACAGAGTATTCTACCTACAAAGATATGAATTTTCTTACATTTTTACGGGAAATACAATTATAAAATTATCTTTCTTTTTATAGGGATTAACGTTACGTAATACGGCTGTTGTATACGTAAATAATCTTTTATAATGAGCACAATTTACATTTATTCACCCATCGTAACATCATCTACATATTTACAAGCGATAAATAAGCTTTTTATCGGCGTTTCAAGAATATACATCTATGTTACTTTATATACATCGGTCTCTACAGTTTAATGAGTATTTACAATAGCTGAAATATAAACAAACAAGCATTCAATTTCATCCCAAAAGTTGTTTGGGACACATTTCGCTCGCGACGGGTAATCGATACTGAGTTTTAATTGGAAGTATGAAATAACAATAAATCATTTCCAACGAATGTTACTGTCCAATCCATTATTTAAAAATACAGGAACATGAAAATTAAATGTTCTTTGTACAATAAGGAATAATACATCGTTTTATTTTCCTTTCTATGAGTTTGTATGGTACATTTTAAAGTGCAATTTTATACATATTTACCAAAAATATCTTACATGTCTTAACATATGTAATGTAATCAAATCATAAAACCATAATAAAGTTTTCTTAGCCGATTAACTACATTTATATTGTAAATCTTTCTGGTAAAACAAAACGACAAAACACACTAAAAAGTATAAACAATAATTGATTGTTTATATGGAATAAGTTTTTTTATGTTCGATGGCAAGTTTAACAAAATATTATCGATTGTCGTGCTTACTAGATTAATTGCACTTACATATCTACACACGTAGTAAACAATTATAATTATTGTACTCTTTCCTTACACAAAACATGGGAGATTGATCAGCTTATTTTATGATACTGGAGTGACTACATCGGGAAGAACTCGACCTAGGTGACCATAAGATCTAAAATGATGTCACTAATAAAGGTATATAGGGTATAAAGAAAGTATGTGGTTGGTTTAAAGATTAAAAACGGCCTTTTTTACCAAATTTAAGCGGCCCTTTATTTTTTCGTTAGTTAATTTGTGGAAATGTTATACGTCGTTTTCTACATGTCTTTCCTACTTTACATGACTACCCTTACAAACAGTGTCTTGTTATATAAAAATATAGTAACATGTTGATGCTTGTCTTAATAAGAAACCAAGTAACCGTCTGCATAGTTAGAAGTTATGAAAGAGAAGAGAATTTACAAAGTATTCAAGTTAGCAATTCAAACCAAATTGTTTTCAGTTTAATCTTAGTGTTCTTGTAATGTAAAAGTAAATTTGAAGTGACTTATCATATCGCCCAATCAAGTAGTCGTGTCCTCAGTACCACCCAGTACTTAAGACAGCAGACTTAAGGCCAAATACAGTAGAATCTTAGTAGAGACATGCCAATATTTTCTTTGTCGTTCTCGAGCAAGAATCTACAAAAGAATTTTTAAATTGTATCATCAAAGGACTGACTGTAGTATAAGTAAGGCCCCTACCAAATGTCATGAGAGAAAATATTGTTTGATAATTTTACACTCATGTCTGATATTATTATACCTACCACTTGAAAAGATTCCTATTCTCTGTGCTATCTATTAGCGTCTTGATTTTGTCGAAAGAACTATTTCTTTGTTACCAGTACGACAAAAAAGTGTATTGGTGGGGCTGTTTCAGATGGTAAATATTTGTGTTACTATCCTTCTATTTACAAGAAGTACGCCCAAAAACTATAGTCTATTAAATATTTAACAGTTTAACCGAAACTGGTAGTTTTTAATTTGCAGCCTATTTAATTGGCAAATCAGTCTGTGACTACTGAATAGGGTATTATACTAAGATTGTTATGCTTGCCATTTTTATGATAAGCAGTAACAATTAAGTAAATTAAATTGAAACTTAATTTTTTGGCGAAATAAAACAGCAAAAGACATTTAAATTTGGGTGAAATAACAGAATTAGTAACATTATGCAAACATTTTCATAAGCGCAACTTTTGATAAATCTGCCGAACAATAGGCGCTGCGTACAAAATACTGGCGTGTGACGTCTCACGCCAGTAGACGTTTGTATAAGGAGCGTTTTTGAGCTCGCCCAAATAATGTGCAAATAAATTGTAATATCTCGTTGAGTTATCGAGATATCAAAGTGATACTTTCAAAAGTGCCTTTGTGTTCGAGTGGTCCATCCAACTGTACTAAAATAAAACAATAGTCAAATACCCTATAATCTTATCAAAATTCGGCCGCTTGACTACTAAGGCTGCGTCCCCAGTAGGCAAACTGTTAGCGGCCGACTGAGTATGCGGCGTACCGATTTAGTACGCCCTTCCATATATTTGAAATGGAGTGTCCACATTCTGCTAGTTTTGCGCTCACTATACGCAGTTTGCAGCGTTACACGCGCTGACTATAGCAGTGAGCCCACCAAAACCGGTTCTAGTCGGCGACGGCGACATGGTTGTTTGGCGAAATTGGTTAGGGTTTGCAGCTAACTCAAATTTCAGTTTGCCACAAATTTGCGGCTAACTCAGTCGGCCGCTAACAGTTTGCCTACTGGGGACACGGCCTTAAAACTACTTTAACGGGCAAATATACGTGTCACCATCTTGCTCTACAGGATTGTCAAAGATTTAAAGATAAACAAATGAAAATATTGGATAACATAGCCAGATCATATCATAGTGAGGTAAGGCCACCATCAGACGTCATAGGGAGTGGAGGCTCGCGTCGGTGTCGCTCTCCGCGCCGCCCAGCAGCAGGGCGGACTCGCACGGCGCCGCGGGGCGGGCCGCCCTGGGCGCCTCGGCGGGCAGTAGTCACAGCTCAATGGGCGCCGCGCCCTTCCACGTCACGCCGGCGCGAAGCAGGTGGTACAACCGCAACACGCACCATATGCAGACGCACTGGAAGAAGATCATCATCATCAGCCCATATACGTCCCCACTGCTGGGGCACGGGCCTACCCTAAACTAGGGCGATAGGGCTGGAAGAAGATAACATAAAATCACGCCTTTTTCCCAGAGGGGTAAGCAGATATCACTTCCTGCCATGTGCTACGGTGAAGATGCGATTAGAAAACTGAAAATGTCCGGAATATTTACCATGTTGTTTTATTTTAATGAGCTCCCGATCTGTTGGCACTGTTGCAAGCGCTGTTATCACGGGTGAACTGTAGGTAAACATCCCGGTACTTACATGGTAAATATCCCGGACATTTTCAGTTTTTCATTTTCATTTTCAGTTTACGTAGATGGCTCTACGGTTCTGCCGGTCTGAATGTTCTTTCCCGTCTCTATAATGAGAAATGCCCTCAAGAGCAATTTCAGCTAGTCCCTCCCTCCCCTTTACACTCCTGAACGACACGTGATGGACGTTGCCATCCACATACAATGCAGGCGCTGGTGGCTCGGACTAAGAGGTTTAGTTCCTTTTTTCTGTCCGCAAAAGGATGTGTCTGTATATCAGTCTCTGACGCCCATAGGATAAGCTCTGCTTAGTTTGGGGTCAGATGACCTTGTGTGGAAATGTCCCAGATATTATTATTATTATTATTTGTATGAGTCCACAACCGCGTTCGCGTAGCGCAGCTTTGACCCTAAGCTTCTACCAATCACACATAATGTCCTATAACGCTTTGGTAACTACGAAACAATTTGGTAGTTTGGACAATGCGAGTCGGTAAGTAATTAAAGGTAGCGCTGTTGTCCACGTCACTTCCTATTCTCTGTAGGATACGACACAATGTGTTCACATATGTATATATTAAAGCTGCCTATAAAGTTTGTAAAATGTTACGAGTATACTTACATTCAAAAATATTCTTGGTATTAAGAAGGATATTTCGGCTTTGCATATTGCGTCGAATTGCTGAAACAAAAAACGTGAATTCATTAATACATTCTAAGTTATATGTCATGGTAAGATGTACAAATTAAAATTATTTTAATCTCAATTAGAAATATATCCAAAATGGGATAGAAAAGTAAATAGCTATCTTGGCTTGGTTTGTGACAGATTGGTTTACCTATGGAAATAATTTAAAAACACAATTTTTTCGACTTTATTCGAAGACTAGGTACAATATTTTTTATTTCTTGCATCAAAAGATAGTGAACCCGATTATGACAGGCGGTATTTACTCGGCCTGTTAAAGTTTGAAGGCCAAAAACGGTCGATGCATAATGGTTTACAGAATATGTTAATGTGAGAAATTGAACCAATGTCAAAATACAACGTGTGAATGACTTTACGAAGTACGAAGACGATTAACGTATGGCGGAATTTCTTATTATTTCAATCGTAAAACCAATATTACGTTTGTCTAATTATAATAATGTACATAACTAATTAAGGGTATGTACGACGTATTGTGTTTGATCAAACATTCATTTAGTTGCTGTTTCATTTCAATACAGTGTGGAATTGGTTCTAAGTAAACAGAAATAATGTTTAATAACTATATCATACACTATTTATCCTCACTCCTTTTCACAGTAATTTTTAACTTTTCCACTGAAATAAACTCTATATTATAATTATATGTTTTTAGTATTCAGAGTATTCACATATTATTACTCTTAATATTTTTTTTTCAATTCTCATTATTTAGATTTCACCTTGTAAATTTAATAAAGTGACTAAACGAGAGGTATTAAAGGGGAATCGGCTTAAGCTCGCGTAATAAACTGGATCCAATCACGATTTGGATTTGATAGAAACGCCGAGATTTATTTGGCGTATTAAAATAAACTGGGATCCGACAAAACAGTAACGCTTCGCATCGAATTAAACCGTTTCTCGCGAACAATATATCAGAATAATCGTCAGAGCTCGAATTCCCGCTACAATAGGTACTTTTATATACCAAGTATATAAGCGATTGCCAATGTTGTTTCAAACAATATGTATGTTAGGTCTGCTCTGGCACTGCCTGGATCTAACGTTTGTATTAGTGATGTAACGAATATTCGTGGTGGTTTTCGAGAGTAGATATTTGCATGTTTATTTTGCTACTTCAGCTTGTTAGTGTTTTTCAAGTACTCGTAAAATTGTTTGAATGATATACTTAACCGTTCATGTGGAGCATATAAGCCAATATATTACATCGGTGGCATGTGGCGAAAAAATGAAAATATTCACAAATCTGATAATTTGCTGTTTTGGTTACCAAAATTGCCAGGGCAATCGACATGTATTCTATGAGATATAATACACGTAATCATAAATATTCACATTCCCTACATTGAATCGCTGCTGCAATAATATGTATTCGCTTTCCATATTCGTGTGAGACTCGAAAGTAATGTATGAACCTCATAAATTTAACATCTAATATAAATTTAAATTCGGATAGAATATTTGGGGACTTTTCTTACAGACGATCCCTATTCCTTAGATTATAATTATGATGTGTAAGATATCTTGTAGTATTGATGAACTTAAAGAGCTTTTAAACAATGTTTACGATGTATTTATGCCAACTTTAGCCTCACATGACATCTACAAGGCACTATGATAAAATTTTAGTGATTAAGGAGGCTATATCTTCATCATCATCAGCCCTTCTTTCGTCCACTGCGGGACATAGGCCTCCCCAAATGCTCGCCACTTATTTCTGTCCTCGGTCTAAAGGTTATTTTGTTAAAATGTCCTTATAACTGTATTTTTTTCATGTAACCGTTTGATCCATTCAATTAAAAAAACTACAATGTATGTACTTAGAGATTCGTATTAAGCAAATACTAGAAATTCGATTGTCGCACCACTAATTTTGTATTGGTTTGCAGCGGTGTTTGTACTAGGTGACAGGCAAACAAAGGTGCGAAATGAACTTCGACTGAGCTGGTAACCGAGTCAAGGCTAAAACCGATGGAAATATTAGTTACGAGTGGCGTTTGAACTAGAAGCTACCGATTTAAAAAAAAATCTGGCACTAGCAACTCGACATTTTGCTTTTGCTGTTTATAGCTTGCTTTTATTAAAGAAGTAAATGTAATGTTAGAGAGACTGTGATAAATAAAATAAAAGGATGAACCTCGCGTTATAAGAATATGAAATATAATTATTTGAACAAATTTATATATGGAAAATATTTTTTGGAAACACTCATTACGAACATTATTTTATTTTCGCCCAGATATTTTCGCGTAATTATCCGAAAAGTATAATTCCGCTGATGTATGTTAGTTTACTTAACCATTAACTGGACTGTTCAATGAAAATATCGATATTGCTTCCCTACAAAAATTACCATCCTTGTATAGGGTCCAAGGTAATGCCAGACTGATTTGATATTCATATCACGTTTGGTATAACTGTATTTTACAGTTTAATTACTCGACTTAATAATATAGCACTATCTAGTAAAATATTGTTGTATTCGTAATTTTTACGCTCAATATTACTTATGGTTTATGGCTAACATTACTAACGTTTGCGTGTTTAACGTTGTAGGGCATCAGTTGAATAAAAAATCCTCAGTTTCTGGAGCGTACTTTTAATTATGACAAACCAGCGAACCGCAACTGCTTTGCTTCGGGTATATTATAAACTTCTTCAATAATCAAAACTAAATTAAATCTTTAAATATTCCAAATAAAAATCTATTGCATAGTTTTGAACATCTATAATCAAACAAAGTTACAGACAGTAGGGTTTTTAACTTTCTTTTGTACTATACACCGTGAAATTTTAGTGATCGTTTTCCCGCAGTCAAATGATCCTATCTTACTAGCACAATAGGTTTGTGCAGTTTCTTTTTAAATCAAATCAATAATTACCAGTTTTACGAAAGTTATAAACGAAACTCTAAAGCACGCTTTTACAGCTTTATTACTTAGGGCGTAGGGCTTATTTAGCTTTAATCATCGATTTCATGCAGCAAGCAGTACCTAATTACATCACATATTATAAAAGAACGATAGCTTCTCTAGTTAACAAGTTGGAAAAATATTAATTTGAAAAAAATTGTTTTTCAAGGAATAATTTGCATGATTCTATAGTATCACTAAAGACAAATCGTTCAGCCACGGGAAAGTAACCACTAAAATTCCACGGTGTATAGTGATATTGTTGACATGTTACATAATACTAGCTGTGCCAGTGACTTCGTCCATGTTTTCCCCCGTTTTTCACATATTTCCTTCTATTTCTTTTCTCCTATAGGTCGCAGCGTGATGTTATACAACCTAAAGCCTTCCTCGATATGTGGTCTATCCAAAAGAAAAATATTTTTTCAATTCCAACCCGTAGTTCCTGAGATTAGCACGTTCAAACAAACTCTTCAGCTTTATTATATTAGTGTAGATGTTTCTGTTTACATTTGAGGTAAGGTTTGGTAACATACCTAATGTTATATTTGCCAGCTTTTGTGATTCATAAACAAAAATATTAGGATCAAGTGGCTGTTCAAAGTAAAGTAAATGCACCAATTATGGACGGTTTAAGGATTTGTTTTTCGTTTTTTCTTCATAGTTTGTATGTTTTGCAATATAGGTTCGCAGGGATTTGGAGGTTAATAAAAAGTCCTTTTCTTAATAAGTATTCGATGTTTAAAATCGGTTTTAAACTAGCTTCAATAAAATATAATTTAGGAAAAATAACCTTTGCCAATCTCCATTTATGGACAGGGAAGATCCAGTTATGGACACCCAATTATGGACGTTATCCAATTATGGACACCCATTTATGGACATTCTTCAATCGAATGCTTAAATCTATAACTCAAGAGTATTAGGGTTGAGTAAGTTAGTATAATGAAATAAAAAACATTTAAATTAAATAATAAAATAATGTAATAGGTAACTCAAATATCAATCAACAAACAGTTATCAAAAAGTAATCGGCAAAGGCCAAAGCCTTTAAGCCAAGAAAAACCAAATAAAAATGTCCTCTTAACTAGCTAGTATTATTTAAATAGGAGACCCCTTCGTTGGTCCATTGGTAGCAAGCGCTGCGTGAGGTCCGAGAGGGCCCCGGTTCGAGTCCGGGGTCGGGCAAAATTTGTGTGAGTTTTTCTGTGATGAAATTTCTCAGCCCGTAGTTAGGAAGCTGGCGGTTGAACGCCCGTGCCTCGAAAAGCACGTTAAGCCGGTGGTCCTGCGCCCGATCTCTCATCGGTCATGTCGGATTGCCGTCTCACCGAGTTATGAGAGTAAGGGAATAGAGAGTGCACTTGTATTTGCGCGCGCATTTGTGCACTATAATATGTCCTGCGCACTTGGCTGATTTCAATTGAGATCGGCGGCCATGGCTGAAATCGGTCGGACGCCTTATTATTTAAATAACATTTCAATATAATCATCTTCTTCACTTCTCGATCTTTAAGCAAATTGGTTTAGAGGTTAAATAAAAATTCTATACACTTTGCGAACAATAATCAAAAATCAAATGTCTTCTTACTAGTTTCATACCTATCAAAATACAGCTATAACCAGTCTCAACAATTACTTATACATAAAATCACGCCTTTTTCCCAGAGGGGTAGGCAGATATCACTTCCAGCGATCCACTTTTCACCTCTGTGGGAAACGTGACGTGACTGCTTGTGGACCACGTCGCTGCCATTCTGCCTTGTGCATTGTTTTAACAAGGTTATTGCGTTCCCACGAGTAGCAACAATATATGACGGCGGAACGAAAAGGGGAGGAACGATACTATCGCCTCGGATGATTTGGACAGTCGATAGTAGCTCGAGGACCCGGGGTCGCTTACCCGTATACCGTTCGCCACCCACCGGATAGATAGTTGTAACTGGTATTGCCTGACTTTAATATAATTATTATGTATTTTACGCTGTCTTAAATTATAAATGTGACATGACATAAAAAAACACAAACAAGTAAATAAAATTTTTTTTTAGAAAAGTTATTCTAGTTATTATTTTCTAAATAGTGGATTTTTTCTGTCCTTTTTCTCACTTCTTACATTGCATTTGCCATTTGTTCTTTAGTACAAGCTTTTCTAGTCGCCATATCTAAAGTGAAACAAAATTTATTTATTTAAAAAATTTGAACCTATTTTGGACACCCATTTATGGACACAATGTTCATAATTGAATTATTAAATTTAAGGTCTTACTTTGCGACCGATTTAAAAATAAAGATAAAGGTAAACGATTGTACAACTACAAGATGTATGAAAAACGTATATTTGTAAAATATCCTTCATGGACAAAATGTCCATATTTGGGTACAGGCTTACAAAAATATCCAATTATGAACATCGATAAATTCCGAGGCTAAAATTACTATGAGGTTTTAGATTAGAATATATAATTAACCTTTTATTATCAGTAATTCAATAAATAATATCATTTTTAACAACAATATTACACTTGTCATAAAAAAAGCTAATAAATTTACTTACATGCATTGCGCTCCTTATAAGAAATTTCAAATCTCGACACCAAAACGCACCGCACTAGTAAGAATCGTTATAGTCGAAAATAATATAGCGGAGAGCTGTCAAATGTTGTTTACATCAAATCTAGAAATTTGGTACAACCGATTAATGTTGCTGTTGGAAAAAAATACCTACCGGTTTCTTATTATTGGAGGCATTTTTGAAAACTGTCCATAATGGGGTCCGCGTCCATAATAGGTGCATTTACCTTAATGCAAATTGGCTGAATTGATAAGCCCTAAATTGTTAATCTATTTGGAGACACAAGCAATCTGACCCCGGGGTGTATGAGTATGAAAATGGGCTTGTAAATGTAAATAAGCCCAACTCATCTTTTGTGTACTGTCGAAATACATTAATTGACTCTGCTTTGAGATGTCACGTTAGTTACCGAGACTCAAAGGTTCTAGCACTGATGAACATTGAAGATACTTCGAATTTCTTGATAGTTAGATTTTAATATATTGAAAACAACACATTAGATATTGTTTCTATAATCCGAATTCTGACTGCCTCGTTGTTCTATTGGTAGCAAGCGCTGATAAGGGCGGAGAGGTCCTGATTTCGGGTCCGGGGTCGGTCAAAATTTGTGTGAATTTTTCTGTTAAGAAACAACTCAGCCTTAGTCCTAAACCTTAGTAAATATGTTGGCGGTTGCACGCCCGTGTCACGAAAAGCACGTAAAGGGCATAGGATTTCCGTCTCACCGTAGTATATTAAGGGAACAGAGAGTGCATTTGTGTTTGCGCGCACACTTGTGCACTATAATATGTATCGCGCAATAGCTTCATATCAATTGAGATCGGCCATGGTCGAAACCGATCGGATGCCTTTTATTTATTATTTCGAATTCTAAAGCCAGTACAGTAAGAAATTTCCATTTCATTTACATTGGAATAAATAATGCCCAAATGACTTTCAGTAAAATATAGTAATTATAGATTGCAATATTTCTTCCTTATATCTTCAGATTAATAAAAAAATATATAAAATACTATCAAGGTCGATCGAGACCTTGCTTGCAGTTATATATTAAGATAGTAAAGCATTTCATACGATTATTAGAAGTTTAAAACAAAACTGGTACACAACAAATCTAGAAGGAAGAAAATACGATATGTATTTACTAGGTGCGGTATTGTACTCTGAAGTAAATAAATTGTGTGCTCGGTTGAGCCTGCCTAATACAAGTCCTAGCCTTCAGTCAACTTCAGACACTCCCAGTTCCTACGTGAACTCATAAAGAAAGCCGAGTCAGCAATAATCCTGACGGGAGAGAAACACAATTGACTTCAAGGCTCAGGATCAGAGCTATTTATCATATTTACTTAGTTTATGCCTGCTACTCCTGCCTGCGAGAAAGCATTTATAACGTAAAACGGTATTTCGAGCGGTGAGTCAAGAAGTAGCATATTTTTCTCTCTCTTGCTCAGACTGTATCTGTGCCAAATTTAATTTGAATTGGCTCAATCGTTGTTGAGACAAAGAGTATTGAACATCAATCCAACCACACAAACATTTAGATTGTTTAAACTTTTTAAATTATGAATCGATTGTAATGAAACAAACCCTTATGTACCAAATAAACAATTATTCTATTCTATTCTATTCTACTTTATTTAAAGCTGAAATTACCGCAACGTTTTATTGATTGGTTGAGTTACTTTTGGGCCTAACATGCACAATAATGCACATATCAATAAAAAAAAACATTGTTTTGAGGTCTATTGCCCCTAAAGTTTATGTTCTATTGAACAGCGGTCAGTAACAGTAACAGTATGTATTAGTTGATTGATTAAATGATGATAATGATAGTTACGAGTATTTTTTATGTGTAATATTGATACATTTTAAGTGCTAGTTTTATTATGTAGCAGCATTGTAGGGAAAAAAGCTTCTGTTTCTAATAAACACTGCTATTGAAGTAAATAGGATTTTGTAATGTCATAAAAACACATGAAACAGAAATAAACATCATTTCCCCGTTGTTTACACGACACTAAGTGACTATTATCAGCTTTGTTGCATGACAAAAGTACATTCAAACCTTAAGTATTAGGCAATATCTTTTGCGTAGACTTCGGAGTAGATTTTCTTAGTGGAGATTCCTGCTTAGTAAAATTAATTCGTTCAGGGCTCAAAACTACGATTCTCTAAATAGTTATGTCTTATGCATTATATCCTAGTTAAATCCATAGAATTATTTCAAACGTGTAGTGTTCGCGGAAATAATGGGCAATACTAAAGATAGTATGGGATTAAACGTCTAATAAAGACAAACTGGCGGGTCGTTAAATAATATTATGTTTAGGATCTTAATACACGCGAATTTAATCCGTAAAATTTGTTTTATTTCAAACACTAGGGCTATTTCTGGGGAGGGTTTTGCTACGGATTCTGAGTTCACTAAAGTAGAAGAATCACTAAAGTATTTATTTACGTAATAAATACTTTAGTGATACTACAGCACAGTTTTTTATTGAAGTAAGTTAATAAGATACTTGTTCCTAGGTTTTATAACTCGTGTAGAATGTATTCGGTGCGCAAGGTCGCATTGAGTTTTACCAGGAAATCGTTTTGAAATTATTTATATATTCAGGCAATACAACCCATCTGGTACCACGCGGACTCAGGTTTTGAACGGATACTCACAATTGTTTGTCTTTTACATATCGGAACACAAAATAATATTTTCTACAGTATTTTATTATGAATTGTTACATGAGGCAGTATAAAAGAAATTTGAATAAAGGATTTGAAAAACCAGGCCAGGCTTGACCGTTTTTACTTCCCTAATTGTTTGTCCCATGTATTTTTAAGCAAAAGTTATTATCATATGCAATATGAGAATCAAAGAGTTTGTTTTAATTATAATAACACTGTGTCTATTTAGGCAATACCTACATTATGTACACAAATATAACATTCATAATTAACATATGTGATACGAATAGATTATGATAGAAAGTGGATGAAAACCATAATATATATTTTTCTGTTTTTAATTTTTACAAAAGATGTGTACTAAACATCGTAATAACGGTATACGGAATACATTTATATCCGTTGATTTTTCGTAATTTGATCGTGTGTCTACCAAGATTATTACGTCATAACATGTCCGTTCTTTTACTGGATACATTTACAAAATTATAATGATTGAAACAATTTACTCGCCGTCTTGTTTCCTTGGCTGCCGGTAGCGGGGCAACAAAGAAACAAAATATAAAATTTAGCATGGGATATTTTATTCAAAAAGCAGTCCGTTTTATACAAACGCTTGTATGGGGCCTACGTAACCCGGAAATTATTTTATCATCCTGTTCCGAGTTTCAGAAACCTTTTATGAAAGGGCGACCAGCAAACCACACAAAGGGCCACGGAATTGAATCCTTTTTTATTGTACATTTCTTAACACATGACAACAAATCGTCAAATATCCTCAACGACATGCCTAACGATTTCCGGACAGGTGTTTCCGCGGCAATCTTAAATAAATACTTTAGTGATACTACAGCCCAACTTTTTATTAAAGTAAGTAAATAAGATACTTGTTAGAAGATACTTGCAGGTTTTATAACTCGTGTAGAATGTATTCGGTGCGCAAGGTCGCATTGAACTTTACCAGGAAATCGTTCTGAAATTATTTATATATTCAGGCAATACAACCCATCTGGTACCACGCGGACTCAGGTTTTGAACGGATACTCACAATTGTTTGTCTTTTACATATCGGAACACAAAATAATATTTTCTACAGTATTTTATTATGATTTGTTACATGACACAGTATAAAAGAAATTTGAATAAAGGATTTGGAAAACAAGGCCAAGCTTGACCGTTTTTGCTTCCCTAATTGTTTGTCCCTTGTATTTTTAAGCAAAAGTTATTATCAAATGCAATATGAGAGTCAAACAGTTTGTTTAAATATAATAACACTGTGTCTATTTAGGCAATATAAATCATATACACAAATATAACATTCATAAAATACCTAATGTATGACAAACATTTATTAACATTTACATATTGTGATACGAATAGATTACGACAGATAGTGGATGAAAACCAAAATTAAAAATTTTCTTTATAATTTTTACAAAAGATGTATACAAGGTGTACTAAACATCGTAAAAACGGTAATAACGGTATACGGAATACATTTATATCCGTAAATTTTTTGTAATTTGATCGTGTGTCTACCAAGATTATAACGTCATACATATAACATTTTCGGTTTTTTACTGGATACATTTACAAAATTATAATGATTGAAACAATTTACTCGCTGTGTTGTTTCCTTGGCCGCCGGAGCGACGCAACAAAGAAGTAAAATATAAAATTTAGCACGGGATATTTTATTCAAAAAGCAGTCCGTTTTATACAAACGCTTGTATGAGGCCTACGTAACCCGGAAATTATTTTATCATCCTGTTCCGAGTTTCAGAAACCTTTTATGGGAAGGGCGACCAGCAAACCACACAAAGGGCCACGGAATCGAATCCTTTTTTTATTGTACCTACATTTCTTAACACATGAGAACAAATCGTCAAATATCCTCAAAGACATGTCTAACGATTTCCTGACAGGTGTTTCCGCGGCAATCTTAATGGTTTGACCTTTTAAGCAAATCCTGTTACGTGTTTATTCCTTTTTTCTTGCCTGGGATCATGGTGTTTACTGGAATCTATTTCGGGCGCCTGTCACAACGGCTTTATGGAGTAAACGAATTATCAATCTACCTATAGTTTTTTGTAAACTGTTCCTTGTCGAAATATCAACATGATTAGTCAAAATATATAAACAAATAATGTTTAATATTTGGCTAGTATCTCGTATCTCGTGAAAGTAAGTAACTCGAAAAGGTCCAACAACAAACATAAAACGCAAATGCTTCTATTTGCCGCAACGTGTTACAAAATACGTTAACACCACCCGAATTTGGAAATCTTTCGCTTATAAATTGTAGCGACATTCACCAACACCTCCAGCCACGTTGTTTAAAAGATTTCCCTCAGTGTGAACAGAATCTCAACGGGTTTGAGAGGGGATCGTGAAATATTCTAAGGTAATAAAAAGTATTGCGAGCATATATCTTGAGCGCAATAGTTCTCGCGTTGCGAAGAGCCGACTCGAGACCGCAAGAATTTTATTTTAAGAAATCCGAAACGTGAACGAACATTTTAACTTTGAATCTGAGAAAAGATGGAGTGTTTGGACGTTGTATGAAATGTATTGTGTTGTGTGAATTAAACTTTAAAATATTTTCTGCGTGTTGCAAAAATGTTGGAGATAATCAAAAATGCTAAGTAAGTGATTTCAAATTTAAAAAGATAACAAAGAAAAACTGAGAACTGAGGAATTCTTCTGATATTGATGGAATGTGTGAACCATCTCATTTCAGGATTTTTTTTTATTTACAACATGTTTATAACAGTCTCTTTTTAAAACTCAAAGGGCGAGTTAAGTTATCACTTTCAGTCACTCATCGCACTGACCTATCACCGTTACCTACTAATTATTTTAATACAAACGTAAATTTGTCAGACACGTTTTTACTCCAAAACTACTCCCAGATAGTAGGTTTTCCCCCTAATGGGTGTTAGTTCCACCCCCAGTAGAATGAGAAAGGACGCTCTTAGTGTGCACAGTAGTGCACTTCGCACTTTAATTCACGTGAAAGAAGTGACGTTTTACTCGATAAAAGTATCCTGCACGTAGTCACATGCTAAGGCGAACTAAGGCTATAGGTCTACTAGAAACTCATGGCATCTAAAAAATATAAAAAAATGTGAATTTCATATTGTAACACTCATGTCACCCGTCAATCATTAAGTCACTTGGTTGTCATTCGTTGCTAAAATTTTGTTTGTTTTTGTAAATATTTCGTTATTATATGAGAAAATGTCGAAAAAATCTCTTAAATCTCAAGCGGGGGCTAAAATTTCCATGTTCCTATTCTAATTTTAATAATTAATAATATTATAAGTATCAAGACCGTTTAGTCATAATTTTATGGTGTGGCAAACATCAAATTTTAATTTCCCTATTTGCCATGAGTTTCTGGTAGGCCTATAGTAGTTCATAATGGTGTCGGCGCGGACAATATTCAACAAAATCCAGTGTTTGTATTAGGGTACGGGCGGCTGTAATTGGGAGTTCGCCTAAGCCGCCGGACGCGCGCCATTGTAGGCTCTGCTGTAGACGTGCAGTGATGAGCGCCCGGCATTGTGCGTCCTGACAATGACGTCAAAGTCATGTACACGCTGATTGGAAACAGGCGGGAAATTTGTGACTATAATGTTTGGTTAGAAATCAAGAGTAGATTGTAACGACGTAGGTTGATGTATATTACAAAGTTGTCAACGTTATGTATATTCTACATTTGACAATGTAATTTCATTATCTGTAAGGAGTGTGTTAATTCTTTTTCTGAACCGGTTCAATGACAGTTGGTCCTCAAATTGTCTGTAGAATGAAAAAGGACACAATTAGGCTACTTTGCAACCAACAGCGATATAAAGATGTGACGTTTTACTCGATAAAAGTATCCTCCACGTAGTCACATGCTAAGGCGAACTAAGGCTAGTAGTTCATAATTATGGCGCGGACAATATTCAACAATATCCAGTGTTTGTATTAGGCTACGGCGGGCGGCTGTAATTGGGAGTTCGCCTAAGCCGCCGGACGCGCGCCATTGTAGGCTCTGCTGTAGACGTGCAGTGATGAGCGCCCGGCATTGTGCGTCCTGACAATGACGTCAAAGTCATGTACACGCTGATTGGAAACAGGCGGTGAATTGACTATCTTTACTGTTTAATTGGAAATCTAGAGTAGATCGTTACGATATTTACAAACCTGTCAACGTTTTGTATATTATAATTTGACAATGTAATTTCATTATCTGTAAGAAGTGTCAATTATTTTTTTGAACCGATTCAAATGACGATTGGTCCCCAGATTGTCTGTAAAATGAGACAGGACACAATTAGGCTCTTTATAACCGACAGTGTTTAAAGAAGTGACGTTTTATCCGATAAAAGAATCCAGCACGTGGTCACATGCTAAGGCAAACTTAAGCTAGTAGCGTCAGCGCGGACAATATTCGGACAATATTCAACAATATCCAGTGTTTGTATTAGGTTACGGCGGGCGGCTGTAATTGGGAGTTCGCCTAAGCCGCCGGACGCGCGCCATTGTAGGCTCTGCTGTAGACGAGCAGTGATGAGCGCCCGGCATTGTGCGTCCTGACAATGACGTCAATGTCATGTACATGTCGCAGTCGGATTGTATAATCCGTCGTATTACATTACAGCTAGCCGTTATCAAAAACAGGGCCGTTATGTATTACGGCGGATCAACGATTAGCCGGATTGAATACGGCTGAATGTAATTCCGCCGGGATGTATTCGGCGCTAAACGTTATTTAATGCGGCTAGCCGTAATGTCAAAGAGCGAGTCGTTACCGCCTCTTTGACAGTTTTTAGTTCCTATGTTTAGCGCTCGCGGCGCTGCCTGTCATAAACACAACAATGGCCTCGAATACAAAACAGGTTTCACAAAAATGAGATTTTAACAGTGGTTTTAAAGAAATAAACAAAGACGAGTGTAAATAGTGACTTTAAGAATAAATTTGACGTGCAATTGAACTGTTTCTATTCGTCTGAGTGTGGAACAGTTAAAAATCCATGGACAAAAGAACTAGTTTTAGAGGTTATATTGCATATCAAAACCGCTAAAGTGGCTATGGATTCTAGTATTCGGCGGAATCCTACACAGTATTATTGGTGCAAAAAATATGACCTCATGAATGTTAATGGTGAAGATTATCTTAACTTGAAGAAAAATAATCCTAAGGACCATACCATTCGCGTAATACCCATGGAGCAATATTTCCATACTCTGATGGAATTTCATAAGGAAATTGGCCACGTCGGGCGAGACAAAATGCAGTATGCCGTACGAAACAAACTTTATATTCAAAAAAAGGCCATTGAAATATTTGCCTCCCTATGCCCAACCTGCGAATCAAAACGCAACTTACTAAAGATTTTGAATTCTGTGTTCTAAATAAGTACTCGAAAATACTAAACCCAAATATTAAGTGTATTACTGACTTAGTTTCTAATTCTTAATTACTTAAAAAAAAAAATGTTTTTATATTATGTATTATACTTTCGCACCTACGCAACACAAAGTACAAACCTATTTTACATACCGAGTACGTACATAACTTAAATTTTTTCATTAAAATTGATTTTTAACTAAACCATGTTTTATTTTGTTATCACATGACGTAGTCACCCTAAAATATTAAATAAAGTGCAATACGGCTGATCGTGGGTCGCCAAAATGTAGAAGGTATCGTAATGACAATCCGGCTAATCGTTGATCCGCCGTAATACATAACGGCCCTGTTTTTGATAACGGCTAGCCGTAATGTATTACAGCGGATTATATTATACGACTGCGACATACACGCTGATTGGAAACAGGCGGTGAATTTGTGTCCATACTGTTCAGTTAGCGGCGAACACGTCTTTCGGGTCCGCCAGTCTATGTAAAATTAAATCGTAATAAATATAGTAAAGAACGTAAACAGATATAGTAAATAAAGTAAATAATAGTCCATTTCAGTGCATTTGCCATGACGGAATTATAATATGGCAATATTTGCTTTCCTATAATTTGTAAAAATGTGCTTTTGAAAGGTCGCGGTAAGTCAAACAGCATTTTAACGATGAGTTTGATTTGTTTTAGCATCAAACGAATTTCGGTTTCGTTAGTAAGGAGCATTTATCTATACACACCTAATAAAAGGTTATATTTTAATTTATTTAGGTACTTTGCTTTTATTTTTCTTGACTATGTACTTATTTTAAATTACATATAATATATTTTTTTTATTCCTGGATTGCGTCCGTGTGAGCTTTTAATTCAATTTTATAAACGTATAAGCAAATATAGTATATTTCATTTATCCATCAATAAAGGAAACAAATTATAAACGTTCGCAACTAGCGCTATTTGCGAGTGGCGGCGAGCGGCTGTAATCGGCAATTTGCCTCAGAAGCAGTTAGGGGCTTTGTTCGCGATGGATACGTGTAGTTGGTCGCTTTGAATGTCACCCGGCATTGTGTGCTGATGGCGCCGAGGTCAGGCTCGTTTAGAGCGGACCAGAAATAACCTAACTATTCGTTTGAGTATAGAAAAGGCCAGTCTTAGGGTGCAAAACAATTGTGCTGTTATTATTACAGTAGGTACATAAAAATCATAGTGTCACCGGACTATAATCAGTAGGCCTTAATCCGTTGTAAGAAAATAAGACAGTCGGTTTTGAAGTCACTTGATATATCAGGAAAGGAGGGTCGCTTATATGTTTTACTTTAAGAGCCAATTGAAAAAGACAAACGTAACTTTGGCTTTAACTTCATTGTTGTAAATCTCTCTGGCGTACTTAAACGTAATCGTATCGTACTACAAAATTAATACAAGTCCATGCACCTCTTCATATAATTTGAACCTTATCAGTCAACAGGTTGATTGCCATAAAACTCCGCGCATAGCAAACAATGAATTTCTATAGCGGTACCATGAGTTGGCTATCAAAAACTTACGTAGGTACGTTAAAAACCTATCGAGTTGTTTTATTCATACGACCGATTTTAGTTCTTAGCGTAACCACCAGAGGCGCTGTACAAGTTTACGTAGACGATACGATTACGTTTCATAGACAAATTTACGTAGACGATATCGAGTCTGTAACTTTCAAAACTCATGTAAGTCAGTGTGTAAGGTTTGTGTTGTTTATTCAATCAGTCAAAAAGTTTAATGTTCTTACCTTGTTTACATGATCTCTTAGTATATTAGAGTACACCATGGCCATTGCTTCCAACGCCATGAACGTCATACACCCGACCACCCAAGGGACGAGAAACGCGATATTTTCCTGCAAAGAAAAAAAATGTTACTCTCTTTACGAAAATATGTTTATGAATATTAATACATTTTTCATTAGACATTTAGATTGCAGCTTTCATTAGCCAGTCAACTTAATTTGATGTGACGAGTTAATTTCATTTCGCCATAATAAATGTTGAACGTTGAGACGCGTTTAATGTCTACAAAATAAAAAGGTTTCATAAATATAACACAGCAAAATTAAAAATAATGACGATATGAACTAAAGTTAGTTTCATCTAGCTTGGTGGGAATTTAAATATAAAGAGATTTTATAATTTTCGATAATAACTTATCATACAGTTACAAAAGGTACCGAGATAGATAATTCACAAGTACTATTATATTCTACTTATCAAGCACTTCTTAATATCAGAACTTAAAAAAAAACATTAGAAATTATCCCGGTAGGATCGAATCCAGAACTCCCAACATAAGGAACAAAAACAAAAAAATGCCACCAGTAGGTATTTTACTGAATTATTAATTAAGTGTAGCAAAATTCCACTGACAGCCATCTATTAAAAGAGACAGTGATGTATGAGCTTTATCCTAAACCAATCATTCATCTGGATTATTTTCTATTGAAGGCATCCTCAGGCGATTTTGTGTCACTTTCAATGTTTGTATCGGATAGGTGTTGTCGTTTTTTAGGAAAATTCACAATACAGTACCTAGTGATATCAATATTCTGAAAGACCACATACTTGTACATATCTAATGGACTAAGAAGCTCTCAAATACGGCTTTCAAAACAGAGTTTTGTGTAGTGCTTGAATGTTGTCAAATATTTGAGTGTCATTTTAAATATCCGGGTATAAATTTATGATATTTGTTCTGTCCTTCAGATTTCTTGTTAAATTACTTAAATACTGATTTATACTCTGTCATATTGGTTAGATCTTCTTAAGATTATAAGTGAATGAGAGATATAATAAAATCTATTTCTACACCAAAATTGATAATAATCCATGATGTGCACAGATATGTACCTAAATGCGTGCATGTATTTAAGATATATGAATAGGTATATAAAAATGAACAGTGACTCATTATAAAACTTTAGACTGACATGGGGTTACACACATAGAATACTGAATAAGTCCGGTATATTTACGATGTTGTTTTGTTTTAATGAGCTCGCGATATTTCCACATTGTTGCGCCAAGATCACAGATATATTCAGTTTTCTAATGAACATTTACCCTTTTTTTTATTTCTTTTTGTTTTTAATGCTATTAAAGCTCTATGTAAATTGAAAAATTTGAACATTGAAAATTTGAATTTGAACATTTATCCGCAAAAAGTCAATACTAATAATTGTTACCTATGTAACAGACTAACGTAGGCATATCTGTTTGTATGTCTGTGTACAGTGTGGACAGTTGTTTTACCCAATTAGCGTAGAGCCCGTTTGATTCACACAGGCGCCTGCAGCTGGAATGGAGGTTTAAGCCGGATAAACGATAAACTCTATTTCGACTTTACGGACATGTCACACGTAAAATTGTTGGACTATTTGTTTTTGGAAAGCCTGCGCCAATTCCCTGACAGTGGGAGGTTTATGAAAATCCCAATTTCCTTTTCCTGGGATAGATATCGCTTTGAGAACTACTATACCCGTGCAAAAGTCTCAAATTAGTGGATGAATAATCACTTGTGCAACTGATTAGTAAGTCTACTAATTGGACTACCTATATATTTTATTTATGTAACATTATGTTTCCCCTATCTTATCGGTATCGGTATTCTCTTATCTAGAACCTAGGTTGATTATCCAATCAAGTTGCCCGGAGGATACTCATGAATTTAGCCGCTAGCTTGTATCCAGAGTTTAAATGAACAACCAAGAACTCCCTCCGAGAATCGATAGCCTAATTTTACTTTAGCTTCCTACATTATTCTTCAAATACATGTATAATAATATATCTAAAGTATTCTATCAAGTGGATCTTATCTCTAAAGCCAGAAGGTTCAAAGTGCAATTCTATCGCTCATATAAATGAAATACTTAGGTAAACCTTAAAAGCGCCGGAAGCGCCACTGTCACAACATTTCGAGGGCAAAATTGAGTTTCAAGTAACAACTTGGGAGCATTGAGAGGTATGTCAACTATGTATGAGAACTCAGACGGCTAGACCGTACTAATAATAAAATGTTGACTCGAAACCGCAATCCTCTCCCGATAAGAGCGTCGACCTTAACCCACTTTACTCATTCTACTGAATTCCTGTCCCGGAGTATTGGCGTCGTAAAAGGGACGCCACTTCGCCGATAGAAGACCACCCTTTGCGCTCACACAATTGTGATCCTAACGCCTGGCAAGATAAGCGCGAGGGTATTCAACGAATGTGACCACATTTTCACACGTCGTGCCATCAACATACGCATTTGCACAATTTTTCTATCTGACTGGTCATAAATATTGATGGGAATTTGACCTACTTGTAGAAATACTACTACTTTGACCTTTTATTTCGATACGATGTGGTTGTATTGTAAATGATTTTAAGTAGTCGTCAACGTAAGATTGACTGAACTAATCTTCTTCTTCTTATCGTATGGTTGATGAACAACCTAATGTCAGAGTTATTAAACCGCCCGTAGGCCTCTGAAATGGCTTCACACACCGTTGAAAAATTTCTCAGGTGTGCTGGTTTCCTCACGATGTTTTCCTTCACCGTTAAAGCGTCGAATGATGGTACATATGAATTTCAAATTTGAAAATCACATTGGTAACTGGCGGGGTTTGAACTGGCGACCTCTCGCATGGCAAGCAACGACCTTAACCACTCGACCATCGACACACTGAACTAATGAAGTGTCTTAATTAATTACGATTTTAAAAGTAAAAAATACAAATAAATAAGGATAATGTCTGAAAAAATAAGGTCTTAAATACATACTCACTTTATAAATCCCGTAGAACAGGAATATACTTAGTACAATCATGAACATCTGTGTTCCTATTATTGCAAAGTATGCTATCTGTACACCTGGAACAAGCGAAAGCATTTTATTAAACCGTGCAAAATGAGTTGTACATTTTACATGAGCTTTGGCCCGGGGGACCTGCGCGGGACGGACGGAGATGAATTAACGCTATATCACTCTTAGCTAGGGGCTATTAAAAGTTAACACTTTGTAACTGAATGAATTTAGAAAATGAAAACTTCTCCTGTTGAAACCGCTCCGCCGAATACGTATATCTTTGAAGTAAAGTTTGAAGTATTTACGTATTACATACGCGTTCGCTAAAACGGCTCTTTAGAATAGCTTATTTCAATTAAGCTTGGTTCTTTTGATGTTATATATTTGCATTTACAACTTAAGGTTGTAAGTAGACTAAACAAGTATTTGGCGCCAAGATCTAGTAAGAGTTATCAAAATAGGTTTGCAATGTCAAAAGGTGAAAACCATCAGTTTACAAAATTTGTTCATGTCATTCAATGCTTGCTTAAATACTTTGCTAAGTTAAAGGAATGAGTTAGTAGTTTGCAAAGATATAAACTCTTTCAATTAAACGATATTTTATTAATACTCATTATGAGTAGATTTCAGTAAATCTTTTAGTTCCTATGTTATGTTGTTTATTTCTTCCATAAATTACTATACTAAAATGGTTTTATTGTTTAGCGTGCAATGCAGGAGAATACCATCACGTCATATATTGCACAGTGCTTAGGCTGTATGTAACACGCTATTAAAAACCGACTCATAAAAATAAATCGACTTCAGTGCTTCAATAAAACCGACAACACAGCACAATAACTTATATCCGGTGCCCATCCCTGTCCACTGAACCGCTCACTTCGTTTCACAAATAATATTCATGTTGCCGTAAAATTGTAAACATTATTTTATTTTTAGGAAGCTACAAAAAATATTCATAACCCAAATATTTGAAAAATCGAAGTGCTTATCAGTAACAAGCATTAACATTGTAAATTCCGAAATCGAAGTTCATAACATTCAGAAACATAACAATTGGAAATATGTCAGGAATCAAACCTTAAATTTCTGCCTAAATGATAGCATAGTCAACAGGCATTTCAAGTATTGAGCACGTCCAAATATATGCTTTTACTACTACTGTAATATCTCGGCCAGATATCGATATATCAAAGTATTCTACGGTACATTCATTTAACAATGCCTTTGAGAGCTCTACTCGTATGGGTGGGTACAAAAATAGAGAAACATGTAATGGAAAATTTTTCGAATGGAATTGCAATCGGAACATATGTTCAATGTATGACCATTGTATAGCAACATAAAGTGTGTCAAATTATTTATTTGTAATACATGGTTGACCTTCCTGCTAAATAAATAAATACATTTCTGAGACATTTTCGCACACGGACATATGTAGCGGTACAATGAGTTAGCTATTGAAAACTTACGTAACGTTTTTTATACTACCGATTTTAGTTCTTAGCGTAACCGCTAGGGGCGCGGCTGCGTAAGGACCGACGGGTCCCCGGTTCGAAATTAGTCAGCCCGGAGTTAGGAAGTTGGCGGTTGAACGCCCGTGTCTCGGAAAGCACGTTAAGTCCTGCGCCTGATCTCACATCGGTCACGTCGGATTGCTGTCTCACCGAATTATGAGAGTAAGGGAATAGAATAGAAAGAAAGAATAGAAAAGAATTTATTGGTCACATACAACAAGAAAAAATAAATTTAACATAAAATAATAATAAAACACAACATAATATGTATATAAAACGAATAGAGAGTGCACTTGTATTTGCGCGCACACTTTTGCACTATTATATGTCTTGCGCACTTGGCTGATCTCAGTTGAAATCATTCGGACGCCTTATGATGTTTTCCCGTAAACCACACTTGAATAATCAAGTGCATTTATGTATACCACTGTTATTTATTAGTTTCCGTTACACAAGCGTTTAAGCTTTTCATCTGGTATTCAATGCAATTTAAGAGAAAAAAATATGTGAAATATATAATAACTAGCGACCCGCCTTCACTTCACTTCAAGTTTAATATGCAGAAACCTTTCTCTTGAATCACTTTACCTATTAAATACTACATAAAGGGACAGAAAGACTTTGGGTACTTTTATACAATGTATTGTGATCTTGTCGCATTAAAAAACTGATTATGTCCGGGATATTTACCATGTTGTTTTATTTTAACGAGCTCTCGATATTTCGGCACTTTTGCAGGGTTATTCCGTATTCATCCTATGTGAACTCATCCGATTTCCTTACTCATCCTAAAATAGTATTCCTAGCTCATCCTATTAGATTTTGTCTTGACACAACACTAATGCAGTCTTTTCTCATCACTAGGTGAATATTCCAATAAAAAGTATGGTTAGCAAAATCAAAAGTCAAAACATTTTCAGAAAGTGAACTATTTATAGGTTTTGGATATAAATATGTACTATTATTATAAATAAAAAGAAATCTGTATGTTAAAACAAGAAAATAACATAATATTCAATAAAATATACTTAAAACCGAAAGCCAAACTTGCACGTGCTATTAAAGAAAATAATAGTAACGGTTTCATTTACATCTAATAATGAGTCACCAAGTTGTATTTTTTCAAGTTGTATTTAAAAATCATACAGTTTACATATGGAAGACAATTTTTTTTAAATCAAAGTTGATTGAGTCTTGTTTGTCAAAATTTAAAAATATTGCTGTGTTAATCATATAAAAAATATGTTATATATTATTCTTAATTTTAAAAAATAAACATACCTAACTGTTTTATACAACATTTATAAATAAATATATTATTTTATCAGACTTTTTGCAGTTTTATTTGACAAAACGACGAAATTAAATTTTAAACTTTTATTCCGACCGTACAAAATATTCTTATTTTTAAAATGTTTTGTTATAGGATGAGCTAGGAATCATTTTGGGATGAATAAGGAACTAAAAATTTAAATATTTGCTTTGGGATGATTAAGGAACGAAATTAGGATGAGTAAGGAAAAAGTTTCACGTCGGATGAGATCACATAGGATGAATACGGAATAACCCCTTTTGCAAGCGCCATGATCATCTCTTAACTACAGGACATATACGGTTTGCTAATGTATTGATGACAGTTTGAAGTTATATATTGTCGCATTGAGTAGACAATATCAGGCCTTCGACTGTGTTCCGCGTGCGATGATTTGGTGGGCCCTGAGGTCCAAGGGAGTGCCAGAAACGTATGTTGATATCATTAGAGACATGTACTGTGATTCCGATTCTGTAGTTAGGACCGCTGTTGGCGACACATTGCCCTTCCGTATTACCGTCGGAGTACACCAAGGCTCCGTCCTGAGTCCGTTCCTCTTCAGCCTGATATTAGACGTATTGTCAGACAGCATCAGAGACCACCATGAGCAGCCACCATGGCTACTTATGTATGCTGATGATATCGCGCTGGTGGACTCGGACAGGGGACGGCTGGTGAGACGTGTTAATACATGGAAGGAATCGCTTGAGAACGGGGGTCTGAAACTCAACGTGGCGAAGACAGAGTACTTGGCCTGCAACACTACAGATCCCATGTCCGTCCGCATAGGCGAAGACACGGTCGAGCGCACGGACCGGTTCAAGTATCTGGGATCTGTACTCCACGCGAACGGCGACATCGACTCCGACGTCAAGGCACGCATTGCTGCTGCGTGGGATAAATGGCGGGAGGTGAGCGGCGTCACTTGCGACCCTAAAATGCCGGTTAAGCTGAAGGGACAGGTCTATAAATCCATCATTAGGCCTGTTCTCTTATATGGCAGTGAAGCATGGCCATTACTTGAGCGGCACAAGCAGGAACTGCGGGTCACGGAGATGAAGATGCTGCGCTGGATGTCGGGAGTTACGCGAGCAGATCGCGTAAAGAACTCCCGTATTCGCGGCAGCCTTCATGTCCGAGACATCGCTGATAAACTGCAAGAGTGCCGCCTACGTTGGTACGGTCATGTTTTACGGAAACCGGCAAACTACGTAGGGAACAAGTGTCTAGCCATGTCGCTACCGCCGGGTCCCGGCAGAAGGGGAAGGCCCAAGAAGGCCTGGCTTGACGTCGTAGTGGATGACATGCGTGCTAACAAACTCTCCATAAAGGATGCCGAAGACCGTGCGAAGTGGAGAGTTAGGAGTAGGAAAGCGGACCCCGGGCTCCGCAAGGATGCAACCGGGAAAACGCAAAGATGATGATGATGAGTAGACAATATCATGCGACCATTTCACGCAATTAGCGAAGTGACGGGATCGATATGGCCACGTCATTTAAAGTTACAACGACCTATCTCGATAGATAGCAGTCTATCGGAATTAATAACTTGACGGTGACACCGACGAGGCCCAGCCGATAACTACAGCGTGTTGTGGCATCGGTCTGTGATCGATTCACGACGGCACCGACACGGTTATTATAGTGCAGTCGATCACACTTCGAAGCTTTTACACACGTGGAGGCAACGCTTTGACTATTGCGTCGTCGCCAATATAGAGAACTAGTGGAGGCTTCACTGAGGCATGGGGTAGACACGTGGAACAGTTTTGACTGGCCATTCAGTATTTCTGCTTTCAGTTAATAAATAAATAAATATTTCACAACATCACATACATCGATCTGATCCCGCGGTAAGTAGCTTAAGCACTTGTGTTACGGAAATCAGAAACGACAGTGGATACACAAATATATTTAATAACACACCCAGACACGGAACAAACACCGATGTTCGTCACACAAATATTTGTCCCGAGTGGGAATCGAACCCACGACGTTGGAACCGTAATAATAGACTGTTTAGATGTGTTATATCTCAGTCTAACTGATTAAATTACTAAATTGATTAGTATGTATATTTCTATTGTTTCTTTTGAAGTTTAGTTATCCATTAAAACAGAGTGGTACGTGGCGGGCTTTGAACCTATCGCATGGCAAGCAACGACCTTAAAAACTCAGCCGTCGACGCTTTTCGATAGTGAGGAATGTTTTACAATGGATTTTTTACTGAATATACTCTAATATAGATTCCTATAAATGAGTAAATATTCACCTCAATTACACTAATAGAAGAAATTACCTACAAGCCTATGCTTGTAATGAGTATATTAATTCAAAGAAATGTTAAATTCTTTCATAAACCACATAAACATTTCTTTGAATTAAACACACACATCAAGCATGAATACACAGTTTTGTTGAACTTACATAGTCGGCTTTTACCTACAGCTCCGACAAAGAAATAAGCATTAATTTAGCCACGTTCGCTGTGGAAATGATATCGGGAGGCATCCACGCGGAAAACTAAAGTAACTAAATCGTATCGGCACGTAACTGATTCGAGATAGAACAAACAAATCGAGTCAATCTATCAGTCTGGTCTGCTTTGTTTCCCGGCCGAGATTGAGCCGAGGCCTACCTTTAAGGAAGAGACGAAATTTACTTTACATTACTAATTTTGGTTGAAAAAACATTTGCGAACATGTGATGTTTTTGGAGAGTGATTGAGCTAGGTGAATTTAGCCTGCGGGTGGATGAAGAATCACGCAGAGGGTTGCTAAGACGAGACGAAAACAGTTGCCTTCGAGGGTCTCCTCATTCAATAGAGGTAAAGACTTGGCTCGGCGGAATAATGGTTAGTGACCCTGGCTCGGTTCCAATAGTAGTGGGTACGATTCCCGCCCGGGACATATTATTATTATTGTGTGATGAAAATCGGTGTTTCGCCCTTTTATTCATTTCACATCTGACAGCTGTGTAAAAAGTAACAATTAAAATTACTGGCACATACGTTATGAATAAGGTTTTTCTTATGTTATGCGTAAATATAATCGTTTACTCCTTTTTAAAAATACTTTCGTATTTGCTGCTAAGAAATATGCCTATAAAGATCATTTTCTGAAATCATTATTCTATCTAGGCCGCGTGATCATTGCTGTTATTCTTATAACGAATAAAGAAAGTTAACGATTATTAACGAAATGATGCTTGAATGCCTTATTTCCAGAAGGTGGTAAGGCTTGCTTGCTTATGAGCAAAATTTTGGTCCAAAAATTATGATCTGATTGAGTTCACTAGTTGAGAGAACACTAGATTAAGTATTCAAACACACCGGTATTTTACTTTGGTTACAAAAATAACACGCAAACTTAGAACAAGATAATAACGTTAACTTATCATCATTATTTTACGAATTTTCTACGTGCGTTTGCTAACTCGAGAGTGCCATGAATAGTAAATTCAGTCTGCCCCTTAAACATCTGCACAAGTTGTTAAAACTTGTACTATTTTGTGAAAGCATTTTGCAGCGTCAAAATTTTTCGGCGTAGGTAAATACAAGGTTAACGAGACTATCTTAAAGGTAACTCTGACGAGCTAAGTTACAAGCAATAGAAACTTCAAGAGTAGTAGTGAGCGCTAATAATTGAATAGTTTTATCGCAGACGTTATTTTGAACTAGCTGTGCCCGCGACTTCGTTCGCGTGGACTACAGGATTTTACATACAAAAGTTTTTGCCCCGCTGACTACCGTTCGCGTGGAAATTTTGTAATATCCTGTTGCAACTAAGCTTTAAGTGTAACTTTAATGTATGCTACTTTACAAGTAATAGACCGCAGCTAAATTCAATTTATGACTATGTGAACTCTTTACAGGATTCCATAGCATCATGAAAGAGATTTTAAAATCCTTTTCATTCTTATAGGCGTTCTACTACTAGATTGCGAAACGCATGCCAAGTCTAATTTTACATCAAATCGATGGTTTTGAGATCCAAGTTCTAGGTGCTCATTTAATTAATAAAAAAATACCTACGCATTTTGTTAAACATAAAGTTCTTATTACACAAACATCTAAGTTATAACCACAAATAAACGTGTATTGGCTTTTAATGGGTTTAATATTGTTGGCTAGTCGCCATGTTTAAATTACTATCGCAATTTGCATCTCCTCCTATTTAGGTATGACTGTTAAAATTTCGGCCAAGGAATTTACTGTACCACGACTTCTCCCAGGTATTAAAATACAAGCATGATTCTTAAACTAAATCCGGTGCCATGAATTTGGATAGAGCAATTAGCCGAATAACGTGAAAAATATTCATACGATACGAGTCGAAATCATTTTGGTCAGTCAGTGGAAAAATATTATGTATCTTTTGTAGCATTTGATGCATGTAACATTTTCGTTAGTTCTATTCTACACTGGAAGGTAAATAAAAGACAAACAATGGCGGCCAGTTCATGGCCCGGTCTAAATTACTGACTAGCGAACTGAAAACCGGCGGGCGAGAGAGGTGTCGAATAAAATTCAACGAGCGCATACATTTGGTACTGTAAACATTTGCACTACCTACATTTTCGGTCAATAGAATTGCATAAAGGTGCACGCTTATGTGTTTTGAGATAGACTTATTTTTGGTTCTATATTATTTAAGGAACTATTGGTGAAGTATCTTAGAAGAAAAGAAGGACAGGACACCAACTCTGCAAAATGTTTTGTTATTTAATGAAATTAATGTAAAGTTTCTACCATAAGGTACATTTCTGGGATAAGTGTTATACTTTATTGAGCGAAATAACGGTACTCGCTCAAATCTTTCACTTAAGTAATGAAAATTACCTTTATTATGCAATGAGGTTTTACACATCACCTTAGGTGGCACACATTTGGGCGGAATTGTAATGCAACACCGTGGTATGCCTCATAACCTTGACCACTTAGTGGTCCGACATATTCAAATAACTTAAATTAACCTTCTAGACTTGGCTCGGTTCGTTGCCGTGCACCAACACATAATAATGACTTCGTCGGAAACATACCGAAGAGACACGTGTAGAGTGGCTTTTGTTTCTTATTTCATTTTCTGGAGCACGAAGAGCATTTCATTAAAGCGTATCGGAAAATATAGAAAGGATGGTTGTACCCATACGCTGCGGTAAGTTGAAGAATTCTCATTAGGAGAGGCAGCGGTTCAGAATTCGAACCATTGTGTTAATTAAGCCCCTCCAGAAAGGTCGCATTGTTTCCCTGAAAAATCTAACGAAGAATTAATTATGGATATGGAAATCGTGATTGTTCCAAAAGTTGGGAGATCAATGAACTTGTTTGTTTATCCTCAAGGGGATCGTTCATTGAGTAAACGAAGATCAGTCGATGTACCATAGAATAAATCCGATTATTAGCAGTACTAACTCAAAGCCATATACTCGGTGGAAACAATAGTGACGAAATAAATCAACAATCCAAATTATATTAATAGTCCAGTCATTTAAGCTTAAATTAGGTAAGAATCTCGGAATTCGAGATACCCAGCTGTAAGTCTGTAAATACTTAGATATTGACACCCTAAAAGTGGTCTCAAAACCTACATATGGTAGGGGGAACGCAACTAATAAATTTTCAAGGCCAAATGTCAAAAATATCAGTTTTATGAACTTTTGAGCGAAACGGGAAGTTTCATCGTAAAAGTGTGTAGGAGAAAATTACTTATCATCTATTTATCTATAAAAATTGTCTGTACGTTTTATTCCTAAGATTCACCATTTCAGAAATACAGCGATGTAAATAGTTGAAAAAGTTGTATTTTCAAAAGCTTCCAGACCCCCGTGCGATTGTGCTAGACAGTTAAAATTTTCAAGACTGATGTATTTCAGTAGCCTCTATAACATCTAATACTAGAAAAAGCTTAAAACCAATGTTTAAGTAGGTTCTCATACAAAAACTAAGTTTTTTTTTTCTCACACTTGGCCGGTTTTTAACGTGGTTACCCCAGTAAACCTATTCCAGGCGACATCTTTTATAAGTGAAGAACACGTTGTTTCTATGAAAGCCTAGTTAAATAAATTGTTTTATGTTGTTTTTAGTATTATAAGTCTTTCGCGTTTCAGTACATTCAAACTTATTATGGGTCAAAAAGTACGAAATAACCAATTATTAGAATTTCTGTTTGAAGTATAACTGAAAAAAAAAAACATTTTAAAAATGTTAACTGTCTATCTAACTCTATTATGAACGTGAAGATCCATATTAACCAAATTTAATTTAATGAAACGCAGAATTCGTAAGTCTTTTGAATACTGAAAACAACACAAAACAATTATTTAACTAGGCTTTCATATAAACAACGTGTTCTTCACTTATAAAAGGTGTCGCCTGGAATAGTTTTACTAGGGTACACACGTTAAAAACCGGCCAAGTGTGACAAACAAAAACCATAGTTTTTGTATGAGAAACCACTTAAACATTCGTTTTAAGCTTTTTCTAGTATGAGATGTTATAGAGTTTACTAAAATACACCATCCGTGAAAATTTTCACTGTCTAGCACAATCGCACGTGGTGGAAGCTTTTGAAAATACAACTTTTTCAACAATTTGCATTGCTGTATCTCAAAATCTAACTTTTGAGTTACAAGTTTTGAGTACATGAAAACAATAGTTACGAAATAAATCAACAATCCAAATTATATTAAACTTTGTTCATACTTTGTTGAAAAGTTAAAAAAATAGAATTATTTACTATTATAAATGTATCTTCTTTACATCTTAAAAATTGGTACAGACAAAATCTTCAAACACTTACAAAATATTAAGTGTCAAGTACGTATCACAAATTCTATTCTTTTAAGAAAATAAAAACTGAAATTTTATATTATTTACTTCAAAAAGATCATGTATCTGTATATTCGCGGTAACTCTGTAAAGGCTCACAAATGCGCCAAGCGAGTAATTACGACGAATTCCCCTTTCATCTTTTTCTTGCAAATTAAGGCATGTACCGCAGAAGGCAGCCCTATGAACAAATGAACTTTACATGGTATTTGGATTGAATAACTGTGTTAGCGCTCGAGAGGGCTTACGCAGAGAGGATTAGACGGTGGCTCATTCTCGCTAAACATTCCCATTGAAGGCTCTTTATGCTGCTGTATAAAGGGCACACACGGGATTACTGTTAACGTGCAGGGCTGTTACCTACACGGGTTGTGCTTATGAGGCTTTGTACCGACGAAATCGTAGGGAACATAAAGTATTTGTTGCAGCAATATTATTCTGTATATTCGATACTTCACTTCCCAGAACTAATCGTCTCTACTTGGATGTTGATGCTGAAAATAGTGTAACATAAAAATAACTTTTTTAAACTTAACTTTGCGCCTTCGTTTCTGGAAGCTATGGCCAATACCAGCCGCTTTATTTATTTTGTATTTTAACTTTGGCGAATTTGACTTTGAATTATATCCACAACATCCAGCCGACGTTCGAAGGGCATATTTTCTATTTCCTACAGGTTATGAATGACGAGGCCGACTGAAGCCTCCAGACAGATAAGAAACACTGATATTTCTTTAATTAGCAGACGTGTTCAATCCGGGGTCTTGAATAAAACTCTCATTATTGTGTAGTCTTCAAAATTTGAAATAAAAGCCTCAGTTGGTGTATTAAAATCATCAAAATGGTAATCCGAGCATTAGCTTATATGACTACGAATAAGCAAATTATTTAAACTTTTTCAATAGGATCAGCATTCCATACCAGTGCAGCAGTGGAAGAAAAAGCACACTACAATTTGTATTTGACGATTTACTAATGGTTGGATGATATCTGTGAACTTAAAATAAAATGAGTGATATGAGTACAACCGGTTTGAATACTCCACATTACACCGTAAAACATGCTGAAAGCATGCAATATCCGTCGCATATATTACTGCGTTGGTTGCAATAAGAGGGCTCTCAAAGGGCATTTCGTTTGAAGGGCCGACAATAAAACACGCCGGCACGTGAGTGGGCCCATCGCTCAGAGGGCGGTGGGTCTAACGCGTCCCATTCGTCTTGGAGTTAAGGATCCCTTTGTTGATTCTGTTAGCAGACTGCTGACGGTATGCCGACGCGTGTGTGTAGGTAGGATCTACTTTTCACTACCTTCTTGGTGTATTAACAGCTGGGAGTAGAATAGGTAGGCTTTGGCAAATGATACTTTTTATACACTGCCCGAATGACAACTGTTTGTTGAAGTACGGTATACATTTTGAGTTCCTGATGATCTACTGGTGAACTAAAATGTAGTAGTATAGCGCAATGATAGCCTTTACTAATGTTAATATTAATTGACTGCTTTCTATGCCTTATGAACACTATTTCATTGATGTTTATGTAGACATTTTTTACTGAAAGATTAGATACTGGCGTGGGTAACTGTATTGTATTCTTTATCTTGTAATTGTTGCCCTGGCGAACTATTTATTATACCGCTTTTTCCATGAACAATAATTTTATACAAAATAAGGCCAAAAATAGTAAACACAAAAAATAAACCAACATGCAGTAGCTCGGAAGAATGTGCGCACGGTTAATCGACTGTTGGTTCTTAAGAGTATAGAAAGATTATTTATATAGATTTTAAAGATAAAGTACTTCTTGGGTCTATCCTATAAGATGATATACGACCTTTTAAGGTAAACGATTGGATCGCTGGCATTTGGAATCATTCTCTTATAAATCCAAAGCTTTTACTGCTATTACTTGTGAAAGCAAGCTTTATTCGCCTCACAGCTCCATACCCCTTACGGCTAGGAAAGCTTGTGCATGATCCACGTCTTAGCTATTCGAACCTAACCTTTGATATCCTGGCTAGCAATTTAGTTCAGTCTTTGCGCAAAGAGGACCGTATGAACTTTTCACATTCTTTTTAATCCTGAGACCTAAACAAAACCAATGGATACGTAAATTTACAAAAATGTACATACATACATAGAATCACGCCTTTTTCCCAGAGGGGTAGGCAGACACTTCCTGCCATGTGCTACGCTCAAACATGTACAGTTGATATAAAAAGAGATTTTTCGACAAAATATAATTTATACCTATCGAGAGGTTGTATATTGTATAAGGTATGTATGTATGTATATTGAATAGAACATATTTTGTTTCAGTTGAAAACAGTTTGGTTAAAATATTTTTCCGAGAAAAAGACTCGGCGGCCACTCGCAGAACAAATTGGCCTAAAGGCCTTAAATTCTTTGTAAAACATGAGGTTACAATCATTTTGAATAATTAATTGTTCCGGACTACTTTGTGACAAAATAATTAAATTTTCTTTGATTTCTTATTTTGATAAATGTTACCATGCGACCAGCAAATGAAATATTCTAATAATAACGATTCCTGTTAAAATACAGTTAAGTTCATTAGGAGCCTCGGAAAATATCTACTCCAACTTTTATCTACGAACAGATATCCTTGTGAGTACCCGAGGGGGACATTAGATCGGTTCATTTAAACATCGGGAGAGTCTGAAGCCAAACTTCGTTCCCCCGGGCATTGTTGGACACTTACCCTTATGTAGTTCACGGTTAGAAAATATATTGGTAACTGTTTTACTATAACCATTTGTGTGGTACAAATTTTGTCAGAATAAAAAGGTGTCTTGTATTACAGAGTTTCACATATTTGTAATTATTGTTTAAAAAACTCACATAAGTCGGGAAGAAACATACATACGTATTTATGGAAAGGTGGTATTTCTTCTTTAAAGTCCTTAAAAAAATGTATATCAAAGCTAAAAATCAGAAACTAAGATTTTTTTCATCATCATCATCATCAGCCCATAACAGTCCACTGCTGGACATAGGCCTCCCCAAATGCACGCCACTTCTTTCTTTCCGCGGCCACTCGCATCCAGCTCCTACCAGCCGTCCTGTGCAGATCGTCACACCACCTGGCCTGCGGGCGTCCTACACTACGTTTTACGATTTTTTTGTTACTCTATTTTATTGGTTTATGAAAACCAACATACGAAATATATAACATAGACTAAAAGTCGTAAATTTATTCAAAAGCTTCGTTCATGTACCACTTATGCACAGTGCAGACAGAACATGATCTTCAAAACAAATGGCTGGTTACACCAGATACTCAATTTGCAAACACAATACGGTTAACAAAAGCGTTACGTAAAACGAAGGTGATTAACCGCCTGTACTGTGCTGGAACATGTTTTGGGGCAATTTGTGTGCAAACGTAAATTTCACAGCATTGTTAGGGTTCAAATTTAAGAAAGGTACAAATAAAACACTGAAGCAACAAAAATCCCAGACCGTGACAAGCTAGAAATCAACTTAACCAACCCACTTCCAGATGGGATTCTCTTATCTCGCACGTTTATTCGGAATTGACCCAGAATAAATTCACTTGGGTTAATATTCCTGTGCTTGCACGATGAAACAACGTTGCATTTGAGTTTCTGCATGCAATATGAAGAATTCCCCAGCATGCAATTACGTCATAGCGCATTCACAAGTTTGTGATATTCTCTGCGATAGTCGGGCACTAAAATGTAAATCACTTGATTTTCCAAATCAGTAGAGTTTGTGGTGAATATTCACTGCAAGGTTTAAGTAAATACAGCTAGATTTGTCAAAATACTGCTGGCTTAAATAGCATTGTAAATAATCTTTGAGTAATCGTTTCTCGTATAATTGGTGGATTTTTCAAGCGGATCTATGGATATCTGAGTTTTGCCAAAACTTCAGGGCTCATTATCCATTTTATCTGGTAAAAAAGGATGTCTATCAGTCAATTGTTTACATACATAACATTACTGCATAGTGTATCGTATAATAATGCTTATTCGGTGTATCAGCGAGAAAACATCAAAAGAACAACCGCAGCAAAACTACCGCCTCATCCAGTCAATGTAGGTTGAAGAGAGCAATATGCTGGTGCATTTCAATTTCGGTATGGAACACAAAGAATCCAACAGGCGATTACGTCACGTATGAGATGCGAGATGCAGCCGTATATTACACTGCACGGTCCCCGGTTGCATAACAGCGATTCGGGAAACAGGTGATAAATCTGCAAGGATTAATACGTGCCCAGAACAAGTCGTGTGTGTCGTGGCAATACGTGCCCCGGGACTGCTGACAAAATATTACGAACTAACAAAGAGAACGGGACCCGAACTCGGACTAGCACAGTTTAGAAACTAAACTGGGAACTATTCCGTGTGTTTTATCAAAACTGGTAGATACATAGAGAAATAAGGGGGATTTATTAGAGGCTCACATGATTTTTAACTAAAGGACTTCAGGAATGGCTATTTGTATGCTTATATATGAAATATGAAAGATTGTATCGATAGGTTATGGATGTTTATTTTTGGACCATTACGGATTTTTTTTTGCAAAAAACAAACTGTTTTGCTACTTATTAAAGCGTAATAATTTTAATACAATTATTTTGATGAACTCACAACAATATGAGTGAAATTTAAAGTTCGATCAAAATCTGTTAAGTACTTTCTGCATAAACTGAACCAAAAATTCGCCTATGCAACCATCGAAAAAGAAGGTTTAAAGATGTGGACATGTGGAGCCCGCCCACGAATCCGCACTTCAGTTTAAGTTGCCGGCACCGCCTCAGCCCTCGCTCAATAAATACTTTACGAGCTGGACCACACGTCTTGAAATTCAAAACAGCTTCCGCCAGGGTTTGAATAAATAAACCTTTATTTATCAAGGCGGACGTGAGCTTTAGCCTGTGCCCAAATACGCATGTATAACATGACACGATATTTTTTTTCTTGTAGGACAATTTGTAGGAAGCAAAGCTCTAAGCATAAGAGAACATAGTTATCTTTGGCAATGAAACGGGAGTCTCCTGTAACGACAAACCCTATAAGAGCTCGAAACGTTTGAAACGTTCCAAATATTACGTTAAATCAAACGCGAGTTTAATCCGCACAATAAGTTTTATTTCAAAAGAAAAATCTTGATCAAATTTATAACTAACGAAATTAACAATTCTGAAACAAGATAAAAAACTGAATTTATCGGCTGGTTGCTTCCATACTTTATTTTGGAATAAAATAAAAGCTTTTGTACTGTTCATATTAAATCATTCGCTTTCCCTTATAAATCATGCTCTAGAGATTTAATATATACTCTAAGTAAGGTTGCTGTATTTAAAATCTGTCTCGAAAGCCCGATACCGTAATATTTTACAGAGCCAAAGGTTCTTACGGGCGATGGATTCTCTGTTTATGGGCCAGTTATAGCTCCCAAGATTGTAGTTCCTTAGAAAATTAAGTGCATTGCTTATAAGTACAAAATGATTCTTGTTTCCTTATTTAAATAATTTAAAAAGAATACTAAAAAGATACTCATGACTTTTTTATCAGGATTACTTTGTACATCATAGTACCCGTAGAGTAAAACATTTCTCGCGTAAGTTGTTTATTTTACAAACACAAAGAGCATTGGAGAGAATGGTTCAATCGATACATTTTCCTTTCGATATCTATATTTTATAGACTTCTTAGAACATAATTGAATTCATCCATTCTTTGTATTAATTTTGCCCTTTGAAGTTTCTTTATCATTTATGCAAAAAATACTCTTACAGCGGTGCTTTTATGTATTTTGAATGCTATTGCTACTTGAACATTTATAGCCTCCAATAAATGTTTTATCTGGTTCAAAACGAGTGTCGATCAACCACATTTCGATAACATTGCCGTTTTATTGCGCGTTGTTACTGAAACACAAATTAAGCTCCATTAATATCAGTTAATATCATTCGCATAGCCAATTCTAGCCGTTAATAAAATAATTTAAAGCCGACACGAATAAATCTCTTAAATAAACGAGTGGATTAAACTGTGCTGAAGTATCGAAATAAGCTGCATAATGACTTCGTCGTCGCAAAGAATGAACCTTTTATATGGAATTCATTACTTGGTAATTGCCTCCTTCCTTCTTAGCACCTTCTCATTTTTTGCGAACAAATTGTTTTCTTTGTAGTCTGAGTATTGTGTGTTTTTGCTGGCACTCCACGTGACGTGCGGTGAATTTACGCCTGCTTGGTTTAATGTTAAACTTTGTAATCGTTATTTCTGGGGATAACTAGCTGCTTTTTAGGCAAATTAGGTATTTGTTCTATAAAATCGAACATGAGCTTGATGTGATCAGTGTTTTACTAATAAATGGACATATTTAATCATTCTTACATAGACTTATATATCGGAATGTGTAACAAAATCAAATGATATAAAATTACTACATGCGATAAAAAGAGTAGCAAATACAAAATCGTTTGAAATAAAATTAAGCGTTACACTGCCAATCATTTCACTGCCAAAAAACTAAAAACATTGCACTCACGTAAAATATAGGTAAATAACAATTTAATAATACAGTTTTTTTCATACATTCTAACACTGTGACTCTTACATGACCTAGACTTGACAAGTAGAAACAAAACCCAGTCCCGGTGGAAATCGACGAGACAAATTACTGTTCTCAATCGATATTCTTGTCTCGCAGATAGTTGATCTTTTTTATCAGGTAAAACTTACATTTCCATAATACAGATAGTTGTTCAATGGAATTATTAACTGAAGTTACTTTTTCTTCAGGCGGGGAGTGAAAAGGCATTTAAGCAGGCCTTCAGGGTAAATGTGACAGGTTCAATCGGGTCTATTGTGTCTGTTGTCTTAATATATATGTTACCGGCCAAACCCGATTTCAGGACAAACTAGTTTAGCCTAGGCCAAACTAGTTTGTCCTAAGCCTGTCAGGATAAACCGGTATAGCCTAGTCCAAACTAGTTTGTCCTAAGCCCGTTAGGATAAACCAGTTTAGACTAGGCCAAACTAGTTGATCTTGATATAGATACGCATTATCTAGGATATACTGGCATGGCCTTTTCCATACATTGTAATATGTCAAGAATGTCAAAATAAATAGATTATCCAAATAAAATCCTCCGCAATAGGAAAAATAATAATTTTTATTATACTTTAATCTTATTTCTTGTTTTTTATAAAGATAGGATAAACCGGTATGGCCTCCTATTTACAAAAATTAAATTTAAAAATTGTGATAGCATGAAAATAAAAGGAGTTATAATCAAAAACATATTTTATTTTTCTCTACTCCGTAACTGAAAATTTCTGCATGTGATTATTTGGAGCAATGTGAGAGTACGCAGTATAATACAGAGACCCAAAACTATTGTATTGTGTATTAATAATATACATAACTATCTGTGCCCGCTTCGTTCGCGTGGACTATGAGATTTTACATCCAAAAGTTTTTGCCCAATAACTCCCGTTCCCGTGCGAATTTTGCAATATCGCGTTGCAAGTAAACTTAAAAAAAAAATTCAGGGTTTCAAGGGTTGAAAGGGGGTTAAAACTTGAAAATTATTATAGAAAATATAAAATATTACTTACTCTATATTTACACACTAATGTATTTCTTTGTGTTTTTTCAATTTAGGGGTTGTTTGCAAGGGTTGTAAGATTTTCAAGGGTTGAAATTATTTTAATATGAGGTCATTGTGTTAGAAAACACTTCACGACTTCATCACTCACTATTAGACATGTTTTTATCGATTAAAGTTTTTCGATTAAGGTTTTGTTTACACCCTTTAAAAATAATAGGCGCAGTTCAGATCATTTTCACTTTTGAAGTTATGGGGTACATAATACTCATATGATTATTTCTTTTTATTATTATTTGTTAAAGTATGATTGTTTGTATTATCATTTATTATCCACTAGCGGCCGCCCGCGACTTTGTCCGCGTATTAATGGGTTTAAGTAGCAATGATGTATTAAAATAGCCAGCTACCTCCATACCACGTTTTATAAAAATCTATAAACGTAAAAGTTTTCCCATACTAATTTTCACCCCCCCCCAATGAATTAAATTTAAAAAAATAAAGCTGGTGTCTCCAGAGTGCCAAATACCTCCATACCAAGTTTTATAAAAATCGACAATACACGTCAAAAGTCTCCCCATACAATTTACCCCCCTAAACTGGTTTATCCTAACGGGCTTAGGACAAACTAGTTTGGACTAGGCTATACCGGTTTATCCTAACGGGCTTAGGACAAACTAGTTTGGACTAGGCTATACCGGTTTATCCTAACGGGCTTAGGACAAACTAGTTTGGCCTAGGCTAAACTAGTTTGTCCTGAAATCGGGTTTGGCCGGTAACATATATATTATCATTTATTTATCAAGATTACAGAGATTCATTTTGTGTTAGTGAAGTCTTATCTTATTATGACTTCATATGTGGACCCACTACCTCTTACTATCAGGTGGAGTGAGGTCGTCAAAAAGTTCACTTTATTAAAAAAAAGCAACATTCAGACGAATATTATAAACTCCTTCTTTTTGAGTCGGTTTACAATTAATATCTGTAACACTTATTTTCCTGAAAATGAGGACCACCATGTCACAGTAATACGTTTCAGGTTCATAAATCAACCAAAAAAGTTAAATGATCATCTTCTCAAACTTTCTCAAATGAACTGTCCAATTAAATTTGCAATGAATTCTAGTTATTTAATAATTGACGTACGTATTAATCAATTTATCAAACGAAGAACACGAAAGGCCGTAAAGATGACGCGATTAATGGAGACGAAGATTTCTTCGAAAACGTAATGACTCCCTTTCGGTGCCTAATTGAAATATTACGAGACATTTTACACTGGCGTAAGAAATCGAGTTCTCTCTGAATCGTCAATCATCCGGAATCCAGTATAATTGGAGGCCCCGCGGCGAATCTAATAAAAACGCCTTTTGCTTTATCCCTACAACAATGAGCAACAATTTATGAATTACATTATAGCTAGCCAAAATGATTGGCTCTCAACCTGGCCGTCTTAGCGCATTATCATGTTGAGAGGGCACAATTAGAATGAATTGGTGTGGCGGAAACACTCAACCTGCAGCATTGTCATTCATATTTTGCGATTATTTATTGTTATTTCATTTATTAAAAACAAACAATGATTTGCGTACTATTATTACTGTAGCCCCACAGACTATACTGGTGTCTTGATCTACCGTCTCAGAAAGGTAGACTCTGAGATTACATTAGACCTGTTTTGAGGTAACTTAGTATTTGTAGCAGTCCCAGATTCCTTGGACATATCAAGTGGTCTAACCACAATTTCCAACAACGCATATCACCTTTTAATGAAAATAGAACAAAAATACACAAATTACATTGAAATAAAATAAAATAAGAATGCACCAACGCAAATTTATTGCAATGCAATCAGAACACGTGTGCACCATTTTACATTAAACTTTTCTCCATCATATTTACCATCAACCCCAGACCAACTACCACCAACCAGTATTTTTATATGGAAAACAAGTTAGTCACTCTGTATGTGGGTCATGGTACCGCTCTGAATAACCACCATTAAAAAACAAACGTCATGGTTTATATGTATACAGAATTCATGGTTTGTGTGTATGTGTGTATGACTCATGACCTTAAGGACGCCTCTCATTCCTCGAACCAGACGCTGGAATTAATATCACAAAACATCGCAAACATGTTGTTCTGGTTACAAAGAACTTGTATTACTGATATCAGAAACAACGGTGTTTTAACACAGATACGGAACTAACACCGAAGTTCATCACACAAATATGTGTCCCTAGTGGGAATCGAGCGCAAGACATAGCCAAGCCACCATCCAATGCGCCATCATCCAGCCAAGTTCATCCAGGAATGTTCATCCGGCGGAATAACCATTCCGAGGAGCGGTCTATTTTCGCGGCCCACATTCCAAGTTCTGTCGCCAAACCGAAAGTTCCCGCTCGGAGACAAACTTGGCCGCTACGAGCTAAGCTGCTTACTTATGCAGTCCATGCGTGAAGTTGCCGCGAATCAATTAGGCGACTGTGACTCACAATGAGGGTCCAGCCCGTTTTACATATGTATGTAGCGTTGTTTTATATTTGGTTAAACACTTGCTAAGGAGTTGCGGTTTACAATAAAACCAACAGTTGAATTAAGAACAAAACAGCGATTTTAACCAATGAAAAACAGGAGATTCACAATTCGTCTGTATAGTTTACATCGTGTTTTTAGTGCTACACGGAGCCGTAATGTAAATTTAAATTGGAATAAATCACATTCATGCCTGGCTGGATTGGGAAACGAACTCACGATTTTTAGATTACGCGCCCCACTTACTGGATACCGGAGCCGTTCTTAGAAGACTGGTTTGACACTTTTTATTTTATATTTTATATTTTGCATTTATCCTTGTTAAGAGGAACATATTTAGCGAATCATAAAGAAAAACTTTTAAAAATAAGACGTTATTTCAAAATGTCAAATGCACCTAATTATCTAATTATTTGTCTTTTATTACCTAAAATATTTGAATTATAAAAACAAAACGTAAAATTTCCACTCTGTATTTCGCTTTTACAAGGTTACGCCGTTTGACACGTTTTCATAGTGACGTAGTGGGTATTACTCACCAGGTATTTTTTTTAAATAGGATGAAGGATTTAATAGGTATTGTATATTAAAAATAAATATATTTTTAAATGAGAAACTTTAATTCAATCATCTGGATGTGAATAAATGTTTTTAATAAATATTTGTTATAATTAGACCTTGCTTGGTTATAAAGTCGAAATAACTGTTACTTATACTTTGACAATTTTACCGTTCTCTCACTAGTGCAGTCAGTCTGACATGTGTCAAATCAGTCAACTTAGAGCGGCTCTGGTATACAAATTATACTATTCAGGCGTTACATCATGTATCAAAAATTTTCCGTCACTTTACCCGTTAACCACGCGTTGGAAAAATTCAGATTAATGCCCCATTCATGTCTCCGTCCAGCCGGGCATGAATGTGAGTTTTTAATTTATACTAGAGCTCTGTGTAGCGCTAAAAACACGATTTAAAATACAATTCGTAAAGAAATGTTTACGGACCGATAGTGTTGATCACAAACGTAAAGGTAGAGGCAGGCCGAAGAAGACATGGATGGATTGCGTGAGAGATGATATGGGAGTGAAAGGAGTAGACACAGAGCTGACGAATGATAGGCCCGAGTGGAAGAAATACACATGTTGCGCCGACCCCACTTAGCGTGGGATAAGGGCAGGAGAATGATGAGTGTTGATCACTATCGGTGGGTGCACCACCCGTGGCTTAAGTGACGGAATAATCACATACATGACGTAACGCTTGGATAGTATAATTGGTAGTATCGTCTATATATATTTTATGAAATAATATGTTACATACAATTTAGGGCCGGCAGACTAAAGCACATGTCATAAATGTTTATCTTTATTTCTAGCAGTGATTTTGTCGACCAAACCAAAAAATGTCCAAATAAATAACTATTCAAAAGAATAAAATCAACTGGTCCTCTGCGGCCCTGGAATTTGAACCCACACCCTTCTGACCCGCGTTCAGATGAGTATTATTACTAAGCTAGCAGCTATTCGAAATTGAATATTTAAATTAGACTTAACGCAACATTATTTAACCATGTCCTGCTTATATTATATTCAAATTCTGATGGTAGGCACATTCCATCTTACGTCCAAAGGAGATTAGGTAATAACCTAATCTGAGCTTACATAAAGGCAATGATTCGTTGAATTAAATAGTAGTTGCTGATATTATTTCTGGCAAAGAAAATAAGAATAACAATTTTGTAATGCGAGTACGTATGTTCATGTAATGATGCTGTAATATAAACATGAAGAAAGAAATATAAGGTAATACACCCCGCGGTGAGATCAAACATAATAAAATGCAAAGAACGAGGAAAATTTGACAATAAAGCAAGGAGTATTAACTCACCATAATAAACATCATCTAACTCCTTATACCTCTTCGCGTTGACGCCGATGCGCCAACTATACAACAGCACCACCAATATTGATATATTCTGAAACAATAAATAAATACATTATCAGGCAACCGTACAAATATATCACTCAACTTGGCTTGTCCAAGAAGCCTAGAAAACTGTTGCGACAACAGAGTTCTTGCCCTTTTGGGCCAGAAGTCATGGATTTATATCAGCGAAGTAACTAACTAAACTAACTAAGGCGTCCGACCGATATCGGCCATGGCGGCCGATCTCAATTGAGATCAGCCAAGTGCGCAGGACATATTATAGTGCACAAGTGTGCGCGCAAACACAAGTGCACTCTCTATTCCCTTACTCTCATAGTTCGGTGAGACGGCAATCCGACATGACCGATGAGTGATCGGGCGCAGGACCTCCGGCTGAACGTGCTTTCCGAGGCACGGGCGCCCGTGCTCCCCCGTGCAGCAACTTCCTCACTCCGGGCTGAGTAATTTCTTCACAGAAAACTTGCACAAATTTTGCCCGACCCCGGACTCGAACCGACAACCTCTCGGTCCTAAGGCAGCACTTGCTACCAAGAGACCAATGAGGCAGTAGTAAATCCAAATCATGACTAATACGAGTATTATAAATGGAAAATGGACTCTTATCTCTCTGTTTGTTGCACTTTCACAACTTTTTAATCCACAGCGCTAAGAGTAATGTTTTTGCGATAAAATACTCCACAGGGACAGAATCGCCAACGAAATGCTATAGACATTTATTTCAACAACTTGCTTTTTTGTATTCAACATCAAATTTCCAGCTGAAGTTAATTCCTGCGTTTTACTAAGTGCCAACTTAACGCACACTACAATGCGATTCGGAATGAAACGTAAATGCCTTGTTATCCAAAGCTTTCAGTAATGTTTACGGACGATATCACCCAAAATTTTATCGCCGTCTTAATTAGAAACTCGTGTAATTTCACGTTATGTTTGAGTAGAAAATTTACACCTAATGGAAACCAAATTCTGTTCCGGTAATTATAATTTATGATTGTGGGGCATCCACAGACCTCTCGTTGCGCGTAATTTAGTTTTAATTTACATTTCTGCTTTTATGTTGACTTTAATTTAACTCTTTCATTGGTACTAACTTTTATTGTTGGGTTTTTAATGTTATTACGCGTTGCGTGTTTTTGTAATTGAAAAACTGCTTTATTGGAAGTCTGGTATTTTTAATTCAGTTTCGGTATTTTCACTGTGACAACGTTTTAACCATTCAATGAATATGATAACAGTAAATGTAATGTAATAAATGTGAAGCTGCTTAAATAAAGAGCATAAAAGTAATAGAAACCATTTAGATATACCACTGTAGGACCCGTGTTTATGTCAAATACAGTAAAGGTTAGGAAGATTAATATCATAGAAAGTAACAAATGTCCAAAACTTTAGCAATAAATAAATAACTTCATAATTTTGTTACTTCCAACTTGAGAACAGACTGGCCATATATTTTAGTAAGTTAAGCTCTCCAACTACTGATCAAAAACTGTTACCATTCCACGGATTAGAAAGTTTCCTAATTGTAATTTGATGTTTTGGGCTAGGTTGTGAAACTTGGCAATGTGACAGTGAAAACGCTAAATAATTTTATGGCCACTCGAATTGTAGGGTATGCCCTTAATGATCACTTTAAACGTTTTATTAACGTTACCGCGTGCTACGAGCGGAGGCTACTCCGTTTTCATTTATACCCCTGGGGTATAAATTATTTTCGTTAGTCATTGTAATTTGCGATGGCACGTATTTACCCAATAAGCCAGGTAAATAAAATTAAAACAATTATTTACGATTATTATTATGTAATGAACAATTAATGTAGTTTAAAGTTGAACAGTGGTAAATGCGTTCTCCTTCAAACTTTTGCAGTATGAGAATGCTACAGCTATAAGCAATCAATACTAATGCTCGTTGAAATAACAGCTCCAATGTTAATCAAGAGAGTTGAACGCTGTCGTAGCGTGTAAAGTTCGTAGCAACGTGTGTGCTACGAACTTTAGAGCTACGAGACCGCCATGCGGCCGCCAAGTGCGCTCTCTGTTTGCTGACCAAACTATGATATTGCTTCTCATGCGCTGACGTCGCAGCTGACGCTACATTTGTTTATGCAAGTTAATGGAACAGTTTAAAGTGACATTGTAAAGGTTGTGATAAAATGATGCTTCAGTATGTCGGATATTTAGTGGTTTGTGACAACTTTGGATATAATTTTATCTGAATTCCATCGTATGATTTGATTAATATAATCATGGAATCAAATAAACAATTTAATGTAACATCGTCTGATATTTGAGAAAATAGCCCAACCTCGTTGCAACTTAAAAAGTAGACCCGGAGAAGGTTGTCCGTAAAACGAACAACGCATACCCTCAGTTATCCACACGTGCCCTTGGAAGTACAGTGGACTATGAAACAGCAATAATCTTACAGCTACACCCCAGTTAGACCCAAGTTAAGATTGATAGTAGGGATGTAAGGGGGAGAGTGAAAAATGGCTTCCAGTTGGCTGGGTCATCGGTGACCACAGAGATTCACTCTGATTACGCGTATCACTCAAGACACATTTGTATACTTTTTTCTCGCACCCAACCTAATTTTGGGAATGGGCGACAAAGTGACTTAGTTCTGTGTAATTGAGTTTTTTTTATTTCTGTAGGATAACAACTATTGCGTAATATTGCTTGATGCTAGTACAGGGTTATTATCTAAAACACTTGATTTAGTTATGCAAGCAACACAATTAATAGTGTGATCCTTAGTAATACAAAGAGAATAAAAAATAATAATTTATGTGCAAAAATTAGCTGATAAAGATTTTTGATTGTTTTATTCGTTATAAATTAATACAATCAATTAAACAAATGAAAAGGATGGCTACAATATATTTTTTATATGGTTAAAATATTTGTATAAGTTTAATATTTTGGCATTTTAGCTCTCACATTCTTTATACTTAACAGACATTTATTGAAAAATTTCAGCATTAAAAACTTCACTTATTTGAAAAGTGAAGTTGTAGGGTTCATAAAGTGACTGGAGTAAAACCGATGTTAGATAACTAACCAGAGAACCTCGAACCTCTACCGACAATCCAATATCGTCCCGAGTCCTTGTTAAGTAAGGCGAAATGCCAATCAGTCTTTCAAATCAAGCGTGCCTTTAACGCGAATGTTCTACGTACCTATCAAACACAAGCTCACTATCGTCCTTAGCTGGCTCCCGACTCTTCGGAACAAGATACCTAATTAGGGCCGTTCACAGGAAAAATGTAACATTAATGACACAGAAGTTCTAACGAGCGCCTGATGAGGGCCCACGTGGTCGGAATCGTTTTTGCTGCCATCAACGGAAAAAATGTTGGAAGTAACGATACGAATATGCGGAGTATTATTGTATAACGGATATATTCATTTTCGCCTGCGCGTTACCAGCGTCAGTGCAATACACAAGAGACAATGCTATAATTAAATTTATCGTGTATTTATATGAATATTATTGAATCGGAATTTCAGTATTTGATGTTTTTCTACGAAGTTCAGTCAGTTGATTAGTAGTGGTATGGTTGAGTACTTATAAATCAGAAGTCAATGCATAAACATTTTATCATACTTCTGATATGAAATTATATCAGGCTAAGGCAAGCTTTAATTAGAAACTTTCCAAATGCTATTCTCACTATATAATTTTAAACTGTCATGGTTACACACATTAGAAAACTGAAAGTGTCCGGGATATTTACCATGTTGTTTTGTTTTAATGAGCTCCCGATATTTCGGCACTGTTGCAAGCGCCATGATCACGGGTGAACTGTAGGACTGCGAGAATGACGGTAGGTCTCAGGGCAGACATATCGGTCTACCCTCTTTCTAAGTCTTTTATTAAGCACGACACCACTACACTCGTTCACAATATTGTCACTCAGATCTCGATCACGAGATCGGAGTGACGGTTTGAGTGTAGTGTATCGTGGTCGAATACGGAGTGACAATATTGTGAACGAGGGTAGTGGTGTCGTGCGTAATAAAAGACTTAGAAAGAGGGTAGACTGATATGTCTGCCCTTAGACCTACCGTCATTCTCGCAGTCCTACAGTTCACCCGTGATCATGGCGCTTGCAACAGTGCCGAAATATCGGGAGCTCATTAAAACAATACAAGCGCGTGAAAGGGTATCACTCGTACCATTTAAAATAATCCACTTTTTTTTTTATAAAAAGCCACCCTTTATTGATTCTTTCTATTTTTAGTATATAATGGCAGCAAAAATAATACATTAAGTAAATGTCAACGGTTCACCTATTATGGTTTATGAGCTAGACCGGTATAACTAACGGGCAAGACAAGTATATTAATAAGGGCCCGTAGGTAGATACCGTTTCCCCTAAACAATGATAGAATTCATAGCCCAAGATACTCGTAACCGGAAGCCTTTACTACCTGTTCACTAAGCATTCACTTGCCACCAATAAACAATCTGGGCACCAGGCGTATACTAAAATCTCATTAGACAAAACTGCATTCGAACGCCCAAGATAACGTTATAGCGTAGTAATTAAACGGTTATCTTGAAGCTCATTCATTACGGGAGGTGTCGGCGGAAGCGGCCGAGCCGATTGCGAGGTCTGCTCCGGATTGGGCTCTAATGCTGGCGATTACAGCTATTAATGCTTGTTATCGGCTATTAGACATTGTGTGACGTCACGCCTAGCACTCGATGCTATTGGCGAAATCTTGATTATGTTGATCAATATCGAGAACTCGATAAAATAGTGTAACATAGTAAATATCCCAAACATTTTCAGTTTTTTAATTGATGAATTCTATAATTTTATACGTTAAGTAATAAAAGCCAGTTCGATCGTTTGTTAAATTGTAGAAAACAGCCCTTAAGTATTGTTTTTATGTATTTGATGGTAACGTAGCAGCAAAAATAATACATTCTGCAAAAATTAAAAGCCTTATCTATTGCGGTTGATGTGCTAGAGTCCTATGAAAGACAGACGGACAGACTGACTAGACAAATCAGGCATACCTATTGATACCCTTGACCCCTACTCCTTAAAAAGCTGATAAAATTCACAGCCCAAGATCCTAATCTTACAACTAACTAACCGAATCCCTTTAGTATTCACACAGCGCTTGCAACCAACAGACCATCATTCAGTTCTATCCTCCAGATTGTGCTCTAATGCAGGCGATTACATCAATTAATGCTCCGCCTTATCGGCCATTACTCATTGTGTGATGTCACACCTAACGACCGGTGTGATTCGGCAAGGAATAGCTTAATCGAGACTATGAGATATGGGGAAGAGAGATATGGAAGGAAAATGGAACTATTAACTGTTATAGAGGTGATATGTCGTCAGATTGTAACGATGAGTTCCGAATTGGAAGGCAATGATTACGTTTCTATTGTCTATGATTTGAAGCAGATCTTTTCCCAGTAAAGGTAAAACAAATTGTCTGTCAAAATGCATGTTTTAATCTGAACATAATTATTTGTTAAGTTTATCAATTATTGCCGTTAGTTAATTAATATCGTTAGTCCATCATTAATTAGGCTATTCGGTCAAGTACCAAATTAAATTCTACAATATTGGTACAATCATTATGCAGAAAGCTCGTTGAGTATACAGAGCTGCATAGATTATTGCAAATTATCTTCCCATATTATTATTATTTTATTTGACTGGACTTAAATGCTTAAATTTTTACGCATATATTTTACTAAAGTGAATGTAACGCTGCCGCGATTTCACACCGATAAATCGTAATTGTTCTAATATCTGAATGCAACTAACAGTTTCGGTTTAAACTATCTCCTAATCATGCAAATTGTTCCTTGAAAAAAAATTACTTTTTTTCCAAATTTAAAAAAAAATCCAACTCGTGAACGTGAGTAGCTATCGTTCTTTTATAAGATGTGACGTTATCAGGTACTGCTTGCCGCATGAAATCGATGCTTAAAGCTAAGGAAGCTCTACGCCCTAAGTAATAAAGAGATTCGAACGTGCTTTCGACTTTCAGTTGTACCTTTCGTAAAAACGGCATCTAATGTAAATAATAGAATCATTTTACTGCGGGAAAACAACCACTAAAATTTCACGAGGATTTTCTATAATGCTTCCTCCTTTTTGGAATCACATACATTGCAATTTGGGTATATTATACATAAAAACCTTCCTCATGAATCCCTCTATCTATAAAAAAAAACCATCTAAATCCGTTGCGTAGTTTTAAAGTTTTAAGCAAATATACAAACATACATACAGACAGACGTGGGAAGCAACTTTGCTTTATACTATGTAGTGATAAAAGTCACATGAGTTACTCAGTCAGTAAATTGACTTACATTTAAAAGCCGATAAAATTTTGAAAACAGCTCACGTTTTCCCAAATTAGTTCTTGGAACAATTTCGCGAGTTTTACATTTAACGGAAGAAGTCTTTATTCTTCCGAGCGTGGGTGTTCCAGATACAATTAAAAATCTATTGTTTCTATTGGGTGACCAGCAAAATGCCCTCAAGGCTACGTCGAATGAATTAGGGATGTCGCGTGTACTTGAGTAGTAGCGTACTCAATTTAATGTAAATAAATTTCGGCTTCGGCGGCCGAAGTGCGCAGGACATATAATAGACCACAAGTGTGCGCGCAAACACAAGTGCACTCTCTATTTTTTTGCTCTCACAATTCGTGAGACGGCAATCCGATATGACCGGTGAGAGATCAGGCGCAGGACCACCGGATTAACGTGCTTTCCGAGACAGGGGCGTTCAACCGCCAACTTTTTAACTCCGGAGTAATTTCACTACAGAAAAATTAACACAAATTATGCCCGACCCCGGACTCGAACCGGGGACTTCTTGGTCCTTACGCAGCGCTTGCTACCTTGCTATAATAGACCAACGAGGCAGTTAAAAGTGTAAATTATCTATACTCATTTTATAAAGAACAATGGTTTGAATGTTTCTTTGTTTCGAATAGGATGCGAAACTACTGCACCGATTCGAAAAATTCTTTCATCGTTGGAAAGCTACACTATCCGTGAGTGACATAGGTTATATTAAAAAAAATAGGGTTGTAACACAAGGTTGACGCAAGGTGTAAAAAATCAACCAAAGAGTAATTTATTTTGCAAAACTATAAAAGGTATTACTTACTTATCTATGTCGTGTGAGGCAAACAACCATATTTATATTTTAGAATCTTTTTATTTTAACGCATTTATTTTAAAACTACGCATCCGATTTTCATGTGGATTTTTCATCAGATAATGTGATTCAAGAGGAAGATTTAAAATTTAATACGCGCATAATATACATAGTAGAGAAATACTGATCATTTTAGAGGTCTACCGCACGAGGCGTGTTACATAAAACTTAAAAATTTATATAGGGAGCGTGCACGACGGTGCTGCCCTCATTTTGGTGGCGTTTTTTTCGTTAAATCTTATGGAGTGAAATTAGTACCAACGGCCGCCGCTAGCAATAACAACGGACATCTCATAAGAATACATGCGTTTTTGACAATCAGCGCCATTTCTCCCTCCACCCACTTCGCACGGTCCCAATAGATAAGTGAGGTGGTATAGATAAGTTTTAACTTATAGGACATAGGTATTTTTGAAAGTAACTTTTACGGGGTTAAAATATATTATATAGAGATAGAGATATACCCGAAGCGAAGCGAAGGCAGGTCGCTAGTTCTAAATATTTCACAACAACATATACGTGATATTTTGAACCGAAAGTATAAAGCTAGCATAATTATAAGGTTTAAATATTCCGAGTCAAATTAATCTTTTTCAGTAAAACGTTCCCTTTTAGTCACTGACAAAATATTAATTAAGAATATAACGAAATTTGCTCATTGAAATACAACATATTTAATTATTTGCGTTTCGTATTCATTACATTATTAACGGCTTGTTTACATGGTATGAGAGTGCAAACCGCGTATATACTGCAACAGCTGGCAACTGAATTAGGTGTATCTACCCGGTGCCACTATCTAATCGAATTAATTAGTTTCTATCACATGTCTGACAACTTCATTAATGGAAGTTTTGGCTGTTACTTCCTCCTTATCACTTGTTTGTTCATAGAATATCTAGTAGATATATTATATTTATGTACTAGTGTTCTGCCCGAGACTCTGCTTGCGTGAAATTGTTTATTTAGTACGGTAACACGTTGCTATGTTGCCATTTAGCGCAGTCAACTTATGTAAGAGTACACTTTGATGACCTTTCTATGGCCCTAGACTATTTATGTATTCTTTGGTTTTGTAATAGATTTCAGTCTGTATTTTGGGGTAAACACGATAGACAGACAGTGTCACTTTTGAATGTACAAATAATCAAAATCAAATCTAATGGTTTTTATTGGAACATGTTTCACTCACATGAACAACATGTTATGTTTGTTCACATTCAAATGAACAACATGTTATGTTTGCAAGGAGTAAGGATGTATAGAAAGAGTATCTAAAATAAAAAATACAATTGAAACTTAGCAAGCGTTTGAGAAATGACTTCGAAATAATCCTGCTCGCAAAATAATACTGATTTTCCGGCTTCCACCAAGACACTAATAATTTTCTTCAGTTTCCCTATGTTATTCGCTCTTTCCTCACTGTCAATCTGATAGGTTTATATTTAACCTCGTACGCTCCATATACGCGCGTAAGTTTCGATATCAATTCGAATGCTGTTCGTGCTATTACGTCGCATCGGGAGTTTCAAGCCTAATGAACATATTCTCGCGTTGATTGTTAACGAAACTTCGACCTTTGAGTCGAGGAGTGGCGTGTTTCACCAATTAACTAATGGACCAAACACAAACTCAACAAGTTGTTAGTTAATTGATGGAATAACGCAACAAATAAGTGTAAAATATTACTATAGTATTTTTCACCTAAGATGATCCCTGTGACACTTCATTGTGTTATGAATCACGCATTTTACGTTTGACAAACGAAAATTATGTTATTGCACACTTTTTTCATTTTATTGTGGCGTCATTAGGAAAAATATTAAAATAAAAATTTTTATACTTTTAAATGACAAACGTGAAATGCGTGATTCAGAACACAATGAATTGTCACAGGGATCATCTTAGCTGAAAAAGACTAGAAATGATTAGGAAATAAAGTAAGTCCCTTTTGATGTTAATGAAAAACGAAATAATCAAGTACCTAATACGTTTTCCACTACTTAATTTTAATAATTAATTAGACAGCAGATCTGTAATATTTAGATGACGGTGTTATAATAATTTACGCAATTGTTATTTGCCTGACCTTAAGAATGAAAAATTTGATGAAGATAAACGTTATTATTAAATTTTAGAATTTCATAGTAGTCCTATATTACATTTCAAAATTATACGCACTAATATCACGAGTATACACACATACAAATTCTGGTACTGTAATAAAAATTGGTTCATTTTAATAATCCTGTATTGTTTTATACGCAAGGGAATTGGAATTTAACTACCATTTAGATTTCTATCTAAATTCCACCATACGTTTAATATTCATATCGCGCTTCGTATCATATCCCAATGTTTTGAAAATTGAACGCAAAACGAAGGCAATATTCGAACGAAATGAATTAGAAAACAGACAACATACGAGTTAATTTGAATTGCCCGGTCAAAACTAGAAACAAATTATCGGACTAGATAGCGCATACGAGAATTGAAGATCGTTTATATTACTATTATCATGATTTCTATTACGAAACGACAAAATGTTTGAATCCCTCTTGGTTTCTGTACTAATTCTAAATTGTAGTTATTGCAACTACGTACAAAATATAAAATATAAATAGTAAAAGTACAAAATATGACGTAAAATTCTTCTCTTTTTTTCCTAACTGACATACGATGATGGCTTGGAGTAAGTAACCTTGTCATGTTCACCGGACTTGCAGGAGAGCGGATGGCTAAACAATTTTTTTCTGCAATTTAATCTGGAAAATGTAAACGTTTGTTTGCTTTGCGACTTTGCTGATTAACATCAATTTAAACAGAACTGTAACCAGTTGATATAATATTTTTTTTTCTTAGCACATGATATTTTTTTCTAAAACTGTTTGATAACACAGCTGTATTTGTATGCTAAAACAATCAAATCGTGTTGTTATAGAGTATACTTGTATCTCTACATAGTATATGAAGACAAAGTCGCATACGCGTCTGTCCATCCAGACAACGGATTTGATGCGGTTTTTTATTAATATATAGAGTGATTTTAGAGGAAGGTTTTTGTGTTTCATATACCCGAAGCGAAGCGAGGGCGGGTCACTAGTCCTTACTTCCTTACTAATATTATAAATGCGAAAGTAACTCTGTCTGACTGTTACGCTTTCACGTATATAGTACTGAACCGATTTAAACGAAATTTGGTACATAATATAGTCCAGGGCCTAGAAAAGGATATAGGCTACTTTTTAACCGACTGCACGAAGTAATGTTTTACCCGTTAAACATCTCTACGCGGACGGAGTCGCGGGCGGAAAGCTAGTGTATAATATATCCGAAGCCAGAAGGCCAGGCCGGGTCAGTAGTCTGTTAAAACAAATAAAGAGTCAGTTAGCTAAATCGAGTGCGTTTACGCTTTTCAAAGCTTTGAATAGTGAGTACGAAGAGATTGCAAGGCTTGGCTGTTGAGAGCAGGCGCCGGCTAGCAATTTCCTCGACCGATCCGTTCCTTGTCGGCCCGTGGACACTAAACAAGTGGGAAAAATAGGCCGAATACGTGACGCGCCGTTTGCTCGTGTAGGAGCACCATTCTTGGACACTTTCGAAATAGAAATGAGAACTTACTAGCATTTTTAGTTGTGTACAGTTGGTAAAAGGTAACTCATTGTAATTTCAAACGTTTATAAGCTTAGACAGGAGTGGGTATGCAATGCAATTTCTTAAGTGAAAATGATTCTTGGAATGTGAGTCTTAATGGCCGGCTTTAAGCTATCAGCTAAAAATATTGTTGACTGAAAAACTAAACAAACATCTAAATTTTTTAAGGCAAGGCTTACAGAAATTTACTATTTTTTAAATAGCAGAATCCTTTACTGTAATCATCATTACTGATTTCAATCTCATTCAGTAAACTCGAAATGTGGATTACGCAGCAAAGGAAGAAACATAACTCTCTCGAGCAATAACAACCTTGAGGGTATGTGCGTAAATGTAGCGGAGAACTTAACTAAACTATGAGGGCCAATGCAGCGTTTGGTGAACACTGAACACCCGGGTCAAATATTTGTGTGACGAACATCGGTGTTTGGTCCGTGTCTGGGTATTTTATTGAACATATTTAGGTTTATTTCTGTATCCACTGTTGATTTAGATAGGTATCTGTAACACAAGTGCTTAACCTTACCAATGTATGAAAAAGCGTCGATGGCCGAGTGGTTAAGGTCGTTGCTTGCCATGCGAGAGGTCGCTAGTTCAAACCCCGCCAGGTACCAATGTGTTTTTCAAATTTGAAATTCATATGTACTACCATCATTCGACGCTTTAACGGTAAAGGAAAACATCGTGAGGAAACCAGAACACTGGAGAGATTTTTCAACGCTGTGAGAAGCCATGTCAGAGGCCTACGGGCGGTTTAAAAACTCTGACGCCAGGTTGTTCATCAACCATACGATAAGAAGAAGAAGAAGAATGTATGAATATGAATAAATGTATTGTATGATAAGAATTTAAATCATTGCGGTTCGTCGCGGCTGGAGGAAACTCATTGACAAGAATACTGAAAGCCGGAGTCAATATGTTAACGTTGCGTTCACGAGTTGATATTTGTACTACGACCTAAAACAACGTTGACCCTGACTCAGTATAGTAACTTACTAGTGTGTAGAGGGCGCTGGCATAGGCTGCATGCTTGACGTGCAGCGTGCGACAGCACGACAGCGTCGTGTCCTGTTCGTGGGCAGTCCACGCCTTCATCTGGAAACAACAGATAATGTTAACAACATCATGAACAGCTGATAATGTCCCCACTGAGAGGCTTGAACCTTGTACTGAGGTAACTGAGTATGTCCGGGATATTTACCATGCTTATTTTAATGACATCCCAATTAATAATATCCGGGACATATTCAGTTTCCTAATGTGTGTAACCATGACAGCTTAAAGTTATATTTCTTGGACTTAGGGTTCATTCAACGTATGAATAGCTTTTGATACAAAATTTACTCGTCACAGTTCTACTTTGGGGAGGTTTTTGTATAACAACGTGCCCGCATCCACGTAAATTTAGTTCTAACTGCAAAGGCGATGGCTTCATTCAATAAAACTGGCAAAGTTATTTCAACGGATTGGTCGACTTCACACTTTGAGCAACTAGCAAATTTTTTTTCTATAAAACATTGCATTTACATACTTAAAAGATTAAGTGCTTGACCAAGATTAAGACCAACTTATGTATACAGACATCAAATCATTTTGAACCGACGAAAAACCTAGGAAGTTCAAGACTTTCTTAAAAGTATAACACTTTTAAGAAAGTCCGCATTGTCTCGTGTCACGCACAAAATATTACTGAGTAGTCCAACTATTAATAATTAAATATACACCGGGCCACTATTCACATTCAGTGTTCTAGATAACATCAGAATCTGGAATTTCTGAGCTTCTAAAGAAATACTTAAGTTTTAAGTCTAGCGAACTGACTTTAAAAGTTTTGATGATAAGTCGTAACATAAAATAGAGGATCTACGAGTATAAACCGAAATAAAAACATAACAGAAGCCTCACTACCGTCTTAAATAGGTTAGTTGCCTTTTTTTTTATTTTGATGTAGATGGACGGACGGATTAAAAAAAATGCTAAAAGAATTATTGTCGTAACTTTAAAACTCGCCGAGATATTATTGTTTCAATAGCAAGCTCAAAACGCTCCATACAAAAAGCGACTGAAGCGTGACGTCACGCTTTTGTTATTTGTATGCAACGCGTCAGAAACTTGTTCGGCAAGTATACTAAATATTGCGTTTATGAAAATGGTCTCATAGCAAAAGTTGTTATTAATTATATTATTTGAAATATGGTATTGTTTATATTAATCATTTTTGAGATTTTATAATGAACTCGCCCACCTAGCTACAAATGTCTATTATTGTCTCATTCCGCCAGAAATTTAAATTCAATTTGACTAATGTTATTAATTTACCTACATCTTACTATTAATTGTGAAATTGCATGTAAAATTTGACTTAGGAAACTACCCTATTCTTCTTGTCGTTGTTAAAATACCTTTAAGGTGGAACTCAGTCTTCTACCGCGGGTAAAACAACACTAAACGAAGTCGTCGAATGCGCTAAACAGTTTTCGGTGAGCGTACGGAAAACTTTTAAAGTGTACATGTATAATAGATTTAGCTCCTGACAACGCTTCAACTACAGTCCAACGGTTGTGCTAAGTTTTAATGCAGCGTTTTTGTAGTGAATTAACATTTGGAAACGGTCTGGATTCTGGTTCTTATTGTCGCGGCCTAGATTTTCAAATAGTTTTATTTATCTTGCCCTGTTTGGTTTCCATTATGTAATTAAATAAGTAAATCAAATAGTCCTAGTGTATAACTTGTTATTTTTTGAATATTTTTAAGATTTAAAATAAAACTAGTTTTACGGATTAAGCTCGCGTGTATTTAAAGATATTATTTAGAGATCCGACGTTTCGAGCTCTTAACAGCGCTCGTGGTCACGGGCAAGACCCGCTCGTGCTGCTTTCAAAGATAATATGTTTATGATAACAATACACGGGATTTTAATCCGTAATACTAGTTTCATTTTAAATGTGTAATGTTCGCGCAAATATTAGACAATACTTTTTATAGATATTAATTTTCTTTCTGTATTGCCATAAATAAAAAAAAAATCAGTAAAACTCACAATCTCCCTAGAAAATGATTGTCAAGCTTATTCCTTAGGTAACCTCCAACAACCTTCAACCTATTAACCGTTAACGACTTTCCTAATTCCTAATTTCGCCGGTGTCAAAGTTTGCTTCACGAAAATTATTATTTAGCGTTCCATTTGTGATTATTAAATTTACTTAGTTCTAACGCCATAACCTGCGTACAACAAAATATTTTGTCTACTGTTTCTAACCCCTGTTAACCATGTCTATTGAAAAGAAATGATTATAAAACGATTTTGAAGTTGCAAATAACTTTTCAAACGATTTTAATAAAAACCAAGCCTTGTTCTGATTTTTCCTATATAAGTAACGAAATATTCCAAAGCTGTAGAATCCACATGAAAAAAAACACGGCTTGATACTACGTAATACCGTATTGTGCTGGCCGTATCGATCGACGATTTTCCATCGAAACAACAGATTTTTCATTCGCCACAAGCTCTTAATAACCTTTTTATTGTACGTGTGGATTGTATTTATTTAACAGCGGAAATAGCTCATGAATACCGGAGACTAAACAATCTTTAGAATCCGATCTTGGAATTGAGTGTTGCTGTCGAGTTATTTGCAATATCATTGTTCATTGTTAGGTTCGTCGGTGATGTTTTATTATTAGAGAATGCTTTGAGAGATCGTATTGCTTAAAATAACTTTTATTGGGTGCATTTCAAGATTGGTATTACAAAACTTCTGAAGCCTTAAACAAGTTACAAGGGTACAAGAGACTACTTAAGATTTGATTGAACAGCATTTTATTGATGATTTGTAAGTGCTCTATTTTATGTGTTAATGAGGTTTATCCTGTTTTAGGGCTTCATGAATGCGCAACAGATAGTTACTTTAGAATTTACAATATCCGTCAGGATAATAAATAAATACATATTTCACGACGTCAAATACATCGATCTGATTCCGCGGTAAATAGTTCAAGCATTTGTGTTGTAGATATTATGAGAAACGATAGTGGATAAGCAAATAAACTTAAATACATAAATCACACGCCCAGACAAGGAACGAACACCGATGTTCGTCACTCAAATATTTGTGCCGAGTGAGAATCGAATTCACGACTCCTGGAACTGCCAGCTCGAGTCGCTAACCACTGTTCCATGGAGCCAGTCAATAATGCTTGCGACAGTAACGTGTTGAGATTAGGTATACTGCGTGGCAATGCTCACACCAAAGCAAAAAACTCCAGTGGCGCAATAAGTGAACTATTTCAGTCCAGTCCAGTTATCAGTATACATGTCAGTTAACGTCAAGTTATCACGCTGAAACGCTCGCTAATTACGAGTAGGTACAACAAATCAGTCGCGTGATAAGTGACACGTTTGTCACGCTCACCGTGGCTCATGCGCGAGTGAGTACTCGACTTATTAAGTTCGCGTGTTTACTAATGTGGACTTGCATGCAATCATTATAGCAATCATCGTAGACGTCTGACTTCCAGCCGGCGACGACTTTATTTTTTGGACGATAGTTTGATGGTGTTGTAATTGTCGAGATATAATTAAACATGACTTGTCACTTATCATTAAAATTCATAAGATGCTGGAGCAAAAACCTAATTGCGAGGAGGACTCGTGAACAGATCTGTATCATTGTAAATATATAACCCATTTGTAATATGTTTCTCACATTCTTCTTCTTTTAGTAATTGTTGTTATAGGCAATAAAAACAATACATTAAGTAAAATTTTGACAGTTTATCTAATTCGCTTAATAATCTAAAGCCCTGTAATAGACAATCGGACAGACAGACAAGTCATATTAATGGGGCTCCGTTAGCATTTCAGCCCGGAACTGAAGAATTCCGTGCTGAAGTAAAAAAAATAACAATTCATCAAACTACCAGCAGATGTAACTGTCGAAGAACAAGCTATCTAGCTGCACATGTTACAAGTCAGTTAAACTAGGTTTAAACCTCTTTGCCACACAGTAGTTGTTTTGCGATATGTGCAAAGCAAGAGTTCGTAACTTAGTTATTCGTGTAAATACAATAAGTTTGCTGCAACACAAATTAATCCGGAGCAAGAGTCGGGACCCGGAACTGTAGTTTGATTCTAACAGAGTAAGATAAAGTTGCAGAGTATACATTGTTAGTAATACTATTCTAATGAAATGCCAAGCGTTGATCGTTGGGCTAATTGTCGGTGGATTTCGCGGACTTAGTTGCTGTACCAGGTAGAACATGATTTATTTGCTTCTTTAAAATAAGAGTATTTATTTTCATAATATCAACAAATAAAGAAGCAAATAAATCATGTTCTCATCATCATTTTAATTATTTTTGGACTTAGATAAGTAAATAGCTATAAATTGTGAATTATCAGGTTGAATTCTATTTATGGTTATTTTGAAATTGTATAATGTGAATAAGTACATAATTTATGTTGTTTAAAAACACAGTGATGCATATTTTGTAAGTAAACGTGTATAACTTGAGTAAGTGTGCGTTTGAAAATAAGCTTACTTACAATAAATACTGTATCTAACTTAAACCTAGTCTGAAATTATGGAGGCACCAACTATATAATTACCATGCCATGCACTTTCTAGGAAGTGTAGAGCACAAATGGGGCGTCAATAATATTGTTTTCAATAGCTAACACTTTCAAAAGTTTTATTATAAACGCTTTTCTATATTCTCATATTGCATGGACTGTAAACAAAACGAAGCAGTTTTTAGCCTAGATGGGGATCAAACTAATGAGTCCTGACGTTAGAGACGGGAGCACAACAAAATTTGCCACAAAACCAGTATTTATAGGGTTATTACTCTTTACATTCCCGCCAGTAAAATTGTCTAATGATTTTACGACATGACTTGAAAGTTACAGGAGGAAAAATTTGTGTTTCTCACTGTTTTGTATAATAATGCTACTTATTTTAATCTGTGCTATTTAACCAGACATGACTTCCATACAGGCATAGCCCCGTTTGGGGGCCTCTGTTTATTTTATGTTCCAATTCTATTCTGTTATCACTGGATCTGTTTTTTTTTAAATATAACTTACTTAATTACATTATGAAACCAGTATCTGCATTTGAAAATCGTCGTTATTAATTCAGTTTCATTCTTAGTATTTATTTAGTGTAATTTTAAATCAAAGTTGCCTGAGTATGATTGTGTTTTCTGTTTATGAATAATTACTTACATTTTAATTTAATCGTGTTAGATATTTAGACTATGTATTATTTCAAACGTCGTAGTATCGTGGAAACTGAAATTAATTAACTGGTTAGTTATACTCATAAAAAAATCGAAAAAAATTTAATTAAACGAAAGTGAATTTACATTATTTAAACAGTAGTATTATTAGCTAGTAAGGCTTAGAAACACCCATTGGGTATATTATTACTACATTTATTAATTAAACAAAATTAAATACAGCATCGGTTTAAAAAACGCAAAATTTTTTGTAGCAAAATATTGATTTGTTGTTTGGTTATATTTTAGTTACATCTACAACTCTACATACTTTGGTAGTGTAACAAAATAAATAAAAAAAAAATGTTAATACCAATTTTCCCATTATGTCTAAATCTGGACATGCAAAACTTCGTCATTACCTTTCAGCTGATGGTCGAAACGTGGAACAAGCCCGAAATCGCATAGCATGCTAGACGGAGAAGTTTATATTTGTTACGAATCACATGTGCACGCGATCCCGGGCGCCGCTACAGCGTGCGCTCCGTAGCACTGGCGCGCGGCAACTGACGCTACCAGTGCTACGAGACAGCTACGAAACTCAGCGCGTCCTTCTACGACTCGAGTGGCAAGACTGGTTCTTACCCACGAGAAGCCTATTACGAAGTTCAACCGTAATTATCGCAGAGTTTTGAATTTTAAAGCCGTTTAATGGAATTTAAAATGGTACGTGACAAGTGATTGAAGAGATACGCTCCGCTGGCTATGGCTCTTGCTGAAGTTGGAATTGAATAGACACGATTTTCTGTCATTACGAGGTTGTTAATTACTGAGCTTCGAAGAGGTTTCAAACGATTTGTCACGTAAAATTGTGGTCTTATGATTATAATTACCCTATTGATAACGATGTTTTTTTAAATGTTATGTATAGTCTTTTTGTTTACACTTGTCCAATTTTATATTTTACTTTGAACTGTTACAAATAAAACTATTACAAAAACAAACATTCTTATTTCACAGCTAGTTCTTAAAAGTTAGAAGAAAAAATTGTTGACACAAAAATATGTCAGCGCAATCAAACGGCAATAACTTGATACTAAGAAAACATTATTATTTTTAAAGCATATCGCATACCTACTTATTTGTAATCAGCTAGGTCTTGCCTATGATTGGTAAACTAAAATGCACAAAAGCTGCAAGTAGCATTCTCATGTAGAAGTTTTTTTAGTAACATAGCTTAATTATAGCAAACATGTAACACTTTGAATATTTAATTCATTTGAACGCGAAAGTTATATATGCGATGTAAAAGCACTTATTACGGCCAGTATCAAACAATTAGCAAGTCAAAAAGAAAAATGAAAAGCTGGAAAAGGTATAAATAATGTCATGCAGTGTAATTAACTTTGTAGGTAGGTATTTCTTCATGCTTTCTCGTGTTTCTTGTATTCGTGTCACGTTTCGGTAGAGTGGGGCGATTCAGAATTCCATCAATGTAGCGTATAAGCTTTTGTTATCTTTACATCTAAAGAATGTGCTCTAGGTCTTGCTGGAAAAGCTCCTGTGATAGAGCTAGTGGCTGTTTTACTATTGTTTAACGAAGTTTATTTTTAATATTTGCCTAATTCAGTTGAATGTATCCAATAGTGCTTGTAAATCAGATCAAATAAATTTCGTGTCCAATTAAATAATTTTTTTAAGTGCTACACGTTTGTTTTAATAAAAAATGTTACTAAAATCATGTATTGAATACAAATTCGTCGTGTGGTGTGAGTCGTGGGTTCGATTCCCACCCGGAGCAAATATTTGAGTGACAAACATCGGTGTTTGTTTCGTGTCTGGGTGTGTTATTAAATATATTTAAGTATAATTGTGTATCCACTGTTGATTCTGATATCTGTAACACAAGTGCTTAAGCTACTTATCACGGGATCAGATCAGTGTATAATGTATATGATGTTGTGTAATATTTATTTATTTAAATTAAAGTTTTATCTTAACTAATCTTGATACAAACAAATAATAAATTCTTCATGCAAGAGCCAGCGGCGCTGCAAAACGCGCCATCAAGCTTGTCAAACCATACACTCACATGCACTAGTATAGTAAATAAATCATAATATATCACCTGGGGACGGCTTTCGCCGAAGGAGAAGGCCCAAAAAAAGATGGTGAGACGATTTGGCCCAGCTATCAAGGAGCTGGGAAGTGCTGGCCTTGGATAGAGAGCGGTGGACAGGTTTGGAGGAGACCTTTGCCCAGCAGTGGGATGATACACGTTAAGTAAAAAGAAAATATACCTACTTACAGTGTCCGTAGACGGTCGAAAATTATATATAACGCGTGAGGCAGCACTTCGCGTGCAAAAGCCTAACACGTAACGTAAGCTGCTTTTTATTATGTGCTGAAAATGACCAGGAAACTCATAAACTATACTCATAAGCTACTTTATTACTTTATGCTATAAAACACGTTTTACACTAAAGTAAATCGATTTAGACACTGTTGACAACGTAGTTTAATATTTATGAAGAAGAAGCAGAAATGAAATTTGGATTTTGATTGTATTATCAGTTGTAGCTGTCTCTTGTGTGAAGTATGTGTACATGACACTTTTTGACATCTGGACTCAAGAGTCCGTAAAATAAAGTAAAAATTGGTATCTTCAGGACTCTAACTATGTAGGTATATTTACTAAACAACTGCTCAATCGGTTTAATTAATAAAACTTTCTGATAGGTAATTTTGTTCATGTATCTTTACAACTAAATGAAATTGAAGGGACGACTTTTGACTAACTGGGTAAATGGGATCTTTATTGGGTCCTAATAACAAAAACACAAATAAAATATTTTTTATCTGTCTGTCTGTTCCCGTCTGTCGTCCCTGCTGTCTATCTAATCTCCGAAACGGCTGGACTGATTTCAACGGGATTTTCACAAATAAATAGCAAATTATACAAGGCCTATAATATAAGGCTATTTTAAGAAATCATTCCTACCAAAAACCATTTCCACGCGGACGAAGTCGGGGACGGCCGCTAGTTTCTAATAAAACTTACGAAATTACACAATACTACCTGGAGCTATTTTGCCAAATAAATACAACCCGGTAAGAGAAGGCTTTTAAGATACCTATAAGAGATCAAACATTACATGACCCGAAGTTCCTTTCTACAGATCGTCACTATCACACAAGAATAGTGCGAGAAGCTATTGAAATTAAGAAGCACAGAAATTTCAATAGGGAAGATGGATTCAAGTTATCATCGGCATGGAACCCAGTGATTAGTAAGTGCGTACCGCGGAAAGTTACGTCTAATATGAACCCAGATACAGTGAGTGTTGTGTGTCAGACAAATGTGGGTAGCTGTACAAATGACATTAGTTCTGGTTCGGGGGTGGATCAAGAAATTCACAACTGTGGCAGACGAAGACGGGCGGCGCCAGTTCGCATGCGACCACGATTGGTGTAACCCAGTCGAAACGTCGGGCAGTAAGTAGCTATGAAATTTGCTACTCCTAATAATAGCGTGTAGACCCATAAAAAAACGCGAAAGTCTAAAATCTTATATAAGAGATGAATTTTAAAAGGAGTTGGTTAGATAAGAGGAAAAGAGAAAAAAATTGAGGTTTTATTAATAATTTTCCCTTTAGAATGTAATATAAAATCAATTTTCATTATTTACCCAGCTAATTCAATTACTTACGACAGAAAAACTTTGGATTCGATAAATTGATTAAATCGTGTTTATTCCTCTTATAAACTCTCCAATCTTCATTTTGAATATTTAAAGCATTCAGAAGTTGCAAATACCCGTAAAAGCTTAACGAATTAACTCCAATATACATTTAAATTGAGTTTTGAATATGAAACAAATTTCCGGTAGGATTTATATCAAATACAACATAACAATAAACACTTGAAGTTTATAATGTGATTAAACTAATAGTAAAACTTATTGTATCAGTTTATCTTCTCTGATAAACTATTAAAAAAGGCGTCCGGATGTTCTGGCAATGGCGGCCACATCTCAATTGAGATCAGCCAAGTGCGCACTTGGCGTATAATATTATAGCGCACAAGTATGCGCGGAAATACATAATTATGCACTCTGTTCCCTTACTCTCATTATTCGGTGACATGGCAATCCGACATGACCGATGAGAGTTTGAGCGCAGGACCACTGTTCAATCTTCCTGCTATGTGGCCGGCTCACTTCATTTACTAAATAGTGAACAATATTGAAAATGCAGGCTAAGTTTGAATTGTAGTCGGTTGAGTTGGGGCAGCAGTAGACTAGGTCAGAGTCCCATGGCGCCGTCAAACGAGAATTTTATGAGGTACACCGTGGTGTTTTGGTCGGAAAACCCCCTTGGCATTGCATACTGCCCAGGAGCAGCAGCTGGCATTTACCATCTCCTCGCCAGCCGCTGGGGATTCTGACACACCACTGGGAGAGAACTTCCGGTGTTAAAAGTATTAAAAAAATGGCTGAATCAGAATCGCGCACTGAGGGACCCACACAAACTTTTATGCAAAAAACGTTCTTCGCAGAAAATAACTTGTGATTGAACCAAAAATGTATGTATATTTTTTATACCTAATGTTAAATCTTTCTTTTTGCCAAATTTCTTGCAATTTAGGTACTTCTACTACTAGAGTCCAGGACAAATCAAGTTACTTCATAAGTATTTATTGATAGATTGATTATTTGTGATAAAGCCTGAGTGTTCTATATAAGTCTGTTTTTGTGCCTTAATTTTATTCACAAGATCCGGTGTTAGGCACAGCTTCTTCTAAGGCATTATCCAAGCTTGACAAATGGCGGATTATGTGAAGATTTACAAGGGACATACGCATTACGATGCCTATCGATTTTGCATTAAGTAAATTGTATTTCTTTACGGACCTTAAACCTATGTAGTCCTGCTTACTAAGTTGACATTGTTTGTGTCTAAATCTGCTTAATACACGTGTTAATGAAATTTTGGAAAAAACCATTAATATTATTTCTGAGAATAGTCAACATGTAATAAATATCTTACCTAATATTTTTTATACGAGAAACACTTGGTATAAAAGTAGTAGTAAGAAATAGCGGTATAAAAACAACTATACATAGTAAATTAAACTATAAGTATTATACGGATGTTACATTCCTTGTAAAACTGTTGGAGAAGAAAAATAAACAAAATTCAAACATTCTCGTAAACAAGCGACTTTATCTGAACAAATTGAGTTCGATACAATCGCCTTATTGTGATGACGGTCCAGTCAGCTCTCCCTCTGTTTGCGAGTCGTCGGCAGCCATTGTTAAACCATCATAATTTTTCAGTTCACCGCCTGTGATGCCAATTCGATTTGCCGTCAAAATCAGCGCGCAATTCAACATTCATGAATCTAGATTAGAGCGGATTTGAATAGAAACAATTTTGGTACGTTTTTTAATACCGATACAGAAATTCCACGTCATGCGATGTCATTAAATTTTTTCAACTCACTTAAATATTCAAACATCTATTCATTTTTATAATGGCACCAATCAATCTGAAATTGCCGACTGGTTTTTCGATAAAATGCTTCTATTTGTGAAATAAGGGAGATAATTTTGTTATACTTATTATTTTGACGCGTTGTGAGACGATACTGTCTTTTTGATGACGATAAGATTTAAAGGACTTGATGGACAGTTAATTTGTTTTATCATATATGTTCTTAGTGATGGCTTAGAGGCATTTTAATTATAAATTAATTAATGGGCCAGATAAAACACATCAATCATGTTGCCTGAAAGCTTCTGCATTAGTACAGCAGCTGGCGACTGGCTTCTATTAAAATACTCAGATCATAAGCAATGAAGATAATAATTACCATTAACAAGCTCGGTCGATATTGTCTATTTTCTGGGACTATGACATGAATGTGTCGTAAATTTTTCAGCCGTCAAATGAACATAATTGAGTAATTTACATTATTATTCAAATTAGTCTTTTCTTTATTAAACGTAATTCATATCGTGAGGGATGCCTGCTAACCTCCGAAAATATTCTTAGATTGTCTAGTCAACTAACCCGCACTTGGCCAGCGTGGTTGACTAAGGCCTGATCACCCTAGTTTAGGGTAGGCCCGTGCTCCAGCACTGGACCATATACATAATCATCAGCCCATACTGATGATGATAGTGTATTGCGTTCGATTCCGCGACATCAAAAATATATAAAGCTAAGCTAATAGTCCCCTAAATATTAGTCTTGCGCGTGTAGACCCACTACACGCGTCATTAGGAGTACCAATCACATAGCTACTTACTGCCCGACGTTTCGACTGGGTTGCACCAATCATGATCACGAGCGTCGCGAAACATCGGGCAGTAAGTAGCTATGTAATTTGCTACTCTTAATAACGCGTGTAGACCCATAAAGACTAATATTTAGTGTAATGGAAGACAAAGAAGAAGCGAAACTCTAATAGTCCCCGTCCAGGGCATGAATGTGAATTTTTCCAATTTTAAATTTGCATACACAACAACGTTTAAACGGCAAGGTTTTTAACTAATAACTCAGCCAAGCAATCACATTAATTTCTATAATGGCTAGCACCGCAACGTGTAAACAGAACAAAAGGGCATTAAGGAAACATCGGAAATACAAGATAAATTGCAGCGCGGCGAATACACGAGGGAATTTACTTTAATTTATTGTTGGATGGCCGCTTTCAATGTAAAGAGATACGCCCTTATGTGAATTACAATTACCAGCGGTTGAAACGCAATCCATTTGGTAGCATACAAAATTAATTCAAAGAAGATAATTTTTTTTTCTAGGCAGAGTTAGACTGTTACTTCAAGCTACATGCGCACGTTTTCATTCACGTGAATGACCATTTCGGAGAGACATCATTATTTTATTTTGGCTTAAAATAACATCACAACAACATCCCTCCCTACTATTCCCAACATCACATACATTTATCTGATCCTGTGATAAGTAGCTTAAGCACTTCTGAAGTTGTGTTACAGATAACAGAATCAACAGTCGATACACAAATATACTTATTTAAATATATTTAATATCACACCCACATACGGAACAAACACCGATGTTCGTCACACAAATATCTTTCCCGGCTATTTACCGGTAGCAAGCGCTGCGTAAGGATCAAGAGGACCTCGGTTCGAGTCCGGGGTCGGGAAAAATTTGTGTGAGTTTTTCTGTAATGAAATTACTCAGCCCGGAGTTAGGAAGTTGGCGGTTGAACGCCCGTGCCTCGGAAAGCACGTTAAGCTGGTGGTCCTGCGCCCGATCAGTCATATCGGATTACCGTCTCACCGAATTATAAGGGAGTAGAGAATGCACTTGTGTTTGTGCGCACATTTGTGCACTACAATATGTCCTGCGCACTTGGCTGATCTAAATTGAGATCGGCCCCCAGGGCTGAAATCGGTCGGATGCCTTATTTGTGCCGGTTCGGAATCGAAATACACATGTTGCGCCGATCCCACTTATCGTGGGGCCAGGGCAAGATAATGCTGATGATGGGAATCAAAGTTCGAACCTACGACTCTTGGAACCGTAGGTAGCAAACCTGGGTCCCGAAACCTGGTAACCACTGTTCCACTGAGATAACTAATCATAAAAGAACTGAAATACGTTTTATTTTACCGTGCATTACAATGGCTTTTCTTTATGTCTTAGTGATAGCAAGATTATCGGATACTAAGGATTCACGGACCAACGATTCTGCGAAGGGTGAGAAGAGTTATTTATGACAAGTGTAAGGTATTATTTTTGAAATAATAATAGTACTTTATCGCACGGGTTCAATGAAATTATCAGTGTTTCACTTTTATCTATATAAAATCCATGTATTATAATATACTATGAACCATCCTTTTTGATTCCTATCTCTTAAAAACGCTTTGAATATTAAATTTATTCGTCTCTGTTATTATGGGAACAGACAGCCGGAAGCGACTTTGTGTAACTATGTAGAGATACATTAAAGTAGTACCTACGTATTGCATGCCTTTATAATAATTTTACTGTATTCTTAATAAACTATATCTTACTAGCAATCTGATCTTAAAGTTTGGAATAAATACAATTCATTAGTCAATAATCATGCTGGGCTGCTTAAACTACGTTTCTGATAGAAAATGCTTTAATTAAAAAAAAAATGTGTTAATCAGGGTGAGTGCGACAGGCTCAATATGGTATATTGTGCCTGTCGACCTCATATTTGCATCTTACTACCGCTTACCATCAGATGGAGTGAGGTCATCTTGTAAGCGTTTTATAAAAATAAAAGCTTTAAAATTTTTCGCAATCCTATTTCTAAAGGGTATGTTTAATTACTCACCTATTTTAAAATCTTAAGACGGCTATTAAGTGCTCTTCGACGTTAATTAGCAGTTAAGTTGCTTGTTTGATCGTCTGGAACCGGGATTGTTATTCTTAAGCGAAAAGTTTTAACTCGTTTAGGTTTTCGCAAAAGCTATTGAATTGATAGATTAAAATTATCTTTTTAAACAACCTTTTTTGTAGTAGATAGACTTGCAAAACTGGTACGAATGTTATAAATTGAAATTCTAGGTTTTACTATTAGTTTACTCGTACTTGTAAATCAAAAAATGACGAGAAAAAATAATCTTCTGAGAACTGCATCAAACTGGGTCCAGCTAAACGTGGGATAATTGCGGCTAACATACATAGAGTTGTTGGAGCGCGAGCGTCCTCGGCAAACGTAGTGTAGGACGCCCGCAGGCCAGGTGGTGTGACGATCTGCGCAGGACGGCTGGTAGGGGCTGGATGCGAGTGGCCGAGGAGAGAGAAGTGGCGTGCATATGGGGGAGACCTATGTCCAGCAGTGGACAAAAATAGGCTGATGATGATGATGATGATGATGATGATGAGCGTCCTCGGGCTTCCTCGGGCGTCAACGGCCGTCGTCGGCCGATATATACAGACAATATACCTTAGAAATACAGTCCTCCTTTCATTTAAGTCCTTTAGTTAGGACCCTAACAGAGTTCAAACTGAGAATCTCCTTTTATTGAAGTCGATTAAACAGTGACAAAGGTATAAGGAAAATATTTAGATGTTGACATGATCATCTTAGTATATAGTAATAATTTTGTAAATAAGTTTGTAGAGGTAGTTACGAATATACGATGAGGATTTAAATAGTATACGAAATCCTCATCTCTTCTTTCACTAAGCGCAGTGAATTTTCCCCTCCAGATAAGCGGCATTGGCTGGGAAATGAATATTCGCTTTAATCTGGAAGTTTAAGTGCGACTCGGAGATCGCCGTATCAATTAGGGAGTTAACACCCGCTCCAACTTCTTATCATCTGCTCCCGGCTTGGAACAAAAGGAATCCAGTTCTGTTTGACGTGCCAAGGGCTTTGACACCGTGCGTTATCTTAAATACGGTTCATTGTTTTATTCATACTTTTGTTGATAAGTATTATTTGAAATTAAACTAACAAGAACAATAGAACATGGTCAAGGCTTGCCCGTGACCACGAGCGCTGTTAAGAGCTCGAGACGTCGGGTCTCTAAATAATGGGTTTAGAATAACAATACATGCGAGTTTAATCCGTAAAATTAGCTTCATTTCAAATGTATGAGTGTACAAGACTGGTAAGTATCACTTTTAGGAATCTCTAACTCCCAAATTGTTTTGTTTTGTTGTGTTGATGTGATGTGATTATGTGTGCCAACATAAGTAGCAAAGCCTATTGGATTGGTTAGTTGGTCTTAATTATCGAAATGGTTCTTAGATAAATGAATTGTAAAAAGATGTTTCATTAACGGTACCTAATCAAAATTAATACCTGAACATTTTGATATCAGTAATAATCTACTAACATGTATTAAGTGCAAATAGCATAAAGCCATGAATATGAAGACTCCTGCTTCAATAGTCTTTTAGAATCAGGGTCTAGTTAGGGGCCTCGTTCGAATTCGTGAATACTATTAAAGCGAAAAATCATTTATTTTTTATAAAAAATTCAATGCTCGTACGAATGAAAGCGATAACTCATTCCACCTCTGTTCGTTACGAAGCTATTAAACGTTTTATGAGTCTATCATTTGAATTTTATGAATAACTCTTTTCACATATAGAGTTCTCGAATGAAAACCATGGCATGACTGAACATAAACCCACTGACCGTGGCGTATTACTTTCGTAACTAAAAAAGGTTCCGATCCACTTAAAATACTCAGAATCAAAAGCATCTCTTATCATTGCGAGCTTTCAGAAGGTAGGAATATAAAAATAATTTTCTATATTTAAAACATACCGAGTATTTTTAGGGTGCCGGATTTTATTAGAAAAAATTAAACCCTTTCCTTCCCTTAACTTTTGTGTATAAGAATAATTATTGCAATAGTTTCAAAAGTACATCTATTTTAAATCTCACTTTTTGACCGGGAATTTGTATTATTTGAAAGAGAGTGAGGGTTTTAATATTGTGCACAAAAACATTGATATACCATCACCCGTAGATAAAATATTTATTATATGATGGATGGTGTTAAAAGTTTCTCGCGATCTACGCTGCTGACATTTAAATAACAAAGGATTCTAAGGTTGTGACGTTAAGTAAATGTTATTGTTTATATTAGTTATATTTGAAAACCTTTTGTCGAGACAGAAGCTCCGCGAACACTCAGAGGGAGGCCTGTTAATATTAAACAGACCTTTTTCACTATGAAATTTCCGGTTTCCGTGGAATTATGAATAAAGAACTCCCGTTGCATTACGGATTCAGGTTAACGAAAAAAAAAAGAAATATAATATTACTCTTTAGTACGTTTTAAATTCATAGTCCCTTCAGTATAAAAAGGTAAAATGGTAATGTTTAAAAAATTCAGTTTAATGGTAAAATATTATCAAACATGAAACTAGTAAAGAGTTCTCTATGGGATTTCATAATATGTCTTGTTTTATAACAATACTGCTTTTTATAGTCAATTATTAAAAATGTGGGATAGCAATGACCTTGTTAAAACAATGCACAAGGCAGAATGGCGGCGACGTGGTCCACAACCCGTCACGTCACGTTTCCCACAGAGGTGAAAAGTGGATCGCTGGAAGTGATCTCTGCCTACCCCTCTGGGAAAAAGGCGTAATTTTATGTATGTATTAAAAATCACTTATAATATTCAATCACGGGACTTAAAATTTACAAAGAAAATTCGATTCTGTCTTATTGTGATTAAGTACTTTATGAACTTATATTTATTTCAACACGAAATTTGCAATATTGTTGTATAAATAGTTTATTGTTGCTTTTTGCCTTAGGTTTTATAATTTTGTTACAGTTTTTACTATAATATCAATTCCACCGGAAAAAAATAGTGATCTACATAGCTTAAAATTAATGGAACATTGATCTAGTCTGAAACATTCAGAGTGAAAATGGTTGAAAACTCGAAACAATAACAAATGCACTGCGAATAGAAGCTTTATTTTGCGAGGCTTTTCCAGGTAGGTAAACTAAAAAGTTTTGACCACGGAATTTCGTGTTAGTGCATATCGTTTTACTTTTGACGACAGTATAATGCACATCTTTTAATTAACTCCTTGATAATTGGTCTTATAATATCAGATCGGAGTCTAGACGTTTATCAAGCCGGAAAATTTCCATAATAATAGTCTTTGTCTTTCGAACTAATCTCTAAGATAAACAAGCTTCAATGGAAGCCGATTTCCCTCTTTAGTTAACCTTTCTTTAAAAAGTTTGATTTGTTTTTGTTCAATCATTATAATACTTATCAACTACATTACATTAACTTTATGAGATCAAAAAAAATGTGTACGTTTCGTTTGTTTTAGCGCTCGTAGCTAATTGTTGTCAAGACTGCTCGCAAGCTGGCAAGACGTTTGAATTTTACCTCACGATTTACGATTTTAGACTTTTTCGTTCTTCATCCACATACGCGACAAAATGTTTGAAGATAATTGACAGTAAGAATCACGACCATAAAGTTTTAAACTGTCATGGTTACACACATTAGAAAACTGAAACTGTCCGGGATATTTACCATATTGTTTAATATCGGTAGCTCATTATAATAAAACAACATTGTAAATATTCCGGACAGTTTCAGTTTTCTAAAGCGACCATAGAGAGCTTTCATAGAGCTTATACATTCACGCGGTTTCATTACGTTACACAGTTGTACCGTAACGAAGCTCATAAGCTTTATAACATTACTCAGAAATAAAACACTGCTGAAATGCTATGGCATTCCTTCATAATGGACGTACCCATAAACAGATTCACTAAAGCCCAAGCAAAATAAAGAAATGTTATTACCTTCTTAATCTTCTCGGTCCAATGGAGCAGATGATAGTATTTGCACATCGAGCCGGAATCCAAACGGCAATTGCGATAATATATATTAGGAACTTAATTAGGCAGCTCCCGTAAATGGCTTATATGACACATGGAATGTAATCGAACTAAGCTTTCCTAGAAGCGGATTCTTATCGTTGGATTTATGAGAACGGTAAATCCTTTTCGCTTCTAGGTATCCATATTCAGTTAAAGTTAGTGTGTATTTATACCTGTTGTTTCTGAATGCTGTATTTAAGTATAATGTATAATAATGCTATATAAAGAAAAAATATTCCCAAAAATTTAAAAATATTTTTTTTAGCCTTTGTCATTCCATTCCTGGACAAACCTATTCACTGCTCTTTATTTAAGGCTAGGACTTGCCATTTCTCACATCGCGATGCCATTAAATTTTTGTATCAGCTTTATAAATATATGAAATTACAAATTGTTATATTTTATTCTATTCCAAAAACAATTATTTTTACTTTACTTACAGTAAGAACTTTAATAAGTTGGTACATTAATTTAGTTTTTGTTCTGGTCTAAGTCTTTGTGTCCTCGATTTTATATAGTATACATACACCTCAGATGTTCAGATGGCCATTTTCCTGGAGAGCCGACGTATATTTTTATTCGAATGGCTGCTCTATACGATAACATAATTTTGAACCTTTATCGTGAGGTAGATCTCTTCGATCGAGAAAACTCCCATCTTCCTTGTCGCATTGAAAATATCTTTGTAATAATATTCCTTATCCCAGCTTCCATCCTTAGGGAAAATGAACCGCAGATTTAGCATTGCTCGTAGGTAGGTGATATACTTATTTATGTGCAGTAGATCATATCATATGATCGACTTTATATGACCCATAGTTTAATCGGGTTTAAATTTGGGGTATGGACATACCGATTTGTTATCGGCGAGGTAACTAAACATTCTCAATACAATGGGGAATATGCACACTTGTTTTTTATTATAGAAATCAATCTTTAATATCGAAGAAATATGAATGTAATTCTATTTTTCAATTTACTTTAACGACAAGCGAGATATAGCTGTTTAAAGTTCCCGGGTGGACAGAGAGATCCGATATGGCAGATGAAGTCACAATTACACTACTGCCATACGCGATCCATAAAAAACTCCGTTTTGTAAGAAAGAGATAGAAAATTAACTTTAATTCCTTATAAATCCTTGTATTTTAGTATATGTTTAAGCCTTTTTTCATAAGTTGTTGAAAAATTCAAGATTGCAGATTTATGCATATTCCCTTATCAATTACTCAAACAGCTCGTTCATTGGGTGGTCTTACACCTGATTTCTCATAGATCCTGTTGGATAGCTGTCTTTTCGAACTATGGGAGGAGGGATGATACATTGCACTTGTGATTGCTCGCACACCAGATTACTAAATCCTGCGCATTTGGCCGATCTTTATCGGGACGGGCTGTCATGGCCGAAATTGGTCGGAATACTTTATCCCATGTCATTTTATTTAATATTTATTCAAATTTTTTAGTTTTTTTTTGTAATTTTTTATCTTAGTATATTTATGTCACTGCAGCGCTGAGAGCGCTGCAGCTGCCCTCAGGCTGATGTAGCACATGCTGAGCCTGTACCTCGTTTACCACATCCTGTCCTTATCTGTTCGTGTTAATTCTTTGTAATTCTTTTGTCTGTCACATATGTGTTTTTGCTAGAATTTTGTGTTTCGTATTGATATAATTTGTTGTATACCTATTCTTTTATGTTATGTGGTCAATAAACGATTTCTATTTCCATGTAAATACTGTTGATGAATGTGGATGAAGCGAAAGTGGTGTGCCAGGACCGTAGCACATAGCAGGAAGTGATCTGTGCCTACCGCTCTGGGAAAAAGGCGTGGTTTTATGTATGTATGTAAATACCGTGCGTATGAGATACCTACCAAATGTGTGGCAAAATTGAGTCTCGGTTGTAAACACGTCATCCGACGTACAGCAAACATGTTGTAAGCAAAATTAATTGCAGGACTACGGGATAGGCTCGTAATTAACCGCTGGTACATCATAACCGCAGATTTACAGCGAATGTTTACTCGGAATTTAAATTGAAATTTTCGGATGCTAAGCCTGTAATCGAGTCTTTTGGGGATTCCCAGAATTGATATTATTTATTCCGTTTTTTTTTCACATGTTTAAGTGAAGTTGAACACTTTTAAATTTTCTTAATAATATAATCATTAGAAAAATGTGGTTGTGCATCAGATGATGATGATTTACCTGCACAAACACATTTGAGTTAGCCGATCATCTGATGATGATTCATCAGTCCATCAGCTAACTCAATTTAGAATGCGATATTTTTAATCAAAATAATAATATTTTGATTAAAAATATCGCATTGCTGGTTTTCATATGGACTTTTGAAATAATTCAAAAGTCCATAAGAAAAGCCACACAATTTATTATAGCAAATAGTTTTTATCCACATAGGTACAATCTCAAATGCAGAAGCGTCACCGCGTGATTTTACTCAGTTGGGAACTACATAATATAAGATAAATAATGTTTTACGCAATGAAAAACTTCACCCAGGCACTCGCCTGTGAAGCTAGTTACAAATAATTAACAGTGTTCGCGCGTGTCTCCAGTCTTTAATACATACATATGTTATAGGCAATGTGTATAATCCGGTATTGTATAGATTACCTAGGTATTCTATACAATGCCTAAAACGTTCAGGCAATGTGTATAATACGATTAATTTCACACATTGCCTAGGTATTGTATAAAATGCCCGAAGTGCATCAGGTAATGTGTATAATGAACGATCACGGGTAGGACCTTAAACATTTTTATTAATATATTATTCAGACAGAGTTAATCAACCTTAACCTCGGTTTATTTTGAATAATATGTTATTGCTTTGTGTAGAGGGGTTAGGTAGCATTGGTTTTGATTCCGTCCATTAACCCATAAATGGTCCATCCGTCCATCTGTCATCAGGCTTTAACTCAAGAACAGTGATATCTAGATATGAAGTTGCAATTTGTTGATCATATACATAAACTAGCTGTGCTCGCGACTTCGTTCGCATGAACTACAGATATTACATATAAAAGGTTTTTCCCAATTACTCCTATTACCGTGAATTTTTTTCAATATCGCGTTGCAAGTAAGTTTTGCGATTATTAAGGTACTTTCATGCCAAATTTCAATCCTCTTTCTTTCGCGGTTTAGATTTTTTCATACTAAAGTTTTTTCCTGCTAACTCCCGTTCCCGTAAGAATTTTTCAATATCCGGTTCCAACTAAGCTTTAATTTTACTATGGTACCTGCATGCCAAATTTAAAGCATCTAACTGAAGTGGTTTAGATTTTTCATACAAAAAGATTTTCCCACTAATTCGATAAAATGCAATATGTTGAATCAGCGCTATCTGCTTGTGACAGTTAAAATTAGGATAAGCTCTCAAAAGATCAGTAGGTACCTATATAACTAACCAAATTACGGAGAAGACAAATCAATTTAATACATTACCTAAGCAGGCATTCTATACAATGCCTAGGTAATCTATAAATTTCCTAGGTAAAGTGTGAAATACTTCAAACATTGAGTATCATTTCATACATTGCCTAAGCAACCTCCGCATTCTATACCTTTCCTAGGCATTGTATAGAATGCCTGCATTATACACATTGCCTATAACATATACATACATACATAAAATCACGCCTTTTTCCCAGAGGGGTATGCAGACATCATTTCCAGAGATCCACTTTTCACCTCTGTGGGAAACGTGACGTGACGAGTCTTCAATAGACTTCATCAAAGTAAATAATATGATATACAATATAAGTATATTTTAACTGCCTCGTTGGTCTATTGGTTGCCAGTGCTGCGTTAGGACCAAGAGGGCCCCGGTTCGAGTCCGGGGTCGGGCAAAATTTGTGTGAGTTTTTCTGTAATTAAATTACTCAGCCCGGAGTTAGGAAGTTGGCGGTTGAACGCCCGTGCCTCGGAAAGCACGTTAAGCCGGTGGTCCTGCGCCCGATCTCTCATCGGTCATGTCAGAGTGCCGTAATATGTCCTGCGCACTTGGCTGATCTCAATTGAGATTATTTTACACTTTACCCATAGTATAGGAATTCGCGTATCTACCTAATCTTCAAAAGACTTCATCAAAGAAAATAAGGCAGGAGTAGTATTCTAAATATATAAAAAATTGTAAACAAAAAAAAAACCGCCTTCAAAAACCCGACTCACTAAAAATTACAAAATAATATAATACGAACATTTGTAATCATCTGGGTATGAATTTTATATGTTGTTGAAGGCGGTGCCAATCAAAATTTTGAGGAAAACGAAGCACTCTTTGCTTGTCTGTATGAAATATAAACGGCACCGCCTTCAACAACATATAAAATTCATACCCAGATGATTACAAATGTTCGTATTATATTATTTTGTAATTTTTAGTGAGTCGGGTTTTTGAAGGCGGTTTTTTTTTTGTTTACAATTTTTTTTCATACTTTTTAGTGTTACATTTTTTTTCACCCTATTAGCTCAGCTCACCTGTAATACTACTGATATTATAACTAGTAGTCTTAATATGTATACAGTATTGAAAGAATTATCCTTTTACTCCAAACAATTAAGGAGTTGACCTTCCATCATCAGCTCAGCATCATAACATTATGATTGCAAGAAGCAATGCCAATATCACTTCAGAAAATATATAAAACGCGGTACATGTGCCTATAAAAAATTTAGGGTTGCCCTCGATTTCTCCTGGATCCCATCATCAGATCCTAGACTGGTCACCCTATTAGTTCAGCTCACCTATAATGCTACTGATATTATAACTAGTAGTCTTAATATGTATACAGTATTGAAAGAATTATCCTTTTACTCCTTAGTATTAAGGAGTTGACCTTCCATCATCAGCTCAGCATCATAAGATTATGATTTCCAGAAGCAAATGCCAATATAACTTCAGATAATATGCAAAACGCGGTACATGTCCCTATAAAATTTGAGGGTTGCCCTCAATTTCTCCTGGATCCCATCATCAGATCCTAGACTGGTCACCCTATTAGTTTAGCTCACCTATAATGCTACTGATATTATAACTAGTAGTCTTAATATGTATACAGTATTGAAAGAATTATCATTTTACTCCTAAGTATTAAGGAGTTGACTTTCCATCATCAGCTCAGCATCATAAGATTATGATTTCCAGAAGCAAATGCCAATATAACTTCAGATAATATGCAAAACGCGGTACATGTCCCTATAAAATTTGAGGGTTGCCCTCAATTTCTCCTGGATCCCATCATCAGATCCTAGACTGGTCACCCTATTAGTTTAGCTCACCTATAATGCTACTGATATTATAACTAGTAGTCTTAATATGTATACAGTATTGAAAGAATTATCCTTTTACTCCTAAGTATTAAGGAGTTGACCTTCCATCATCAGCTCAGCATCATAAGATTATGATTTCCAGAAGCAAATGCCAATATAACTTCAGATAATATGCAAAACGCGGTACATGTCCCTATAAAATTTGAGGGTTGCCCTCAATTTCTCCTGGATCCCATCATCAGATCCTAGACTGGTCACCCTATTAGTTTAGCTCACCTATAATGCTACTGATATTATAACTAACAGTCTTAATATGTATACAGTATTGAAAGAATTATCCTTTTACTCCTAAGTATTAAGGAGTTGACCTTCCATCATCAGCCCAGCATCATAAGATTATGATTTCCAGAAGCAAATGCCAATAAAACTTCAGATAATATGCAAAACGCGGTACATGTCCCTATAAAATTTGAGGGTTGCCCTCAATTTCTCCTGGATCCCATCATCAGATCCTAGACTGGTCACCCTATTAGTTTAGCTCACCTATAATGCTACTGATATTATAACTAACAGTCTTAATATGTATACAGTATTGAAATAATTATCCTTTTACTCCTAAGTATTAAGGAGTTGACCTTCCATCATCAGCCCAGCATCATAAGATTATGATTTCCAGAAGCAAATGCCAATATAACTTCAGATAATATGCAAAACGCGGTACATGTCCCTATAAAATTTGAGGGTTGCCCTCGATTTCTCCTGGATCCCATCATCAGATCCGGGACTGGTGAAAATGGGACCACCTCGGAAGTGAACTGTATCCAACCAAAAAAAAAATTTTGAAATCCGTCTACAATTGACGAAAATATCGGTGAACATAAATAAAAAAAAAAAAATAATAATAATAATAATATTATACATACAGACGAATTGAGAACCTCCTCCTTTTTTTGAAGTCGGTTAAAAAGGGGAAACTGACTGACTGACATATCAACGCAGAGCCTAAACGGTTAAACGTAGGCACTTGAAATTTGGAAGGGACGTACTGTTTAGGTACCGTAGAGGTGCACTAAGGAAGTAATTCCTGAAATTCCCATGAGATCGGGAAATAGCGTGAAAATCCTTTTATATGAAAAATCTTAACCACTTAAGTTAGACGCTTGAAATTTGGCATGCAGGTACATAAGTATACTTAAATTTAGTTGCAATAGGATATTGCAATATTCCCAAGGGAACGGGAGTAAGCAGGAAAAAAATTGTATGAAAAATCGAAACCGCGTAAATAACTCTTTTACGCAGACAAAGTCGCGGGCGCAGCTAGTAATACATATGTACAAATATTGTACAATTTACGTATAGTATAGGCGTTCGCGCATCTATCTAATCTTCAACAGACTTCATCAAAGTAAATAAGGCAATATATACATTATAGTATAGTAGGTACGTCTTCATGCTGTATGGCGGCGCGTGACTCCGCATAATATCCCGGTCTTAACTCGGCTCTTACGTTATTACTCCTCTGATGTCGTCAAATGTAGCCTCTTGCCTCTGAATAATGACGTCCGTAAACAGAGACGCCTGAGTAAATCCTATGAATACCGTAGTTTCATAGTAATATAAAATATTTACATATTGCAACTATCTGCCCATCGCTCTTAAAATAAATAAATTTAAGACTTTTGCCTTTATGAGTTTAATAAACATACGAACACATACAAACATACAGCTTCAGAAATTATGGTAAATATAATGAATCAAATAAAAATTTACTATATCTACCTGTCATCAACAGTAACTTGTCTATTAGATATGGATAGATTGATGGATTGCATTATTTTGTTTTACTAATTATTAATGGAACAGTGTAAAATAAATAAAAAATGTTAAATTAATTAAATATTAATTTAACATTAGTTCTTTAATGTAAATTCCTACTTGGATATTTAATATTATAAAATAGAATTACTCAGATGACTACGCGGTACTTTGTTATAATGGCGCGTGGGAGTTTTTAAAAAACAGCAGAACGACTATTTTGTTATCGAGGGTGTAAAATTGTTTTTGTGTGAGAATATAGCTGAAAAGTGAGTACCAAATGATTCGTTTTATTTATAAAGCATATTCCTGCTACATCTAACTCATGCATAAAATTATCGAGAAGAGTTAACATACCTATATTGAAGAGTTTTTCCATTAAGTTCCGTAATACACACCCTTAGATCGGTAACACAGCAGGCAGACTCCTGCCGTTGAAATCGAGATTTCACCGTTTAGGTGGTATGACGGTCCGTCCATTATCCACTAAAAGCATTCTTTTATTTTACCGGCGCCCGCCAAGCGGCCGGCATCCACTTTCAAACCACTCATACGGATCGGTAACGCAAATGGCGGAAAGGTAGGTAGTACTTATGAAACTTCCAAAAACGTTTACTGTTCAATTTGACTTTTTTCATTAAAAAGCGTCGATGGCCGAGTGTTTAAGGTCATTGCTAGCCATGTGAGAGGACGCTAGGTAACCCCCCCAGTTACACGTGTTTCCAGCATCTGGCCAGTATAGTTGACTAAGACCTGATCGCCCTAGTTTAGGGCAGGCTCGTCCCCCAGCAGTGGGGACGTACTCGGTTTTACTTTGTTTTGCCCAAAAATAATTAAGAGTTACCTTAAGTAGCAGGGTAAAAAAACTTTAAGTTTAAGTTAGATTGATTAGGCGTAGTTTCGTTGAAGTAAATGTTTGATATTAGTAAAAATTTGCGCTTTTGACTTTAGTAGCCGACGGCGTCAAACTATCGTGCACTTTACTGTCTTTACTAAAGTCCGGTTAATAAATTTCGTGAAACGCTTGCCCAATTCATTATGACTTATTACTTAAGTAATTTATTGATATCGAAATAACTTTATTACTTACATTGTTCTATTTTATATACACTAGTGACATCTAGAGGCACGAGCAAGAAACTAGCTTCATTATTAAATAGTATTGTTTTAAGTCTGTGTCTGCTTTGTAATCAACGTAACTTTAGTCTATGTCCTTTTTCCCTTTTGAAATGTAACCTTTTGGACCGAAAGTGTTCGTTGCGTTTTGTTAAAATAATGTTTTAAAACTCCAGTTTAAAAGCCACAAAATTAATTATAACAAATAGTTTTTATCCACATAGGTATCTCAAATGCAGAAGCGTCACCGGGTGATTTTACTCAGTTGGGAGTTGGGAACTACATATCACTTGCAAACTGCCTCGTTATAAAGTTTCGCACTCTAACGAATTGCCGGCAGCTTAAACTTACACCTAACTAGCACGTTTAAACTAGAAACGTAAAAAAAAAACTAAAAGTATTCGTGTATCTTTTAATGTTTAGAACCCGTTCCAAAACTACCTGTGATGAAGGGACAAAATAAATTAAAGAAAATAAAATTATAGTCACAACAATATAAGTAAAACCGGAAATTTTGGCGGTAGTACACTTTTCAAACAGATTTCTTTAAACGCCATTAGCCCCGCCCACTGGCCAATAGAAGAGCACTTTTTTTTTTTTTTTTTTTATAAAGAGGCTAACAAGATGACCTCACTCCACCTGATGGTAAGCGGTAGTGAGATCCAAATATGAGGTCGACAGGCATAATAGACCATATTGAGCCTGTCACACTCACCCCGAAGGCCTGCTTTAATGCCGTTTCAGGACCCGCCTGAAGAGCCCGGGATCATAGGAGAGAGGGAAAATATAAGCTGGAAGGGCTTTCCATGCCTTAATGACACGTGTCTGGAAAGAGGAACTAAACCTCTTGGTCCGAGCCACCAGCGCCTGCATTGTATGTGGATGGCAGCGCTGTCGATCACGTGTCGTTCGGGAGTGGAAAGGGGAGGGAGGGACTAGTTGAAATAGCTCTCCAGAGCATTCCCCATTATAGAGACGGTAGATAACACTTTGACCGGCAATGTCTCTACGTAGCTGGAGACGCTCTAAGGTTACGGACACCTCTACATCACCGACAATACGGATAGCACGTCGCTGCAACCTATCGTGGGCCTCGAGCTAGTATTTTGCGGAGTCATCCCAGAGGTGACAGCAATATTCCACACATGGGCGAACTTGTGCCTTATAAAGTACACTTGAAGAAAATCTGTCAAAATCCAAACAAAAACGTTCCAATAGTAGGAGAGCTAGCAAGAATTTTTGATAGGTATTTGAGGCAAGATGAAAACTTATCCTGTACCTCTCCTATTCTATTATATCCCAGTACGAAACTGCAGACCTGGCTGGTGAGTAGCGGGGCTAAAGCAAACCCCCAAAAATATTTTTCATCTTTTTATTTATAACTCAAAAATAAGACTCACTAAGACAAATCATTTCGATGAAACTTCTACCTGTCAGGTGAGCTGACAAATTTTATTTTTTTGGATTATAAAATATATTTTTAAATAAACTAAATTGGGGGTTTGGTTTGGCCCCGCTACTCAGCCAGGTCTGCGGTTTTGTGTTGGGTTATAATATTAAAGGTATAGAACAAGTTTTCAGCTTGCTTCATATACCTTCCGAAAAATTCTTGCAGGCTCTCGGACCACAATTTGGGCGGGGCTTGCTCTGACAGACGAGTAAGCGCCAAGCGATTTTCACCTTATAGGTGGTCGACCGCCGGCGTTGCTGATCGTACATAATGTTAATATTAATGAAGAAGAAGGAAAGAAAAATATTTACTCACACATTTGCACACAAAAATAGAATTATAAAATAACTCAAAACTAGACAAAATGTGCCAAAAAGGACTTCTTGCAGCATAATGCACCTACGGAACCACACGCTGGTTTTAATGTTGTTTTTACCCGACTGTTGATTTACCTTTCCACCGTTACAGTGTATATTCGAGTCGATTCAGGTAAATAGAGTAGTTAATAAAATAAATAAGTCACAAGGACCTTAAGTTATTTATACCTAAACATTTAATTTATCTGTATAAGTTTGAAAATATTATACGGCTGCAACCGATTACACAAACTATAATAACATAAGTAATATGGTCAACATTCAAATATTTAAACGAAAGCTCTCGTGTGGATATCAGAAATAATAAATATAAATAAGGCCGACCGATTTCAGCCATGGCGGCCGATCTCAATTGAGATCAGCCAAGTTCGCAGGACATATTATAGTGCATAAGTGTGCGCGCAAACACAAGGTCACTCTCTATTCCCTTACTCTCAGAATTCGGTGAGACCGCAATCCGACATGACCGATGAGAGATCGGGCGCAGGACCACCGGCTAACGTGCTTTCCGAGGCACGGGCGTTCAACCGCCAACTTCCTAACTCCGGGCTGAGTAATTTCATTACAGAAAAACTCACACAAATTTTGCCCGACCCCGGACTCGGACCGGGGACCTCTCGGTCCTAACGCAGCACTTGCTACCAATAGACCAACGAGGCAGAAAAAATAGTGGCATAGTTAAACAAATAACACTTAAGGGACAAATTTACACCGAATTTTATCATACAAATATTTGACCCGGGGAAAACTCGCAAACAAATTTTAAATTTAGATCCTCCTTAATCTTATTAGCAAAAGTCAAACATTTTATTATTAATCGTTCAGTACTCGGCCTTAAAGTAGTCAAAATAAATAAAAACTCATTAACAAGAAATAACAGACCCTGATTAACATAACGAAATGTTTTTCGGAAAACCAAAACATTAGTGATAAAGTTTAAACTTCTTAACGAACGAATTATTCAACCGAATCGACTAAAATAGATAAAGCTTGTATTTATTCTGCTTAATGTGTATTTCCAAAGCCGTAGTTATTTGACAGCCTCTCTAAAACCTACTGGAAATTTATATTTGGAGCACAGAAAAGCTTTCAATTATACCATAGAAAGATACACATTACAAAAAGAAGTTAATTCTAAATCAGGCTCTTTCAGATTTTTAAGCTACTGATTTCAACTAATTTGAGTATTAATTTTGGTAAAAACATAGAAGTTATATTTTGTAATAATCAGTGCCTGTGAATCGATTTGTTGCAATAACGCGGCGGCGCGTTACACGTTGTTTTTTTACGAGTGGAGCAAAGGTGTAATTACTACATAATTATTGTGTTAGTTAGGCCTACTGAAACGATTGAATAGGTTATTTGATGATACCCTGATAGATTTTAGTAAAAAAAAATAATAGTAAATTAGCGAAATGAATTTTCTTAGTCCATACAACATTGGCTATTAGATTTTTTTACAAAATGTACCTACCTCAAATACTTTGCTTCTAAAGACAATATAGTTTATCAGTTTCACTTACAATGCTAAGTGCCTTATCCCTAAGCAGGCTGAAGACATTACAGAGGATTTACCGTCGTTCGGGTTCCACTAATCCTCTTGATTTGCTTAACAAATAGTTGCAATGTTCCATGGTAATCTGTACTAGACGTGGGTAAGCGGGGCATGCCTTGGCCTAGGCACATGACGGTAGTACTTAGAATTTGAAAACTGAAAATGTCCAGGATATTTAGCGCTATGATCACGGGTGCGGGCGCTTGCAGCAGTGCCGAAATACTAGAAGCTCATTAAAACAAAACAATATGGTAAATATCCCGGAAATTTTAGTTTTGTAATGTGTGTAACCATGACAGAAAAAGTATTAAATAAATGCAAGATTCTAGGACAGATTTGAAGGTATCAATTTCATGTTTTTGATAAACTAAATTGCCGAATCCATATAGAAAACTATGAATTTGATTAAAGGTACAAACATGTTTTAGTACATAATTTAAACGCCTATTGGACCACATCTTAACAGAAACAAATACCTTCCTACTTATGGCGCATTTGAATAAAAATATTTAATTCTTTTTTTTCTTTATCTAGAAGAGTTCGCAACAAGATCGTTACGAAGGATTCGAGAGGCAGCTACTGAAACTTGAAAAGGAATGTTAAATCTGACTAGAGATGGGTGTATTATTTCTAAAAATTCGCTTAATTTTTTGTGAATTGCTCACTTACCTTCCTTTTTATAAAAAACACTCTCTCACAAACAAAAAATTTCAAATCTTCTTTTTATTTTTATTTTCGACTGGAAGGTGAAAAAGAAGAAACATAATTTTAAATCTCTGACAAGTGCTAATGGTCGCCTCTACAAGGTACAAAATAAAATATGCAAAAAAATGGTCTTTAAAAATATTATGTTAAATAAATTTAAGTATATATGTGTATCCACGGTTGATTCTGATATTCGTAGGTAACTCAAGTGCTTAACCTACTTACCACGGGATCAGGTCAATGTATGTGATGTTGTGTAATATTTATTTATTTATTTAACATAATACTTGGGGACATGAAATCATGTCTACGGAATTTATATTTCGTGTCTTTTCACTGTTTCTACAGTTTGTACCATTGGTGGTGTTCTAAGTTGGTTCAAGTCTCCGTTCAGGCGGGGGTCATTAATGTGATTTTTTTCAAACTAACAATAAAAACCACAAATAAATATTCCTTTTTACCTGATAATAATTGATAAGTATAAAGGCAAGAGCAATATTTAGTTGAAATACAAAGAATGTCAGTCAGTTTTAATGTCAGCATTTTATAACAACCTATTTCAATGTTATCAGCTTTGTATAAAGTTTAAACTTACTGAAATACAAACCGTATATGTGATACGTAACCTTTTATAGACAAGTCGAACTACGTTATATGTGTTTGTTTCTCTCCATGCATAATGTTCGATATTGAATTGTGTTTATATAAAAAAGCCCTAAAGCGTCTTGATGGTAAAACGTGTCTAGTGACTGGAGGAACATCGGGAATAGGCCTAGAAATAGCCAAGGAATTTGCCAGAAGAGGGGCGAAGGTTAAAGTGGCATGTCCGTTTGAAGCGGAAGGTCCTACTGCATTAAAAAATATTGTCAATGAAACCGGGAGCAGTAATGTGGAATTTAGATACCTTGATTTGGCGTCCTTAGAATGCACCAGAAAATTTGCACAAGAAGTCAAGGAATCAGAAAACAGGCTGCATGTATTAATCAACAATGCATGAATTTCAGCTGACACGACAACTACCACAGACAGTTTGAACATAACGATGCAAATAAACTATTTTGGACATTTCCTGTTAACTATATTATTACTACCACTCCTGAAAAGAACAGGTACTGTAAACGAAAAGAGTCGAATTGTGAACAACAGTTCGGTTTTACACAGATTTGGCTCAGTTAATCCTGAAAATTTGAATACGAAAGAATATCATAAATTATACCCAAATAGTAAATTATATCTGTTGCTTTTCTCTACGGAGTTAGCGAAAAGGTTAAAGGGACACAATGTAGTACTGAACTCGGCTGACCCCGGTTTCGTGGGTACTGCCGTGTACTTGAGAACACGTGTCATCGCAAAATTATTTGCTTATTTTCTTCGAATTTTCGCTAATTCACCCCGTGAAGCAGTTCAAACAGCCCTCCAAGTGTCATTATCTGAAGAACTTGGAAATATGAGTGGTGAATATTTCAAGAATTGTGAATTGAGTAAAGCTGTAACTAAAGCATTCGATACCGAGTCTGCCAAGATATTATGGAAGGAATCACTTAGGCTAGTCAAGGTGAATGATTTTGAGTTGGATATATTTTAATACTTATATTAGAAATTAAAAGGTTTGTTTGTTGAACGTGATATTTTTTCGGAAAATACCGATCCGATGAAAAAGTATTACTAAGTTTTTAGGGTTTTCAACAATTTTTCATGTATAGTATTTCCGTAAGTACACTTACCTACGCAGTTACAGATTCATGGACATAAGTCATAAGACATAAGTTTATTTGCATATTATGTTATATGTAAATAAACGTGGGTTTCTTTGCGAAGTAACAATAAGGAATAACAAAATAGGGTTCCTTACCTTAAAAGAAGGGATGTTAACTGCAATCCTTAATACCACGCTTTACGAACCAATGTTTTCGAACCAATAATTCCACCAATCTTTACGAACCGCTTACCAATGTTTCCTATAAAGTGTTTGATTTTGATGTAAACATTTTTGTAGTACTTTAGTTCTTTATCTAGTTAACTTTAATTATATTTTCCACAGTGGAGGAGTCAGAGAAACGAAGGGTTTCTATATTAAACACTATATAAAAATTACAATTAAAAGTTACTAAAATCTGATTAACCTAGGTGTGAATGGGTTCAATGTTAGAACCACACTGGTCTAACAAATGGTAAGTGGACAAAGGAAAAGGTGAAATGGGGTTAATCATGACGAACGGATGATGAAGTGTGCGTAGCCGAGGTGCTGGCGCTGCATTTCGGTCTCCGTGATTCTCTGCAGGTCACGTTGATCGCTGTGCGAAGTCCATCCGGTGATTGCGACACCTTGCTCGCTCAGTGGTGGCGTGTATACGTAACACTTTCAAAAATATAGCTATACTTACTTATAAAAATAAACAATGTTTTGATGTAAACACGTTATTTTTTCGGCATATCGTAAATGGCATGTAAATATATAACACCCTAACCACAGAACCCTTAAAAATGTTTTGAAGATAATACCTACGTAAACGGCTAAATAATAAAACGAAATACGGTTACATAACGCACTACATAAATATGCATTAGCAGAATCACAAGTTTGCATTACGTTTTTTTTGTCCTCTATTTACAATGTTCAACATTGTAGAGTGGTGTTTTTTTATTATTTTACTGATTTTGTTAGTTACAGTTTACAACACATGCACGAATAAGTATTTTAAATCCCAAAAGCGGCTTGATGGAAAAACATGTATCGTGACAGGAGGAACGTTGGGAATGGGTCTGGAAATAGCCAAGGAATTTGCAAGAAGAGGAGCGAGGGTCATAGTGGCTTGTCCGTTTGAGGAGGAGGGCATCGCGGCGCAGGCAACCATCGTTAAAGAGACCAGAAATAACAATGTGGAATTCAGACACCTTGATTTGTCATCTTTGGCGTCCACCAGAAAGTTTGCACAAGGGATCCTAAAAACAGAAGACAGGTTGGATATTTTAGTCAATAATGCTGGTATTCCGGCTATTATGATTACAACTAAAGATAATTTTAACGTAACAATGCAAGTAAACTATTTTGGACATTTCTTGTTGACTATTTTATTGCTTCCGTTATTGAGGAAAACAGGTACCGTTAATGAAAAAAGTAGAATTGTGTGTACAACATCCGGTATTTACAGGGCAGGATCAGTTGACACAGACAACTTGAATACAAAAGTAGGTGATCTAAAAGTATACGCAAACAGTAAATTGTATCTTTTGCTTTTTTCCTTGGAATTATCTCAAAGATTAGAAAGACATAATGTCGTTATAAATACGGTAGATCCTGGGCTTGTCGGTACAATGACATTTTCTAGGAGGTCTGGCTATTTTTGGGGTAAAATTATGGAAGTTTTTATACGATTTACGATAAAAACTCCAAGGGGCAAGGGGCTCAAACTGCTCTTTATGTAGCACTCAACGAAGAAGTTTGTAATATTAGCGGTGAATATTTCTATAACTGTGCATTGCGCAAAGCAATGAATAAAGCATATGATCGCGAAGCTGCAAAAAAAGTATGGGATGAATCAATTAGGTTGCTGAAGCTCAACATTTTTGAGTTAAATATGTCGCTTGAAAATTAAAAGTTTATATATCGATTTAGTATCTATTGTTTTTACATTTTTTCCTAAACCTGATTGTAGAACTTATGTACAATAAAAAATCCTGTAAGCGAGTTTTATATTATTTTATATTCTATATTTATTGTGATTTTATATTTACGTTAAAAGTGATGGCACAAAACCATAATTCTTAACTTTGAAAGATTATAAATAGGAACAGCTTTATATAGCTTTGTATTGTTTATTTTTTGTAAATATTTTCTTGTATAATTTAAATACCTTTTTGCCCAGTTTTGAGTGTTTTCAAGAACATAGAACTGTAAATATAATAGGCAATCTAAGTTAGAACTTTTTATCTTTGGAGTTTCAATCGAGGCGGAACTTACGTTTTGTGTTTAGTGGTTAAGACGACAGAAAATAATGTATTTTTTTGCTAGTTGAAATTAGCCTAGCCTGAAATAAATGAAAAATTAACTATAAAGACGGTTTTGATTTATTACCTTTCTGTTTCGGTTACAGAATAAAATAAAAAGAGATAAATACCGTCTTTTTCTAGACTTCTTAATACCTATGTACTGTGTCTGACATTAATGCAACGAAAAAATTATTAAAAAGTATTTTTTCAAAAATGCAGTGCTTTTTTATCGGTTCAACTGATACCTACATTTTATAGAAGTAACAAATTTTTGTATAAATGAAAAATAATACTTTCTTTTACCAATACAAACATGTCTTTGAGATAATCCACACATTTCCGTCACCTTAGTCGAAACATTTGTGTGGCTGCATCGCCCAAGACTGATTATATCGATCTCAAAGGATTCGCCCGACACAATTTGTAACGTCAGATCACAAAGGGCGTCACGCCGGAGGGCCTTCGTTTGATGTGAAAAAATATGGCAAAGAAAACTTGACATCATTTACCGTCAGCAAAGAACAATACTCAAAACTTTCGCGTTCCATATGAATCAAAATGTAAACATACAGAAGCATTATTCAATTCTAAATTTGCCAATTTAAAAACAGAATTACGAGCATAATTGAATGCAAATCTAGGACATAATAGATAGCCACAACTTTGACGTATGTACCACGCATTGGGCACAATGACCTCGTTTAATAACAAAAGACGTGCCAAATATTCTAATGAGAGTGTTAAAAATCTAGAAAAACTCCAAAAGAGTGAAAAGGGTGGCGCTATGTTATAACATCATTGATCGTAACGTATGAGGGAATCACGCGGATCCTAAGCAAACATCCAAGGGGGATCTAAAGCTCACAAACATGATTCTGTTCAACTAAGCCCCCAAGGAATTTCGATCACGTATTACGGAATTTTGTCACCGTTCACAGAAAATTCGTGACTGAAATACTGATGGGTATTTACTTATCAACCTGAAAGGTATAAATTGTAATTTAATCTCACTGTAAGCATAAATTTAATTAATTTTGTTTAATTATCATTTGGTTTCATTTCATATTTTAATTGTTTACTTGATGCTTTGATTATGACCTTGTGAAATATTATCATTTATCCGAAGTAATCCAAAACATACCAGTGAACGATGCGTAATGTTTTCTGAAATTAATTGTTCCAATAGTTATTTAAAACTAGTTTTTATAGACAAATTACTATTTCAGCTAACTAACGTATGGTATAAACAACAGAGTGAATTTGTACTGTTAAACAGAAATAAATGTAGAAATCGTAAAAGTTTTTGTTTTATTTCTGCAAGCGGAAAGAAACTCATGCTGTAGGTATAACACAATTGGGTTTTTAGCTACCGAGGAATGTCTGCAGAAATATCAGCAATGATGTAAGATACAGCTGTCCAAAAAGCAGCGCTGAGGTCAAGTTCATATTCATTCTCTATATTCATAGTATCTGCTGCAGTGTGGTGGAACCAAAATTTATTCGCATTATCTGTATGCAAGCTTGCACCTGGAATACCTCGCTTAATCATAACACTTATGTCAGTCGAACCGCTGTCGCCTTCTAACAGTTCCGTTGCATTTATAGACGCAAACAGTTTTAATATTTCTCCAAGCATACATTTACATTCTTCATTTCCAGCAACAATTAGCCCTCGAGGTTCAAAAGTACCTTCGTCTGATTCCATCGCGATATTGACATTATGGCTCTCATTTCTATGCCTTTTTTCATAGTCAGTGACACCTACGAGACCTAGTTCTTCTGCTGTCCAAAATATAGTTCTTATTGTTCTCCTGGGTTTCAAATTGAGATTTTTAAGAATGACAGGAACTGCCCAACTGACGAATACACCGCCACCGTCATCCATAGCTCCCTGGCCAACGTCCCAACTATCTATATGACCCGACACTATCACAAGCTTTTCAGGATTCTCCGTTCCTTTGTAATCAATAATAGTATTCCTTGACGTCTTAGTATCGAATGTCGAAAATAATTTTATGTTCAATATTACTTTTTCCCCTCGAGAAGTAATTCTTCTTATCAAGTCAGCATCTTCAAGGGTGATAGCGCCGGTAGGTATTTTTTTTACTTTCTCATCATAGATTTGGGCTCCTGTATGTGGTGAATATATAGAAAAGGGTGTGACTGATCTAACTAAAGTAGCTACAGCCCCTCTAGCTGCGGCTCTTACTGCACCTGTTGATCTGTACTTTGATGTTTCACTATATGTAGTAAATACCTGATCATAGATGACAATTTTTCCTTCAATATCGTTATCGGCAGTAGAATCCAAATCATCAAAACTATTCACGACAATCACTTCAGCTGTGATACCCTCTGGTGGTGTGCTAATACTTAGACCCAAACCCATAACTGCTATGTTTTTAACTCTGGGTTCCAACATAGTCACTTTTTCCTCTCCTCTCGTCCAATGAGGTACCTATGAGTAACAAGTAGCAGGTTAAACAAAAATTATAGTAACAAACTTTGATTTGTCATGGAATAAATAAATACCTCCAACTCTTCTGTGGTGATGTCATTCAATCCTTCATCCCGTGTTAATTGTATCATGTGATCAATTGACTGTTCCAAAGCCGTACTGCCAGATAGTCGACCTCCGAATTTGTCGACAAATTTAGCTAATCTGTAATTTTAGAATATTTAACTAAACGGAACCAACTAACATAATAAGCAAACTAAAAAAATACTCGACGAGCTATAATATGTCATTTAAAATTAAATTATCACTTACTCATCATAAGTTTTTCCTTGAAACTCTCCTTCCGTCACATATTTCAGAATTTCGTCTTTCACATCCTTATATGACGCAATTTCTTCTATCAAATCATTGCCCAGAAGCGCCTTGCACAAATCATCTCGATTTAGTACACTCGCAGTGACCGTACAGAAAGCAGCAAATGTTAATATTAAAATTCTCATCTTGATCAAATGATCCTACGTACCAGACCTGCACGCACTTATAAGTGTCGTTATATCTAATCACACCAAGATACATATTTGGCCACTTGAAATGCAATGGAAAACACAAAATATACAAGCCAATGGTCGTTATCTCATTTATTGGAAAACAAAACATCTATTTACCGAACTTATGTACATGAATGTATTTCCCACTTCCAGTCAACATCTTTTCATGTTTTTCTTCTACTGTCAAAAGTAAGTCACAACGAAATGTAACCAACAGTTACCTGACGTATTGTCATATAAATAAAACATCCGAAGTTATGTGACAGTCGTAATCACCAAAGCGCTCAGCATTTAGACGTAAACTGCATTTTCCGCTGGGCTCGACCGAAGCACAATAGGCCATATTTAACATTGATTAGGCGCCTTGTCGCAAACGCAAAGAGCATGGCCGATGACCATGAACAGAAATAGGAGTAAAAGGTCACAAGAAGATGTCATCCAAATGGTCAGTTAAAGTGTTTGTTTAATCGAACGTTTTGTTTCTTCATTTAGATTGAGCCTTTTCTGAGTGGGTCTAAGAAATCCAGTTACCATGTGTACCCCACATTGAAAATGTGTTGAACTCGTATAGGCGTGTTTAATATGTCTAATACATTATGTAGTTGGTATTCTTATTAGGCAATTTATCTCTATTGGCAGCAACTCGTTTGCATTTGTCAATGACTTCCAAGCACTTCTAAGCAACGTTTTTGGCTAGTCGAGTCTACAATGTATGTTGATGCATACAAAGTTTATAGTAAAATTATCAAACAAATGTTATACGAATATTACGAATTAGGCTGATGAATATTAATAAGTCTAAAGTTTGACACATGTTTACTCATTTTACTGCCTAGCTCAAGCATTTTATGTAAAAATCTTTGCAAAAGTCAAAACCATAAGACGACCTACTGATTGTTCTGAGGAAATATTAATTAGAACAAACAATAGGTATTATGCAATAGGTATTGTTCTATATAACAACAAGTAATAAAAAAGTCTTTCGGCCATTAAGCTACGGAAGTTGATGGAAAACATAATCAATATGGTATGATCAAGTACACAATTAAAAATATATCAGTAAAGATAGAATGCAGCTGCTTTGCTGTACTCGTCCGAATTCCCGTGGTAATCGTTAAGTTTATGTTGACATCTGGTAACAACCACCAAATGCAAATAGGCACACAATCTAGTAAAGTGAAGTATAGTATAGTCAGCCCAATTTGAACTTATACCGTATTTCATAACCACCAGTTTTATGACTATAGAACTTAAACACAACAGAATCACCTTTTATAGTCATGTAAAAACTATATATCTTATGTTTTTTTAATACAAAAATAACATATTTTTTTGCAGTTATTATACTAATAAGGTTTACGGTATTAGGAGGGAATAGACGAAATATATAAATAATTAATAACTAAACTACAAAAGTTTCATGACCGAGTGGTTAAGGTCGTTGCTTGCCATGCGAGAGGTCGCCAGTTTAAACCCCGCCACGTACCACTGTGTTTTTCAAATTTGAAATTCATATGTAAGATTATTCGACGCTTTGACGGTGAAGGAAATCATCGTGAGGAAACCTGCACAAGTGGTAAGCAATTGTGTTACAGATATCAGAATCAATGGTAGACACACAAATACACTTTAATATATAAATAACTCACCCAGACGCGGAACGTACACCAATGTAAACACACAAATACACCGTGAAATTTTAGTGGTTGTTTTCCCGCAGTAAAATGATTCTATCTTAGTAGTACAAAAGATGTGTGCAGTTCTTTTTTGGTAAAATCAATAAATGCCGGTTTTACGAAAGGTTTAACCGTAACTCGAAAGCATGTTCGAACCGCTTTATGACTTAGGGTGTGGAGCTTCTTTAGCTTTAAGCATCGATTTCATGCGGCAAGCAGTACCTGAATACATCACATCTTCAAAATCAACGATAGCTTCTCTCGTTTTCGAGTTGGAAAATTATTATTCTGAAAAATCGAAAAAAAAAAGTTTTTTTTCTAGTAATTATTTGCATGATTCGATAGTAAGTATAACTAAAGGCAAATCGTTCTGCCACGGGAAACCAACCACTAAAAATTAACGGTGTATTTGTCCAGAGTGGGATCGAACCCTCTTGGCTCTTCAGACAGGGGCTCTATGTACTATCCGATGCATCGCTGAGTAATATATTAAAAATAGTCGTAGTAGTATGTTTCTTAACGTTTCAACAATTTTGGTTATCAATGTCGATTCGTTGACCTTTTGACAGACGGAATAGAATAGAGCAATATGACTCTAAGATGACGTGCCCCACTGACCCGTCTAACACTGTGCCATAACGGCGTGGCCGGTCACTTCGTCTCCAACCTTAGACACGGTCTTATTACAGCCATGAATAGCCGCGCTGTGCAGACGAGATAACGCAAAAATGCTAGCTTTTGTGTGCCTCCTGGCCTTTGTGATAACAGTGGACAGCACTCCAAATCCCAAGTTACCTACACCCGTATGTAACGTACACGGGCTGGCCGAAGAGATCTCGTCATACGAAGCTGTTGTGAAAAATATAATAGAATATGTGGTCTCCGGCGGTTTCAAAGGGAAAACTTACAACGAGTAAGTATTGTGAACAGTAATGAAATTGTTTGGTGAATGAGGTTTCGTTTTTCGATAACGCGTTGTTATTGGTGTTTATTGTTATTGAAGACTGTGTGTATGAAATTAAGTATTCATAATTTTGTTAAGCGTCTGTACCAGAGGTGAAGGTTATGGATTTTAGATCCAGAGGTATCAGAAACTTAAAATATTATCCTAACAGTTTAAAGGGGTGAGAAATATCCGCTGATGGTATATGGATGGATGGATAAGTGCGTGCAAGTCCGGTGATGGTGACAAGGCTACTTCAAACCATCATCATAGTCAGTTAGGAAAACTCAAAAAGACATCAAGTGAAGATCTTTTAAGATCCCCTCTACCTTTTTTGGAGCATACCTTATCTGTGGAGTTTGTTTAAATTCAATTCGACTTTTAGTGTTATGCTAAAATAACATTCATTCGTCATACACAACCGTGACCTTGATATTACATGACTTTTGGTATCATAACAATAGTATATGTCGTGTTTTGGTTAGGTATAGCTATACTTAACACATTACCTCAGCTCATTGATTCGAAGTATGTAGAGTATGCAATGTGTTTTATTGATAATACATATAAGAAAGAAATCATATTCGTCACTATATTAACAGTGTTGACTTATATGTACGAGTATTATTATTTACCTATAGCTTAAATATTTAACGACACTAGTGTTTTCTTTTGGTTTGGCAGATTAAAGTTAAATTCACCATATTCTCCTTAATTTTTCCCACTTAGCATAATATTATTTGAGTGATGTAATAATTTGTAATACCTATAATTACTTAGCCATACACATACTTCGCTGTTTTTCATTTGTGTATTTTCCGTATTTGTGTGTATATGTATCTTATCGAAAAACGCGTCGATGGCCGAGTGGTTAAGGTCGTTGCTTGCCATGCGAGAGGTCGCCAGATCAAACCCCGCCAGGGACCAATGTGTTTTTCAAATTTGAAATTCATATGTACCATCATTCGACGCTTTAACGGTGAAGGAAAACATCGTGAGGAAACCTGGACACCTACGAAGAAATTCTAAGGTTGTGTAGTCAACTAACCCGCACTTGGCCAGCGTGGTCGACTAAGGCCTTATCGCCCTAGTTTAGGGTAGGCCCGTGCCCCAGCAGTGGGGCAGCATATGGGCTGATGATGATGATCTTCCTTATTGGTTCGTAGAGATGCGCGCTGACCACTTCATTTCAATTATTACATTATGTTAGTCATAATTAAGTCGCGGTTGTATCTAAACAATATTAGTAAATAGCTATCTATTTGTTCAAAGTTCATTCAAATAGCATTAAATAAACAAATAAACAAGATATTACCGAGTAAAATATTTGTCTGCTATTGGCCAAGGGAAAGAATCAATAAGGAGTACATCAATAGCAAGTAACTCTTTATTTGAATTATTTTAATATTTTAATTTTAAGCATTACTCATTAAAATATTAAGTAGTTCAATTCAAATGAATAAAGCTGGACAAATCTTCTAACGAATCGACAATAGCAATCATATTAGTTTTAAATAAACAAATCAGAATATTTTTACAATAGAGCTAATAACAAAAGATACTGAAAAATTCCCTCTGATTTAAATCTACTTCGTCTTTGCTGCTCGTCTTTGAAAGGGGAAAGAAAGGAAATTAATACATTATTCAAGCAGAAAAACATCTTAGAGCTAAAATGCCGAGATAACAAAAACTTGGGATGGTATACCGACAGAGGCGTAAGGCACCCGTCAAATGACGGTTGGCCAAATGAATATAGACGTTTTGACAGTAAAACACTGCCTTTTGCTTTGTTTTGGTCTCAATGCTTTTCAATCAACCTCTCTGTAATTTTTACGGCAAATTCTGCGGCGAAAATAATACAGATTCATCGTAAATTCATCTTTGATACACGAAATTTCAATCAACTCACTTAATTCAACATACGTCTCGTGTATTAGTAGTTGACAGTCGTAAGATCAATACATCTTTATATCTTTACAGATAAATAAAATTGAAGTGTCTGTTTGTAATGTTTAAATATTTTTGTTTTACTAAATTGGTAAATGTATATCGGATACAGCTATCGGAATTGGATTTTGAATTATTTTATAAGGACATAGGAGTTGGCTATTTTTTTTCCATTTAGACGTTTATTAAAAAAACCCTATCCCTACTAGTGGTCAAATACACTTGTACGAATTGGTGACATTTGAAGATTTTCAACTTGATAAGATACTTGAGCAACTATCTAATCTATCACGAGTGTTCCACTTTTCACAACGATCCGACGGGATCTTTTGGCAACGATAGTTGGATATAAAAAGACGTCAACCAAGTCGTTTCTAGAACTCAGTTACTTAGTAATGCTATTGAGATGGCTGTCCTGCCAGTTATCCTAACTATCATTACTTTAGCTAACGCAAATGTGTTGTATAGGGACGAAGTCTGCCAAGAGCTCTTAGGTGATGCCTTAATTCAAGAGATCGCTTCGTATGAGAGTGTTAAAGATGAAATCCTGAAATATGTTCTTGAGGGGGAGTTTAACGGAAAAACATACGACGAGTAAGTTTGTTTTATTATTCAAGGCAATACAACCTACGCACTAAAATCGTGAGATCTTATGCGAACCCATTATTTTAAAATTGCACCTTTGTTCATGATTCCATTGAATAAAAAAAATATCTTAATTGCCAATAGGTTACACACTCACAATTAAGTTTTAGACACACACTTCATCAAGAACTAAATGTTTGCAGAACATGTAAAATTATGTAAATCTTATCTGTTTAATGTTAGTCAGTTACATTTCAAATGAGTAATGCAGCAATCGAAAACAGCACATCACTAGTCATTCTTAGTCGATACATTACTCGTACTAGATATTTAAAAGTTTATTCCAATAATTTTGTCGTGTATCTGAACGTAAAGGTCTAAAGAATTTCTCCTTAATAGAGTTCGAAGTACAATACAAAACCCATAATTATATCATAGTGAACTACATGAAAAATTGATAAGGCAACTCGGTAACGATATTTTACAATGAGACGATAAATACAATATAAGCGCATCGTCTCGGAATTTATACGATGTAAATATTTTATAGCGTATCAAAATGCTATCTTCATAAAACATGGCTTTAATACGCTTTTAATATGTTTAATTCCCTTAATTTTTTTCCGTTCGATCAATTTGTATTTTGATTTAAAATAAAAAATTATAAATTTACTTTGCATTTGTCTGTTGGTTTGTTTTTTTTTTAAATGAAATCCTTTTTAAAAATAACGTTAAAAGCAATGTTTTTAGCGTAGCTAACTCATGACGTCTGAAAGTATTGTCATAAACTGCACATCAGTATTTCTTGTGGTGTGAGTATTATTTAGATGTACAATGTATTCTCTAAACTTTCAATTTTGTTTACAGATTATCTAAATTTGTCGACAAATTTGGAGCCAGACCTTCAGGAACTGAAGTATTGGAGCAGTCTATTGATTACATGATCCAGTTGACTAAAGATGAAGGTCTTCACGACATTACTACGGAAGAATTAGAGGTAACTCTAATCATAAGAAAATATGTACATTAAATGCATTTCGATACCCACCCGGGAGATTATTGTATGATAGGCATTTATATTTGTATTGTGCGTAACTGCCTCGTTGGTCTATTGGCAACAAGTGCTGCGTTAGGACCAAGAGATCCCCGGTTCGAGTCTGGGACTGGGCTAAATTTGTGAGAGTTTTTCTGTAATGAAATTACTCAGCCCGGAGTTAGGAAGTTGGCGGTTGATCGCCCGTGCCTCGGAAAGCACGTTAAGCCGGTGGTCCTGCGCCCGATCTCTCATCGGTCATGTCGGATTGCCGTCTCACCGAATTATGAGAGTAAGGGAATAGAGAGTGCACTTGTGTTTGTGCGCACACTTGTGCACTATAATACGTCCTGCGAACTTGGTTGATCTCAATTGAGATCGGTCGCCATGGCTGAAATCGGTCGGATGCCTTATTGTGCGTAGTATTGTAGTATGGGTGCGTGTTTATAGTATTTGTGTATCTATTACCACTTTAAACAATATTTTGTAATTTCAAACAATATGTTCACAGGTACCTTGTTGGTCAAGAGGAGAGGAAGAACTTACAATGCTTCAACCCAGAATAAAGCACATGGCAATATTAGGTTTAGGCAAAAGTGTTTCTACTCCACCAGAAGGCATTACCGCCGAAGTAGTTTTAGCCAAGAGTTTTGATGAATTTGATAAATTCCTCGATAGTGATGTTGAGGGCAAAATTGTTCTGTTTGATCCAGTATTTACTACATATGGTGAGACAGTGACATATAGATCTAACGCTGCAGTCAAAGCAGCCGCTAAGGGTGCAGTTGCTTCTTTGGTTCGATCAATTACTCCCTTTTCTATAAATTCACCGCATACCGGAAGCCAAAATTACGACGATAGTATAAGAAAAATTCCAACAGCAGCCATTACACTGGAAGATGCAGATTTGATTAGAAGAATACATTCAAGAGGAGAAAAGGTTGTATTAAATATAAAAATGTCATCCACGTCTGAGCAGAAGACATCGAGAAACACGCTCATTGATTATAAAGGTACCCAAAACCCAGAAAAACTTGTGATAGTGTCAGGTCATATTGATAGCTGGGACGTCGGCCAGGGGGCTATGGATGATGGTGGTGGCTTGTTCATAAGTTGGGCAGTTCCAGTCATTCTTAAAAACTTGAACCTCAGACCAAAAAGATCTATTCGAACCATATTCTGGACAGCAGAAGAACTCGGACTCATTGGAGCTATTGACTATGAAAAGAGACATAGGAATGAGAGTCACAATATAAATTTCATTATGGAATCAGACGAAGGAACGTTCTCGCCTCTCGGTCTGGTTGTAAGTGGAAATGCAGAAGCGCGTTGTATTGTTGGAGAAGTCTTAAAATTATTTAAGTCAATTAATGCTTCTACCTTAGTAGAGGACCCTAACGCTGGATCTGATATAACTGTTATAATAAAAACGGGTGTTCCAGGGGCAAGTCTTTACAATGATAATGATAAGTATTTCTGGTTCCATCACACTGAAGGCGACACCATGAATGTTGAGGATCCTCATGAACTCGATCTCGGAGCTGCATTTTGGACTGCAGTTTCTTATATCATAGCGGATCTTTCTGTCGACATTCCACGAAACTAAAAGTGTTTGATTTTTTATGTCATTACGAGTATTAGTAACAATGTTCTAACTTTTTTTTAGTGATTATATTATTATACAACCTCATTACATGATACGTGTTAGTTTCATTATCGAATCTTTATAATTTTTTTCGACTTTCGTATGTTCTTAGTTACTTATAACCTTGAACTATTAATTTATAGTCCAGTCAAATTAGCATCTAAATTATTGTTAAGGGTGCATTAATTCCCAACAAGCTGGATTTTTGTGCAGGCCTTGAATACATCATTATAAATAATATGTCAAAAGACCCCATCGATCCGACGTGTGCAAAAAAAAATATTAATGGTCAAATGTCACAAATATCAATTTTATGCACTTTTGAGCGAAACGGTAAGTTTTATCATAAAAGTATGTATGACAAAATTACTTATCACCTAATTATCTATAAAAATTGTCTTACACTTTATTCCTAAGATTCACCATTTCAGAGATAAAGCGATGCACAAAGTTGAAAAAGTTGTATTTTCAAATGCTGCCAGGCTCCCGTGCGATTGTGCTAGACAGTTAAAATTTTCACGAATGATGTATTTCAGTTGGCTCTATAACATCTTATACTAAATACAACATTAAACTATCACTCAAGGTGGGCTCTTTTTCTTTTCTCTACGAAAGCTTTTTTTTATTTGCTCGCACTTGGCCGGTTTTTAACGTGGTAACCACGTTAAGCCATGGTCACCACGTTAATGTGGAATAGGTTTACTAGGGTAACCACGATAAAAACCGTCCAAGTGCGAGCAAATAAAAAAGCGTTAGTATGAGAGCCCACCTTAAGTGATGGTTTTATGTTGTATTTAGTATTAGCGATAATAGAGGCAACTGAAATCCATCATTCGTAAAAATTTTATCTGTCTAGCACAATATCACGGGGCCTGAAGCATTTGAAAACACAACATTTCAACTTTGTGCATCGCTGTAGCTCTGAAATGGTGTATCTTAGAAACAGAGTGTAAAGACAATTTTTATAGATAATTAGATCATAAGTAATTTTGTCATACATATTTTTATGATAAATCTTACCGTTTTGCTAAAAATCGCGAAAAACTCATTTTTCATCTCATTGACCTTGAATAACATTTTTTCCTTACAGGGGAAAGATGGGGAACTTTCAAATTTTGTTTTTAATGATATTTTAAGAAATAATACTGATTTTCCGCTTGGTGGGAATTTAGGTAACTTCGAATGTCTAAATCGACCGGACTATTAATGATGTATTGCAAATATGGATCAGCCTATTTCCATTTATTATTTGCAATAATGATTTTGCCCAACATAGCTTATGTTACATTATAAATCCATTTATTTTCTCAATCGTTTTTCCAATCTCTTCAATTAAATCTTAGTCTCTTTTCCTAAATCTTAGTCAGAGAGACTAAGATTTGATTATGTACTAAAAAAACTTCTGCACTGTATGAAATGTAAACAATATCTAGTAAATATACCAATAAAAGTTACATGCTATAAAAAGAATCTTACTTTCTTTTCTTACCCTAGCTTCTTATTCAAAGAAATGTTATTTTGTAATATGTTTATTCCCAGAGGAGAACAGGAGCTTGTTTGCAATATTCTTGATAAAGATTGAGGGTTTTGAAGTGGACGAAGTTTTCTCGTGAGACTTTGCAAAGCGTATACAAACTAAACAAAATCTGTAAGCCTATACAATTCCAGTATAAAATATGGTATCAAACATAGTCTTTATAAGTAAACTAACTAACTTTATGATGTTCCTGAAGAAAATGTATGAGCAATGTCTCAAACTGATGATATTGTGATACGAGTTTAAACTGTACCACTTGTATCCAAGTGTATCCAAATTCATGATATCATTCAAGCAATAACTTATACAGAATATTAAAACACTTTTTGTAATCACAGGTCCCATTTTGCTTAAAAAACAAACAATGTATTTATTTATGTGCATAAACTGTTTTAATTGTTTTTTCCTAGCGTGTCTAGCGCCTAGAAAAATTTTCACCTCTAGCAGAAAACATGGCTAGTCAAAACGGCCAGAGGTTTTGAATTTTATAATTTATGCCATTGACATTGAGTCTAATTTTGATTACATCATAACCGGCTCTATCAAAGCTATCTATTATTGTACGTCAAGGTTAAAGTGATGTACACAACACAGCCGTCTGCAGTTCAGCTGGTCATTTCGGATTGTAGTGTGATAGGCTATTTGTTAGTGATAAGATGTCTGTAAACATTTTTGATATTGTTATCAATGTTATGGACAAATCCGTGTTGTTTTTATAATTATCGGTGTGCAAAATTTACGTTCAGTTTTATTTGTGCTGTCAGCTCGGCAAATGTAATAGCTTTCTTCCATCTGTTGAACTTTGATTACACAACGATACTAGGCGGGTAAACAAAATAACTCAACAAATGTTTTTTGGTAACACATCAAATGCATACCTCGATGTGGTATTTTTAAATTTATCTCTTCTTATTAAATGGCAAGACTAAATAAAGTTTAAGAAAACGATCGTAACTTGTCAATAATGCATTTATCAAAATTAAGGCCAGTATTTAGTGCAACTGCAATTAAAAAGGATTGCATACGGTGAGTCTCTTTTATATAATTTGATGATAATATGCGTTGGTATACTTAGTTATGATAGTATTAGGTAACTTTCTAATTAGTGCATCAAAATATTTGTTTTTATACGGTTTTATTTAGCTCGACCCTTACGGTATTTGTTTGTTTGTTTATTTATTGACTGAAGAGACTCTATCATTTACAGTACAATAACAACACGACATACATGATTCATTTGATTACACTTGAAACCTCATCATTTGTACATGCATACTTAACGACTTTTTAATGATTGCATCACATGATATTAGCTGGCTAGAAAAAAAAGATAATAACGATATTTTAAAAAAAGTATACTCTGTATATTGTATATGTATGGGCAATAACCTAGCCGATGCCGATTCCTGTTTTCAAGTATAATAATGATCGATGAATCGTTAGTTGTCTTACTGTAATTTTAAGTGGCTCGGTGGAACTGTGGTTAGTGACTCAGAGTTATTGTCTACGGTTACAAAAGTTGAGGATTCGATTTCCACCCGGGACAAATATTTGTGTGACTAACATCGGTGTTTATTCCGTGTCTCGGGGTCTTATTAAATATATTCGTGTATCCACTGTTGATTCTGATGGATGGTTGATCAGTTGATTCTGTTACACAAGTGCTTAAGCTAACTTACCACGGGATCAGATCAATGTATGTGATGTCGAGTCATATTTATTTATTATTTATTTTAGACTTGCATGTACAGCGAACCAGGCAAGTGCAAACCCGGACGTCAGTCAATTGAAGTCGTACGATGAGATCCCGAGTCCATCCTCGTTGCCTATCATCGGACAGCTGCATCATTTTTTTCCCGGAGGTATAAAAACCGATTTAAAACAGATAAAATGAATTTTACAAAAACAATAAATCTGATTTTAGATGCCATTTCATTTTTTGACAGAAAGATTTAGGTAAATCACAAAATGGCTGTGAAAAACTATTTCAAAAATCACATCAGTTCAGGTGGGAGACATTTTGTCGACCGGTTGCTGTTACCACCATACAGTTGCGAAAAACCCGCCAAGTGACTCTGACCTATCTCGGTCAGGTCGCGTTCCGGGATCAGCACTGTACGAACCGGAGCCAGGGGGTACCATTGCTGCGGCAAGCGCCGGACCAGTGGAGTCTTAGCGGCGGTATTGTGCAGGTGGAGCGGGTCAGCCCGGCGGCCAGGGGGTCCCGCAGAAATGGGAGTGCCTTCCGTTCGGCGGACTGGCCAACTCCGACCCGCACAGCTCAATACTAATGCGAGACTCCACGCCTTGTCTCGTTGTTGCCGCAGCAGTGGTCTCCTCTTTCACGTCCCCCTTTCCCACTAATGTCGATGTTCCGGGGGGGAGGGGTGAAACGGCTTTCAGAGTGAGTGCGACAGGCCCAATAGGGTATATTGTGCCTGTCGACCTCATATTTGGATCTCACTACCGCTTACCATCATTATAGAATCAGTAGCAGCTTTCATTTTGAAAACATAGTCGTAAACGGAACATTTAATATTTTCAGGAGAGCTAGCGAACACTTCCGTTTTGGAACTTGGTAGGACTTTACTCAAAAAGTATGGTCCTATCGTCAAGTTAAAAGGATTCTTCGGGAGGGCTGACTTTCTTTTTTTGTTCGATCCGGAAAACTGTGGATTTGTAAGTATGAATATAAAATATATCAAATAGTTTATCGCGCTAAAAGTTCTTCTCGATCTTTCAGAAACAAATTTAACTATTAATGTCATTTTGTTTCTTATAGATTCTGCGATCAGAGGACCAAGGTAATCCGATTCGACCCGGCTTCCAATCACTTGATTATTATAGAAAAAATAAAAGTAAAAGTGGTCTGCCCCACGGATTACTCGTAATGACTGAGTAAGTAAAGTACCTACCACTACATCAAAGTTAATTAAACATTAGGTTAAATTTTTACTTTCGGATTTTTGTCTTTTATCACCGTCCTAGTTGTAGTGATATTTGTTTAAGACAAATGTTTAATGAAAATTGTAGTGACTGGTTTTCCCTTACAGTAAAGGAGAGGAATGGAGGAAGTTCCGTTCAACAGTGAACCCTGTGATGCTGCAGCCGAAGACTATCAAACTCTACAGCACGATGCTGGACGAAGTGGCAGAGGATATGGTATCAAGGTATTTACTTAGAAATCATCATTAAAAATGGTATCAAGCTACTTATAAATCATCATTGTAGATATTGTAGAGGGGATGGAGAGCTTTTTTCGAATGAAATGTGGATGTTTAATGTAAAAAAGTCAAGAATTGTATAAGGTATAATAAAAACCCGATATGTTTCATCATCATTATCAGCCCATATACGTCCGCACTGCTGGGACACGGGCCTACCCTTAACAAGGGCGATAAAGCCTTGGTCAATTAACCTGGCCAAGTGCGGGTTGGTTGACTGCACAACCTAAGAATTTCTTCGTAGGTGTGCAGGTTTTCTCACGATGTTTTCCTTCACCGTTAAAGCGTCATATAATCGTATATATGAATTTTAAATTTTAAAAAATCAGCGGTATGTGGCGGGGTTTAAACTAGCGACATCTCGCTTCACAAGCAACGACCTTGACCACTTGGCCATCGATGCTTTTAACGATGCATTGACGATCCTAGATCCGCGGTATGTTTACTAAAACGTGAAACCATGATTGTCTTTCTAGGTTAAAATCGCTACGCGGAGAAGACAATAGAATATCAACACAGTTCGACATGGAAATGAACCTATGGTCGCTAGAATCCATTGGTTTAGTGGCTCTCGGACAGCGGCTGAATTGTTTCGATGACAACCTCGCTCCAGATTCACCGGAGAAAAAACTGATACAAGTTGTTCATGACATCTTCGCTGTGGCAAACGACTTGGATTTCAAGCCAAGCCTGTGGAAGTATTACCCTACAAAAATGTACAGAAAAGCAATGAAACTTTACGAAGAGCAAACAAAGTAAGCTGTTTAATATTATTCAAAGTGCAGTTTGCGCGGCAATCGACAGATCGGTTGATTATGCTAAAAATATGCAGATGCTTACTTCAATATTTATTCGTTTCAGCCTTGCACGATACTTCGTCGATAAAGCTATAGACAAACTGAATAAGGGAGGCGTACAAAAATCGAATGACGAGAAAGGTATTTTGGAAAAATTGCTCGAAATAAATAAGGGTGTTGCTATCATCATGGCTTCCGATATGCTGTTTGCTGGAGTAGACACCGTAAGTTCATTTTGCATACTTAATTAACATACATCGTGGGTACCTATACCTACAATTTTCAATGTAAATGGTTTTTTTTTTTATATTGTTTCAATTGTATGCTAAGTTTGTTTACTGTACTGAATAATTCGATTAAAAAAATAAGATATTACTACCTATGCACTTTTATCTAGGTACATGATATTTTAAAACCAGGTTTATTTTTTGAAATCTACTTGTTGATACAAAATAATATTACAAGTGCAGGGTTTTAGAAAAGTAACTATACTTCAGTCAATCACATTCAAACTACTTGATGGTATGAGAAAACGTATTTTGGCTTAAACCTTATCCAATTTTCAGACTTCAAACACAATAACAGCAACACTCTACCTCCTAGCGAATAATCCGGATAAACAGGACAAACTAAGAGAGGAGGTCACCTCTCAACAGACCAGGAGACCCTACTTAAGGGCCTGTCTCAAGGAATCAATAAGGATGTTGCCGGTCGTAGCGGGGAATGCAAGGAAAACCACTAAAGAATACGGTTTACTTGGATACCATATACCAAAAGGTGTAAGTGAAAAAATACTATACTATATTCATATTATATTCAATACAAAGTAGGTATTATAGAGCAAAAACAGTAGAAATCATTTAAGATGAAGAAAATTTGACATAAACAAAAATACATCCATAAATACAGGTAAAACTGAGAACCACCTTTTTTGAAGTCTGTTCAAAATAGTAAAATCTCGATGTCAATTTATTGCCATTATTGGCAACGAGATTTAATCATTTTGGTCTCAAAATATTTGCACAATAAGATATGGTAGAGGGCCACCAAAAAACCTAAGACGGGTGACTGTGTAAGTAGACAGTTACACAGCTTGTTATTTTTCTCGAAGTTATCACTCTGTCCTAGACCTACATTTCGAACTCTTTCAATTGGAAGTATTTACTTGTCTTTTATTTCCTTATTCAGACCCAAATATCGTTTATGCACCAAATCATGTCGATGATGGAGGAGCACTACCCCAGGCCAGACGAGTATTTACCTGAGCGATGGATCACCAGCAAGGACGACCCTATGCACTACCTGAACACGCATCCCTTTGTCTACAACCCGTTTGGGTTTGGTGTAAGAAGCTGCATTGGTAAGTAGAAATTGATCAACTGGAAAATTAACTTCGCTGTTGATTTTAGATCTAAAGTCTGTGTACTTAACTACTTGTAGTGTGTGGACATTCGGAAACACCGAGTGTTTCATGGTAAAGAATTTTATTTTCGAGTTATTTATTGATTTACAACTATTCACAACTACAGTTAAAAACGAGATTTTATAATGTTAGATATGTGAAAATATAGAACGAACGAATTAAATATAGAACGAATATTTACCATAACAAATGAAGGACGCAGAGGTCGTAATGTGTTCTTTTTCCAATTTAAATTGAATAAATAACAGTATATAATAAAAAAACTTTTAAAATCGCATAACATAATAGATATGAGAGGTCAAATCAAGATTACCGATAATCGACGAGCGAGGTTGATGAATGTGGATGAAGCAAAAGTGGTTTGCCAGGACCATAGAAAATGGCAGGAAGTGATCTCTGCCTACCCCTTTGGGAAAAAAGCGTGATTTTATGTTATGTTATAATAGATTCAATGTTATTTATCCGCTTCATAACAAAATTAAAAATAAAAATAAAAAATAAAATAAAGGCGTCCGACCGATTTCAGCCATGGCGGCCGATCTCAATTGAGATCAGCCAATTGCGCAGGACATATTATAGTGCACAAGTGTGCGCGCAAACACAAGTGCACTCTCTATTCCCTTACTCTCATAATTCGGTGAGACGGCAATCCGACATGACCGATGAGAGATCGGGCGCAGGACCACCGGCTTAACGTGCTTTCCGAGGCACGGGCGTTCAACCGCCAACTTCCTAACTCCGGGCTGAGTAATTTCATTACAGAATCCCATAACAAAATTATAATACATAGAATAACATTTTGGATTCTGTGTGGTCAATTCATAGTCCAGTCAAAATAGACATTTAACCTAGGAAAAATTCGCATAGAGCTGAAAATTGGCATGAATGTTGGGAACACTATTACAAATAATCTGTCAAAAGTCCCCATCGATCCCACGTCTGCAAAAAAAAAAAAATCAAGGTCAAATGTCACAAATATCAGTTTTATGCACTTTTGAGCGAAACGGTAAGTTTAATCATAAAAGTATGTATGACAAAATTACTTATCACGTAATTATCTATAAAAAATGTCAAACACTTTGTTCCTAAGATTCACCATTTCAGAGATATAGCGATGCACAAAGTTGAAAAGTTGTATTTTCAAACGCTTCCAGGCCCCCATGCGATTGTGCTAGACAGTTAAAATTTTAACGAATGATGTATCTCAGTTGCCTCTATAACATCTAATACTAGAAACAACATGAAACCAACGTGTAAAGTGGGTTCTCATACAAAACCTATGTTTTTTTTCTCACACTTGGGCGGTTTTTAACGTGGTTACCCTAGTGAACCTATTCCAGGTCATATATCGATCAAAAACGATATCAACAGATGAATGCATATTATGTATAATATGAATTTTCTAATGATTAAAACCACGATATCTCGCGAATGGTGAGTCGGAAAAGAAAAAGTGACTGGACCATTTTTGTAGAAAATTGTATGATCTACAACTTTTGTTTGACCTATTTTTACGATAATACTTACTGTTTTCGAGAAAAATGGAAAAATCCTTAATTTTATACTTTTGACCTTGAATAAAATTTTTTGCAGAAGTAGGATTGATGGGGATTTTTGATATTTCGTTTATTATGATGTCGTCGTCGTCGGCGTCGAACGTCTCTGGCAATTTTCAGCTCTATGCGAATTTTGTCTAAGTTAGCACTTATTTTTGTCTATTTTGACTGGACTATCAAGTAGTTAAAATAAATAAAAAATCGTTTTTTCAGGCCAGAATCCATGGTGTCAGTAATAATAAAATCTTAAAAAAACTATGTTAGTATACAGTTTAGGTGTAGGTAGGACAAAAAGTTAAGACCACTACTATCGTGCAAAACTCTAAAATACTAAATTTTTCATTTTCAGGTCGTCGGATTGCAGAGTTAGAGCTCGAAGCATTCCTTTCCAAGATCATCCAAAACTTCAAAGTGGAGTGGCACGGAGAGCCGCTAAAACTAACATCTACAACTTTAAACTACACAACTGGCCCTTACAACTTCGTCTTTAAAGATGCTTAGGCATCTTCTTCTAGCTTTCTATTAATAAAGTGATAAAAATGAGAATTATTTACGTTACATTTGACGTTAAGTACCTAAAACATTATTGTAAAACTTCGATATTATATTGCAAAGTGGCACCTATGTGGTTGGTTTTACATTAACATACGTAATAAATTATAATTTGTAATTTTTGTACCAAATAAACGTATTATTTATTTTTTATTGATTTAATCCCACATTTTCCTGTGAGTAGAATCAAAATTGACATAATAATTAAATTTATAAATTCGATCCTGATGCCTGGAGGTGGATGACCACAATTTCTCAAAGACAAAATATGTCTGACATTTCTAGTCCCCGTGTCATTTGTCGCTAATTTTGCGTAAACAAACGCTCGATGTTTTGATTGATATGCGTTTATCTGCGGCTATAACGACCGGTCATTGTTGACATTAGACAACAAAAAACATAAAGACTCCTAATGCTTGGACATAAGGCTCAAATTCAATTAGACGTATTTCCTACGCTCATTTCAAGGGCAGATTGTATATAGCACGTCTCGTGTTAGTACTTCATGCGTTGGCCGCGAGATATCATCGTCCGTATCATGTTTAAAAATATTTGTATCTTATCTAACACCTGGGCACTTTACGTGAATTTGCAGTAAACATTTTGTTTAAAATAACTTTGTGATTGTGATTACTGCGATATGTATGTATAGTCCGAATCCTTAGACAAAGTACATTATTGTAGTAATGTGGACAGTGGACAGTGAAATAGGAAAACGTAGTGACTCTACTAAAACATATAATTTATAGAGCGTTAACTTAGAGTGAAGTAATATTGTATGTACGACAATTGATATTTAAAATATAATAAAACTAGCGAACCAGTTTTTATTTTGGGAAGACGTTTAGGTAAACACCAGGATGTCAGCGATTAGGTTAAAACCGCTAGTCGGTTTCACCACTTGCAGCAGAAACTTTACTAGGTAAGTACAATTACTTGTTTTTTAAAGCTAAGCTGTAACATAGATTTATAAATAACACAATGTTATGTTTGTATCATCATATTTAATCGGTGCAATTAGATTCACTCATGTTCATAATGTTGCTGTATACGTTCCTTTCCGAATAAACATAAAGATGAAGAAGTTTAATTTAAGTTTTCTTTCGATTATTATGTTTTAGATCTGTAGCCGTAAACTCTGCGGCCTCAGAAAATACACCAATAAAACCATGGTCAGAAATTCCAGGACCTTCTTCTCTGCCAGTTATTGGACAAATCCATCATTTCTTGCCAAGAGGTAAAATTGTAATAAACTAATATAACTTACGTGATATAATGAGAACCCATTTGATTGTTATTAATAACTAAAATAAAGAATACAAGAACGATAGTGAATCGTAGATTATTTGATCCAATTTGTTTCGAGACGCTTGGAGTATTGTAAATATACAAATTGAATATACAGGGTGTAACAGTAGGGTGGAGCATCCTAAGCCAATCGATGGGGGATATACCTATCGATATAACCCCCATGTATGTTCCGCGATTTTCAATGGTTGCAAAGTTATTGAGATTTTTGTGAAATTTAAGTAAAAAGCAGGAATTTACTATAAAAGTCTTCACTGTAGCTTAACTACTGGACCTGCTTGTATGATTTTTTACTAGAAGTAGTTCAATAGTGGGTCTTAATAATCACGATACCAATTTGACTCATATCTCTATCATATTGAAATAAAAAATAATTCTTCACAAAAGTTTTACGAATCGAATTGTGTCTACCAACTTTCAAAGCCTCCAGTGAAAAAAAAGTGCCTGTGTTTTTTTTCTAGAACTTATTTTAAAAACTACCTACATTCATGGATAGTATACCCTGAAAATTTCATAGCGCTACTGCCAGAGCATCAAAACGAAAAATGGACGCGAACGGCACAGGTGCCATAAATCAGTAGTTTTATTTTTCATGTAAAACTTTAATTTAAACAATAAATCGATATGTCTCAGCAAATTTATGCAATGTTAGTAACATTAGTAGCAGTAATTTTACAGAATTGCAAATTGAAGGGGTGAAAATCAAACAAAGAAAATTTACATAATTTTTTTAATAATTTTTTTTATAGTAAGTGTTCATAATGGGCATTATTATTGGCTAAGCATAGCTTAGACCTTCTTAAAAAGCTTTTTTCGAGGTTGTGGAATGCTTCTTTTTTGTAAAATTTTTCAGGGGCCCAAATTGTGACAAGGCAAAATGTAGTAGTAGCATTTTGCAACATCCGAAAAACCTTTGTAAAAAGGTGTCGTACTCGTTTATGCATAGTCAATAATGGAGCCCATTATGAACACTTCCTGTAAAAAAAAAATATTAACAAAAATTATGTTAATTTTCTTTGTTTGATTTTCACCCCTTTACTTTGCAATTCTGTAAAATTACTGCTACTAATGTTACTAACATAGCATAAATTTGCTGAGACATATCGATTTATTGTTTAAATTAAAGTTTTACATGAAAAATAAAACCACTGATTTATGGCAGCTGTGCCATTCGCGTTCGTTTTTCGTTTTGATGCTCTGGCAGTAGCGGTATGAAATTTTCAGGGTATACTATCCATGAATGTAGGTAGTTTTTTAAATAAGTTCTAGAAAAAAAACACAGGCACTTTTTTTTTACTGGAGGCTTTGAAAGTTGGTAGACACAATTCGATTCGTAAAACTTTTGTGAAGAATTATTTTTTCACTCCAATATGATAGAGTTATGACTCAAATCGGTATCGTAATTATAAAGACCCACTATTGAACTACTTCTAGAAAAAAAATCATGCAAGCAGGTCCAGTAGTTAAGCTATAGTGAAGACTTTTATACTGAATTCCGGCTTCTTACAAAAATTTCACAAAAATCTCAATAACTTTGGAACTATTGAAAATCGCTGAACATACATGGGGGTTATATCGATAGGTATTGAAGTCCCCCATTGATTGACTTACGATGATCTACCCCGCCTGTTACACCCTGTATAATACAGAATTTATATAGTTTGGAATTATGCGAGATCTATTAACGTTTCTAAAGAAAGTGAATTAGCGTAAACTAAGAGCGTATCTAAACAAAAAGTGTATGCAGTATTAGACTGGCTCGGTGGAACAGTGGTTAGTGAACCAGGTTCATTACCTACGGTTCCAAGAGTTGTGGGTTCGATTCCCACTCGGGACAAATATTTGTGTGACGAACATCCGTGTCTGGGTGTATTATTAAATATATTTAAGTATATTTGTGTATCCACTGCTGATTCTGAAATCTGTCACACAAGTGCTTAAGCTACTTAACACAGAATCAGATCAATGTACGTGATGTTGTAAAAGGGTAAAATGGTAAAATACTTTTTTTTTTAATCAAAAATATGCATGTAACTAATATTTGGAGGTGATGAGTTAAAATACCGTTCTTGTTTTTTCAGGAGAATTTTATGGTCTCATTTCGTCCCCATTGGAGCTTTTTCTGACCATGTACAAAAAACATGGCCCAATATTAAAGATGCATGGTATGTTCGGAAGTGCTGACAACGTAATACTTTTTGATCCGGAAAGTGCTTCACACGTATGTACTCTATATCACTAACTTAAATCTCAAATGGCGTAACTGTCAATTTGGTCAAAATTACTTTATAATGCAGTTTTATTACGTTTTTTTTCTCTATCGACCTGTATATTTAAAATCCTGAAATTCGGAAAAAATTGTCATTACGACCCAATGCTTTTTATAGATTTGAACACTTTTAATAAGGTAAGCAGGTCGTAAAAGGCTTAGCCCACTTCACTTGGTGGTTACGCCCCTAAAAATTGCTGTGACGTGAAAAACATGTCATAACAAAAGGGGGTAAGGGACATAATTTGCCGGCGTTACTCGTAAGACACGTTATTATTCAAAATTGCTATATAAAGTATATAAAGAAAGGCGTTTACACCCAAAATCGCTGAACACATCGCTACCTTAAATCTCAAATGGCGTAACCGCCAATTTGGTCAAAATGACTTTTTAATGCAGTTTTATTCAGTTTTTTTTTCTCTATCGATCTGTATATTTAAAATCCTCAAATTCGCAAAAAAAGGTTATTACGACCCAATGTTTTTTATAGATTTGAACACTTTTCATAAGGTAAACAGGTCGTAAAAGGCTTAGTCTAATTTACTTGGTGTTTACGCCCCTAGAAATTATTGTGACGTGAAAAAAATGTCAAAAAAAAGGGTGTAAGTGACATAATTTTCTGGCGTAACTCGTAAGACACGCTATTTTTCGAAATTGCAATACAAAAGAAAGGCGTTTACACCCAACATCGCTGAACACATGATTGTCATTATTATTGTTAGTATTGATGCGCGGGGGGATTAAGATTGGGGAGACATTGGCTATTTGTTGCTTTTCCTTGTTTCGGCATTTTAAATCAATTTCCAAACACAAATCAGAATCAAAGACCAACAACGCGCCAAAGTCAACGTAACGGTCACAAAAAACAATAAATACACCGAGGAATGTAATCTATGCGCACAAGTACGCAAATGGCTGAATACATAGACAAATGTATGGTGAATACACATCAGCGGGGTTTTCAAATGACAAAATTAATCGATTTAGATACGTAAAAATCTTAGTGAAGTTTCCCATATTCCAAAATTTTTCATCCAATTCTAAAAATTACGCGTTGAGTCACTATGAAAAAGTGTCAAACGGCGTAACTTTGTAAAAGCGTAATACAGAGTGAATATTTTACGTTTTCTTTTATTATTAAATGAGTTTAAAGCACAAAAAACATTTTTTTATTGGAGATACGACCTTCACCTCTTAAAAATCGTGATTTTTATGGGGCGTAAACGCCTTTTTGTAATATTTTCACAAGTCGTAACCGACTTCTAGTTTCTTAAATATAAGATTTAGGTACAAAGAGTTCCTACTGAAGCCTTTATCTCAAAATTCTAAGAAATTTGATGTATAAAACATTTTCATTGTATTAAAATTGATAAAGTTATGAATTAAAAAAACATTTTTTTTTTGTTTTTCTGCTCTCCTGAAAAGTAGTGTTTTGGTGGTTACGCCATTTGAGATTTAAAGTATCGACATGATTGTCATTATTATTGTTAGTATTGATGCGCGGGGGGATTAAGATTGCGGAGACATTGGCTATTTATTGCTTTTCCTTGTTTCGGCATTTTAAATCAATATCCGAACACAAATCAGAATCAAAGACCTATAATAACGCGCCAAAGTCAACGTAACGGTCACAAAACAATAAATACACGGAGGAACGCAATCTATGTGCACAAGTACGCAAATGGCTGAATACATAGATAAATGTATGGTGAATATACAGCAGTGGGGTAACGAATGACAAAATTAATCGAATTACGTATAACTATAAGTGAAATTTCCCATGTACAAAAATTCTTCATCCTGTTATAAAACTTACAAGGTGAGTATTACCCATTACATCACTATGAAAACGTGACATATGGCGTAACTTTGTAAAAAGCGTAATACAGAGTGGAAATTTTACGTTTTCTTTCATTATTAAGTTATTTTAAAGCACAAAAGACAATTACTTTCGGGAGATACGACCTTCACCTCTTAAAAATCATGTTTTTTTCATAGGCGTAACCGACTTCTAGTTTGTTAAATATAAGATTTAGGTGCAAAGAGTTCTTACTGAAGCCTTTATCTCAAAATTCTAAGAAATTTGATGTATAAAACATTTTCACTGCATTAAAATTGACAAAGTTATATAAAAAAATAACTTTCGTTTTTTTGCTCTCCTGAAAAGTTGCGTTTTGGTGGTTACGCCATTTGAGATTTAAGGTATCGATATTTTTGCAATATTGAAAAAGTAAAAGCAATTAAAATTATCAAAATAATAATTTATTTGACCCAAATGTGGATATGTCCCAGATATTTAGTTATTTATAAATACTTTACTTTTTATACATACATACACATACATAAAATCACGCCTTTTTCCCAGAGGGATAGGCAGAGATCACTTCCTGCTATGTGCTACGATCCTGGCACACCACCTTCGCTTCTTGTTATTATTATAACTTTTTTCTTTTTAATCCTTGGATAAACAATAATAATGATACTTTTTAGATACTCCGATCAGAAAACAAGTACCCAAATAGACCAGGATTCGAATCGCTTGATTATTATAGAAAGAATAAAAGCGCCAGACAGGGTTCATATGGATTACTAACCGAGTAAGTGAATACTATACTTTTATTTTTTTTTGTAATTTTGTTGACGTGGGTATTTATTTAATAAGTCATGTTACTGTTCGTACAAAATATAATCAGATGTTTGCGTTTTAAACTATCATGGTAACACACATTAGGAAACTAAAAATGTCCGGGAATTCACCATGTTCTTTGGTTTTAATAAGTGATCATGGCGCTTGCAACAGTGCCCAAAATATTGGAAGCTCAATATTGCATTATTAAGGTAAATATCCCGAATATATTCAGTTTTCTAATAGAGGAAGATCCCAGAGCCGCCAGACATCACTTATTTTCTAATGGACAAAATATATACGATTGAGTAGTGGTGGGGTGTACTATCATCATATGACTAGTTGCTACCTTGACCAGACGGCCATTTTTCAGATATCAACCAATCAAGGTACATAGAAACACTGCTCACCTCACTTAAATTCTGATGGCTGATTTTAACATATATTTCACACAATATCATTAAAAATCAGGTTTCATTACTCCCAGACACATGCGGTCGGCGGTTTTACCTTACAGACGCTTTAAAGCTATGAAAAAAATTTTACTTTTACTTAATTTTACTTATTTTCTGATGCTTGATTTTTATATATGTTATTCAAACAACTATTTTAAAACGTTTTGCAAACGGACAGACCGATCCAAGGGGCCAAACATTCACCAGACCCAACTGTTTTAGATTTTTTTTTTTAAATTGAATTTAGTTAAGTTTTTCTAATAAAATGGTTTGTAAGGTACAATTCTATAATTATTGTGGTCAGATGAGCACTTTTTAGTGGTTTGAATAACATATATAAAAATCAAGCATCAGAAAATAAGTAAAAGTAAATTTTTTTTCATAGCTTTAAAGCGTCTGCAAGGTAAAACCGCCGACCGCATGTGTCTGGGAGTAATGAATCCTGATTTTTAATGATATTGTGTGAAATATATGTTAAAATCAGCCATCAGAATTTAAGTGAGGTGAGCAGTGTTTATATGTACCTTGATTGGTTGATATCTGAAAAATGGCCGTCTGGTCAAGGTAGCAACTAGTCATATGATGATAGTACACCCCAACACTACTCAATCGTATATATTTTGTCCATTAGAAAATAAGTGATGTCTGGCAGCTCTGGGATCTTGGACCATAAGATGTTTGTGTTGTTTATTGTAGTCATGGTGAGGTTTGGAAACAGTTTCGTTCCACGGTGAACCCGGTTCTACTGCAGCCGAAGACTATCAGGCTTTACACCGGCATGCTTGATGAGGTGGCCCTGGATATGATAGCAAGGTATGAAGATAGAACACCACTTTTATAAACCGACTTCCAAAAAGGAGGAGTGTTTCAAGTCTGTTGTATTTTACGTTTTTGTTAATCGACAAAAAAAAGCATTGACAAAAAATTGTGTCAGTATAAAATGTTATGTCCACTTTTAGTACTAAAATTCTGTTACTTTCCATTACGAAAATTGGAAGAAAGTATAATTGTGCTACTTTCAAATAATATTCTCCCTGCGGTCCCTTTTCTACAAATAACAACCCTCCGATCGCAAGCTTGTAAATTAAGTACTAGGTACTTGGTACGGGTAGTGTCTTACAGCGTGTTCGCACCTAGCGTAAATCGCGGCGATATCGCCCCGCCGTGAAATCGCCCAAAAAACGCTAGGTGCGAACAGGCACTTATTGTTACACAATTTTATTTACAGAATGAGATCTATTCGAGGTGAAAACCACAAGCTTCAAGGCAAATTCGACATGGAAATGAACCTATGGTCTTTGGAGTCAATAGGACTGGTAGCGCTTGGCCGTCGATTAAATTGCTTCAACCGTGAATTGGCTGATAACTCTCCAGAGAAGAGGCTTATACAGTTGGTGCACGATATTTTCAAAATTGCTGACAAGCTGGACTTCAAACCCAGCTTATGGCGGTATATTTCTACTAGAACGTTCAGAAAGGCTATGAAACTGTATGAGGAGCAAGAAAAGTAAGCTGTTATACAAAGTTGTCAATGTTGATTATTTTATATTTCACGAATTTTAAGTAGTTAAAATATCTTGCATAGGATAAAACCTGATATTTATCAAGAGGTGGCAAACTGGTCCTCCCTAATATTTTTAAACTGTAGTAATTTTTACTTTGAACATACAGTTATACATAATAATCGATTATTATTTATTGTTTCAGTACTGCAAGATATTTTGTCAACATTGCAATGGAAGAGCTGCAAAAACGTGGTAACCAAATTTCTGATGATGAAAAAGGTGTTTTAGAAAAGCTACTTGAAATTAATAAAGAAGTAGCTGTTATAATGGCGTGCGACATGTTATTCGCTGGAGTAGATACGGTACTTTATTTATTTATGCTTGTTTGTCTTGAGACTCATGGTTATATTCTATTCTTAGATGCTGAGAATAAAGAAAAAAAAATTAAGTGAATTATTTCCTTTTCACTTTCAGACATCAAACACGATAACAGCAACTCTATACCTGCTAGCTAATAATCAAGAAAAACAAAATAAATTGAGAGAAGAAGTCATGTCTCACTCACAGCTCGAGAAACGCCCTTACCTAAGAGCCTGCCTCAAGGAGTCTTTGAGAATGATGCCTGTTGTCGCTGGGAACGCCAGAAAAATAACAAAAGACTATTCAGTACTTGGCTACAATATACCTGAGGGGGTAAGTTATGAATTAATAAAAATTCAAACAATTACTATCCATTCTGAAGGTTCCTGAAATGGACAATTACTTCATGGTAGCCATGACGTGTAGATTTTGACTACCTATGACGTTGGTTTCTTTCCAGACGATAATATCATTCATGCACCAGACCATGTCAATGTTAGAGGAACATTACCCGAGGCCCAATGATTATATTCCTGAACGCTGGATCGTGCCAAAAGATGACCCTCTGTACCATGGCAATGCGCATCCTTTTGTGCATATGCCTTTTGGCTTCGGAGTACGCAGCTGCTTGGGTGCGTAAAAAAACTAAGTATACCATACCCCCTTTCAGGGCGAGTTTATTTATTTATTTATTTATAAGATCTGCCAACATTTTTAACACCACAACATAAAATTAACAACATTAGTCTATCCATCGGAACTTAGATTCACTTTTGCCTAAATTGATGAAATGGTTTAACATGGCACGTTGTTCAAATATTATTATATACATCAGTATTATTTACCCCGACGACTTGTCAGTTGTTCCTCATATTTTGACTTTTTGGGTTTAGGATGCTTTTTATGGAACGCTTTCCACCAATTGATAATCAACAAATCAATCACAAATTAATAGCAAGTTTTAAATTTCAGGTCGTCGAATAGCCGAATTAGAGTTGGAAACTTTCCTTGCAAGGATCATTCAGAACTTCCAAGTGGAGTGGGACGGACCTCCTATCAACGTAACTTCGGCTTCCTTAAACTACATCACTGGACCGTTTGATTTCAAATTCAAAGATGTTAAATAAAATACTTTTTAAAAATTATTTTATTGTTTTATCATTCGCTGAAATCATCATCATATCATAAGTGTTTTCTTTAAAAAATACCTCCAAAATTTACTCTTTGTTTTGTTGTAAAAATAGTTTACGAGTAATACTTGAAGACAGCAATGAGTGATCAGAAAAGAAAACTGTATAGGGTGAATGTAATTTGAGGCTAAAAATTAAACAATGGACATTTATATTTTGAAGAATTATCTGATACCTACATAATACACCTAAAAGTCCGAGTTGTTTACAAATTGAAATCACAAACTGAAAGATAAAGGTTTATTTATGTTTGATGATAAAGATGCAACTCTATACCAATGAAACAAGATTGAAATTTATTAAAACTTGTGTAATTGCCAAACCGCGGGACCCGTCAAGGTCGATCTTATTTATAAACAACATTTGGAAGAGCGGGAAGAGGGGATGGCAGTCTATCAACTCGATTACAAGGATGCTTGCTCCACTTATTCAATCGTACACGGTACCTACATCTGTTATGTTGGTACCATTAATAAACGCATTTGAGAGCAGTCTAGAATAATATCAAATCTTCATCAACAACAAAACTATTCAATTGGTAAAAGTAGCAAAATGCAACGTTCTAAATTGAAACCGCTCTTTTGTCTGACAACTGTTGAAAAACTGCATGCGAGGTGAGCTTTTTTTTAATTACTAGTGTGTTTTCTATTCATATTTGAGACATAATTTTTCCGATATTTTTTTCTATAAGCACAAATTTTTATCTCCTGTAGCCCTACCATGAGTTTAAAAGTGACAGACTCGATATCGCCTATGTAAATATGTCTATGAAAAACTTGTACAGCGCATAGCTTTTAAGACTTTGTTACTATGGCTATACTGTCTGAAATAAAAGTTTTTATTTATTTTATATGAAGTGCTACCTGCTTAAATGATTTCTTAATTTACAATAGGTTAATTGATGTTTGAAATACTTGCATTTGCCAGCAGGTTTTTAGAAAATCATGGCAGGGTTTTATGGGTTATTTTATCCGGTTGCTGGGAGTCCGCTACACTACTATTTACACACATAAAAACGTTTAGCCAAAAACTGAAGATGTTTAAAAAAGTGTTTTCAAATAACATTATGCCTTCTGATAACTTCAGATCGCAACAAATTGCTGCAGGCGCTACTCAAATAAAGCCATGGTCGGATATCCCTGGTCCTTCATCGTTACCCATTATTGGACAGATGCACCACTTTTTCCCCAAAGGTACTTCGATTGTGATTATTTAGCTAGATAAATTGGAGTCATCTCATTTATAACTTACTAAATTTTTGAGAGAAATGCAGATTTATCACGTAAAATAGCACGAACTAAGATATTTTTTTAACAATCATCCATTATATTTGGACTGCGGTGACATTCAAGAGCTTTATCAAAAAACAAACCTTATCATATTGTTTACCCCATTCTATAAATAAATATTTAAGTATTAATAAGGTACTCAATCAAATTCTGTTTTTGCAATATCATCTATTAACTTTTTTTATCTTTACACTTTATACATACGTATATACCGTGAAATTTGAGTGGTTGTATTCACGCAGCAAAATGATTCTACCTTAGTAGCACAATAGATTTGTGCAGTTATTTTTTTATTAAAATCAATAAATGCCGGTTTTAAGTAGAGCTTCTTTAGCTTTAAGCGTCGATTTCATGCGGCAAGCAGTACCTGAATACGTCACATCTTAAAAAACAACGATAACTCTTATCGTTTTCGACTTGGAAAATTATTATTTTGAAAATTCGAAAAAAAAATTTTTTTTTCTAGTAATAATTTGCATGATTCGATAGTATTACTAAAGGCAAATCGTTCTGCCACGGGAAAACAACCACTTAAATTTCACGGTGTATAATTACAAAATATTACAGGAGAATTGTACGATTTGAAGGGATCTCCTTTGGAGAAGTGGAATGTGATGCATAAGAGATATGGCCCCATGATGCGACTGAATGGAATGATGGGAGGTCCTAATGCTCTACTGTTGTTTGATCCCGAAAGCTCTGCACATGTTCGTAAAATAATTTTAAAATCTAATTAACCAAAAATAAGACTTGGGGATAATAGTGACATCAAACATTTTATTCTTTAGATTCTTCGCTCAGAGAACTGGTTACCAAGAAGGCCTGGATTTGATTCAATTGACTATTACAGAAAAAATAAAAAGATAACAATGCCAAATATTACGGACTAATGACTGAGTAAGTATACGAATAAGGCAAGATTTGTGTAAGTTTCCACATTGCGTTGATCTTTGACTTCCATATTCCATATAAAGACGTATTGCATTTAGATTTTGTATTATTATGTTAATGTATCACTTATAATCATGAATTGATGTAAACAGATGTTGGTTTGTCAAATAAATAAATAAGACAACAAAACACGACCTCAAGGGACATCGATTGGAATTTGAAATTGTATTTGCAGTCATGGTGAGGTATGGAAGGAGTTTCGGTCTACAGTCAATCCAGTCTTATTACAGCCGAAAACGATACGACTCTACAGTGCCAAAATCGATGAAGTATCACTAGATATGATATCAAGGTACAAAATAATATATACTATGCAAAGTTTTATTGAAGCCGAGTTTTCAGGCATAATTTTATTTTAGTCAGATAAAAATTAAGCCTTCAGCTGAATCGCTGTAAACTTGTCTCTAAACGTCTCATTTAGAAGATTAATTATAACGTTCAATAACTTGTAACATTTTAGGATGAGATCCATTCGCGATGAAAACAATAGGCTTGAAGGCAAATTCGAAACGGAAATGAACTTATGGTCCCTGGAATCGGTAGGGCTGGTAGCTCTTGGACGCCGACTGAACTGTTTCGACAAGGATCTTCCAGATGACTCCCCCGAAAAGAGAATCATCGAAGTTGTGCGTGGCATCTTTACAATTGCAGACGAACTGGACTTCAAGCCAAGTATCTGGAAGTGGTATGCTACCAAAACGTTCAAGCAAGCTATGAAGTTATATGAGGAGCAAGAGAAGTAAGTTAATATTAATGCATTTAAATAAAACTTTGATTTTTTAGTGTAGTACATATGGAATACACTTAAATAAATATTTTTTGACCCAATTAATTTCAGTCTTGCAAGACATTTCATCGACAAAACTATAGAAGAATTGAATAACAAAAGTGAAATAAAATCTGAAGACGAGAAATCAGTTTTGGAGAAGTTACTCGAAATCAATAAAGAGGTTGCCGTAGTTATGGCTTCTGATATGTTTTTGGCTGGAGTGGATACAGTACGTTTTATTATATGTTTTAACGAAACGGGATATTTACCATGTCGTTTTATATTAAGATCGGGAGCTCATTAGAATACAATAACGTGGTAAATATCCCGGATATATTTAGTTTTGTAACACCTATACCTTAATTTGGCTTCCCATTACATTGATACGCATTTTGATAATATTTCATTTTCACAGACATCTAATACCATAACTGCTGCACTTTATCTGTTGGCGAATAATCAGGAGAAACAGGAAAAATTGAGGGAAGAAGTGATTTCCGGACAAGACAAACGACCCTATCTGAGGGCATGCATCAAAGAGTCTTTGAGAATGATGCCTGTCACAGCGGGTGTGGCTAGAACATTAACCAAAGATTATACTGTACTGGGATATAACGTACCGAAAGGAGTAGGTATTTAAATTAAACGAAATCAACTATTGTTAGTACTAAATGTATTCTGTAAACGTAGAGAAATTGATCTCTTTGTATAAGTATTCAAAACGTATAGTTTGCTCAATTAGAAGATTGTTTATCAACCCTAAGCGACTCAAGAAATGTTTCCAAATATTTTGTAATGTGATCCTGATGTTTTAATTATCAAATTAAAATGGTAGTACTACCAATATTAGCTACCTTTACATAGTATTTTTTTGTTACAATGAAAGAATTTGAAAAAATATATCTTTATCAGTACAATTTCAAGTTTTGCACGGATCTCACGGGAATTTCAATTATTCAATCAATTTGAAAGTCACTTAAAATAGATAAATAGATAAAATACGTTATCTATTTTAAGTGGCCATAAAAGAGTATAGATAGAAACTATAGTTCAGTATTCTCAGTTAAATATATACTCGTATCTTTCTTTATACACACGTTAATAACAATTTTCGTATTATCATCAATATTTCAGACAATAATATCCTGTATGACCCAAAGCCTGTCAATGCTGGAGCAGCAGTATCCTAGGCCGAATGAGTACATCCCCGAGCGCTGGTTGGTGTCCAAAGAAGACCCCCTCTACCACGGGAACGCTCATCCCTTCGCTTACCTTCCGTTTGGTTTCGGTTCCCGGAGCTGTCTGGGTTAGTAATAAGGGCGCATTAAAATTTTATTGTGATGTAATATTAGGACGCATTTCCTTTAGCCAAGGTGTTGCCGCGCGCCACTGTATATCCAGAAATTACTTTTAATGTATATTAGATGTTTTGGTTGATTTGTAACTTCTTATTAATGTTGGTTATTTCCTGGATATTCATCCAAATTAATTATAAAGTTTAATTTTGGTAGTTCGGTCATATTTGGGGTGTATGTATAAAGCATATGTATTTAAGGTGATGGCCATAATAATAAAATCTAAAAAGGTAACCAGATTATCTTGGGTTATTTAAAGCTTGTGTATCAGGCTATGTTATATTTTGTGTATCAAGCTTCTAATTGTTAGTTCCGCGCTATGTTACTAGCCTTTAATATACCTACCTACCACGACCTAATAGCAAAAACTTAAAGTCTATTTTGAGACAATAACTTCTAGGATAAACCAAATAGCTCAAATATATTCCAGGTCGCCGCATAGCAGAATTGGAGTTAGAAACTTTCCTCGCAAGGATTATTCAGAACTTCAGAGTGGAGTGGGACGGACCGCCGGTGAAAATAGTCCAAGCCTCCTTAAACTATGTGACGGGACCATTCCATTTTGTTTTTAACGACGTTTAGATGTAACTTCAAGGTAGATAACCCTTGTATTTGAAACCTTCGTGGAAGTGGAAAGCTTACTTTAAATTATTAAAAAGTAAAATAAAATCTGAGGATGAGTTTTCTGTTTTAATTTAAGTTCACTCAATTGAAAGTTCAAGTTTAGTTTCATACTAAATAAATTGTTTAGTCGTTTCTTGTTACACATACTTAATATGTCTTAAAATTTTTGTTTTTTACATTAAATATAATAATGCTTACCTATACGTAGAACGGTTCTAACATAAAGCCTACTTAGTCACCTCTAATCGTTGAATTATCGTATTCAATTTAAGAAAATAAAACCAGTTTAAATGAGCTTTGGGGCAAAGAATCTGCCTCCGATTTAGTAGAACAATGTACACTCCATTAGTTACATATTTTTTGTTGCAAGCTGCCAAATGTTGTGTGAAGCACAGTAAGTCGACAAAATCAGACTGCACACCAAGGTTAAACTAATAAGCGGTATCTAGTTTCGGATCCGACAAACTTCAATACAATCGGGCAGTCCTGACCAATCATTGAATGATAGTGCTTTTATGTATCTCGCCTTTAAAAAATCGACTCATTATGTTGTGAGTCAGCGCGTTTTATAAACAGATTACAGATTCAGTGTGTTCAAGATAGTGGAACCATGCACGTGTCCAGATTGAAACCCGTTTTGAATTTGGCAATTCTTCGCAAATTGTGTGCGAGGTAAGTTTTTCATCATTTTTGTGCGCATTTTCTGACGAATTTCCATATATTTGTATGTGAGTGCACTTAATTACCTAGATTGCAATACCTGAACCTCTATAATTATAATATTACCTAATAAAAGCCTAGGCACAAACGACATACATGCATCAAAGTTAGTACCACTTGCGCCATATATAGTTTTATTATTATTTTTTTAGGATAATACCATTTATATATTATTTTAAACCATAAAAGCAGTTTCAATGAAAGTTCCTGATTTATACCTCATAGCAAACTTCTCCAACCGAACAACTACTACGATGAAAATATACACTCACTACATTTTATTTTTTGATACAATTTATGAGATTATCATAGATAGCATTTGATATCAATAAAATAAGTGTCTAATTAAATAACACGAATATTCGTTGTTGAAGCGGCAATAAATGAACTACTGCGCCTTTTACCGCTGTTAGTCTTCGTAATAATGTCCCGTATTTACCTTTTAGGTAAGGTACCATAACAATATGACCACTAGGTAACAGCAGCTATAGCCCTTAGTGTGTACCTTCTATCTCACAATTTTCAGGAGCGTAACAGTAAATGCGGCAAATTTTAATGAACCGGTTAAACCATGCTCGCAAATTCCGGGTCCATCTTCTCTACCTTTAATTGGTCCAGCATTGCACTTCCTGCCTGGTGGTAAGTGATAAAAAAAACCGTCTATTGTTTGACCGTAAGATACTTATTTGTATTTTTTATATGACGCTTTAACGGTGAAGGAAAACATCGCAAGGAAACCTTAGGTGCACCTACGAAGAAATTCTAAGGTTGACCAACACTCTAGTTTAGGGTAGGCCCATGCCCCTGCAGTGGGGATGTGTATGGGCTGATGATAATGATGATCTTTATTTAGTAGACCTATGTATTGATGTAAAATTTCAGGAAGATTTATTGAGAAGAAGGAAGCAAACATTTTCGTGCTTACAATAATGTATTAGCAAGAGTCTAAAAGAATTGAAAATATTCTTAGCTTTGATGCAGTTCTTAGATTAAATACCTAAAGGAATTGTATTTAGATTTCTACCTAGAATTAATTATCCTACAAAGCACTAAGTAGTAGTGGATACAAGAATTTACAAAATTGAAAATCTGTTTATCTGTTTCTAGGAAAGGGCGATAATAATTGGTAGTTTACGTATAGTTTTTACCTTTCCGGGAAAATCAGAAATGAAAGGGAGATAAGACTGCGGTATATCCACGTTTATGTTTTTTTTTCATATCTCGACTTTTCATTGTGTAGTCCACCAACCCGCACTTGGCTAGCGTGGTTGACTAAGGTCTGATTGCCCTAGTTAAGGGCAGGCTCGTGCCCCAGCAGTGGAGACGTATTTGGGCTGATGATGATGATGAACTTGAAATGATTCCTGAATATTTGCTCTTTTACTTAAATATCATATTGCTCTTATGAAAATTAAATTCATTATTTTCACGTAAACAATACCTTTCTTTGTGATCAAGTAACGATGATTGATATGTTATTGTTTTTCGGCTACGGGATTAATTAATATCAAATTCCTATTCAGTAACACGTATGACGTAGGTAGCATTATACACACGGTCATAGATTTTAGAAGCCTGTTTAAAAAAGGCAATGCATAAATCCAATAGGCATAGGTAGGTAGGTATCAAATTGAGTTTACTATGTATGTATATGTTACCGGCCAAACCCGATTTCAGGACAAACTAGTTTAGCCTAGGCCAAACTAGTTTGTCCTAAGCCCGTTAGGATAAACCGGTATAGCCTAGTCCAAACTAGTTTGTCCTAAGCACGTCAGGATAAACCAGTTTAGACTAGGCCAAAGTAGTTGATCTTGATATAGATACGCATTATCTAGGATATACTGGTATGGCCATTTCCAGACATTGTAATATGTCAAGAAAGTCAAAATAAATAGATTATCCAAATAATATCCTCCGCAATAGGAAAAATAATCGTTTTTATTATACTATTATCTTATTTCTTGTTTCTTATAAATATTAGATAAACCGGTATGGCCTTCTGCTTACAAAAATTGTAATAGCATGAAAATTTAAGGAGTTATGGTCAAAAACTTATTATATTTTTCTCTACTCCGTAACTGAAAATTTCGGCATGTGATTATTTGGAGCAATGTGAGAGTACACAGTATAATAAAGAGACCTTAAACTATTGTATTGTGTATAAATATACATAACTATCTGTGCCCGCGACTTCCTTCGCGTGGACTATGAGATTTTACATCCAAAAGTTTTTGCCCAATAACTCCCGTTCCCGTACGAATTTTGCAATATCGCGTTGCAAGTAAGCTTTATAAAAAATTCAGGGTGTGAAGGGTTGAAAGGGGGTTAAAACTTGAAAATAATTATAGAAAATATAAAATATTACTTACTACTATAATTTCTTTGTATTTTTTAATTAAGGGGTTGTTTGCAAGGGTTGTAAGATTTTCAAGGGTTGAAATGTTTTAATATGAGGTCATTGTGTTAGAAAACACTTTCTTGTTTGGTTCTAAGTGAAGTGTCTAATAAGACATGTTTGAAAACGATTAAAGTTTTTCGATTAAGGTTTTGTTTACACCCTTTAAAAATAATAAGTGCAGTTCAGATCATTTTCACTTTTGAAGTTATGGGGTACATAATACTCATATGATTATTTGTTTTTATTATTATTTGTTAAGGTATGATTGTTTGTATTACCATTTATTATCCATAATTTTTAACGGCATAATAATTTAATAATTAAGACATTATTACTTATATAAAAAAAAAACATTTATTTCTTGGCAAATATAGTATGATTGTACGAATGAAAACTTAACGACAAATCATTATGACTATGACTGGCTCGGTGGAACAGTGGTTAGTGACCCAGGTTCACTACCTACGGTTCCAAGAGTCGTGGGTTCGATTCCCACTTGGGACAAATATTTGTGTGACGAACATCGGTGTTTGTTCCGTGTCTGGGTGTGTTATTAAATATATTTAAGTATATTTGTGTATCCACTGTCGTTTCTGATTTCCGTAATACAAGTGCTTAAACTACTTACCACGGGATCAGATCGACGTATGTGATGTTGTGAAATATTTATTTATTTTTTTATTTATTTTTATATAAGAAGTAAGAAATAAGATTATAGTAGAATAAAAATTATAATTTTTGCAATTACGGAGGATTTTATTTAGATAATCTATTTATTTTGACTTTCTTGACATATTACAATGTCTGGAAAAGGCCATACCAGTTTATCCTAGACTAGCGACCCGCCCTCGCTTTGCTTCGGCATGCCTCTATCTCTATATAAAATATTACATTAAAATATAATATTTATTATCAGGTACTTATTTACCTATGAAACGAATTTAAAGCGAATTCAAAATTCCTTCAAGTTAAAATCAAAGTTTTCGACTTTTTTCTAATACTTGCATTTTTAAATTCGTGATATCTTCCGAAAGAAATGTCCGAATTGAATAATTCAAAAAGTTATTTTAAGGTACTGAAGCCGTCTTAAATATAAAGAAATTTATTTTGATAAGGATTAATACCAAGGTACAAATAAAGAGCCTTTTCAAGCGACGACATATAAATTAATTTTTTAGAATAAAATACCGCTTACTGTGACATAACTATAATATTTAGACATATGCTGTCGCGACACTTTTTGTAGATAATGAAGAGTTCTGCAAAGTCGTATTAAATGATTTTATTTTATCATGAATAGTTTTCGCAGCGCACGCGACGTAAGTAATTTTTCAGGTAATTTTTTTACACCTTGGGTTACATTATTGGAGTTTTAGTAAGGATCCCTAATTTTTTTTAAAATGTAATATAGCTTATGTTACTTCTGAATAATGCAGCTTTCTAATGGTGAAAAATTATTGCAATCGGTCCAGTAGTTTTTGAGTTTATTCATTACAAACATACAAAAATACAAAAATACAAATCTTTCCTCTTTATAATATTAGTGTAGATGTAGAAGTATAGATAATGCGTATCTATATCAAAATCAACTACTTTGGCCTAGTCTAAACTGGTTTATCCTGACGTGCTTAGGACAAACTAGTTTGGACTAGGCTATACCGGTTTATCCTAACGGGCTTAGGACAAACTAGTTTGGCCTAGGCTAAACTAGTTTGTCCTGAAATCGGGTTTGTCCGGTAACATATATAATCCTATTTAAAAGGGTCATCATCATCATCATCTCAGCGTTCTCCCGGTTGCATCCTTGCGGAGCCCGGGGTCCGCTTTCCTGCTCCTAACTCTCCACCTCGCACGATCTTCAGCATCCTTCGCGGAGAGTTTGTTGGCACGCATGTCATCCACTACGACGTCAAGCCAGGCCTTCTTGGGCCTTCCCTTCTGCCGGGACCCGGCGGTAGCGACATTGTGAGACACTTGTTCCCTACGTAGTTTGCCGGTTTCCGTAAAACATGTCCGTACCAACGTAGGCGGCACTCTTGCAATTTATCAGCGATGTCTCGGACATGAAGGCTGCCGCGAATACGGGAGTTCTTTTACGCGATCTGCTCGCGTAACTCCCGACATCCAGCGCAGCATCTTCATCTCCGTGACCCGCAGTTCTTGCTTGTGCCGCTCAAGTACTGGCCATGCTTCACTGCCATATAAGAGAACAGGCCTAATGATGGATTTATAGACCTGTCCCTTCAGCTTAACCGGCATTTTAGGGTCGCAAATGACGCCGCTCACCTCCCGCCATTTATCCCACGCAGCAGCAATGCGTGCCTTGACGTCGGAGTCGATGTCGCCGTTCGCGTGGAGTACAGATCCCAGATACTTGAACCGGTCCGTGCGCTCGACCGTGTCTTCGCCTATGCGGACGGACATGGGATCTGTAGTGTTGCAGGCCAAGTACTCTGTCTTCGCCACGTTGAGTTTCAGACCCCGTTCTCAAGCCGATTCCTTCCATGTGTTAACACGTCTCACCAGCCGTCCCCTGTCCGAGTCCACCAGCGCGATATCATCAGCATACATAAGTAGCCATGGTGGCTGCTCATGTTGGTCTCTGATGCTGTCTGACAATACGTCTAATATCAGGCTGAAGAGAAACGGGCCTCAGGACGGAGCCTTGATGTACTCCGACGGTTATACGGAAGGGCAAAGTGTCGCCAACAGCGGTCCTAACTACAGAATCGGAATCACAGTACATGTCTCTAATGATATCAACATACGTTTCTGGCACTCCCTTGGACCTCAGGGCCCACCAAATCATCTCACGCGGAACACAGTCGAAGGCCTTCTCCATGTCCAGAAATAGGAAGTGGAGAGGCGTGTTCTTCGTCCTGTATTTCTCCATGATGATTCTTAGGGCAAAAACGGGGTCCATAGTCCCGTGACCGGGGCGGAAACCATATTGACATCCAGAGACAGTGCACTCCTGACGGATTCGAGTCCACTATCCGCTCGAATAGTTTCCATGGTGTGGGACATGACCTTTATACCGCGATAACTACCGCACTCCTGCACTGATCCCTTGCCTTTGAAGACCGGGGTGATAACACTCCAGTCTCCATTGGCTAGGAATCCCGCCGGTGCTTAGTATGCGGTTATAAAGGTTGCCAGTTAGGATGCCCACACCACGACCACCCATTGCCTTCCAGGCTTCGATGGGGACTCCATCGGCTCCGACAGCTTTCCGATTCTTCATGCGGCGAAGAGCCTTCTCTACTTCTTCAGGCGTTACCGGTGGCACAAGTCCTTGATTCGGAGGGAGGTCCGGTGGCTGCACCTCTCTATGCTGTTTGTTTAACAGCTCGTGGAAGTAAGAGCGCCATCTCTCCTTCACCGCGAGGTCCTCGCATAGTAGGTTACCGTGAGAGTCTTTAACACAGCGGCACTTGGAGATATCCTGTGCCGCTTTGACCCTCGAACGTGCCAATCTATAGATAAGCTTCTGCCCCTCAGACGATTCCAGCCTATCGTAGAGCGGTTGTAGGTGGGCTCGCCTGGCTCTGGCAACAGCTTTCTTAGTAGCACGTTTTGCGGACCTGTATGCGTCGCGATCTTCGGGAGAGTTGGACGCTTGCCACTTTTTAAAGAGGGTTTTCTTCACCCTCGTCTCCCTCTGGACTGTGTCGTTCCACCACCAAGTCTCCTTGTCAAATTTGCGTCCACCCTTAGACGTGCCAAGCACTGACTTCGCCGCTTCGGTTATGGTTGCCTGAATCCTGTCCCAGTGGTTCTGAACTGGTTCGTCCTCAGCCTCAGCGCACTTGTCGCCGATAGCTGAGACGAACACCTGGGATTTGTCATCGTCAAGCCGCCACCACCTTATTTGACGCCGACAGCGCTCAAAGCTTTTGGCTTTGGGCTTCACGCAGAGATCCATGACAAGTAGACGGTGTTGTGCTGTGAGACTCTCTCCGGGTATGACCTTGCAGTTGACTACTTTGCCGATGTGGTGCCTCCTAGTGAGTAGGAAGTCGATCTGGGTAGCGTGCCGCCCACTCCTGTAGGTGATTAAATGTTCAGGCCTCTTCTGGAAAAACGTATTCACAATAGCCAGGTCGGCAGCCGAACACAACTGGAGGATGTTCTCCCCTTCAGCGTTGCGTCTGCCGAACCCATAGCCACCATGAACACGCTCGAACTCCTCAGGCTCCTCACCCACATGACCGTTCAGATCGCCCCCAGAACGACTCCCCTGGAGATGGTGGGATTCCACGCAGCACCTCTCCAAGTCTATCCCAGAATGAAGTCTTTTCGGTGTCGCTGCAACCAGCCTGTGGAGCGTATGCGCTTATCAAGTGGGTCGTAACCCCTTCGATAAGCACCGTTACGTCCATTAAGCGGTCGCTGTAGCGTTTCACCTCCAACACGTCATCCTGCAACTCCCCGGACAGCACTACCGCAACCCCGTTCTCTCCACTAGGTGCTCCTGTGTAGATCAGCTTGTAGTCATTCCCAATGGCCCGGGATCTGCTGCCTTTCCACCGAGTCTCCTGCAGGAACGCCAATCCTATTTAAAAGGGTATGAAACTTAAATTTGTGATTTTGCTTTCGAGTTGATGTAACCTTTTTTTTCCTAATTGACTTACGATGGCTCGGGGTAGCCTCGTCATCATTACCGGACTTGCGGAGGAGCTCCCTAAGTTTAGATGTAACCACTATTGCTTACTTTAACATACTTGTCATCCTAAAGTCAAAATTCCTCCCCCAATTCACTCCATGTTTGTCGATAGTTTGGTTGTTAGGCGTCGAGATCGACACGCTTGTTACGTATCCACGCCACCACCGAGCGAGCAAGGTGTCGCAATCAGCGGATGGACTTCGTACAGCGAACAACGTGACCTGCAGAGAATCACGAGGCTCCGAAATGCAGCGCCAGCACCTCGGCTACGCACACTTCAGCATCCGTTCGTCACGATTAACCCCATTTCACCTTTTCCTTTGTCCACTTAACATTTGTTAGACCAGTGTGGTTCTACCATCGAACCCATTCACACTTAGGTTAATTAGATTTTAGTAACTACTAGCTGTGCCCGCAACTTCGTCTGCGTGGAATAGTAACTTTCGCCAGAATTTTGATTTTAGGAAGCATTTTTTAAAGAAATTACAGGTAAAATAAATAATGCCACATAAATTATAAAAACTTTTAAAAAAGATAATATAAGTAATCTTAGTAATTGATTAGATTAATATCCAGGCAAGAATTCCCGTTCAGGCGGGGTCATGAATACGAATTTTTTCAAATTTTAAATCCAGGGAACAACCTAAAATTGTTTACTGATTAATAGATGATAAACAACATACTACATTTTTCGTTACAAATCGGCCAACTAAGAGAGGATTCACTCGCCCAATAATTTTTTGGTTAATTGGTAGGTTGGTAGCTAGGACTCACAAAATTATTTTTCACGTTTTAGAACTATGAAACTACGATAAAAACTTTAATTTATTTGACAGAAATAGGTTTCAATGGTTGCAAACAGCATACTGTACTTACGTAGTTAGTACATAAAATTGATGTTTGATAATTATCAGGATAACTTCTAAAGGTAAAATATACTATACCAGAACCGCTCTAATTTGGCCGATTTGCTACATGTCAGACTGGACTGCACTAGTCTTTGAGTATAAAGCCACTGGAGATGCCTTACACTGGCGACCCTCCGGCAAAGTACATTGGTAAACTGTTCAAACACGTTTAATAAAACTATGTGTCGCTGCACCACCGCGATTGTGCATTGATGCCTGTCGCGTGACGTTACTCTTGAAAAATGGTTAGTTGTGCAGTATTCTCATGTAAAAGGCGATCGAGAGCTCAAATTCGCAACAAGAGCGAGTTTAGTATCATATCTAAGTGTTTTTATTAACTTTTAAACGTGTATTTAAGAAGAATTGCCATTTAAATAAAAAGTCGTTGCGATACGTAAACGACAGAAAAAAATAAACAAGAATACAGTGGTACGGGGGCTAGTGATGTCACAAAGTCAAAAAAGCGACTCGACATTTGAATGAATCATTCACTCCTGCAGTCAGTTGTATAATCCGTTTTTTACTTTAATTTTGAATTAAATAAAAGGTCTAAACATATGTTATATTTAAATCTTGTAAGATGAATTAGAAAAATTACTTTTCTTTCCTCTGGTCATACGATACTGAAATTTTAGTCTGAAAAATGAAAAGAAATTCTGTGACTCCCTTAGAGATATTTTTAAAGACATAGATATTTTAACCGTATCCTCTCAGTACATTTTGGACTGTATCTTATATGTTTACAAGAACAAACAATCATTTAATATCGGATCCTCACCATTTTAACACCAGTAATAAACATAAGTTTGCCGTTTCAAGGCTCAGGCTTCAAAAGACTGGAAAGTCGTTCTTGGGTTTAAGCACAAAATTGTTTAATAAGATCCCACAAAATGTTATTGAATTACAATAATCAGTACAAGATAGTTCAGTTCATTCACCAAACTGATTTTATTTTATTCTTTGTGTCATCACTATTTTTTCGTATGTGTGTTGCGTAGTTACGTGAAAACTTTGTTTGTGTGCGTGTATTGTTTGAAGTGTTGAACATTTTTGTAGTGTGCGTTTATCGTTACAGCAAAATTTGTGTCTGTTGAGTTATTATTTTTTGGTGGTGTGCTGTACGTGTTTACCTCGCCCCCCGCTAAAAGTGGCGAAAAAATTTGTTAGAAGCGTTGACGTTATGGCATCTCCAGTGGCTTTATACTCAAAGGCACTAGTGAGGGACAACGGTAAAATTGCCGAAGTATATAAGTAACAGTTCTTTCCACTTTATAACCAAGCAAGGTCTAATTATAACAAATTTTTATTAAAAACATTAATTCACATCCAAAAGATTGAATTTAAGTTCCTTATTTATAAATATATTTATTTTTAAAATACAATACTTATTAAATCCTTCATCCTATTTTTAAAAATACCTGGTGAGTATTACCCACTATGTCACTATGAAAACGTGTCAAACGGCGTAACCTTGTAAAAGCGTAAAAGACAAATAACTAGATAATTATACCGGAGCCGTTCTTAGAAGACTGATTTGACACTTTTTATTTTATATTTTGCATTTATCCTTGTTAAGAGGAACATATTTACGCGAATCATAAAGAACAACTTTTAAAAATAATACGTTATTTCAAAAATTTCAAATGCACATAATTATATAATTACTAGTTGTGCCCATGCGACTTCGTTCGCGTGGACTACAGGATTTAACATATAAAAGTTTATCCTGCTAACTCGTTCCCGTAAGAATTTTTTCAATATCCTGTTCCAACTAAGCTTTAAGTTTACTATGGTACCTGCATGCCAAATTTACAGCATCTAACTTCAGCGGTTTAGATTTTTCATACAAAAGGATTTTCCCGATTATTCCCGTTCCCGTGAGAATTTCGAGAATTCCTTTCTTAGTGCACCTCTACGGTACCTAAGCTACGTCCAGTCCAAATTTCAAGTGCCTACGTTTAGCCGTTTAGGCTGTGCGTCGATATGTCAGTCAGTCAGTCAGTCAGTTTCTCCTTTTATATATTTAGATAAGAACCCGGCTTGGCTCGGGTAAGATGTGATTCATAATAAACATCGAGGAGCAAAATATAGGTAAATATTTCCGTAGTCATCGGTTCTTCAAGGAATACTAAAGGAATAAAGAGGACATAGATTCTTTCATTGAGTTTAATAAATCTAGTGAATAAAAATTGCAAAAGTTTTTATACAATAAATTTTTAACATTTAAAATTAAGGAACATCAATCAACAAAACAAATTGCAATGAGTACTAATCCTAGAATTTGGCAAAGGTCCTTATAAAATTATATTATCTATTCTTCATCAGTATCTGTTATCGCCCTGAAAGAGTATATCATAAAAAATGTGTCAAAAACAATGTTTCCGCGAAACGTCAATGACTGAAGAAAATAGTTTCGATAATATTCACTCAATTCCGGCAAGATGGTGACTGTGATTCGTCTGTGAACACATTTTGAATTTAGCAAAATACTCGACAATCCGAATTTTGCGGATATATGTTGTCGACTCGAAATCATTATTTTTTGATGTTTTATTATTCATGTAAGGTTTTAATCGAGTCTACCGTACCCCTTGACGAAATTATTAATATAGAAGATTACTTTGGAGCAAACATCTAAATCATTAAAACGATTGTTATGGGTAAACTATAAAAGGTAGACATATGCTCTCGCGGATATTTTTAAAGATAATGTTAAGATGAACAATTCATCCATAGAGAATTTTTGTATAACTTTAACTATATGCTCAGCGCACGCCACGGAAGGCCTCAGAAACGATACTTTTCCCCCGTTTTTCAAACATTTTCGGTTACTGCTCCACAACTATATGGCCTAGCGTGATATTAAATAGCCTATGTTACTTCTGAATAATGCAGCTTTCTAATGGCGAAAAAAATATTGCGATTGGTCTAGTAGTTTTTGAGTTTATTCATTACAAACATACAAAAATACAAATATTTCCTCTTTATAATTTTAGTGTAGATATAGATTTGTCTTTTATTACCTAAAATAATTGAATTATAAAAAGAAAACGTAAAATTTCCACTCTGTATTACGCTTTTACAAGGATACGCCGTTTGGACACGTTTTCATAGTGACGTAGTGGGTAATACTTCACCAGGTATTTTTTAAAATAGGATGAAGGATTTAATAAGTATTGTATTTTAAAAATAAATATATTTATAAATAAGGAGCTTAAATTCAATCTTTTTGGATGTGAATTAATGTTTTTAATAAAAATTTGTTATAATTAGACCTTGCTTGGTTATAAAGTGGAAATAACTGTTACTTATATACTTCGGCAATTTTACCGTTGTCCCTCACTAGTGCAGTCAGTCTGACATGTAGCAAATCGGCCAACTTAGAGCGGCTTTGGTATACCGATCCACTGCTTTAAAGTATCTATAAAGGCTGTGTGTCGCCATGTGACGAATTAATCAGTATTTGCCTTGCTTCTTTTTTATGTGCCACTTTTGCGTATTGTTTTTTTTTATTTCTAGTAGAATGTATTGTATTCGTAATAAAACAATTCGATAACTTCGTAAAAACGCAAGTTTAAAATATAACTAATTTATTACTTTAAGTATTTGAAGCAATATTGCGAAGTAATAGAGCACAGTGACATCTATTGAACTAACCAAGAACTAAATCAAATCTTAAAAGAAAGCATTTGACATGACTTGTCAGCTAAAAACGTGATAGTTGGGGAGCCCAACGGAGATTTTTGTAGTATTGATCAGCGTCAGACTCAACCTTGTAAATGGGAGACTCCTTGCAACCTATAATGTATCTCTCCGAGTATGAACACTTCACACGGGAGGGAAAGAGGTGCGTTATCTTAAATAGAATAGTTGCTAATGTTAATAACAAAGACGCTGCTAAAATAATTAGGCAGGATTATGAAGAACTAATAATTTCTGACGATTTCCATAGGGCGATGACCTACATGGGTAGAATCACACCCATCACAACAAATACTAAAACTTTTGACACAACAAATATTCAACGGGCACATGACCAATTTTCTAATGATCTATTTGATATTATTTGTAACAATCTTTTTATACGATAACTTTATTTGATTTTATTATATCCAACATTTTCACGTGAATGTTTATAAATTAACTTTATTAGCTTATAAAAGCGATATCCCTCTATATAAACATGCAGATAATACCGAAAAGCCTATCAATTGGATAAACACAAACCAGCAATGCAAGCAAATATTGGACAACTGACCACCTCCATACCGAAAACCAGATAAAAAAGAAATCTAGCGAATTTAATAAACTTTTGTACCTGGCCTTTGTGGATTATTCAAAAGTCTTTGATGGTATCACCTACATCAACCCAATTAGCTTTCTCTTCTTCAGCAAAACGTCAAACTCACATACATAAAACTTCTCCAAATCATTTACCAACAAAGCACAGCCGGTATCAAACTGCACTCTGAACGCCTGACATTCAAAATACAAAAAAGGGTTAAAAAGGGAAATCAACAAAGCTTTTCAGTAGCAAGCTCCAAGAAGTCTTCAGGTCACTATGATATTCTTAGGCGACAAAAAAATTGGTGTAGGGGATAGATGAGTGATATCTTTCGCCTTGCAAATGACAATTTCGTCATCGCAAATAAGTATACCGAGACAGAACTTAAGTTGATGCTCGAACAACTGAGCGCAGAAAGCTTTGAGGTTAGACTGACGATGAATAGATCCAAAACCAAGGTCGTGACCAACAGCACCAATGATAGGATAGCAGTCAACAGGCAGGTAAAGCAATATGTAGGAGGGGCTAGGCAGCTTCCTTCGAAAACAGTCAGGACAAAGAAATACTCCGTACAGCAGACAACGCCTGGAAGAGCTTCTGGTCCATGAATGGGTATATGAAGGGTGACCTTCTAATATCACTGAACCGCAAACTCATCGACATTTTCATACTGCCGGTCCTAACATATGGACCTAGTCTTGGATAGAGAGCAATGGATGGGTTTGAAGGAGACCTTTGCCATGCAGTGAGGTATACATGTTAAGAAAAAAAATTACAGATTATTGTACAGGAGGGCTTCGATATCAAATTGAACCTCTTGCATAAAATTGTAGCGCGCTAAAGTATCTCAAGATTATTTGTTGTTCAAACAAACATTAATTATGACTTTGTGCCAAATCCAAATCATTACAATGTTGAAGGGATTATTCAACGTGCACTTTGAATGACTGACATACTCAAATAACTTTTTTCTTTCAACCGCTGGTTACCAGGTAGCCCCCCTGTATTAATCGCTGTCCCCCCACTTGTAAAGAAAGTGTAATAAACTTTTTTCTTATTTAGCGTAATCTTTCTATTCCGATTCCATGTCGTTCGAGTAACTGCAAATCAAGCTATTTACATCCCCTACTATGACGTTTTGCTCAATAAAGTAGACCGTATAGTCCTAGTCAGAAGGTTCATTTTGGTCGATATACTATTACCATTTTTGTACGTGAATTAATAAAGTTAGATTTTTAACTATCCTACAGGAATTTCTGTGACTAAAAGTATTTAAGATCTTGACCGGGGATGTATGGTACGACCATGCAAAATTTCATTCAAATCGGTGTAATAGTTTCAGAGATCAGTCATTAAATTTAGGTTTTTTGAATATCCCACGGGAACCAGTTAACTGTCAGTGATTTCAAGTATCCTATGCATTTTTCCGGAATTTAAAATACTTTCGTGTAAACTTTCATTTAAATTGGTTCAGCCGTTTAGGAGGTCAGTCGAAACAAACAAACAAACAGACGGAGATCCAATTTTTTTTTAAGGATGTGTTCTACTACTCTCAAAATATATCCCTGACTTGTTTTTTTTGCGTTTTTCAAAAAAGTACAAGAATTTTTACCTCTACGTTTTTATTATAGTATAGATTTTAATTGTAATTTTTATATAGAAACCCTTCGTTTCTCTGCCTCCTCCAGCTGTGGAAAATATACTTCGCTTTCATTTTTGGTCTTCTCCTTGGCCGACGACCGCTCCGCAATTTAATATATAAGATTAAATTTCAGGTGAGATGCATGGGACGTCAGCATTAGACTTTGGCGAGAAGTTGATGAATAAATATGGACCAATCATAAGACTCAGTGGATTCTTCGGCAGACCTGATTTCGTTTTGTTATTTGACGCTGAAAGCTCCGCGCAAGTGAATATATATTATTAGCTAAATTGCATGCATATAATCGGTATTTATCATTAAACGGTAACTTTATCAATAAACAAAATGAGACCACATATCAAATAATGATTCTACAGTGGGACCTGAGATAGCAACATAAATTATTTAGTAATCTCTATATTTATTTAGATCAGCGATCGAGCAGCGATCAAAATATCAACTGCAAAATGTAGAATTATTCTACATTTTGCAGTTGATATTTAGATTTATAGTTAAAATAAAATAAAGGACAGTGCCTTTCAATTGCAAACAGGAAGGCACAGATTGAATTGAACCTTAAACTCTAAGGGCCGACATACACGGACAGCTTCAAGCAGTCCGTCCTGACTGTTTGCAGCTGTCCGTGTGTCGGCCCTAACAACTACATGTTAAGTATAGGTCAACAACATTATTTTTTCAGGTACTAAGATCAGAAAATTGGCTACCTATACGGTTCGGGTTTGAATCCATAAACTACTACAGAAAATCAAAGCTTGAAAATCCAAATGATCCTACTGGTTTGATCACTGAGTAAGAAACACTTGAAATTTAATTACTAAAGTGCCGAATTAATTTGTTTCCTTTTTCCGTTCCTAACCTCCTTTTTTCTAGTCAGCAAGAAGTTTGGAAGAATTTCCGGTCAACAGTGAACCCTGTAATGCTGCAACCGAAAACTATAAAGCTTTACAGAGATGTGCTCGATGGGATCGCACAGGAGATGATAATAAGGTACTTACTTATATCTGAACTGGTTTTTTAAACACCGTTCAAAATTGTATACCTAGTTTTAAGTTTCTTTGTAACTCGTTAATAAATAATATTTTAATGTAGATACTTATATAAAATTACTTGTCAACATCAACAAACAATAAGTTTAAAATGGGCACAATATTTTTTTATCATTTAAAAAGAACATAATATAAGTTAAGAAAAGTCTTCACTAGAAATACCGTGTAATAAACGGAGTCCCTTCGTATTCTAAATTAACTATATTACTCGGGTTACTAGAACATAGGAAAACAAATATGTCCGATGAATATAATATTTTTATTCATATATCTAAATATATATAAGTATCTTCTTAACTATTTATTGCATATTTCAGAATGAAAACTAAACGCGGACACGACAATATGATTCAAGGAAAATTCGATGACGAAATAAACCTATGGTCATTAGAGTCAATAGCATACGTGGCTCTCGGCCGACGACTTAACTGCTTCGACCCGAACCTACCCCAAGACTCCAGGGAGAAGAGACTTTTGGAGGTGGTTCATGAAGTCTTGAAAATCTCCAACGAGTTAGACTTCAAGCCCAGTTTATGGAGGTGGTATAAGACCCGAAGATTTAAGAAAGCGATGAAATTGTATGAAGAGCAAGCAGAGTACGTTTTATCGGTTTGTCTTTCTTTGACAGTGGTATCGACAAATAGTAATTGTGAAAAAAGTTTGGATATAAACCCAAAACATTTCTTATCTATATTCTTAGTATTGCTGATATCATAAATATCATTTATTGTAACTTGCCATGACATTGCAAATAAAATACATTGAAAATATCTTCTCAATTGAAACTACATATAATTCTTAAATTGTAATGAAAATGTAATCATTATCTTACATCATTTCAGTATCACATCATATTTTATTGACAAAACAATAGAAGAACTCAAAACACGTGGCCAAAGAAAGTCGGACGATGAAAAAAGCGTATTAGAGAAATTGCTCCAAATAAATAAAAACGTTGCTCTCATCATGGCGTCTGATATGTTGTTCGCTGGGGTCGATACGGTAATTAAACATTTCATATACATTTACAAATATACATAAAATCACGACTTTTTCCCAGACTGGTAGGCAGAGATCACTTCCTGCCATGTACTACGGTCCTGGCACACCACTTTCGCTTCATCCGCATCCATCAACCTCTTCATGCATGCTGGTCGATTACGGTACTTTTGATTTCTCAAACTCTCTTCAATATTCCTATTTGTTTATACCATAAAAAAATTCACACCTATTTTATTAACAATTTGAATATCCACTGTTAACATAGTGTCATCAACATACCACCGAGGTGCAAGGCGAAGTCTCAAGATGGTAAAAGCATGAAAGAAATTTACCTTTTGTTCCCATTAAACTAAAACGTATTTTTTTGACCACAAAATGGACCCCATATAAAATGTTCGTTAGAAACTTAGAAAAGAAGGTCAAATACATATAACGATACTTTATATCGTTGTTTAGCATTAACATTGATTTCTATGACTACCTCACCTTCTTCTGTCTTTATCATTCTGAATGCTCCTTACTCTACAGAATCACTTCTAAAAGCAAATCGTACACTTATTTCAGACGTCACAGACAATAATTGCAGCATTGTATCTCCTAGCCAACAACCAGGAAAAGCAGGATAAACTCAGAGCCGAGTTAGCCACTCAAAAGGACAAGCGGCCATATTTGAAAGCTTGCCTCAAGGAGTCCCTGAGATTGATACCGGTCGTAACGGGGAACCTGCGTTCCACCACAAAGGATTACGATATATTAGGTTACCGTGTGCCTAAAGGAGTGAGTAGTTGAAGGTTACTTAATCTATACTAATATTATAAAGCTGAAGAGTTTGTTTGTTTGTTTGTTTGTTTGTTTGTTTGAACGCGCTAATCTCAGGAACTACTGGTTCGATTTGAAAAATTTTGCGTTGTATAGACCGTTTATCGAGGAAGGCTTTAGGCTATATAACATCACGCTGCGACCAACAGGAGCAAAGATACAATGGAAAATGTGTAAAAAACGGGGGAAACGCGAACGAAGTCGCTGGCACAGCTATCAGACATAAAATTATTATTTTTAAATGTCATCTCGTATACTTCCGAAACCATATTAGAAAGTGACGTTGTAATTCAAGTAAATCAACAACAAATTCTTCAATCTTCGTTAATAAACTTTATTTGTTCTCTCACATACTTGGTTAAAATAGTGAATTTAAATATACAAGAACTTATAATAAAAATATTCAATAAAAAGAATAAAAATATACTTAGACAATTTTTATAAGGTGTTTTTGCTACGTATTTACACATATTTTTAAATATATTCAAGGAAAATAACTATCTTATATTTATTAAATAAGGATCTCGAAATCTCAAAAACAATATTACTAGTTTAATCAATAATCAAAAGATGAATATTTAATTTTTCAGACCCAACTTGTCTTGATGCATCAAACTATGTCAATGATGGAAACGCAGTATCCTCGACCAAAGGAATACCTTCCAGAAAGATGGGTAGTTGGCAAAGAGGACCCCCTGTACCATGGGAACGCCCACCCTTTCGCCTACAGCCCCTTCGGATTTGGTGTGCGAAGCTGTATAGGTATGTTATCATCATCATCAGCCCATGTAAGTCCAGACTACTGGGGCACAGGCGTAACCTAAAGTAGCGCGATCTGTAGGGCTACCATGAGTTTAGAACTTACGCACTCGATATCGCCTACGTAAATATGTCTATGAAATCTTGTACAGCGCCTTGGTTACGCGAAGAACTAAAATCGGTCGTATGAAAAAAAAAAATGGTTGCCTGTAATTTCGGTTTTACGGGCGAAGATTTTACGTGACAACGTCTAATTCTCTAGTGCTGCGCGCGCGGCAGACCGATCATAGTTGAGTGGGAGAGAGACGCAAGGCATTCGGCGGGCCTCTCTCTCGTTCGGTGACTCATCGTAACGTTACCGAGCGTTACACTTTTTCATAAGTGACTCCCAGCCGCAACCTAATTTAAGACGTTGTCACGTCAAAAACAACTCGATAGGTTTATAACGTACGTGAGTTTTCGATAACCAACTCATGGTAGGCCCTCTGGGGACGTATTACGACCTCTTCATTCCAGTCAGTTTAAGAATGCCTAATCGACTAACTTCGTGTACTTCTGGTACACTTAGTCGTGCGCTATGGTTATGGAATCATACGGAGTGATATAAACCCTCCATCATCTATATAAATTTTAAAAAGAAGTGTAGTAATGACAACTTTTTATTACTTACCTCTACCGATGCCCATTTTTAAACTGACTGGAATTAAGATTGGAATATTGTCGTAATTTATATCAAACAAATATGCATTCATGATATTCTTACTAATATTATAAATCTGAAAGTAGCTCTGTCTGTCTGTCTGTCTGTTACCCGTTAAACGGCTCTACGCGGCGGAAAGCTAGTTAAAAATAAATGTATTTGGATTTGTCAAAGCAAATCCTTCTTTATAATATTTTGTTGTCTTACAAAACAACATCACGGGCCAATAAACATTCAAGTATTATTAGGCCCTCGAATATTACACTTGAAGACATAATTAATTACAGAAAACGCAATATTCATTACCGGAACGATACTCAATTAATTTATTCGTTTACAGGTCGACGCATAGCAGAATTGGAAATGGAGACATTCCTAGCAAGGATCATAGAGAACTTCAAAGTAGAATGGTTCGGACCTCCCATACAAGTGGTTCCGTTTTCACTTAATTACATTGTCGGGCCATTCAACTTCACCTTCAAAGACGTGTGATAAAACGTAATCTTATTTACTAGCACCTGATTTGCACTGGTGCAGTGAAAACATAGTGGAATGGGAATGAACGAGTAGAAAACTGTCATATCTGTTTATAAACAAGGTCAAATTCGTTTTTTTTGGAGGTTGCAGTTTACGTAAATCCCACGAAAAACAAAAATTTTAAAAAGGAGAGCCAAGTTCAATGAAAGATGCGTGGCTGTGAGTTTCGCCGCAAAAATAATTAAGATCTAAATTAATGCCAAGTTAACTAAAAATTGCTACTGTTTAAAAAAAAAACATCTTAAGTAGGTTACAGACTTTTTAAACATATTGTTGCGGGAACGGGGTACGTTAAATTCAAGATACGCCAAAAGTCACCAAAAGACAATTAATTTATTTATCGACTAACAATTACACAATTAAACACTTAAAAACACAATTAAAAACACTTAAATACAAAACTAAACACGGAACACTAAATTACACTAAAGCACTGAATCACACTAAAACACTGAATTTCACTGAAACTATTCGCAGGTAACGCACTCGATCACTTCTAGTTCGCAGGAGACTGATTCGCTTCGCTTTTCCAAATCGGAACTGTCCCGTCGCGTCGTACATCCCGCTTTTATACCCAGAGACGCAGCTCTTCGCGTGGCGTCGAGAATATTCTCGCGGGGATCGAAATTTCTAGAACTCGCTGGAGCTTGCTCCGACCGACCAGAGTGTGTGACGTAGAATGTGCAGCGAATATAGACCTTATCCATACGACGATAAGGTCTATATTCGCTTGCACGGTCTCTCAAGGTCATAACATTATTATTACTCTAGAACACACTAGAGCTCGCTACGACCGTGCAAGCGAATATAGACCTTATCCATACGACGATAAGACTAATTTCGCCTGCCCGGTCCCTCGTGGTCGTAACATTATCCCCTCTTAGTCATGCTCGTCCCGAGCATCGTTTGACCCATGGTAACGAGCCAATCGATCAATGTGAACAATTTTCGGCTTGCCTCTTGTCCCTTGTTTGATCCGATAGGTTAAGTCGTTTAGCCTAGTGATGATCTTGTATGGTCCTTCCCACCTTGGCTGGAACTTCGGTGACTTGCCCTTCTTCCTGAGTGGGTTGTGTAACCAAACCAGACTCCCCTCATCGAAACCGTCGGTGTTGGCTTTGCGGTCGTAACGGGTTTTCATTCTTTCGCTGGATTTTAGACTGCAGTCTCTAACGAGAGCATGTACTTCATCCAGGCGCTTCTGTAGGTCAGCCGCGTATTCGGTTACTGGTTTCGAGCTTCTGGCGGTGTCCCAGTCAACGCATCTACCGGAAGCCGCATTTCTCGACCGAAGTTTACCATTGCTGGGGTTGTGCTGGTGCTATCGTGGATCGCAGATCGGTAGGACAGCAAGAAAAGCGGTATGTACTGGTCCCAGTCTCGTTGATGCTCGTCCACAACTTTGGCCAAGTGGTTTTCCAACGTTTGGTTGAATCTCTCGACCATGCCATCGGATTGCGGGTGTGCTGGTGTAGTACGGGTCTTATGCATACCCAACAGTTGACAGACCTCCTGGAACAGTGCTGACTCAAAGTTTCTTCCTTGGTCTGAATGTATTTCAAGAGGCACACCAAATCGGCAAATCACCTCGTGGACTAATTTCTTGGCAACCGTCTTTGCTTCTTGATTAGGCGTAGCGAAGACTTCAGGCCACTTAGTGAAGTAATCTTGGACCACAATGATGTACTTGTTTCCCTCGTCGGATTCTGGAAAGGGCCAGCTACATCTACTGCAATTCTTTCCCAAGGAGCGCCGACGTTGTACAGCTTGAGTTTGCCCTTACTTCTGGTTTGTGGGCCCTTTACTGATGCGCAAGTCGTACATTTCTTGCACCAGTCTTCGACGTCCTCCCGACAGTGTATCCAGTAGAACCTCTGTCTCAGCTTCTCTAGGGTCTTCTTCACGCCTAAATGTCCCCCGGATACCCCATCGTGTATGTACCTCAGTAGAGAAGCAACTTGTTTACGAGGTACAATCAGCTGTAGTGTTGTTTGGTCCCCTTTTTGGTGTTTCCCATTTCCTGAAGAGTACTCCATCCTTAATTTCCAAACTGTCCCATTGTGCCCAGTAACTTTTCGTGATGGGGCTTGATGATGCTACATGGCTCCAAGAAGGTTTTTGACCTACTTCTTTCCATTCAAATATTTTCCTCAGATCACTATCCTCTTTTTGCGCCTTTTTGATAGCGTCTTCGCTCCATTCATTATCAAGTCCCTGGGTGGTAATCATCCGGACTTCTTCTTTAGTCTCCGTCTTAGAACAATGACTGCAGGCCACAGGACAAGGTCTCCTTGATAGGGCATCGGCATTCAAATGCGTTCTACCACTCCGATGTTCTGTTGTGAAGTTGTACTCCTGTAGTTGCTCTAGCCACCGTGCCACTTGTCCTTCAGGGTTCTTAAACTGCAAGAGCCATTTTAACGCAGCATGATCTGTCCGCAGGGTAAACTGTCTTCCAACGAGATACTTGTTGAAATGCTGTAGAGTCTTCACTACCGCCAACAGTTCCTTACGAGTCACACAGTAGTTTCTTTCAGGTTTTGAAAGTGACTTACTGAAATAGGCGATCACCACTTCCCGTTCACCTTGCTCTTGCGACAGAACTCCGCCTATGCCAGTATTGCTGGCATCGGTGTCCACGACAAATCTTCCTTCTCTGTTCGGGTAGCCAAGTATAGGACTGGTGCAGAGGTGTTCTTTTAATCTGACGAAGGCTTGATCACATTCCGAGTCCCAGGCGAATACTCGTTTATCTTCCGTGAGCCGATGAAGAGGTTTCGCTATATCAGAGAAGTTCTTTACAAAGCGCCGGTAGTATGCGCATAAACCCAAAAATGATCTCACGTCGGTCTTGTTAGCTGGTATAGGCCATTCTTGGACAGCTTTATCTTCTCTGGGTCAGTCCTTACACCTTTCGATGAAATAATGTGGCCTAAGTAGGCGACTTCCTCCTTGAAAAACGTGCATTTCTTTGGGCTGAGTCTCAAGTTTGCTTCTCGTATTCTGGTGAAAACCTTCCTCAAGTTACTGACATGCTCTGTGAAATTTCGACCCATGACAATGATGTCATCCAGATAGACCAGGCATGCATCACCCAAAAGTCCAACCCTTTCCATCAACCGCTCGAATGTCGCCGGAGCGTTGCAAAGACCAAAGGGCATGACGTTGAACTGCCACAATCCATTCCTAGTTCCGGTCGTAAATGCCGTCTTCTCTTTGTCTTCTGGATGGATGTCTACTTGCCAGTAACCACTCTTAAGGTCCACTGTTGAGAACCACTTCATTCCGCTCAACATGTCCAGTGTGTCGTCTATACGGGGCAGAGGGTAGCTGTCCTTCTTCGTTGCATTATTCAACAACCGGTAGTCCACACAAAACCGGGTGCTGCCGTCCTTTTTCTTAACCAGGACTACTGGCGAAGACCACGGGCTTGTTGAAGGTTCTATGATGCGGTTCTTCTGCATCTCGGCAACCATGTCTGCTACCTCCTTCTCTTTGGCAAACGGAAGGCGTCTAGGCCGCTGCTTTATTGGTGACGCGTCTCCCGTGTCTATTCTGTGTTTAACGAGACCTGTCCTTCCCAAATCATGGTCACCCTTCGAAAATATGTCGTTGAAATCTAGCAACAACCTTTTAGCTTGCTGAAGTTCCCGCTCAGAGAGCTTGTCCTTACAATTTGCTAGGAGCGGTGTGACGTCATCTCGTTGACAGGATTCCGGTTCCCGGGCCCTTTTCATCCTTCTGATGGATTGGCCTGCATCGCACCGTCCGATGACACAGTTTCTTCGTAGCTGCACTTCATCTCCGCTTAGATTGATGACTCGCACTAGCGCTCCTTTTCCGGTCATTGCCAGAGTTCTTGCTGTGATCCAACTCGGATGGTCGCCGCAGTTTTCTATGACGACGCTTCGCCCTTGACACGCAGTGTAAGGGAATTTAACTTTGACCAGAGTTTCAGATCTCGGCGGTAGGGTCGTATTTTTCAGGCAGTAAACTGCGCATGATCTCGCTCCCTCTAGGAATACTTCTTGTTCGGGGAAACTAAGTACTCCTTTAGCGACGTCTACAACACACTTCTGGTCTCTTAAAAAGTCCAATCCGATGATGCAGTCGTCCGTGATGTCTGCTATGAGTACACCGTATTCAAAGGTCTGTTCTCCAATGGTTATCTTCGCCATCGTCTCACCGAAGACGGTAACTGGCTGGCCTGTTGCTGTTTGAAGTTGAACGGATGGTCTGCGATTCCACATAATAGTCCTTTTCAATAGCTCCGGACGCACTATTGTTCTTGAAGCACCGGTGTCAATAGTAAAATGACACGTTACGCTGTTCAACTCTCCAACCACAGTAAGATTGTTCCCATTACCAATCTGTGAAACAGTGATGGTAGGGGCTCGATGTTGACCAGCCAGCGCCCGCCCCACTGCCCTGGCTCCTGACAGCTCTTCTGCATCCACTTGTGTAGAGGACGCTACTGTCGTTCTACGTGGCCATCTTCGCTTGGAGCAACTACTCCGAATATGGCCCCTCTCGCCGCAGCCATAGCACATCGGACCCAAAGAAGGTTTTTCCTTCACCACAACCTCCCGAAGTCGTTGAGTTCTAGCGTCTTGACGCACGGCTTCCACCTCCAAAGCATGGGCTAGAGCTTCCTGTAAGGTCTGATGATGGCTCAATTTCACGGTGTGTCTGACGTCTGCGTCTCTAATTCCATCACAGAAAGCTTGCGGGATCATTGATTCCACCATTGTCGGGCATGACACGTATGCACGTCTGACAAGCCTTTCGATTTCCGTTGCCCATTGCTGCAGACTCTCACCAGGCTTCTGCTGTCGATCGCGGAGTTGTGCTCTATATGCGTGTTCTAGGTGTTTGTCGCTGTACCTGCCCTCTAGTGCTCTTTGGAGAGCACCTAAAGTTCTGTTATCCGAAGGCAGGTTTTCCAACGTGAGCAGGGCATCTCCACGAAGAGCCAGAGTCAGAGCTATCAAGGACTATTCCTCGTTCCACCCCTTTCCTTTAGCCACCGTCTCGAACTGGTACCAAAATGCTGCCCAAGACGTCGTTCCATCGAAGTGGGGTACTTCGATTTTCGGAGAATCCGACACTACCGTAGCACCCCGGGTCCCCACTCTTGCCATTTTGGTATGCAGCTGTCGCATCTCAGCATCCACCTGGCTCAATCGATCCTCATGTTGGGTGAATCGATCTTCATGTTGGGTGAATCGATCTTCATGTTTCATCACATCATCCTTGAGAGCATCAATCTGCTTTTCTAGTACTTCGTGCTTCTTTTCAATAGCCCCCAACAAACTTTGCTTAGCTCTTCCAGGTGACGGGCTTGCTCCTCCTGGCGAAGGGCTTGTTCTTCCCTCAGTTTAGCAAATTGTGCTTCCTGAAGTCGGGCTAGCTCCTCCTGGCGGCGGGCTTGCTCCTCCTGGCGGCGGGCTTGCTCACGGGCTTGCTCCTCCTGGCGGCTGGCTTGTGTCTGCAGCATTTTAAATAAATCTGCAAGCTCCACAGGCCCAATCGGTGTTTGAATCGATCCCTCCGTTGAAGTTCCTTCACCCTCTTGCAGGGCCGCGGTTTGACTCCTTGTTACTCGACCCTCACTGTCTTCTCGTGGTGTAAGAGGCATCTTGAATCCCACTTCTGACACCAATTGTTGCGGGAACGGGGTACGTTAAATTCAAGATACGCCAAAAGTCACCAAAAGACAATTAATTTATTTATCGACTAACAATTACACAATTAAACACTTAAAAACACAATTAAAAACACTTAAATACAACACTAAACACGGAACACTAAATTACACTAAAGCACTGAATCACACTAAAACACTGAATTTCACTGAAACTATTCGCAGGTAACGCACTCGATCACTTCTAGTTCGCAGGAGACTGATTCGCTTCGCTTTCCAAATCGGAACTGTCCCGTCGCGTCGTACATCCCGCTTTTATACCCAGAGACGCAGCTCTTCGCGTGGCGTCGAGAATATTCTCGCGGGGATCGAAATTTCTAGAACTCGCTGGAGCTTGCTCCGACCGACCAGAGTGTGTGACGTAGTATCGTGCAAGCGAATATAGACCTTATCCATACGACGATAAGGTCTATATTCGCTTGCACGGTCTCTCAAGGTCATAACATTATTATTACTCTAGAACACACTAGAGCTCGCTACGACCGTGCAAGCGAATATAGATCTTATCCATACGACGATAAGACTAATTTCGCCTGCCCGGTCCCTCGTGGTTGTAACAATATATTATTAAATTAATTCTGATAAAAAATGGTGATGGCGATAGGTGTGCGTATAGAATTAATAGCTCACTGCAAGTTTTTAATTAAGTACAATATGTATTTTTTCATTAACAATAAAAGTATTTACAGATAATATAAAAATGTATCATTTTAATATACCTGCAAAGTAGCATTATACAAACTATAGTGACTACGACTTCGCTTCGGATGAATTTTACACAAACAAACCTTCTTCATGAATCCTTCTATTTATTAAAAAGCCCGAATCAAAAATCTGTTGCGTAGTTTTTAAGATTTAAGTACACACAAGAATACACGGGTACAGCAAGATATTTTTATACGATACGCGATCAATGCTGCCAAATCGAAATAATGGCCGTGTTTTTTGATATTCTACTCGCTTTTCCGATAAATTAGAGTCTGAATCAAACGCATATTGAGCGAATAATGCAACGAATGATTTCAGATTGTTTATATTTACCAAAGTTGTCTTACGTCGTTGCCGTAACAGAATTTTAGCGAACAAACCGGGCTTTTAAAAATACAGGTAATACTATGACATGTCCAGCTACTACCAATTTCTTGCCTTCGTTCATTATCATCATCATCATTCACCTGCCCTTGTCCCACGCTAAGTGGGGTTGGCGCAACATGTATTTCTTCCACTGGGGCCTGTCATTCGTCAGCTCCGTGTCTACTCCTTTCACTCCCATATCATCTCTCACGCAATCCATCCATCGTTTGCGATTAGAAAAGATGTCGTGGGCAATGGCAGGACACCCCGTTTAGTCACCATTTCTAGGCTCCTTTCTCACAAAATCTAATTCTTATCTAATTTCGTTTACTAGATTCCCTTTGATCATAATTGTGTTACTTGTTTTCGCAGTACCATTGCAGTAGCTTTATATATCAGGGATACAAGGATAAAATAATGGAAAAATCTGAAAGTGTTTGCACAACACTCGAACGAAAAGGGTTATGCAAATGAAATCGCTTCTATAATGGATTACTCGTTATACTCGTAATGTAAATCTGAAGAAATCCTTAATATTTATGCTTACACTTATGTTATATTCCAGATCTGTTTGTATAATTTTAGTCCCCAGTTAGAATACTCTCGAACTTGAAGGTATGATATATTATTATTTTTTAAGAATTGACCGTGAAAATGTGATTTTCACAAAGAGTTTATGAAAGTTAGTGTAAAGATTGTTTTTATTAAATTCATTGAGGGAACCCAAGTAAATTAGTTTTTATTACTTTCACACCACGTTTATACTTACAATTTAAAATTTTTGCTGTAATAAACTTCATTTTCTCTCCAAGAAACACGTATTAATTTCTTTCCCGGCGAATTTCATACCGCCAATACTGATTCTTTTTCTATATTTTCTTATTGAAATCTTCCCTGGACCACGACGAACATTTTAAAACCAAAATTACCTAAATCGGTCCGGGCGTTCTCGAGTTTTAGTCAGACTAACGAACAGCAATTCATTTTTATTTATAAGAAGAAGATTATGAACATAGTACTTACTTCTTAGTTGATTGTTTTTTTTTCTCTTTTTTGACTCGCATACTAATATATTATTCCATTTTCGTCAAAAAAAAGTTAGATACATTTATCAGATCAAAAAGGTTCTTGTGAGGAAAACCCTCTTTTTCCAGTCATGCAGCAAACAAGATTGTATAGCATCGTGATAAAGCATTTTGATAACAGATCGATAGACCCACCTAGTGTTACAGCGCGACCTTTCGAGGGCCACTACGTAAATTGAGCAAATTGAATAGGTATTACTTAGACTGGAGGGTTAGGGCGGGATTGGACCTGCTACGTATCTATACATACAAAAATGTAACGGACCGCTGGTTGCACATGGATGATAAACACCGTGAAATTTTAGTGGTTGTTTTCCCGTAGCAGATAACGAATTGTCTTTAGTAGTCCTATCGAATATGCTGGTGGTTTCAAGATTTTTTCAAGGATTTTCAATTCATTTTACTGTGGGAAATCTACCACTAAAATTTCACGGGTTATACGTATGATAAAAAATATTATAGAAGACTTTTATTAATAGAATTTTATTTTATTTTATTAATAGAATAAAATAACCCTAAACAATGGTTTTTCGAATTTTATCCGTGCGTTTGTGCACCCTAATTGCAGATGGATTTTCCGATCTGGTTGTGGAATAACATCGAATTTGATGGAAATTTGTATTTCGGGTATATTCTACGCGCATGAAATCGCGCACAGCTAGTTCGTTATACTTTGCAATATTGAACAATCTTTTATTGTTATATTTACTGTTTATTCTTATATAGAAAGTGCACGCCTGTTTGAAGAGTTGATTAAAATTCTAAATCTTTTTTAAGGACAGCGTTTTGTGCATATCGAAGTGAGCTGTTTAAATAAAGCAGATTAAGGTTTTGTAACCCGTGACCAGTAGACTACATGGCAGTGAACATTGGTAGATAAAATGGTTTTCATTTTGAATTTTTAAGATCATCAAAAATCGTCTTTACCGATCCGAATCATGGATCTTCAAAAAAACTCTATAAGGATTGGGGCTTCTTTGGTCTTAGAAGCATTATAAGAAGTATGAAGTCAGTAGTCATTATAAAACGTGATTAAAAGGTGAAACCGCATCTCTGGTCCGAAGTTATAATGAAACTTTTTCAACTGCTTCCATAACGCGATCCTCGTCAGGCCGACCGCGACACCCATCGGATATTGGATCGTGTGGTTTGTTTTATCGCATACTTTCCACAGCTTTCACAAACTGGGTGTGAGGCTGAGCCCAAACAGCCTCGTATTTACTCCGCCGAATCAATTTGTTTGGGTGTGGCTATAGGACTAACGGAACAGGTACGCGTACTAGGTATTTTTATATTGATACTAGCTTTCCGCCCGCGACTCCGTCGGGTAAAAAGTAGCTTTTGTCCTTTCTCAGGCTCTGGACTATATCTGTACCAAATTTCATTTAAATCGGTTCAGTATTCTATGCATGAAAGCGTAACAGACAGAGTTACTTTCGCATTTATAATATTAGAAAAGAAGAAAGGATAAAAAGATTCCAAGTTATTTAAAAAAAAGGCACTAGTTTTGTTCTTCTTTTTTCGTGTCGATGGCCAAACACTTTAAAAAGTTCGGCTCGGAATTCTGCCACCCGGACCACGCTTGCTGACGCGCCCATCAGGTCAGTTTGCGTGCAGGAGTCGGGACACGCGGGGCATGAAGTGAGGTAAGCCATGGTTTGTTTAAAGACTCTAATGAGTTGGACATTTAATCGAGTTACCATAAAGTTATGAGTGTATCGAAGAAGGAGAAGATAAAAAATTGAGTCTCCTTTCTTGTATATGTATAAAAGGTCATATCCAATCGAAATGTAAATAGCCAGTATTTTATAAATTTTACACCTCGCGTGACCTCTCTAACATATAAAATGTGAAATAAATTTAAATTAAAGTTACTAAAAAAGTAAAAAAGACCTAAATAGAGACTTCATCACTAGTTCATATATTAAACCTTGTTAACTTTATATATTTTTTAAATTGCATTCACCCATCTAATCACAGTATTTTAAAATACTTTATGATAATGCATGGGCATAGTACTATAACACTTGATCCTAATACATACGCAGATAAGCAACGTAAGCATTTATGAGACGTATCTATAACAGAACAATGGAAAATATACTTGTAATAAAGATAAATAAACAAACAGAATAAACACTTATGTAAATTACACAAATGTTTGTGTTTTCATGTTTGTCAACATATTCAACTCCTGGAGTAATAGAGGGCGCAAATAGAAATCTGGTTGCCTTAATAATTCCCCTGTCCCGTTCATATATTACGTATTAAACAAAATAACTGCCTCGTTGGTCTATTGGTTGCAAGCGCTGCGTACCCCGGTTTGAGTCCGGGGTCGGGCAAAATATGTGTTAGTTTTTCTGTAATGAAATAACTCAGCCCGGAGTTAAAAAGTTGGCGGTTGAACGCCCGTGCCTCGGTAAGCACGTTAAGCCGGTGGTCCTGCGCCCGATCTCTCATCGGTCATGTCGGGTTGCCGTCTCATCGAATTATGAGAGTAAGGGAATAGAGAGTGCACTTGTGTTTGTGCGCACACTTGTTCACTATAATATCGTCCCCGTCGTGGCAGAATTAAACAACTAACAAAACCAAAGTTCCGAGATAATTGAGTTTTTGTGTTTTTTTACTAAAAAACGGCGATAGATTTTCAAGGTGAAGAAAATTTACTGTAGAGATTTTTATATGTTGTAAAACCAGTTCAACTCGATAATTTAAATAGTCCGACACAATGCTACTTTATATTATTTTAAAAATAAAAATAAAAAAGTAATTATTTACTTTTGCCACAACCATTTTTGACAACAGAATTGCATTTATCAAGTTTTTGTATGTCACTTAGCGAGTTTTGCCACAACCAAGAAGTGCATAATACGAATATTTGTAGTGAATAAGGTGACTTGTTTAATTTTACATCGTTTCACAGCCATGAATTTTGTTGTTATCAACTTTCAATTTATTATGCAATTTCAGTGAAAAAAAAATACTACAGTCAAATAATACTACAATATACTTAATGAACAAATATTTAATCAATAAATTGAATTGGCATGGTTTTCACATAATTTAAAAACTGACACAAGTTTAAGTTATTAAGAACATAGAAAAAAATGGTTCATTACGTTACTAGATTTATCTGTTAGATTCCTTATATATTAAAAATAACATAAAAACAATCTTGAGCATTAATTTTGTATAAAATTATACAAAATTTAAAAAATGTTGACTTCTAACATCATGTTCAACAATCAAAATTAGTTCAACTATAATTAATGAATCAATTGTCCAGTGTCTCCTTTAAGCTGATGATCAAGTTCTTCTTACGTCATCAGCTGTGGAGATGTGAATATTTCAAAGAAAAAAAGAATTAAATTTGAATGTCAGTTAGACGAAAGTCATGATTTTTGAAAAATGTGATGATATGACTGTTTGCGATGTCATGATTAGAAGTGAAAAAGTAGAACAAAAGAAAGAATTTGTATGTTTGGGTCTTGGGATCCAAGCTCACAAGAGATAGTAGGTGTGATAGCGATTTTGAAAGAACAGTGAATGCTGGTAACGGTGAAAGGAGCGCTGCCCATCTTTGTAAGCAGTCAGAAGGTGTCCAAAAAGACACGTCTGGCGGTTTACAGGAGTGTTGGTCCCGACACTAATGTACGGAAGCGAAAGTTGGGTATGGCAGAAGAAGCACGAAAATAGGATAAACGCAGTGGAGATGCGAGCACTTAGAAGTATGCTAGGAGGGAAACTGAGTGATAGAATCAGAAATGAAACAATTTGAGAACGTTGTGGTGTGAAAGAAGATGTTGTGACTAGGGTTGAGAAGGGTATGCTTAGATGGTTTGGTCATGTTGAGAGGATGAAAGACGATTAACTAAAGAAATAGGTATATAGAGAAAGTTTCAATCGACAGAGGAAGACCAAGAAAGACCTTCCATGACCAAATAGGTCACATCTTGAAGAATGGTCAAATCAAAAGTATCCGTAATCGACGAGGGTACATGAAGAGGTTGACATATGTGGAAGAAGCGACTGTGGTGTGCCAGGACCGTAGCACATAGCTGGAAGTGATCTCTGCCTACCCCTTTGAGAAAAAGGCGTGATACTATGTATGTATGTATGTATTCTGATATAAAATCTGACTCATTGACATCTGGTTGGTGCTGTATTTTCTGACAGCTTGAACTCATAAATTGATAATAAGCTTTCTGACGTAGAAGGAATTTGCAGAGGTCTTTCTTGTGATCCATTGTAGTACAGTGTATAAGATGAATCTTCTGACCTCTGTTTATATCAATATCTTTTGACTTATTCTTCTTTGTACTCATTTTCCAAAGCTTCATCCCGATCTATAGTGCGTTTATAGTTATTATGTGTAATAAGACACACACACACACACAGACAGCACAGATCTTTTTTGGATAAAAGAAGATAATTTGAATTAATGTTTTAATGAAAACTTAAAATAAGAGCACTTGTTTAATTTTGCCACAACCAAATTTTGTAACAATGTTTCCGAGTCAGTTGTGGCAGAATTCAACAAAGTCGTTTATTTAGTTTTTCAACGTAATTTCTTGAACAAACCTTGTTGTAATATGTGGTCAATAGAATCACTAAAATGAAGATATCTTTGCGAATATCATACATATTGCAACAAGATAAATACCAAAATGTAGAGTACACTTTCTATTATTCAAAAATCACAAAAAGTGAATTTCGGTAAAAGTGTCAGTTATTTAATTTTGACACGACGGGGACGATATGTCCTGTGCACTTGGCTGATCTCAATTGAGATCGGCCGCCATGGCTGAAATCAGTCGGACGCTTTTATTAAACAAAACTGTAAAACTAATTTTCTGCTGAAATATTTCGGAATGGAGTGGAAACCGCCAGATGGAGTGACGATCTGCATAGGTAGGCTGGTAGGAGCTTGATGCAGCCGAGGATAGGCGTGAATAGCTTGCTTTTGGGTTTGCCTACATCCAGTGGACAGTGGACGAAGTTATTGTCAAAAATTTTCATCTCAATAATCGGTGTCTAGGTATGCCAAATCTGGGTTGAGGCAGCAGAAGACTAGGTCAGAGTCCCAAGACGCCTTCATACGGCTGTGAGCTACACCGTGGTGTTTTAGTTAGTAAACTCCCTGGGCATTTCACCTCGCCCAGGAGCCACAGCTGGCATTTACCATTTTATTCACCAGTCGATGGGGAATCCAACACACCACTGGGAGAGAACCCCCTCTCCCAGTGACGGTGCGAAAAACATTTCACCGCGATAAGAAATAGGTATCATCATCATCATCATCATCACCCCATTCCTCTCCACTGCTGGACATAGGCCTCTACAAATAGGTATGCCAACCTTCAATTATTCATTTACCACAAGATTTTGTAAATAGAGTTACAGGTAATAGGTACGAGTAACTGCGCACAAACTAGGTAATCAATAAATAAATAAACACGTACGTTCCATAGAAAGTTACTTACAATTGCTCTGGACTTAATTCGGTCAAACTCTCATTAAACAGGGAATCCTGTTACAACTGCTCTGGACTGAATTCTGTCAAACTCTCATTAAACAGGGAATCCTGTTACAACTGCTCTGGACTGAATTCTGTCAAACTCTCATTAAACAGGGAATCCTGTTACAATTGCTCTGGACTTAATTCTTTCCAGAGCAATTGTAAGTAACTTTCTATGGAACGTACGTGTTTATTTATTACAAATGAACACGTACGTGTATCTGGTAGGAGTACTGCCCAGCCCTAATGTTCGTCGTTCTCGCGTATGATTGCGTGTGTGTAAATCGGTAATCATTGCGAAATGAGTTCGGTGTGACATACCGACAGGCTTTATTTAATGAAAACAAACAGAAGAATTCTATGATAAATATTTAATTGGAATTCAATGGGACGGTTTAATGTGAGGCCGGTTTGACCTACGAAAGGTAGTGTACTAAATTTACCGCTTATTTGCTTAATCTCTGTGTCTTGGGTTGTGTCCATTATGTTACGATTGCGTTGCACTCGGCTACAACAAAGATTAGTAAGTTTATCAGGTAAAGACTTTGCCTTATTTATTTTGGTAAAGATATTAAGAACGTCCGGTTTTCGATAAAATTTAGGATAATTATCTAGTGACAATTTATCTTTACACTAATTTATCTGCTTACGTTAATCTTATCTTATACCTAAATCGCACTCTTCATTTATATGAAATCCATCAGTGAAAGTACTTTAAATAAATTAGTCGCAATCACAAACCCTATCGGGATAGTAGAACATCCGATAAATTTATATTGCGCACGTTTAAAAAAGATCTGTTTTTTTCACTACCACGTCTAAAGCTAATACAATGTAAGTACAAACACTTCACACTACAGGCACATAATTTATGTAAATAACATTATTAAATAATATTATTAAATAGGTCAAATCTTAAAGAAAGGTCAAATCAAAAGTACCCTTAATCTACGAGCGTGCATGAAGAGGTTGCTGAACGTGGATGAAGCGAAAGTTGTGTGCCAGGACCGTAGCACATGGCAGGAAGTGATCTCTACCTACCCCGCTGGGAAAAAGGCGTGATTTCATGTAATGTTATGTCATGTAATAAAAAAGAAGACTAAAAATAGCCGCCAGTACTATTTAATGAGAAAATTTATTACAGGTTTACATTGCTACTTATTAGTACTGCTAATATACAGGGACCGTGCCCTGCCCGTGGTGGCCCACAAGGTGGCACTAAATTTTATTTTTGGATAGTTGACGTCTAGTCGTACTCGAAAATACCCCATGCATTCCCCTACAAAATTAATAAGTAATAGATGTCTACACGATAAATTATAAATTTAGAACTCTTCACCTTTATGGATTGAAGGCAGGCTAAAAAAGGCCTATAAAGCACCATTTTTTGGATTTTAATTAAATCTGAGCTTCTTGAGCAGTTTTTACAAATCACTTACAAGTCATGGAACTTATTTTAGAATTGTTAATTTAACTATAAAAATTTAACTGTGAATCGCCAAAAAAATTAAGCGCTACCTTTCGGACCGCCCTGTTTAGAAACAAGAAGTCCATTTAATAGACATCTCACTCATTGCATCGAATAAATTAAATGTTAAGCCTTTGGTCTTGCACGTGATCCCTCACGGGTCATGATGGATTGCCGTTTCACTGAACTGATACTTGTGCACTATATTAGTTTACATGTCCATTTCTTTTTGTTTTGACATTTCCACACACGGTCATCTGACTCCAAACTAACTTGAGCTTGTATTATGGGCGTCAGAGACTGATATATCTACCTACATACATATTTATAAACACAAACTTTAATACATAAACACACCCAGACACAAAACAAACACCGATGTTCATCACACAAACATTTGTCCCGAGTGAGAATCGAATCTACGCACTCTTGAAACCGCCAGGCAGGGTCACTAACCACTGTTCCACCGAGCCAGTCAAAGATTGGCCATCCTATCCGGAGTCGTTTTGTCGAATTTTAATACACTTATAAGTGTATATTAATGGTTCATTTAATTTACAATGTAGAAGTGATGATTTTACCCATTAATTTGATAATACTTATGTCTGTTTGATTAATACTTGGCTAAACATAACATAGGCAGTCATTTTCCAGCTACTATCTGAAAGTACGCCTGAACGCGAAGTCACCGTTTCGGGTGCATTGCGAGTATACATTCGCAATACTAGGTGTAATTAATGGAATATTCATTATTTTCTGTATAAAAGACGAAAACAAGTTATTTTAATTATTAACTACCGTGTATTGTGGGAAGGTATGTATTGTTTAAATATTAAAGGTTATTTATTAGGTAAAAAGAAATTGAATATAATAATAAAGGAGAAATGTTAATTATTTTGGACTGGATCGGTGGAATAGTGGTGAGTGACCCTGCCTGGCGGTTCCAGGAGTCGTAGGTTCGATTCCCACTCGGGACAAATATTTGTGTGCCATGAACATCGTTGTTTGCTCTGTGTCTGGGTCAGAATATGTATTTTTAAATATATATGTTTGTATATCAGTCTTTGACGCCCAGAGCTGCACTTTTTATTTAATGTTTTCCGATTATATATTTGTAGTTGCAGAAATTGAACTTTTCCAGTAGGTCATTGATATGTATTATAGCGAATAAATAAAAAAAATAACTAAAATTGAGACACTCTGCTCAATACTTTTCGACATTGCTTACGTTAATAAATTATTTAAATTTTTCAGTATTTGTGGTCGGCTTCTAAAACTGTTTTTATACGAAAATTCCCAAGAGGTTCCAAACACCATCACTACTTTTAACATCGTCATTTCTATAATAAACAACTACTTACGAGCTAAAAATAGTACATAAACATGCAGATAAAATACAAAAGTAAAAAACCGGACGAACGTATCAGCTACTGAAGTGTTGATTGTGGCATTTAAAGTTGATGACCTCAAATACTTTTAGTTATCATTTGATAACTAAAAATATTTATTTTAAGAATACACTAGTTTGTATTATAATAACTATAAGTCTGAAATTTAATTTGAATCTAATGTTTTCATTTTATTAGTACCCGTAGTTCGGTTAGGTACCTCCTCAAAGGTTTACAAATTCCCTTTTTCCATGTATTTTAGGTAGTAGAATGTTAAAATCAGAAGCAGTGAAATTGTTTTAATCATAGATTCGCGGACGATTAAGATTATTGAATTACCTTATTACCCTAACTCAGAATGTATATCCTCAATATGTAAAACATTTGAGTTTTTAGATAGGTATAAGAAATATTCCTGTAGTAAAATGTCTGTTAATTTTAAACTTTTCAGTTTATTAAATACTATTTATCAATATTTTCAACACGATGAATTCTTCGAAGTTAACACCAGTTTTATTAAATTTTTCTACCATCCGAAATACCATTTGGCGGTAAGTAAATTATTTCTGTACAAAAATTTTATTTTTTATTATATAAAAGCTAAATGGGTACTTAACATTTCTACTCACTCGTGCGTTCCTCTAACGCCTTTAATATGTTACCTTAAATACTTATTGCAGATCGATTTCTGCAAGTGCCGATAACATAAATGAAATAGGACCGGTCAAGTCCTATGACGAGATTCCAGGACTCACTAAACTGCCCATCATTGGACGTCTTCACCATTTCCTACCAGGAGGTAAGATTAACATTCCCGACACTCTTTTTCACTTTGGGCAGATCGGCAGGTTACATTTGCTAAATTAAAAAGTACTCAAAATAAACCTGTTAGCTGATTCGCTGCTCTATCACCAAAAAAAAGTGAAGCAGTGGCGTTAGGAACGACGCTTATATAGATCGATCGCAGTATTGGTAAGTGCGCAAAACAGGTGACAAATTTAAGCTGTAAATTATAAAGACCTAAAGACAACTTTAATAAAATAAGGTGGTATGGCATCTTCATAATTCATCTCAACACTGGCCACACAAAACTGCGCATAAACCAGGTAGAGACATGGAATGACTGTTAGTAATGCATTCTACATTTAAATAAACGTTATTCTTTTTACAGGACAAATGGCCAGGGCTTCCGTGGTTGACATCGGCTTGGATCTGTACGAAAAATATGGACCAATAGTAAAGTTCGACGGAATCTTGGGAAGGCGTGACGTCATCATAATATTTGATGCTGACACTGCTGAACATGTAGGTAACAAAACATAAAACTAGAGACACTTACAATTTAAGTAAACTAACAGTGAATTAATCTTTATGGCCATTTAACTCATTTTGTAACTGCGCTCATCATCATCAGCCCATTATACGTCCTCACTGCTGGGGCAAGGGCCCTACCCTAAACTAGGGTAACCAGACCAGGCCATAGTCAACCACGCTGCATTATATTTCATAATTATATTACGTTTTGAGTTCAGAGTCTCACGAGACAGGTATCCCCTAATGGAAGTCATTTAATATTGTGAAAGCTGATATGCTTGTAGTGAAGAAACAACATTTCATGTATATATCTGAAAATGTTTCAGGTTCTTAGGACTGAAGATAAGGGGATTCCGTTTCGGGTCGGATTCGAGTCTCTTGACTATTACAGGAAGAAAACAAAAGGGAGTAATGTACCAAATGGCTTGGTGAATGAGTGAGTTGTATGAGTATTTATGACTTATTAACCCTGGACTCTACCCATCGAGGACCTGGAATCTATGGTCAACTAGAGCGAACGGCGACCAAAGTCAACCACACTGGCCAAGTGTATGTTGGTTGGTCGACTTCACACTACCTTCACAGATTTCCTCAATAAATATTTATTCACATATAAATTAATAAGGCATAAACTTACTTTGGATGTAAAATTTGTTGCAAATTGGTACTTGAAGCTCTCGCATGGAAAGCAACACTATGCCATGAATGCTCCATTTGCTTCTTTTTTTAATCAATCTTTTTTAAGAGAAGATATTTCGGTTAAATCAATTGCCTAAAACCTATTTTACAGTCAAGGTGCAATGTGGAAGAAGTTCCGTATGATGGTGAACCCAATCATGGTGCAGCCAAAGACTATCAAACTGTACAGCGACAGGCTAAATGAAATAGCCGACGAAATGATTGTAAGGTAGGTACTAACTTATACACCAACTTACTTTTAAGCGTAGCATGCCCTCCTTTTTTATAAAAAGCTAACAGTATGATTGTAAGCTGGAGTGAGACCCAGATATGAGTTCGACAGGCACAATATATTTTATTGAGTCTGTCGCACTCATCCTGAGGGCCTGCCTAAATGCCGTTTCACGCCCTGCCTGAAGAGCCCGGGATCATATTTAGAAGGGATAATATTTTGGAACTAACTGCTTTTTTAATTATTATTTATTTGTTTGTTTACTAGTAAGGACAAATTAACTTATCAACTTATTATATCTACCTGATACCTGTATTCACACATGAAAATATATTTTCTTAATTGTTATTTCAGGTTGAAATCTCTACGTGGACCAAATAACATGATTCAATCCAAATTTGATGAGGAAATAAACCTATGGTCGTTAGAATCAGTATGTTTGATAGCACTCGGACGCCGCCTGAACTGTTTTAGGTCCGATTTACCAGAAAATTCACCAGAAAAGAGACTGATACAATTGTCGCATGACATATTTAGGATAATGAATGAGGTGGATTTCAAACCTAACTTGTGGAGATATTATCCCACTAAGACTTTCAAGAAAGCATTGGCTTTGTATGCAGAGCAGGAACAGTACGTAATAAATTAACCCTTAACTACCCAGTAAGCTTTTGTAACGTAACTGACCAGTAGTGTCCAACAGACACATTTGATAAATATAAGGTGTGATGAGTGATAAACAAGTTATTTAAATTAAACAGATATTAGAATGAACTTCCGTAATGTATTTTTGCACTTGTGGAGTTACAGATGTATATTTTTTCAAAATTTGTAGCAGTCATAATATGTTTGCACTATCACAGCACTTGATAGAAACGCTGTTAATATCGAAGAGTAAACTAACAACGCTTTATCCTTTTCACAGCAGATTCAGATAATTGGTCAACAGTATGGTCAGCTTCTACATAGTTCATGGCTGCTAAGTGCTTGCTTGATGGACTTTCCTTCCTTTGTCTCCGTGTGTGAGATGTTACCAATACTGTTGCAATTTCACGCATAAATAGTTGTTTTGTGTTTTTTATTTTGCGTGTGTTTCAATACAATAACATCTCATCATCATCACCCCATTTCTGTCCACTGCCGGACATAAGCCTCCCCAAATGCACTTCTTTATCTCCTCGGCCACTCGCATCCAGCTCCTACCAGCCGTCCTGCGCAGATCGTCACACCACCTGGCCTGCGGGCGTCCTACACTACGTTACATAATAAGTAACATCTAATATAAATATATTTTGAATTTGCTAGGTACCTACACGTTTTATACTGAACTCTACTACCTACACTCATGAATCATAATCATCACCGTCACTCCAAGAATTATAACTATAATTCTTCATTACCGGTTACAGTTTCTGGTTCTGTCACATTTTTTTCAATCTCGAATCAGTATGCACAAAAGTATTTTCATCGTTACTGTAAACATGCTCAAGTTGAAGTTTACGTCTTATTGGTTGCCCTTTATCTATTTATCTGAATAATACTGAATAAGAGGACTATTATGTGGTGTCTTGTGTGTCTAATCACTGATATGCGAGACGAAAACAAAGACGACAATTATAACACAAAAAAGTGGTGTCAGATTATTATGGCTATAAAATATTAATCGTTATAACCCACCCGACATCATAAGATTATACGTTAATATAAATAAAAAACAATCTTTGTTCACATTCTCAAACAAAATGTTATTGTGTCTATTGGACACTTGTGGGTTGATGAAGTACTATTTTTGTATATTTAAAATATCTAATAAATCTTACATGTTATAAATATTCTAAAAGCACTTTTAGAATCTTAAAACATTGGAGATCAAATAGGTAAGTACGATAAACAACGAAGCACAAAAATCGGCAATCGCTCAACATCTTTTAGAATCGGGAACGAACCACTGGATTGAGTTACATAACCCAAAAATACTTTCGACAGAACGCCATTACATACCACGACTGGTCAGGGAAGCAATTGAAATTAAAAAATTCAAAAACTTCAATCGTGAAGACGGGTTTCAACTAGCGAAAGTATGGCATCCAGTGATACATTTATGTAAAAATAAAAATGTGTCCGTTTTCCAGGAAAAAGAAGTGATACCGTGAGTGTAGTGTCTCGTGATCGAATTCGGAGTGACAATTGTGAACGATGGTAGTGGTGTCGTGCGTAATAAAAGACTTAGAAAGAGTGTAGACCGATATGTCTGCCCTTAGTCCTACCGTCATTCTCGCAGTCCTACAGTTCATCCGTGATCATGGCGCTTGCAACAGTGCCGAAATATCGGGAGCTCATTAAAACACAACAACATGGTAAATATCCCGGACAGTTTCAGTTTTCCTAAATCTTACTGCTTACTACAAAATGGCATGTATATTTAGACAAATACCCTTTCTTTAGAACCATCTTGAATCTGTCGATACTGGTAGCAAAAGCTGTTCGTGTTTAGCGGACCTTAGATCAATAAATGGTAGACGTACTTACTATGATTGCACACAGACGAAAATAGATAATTATCACTATTTATTTACTTGCACTTAAAATTCATATTTCCACAACGATAAGACATAGTTTAATTACCTTTTGCAGACATCAAACGGGCTGATTGCTACTTTATACATGTTGGCAATAAATCCAGATAAGCAGGATAAACTGAGAGATGAGATCATGTCCGGAGTGGAAAGACGCCCTTACATGAGAGCCTGTATCAAGGAAGCAATGAGGCTGATGCCTGTGGTAGTCGGAAACGCTAGAGTCACTTCCAAAGACTACAATATTCTTGGGTATCGTGTACCAAAGGGAGTAAGTATACTAGATATTTATTGGGTTATTGTCTACTCTTTATTAAGAAACTCTTGATTAATAACAAGTTTTGAACTTTTTTTCGTATGGACGTAGTTACGGGTACAAGATAGTAGATGATATATTTGAAACCATCTCTAATTACAACGATAAATGAAAGTAATTAACATCTAATCAGACGTCTTATATCTACTTAGCTAGCTCTAAGAATTGCTTACTCTAACTTTCTAGTAATTTTCAGACACAACTCACATTCATGCATCAAATAATGTCGAGATTCGAAAAACACTACATCCGGGCCAATGAATTCATTCCTGAGCGTTGGTTGACCACAAAGGATGATCCTATGCACCACATGCACGCTCATCCCTTCGCCTTTAATCCTTTTGGCTTCGGTATTCGCAGCTGCATAGGTAAGTTTCCTTTACATCGAGGTATTTAAAAAACAAAGTTACTTTCCGCTCTCTCGTCTGTCCCAATGTAACCCTAGATATTTAAAAACTACGCAACGGTTTTTGGGAATGCTCGTGCAAAACCGAGGCGACTTTCAATTTATACTTTTCGTATCGGACCGCTGCTGAGTCGAAACGGTGCGTTTTTTGTAAGTCGCACGGACCGACATTTTATATAAAGAGCACGTTTCGGATTCAGCACTGCAGCGGTCTGACAAGAAGTGTCTAACGTGAAAGAGCCCTTGATATAAATCTTAACCTAGCCTAATTTCAATGATCATCCAGTTAAGGTCTTGCTTAACTTGCTTTGTTTCTCACTTTTCTATCACTGATACTGACATGATAGAGTAGTCCAGTCAAATTAGCTACTAAATTATGGGTAAGGTTGCATTAATTCCCAACAAGCTTGATTTTTGTGCAGGCCTTGAATACGTCATTACAAATGATATGTCAAAAGTCCCCATCGATCAAACGTGTGCAAAAAAAATATTCAAGGTCAAATGTCACAAATATCAGTTTTATGCACTTTTGAGCGAAACGGTAAGTTTTATCATAAAAGTATGTGTGACAAAATTACTTATCACCTAATTATCTATATAAAAATTGTCTTATATTTTATTCCTAAGATTCACCATTTCAGAGATAAAGCGATCCACAAAGTTGAAAAAGTTGTATTTTCAAATGCTGCCAGGCCCGCGTGCGATTGTGCTAGACAGTTAAAATTTTCACGAATGATGTATTTCAGTTGGCTCTATAACATCTAATACTAAATACAACATTAAACTATCACTCAAGGTGGGCTCTTTTTCTTTTCTCTACGAAAGCTTTTTTTATTTGCTCGCACTTGGCCGGTTTTTAACGTGGTAACCACGTTAAGCCATGGTCACCACGTTAATGTGGAATAGGTTTACTAGGGTAACCACGATAAAAACCGTCCAAGTGCGAGCAAATAAAAAAAAGCGTTAGTATGAGAGCCCACCTTAAGTGATGGTTTTATGTTGTATTTAGTATTAGCGATAATAGAGGCAACTGAAATCCATCATTCGTAAAAATTTTATCTGTCTAGCACAATAGCACGGGGGCCTGGAAGCATTTGAAAATACAACATTTCAACTTTGTGCATCGCTGTATCTCTGAAATGGTGAATCTTAGGAACAAATTGTAAAGACAATTTTTATAGATAATTAGATGATAAGTAATTTTGTCATACATATTTTTATGATAAAACTTACCGTTTTGCTAAAAATCGCGAAAAACTCATTTTTTTTACCTTTGACCTTGAATAACATTTTTTCCTTACAGGGGAAAGATGGGGAACTTTCAAATTTTGTTTTTAATGATATTTTAAGCAATCTTACCGATTTTCAGCTTGGTGGGAATTTATGTAACTTCGAATGTCTAAATTGACCGGACTAAGCACTCATTCCTAAAAATTATAAAGGTGACGGTTTCTCGTACCTGTTTACTTACCGTTTCGTTCTTTAGTATCGACATTCGGCACGGGTAATAGAGACATAGTTTTGTTGATTTTATGATTTTGACTTCAGATAGTCATATTTTGTATTGCCATTTCGTCTTGATTTAGAAGTACAAGACTTAAGTATTTTTGATTTTAAGTTTTGGCACCCATTTTTGTGAATTCTTATCGTTACTTCCAAGTATATTATGATTACTTGTTAATTTATAATTTTTAGGTCGTCGTATTGTGGAAGTGGAAATGGACAAATTCCTTCCGAAGATCATTCAGAACTTTAAATTGGAGTGGTTCGGGCCCGCGATGAAAGTGAACTCCTCGACGATCAACTATCCGATTGGGCCTTTTAATTTTGTTTTTAAAGATGTGTAATATTAAAACTCGAGTTTTAAAATCGCAAACATCCCTACGAAAATAATATTGTGTGAAAACGAATTAATTTAGTAAAATTTATTTAGTTCGAATTATTACTTTATATAAGTTATTTTTCTAATCATGTATCGAGCTTGTACATAATGTTACAGTGTGATATAAATTTGTTTATATATATACGTATATAATAACATTATTTAAAATTTCCATTATTTGATAATTTTTATAAAATAAAATCGATGTAAGAACTCTGTTTGCTTTTTGATCTAGTCCAATATGGAATGTCTGTAATTTTCGAAAAAAATATTGAAATTATATTATGACCTTTGAACTCCATTCATTTATTTAACTGAAATATATGGCCTACATTATACTGGCCGTTACATGAAAAAGTTGGGAAATAAAATTTAAAGTTGGCCAATAAAGCATGATATAGGGCAGAAGTTGTGATGGCCCAAAGCCGATTGCTGGGACCTTGTAGGTGTGAACTTCCTATAAATGCCTTTCAAAAGCTCCTCTAATCTAGCATTATATTTTTTTCAAACTGTGAGCGGTAGCTATGTGCTGTATTCTATTTAAAAAGTGAAAGCATTACTAAATACTCAAACTCCTTAAATTTTCTTTTCAATAGTCTTTTCCTGTTTCTTGCGCAATTAAACTCTATAAGTAAGTCAGCTTTGAGTACATTTTACATATTTGTCTATCCAAAAGCTTGTGCAACAACGAATCGTATAAGAACAATAATTGCTGAAAGTAAGATGCTTGGATAAGGTAATTTTGTTCTATTTATGGATGTCCGTATATCCAGCAGGACCCTTCGCCTGATTCTAATATGAACCAAACTTTCACTTCCGTAATAATTAGTACCTTCCGAATTGTGTTAGTAAAAAATTAGTACCTTAACAGTTTAACCAAAAAATTGACTTTATTTCCAGCAGGACCCTCGGTGGTTTGAAGGTCTGCAGACCTGTAGTGTATGTCACTGTATAGCGATGAATTAGTACCTTTAGATTATCTTTGTTTTTGTTTTTAAAAGTTATCAGTTTATTAGAAATAAACCGACAAACATTTTATCATGCCAGCAGGACCCTTTTTTGTTTTGAGTCTTTCAGTCCAGACAATCATATTTCCTAGTAGCATTCAATTAGTACCTTCAAAAAAACATATCGCTTAATTCAAAGAGTGAACAATAATAAGTAAATAAATCAGATGAAATATTTTAAAAAGCAACATTACTCCTACACCCAAAGACGACTTTACGTAGTGTTGTTAACCCTCGACGCAATATTTTTTATATTGTGTGATGTCCGTATAGCCAGCAGGACACTTCGCCTGATTCTAAAAAAAAACAAACTTTCACTTCCGTAATAATTAGTAAGTACCTTCCGAATTGTGTTAGTAAAAAATTAGTACCTTAACAGTTTCACCAAAAAATTGACTTTATTTCCAGCAGGACCCTCGGTGGTTTGAAGGTCTGCAGACCTGTAGTGTATGTCACTGTATAGCGATGAATTAGTACCTTTAGATTATCTTTGTTTTTGTTTTTAAAAGTTATCAGTTTATTAGAAATAAACCGACAAACATTTTATCATGCCAGCAGGACCCTTTTTTGTTTTGAGTCTTTCAGTCCAGACAATCATATTTCCTAGTAGCATTCAATTAGTACCTTCAAAAAAACATATCGCTTAATTCAAAGAGTGAACAATAATAAGTAAATAAATCAGATGAAATATTTTAAAAAGCAACATTACTCCTACACCCAAAGACGACTTTACGTAGTGTTGTTAACCCTCGACACAATATTTTTTATATTGTGTAACCAATGAAAATTAAAATAAATTTGTATTTTATATAAGAAACGTAGTTTAAGCAAACGAAAAAAAGATTATTTAATAATATTGAAAATTAAGTGTTTTAATAATTAATTTCTGCCAAATTGATAAACAAAGGCCAAATTTATACAATTTCGCGGCAGAATAATTAGTAAGGTACTTTCTTAACAATAGAAAAAAGACATAAGTCAATCGTAAAAAAAAATACAAACTATAAAATACAAACTGATTTTTATTCCATTGGTTACACAATATAAACAATATTGCGTCGAGGGTTAACAACACTACGTAAAGTCGTCTTTGCGTATAGGAGTAATGTTGCTTTTTAAAATATTTCATCTGATTTATTTACTTATTATTGTTCACTCTTTGAATTAAGCGATATGTTTTTTTGAAGGTACTAATTGAATGCTACTAGGAAATATGATTGTCTGGACTGAAAGACTCAAAACAAAAAAGGGTCCTGCTGGCATGATAAAATGTTTGTCGGTTTATTTCTAATAAACTGATAACTTTTAAAAACAAAAAAAAAAGATAATCTAAAGGTACTAATTCATCGCTATATAGTGACATACACTACAGGTCTGCAGACCTTCAAACCACCGAAGGTCCTGCTGGAAATAAAGTAAATTTTTTGGTTAAACTGTTAAGGTACTAATTTTTTACTAACACAATTCGGAAGGTACTAATTATTACGGAAGTGAAAGTTTGGTTCATATTAGAATCAGGCGAAGGGTCCTGCTGGATATACGGACATAATTTATGGAGCACACAAAATTCTTAGCCTTCCGATGAGAAAATGTAAAATTATGACTAAATATAGTATTGCTAGCATTTAACCCTACCACCAGATTTGCTAAATAAAACTTATCGTATTTTTTTTGGAGGACTTCGAGATTAAAAGTTTGAAACTTATTTGTTTGCCTCCATTTAAACCGGTCACCACCAGTTCTGATAACACTCCAGTAATTCCATTTCCCTTTTCCGCGCTCTGTATAAAATAAATCTTGGTTCCGCAAATAATTTCGTGGGATGCGGGTTGGCGCGAAAAGTTAACCGTTCCAACCGCACGTCCGCGTCCCTCCGGACGTATGAAGTATTATGTTGAAAAGAAAAATGGTCAGAGCACATTGGTTCGTATCTATAAATTCCGGGCAGTGATTGGCAGAGAGTAATGACCGGCGCCCGACGCGAGTAAATTGCGCGGGCGTGTTTCGTCGCGCTAGTTTTTGAGCTAGGACTGTAAAAGCTGAACTATATTGTTTATTTGAGATATAAAAAGGGTATCAGTCTTGCCAGTGACCAGCCGAGCGCTGTAAAGAGCTCGAAACGTTGGGTCTCTAAATAATATGTTTAGAATAACAATAATGTATGAATTCAATGTATAGTGTTCGCGCAAATAGTAGACAATATTAAAAAGGGTAACAGTTGCTTTTATAATCGAAATAAAACAAATTTTAGACATAAAATTCGCACATAATGTGATGTAAAACACTATTATTAAGACAACTTGACGCATTAACCAAACATTAGGTGTTTCTAAAGTTCTAGTATAAGTAAGGCGTGCAGATATGACTAACCGACCCAACTTCACTTTCAAAACATAACTGCTATCTACTATGATATATACCTATACTATACGTAGCAATCCATAAGAAAAGAGTTTCCAAATGTCACAATCCAAATCAACTTAAAGTATTAAAACGCGAGCTTAGCCGCAGACAAAAGCTAAAAATCGCGAAGTCGGTAAGCCCAGTGCCTAATTTAACAATCTTGTTATTCGCATCTAGGCCAGGTGCATCTGCATTTAATTACCCGTAGACAAAGCTGCATCCGTCGCCTTGCACCGGGCATGCATAAACATTTTTCTCAGTGCCAGCGTCGATTGCATTCGTCGGATTTGAATAAATGGGTAATAAATTTACGTTTTAGCTTCGACTTGTACCATCGAGCACTGATTGAGATTTTATTGCATTGCATTTACATACTTTTCCTTCACGGCATTAAACTATTTACTGGAATAAGTGCTTTATCCATACCAAATCCTTAAAAGAATATTTCATGAAGCAAGTAAGTAAAGTAAATTAGAGTTTATTTACAATTATTCTATCTGAGCATGACATCACTGATATCGCTCCATACACGTATTATAAAGAATGAAATACGGTATTCAGTTCTTAATGTAAATAAATTATTTTGGTACACCTAATCTCAAACCTTGTTTCAAAACATGCACCGTATGGTTACCTAAGAGGAGTCTAATAAAGCATCTTTACAAGCTAAATAGATATATTGTTACATAGTTTCTAATATAATAAGATACAAATATCTTCAAATGTACCTCTTAGTACAATACCTAAGTGGGCAATCTCATTTCAACTTGAAGTAACTTTCAATAGGACAATCCGAACAACAACGTATGACCCTATTTGAGTAGGGTTTCAGTATGAAAGCCTGATAATACCCAGGGTAATACAAACATACAAAAGGGTTTGTATGAGATAATTAAACGAAGCCCAAAGGACAATCACAATAATGTTCCTTTTCGTATCCAGTCGTCGTCAAATCAATCATTGATCCTGAAGAGTATAATAATATGCCCCGGTCTTATTTCAATCTGATAAAGTACGGATTAAACTAACAATAAACCATATTAAGTTACAATTTAGCTCAGCGGGCTATAGAAAGAGCTTTGCTAAGTGTTTCTCTGCGGGATCGAATCAGAAATGAGGCGATCCGTCAGAGAACCAAAGTCATCGACATAGCTCATCGCATTAGCAAGCTGAAGTGGCAGTGGGCTGGCCATATCAGCCGTAGAACCGACAACCGCTGGGGTAGACGAGTTCTGGAGTGGATACCGCGTCTCGGCAAACGTAAAGTACCAGGTGTATACGTATAGACCAAGCGGAGTGACGATCTGCGCGGGACGGCTGGTAGGAGCTGGATGCGAGTGGCCGAAGATAGAGAGAAATGGCGTGCATTTGGAGAGGCCTATGTCCAGCAGTGTTTAGGAATGGGCTGATGACGATGATGATAAAGTTACAATTTCAGTACAGGCTGTTCATATTATTTTCTATCAAAACTTTTCACACATTATGATAGTGAATGCTAATTACACACGTCACTTTTCTGGGACGACCATCTTCATTATATAAGAAAATCCGAGGGTACAATTAGGAGCTTGATAATCGTGGAGACTTTGTGGATGGTGAAGATTAGATGAACCATGTATATGGGCATTTTAGCTGTAGGTGAAGTGTTAAGCTAGCTAGATGTTTGAAAAAATATAGTTTACTTAACAAAAACACGTCAGATATTAATATAACATAACTCCTATGTCTTATGATTGCAAAAGTATATCTGCCGCTTTTCGCGATAGTCTTTAATAAGCAGGTTAATTTATGGCTAAGTTTAATGTAATTTACTTTTCCTGATCGTAATCGGTTTAATTTATAGATACAATAAAAAAGTTGGCCAAGTGAGGCTTGATCTACGGCAGCATCAAGATCTATAATCTCAAAAAACTCAATCTTTTAGGTTTCAAACGACCAGCAGAGAAAGTTGGACGCACATAAAGCAATTTCGAACCAGGAATCCCACTATCACTCGCCTTATCAACACTTATGTAGATGCCATCCGATTAGTTGATATTGGTGAGCTGCTCTTACACGTAATAAACAAGCGACACGTATTATTATAAGGGTTACCACTGATAGAATTAAGTTATAATGACTACATTTTATATTGTTAAGTAAAAATTTCCGCATTTTGCCAACAAACTTCAAATTAGTACGCAGGTTGGTAGTAAAGAGCTGCTTAATCGATTTAAAGTTAATTTTAATAAAAAAGAATTTATTGATAATAATGCTCATTCATCCTCGCATTAACGCTGACTTGAATCTACGATCTTGAACTATCGCAGCTCAAGTGCAAACCTATTGAACTACTCTGGTAATGCGAATTTCTCCATCTGGCTACCCGTAAGCCACGGGTGGCGCCCCCACCGACTGTGATCAACACTACCGGTCAGTACATAAACTTATAGTCTTTCAATCTCTGGACTTACTCTCTGTATACTACTAAATTATAGTTTCTAAATATTAGTCTTTATGGGTCTGCGCGCGATATACAGTTCGCTCCTGACGATGATTGGTGTTACCCAGTCGGATCATCAGGCAGTAAAGAGCTATGTATTTGCTTAGGAGTAGTAATATCATGTTTTTACCCATAAAGACTAAAATTTAGTGTAATGGAGCGCGAAAGTAAAAAATCTTACGTAAATAAATAGGTTATTTATTATTTATCTCAGACAATGTCATTATCGCCGTCATATTGACAATGCTGCAAAATTCAATTGGTTAAAATCATTAAAGATGAACTAATTAGTTTGATTAATTACTGGTTTAGTGACACCCCTGGATACATTAGCTGTTCACAGAATAGCAGCCTACTCATAATTTAACAAGATTAAATTAACGATTAGCGTCGTAGTAACGTCGCAGTAACATAGATGTCGATTTTCAAGGTTCATGTAGCTATGACATAACTTGATAATGTTATTATTCTATACCTATCATGTATCGCATTCCACAGATAATTATCAGTTTGCAGGCTTATTGAATGAGCGTATTAGTTACAAGAGGAAACTAATTTAATATTCATTTTGCAAAACATTTATCAATGGGTAGGGGAGTAGGTTTCATTTTAAACGGATTTTGAGACTAACACTAACTTAACTTATCATAACTCTTTGTCACTTACTCAACGAATATAAATTATAATATGGTTATTTCTATATTCATTTACATCGTTGGATATATAGAGCGTTGATGGCCCAGACTTGACCAGAATATTGGATTGAGGCCCAATATAAATAAAATATCAAAGAACTAAAAAAAATTGTAAAATAACCTAAGATTTCTCTGTAATCTAAGTTCTGAAATAATGAAATCTTCATAAACTTTTATGTAATCTCCAAAACGTCACGCGAATCCTATAGACGTGATGATTTATGGTGTCTTCTTACTAAATGAGAAATTTTCATAAGCTCGTGATTTTTTATCAGCCAATTTTATCGGCGGAGATTGGAGACGAAATTGATGCAGCGTATTAAATGTCGTTTTTAAAGACGCGCCATCATCAGATACGCATTTTGATCCCATCAAATACATCTTTGTCTGAATCATATTACGTAAGTATGTCTACTCGACGCTTTAACGGTGTAGGAAGACATCGTGAGGAAACCTGCAAACCTACGAAGAAATTCTTAGGTTGTGTAGTCAACTAACTCGCACTTGGCCATCGTGCTTGACTACCCTAAACTACGGGCGATAAGGCCTCGCCCTAGTCTAGGGTAGGCCCATGCCCCAGCAGTGGAGACGTATAAAGATGATAAAGATGATGATGATAATGTCAAAAAAATTATAATGTTACACTTAGCTTTGTGCCTGCGAAGCTGCCCGCATGACATCGTTTTTTGCGCAAAACATTTCTCGTTCACAGCAGAATCGATTATAAGGTAGCCTTTGACTTTTAACTGACTCTATGCTATCTGTGTAAACTTTTCAGTCGATTCAGTAGTTTCGGCGTGCAAACTCCACCTACAAGTGTTACTAACACGTTTCTAATAAGAGAAGGAAAAAAGTTAATGCTTTTGCGTAGGTATCAATGTATTTTCTTCAGTTTTAACCTGGTATTTTAATAACTTCGGTCTTATTAATATCTCGCGTTAATTTCGTTAATTTAAAGCGTAGCAGGATTCAGAACTCTTACAAATATGTAACTACTCTTACAAGTATGAAATCTTTTACTAGACACATTCATACATGAACATACAAAAGTAGGTATCTACCACAACCGGAGCATCTTCCCAGTAATCACATCACCTCATCGATATTCAATCTTTATCGGTGGTCTATTAATAGCGAAATCAAATTTTCTTGTTGAGAATCCTTCCAATATCGAATATCAACATCTAAAGTGCAAATATTGGACTTTTAACAATCCTTTAGTACTTAATAAATTGATTAGGTACGTTATCGCAATACATTTTCATTCCGACTTCATAATAGACTACCGAAAGAACATAAAACTAAACTTTATTATCAAACTTCTTCAGTGAAAAATAATATTTAGATAGGTCCAAACCCTTTTACTCGTTTCGTTTGTTTTGTGAGGATTTAGTTTTGACTATCAATCCAAGCTTTGTGATATCCGAAACGGAACCCGATTTAGGTAAATTCAACGTCTAAATCCGGATGTGAAACCAAACATCACAACGTACTTGATACATGTTAGATTTTAGACTTTCTCGTTCCATTACACTAAAATTAGTCTTTATGGGTCTACACGCTCGGTTACACCAATCGAAACGTCGGGCAGTAAGTAGCTATGTAATTGCCAGTCGAAACGTCGGGCAGTAAGTAGCTATGTAATTGCCAGTCGAAACGTCGGGCAGTAAGTAGCTATGTAATTTGCTACTCCTAATATCGGGTGTAGACCCATAAAGAATAATTTTAGTACTTGATACATGTTTTCTACACAAAACAAACAGCGAATGGTTATGTATAATTATATGGTTGCTATACAAAAAGATCCTCAAAATTAAATGGGATACTTATTCAGAGTATTTACATAATATTCTCATATGTCTCGATGTAAACATTTCGCTTATGACCGTTGACAAATGTTACGTTCGGTTATAAATCGTTGTAATTTACATTTGCAGGCCCCGGTGCGTCCCAAGGTAAGGAAAGTTTGAATCCGAGATCATTTGAATTTTATTCCTGTTCTGAACATTGTCGCGAAATGTTCGAATGCTGTTATAAAATTATGCAAATCTGGGAACATTGAATACGTAAGTGCTTTGCGGTGTTCGCTTTCACTACTGATTTTTTCGGCTACGAAAGTTTAAATTTACTTTTTTTTGTTTGTTACCGGGTTCTGATACCTGCCAGCAATATCAGGTACTATTGAAGTTTAGTATGATAATTTAGTTTTTTTCATAATATAATGACGAAATGTTTTCATAATAAATATTCAAATCATGTTTAACGCAAGAAACTCCAAGCGAAATACTATTGTAAGTTTAGGAGTTGTCCTAAAAGGGAAGATATTCCGCCGAGCTGAGTTGTCGTGCTTGTGGACCATGGTCCAAAGTACCATCTTAGTTTTGCCCTAAAAATAGTTAGTAGCCAGAATAACTTTTGTTGCTAGTTGTACTTATTTCAGTTGTTTGTATAATTGTATGGAGATAGTTTGTCAGGCCTATCTGTAGGTGCGTGTATTATTATTTTATAGAATGTCGCCAGACATGCAATATTTTTTCTTTTGTGTCTGTCTTGTTGGTAGCTCACGAATTGAGCTGTAAGGCGATAACACACGAACATCGCTCGACTGTGCGGTAGGTGTCATGTGTTTGAAATCAACAGATTCAATAGTAGCATTTGTAGCCAATGCAACCCAAGGTCCGCTCAACAGCCAACCGGCTCAACCGCCAGTTGACGATGAAAATAAATAAAAACTGAAAAAAGTAATAAAACTTTAAGTACCAAAAAAAAACGATCATAGACAGTAAAGTACCAGATTGTCAGATTTCGGGTTCAACACACTCTAACCGCCTCTATAAACCCCGCTACGTTTCAACTAACACGTAAACAGCTAACTAACCCCGGTCAAAATAATACTTGATACAAATCAAAATACGGTCCGAAGTAATTAGATTACCGCGGTCAACCCGTCCAATAATTGATTAAGTAAGCAACCTGCACCGCCCAGTCGTAATATTGAAAGACGTCCCAACTTTGTTGTTATACGGAACCTAATATGCTGAGAAACTTGTAGGGCCACCCTTGTCAAGGCCCTACTCAAACTCCCAAGAATGGCCGTGCGAGATCGCAATTATTTCTATCAGCCCCTATCATACCGAGTTTAGGGAGCATACCCTAATAGCTTTCAGTGATATGTAGCTACCTTGTTTTTCATAGAAACTGTATAGCTACATACGTATATGTATCTTCGTGTAGAGATATGAGAGCAGGTTTGACTGGCGCGCTGGCAACATTTAATAGTGACTCTCTTTTGCACTAAGAGTCGGGAATTCAATTTCTATTGAGAACAATAGTGTGTGACGAATATACGTATGAACATATTACGTAGATGTTTTTTCCATGTCTGGGTATATCATTGATATAAAAAATATGTACATTTATGTAACCTAATTGCTTAAACAACTTAGAATTCAAAGTAATAAATGACGTAATATAGTGTAATATATAGTTATTTTAAGTAGGTACCTATAACAATTACAAACCGAGGCGAAGATATTTAAAACATCATGAATATTTCATAGAACAATTTAACGATGACTTAGTAAGCAGACACTGATTCTTAAGCCGAACGAACGGGTGAGATATACATTTACTGTCACAAAAATAAAGAGGATTCTGAGGAATTTATTTGTTTTCGACTCTACAATAGGTTTTGGACTTCCTTGGAAGTCTAAAGAAATAATGAATACTTACTTGGAAGGAAATCAAAATCGTAAACAACTTCGTCTTACTGGAGTAAAGATATAAAAAATTAGTTTGTATAGAAATGACATCTTACAAAAACAGGAACTTTATTTATTATTGAAAATGATTATTAATGTAATTTCGGAATCAAAATCTATATGTGTTCTGCACACCTAAGAAAAAATTCTAAGGATGTGTAGTCGACCAACCCGCACTTGGCCAGCGTGGTTGACTGAGGCCTTATCGCCCTAGTTTAGGGTAGGCCCGTGCCCCAGCAGTGGGGACGTATATATGGGCTGATGATGATGATGATGATGATATGTGTTCTGTGTGAGGACACAATAATACGTAAGTTTATGTAGCATACATACACAATATCATGCAAAAAGGTAGTTTCTTGAGGTACTTTAAAGCTCTAAATTGTTAGGTGTAGATTTCGTAGATACTACCAGTAGGTAGAGAATATTTTATAACAATCTAGTGGTGTTGCCCGGCGATCTTCATCTCACAAATAATTGATTTACCTTACTGCACAATTCCCTTTTTTTTCATAATCATCTTCTTTTTTTCTCTAACTGACAATTTCGATGGCTTGGAGTAGCCCTGTCATCATCACTGGACTTGCCGGAGAGCAGATGGCTCTCGCCTCTAAAGAACCTTTTAAAATTCTTTATCTCAACTGAAATCACTGATTCCCTACGCAGAATAATAAAATGCTCCACCGCTAAGTTATTTACTTACTGATTTAAGAGCATCCGGATCTTTGTGAATCCACCCTTTATACTTTACAGAGCCTATTTCCGTTGCCTTTACCCTGTATTATCGAACATTGAAAACCTTCTTGTATATTTTACTTTTAGCCTTAGAAATACAGGTGCAGCAAATAGGCTATATGGGCTTAGCGGATATCAGATGTGGGCTTTCATCGCTGAAGGGAATAGTGGGATTTTAGAATGTTACACTTTTCTTGTGTGGTTCTTGAAGTTGTAGTTCGTTTGCTAGTGAAATCAAATACGTTAACTCTGAATATTAAAGTACACAATATCCTTACTCCTTACTAATATAAACGTGAAAGTTTGTGAGTATGGATGGATGAAGAGAGAATATTTACGTGTTTAATTATTTTATAAAACTTGGTATGGAGGTAGCTGGCACTCCGGAGAGACACCAGCGCTATTTATTTTTCGAAATTCATCCCCAGTGTGGGAGAACTTTTACGTGTTTATAGATTTTTCTAAAACTTGGTATGGAGGAGGGGATTAGGCTTGCGGGGACAGCGGGAATACGCGGTCAGGTTCTACAATCAAAATACATCTAACAGCAAATTTTACACAAACGAAGTGGCGGGCGTTCTCTAGTATTCTATAAACTTAGGTAAAGAGACAATATAAAAGAAAAATCATTAAGTTTTTAAGGCATTGACGCTCTGACACTTTGTCTCACGCGATTTCGTCCGCATGAGGTCGATTAAGATATTTGAATTGTCTTATAAATAATTTTTGAGACATTTTATCAAAATCAGCTTACAATTTTCAGTTATCAAAAAAGATTTCAATAGTTAACCTGTTTTAATACATGAATATCACACCCGATAAATAGAAGGAGATGGACTAACCGATATCCATCACACGAACTTTTGTCCTTTTTTTATAATAGGTCAACAAGATGACCTCACTCCACAGGTCCCTCTGTCCGTCCGTCCAGGTCGACTGGCATAATAGTCCATATTGAGCCTATCTCACTCACCCTGAAGACCTGCTTAAATGCCGTTTCATGCCCCGCCTGAAGAGCCCGGGATCATAGGAGGGAGGGAAAACATGAGCTGGAAGGGCATTCTATGCCTTAATGACACGTGGCAAAAAAGAGGAACAAAACCTCTCCTCGGTGAAAATCGAACCTACGACTCTTGCCTCAACAGACAAGACACTACCGCATACACCACCTACCCATTCAAAGTCATTTCTTTCAAATGAAATGGCTCGCGCTGATTTTGTTCTACCGCTATAAATATCGGTGGGGTATGCGGGTTTTTCCTGGCTATGGAAACTTATGCGTTAATAACGGTAAAAGCTCGGATCGTAGGCCGCCGGCGCACGCAGAACATTCAATATTGGTAATGGAGGCTAGCGTGTCCAGCCACTTGAGTGACCTTTACATGGGTCTGATGGTTTATTTCATACTTTAATTATCTACCTATTTTTTTTAAATTCGAAAACAGACTATAGCCCGCGGCTCAGTCCACGAGATGTCGTTAATCGCGTAAAACGTTTGTACTTTATTAGAAAAGTCGGTTAATGACTACTCGTAAGTAGATCTCTCTCAGTCTTAAGACTTGGGAATGGATGGCAGATAAACAGACAGAGTTTCTTACGCAATTAAATAAATAAATATCTGGGACATTTCCATACACGGTAATCTGACTTCAAACTAAGCGGAGCTTTTTCTATGGGCGTCAAAGACTGATGAACACCGATGTTCATCACACAAATATTTATCCCGAGACGGAATCGAACCCACGACTCTCGGAACCGCCAGCCAGGGTCACTAATCACTGTTCCACCGAGCCAGTCAATTATAATAATAGTAAGGATTGACACCAATACAACCACACAAACCATGAAATAAATTAAGTATCATATTTATACGATAATTATTGTATCTACAATTCAAACGTATACTCATGTTTAAGTAGTCAATTAAATTTCATTGTATTTTGTAACAGTAAACCGACTACAGGGCTGAGAACGTCCTCAAAAGAACAACACACAATTTGTCCCTACCCGGAAATCGAACGCGGAACCTTTCAGTTCTAATGCTTGCCAATAGGCCAAAGAAGCATTATTCACTAAGTTTTTAGTCGTGTCCTGTAAATATGTCTAGGTGAAATACGCCCTTAGCTCGCCGCTATCCCTTTAGTGTCGACACCCTCGGTTTATTCGATTTGCCGTACATATTTTACTCTGTCTCATCGCTATTCGTATTTTATTACAATACTTGTACAGTCCTAACCCACAGCTTAGGGTTGAAGGTTATATATTGGGAATGTACATTTGTAATTTATATTGAGAAAAAAACGGTAGGTATGCATAAAATGAAAAGAAAATTGTGTAGGAATCCTACTTATGCGGCTAATTGATCGAGGTTCAAAACATTTTCTGTTGTTGTTTTTATCACTCTTACTGACTAACTTAAATAAGCTAAACACTAAATTACTGACTCAATTACCTATAATAAGCTGACTCTTATCAATATTTATGTAATTTAAAAGTCACAGAATCTTACTGTCAGAAAGTAAAAGTTTTAGAAGTTTCAAATAAAGGTGATTATTAATATTAGTCCAGTCAAATTAGCCTCAAAAAAGGGTACCTATCGTAACATTGATTCCCACAAAGCTAAAAATTGGCATGAATGTTGGGAACAATATTACACATAATCTGTCAAAAGTCCCTGACGATCCAACGTGTGCCAAAAAAAAATATTCAACGTTAAATGTCACAAATATCTAAATTTTAGCACTTTTCGGCGAAACAGTCTCTTTTATCATGAAAATGTGTAAGACAAAATTGTTTACCATTAATACCGTAACCAGAAATAACCATGAATGTCTATTTTGATTGAGCTATAATCTAAGTAAGTCTACACTTAGAGCACTATCTAAGACCATGTAAAATCATTGAAGAATAATAGTGTGCCCCACACCCTTCTCAGTTCGCCTTACACTTAACTAAACCAACAGGACGTCCATAAGACAGTTTCCTTAATATTTTTATCCTTTTACACTCTGTCGCTAAAAGCCAGGATGGGACGTTAAAAACATTCACATTTAATATTTTAAAAGGATAACCGAAACAGACTTAGCGTAAGATTATTTACTTGCAATTCGTATTTTATTCGTTTGAAATTAATGACTTAGTAGGTATAGTAAATTTAATATGTGACGTGTGCTATAACTAATATTTATAGAATAGAATAGAATAGAATAGAATAATAGTTTATTTGTATCAAGAGACACACATACATATTACATTAAATATCGGAAATTAAAAATAACAAATAGTAAAATAAAAAACAGAAAATACAATCAAAATTAGAACTAAACCAAATAAAAAAATAGAAACTACAAACAAAAATTAATCCTACACCAAAAAAAAAACAGAAGAAAACTTAGTCTACCAGTTCTACCACAAAAGCCTACATTCGTGTGTGTGTATTTATTAGATAACTTAGCGTTAGTAAAGTAAAGTAAGCGTTGATCGTCAGTCAATGACCGGCGCTTGACTTTTTTTTGGAAATTTTGTCTGTCAGTGAATTGTGCACGCTATTCTCAGAAACAGCGTATCCAATCTATTAGCGTTTTTAGTAACATATTGTGGTAAGCTACTTGCTGGGTGTTTATAAGCGCGGGTACATTAAAAAAAGCTGCCTTAAGTCTCTTTTTCACGCAGGTCAAGTTGCTGGCAGTTTATGAATAAAATTAAAATTAAAAACTTGAATTCAGTTTTATTTATTTACAAAAGAAAAATGTAGAATTGTGAGTGTGAATCTGGGTGTGAGTGTGTGTGCATGTGTGTGTGAAAGTCAAAATTGTTAAAACCCATTAAATGAAGATTTGGCCGTATGATTTTAAAATCAAGGCCGTTAATCCGTTATTTAACAACAATAGAAAACTGTAACTGCCTGTCAATGTGTGTACCATGACAGTTTAAAATGATATGTATTTACAGTGATGTGATATGAAAAACCATCCTAAATTGATTTGGGTCTAATCCGTTTGTTCCGAAGCTTTTATCAAAGGTCAAATTGAAATCCTTGGCCTGCTATTGGGGATCGCTGTGGTGATTAAATATTTATCAGGGCTTTTTGGAGAGAGTCAAGGTCAGTCCTAGTGATAAAACTAGGTTCCCGAGATTTGTCTACACATATTTTTTTCTTTGTTTTGTTGAAATCTTTAAATCTGAGTACCATTCCATTACTTGCCATGGTCTAAAGTTCTAAAGCGGAGACTGTATATTTATATTTATATAGAGCCTAGTAGGCAACCCTGCCTACTGCTAGGTATGGCATGATTTTCAAAAATCAAAATACGTTCTGAATGTATTATAGCCAAAGAAAATAGAAAACAATATGAAATCTTCTATAATTTACAATTCATGCAATATCAGACTTGAATCACTTGTATCTGAAAATTTATAAAAGATATTTTTATACAAATTCTAGGTACCTAAATGTATTCACAAGACTAATAAGCAAATGAACACGCGAAAAAACGACGTAAGATTGCTATTTATGCCGCCAAACGTCACATCCTTTTACTTGGAAGTTTATAAATCGGATTTGTGGCTAAATTTACTTTCCCCCATCTCCGTTGTCAACGTTGGCACGCGATATATTATGTAATATATAAAGGACACTTCATCCAACCCACGTATTCTAGTAAATCTCCGATCCATCTATATTGTAGCTTAGTTTCATGACGTGAAAGTAATAAACGAGTGCGAAAAAAAATTAAATAGCTGTTTAAATAAATTGCTACCAAACGGAACTGCTAATCAAGGCTTTAAATTAATAACGAGCCATATCTTTTTAAATCACTTCGATAGAAACACAAAACCTTTGAATTTCAATTCTTATACACCGTGAAATTTAAGTGATTGTTTTCTCGATGTAAAATTGATTCAATCTTAGCAGTACAATAGATTTTTGCAGTTTTTTGTTTTATGTAAGTCAGTAAATAACGGATTAGGAAAGGGATAAACGAAGCTCGAAAGCACGCTTGAACCGCTTTATTACTTAGGGCGTAGAGCTTCTTTTGCTTTAATCGGCAAGCAGTACTTGATTACGTCACATCACTTAAAAGAACTATGGCTTCTCGCATTTTTGAGTTGGAAACTATTTTTTATACAATTTTTTTTCAAGAAATAACTAGTATGATTTAATAGTACTACTAGTAAATCGTTCCGCCGCGGGAAAAAAACCACTTACATTTTACGGTGTATATTATGACATATTTTTTTATTAAAATTACTTTTTTGGTTACGTTTCTATCTTACAGATTTTTTTTTAAATTTCTTAGAACAACCATTGGCAAACCATTTTAAAGCTTATTTAAGTTACGTCTTTAGTAAATACTTACCTACCTATTCTACCTACACGCAAAGGCCTACCTGCCGCTAACCAGTTCTTTTGTCTCTGGAAATTCAATTTTGCTAAATGACATTCGAGGTAAAATGGGCCAACGATTCTTATCGTTAGTTTTCGGGTCCTGCATAATTTAACTCCGTCCTGCGTATTAGATCTAACACTGACGCAAAATTTATTCAGGGTAATAATCTCAGGTAACAAGTATTTGGCTATAGTTCCCGTCACTAGAATTTTGCTTACTTACTGAACTACCTCTAGCAACTGCATCCACATTATTGTAAGTACGTGAGTATTGACAATATTAAAACTATATGTAACTCAGCAATTGCAATTTACAGCGTGTTCACACCTAGCGATTTTTGGGCGATTTCGCCGCGAGCCCGCAGCGTGCACGCCGCGATATCGCCGCGATCGAAATCGCTAGGTGTGAACAGGCACTAAGAAAAATTTATCAATCAAATGCTTAAATATTACACAACGTCACATACATTTATCTGATTGCCTGGTAAGTAGCTTTAGCACTTGTGTTACAGACAACAAAATCAACAGAGTTGCGTTTTGTAATGTGCCAATATTTTTATTTTAATGTCTACGTAGGTTTTCCGCTAAATTTAAATAAAAAACTCTAACAATCATGCCCTTACATTTCCGATCACATACGGTTCGTTGGGCCCTTTGAAGCTACGGGAATCCCTACATGAGTACGACTAGTGAATCAATTTATCCTAATCCCAATTTAAATTAAGGTTTAGGAAACCTTTTATTATTAGACTTCTATTTTTCTACATTTCTGCAACTCATCCTATGTTCGATTTTAATTAAAAAGTAAAAACAGAAAAATCATTGCCTAACTCATACATGAATACTTGTTAGAGTACAAACCTGAAATAAATTATTTTTGTGACATCAAACCATAACTGAAAATGTAATAGCTTAAGATAAATTTAAATAATCTGCTAATCTGCAACCACGAGGACATTTAATAATAATAAAATCAAAAGGCATTTCACTAAGAGTCCCCCATTATCTCCCGTAATACGCAATAAAAATGAAACATGTTCGTTAACCCAGAAATTATTAAGGGAAGCTCTGAAAAAGCGTCCATTTAGAACTTGAAACATTCAGCTTCAATTTTTTGGTGTACATTTAATTTTTGATATTGCACGTTCCGTACGTCTAAAATTTCGTTCTGTCAAGTAATTAAAAATTAATGAACATCAATAAGGAAGAGCGAACGAAATAATTTACCGTGATTAATTTTATAAAAATCGTGCTACGAACACCATAAAGCATTTGTATTGATTAATATCGAATTTCATCGGTATACAATATTTGATTGGCTAGATTACATGTTTTGTTTTATACACCAAAAGACCTTTGCGCAACAGTGGGATGACACGGGCGCTAGTAAAAAAAATTACCGTGTGAGGATTCTGTCTTAGAGGCACTACGAAATTCGCCATAGAGCCAGTTTAAATTGTAAATGTATCATATTAATCTACTACACATCGCACACTCTGTCTTCCAAAATAGCTAAATATGCCCCTAACAAGAGCAGAACGGTTTTACCGCAGATTTCAAAACAGTCTCGCTAGCTACCGTGGCATAAACGTTTAAACGACGCTCAACTAAAATTATGACAACCAGCAACTCTGTGACTTTATTTCTGCTCTAACGACTGTTTTATTGTTGCTCTCGGGCACAGCTCGCTAGCGCCGGGATCGAGAAAATTACAGGAAAGATAATCTCGTTTTTTATAGCGCCCATTATAGTATTGCAATGGCTCATGGGGCACAATGCAAAAGAGTCCAGTATGACTTTTTTTCAGACATAGAGATTTTATCTATTTCTGGTTATCTTGTACTGGCTGTTTTATTAAAAAGTGCTTTTAGTTAATTGCTTAGGCATATCGTTAGGTAACCACTATCTGACATTAATATCTTAGAAATTAATAACTTCAATTAGTTACTTAAGTTTGCAACAATATTAGACAATTATACCTACTGCAAACAGTATAATAATATGTTCTGTTCCTACTGTAATGTAACTATTTATTGATATGAAGCTGAAGAGTTTGTTTGTTTAAACGCGCTAATCTCAGGAACTACTGGTTAGAATTGATAAATTATTTTTGTGTTGCATAGACCATTTATCGAGGAGGGCTTTAGGCTATAATAATATAACGTCTGTCGTCGCTCCGACCAAAGAAACAATGAAAAATTTGTAAAAACGGGGGAAAACTCGGACGACTCGCTGGCACAGCCAGTGTTCTAAAAATAAGATAACCGATAAAAAATATATTACTCGAAAATTTAAGTACGTTCCCAATATTCAAACTGTTTTACTGTCATCGATCGTTTATTACTCGGGAAAAAAATGGCGACTCCAACGGATGCTTTGTTCCAATTTAATTTTTTTATTGTGATGAATGTCTGCGGATGAAATACTGTCGCAAGCCAGCTTAATAATTGTTCTTCTCTGTTTTCCGCTAGCTCAGGGAAAACGATCGTTTTATTATATTGTTACAAGTATCTACAGTTTCATTCGATGTAAGACATGAGATTGAGTATTGATTATGATTTTTCCATGTGATTTGTAAGAGATAGTTTAATTCAGTTCCTGATCTGATGAGGTTGGATTTTATATCGAATTATTTATCGATACTTAAATTTTTTTTTGTGAAATGAAGTAATATCATTATAATCGGTCATTACCAATGAATGTTTCGGGACTACAGAAACCCGGATTTTTGGTGTGTGTGGCGTGTGTGGGGCCAAGCCAACACGTAGAGGCCCTTTAATGACTTGTACGATTTCAATATGTAATGTGGCACCAGCTGACGATTATCCCTGTATACACTATAAAACGCATCCAAGGACAACCTTCGATTAGTACTGGATTATGCATATAATTATTTTTACATTACGGGGTAGTAGACAAGCATGTTACACTTATCCTTTACGTCAAATACCTCATATGAATCAAAATTTACATGCCTCCAGTTTCAAGTAAGTGATTTCTTCTTCCCGAGTTACTGCTTTTCGAACATTCGGCTTCTGAAAATGTATATACTCTGTCGCTATCAATCGTTTAATTATTTCTGAATACGAAACCGTTTTAGACAGGTTTTGAGAAATGAAGATAAGAACGTTGTCAGAAATTCTTAGCTGAAATCCTAGCAAATGCCATAATATATTTAATTAATATATTAGATAGAAAGGTTCATGTCCCCAATTTCTACCTATGAGTTATTGCTCTCTCAATTGATATTACACACGTCAACTTTCAATTCTGTTAAATCTGATTATGTTAGTAAATGTTTTACAAATATTTATCTTATACTGAAAGATCGCATCTTAGGATTCCAGGGGCTTGCAGTAAATAAAGCTTCAGGCATCAGCTGTTCTGTCCCAAGGGCGCACATTTCCTTTCCATTAATTAATGTAATTTACGGACCCTATAAAGAGGTTTCTATTAATCCAATCACGCCCAGAACACTCAACAGAGACTGAATGAAAAATGCACAGAAGGAAGAATCCTTGTGTACTATGAAGATAGTTTGTAACAACAGCTATTCATAACATAATATATAGTTATTTGTAAATAACCAATGCGAACCATTAGTTTTTTACAAAATGTTGTCCTATTGAACTTCATTAGCTAGATTTTGATGATTTTGCGTAAAAATATTTAAAAAAAATGGTTTTAGACCTGCCATAAGACGTGATATAAGAATCTCAAGTTTCTTTGTTACCGACCACTATGCAAATTGTCTTAATCTGTGAAACCCTTTATTTAACTTACATAGACTGAACTTGAAAATGATCATTACCAATAGAAACGCCAAAAAAATCTTGTAAAATCATGCACCATGAATATGCGTCCCAAATAAGAGTAAAAGAGTTTGTTAACTCATCATCAAAACGCAGTCCTATTGAATGTGCCTTCTGCAGATATTGATCTTTGGACAGATCTGTCAGAAGCATTGCTTATTGAGCACAATCCCAACTTTCTTTTGCGAATTCTACAGATATTTTATTCGCCGCAGAAAGAAATGTTTAATCCAGTCTATTGAATAAATTTCATGTTCCACTTTGTAAATTGTACAGTTTGACTTTCATTTGGAGTCGGAGAGAATCTGAACTTTTTCGGTAGAGTGTAGATTTAGGATGAGACTGAGTGGTCTGGCTGGGTTAAAGTGAATTTCGTACTTAAAGAATGAAATGAAACAACAATTCATAAGAGAACACCACAAAATCACAAAAGTTTCTTATAATCGAAATGGTCTTCAGTGCAAGCATATGGCTAAAAATCACAACTAAAACTAACCAAAACTTTAGTGAAATATGTCGGGCCTATGTATACATGTTATAGGCAATGTGTATAATCCGGTATTGTATAGAATACCTAGGTATTCCATACAATGCCTAAAACGTTCAGGCAATGTGTATAATACGATTAATTTCACACATTGCCTAGGTATTGTATAAAATGCCCGAAGTGCATCAGGTAATGTGTACAATGAACGACCACCGGAAGGATAAGGAAATATATTTTGAATAATATGTTATTGCTTTGCGTAGAGGGGTTAGGTAGCATTGGTTTTGAGTCCATCCGTTTAGTCATGAATGGTCCGTCCGTCCATCTGTCACCAGGCTTTAACTCAAGAACAGTGATAGCTAGATATGTAGTTGCAATTTGTTGATCACATACATGTTACCGGACAAACCCGATTTCAGGACAAACTCGTTTAGCCTTGGATAAACTTATTGCTTTGCGTAGAGGGGTTAGGTAGCATTGGTTTTGAGTCCATCCGTTAACCCATTAATGGTCCGTCTGTACATCTGTCACCAGGCTTTAACTCAAGAACAGTGATAGCTAGATATGTAGTTGCAATTTGTTGATCATATACATCGTGTTACCGGACAAACCCGATTTCAGGACAAGCCTTGGATAAACTATGTAGTACTTGCGGGCTCAGGACTTCCCGGCACCTTAGACTGAGTTAAAAAAGAGTCCTCTTTGTGGTAATTTTTTCAAACCACCCATATATACCATTGACGGAAAACCTATTTTGGCTTAGGCCAAACTAGTTTTTCCTAGTACTCCTATGTGACAAACGCTCTCTACCTAAAAACACGGCATACCATCCGATAAAATGCAATATGTTTAATCAGCTTCTCTCTCTTGTTTAATCTGCTTGTGACAGTTAAAATTAGGATAAGCTCTCAAAAAGATCAGTAGGTACCTATCTAACTATAAATAAGGCGTCCGACCGATCTCAGCCATGGCGGCCGGTTTCAATTGAGATCAGCCAACTGCGCAGGACATATTATAGTGCACAAGTGTATACGCAAACACAAGTGCACTCTTTGTTCTCTTACTCTCATAGTTCGGTGAGACGGCAATCCGACATGACCGATGAGAGACCTGGCGCAGGACCGCCGGCTTAACGTGCTTTCCGGGGCACGGGCGTTCAACCGCCAACTTTTTAACTCCGGGCTGAGTAATTTCATTACAGAAAAACTCACACAAATTTTTCCCGACCCCGGACTCGAACCGAGGACCGGGTCATTACGCAGCGCTTGCTACCAATAGACCAACGAGGCAGTTGGCTATCTAACTAACCAAATTACGGAGAAGAAAAATCTATTAAATACATTACCTAAGCTTCAACCGGCATTCTATACAATGCCTAGGTATTCTATACATTTCCTAGGTAAAGTGTGAAATACTTCAAACATTGAGTATAATTTCACACATTGCCTAAGCAACCTCGGCATTCTATACATTTCCTAGGCATTGTATAAAATGCCTGAATTATACACATTGCCTATAACATACATAATATTGTTGTTGTTTCTGGAGTTCAATGAAAGCAGATAGATGTAGCGAATCCAAGTCAAAATCATTACCGGATCTCCGCTATTACTAAATAGGTAAGTGTAACCATACTTAACTTAAGTCAGGGGATACCAGTCACAACTATCTGTCCGGTGGTTGGTGAACGGTGTCCGGGTAAGCGACCCCGGCTCCTCGAGCTACTATCGACTCAGTCCAAATCATCCGACGCGATAGTATCCTTCCTCCCCTTTTCCTTCCCCCGTCATATATCCTTGCTACTCGTGGGAACGCAATGACTTTGTTAAAACAATGCACACGGCAGAATGGCGGCGACGTGGTCCACAACCCGTCACGTCACGTTTCCCACGAGGTGAAAAGTGGATCGCTGGAAGTGATCTCTGCCTACCCCTCTGGGAAAAAGGCGTGATTTTATGTATGTATGTATGTAACCATACTATGTTCATTGTTTGTCTATGATAAAGTGTGTTGATTAACTCTTACATGGATTCGATCGAAAAAAATATGATAGGTAATAAAATTTAACTTTGAGGCAGGTAATATTACAATATTTGGTCCAGATTATTGAAAGTAACCCAAAGATCAAACGCCATTATATCAATCAAAAAGTTAAGCGCAAAACTGCGTGTCTATTTTTAGGATCACCCGCAAATTCATGATTATGCACCTATGAAATTGCGCACAATTTTGAATAATAGCACCATTAGAGTATTGAGAGCGACCATAATTCTCACATGAATAAAATTTATATTGCCACAACTTCACCGCCGGTGCCGATTCACGTAGCCCGGTGACCACGTAAATGGACTGAAATAACCATTTTTGATCGCTCGTCCTATCGTAAAATGTATTATGCGGTTTGTCTAATTGCCAAAATTGAGGTCTTTAGTGTTAAGAGTTGAGTTTCCTTTCTTTTTGTCGGCAGAAATTCAAAGTTCAATCAAGAACTGAATTTCAATTCATCGATATTGTATGGGAACAAATAAACAAAAAAGAGTAAGAAAGATTCAAAATGATGCATACGCCAAGAGCTAAAAAATTTTTAATGTATTGTATACACTACGGTATGAGATTCATTCTCGCCACAAATCTCGGAAAAAAACGTTTAAATGTCATTTGCAACTGTAGCAAACCGCTTTGCATTTAGCATTTGAGTGACGGACCACAACAAAGCTTTTTTATCCGGCTACAGCCATGCCAAAATCCAGCAATTATCATAAATACAGACAGACAGACACAAAGTCCGAAATATATTATGTGTATTTCATCATTACATTGACATTAAACTCATGGCTAGTATATAACTTGCAAGAAATCGTACCTTTTTACGGGAATTGTTAACTTCTATCATTTGGGTTTTTATTACCCTTATTTTTATTTTACCCCTATTTCTGCGCTTAGCCTTAAAATTTATTGACTTAATGAAAAAAAAATTATTTTATTAAATTTTGTTAAATTGCAAAAAGGCGTTTAAGGGCCTACCAACTGCCAACTGCCAAATGATAGTACAATTTTAATTTCAGTCACGTTCACCATGACAGATGCCAGAATCAGTTGACAACGATTACCTCAACTCACTTTCACATTTATGTCCATCGTAACTAAGTCGACAATGCTACGTACTCCACCGTAACCCGCGCATTACATCTTATTTCATCACTTCATTAAAGGCCGATAGCTCAATCAACTGGCACACACTCGCTTATACCTGGCATAAAAGGCGTTACGTGAAGCCTAATCCCTTTTCAGGGCATTTGTTTGAAGGCTCATATCGGGGATCTAAATGAGAGCTTACGTCGTCGGTTCATTGTTTAAAAGAGGCCAGTGTAAGAACTCATAAAGACCTGCAAAGCGACTGAGTTCACGCGTAATTTCCCACTGTTATTTGCTATGGTAATCTGAGCTAAGTAATGTGAAGAGGCAATGGAGGCTTTATGAGTTTTTAAATTGCCAAGGGGATCTTTGTGCTGACAATAAAGTATTTATTTCTTCTGAGTTCGGGACACTCAGACGGATGGAACATAAAACATTTACACCTAGCACAGATTAACTGAATTTTATACCGACATGGTTACGCACATTACAAAACTGAAATTGTCCGGGATATTTACCATGTACAACATGGTAAATATTTTTATTTCCCTAATAGATTAACTTACTTTCATGTTTAATTTATTTTACCAGTGAATTAAGTCGCTAAAGGATGATTTACTGTAAGTATGTAATTTCCCGAGATTATCATTTTTGACTACGTAGTCTATTGCAGCACCACGTCCATTCTTTTAAAGTACTGAAATGAAGTTTGTCCTCGAATGTTTCAACAAAACCAAATAAAACTCATATCTAACATCTAACGTCAGATTCTTGGAGCGTACAGCAAATGGAAAGTTTTAAAGTTCCGGGAGCGTGGGTTCTCAAAAGTTCTAGTTACGGAACAGACGTTTGACACAATAACGAAGCAAGCGGTGGACCTGAGGGGCCTCCCTGAAGAATACCGCTGCCAAAATGTGTATAAATATTTGTCTGCCTCGCCGGAATCTTCTGTCAGCGGTAGCCAATCCGAATAAAGATAAGCTACCACTGTACATACTCGTAGTATATTGTATGTAGTGTTGTAGTGTAGGGTTAGAACTTCAGGTCTCCTGGGTTTGAGACGAGCGGAAATAACAAACCGTTAAGATAGACAAGAGATTGATTTAGGATTTCTTTGAATCATGGTATCATTTTCCTTCTCATTAGTAAAAGTGCCTATTATGCACCATCATAATCATCATCAGCCCACTTTTGTCCACTGCTGGACATAGGCCTCCCCAATTATGCAACATAAATATCAAAAAAGACGATATTTCAAAAGGCGACATATTGACATGTTATTAACTGCGCTGAAAAAGTCTACATACCACCACATACATAGATAGGCACGTCATGTCGCCTCTAACGGGGAAGAGTGACGTAGGTTCCTACGATAAGAATAGTTGACGCAGCAATATCCTATGAATAACGATGAGTAACATGTTGGATTACTGCAGGTTTATTATCTAACAATTTATATGTACCTGGCAGTATAAGTAACTAATACGGAATGGCAATGTAAGTCAGTAAACTCATGAAATTATACCGAAATTCAAAAATGACTGGCCGAAATTATTAAGACCTCATCGCCTTTTGTAAGCGACTAATTAAAAAAAAATCATGAAACTAATTGGTGCTACAAATCCAACAGTGTTACCATTAAATATTAATAGTCGCATAATTTAATTCTGTAAGCACTTTTCTCACCCTATTAAATTATATCTAACAGGAGTCCCCAAATTTATTCCCCGTAGTTACGACCTTCTTTTGTTTAATTGTGTGACTTTGGAACAAATAAGAACTAATAATTCAATTAAACAGTTTTAATAGTAGTCAAAACTCGAACAATTACTTTATCGGCTCTTGAATTAACGTCATAAAACAGTTTTAAGTTTTGTTGAGATTTAGTTTACTAGTGACTGGCATAATATTATTTTCTTTCGAAATTTCCACTAACACTAACTACTAACTTGAACTTAGAGGTGTGACAAACTGATCATAATTATTTAAGTGGAGTTGTTGAAACTATCACAAATTGAAATACCTAATCATAATGCTGCCCTCTCGTGTCCGATATCGGTGACCGACTTTTTGTCGGAGAAAAATGGAACAAACTGATTTCTATGGAGAAATGCACACGACCTACATAAAGATTTTTGATACAAATTGAAATCGGCCACTATCTGTCAGACAAAAACTCGGAAAGGCAGCTTAAGAGACAAAATAAAAACACGTCGAATGTACTTGTTAATTAATTTTAATAATATTATTCATTTTTTATTAACAACCTCGTGTTTTAACTTACTACTAGTATGTGGTGATAAATAAAAAACTGAATGCTTTATCAACCAATCAAACCAAGTACTCGAGCCCTGTCTAGCCAATCAGAGCGGGCGACGTAGCTTCCTCCGATTATGCGGGAGCCAGTAAACGCGTTCCTTCCATGAAGAACCCTGAAGTTATCCACAACGAGAGCGGTTCCTGAAATATTATTATGAATAGTTATTTTTAGGTCGGGCGGTCCACGGAGGTGAAAAGTGGATCGCTGGAAGTGATATCTGCCTACCCCGATGGGAAAAAGGCGTGATTTTATGTATGTATGTATGTATGTATGTATGTATGTAGGTAGGTAGGTCGTGCGGTGCGGTGGCCAGTAGGCCGCCAAGATTATCTTGTGCTGTGAGGACGAGGTCGTGAAGGATCTGCGCGAGCTCCACGCGGACGACTGGTAGGAAGGGGCGCAGGACCAGGTTAGGTGGAGGAGCTTATTATAGGAGGCCAATACTCTATTGGGTAACTTTGCCATTCTAGTTAGTTTCAATAGTGTTGGCAACTCCGCGTGACGTCACGCCTTTGTCCGAGCGCACGGCGAGGACGGGGGCCTCTTTGGTTCGAGCAACGGAATGTGACGGATCTCCAGCTTGCTTTTGTGTTTATTTTGCTTAATCAGTTTACTTTCGCATTTAATTTTACTTATTTATGTTGATCGTACTTTAATTGATATAAGTATTCTATACATATAATTAAGAGGGGTTTTCTATATACGTAAAAGTAGTTTACAGTAGTTATTTTTTAATATACTCATCGTACGTAGGTACTTCAAAATGTCTGCTTTCTCAAGTACATGTTAAGCTTTCTAATATGTCCCTTTACCCTGAAGTGAGTTACATGAAAATCGTTTATAGAAACTTGCATGCTGTATGTAGATCCGAATTCAGACCTTCCTACATTACCAATCATCCTTTTTTGACCCGGTGAAATGCGTTGCACACCTTCACCCTGAGAAGGGGTTCTCTCCGGGTGGTGTGTCGGACTCCCCAGCGACTGGCGAAGAGATAGTAAATGCCAGCCGCGACTCCAGGGCGGACTGCAATGCCCAGGAATACCGACTAAAACACCGGGGTGTACCTCATCGCCTATTGGAGGTGTCGTGGTAACTGGCAAAGCCTCCACTCACAACACCGCCGGCACATTACCAATCATCTCAGATTTTAAGTGAAAATGTAAAAGGTGATAATTCATAACTTTAACATGATAATTTTTTGCAATTAATATTATAACTGTGATATAGACCTGGTCCCAGCTTGATTTCCCATTGGTTCTTCGGGTCTTGGTAGTACCGGCCCAGGCTCCTTAGAGACCGATTGTAGGCTCTGCATTGTTCACCGCTCTCAAAAGCCATCGTAGTGCGATCGTACACGTTGTATCTGGAAGAATAAATTTCTTTCATTCCCTAGTCTCCTTCGATTTCAGTGGAAATGGAATATGTCATGAATATTATGTAATATCATGTTTGCTTATGCAGACAAGAATAAAAAGGTACACTCTTCTGTCTTCAAATTGTCAGAACAGCTAAACTTATTTTATTATATTGGGTGACTAACAAGCCAAAGTGTGAAGGACTGGTGGCTGAAAAAAGTTACAAAGGAATAACCTGGGAATACTGGTCACCAGTCCAGTAATATATAGTTGTTTAACTCATTCTGTTTAATAATAAATAATAAATAAATAAATTATCATTATCTGCCCTTGTTTGCACCTGCCCTGCCCTCTTTTTCATTAACGGTTTTGGCCCCGTAGACAAAGTAACAATATCGGAACGATAACGAAATTTGAAAAGAACAAAATGTACGGGATTGACCACGTGATTTGTCGCGTCTAATGTCAATTACAATCCCATACATTTTATTATTTTCGAACATTGTTATCGTTTCGATGTTGTTACTTTGTCTACGGCACCTGGCCTACTCTAAACTAGGGCGAAGGGTTTAAAGTAGGATTGAGATTATGTTCAAAAACAAATAAAATAACCTCAATAGTATTCGCTACAAGAAAACGTATATTAAGATTACTTTTACCTCATTATGGGTGCTATAAGTATTTAATACCTGATTTGCTCCAAATCTCCAGTACTGTTTACCCGAATTACGGGCGCAGAGTATTTATGATGATGATTATCTTCAATGTATTCTGCTTCCACGTTGAAATGGGTGAGGAACTCGTAATCTTCTGGATGTTCTTCTTTCAATTTTGTAGCTCCATAGAATCCGTCTACTATGAAGTTCTCCCCTCCAGTTCCATTTTTGTGTTCGAAACAGTGCAGGAGTTGAAGACTGGAAATCAAGTATGTTTAAGCCAATATTAAAATACAGGAGGAGACATATTTTTTTATTTTACTATAAAATTTGTGCTTCAGTGTGACTAACATCAAATACATCTAAAATATTTAGTAAATGAATTTTAGACTTTCGTGTTCTAAGTAAGTCTACACGCGTTATTAGGAGTAGCAAATACATAGCTACTTATTGCCCGACGTTACGACTGGGTTACACCAATCGTGGTCGCGAGCGAACTCCGATTGCGAGCAATTGCTACTCCTAATAACGCGTGTAGACCCATAAAGACAAATATTTAATTAAGTAAATAAGTTTTTAAATTGTTTGAATATTTAAGAAAATAGATTAAATCTAAGCATTGTATCCCTGTTTCATGTGCACTTTATAAAGACTCACACTGTGTGAATAATGTGACAATGAAAAATATACCTGTAAAGTTTAATATTGAACACATTTAAAATTAATCATTGATCGTACAAAAACATAATTTTAGATAAATGTGCTCATAAATCTTCCAAGTACCTCATTTGAATTTAATACTAAGATATGGCGTCACCATACAGCCCGTGCGTTTAATTCCCTCTCAAAGACAAATAAGCTCCCAATCTCAAGTCATATCGTCTATCCGATCCGATTTCTGCGAAGGTATTAAAAATTGAAATGGTCTTCATTTAATCCTACGTTGTCTCACATATTTGCCCTTCGAAAGCCAATATATGACAAAAATAAAGCTATAAAGCGGATAATTACCGAGTTATTAATTAATTTAATTGACTTTCGAACCGCAAGCTGATTTAATTTAAATCATTGTTTACTGAACGGCCAAACACCAACCTAGTAAAAGTTAAATTGCAGCAAAATTGCTATACAAAATTTTATAACCTGTTAGGGCTTCTTCATACTGTAACTTTCAGAGGGCATCATCCGGTTATTTTTTTTTTTTTATAATAGGCAAACAAGATGACCACACTCCGCCTGATGGTAAGCGGTAGTGAGATCCAAATATGAGGTCGACAGGCACAATAGATCATATTGCGCCTGTCGCACTCACCCTGAAGGCCTGCTTAAATGCCGTTTCACGCCCCGCCTGAAGAGCCCGGGATCATAGGAGGGAGGGAAAACATGAGCTGGAAGGGCATTCCATGCCTTAATGGCACGGGGCAGAAATGAAGAGCTGAACCTCTTAGTCCGAGCCACCAGCGACTGCATTGTATGTGGATGGCAGCGCTGTCCTGCACGTGTCGTTCGGGAGTGGAAAGGGGAGGGAGGGATTAGCTGAAATAGCTCTTCAGAGCATTCCCCATTAAAGAGACGGTAGAGAACACTAAGACCGGCAATGTCTCTACGTAGTTGTAGAGGCTCCAGAGTTTCGGACACCTCTACATCACCGACAATACGGATAGCACGTCGCTGCAACCTATCGAGAGCGTCGAGCAAGTATTTTGCGGAGCCATCCCAGAGGTGACAGCAATATTCCACACATGGGCGAACTTGTGCCTTATAAAGAAGGCAGAGCTGCACCGGTGTGAAAAATCGCCGCACTCTGTTCAGGATCCCCAGTTTGCGGGAGGCTGTTCTAATGACGCTCTCGATGTAATCCCGCTGGTTCAGGTCGCGGCGAACATCTATGCCAAGGATGCTAAGGCTATCCTGTATTGGTAAGGGGGTGCTCTGAAGAGTAGGATGGGAAAGGAAAGGAGACACTTTACTAGAAAAAACACACACCTGTGTCTTCTTGGCATTGAACTCGACAAGATTGCATGAGCCCCATTCGGAAATGCGGTCCAAGACCCCGTCAAGCTCGACGACAAGAAGGTTCCTCTTTTCCTCGGTTTCGGTCTGCTTTACCCCAGGTCTTCCAAAATAACGTGCGTGGACAGTGCTGTCATCTGCATAGCAATGAATGTTGCCTAGTGACAACATGTCATTGATATGCAGCAGAAACAATGTCGGCGACAGAACGGAACCTTGAGGTACACCGGAATTTATTGGGTGGAAACAGGAAGTGCGTCCGTCACAGAGGACACGAATCCTGCGCCCCTCCAAAAATCCCGCAATCCATTCGCATAAGCGAGGTGGAAGAAGGTATGCCGGGTGCGTGGAGAGGAGCGAAGGATGCCATACACGGTCAAACGCTTTAGCGATATCAAGGCTAACTGCCATAGATTCGCCGTGCTTCTCCATAGCCTCCCCCCAGAGGTGCGAAACGTACGCTAGAAGATCACCCGTGGACCGTTTTGGTCTAAAACCGTATTGACGGTCATGCAGCAGCGAGTGATCCTCTAGGTAGCGGATGAGCTGGGCGTTAATAATCCGCTCAAACACCTTACGGTACGGGCCGGTAGTTGGCAGGATCAGACCTGTCCCCTTTTTGGGGACAGGCTGAACATTCGCCTCCTTCCAAGCCCGGGGCACGATGCCCGAGGTATATGAGAGGCGGTACAGGCGTGTGAGTACTGGAGACAACTCCGCTGCGCAAATTTGAAGTACTAACGCTGGAATACCGTCTGGGCCACTAGCTTTCCTTACATCAAGTGACTGCAACTCAGCACGTACATCACATTGCCTGATTCGGATCTCAGGCATATGAGCACCGCAATCTGGAATTTTAGGCGGCTGTGCTCCACCGTCATCAATGCAGGAATTGGCCGCAAAAAGATTGGCAAGCAGATCTGCGGCTGATGAGCTAGTGAACCGTTAGGATATTTCAGCGGGGGCAACGAAGGCAGACAGAAGTTGGATTGCACATGTTTAGCCAGGCGCCAAAAGGAGCGGCTACCCGTGGGATGCCTAATAAGGTCCTGGCCAACACGTGCAACTCGCTGGGCATCTGCTCTAATGTAGGCCCTTTGGTGGCCTTGGTGGCTTTGTTATAGGCTGCTTTGATTGAAGTAATATTAGGATCCCGGAGTGCATGAGCCCTGGCCCAGTTGCGGTACGGTTATTTCGTAGTCCAGAATTTTCTATTCAATTTAAAAGAGCTTTCATAAAATAAATACACTCACGCGTACTATAATAAATACAGTGTAACTTAATTCTCGACATTTAACGAGAAACATCAGGCTGTAAGTACCTACATACCTTTGACTATTTCTGCCATGTCGGATTAGGTTTAAATCCTTTCTACTTATACCGACCATGTTTTTGTGATATTACCGGAAGTGCGAAAACTGTGGAACGTGTATTTGAATTTTTATCCTCTTTTATCCCACTGTTGTGCTAAGATTTTTATTAGACTTTATAACTTTTAAAGTATTTAATTACTTTTCAAAACTTATTTGCTTACTACATTTGAGTACATATATAATACATATTTATACTCGTAAATATATCACTATAATGATGCAAAAGATTGTGTTTAATGAATACGAGTATTCAATACATCCATTTTAACATGCATGCTTAAAGAAATTTACTAGAGGCATAAACAAAACATCGTATTACTTAAAAGTATTTTTTTTTTTCTAAGAGAAACATTGTATACGCGGCCTAAGGAAATTCAAAAGGCGTTGGCGCTGAAATGTAAAGCGTTGCAGGTTTTCAGAATGTATCGAAGCGGTGTTTAGCTCTGAAATTGCATTCGGCGCTATTTTCTGGTTACATTTTTTTTCTTTTAACAAGTTCCGGGTGAAAATTGGAATATACAAAATATATTCACAGTTTCCTTTGGTGAATTTTGTTCCAGAAGCTCGGGACTTCTCGTGTTTAATTCTGTAGAGTCTATGAGTGTTTACGGAAACTGTTAGATGCATAATATATTATAAGCATTTATGTCATTTGCATAAAATAATATAATAAACTCGTTTCATGCATGTTTGCAAAGTTTATCTTTGGACTTGTTAGTTTCAAGTTTTTGAGGTTTTATTTTCTTACTTTCTTATAACTTCATTTAGGTTTTTAGGTGAAAATATTTCAGACTATTCGAATTGGTCGTATTTAATAAGCAAACACAAAAACTCTTTACAAACAAACGAATAAAACTGTGAACTGAAGACGTAGATTTGACTCACACAATAAAGGCAGTTATTTTTTCAAAGGAACTTTGATTGTCACGCCACGTCATTATTATTTCAGTTCTATCGGGAAGCTTTTGTTCATGCTCCCAAATTCTCTGTAGTCGGTGATCATCTACCCACACTTCTTAAGTTTCTAACATACCTAAACACCTTCGTATTGGGAATGGCTAAAATAAGAGAAAAGCTACTAAAGAATTCATCAGTTTTTGATGTCTGAAATAGTTTTTGTCTCTAACGTAGTTTGAGATGGCCGAAATAACGTTATGTTTTTTTTAAACTATAAAGGTACTTTGAAGATCCTATTTATGTAGACCTATAACTTTATTTCATAAAAGTAAGAACATAAGCTGGTTAACATTTACTCATATTTGTTCAAATAAAAAACCTCCTTAGGGTTTAATCGGGCGCATTTTTGACAGTACCTCTAATTCATGCGGCAAGACTGAGACGTAAATTGGACCCTCGCTCGGGACCAATATTAGTGTGATGAACATTGGGGCTTGTTCAATATGTATAGAAATAATAAAAAAAATATATATATCTGTGTGTACCACGTTATTATAAATAAACAAGTGCTTAAGCTGCTTTGCATGGAATCAGAATGATGATGAGTGTGATGTTGCGAGGTATTTATCTACATCACTACTTCTAAACTAAAATGATAAAGCGGAAAGATTTGTATTTTATTGCGAAGCTGTGCCAGCTACTTCGCCTGTTTCCCGTCGTTTCTATTTTCAAAACAGTAGTTCTTGAGATAAGCGCGTTCAAACAAATAAACAAACTCTTCAGCTTTATATTATTAGTGTTATGTCATATCATCATGCGTAAATTAAAAAACTACTCTGCCGATTTCAAAAATTCTTTCACGATTAGAAGGATACATTCTCCCTGAGAAATAAAGACTATATGATTGGCCAAAAAAGATAAGGGATCGTTACTCAAACCTTCACCCGAAGAGAAGCGAGTGTGGGTCCCCAGTGCGTGAGAAAATCGCAACATGCAAATGTCGCGTGAACAATTGCATATGTACGAGTATAATAACTACCCAGCAGCTTCAGTGAAGTAGGTGTTGTCATGATGGGCAGCCAACGGCAGGGCAGTGTAGGCGGTGTCTAGGTGGACAGGATTGGTGGTGAACTGCCACATGCCTCCGAACATAGTATGCTGCACCCCGCCAAGGCCTTTGACTATCGCCTCTGTACCCTCGAGGGTTGGGTCCAACTGGAATAAAATAATTTAGGAATTAAAATTACATTTTGGTGTACCACTAGCTACCTAGACGAAATTAGATACATTGTAATTTATATCTTTGTAAGGTACCTGGCTACTACTTTCAAATCCTACAGAAAGGGTAATTTGATTTTTGGGGACTATTATACTTGTAACATTTTACACCAACCCTACACTAGACGCTATCTTCACAATTAAATATACGAGTAAAATAACATTTTGGTGTAGCGCTAGCTACCCACACTCGATTAGACACAGTGTAATGTATCTTCGGCACATGGCTACTGCTTTCAAATCCTACAGGAAAGATAATTCGATTTTTGGACTTGTAACATACTAGACGCTATCTTCACAATATTACAAGTGAATGTCACACTAGGCTGATTTTTTTAACGCTAACGTAATATGGATAGCTCATTCATGCATTAAATTGCTAAAATGCGTTACACCTTCTTCCTGTGATGCACAAAACAAAATTACGTAATCAGGTTTTGTTTTCTTTTTTAAATTCCTTTTGAGGAATTTAATATTAGTGAAACCAAAACTTACAATTACACAGAAGGTTGACGAGCCTTTGTCGGACACTAGAAGATTAATGATCAGTGGTCTACATCATATTTCATAATAAATCGTCTTTATATCCTACATATTTAACTTTTCCTACTCACGGTCGCATTGTGATGTCACAATGGTGGCAAATCCACTTGGAAGTTTGGATACAATATGTGACACGACATGACAGGAGACGGTTCTTTCTGTTACACATAGGTCAATCATGTATTCGACCAATGTAATTCTTAAATTGAAGTAATAACGGTATTTCTCACAGTATTCACCATGTCCATGACGTCATTTCGCTTTTTAAAATAACTGTCTTTAATATATAGCTGAAAATAAACGGAATTAGCGAACCGGGAGAAGTGGAGACATATGTCTAGGAGTGGACTACGAAGGGCTAATGATGATGATGACTTTTAAGTTGTAATAGTATATGACATTCATTTGTAATTTTTAAAAATTGTTTCTCTATAACTTATCATAGTTAATTAGAAGTTTATACACACCCCTTCAATTAGGACACATCCATAGTCCAATAATGACTGGAACACTTGGACCGCAGCATCTTTAGAAGTGAGAAAGTCTTTCCCTTGCACCCTAGCTATCTTGTCGGTCAGCTCCTCGCCTGCCCACAATTTAGACTTAAGCCTGCGGCTATCAAGCCATTTCTTATACTCAAACTGCGCCAAAAAGTCCGGTGAAAATCTAGATTCATGTTTATCGTCCCCTGTAAAAAAAGGTATGATTTCGTTATCTTACGTTTGATGTGTCTTTGTCTTTATAGTAAGTAATAACCTGTACAATGTAAAGATCGATATAACAAAACTATGAGTGTTAAGCGAATGAGAAATGGCTATTGCCATATAATGAATTACTCACAACAACCCGTTGTCTCGACACAACGTAGGCGTTAAGTCCAACTGCAGCAATATTGGTTATTTTTGACATGAATGTCAATATTCACCAATCATGCTGCAGTTAGACCTCACGCCTACGTATTTTCATCTACCTAGTAAGTTTCTCATACGTGTTAACCCTCATTGCCAGAGGTCAAAATATTTAGGGTTGACAGCCCTGCAAGTCCGGTAATGATGAAAGGGCTACTCCAAGCCATCATCGAGATATTTTCAAGTAATAATGACCCGATTAATTAGAAATAGAAATATGTGTGTTTGCTGTGCTGAAAATATTGTACTTACATGTTATAGAAATTTCAGTTTTATTAAAGTTTAAGTTGGTTATTTTTGAGTCCGGAATGTCGAGAATGTGTATTGCGCGCTGATGAGTTGCTGAATGGTAACAAGTTGAACATCTGAAATCAAATATTTATTAAAGTGATTAATAAAAACATAATAATATTTTAACAATAACGACGAATTTTGAGAGAGTTGGTACCAATATAAAAATAAGTGGTCAATATAATAAAAAAAAATGCATTAATTTTTCCCCCGCAAGTTTACAGTTTTACACATAACTTAAAAATTTAAATGGTAATTATTTAATGTAACAATGTTGTGAGACTAACTCAATGCCTGTGAAACTGGAGCCTAAACTAGGGAGACCCTGTATTTCAGGACTCCAGGTATCACTCGAATAATGCATTTTTACCTAAAGTAAATTGATTTTATTTTAATTTGTTATTTATAACAAACATTATTATATAAGTAAATACTACAGTAAATAAATGCAGCTAACAAACCTGCAATTATCTCGAAGCCAACAGTCTTCGAAGTTGATCAAGGTACTATCTTCGAATTGTACCTGAATAGCCCGGCCGATAAGGTCAACCTTTTTAAAATCTGTTAAAACAACATTGAACATTACAAACCACCAAAACCATTGAATACCGAAAGTTTTTTTTTTATAACATGTTAAGTTTCTCTATAACAGGTTAGCAAAACCTGTCGTACAACTAAAAATAATCACATATGTGTTTAATAGAGATCATGGGGCAGTACATTTCTTAAAACAAAAAGATTTAAACCAATTTAGGGCAAAAATCTGATGTGGGTTGCTGAATAAGTGACGCTCCTGTGACGCCAGATTCGACAACGCCATCTTTTACGAAATTTCTTATCACATTTCACTTTTGAATGCCATAGCAACATTGTAACTCTAACATTCAACTGAAAGTGGAGATTTATGACTTGAAAACATTAAAATATTCAATGAACAAGAACGAAACAAAACACAAAATAATTATGCAAAAAGTTGTCGTGAAATTGAAGGCCGTATATGGCAAAACACTATTTTAGGTCCCTGTTAAGTCGAAACATAGTTGTTTAATAAATAGTTAAGATACTTACATAATTTTCCCATAGTGAAACACTTTAACACCTGCACAGAAATGAACTCTATCTGATTAATACTAATCACAACACGTCCGTCTATTTCGCTTGTTACATAACAATTAACGAAATTGCTTTCAACTAAGATTATAAGAGGATACCGAAAAGTTTATGCAACCTTTGAAGTGCCATGTCACTGATAATAAGTTATTTAGGTTCGTAAGAGGGACAAAGAAATAGTTTGATTTTAGTACTGTTAGTCCTTATCAAATCAATGAAGTCAAAGTTCATACAAACAAAAATATATATTATACACAACTATAGTTATTTTATCACGAATAATCAACGCAACACAAATTAAGATATGAAGTTATTTAAATACTAGCTGTGCCCGCGGCTTTGACCGCGTGGACAATCCTTATCACTCAGGGGTATGAAAAATAGATGTTGGCCGATTCTCAGACCTACACAATATGCTCACAAAATTTCATGAGAATCGGTCAAGCCGTTTGGGAGGAGTACGGGAACGAAAACTGTGACACGAGAATTTAAAAATAAGATTGTGTTTTAATTATGACACATACTAAACTAAAAATACGGGATCTACACGACTTTACAGGGACTTTTCTGAGTGTCTTGAAAATAGGGCTACACTCTTATTACTATAAGTTGCTATTTATACAGAACAGAACATTCAGCAATCAAATACCTACAATATAAATAAAGATATATTTAATAACACACACAGACATGGAACAAATACCGAATTCCTTTGTCACACAAACTTTTGTCCCCGGTGGGAATCAACTCATGGAATCGTAGAACGGGTCACTAACCACTGTACCACCGAACCTATAAGCTCTTTGAAAAACGTTCATTTGCCTCAAAATAAATCAATCGACAAAGTTGAAGGTTACAGACAGTGACTTGTGTTAGAAAATATTATTCAAGTAAGCCTTTGATGTAAATTAATTAACGCTTACTCTCAACGTAATCCCGCTAAGCCAAAACCTGTTTAGACTAACATAGACATGGTAAGTAATAATCGAGTTATCACGTTTCCACTACATATATGTGTATGTTACACTAAATTAATCAACACTGGCATCAATTTGAACCCTGAACGATACAGTAAATATTTGTTTACCTATTTACTAATCTAGTTACCTAGCAGCGTAAGTACTCGTAGAAGACTTTAATTTTACATGTGAGTTCGTTTTAGAACGTAGTAGGTATCTCTATATAACGGGATTTTATGCAACTTCTGATAGAATAGCGTCGATGGCCGAGCGGTTAAGGTCGTTGCTTGCCATGCGACAGGTCGCCAGTTCAAACCCCGACCACGTAACCACGTACCACTGTTTTCAAATTCGAATTTTATATGTACGATTATTTAACGCTTTGACAGTAAAGGAAACATTGTGAGAAAACCTGCAAACCTACGAAAAATTCTGAGGTTGTGTGTGTAGTCGACCAACCTACACTTGGTCAGTGTGGTTGACTAAAGCTGATCACCTTAGTTTATGGTGGGCCCATATAAACGTTTATGGGCTGATGATGATGACTCTTCTGACGGGGTGGTGAATCAAAGAAGCAGAGGAAAGAAGCTAGCCCAAATATAAAAAGACTAGAGGCGTAATTGTTATATATTTTTATGTCATGCAAAACCAAAGCGCCAGTGGTGATTAGGACTCCAGACGATTATCAATTCATTAAGTATAGTTTAGTTTATTTATGTTTCGGAGTTCGAAATGTAAAAATAACATCATTATTCTATAAAAGCCCCATTAATTACTATTTCGTTTTTAGTATTTGTTGCAGCAATAGAAATACTTACATCGGCTGTGTAAATTTCCACTGTGATATACATACCCTAGAAAACCGGACCACAAAAAGGTTAAAAGTAAAATTTTTAAATGACCTCACTTTGTAGTCACGGCTTCTGTTTTTCGGAGTTACATTTTCTTACTCCGGTCAAAGTTAGTCTTTACCAGAAAATCTGGCTTCTTAATTAGTGTTGTTGATTGAGTGCAGTCTTTTGTATAATTTGTTAGGAGCCAGCGGCTTTCCAGCCATTCTTAATTGGAAAGCACTTTGGCTGTCTTCCAAACACAAGATCTTCCAATCTAGATCAAATTATGAGTCACTGATTAAAATTTTAGATTTCGGAGTGACGTCATCGGCTAACAAAAAGCTAACTAGCGATAATTAAAATTAAAATCGAATCTTTGAGCGTCTTTTTGCTTTGACATCTATGAAAGAACCTCTTTGTATCTGTCAATTAATGAAGTATTCTATTTTATACATTTAATATTTTTTGAGACCAGCATTTTTATGTTTCTGCTAGCTGAAATTTTCCGACTAATGCATTTCAATTGGTTTCTAAGTTGAACAACCACTCTACAGACAAAATCTGTCTAACTACATAATATCTACAATATTTGTACTACTGTATACCTCGCCCTTTCTAAAACTACATTATTTAATCCAAATATATTCCAGAGCCTGAGAATTTATAAAGGCTACTAATAAAACTTTTAACTGTCATGATTACACACATTAGATAGACACATCAGATTTTACCATGTTGTTATATTTAAATGAGCTCCCGATATTGCGGCACTGTGTTCAATAGAATAGGTGGATTATAATCAGTGTTCTAATGATATTGTCGACTTTTTAACCTGTGGCAGAAGTCTGGGCCGGACTTATTTAAAGGATTTTGCCATCGACACGAAGAGTGAAACGGCCTCGCTTTCAAACAAGTGAGTACGCGTAGTCTCCTAAGTACATACTAGACTGCAAGTCATGAACATTCTAGCTTTGCTAAAATGACGTAGGTCTGGCGGCCCTGGGATCTTACTCTATAGGTAATGTTTTAATAAACAACTAAACGCCGACGGAATCGTCAGTGAAAAGCTATTATACTATCATTCAAATGTTGGCTGCTTTTTCTCCCAGACAATCTTCCATTGTTATCCCTAGAACCTAAAGATCAGCCCCACAATTAGACCAACTCAAACACCCCCAGTAAACAGGGTTGTTTGTTCGTCATTTGTCGACCCAGGCCAGCCGTATGCGGGCTGCAAACATGTGCACACATTTGGCTCTGTGAGCGAAGCAATTTGCACTACAAACTACTTTCACTTGAGTGCACACACCATTGAAAGGGAATTCGTGTTTTTAATCCCAGTATTTGTGGATTGCAAAACGTATTATGGTATAAACAACCACAGCGTAGCGAACGATTGCTGGATTAAAAAAACTTTTTGATTTAAAAAATATCCAACGATGTGTGACTGATTAGATGATAGTAGGTATGCTTCAAGCAAATACAATAAAATCATGCATTCATAACTTGGTATTTTTTTAATTTGACTGGCTCGGTGGAACAGTGGTTAGTGGCCCAGGTTTACTACCTACGGTTCCAAGAGTCGTGGGTTCGATTCCCACTCGGGACAAACATTTGTGTGACGAACATCGGTGTTTGTTCCGTGTCTGGGTGTGTATTAAGTATATTTAAGTATATTTGTGTATCCACTGTTGATTCTGATATCTGTAACACAAGTGCTTAAGCTACTTACCACGGGATCAGATCAATGTATGTGATGTTGTGTAATATTTATTTATTGTAAATCCTTTAATCACCGTAGCCGTAGGAAATTGCTTCCATGGACATGCCTTATTGAAACTCATTCACACTACTATCCGAATGCGAGCCGTTTACCCATGACTGTTAGAAATGAAAGCCATTCGCTTTTTCGCAAGTGCAGTGATAATGACAAGACTCTAAGCAATCATCGTAGTTTGTTAGAAAAAAATAACACCGTGGCTACAAAATAAAAGATAATTCAGTTCACCCAGTTGGTCGAAAAGAACGGGGTACCTATTGCTTCCTAAACCTCCGGTCCCCAACTGAATCGCCTGATCCGGTCGGTGGCGTAGCCGTTGTGTTTGAATAATAACATTTACAATTCAGATGGCGCTGCGGTCGCCATTTCATTACTGCCCGCGCTCCAACGGTGACCCGCACGGCTGATTGAATGATTTTCAATTGGATACCTCGCTACTATGAATATAATATGAATGTAATAAGAGCCACGTAAATAAAATCTGGATGGTGTCTTGCAGACCCTTCTGTCGAGTATTGTGAGGGAAATTCAAGAATACGATTGTACATCGTTACTAATATTATAAACTAGCCATGCCAGTGCATCTTTGTACACCTTTTCATTGGTTATTCACTACTTATATGTATATTTAATATATAGGATTATAAAAATATACCTATATTGGTCGCAGTGTGATGTAATATAGTCTTCCTCGATAAATGGTCTATACAACACAAAAATATTTTATCAATTCTAACCAGTAACTCCCGAGATTGCGACGTGTTCAAACAAACAAATTAATAATAATAAATAAAAATTTCACACCACATAGATCGATCTGATCCCGTGGTAAGTAGGTAGCTTAAGCACTTGTGTTACGGAAATCAGAAGTGACTGTGGATACACAAATATACTTAAATACATTTAATAACACACCCAGACACGGAATAAACACCGACACTCGTCACACAAGTATTTGGAAAGACTCTTGGAACCGTAGGTAGTAAACCTGGGTCACTAACCACTGCTCCTTCGAGGCAATCATCAACTTTATATTATAAGTATAGATGTGATTGTGAAAGCAACTATACACATCTGTCACGCTTATACGAGTACGCCAATCATTTTCTACTACTTAACCTAATCAAATAAATTTGGTACACACACATATTCTAGAACTTAAGAGAGAACAGGTTATTATTTAACTGATTGCTCTGAATCCCCAGATCTACAATTTTTTCAAACAGGGGCAAAACCTTGATAGTGGCACCACGATGAGGTGGGATTGCGACTACGAGAATTTAGGAAGAGTTTCAATTTGATCCATTTTTCTAATGCTTGTCTTAAGGATTTGCCCCCCAAGAGTCGCGGGCGAATGGCTTCAAGATATTTTTTTTATAAAAGGCTAACAAGATGTCCGCACTCCTCCTGATGGTAAGCAGCATAGAGATCCACATATGAGGTCGACCGGCACAATAAACCATATTAATAATTTTAATTTAAAAACAGAACTAATAATTAATAAATATCCGAGAAACGAAAAATCGTGCAATCGTGTAGGAAAAATAAAATAACAAATAAGTATTTCCGGAAAATGAGTAATAAAAATATTAACACGATGTTTTCCGATAATTGGTTCCGAACCTTGCATCTTGCGAAACATTACGATTTTAAGGTTTAACTGGAATTGGTGTACCTACTGTTTTTTAAACTGCACTTTTACCTTTATTTTTTGAAGCGTATCGTATCTACGAGAGAAAGCTTTTTCGATACACCTTTCCTCGTTTCGTTCAGATTTTCCTCCGTAAATAAAATGTCGAAAACAATTGATTTTACAACGTCGACCAAAAAAACCGAGCCGCGGAAATGCCGCAGACGAATTATTACAATGTAATTACTTTTAGTGACTGCGAAAATTTTCATCAGCGCAGCGAATGCAACCTGGGACTTTCATTTTGATGAAATTTCCCGCACTTGAAAATTTGTGTGAGGAATTTCCTTTCGACGACGGCGCTTGTGTGTTCAACCATAAGCCTTTTCGGTTCAAAACTAAAATAACCTTCTTTCGCTAGGAGCCTGCAGCGGACAAAATGTATTTTTTTTTATTTCGCAATTAGTGTGAGTGCTGTATAATCTTTCTCCCACGCCTCTCTTGACCTATACGTCGTATTTTTTCGTATTTTATTTATGTCCGCAGTTTTCTTAACCAGTTTGCCTGAACATTTTATTATACGAGTATTTTCCATTTCTCTCTCAATTAAATGGATCACGGTACACCCACGAAGAAAAGTGCTTTGAAAAAAGCATTGATTAATTTAATTGCAATTATTGTAAAGTTCGATCTGTTTCTGAAGACGCTGTAAATCGTCGGGGATAGTGCAAATCCGCGGAACTAGCATTGGATAATTCCGCGTAACTGACAAATGTAGCCAATTTCACTTTTCGCGGGCAAATCCCGCAAAATAGTGATTAGCTGCCACCGTCTTGACACGAGTTCATTTCGACCAAACAGAAACCAGGAATCGCCCAATTACAACACTGCGTATCTCGCGAGCAAGTGTCAACACCGCGTAAGTGATCTGGTGATACTAATTTTGCAATAAAACTGTCTGTATTTACTTAAAAATTAATGTTTGTTTCGTATCTTTTAAATTAAAATCGGTAATTAGCGCAAGTTTAGTTCATTTTCCCATTCCAACCCAATAATAACTATTTTTTTTGTTTTCAAAATAAACTTAATAATTTTTTTTGCACAGGTTTGGAATCACAGGGGACTAAAGCTTGTCAACTTCCTCGAACGGGAGGGGCTCTTCTTGATGAACTTTTTCTTTTAGAAGCAGTCTTAAAGGAAGTGGACGTGGCATAGTCCCGATACTGTGACTAGGAACGAGATCGACTTCATCATAGTGGATAGGCGGCACATATTCAGAGATGTCTCCGTACTCAACAGGTTTAACACCGGCAGTGATCACCGTCTTGTTCGAGGCACTCTGAATATCGACTTTAAAGCCGAACGTGTTCGCTTGGTGAGGTCTAGTCTCCGACCTACTCTACTCCTGACCACGGCGGGATCCGAAACGTTCCAGTAAAACCTGGAGAATCGATTTGCTGCAGTGGAAACCTCAATTGACGTTAGCCAGAATCTTGAAAATATGGTTCGTGTCCTCAGGGAGGAAGGATCGAGATTGTGCAGCAGAAGGCGCGGGGGTAGGAAGTCTAAACTTTTGGAGAAGACCTTAAGGCTAATGAGGCAGCGAAGTAAAGACCCACCCGCTACTACATTGGAAGCTCGGGCTCTCAACCTGGAGATCAATTAATGTGTGCGACAAGACCTCCGGTGTTACAATACTATTTTAAAGAAAGAGCTATTGAACAGAATCGGGGGTCAAAGGTGTTTGTACAATCTCTCGGAAGAAGCCAACTAACGAAGCTACAGCAAATGGGGACATTGCTGCTTCAAAGCCGGCAGTCCTCTCGGAGATAGAAGACTTCGATGGCCGGTTATACGCCTCGCATGCATCTCGCCCTGATTCTGGCAATGAGAACACTAGATCACGATCCTACTCGCACAAAGACTAGACAAATCCCAACCACCGGAACAGACTGGATTTCGGTGTGGATCAGGCACCATAGACCACATCCACACAGTGGGACAGGTTATACAGAAGACTGAGGAGTATAATAAGCCCCTGTGTCTAGTATTTGTGGTCTATGAGAAAGCCTTTGATTCGGTTGAAATCTGGTCAGTTCTGGAGTCCCTACAGCGATGCCAAGTAGATTGGCGGTACATCCAGGTGATGAAATGTCTTTACCAAGCCGTGACCATGTCCGTCCAAGTACAGAATCAGCAAACAAAACCCATATCATTGCATAAAGGAGTGAGACAAGAGGAGTCATCTCCCCGGAGTTGTTCACAAATGCAATGGAGGATTTGTTCAAGACGCTGAACTGGAAAGGATGTGGCATTAACGTAAATGGTGAATACATCTCTCATCTGCGATTTGCAGATGTCATTCTCATCGTCAATCCCACAAAGCCTAAAGACGAAAGTCTTTAATCAGTACATCCTACCCGTCATGACGTATGGAACCGAAACGTGGACACTGATGGCATGGCTGGTCCACAAGTTAAAAGTCGCTCAGGTGGCTATGGAAAGAGCTATGCTCGGTGTTTCTCTGCGAGATCGAATCAGAAACGAGGCGATCCGTCAGAGAACCAAAGTCATCGACATAGCTCATCGCATTAGCAAGCTGAAGTGGCAGTGGGCTGGCCACATCAGCCGTAGAACCGACAACCGCTGGGGTAGACGAGTTCTGGAGTGGATACCGCGTCTCGGCAAACGTAGTGTAGGACGCCCGCAGGCCAGGTGGAGTGACGATCTGCGCAGGACGGCTAGTAGGAGCTGGATGCGAGTGGCCGAGGAGAGAGAAGTGGCGTGTATTTGGGTAGTCCTATGTCCACCAGTCGACAGGAATAGGCTGATGATTATGAAAAATATTGTGGTTTTTGTCCAATATTGTGGACTTAATCAAATTTGTTTAATTTCAAAACCGCGTACCTTCCTCTTAAGTTCCAATGTTATAAGTTAATGGTCAAAGCACATCCGCGTAATTGTCGTAGGGCCTTAATTAATTACATAAATTGATTTTTTTTTCTAACAAGAGATAAAACACATTTATATTTACTTTCTATGTAAAAATGAGCTTAAATTTCATTAAATTAACAAAGTTATTAAGTTTTAACCTTCCCCTGTAAAATTTGATCTATTGCAGATACGCACCCTTTACATATGGTAGATTCGCGGATTTGCACTATCCCCGACGAAATCCGAAATCTTGTAAGCAGTGGGCGAGCGTCGAGAAAATCGTTAATTGTTGTTAATTAAGCGCGTCAGTCCGCCGTCCGCCTTCGGACGATGAAGACAGATGACTGTTTTTACGCTGGTCAGTTACACCGCATGCCGTAATTAAGTTAAGTTTTTCCTGCTCTTTCCTCTGGAAATCGAATCAATCCAGGAAAGTACTTTTTTGGGAATGACCGCATTTATTTTTGGGTCTTTTCTAAAAGCAAGTCAGGATATACCGCAGGCTCAACAGTAAATAATGTTAACAGGAGTATCACTATACTTTCAGATCGGTAACCAAGATTCACAGTTCTGCCAGCTCCTCTTATAGAATCATAGTTAAGTTTAAAGTTAAAAGCTCCATGATCACGGGTGAAGTACGGGTGATCATTGCACGTTTAACAGTTCCCAAATATCGGGAGCCCATTAAAACAAAACATCATGGTAAATGTCCCGGAGATATTCAGTTTTCTAATCTGCTGGAATACGTTCTCTGACTCTCAAACTATTAGATAATACTACACCTTCGTTAGGTTAAGACAACTTAATGCAGTTATCGATTACAAACCCGTTCAAATGAAAGCTATTCCAATATTTCCAATCCGTGCTATCGGGGACACTCTGAAAGCAGATATGGCGCACCCAAGTTTGAATTTCAAATTAAGACGGGGATGAAACCTGGTATTTTCTCGAGAAGTTGTAATTTACGGGTCGGGGCCACAGAACAATCGAAGCATTAGAGGACTATCTAAGTAGATATTTGACTAGATAATATCTAAACTCTTAGATCCTAGATAACAATGCGATACAAATATTTAATTTAATGCTTTTGTTCCTTCAAGATATTAAATTCCCGATGTGTTAGTAACTCTATGGAAAGCTTTTTATTCTTTACTGTACTCCAATACGTGGCTATGATCCTTATCAATATTATAAATGCGAAAGTAGAGATTGCATTACACGAAGACAGGGTTGTCAGTCCTGCGATACGCAATCACGCCTAAACTACAAAAGGGCCTGCAATTTTTGGTAGGTACAGATGTATATGTAATCTAGAGCTTGTGAATGGATTCAGGCTACTTTTTAGTCAACTTCGCTATAAAAGAGTAATAGTTTGTACGATACGCGACTTGCGAATAATTTGCACATTATTAAATTAAATAACTTTAACGCTAGGTAAGCGTTGAATCCGATTTAAAACACTTTGTATTTACGACAGATCTTTAGTGGACAGTAAATTTCTACTTTCACCAGATTTTACTGCACTGTGGGCTGTTTGCGGACACTGGCCTCACTGAATTGGGTGTAATTAGAAGCGTCTATCCAGAGGCTAAGCTCGGATGGCCACTCCAATTGACGATTTATGCTATCGGGAATGTTCCAATTAACATTATAGTTCTCACAGAACGGAACGAGATGGGATTAGTACTCGGACCTACGAAACGTCGTCAATTTGGTTAGGGATGTAGACCAGTAGAGAGATAAACGTGATGAAAACTCATTTAGATATACTTAAGTGTGATTTCATTCTCATAAATGTTACACAATATCTTGTTTTACATATATCTAAAACAACAGAATACAACTAGTAGGATACTTTATAAATAACACACCCAGACATGCAACAAACACCGAAGTTTAGACTAGGAATCAAACTAATGACTCTTGGCGCATGAGACAGTATTTTCCAATGTGCCATTGAGCTATCATAAGTCAGGACACAGATTTTACCTTTTACCAAAGTTTATCCAAACTGTTCATATAACAGTTAATGTTAGTATCAAAACTTTATAGAGTTACTTGATACCATCTATAAATGTTTGCAAAAGTTTTGTCGGGAACTATCTTTAGATACCGGGATAGTTATCGGCGTATCCTTGGCCAAATCCGGGATACGGGATACGGGATCCGGGAATCTCCGCTCTCGCTTCCGACGTTGACAAATCGGTCGGGCAGGTGGAAGTTAACCCTTTCGCTCAAACATGATTTGTGGTCACATTTTTGGCTTCAAGTGCGAAATGATGATTGAACTGCTGGGAAATTATACAATTGCAAATATACCTTTCAATTGCAATTCGGACAAGAGGAGTCAAATGAAGTGCATGTTATTTTAAAAAAAAAAGAAGCCTGCGAACAGTTCTGGATTCAGGTCCCGGGTCGAGCCGAATTAGTAGAAATTTTAATACCTACCTAAACGATAATTTGACGTAAATTTAATTTTTTTAAGTGATTGCACTAGAAAACTGTCACATTTAGAAAAACGGAAAAAAATCAACTGCTTCACCGCGGCCCGGGGACTCGAACACCCGTCCTTCTAGGAATCGCGCCCAGATGTGCATTACCATCACACCAGACCACCAGCTATGTATTGAAGCCGTAAATTTTTTCCCGTATATCACCTGTTTATAATATAGATAATTTCATGTTTGACATCGGCTTAGACTATTGAGAAACTTAAAATACAAGATTTGTTTGTGCATTTTGAAATAAGGGTCTTCTTAATTTTCTAACTAAATAAAAGTCAAATTAATATCGTATCAATATTCTACCTCAGAAGCAAGTGTAGCAGTCATTTAAAACGCATTTATTTAACGAGTTAGGTTAAGAAAGAAAGTATGTGTACTGTAGCGCTACCATGAGTTTAAAAGTTACGGACTCGATATCGCCTACGTAAATATGTCTATGAAAAACTTGTACAGCGCCCCTGGTGGTCACGCTAAGAACTAAAATCGGTCATATGAAAAAAACAACTCGATAGGTTTTTAACGTACGAAAGTTTTCGATAGCCAACTCATGGGGTACCATGCGGTAGCGGTAGCTACTGGTAGCTTAATTAAGCCTAGCCCCTTCCAAGTGCTGTAAAGCTTGTGTCGGTATTCTGTGGCCAATCGCGGACGTTGACAAATCGGTAGGCAGGTGGCGACCCTTCCTCCAAACATGATTAGTTACCGAGCCCGCCGCACTTTTTGTTGACACCCCACGATTTATAGTTACTGCAAGTTTAAGGCGGAATGGAAGAGGTTTCTGCTGTAAGCTGGTTTTGACACACAGTTTGGTAGTCAAACAATGTCTCATCAATCATCAGCAGCTTAGAATGTCCCCAAAAAGTGCCTTAAGCTTGCTTTAAACTGAGGAAATAAGCCCTTACCAGCGACTAGCGTGGTTGATCGCAGTCCAAAAGTGGGTATAACGGTTACTATATTAGATTATTTCACAGGTGTGCAGGTTTCCTCGGTGTTTTTATTTAACGTGAGAGCGTTGAATATCTATATGAAAAGATTAGAGATTTGAAAACACGTTGATACCTACGTGACGGCATTTCTAAGCCTCCAGCATAGTAATCAACGGCCTCCTTAGAATGATTTTCGTATAGTTTACGCTTTATTAACGATAATTACTAATGTTTCTATGTTTTAACAGATTCACACAAGCCTAATGTGGGCTGTGTCATTTGAATTTTTATATTGTGTCTACTTCAACAATGAACCGGTTAAGAATTTCGGGTTCCTAACGTCTAAAAATATTTAGTAAGAAGCAAAACCAGTAGCTTAAACATAGCTATTTACTTCCCAAAACTGTATTTAACTTAATTTAATTGAGTATTGTACGTATATTATAGGTTTAATTATTTGTAAGATTTTGTACTTCTAAGAATCCAAACAAGTTCCCTGGAGTTTCCCGCTCCGCGTATAACCGCAGCCCGGGTATTGTTTGCCGTAAATGTTTGAATCATATATCCCTCTTTCCTTGATATTTGTTCAAAACATGGTTTGAATATAACCTTAGCCGCAACGTCTGTTTAGATTCATCGCAAATATGTATTTAGAGATAATGTTTCGATAGTTACGTAAACATAAAATTACTGTTCATAGGAATAATAGGTACAGTCAGAAAAAAATGTGGTCTACCACCCTACGATTCAGATTCGTTTTAACGTCATGAAACAACAAGGTCTATTTGCCCTGGCAATAAGATTGTGTCAGTGACTATTGTCAATCTTAGCGATCGTTACATCGCGCAGAATTTATTGTCAAAAGTGCAAAAGTGTTAGACCACTTTCTTGGTTGACTGTACCTAGTGTTTATACTTATTAAATCTAACTATCATTTGTCATGGAATGCCCTTCCATGTTTCAACTCTTGTTTTCAATTCCTCCTATAATCCCGGGCTCTTCGCTTAAAACGGCTTCTAAGCAAACTTTCAGAGTGAGGGCGACTCAATACGGTCTATTGTGCCTGTCGACCTCATAATATGTGGACCTCACATGGTGGTGGAGTGAGGTCAACCCGGGGGTCCTTGACAAAAAAAATTACTTCCTCCATTATGATCCGAAAAAAATGTACTTACTAATCAGTTTTGTGAATCAAGCTTAATCTTGAATTTAATTACAAAAGGTTGTTTGTTTCATGATGAAATGTTAGCGAAAATCTAAAATAAACAGCAAGTTATTACGTCACGTGCTTACTAGCGCCGCAGACTAATTAATTTCCTTATATTATGATGGTCCCTGCATATCAAGTGCGCTTCGTTTTAATTAAGTGAGCCCGCCTCAGTTCCAAGAAAACTAGGATGATACCTACTAGTTTTTATTTAATTTGTGGCGGAAAATTGAAACGAACTATACATATATACCTACGTTTAGAAAGCTTATTGCTGTTTTACGCCGGAAAAACTAACACTTGACTGGCTCGGTGGAACAGTGGTTGGAGTCGTGGGCTCGATTCCCATTCGGGACAAAATATTTGTGTGGTGAACATTGGAGTTTGTTCCGTGTCTGGGTGTAAATACGTATTTAAGTATGTATTTATAAATATCTATGACTTACAATCAGTCTCTCATGCCCATAGTAGGTACAAGCTCTGCTTCGGCCCAGATATTAAATTTGTTTATTATTTATTGATGATTCATTGTAAGATGGATAATTATTGTAATAGCAGATGGGCATGAAACCAAAATGAAATATTATTTAACCTTATTTATCCGTTTAATCACATGTGCCTAGTTCACTTTCGTAAATTTGAGGAAAACGGAGAGGTTTGTTATACCTGAATTAAATACAAAATTCCGTACAATTAATCCTTACATCCACGCTTTACTACTTTTATGTAGGTAAACATATAAAAGTAGTAAAGTGTAGATGTAAGGATGGTGGTGGATAGGTATGGTATATACTTAATAGTATTAAGGTGTGCAGGAATTTAGTGTGAGGTGCCTACAAATTCTTTTAGTGAACTGCTCAATCATATATTTTTATTACTTACTAAATATAAGTACCTCTACGTACGTAATTCGTAATGTACGTAATTTAAGATTACACGCACATAGGTAGAAAGAAATACCCGAACACATGAAACAAAAATGGCGACTAAGTGATTCTGATTGTTTCCTTAATGGAGTACCTACGTCGGGAATAAGCTTTTAACTTACAAGGAATGTGCCTAGCGAAATAACACCGGAGCTTTTTCACAAAAGCGTTGCAGAAAACAAGATCTTCAAAGAAACAACAATTACCTATTTAAGAAAAATTTGAATTTTAACTCTTAACTCTTATTGTTTTTGTTTTATCAAGTATACTTCTTCATTTGAATGGACGCAATGGGCTTTTTAAATAATTTCCTAAACGAAAGGGTTATCTTCTCAATATTTATTTCTCACGCACATAATTACATTACTTTTTTTTTGTTTTAACTTTTTTTTAGGGCATAATATAGCATAAATATTTGTCTTTATGGGTCTACACGCGTTAATCATTACACCAATCGTGGTCGCGAGCGAACTCAACGTCGGGCAGTAAGTAGCTATGTAATTTGCTACTCCTATTAACGCGTGTAGACCCATAAAGACAAATATTTAGTGTAATGGAACGCGAAAGTCTAAAATCTTACATAATATAGCATACATACATACATATATGTACGCTTTACTATTTGCTATATTTTTCCCAGAGGTAGAGGGTAGGCAGAGATCTTTTCCAGCAATCCACTTTTCACCTCTGTCGGAAACGTGACGTGACAGGTTGTGGACCATTCTGCCTTGGTCATTGCGTTCCCACGAGTAGCATGGATATAATATGACGGGGGAAGGAAAAGGGGAGGAAGGATACTATCGCCTCGGATGATTTGGACTGAGTCGATAGTAGCTCGAGGAGCCGGTGTCGCTTATGGTATACGGGATACCATTCACCAACCACCGGACAAATAGTTGTGACTGGTATCCCCTGATCTCATAATATTTTCATTGCATTTCGTTACAATTTCAAATGTTATAACTAAAATATATTTCACTGCATTATATTAAACCATGTCGCTTTCTCTGCCCTCATGTATGCTTAAATCTTTAAAAAAATTTTTGAACAGTAATCTGTTTGTGTACCGATTTTAAATAAATAAATAGATAGAAGGATTCAAGTGGAAGGATTTTAAGTAAAACTCACCTAAGTACCGGCTTTTTATTAAGTAATAAAATAAAAAAAAATAGGTACGATATAGTGTGTATCTTTTGTAATCAAGTTACGAGCTACGATTGTGTATGTTAATTTGACAAGCTAGAGAAATGAGAAATAAGCTAAGGTCCTCTCCAATTAAAAAAACTTGTATTTATAAAACACATTTATTAAGACGTAGGTAATTATTTTGTACTTAAAGTACATTATATATTTACAATTTCAACAATATAGTAAGACAATGCAATAATATCCTAAAGGTACTGTCATAATACACAAATAGGTATTAAATAATATCTAGTTATTACAATATTTTATTCACTGGTCAACCCTGTCAACATACTGTTTCGCATTTGGCAACATTAAGTAACATTACAATACTCAAAATACTTTTATTAAACAGTCATAATTATTTCAGTAAACATTATTTTAAAATAGCCTTTAAAAATGCTCTCCTAGCATTTGCTCTTCCTTGAAAGAAAAAAAACGTCGTAGTAGTCATCAAAATCGGCGATGTTTTTACTAAATTAATTTATGAGAAAACGAAAGTATAGTTATTAATTATTGCTTAATACCTACTGATATTCAGGTCACTTTGTATATGCGACTAATCAAATTGCATTAACGCCAAATAAAAATAAAGACAATTATTTACAATAGCATCTTAAAACGCACTTATTGCAGATATTTTGGGATTACTACGTGTAATCATTTTGAAATTTGCAAATTATAACACCATGGAGACGTCAAGTAGGTACCAAAAGCATTTTAGTTGTATAAATTTAAGTTTCGGAATAAAACTTTCCAGTTCAAACATGGCACAGAGTCCTCTTTACATGATATATAATATACATATTATACACGGTTGATTACCGTAAAAATATTAATTCATCAAATAAAAGGATAAACAACATTAAAAAATACAAGTGAATAAATTAAATATTAATGTACAAAACGGTAATATTTATTCCACCATAAATAGCCACTTTTCAATCGGTGATATTTAACACAAAAATGGAATGTTCAACTCTCAATTACCAAGTTTCGTTTTCTCATTTCTTTGTGGACTAGAAAAATATAACATTTCCCCTCCAAAATCCGCTCTGCACGCACCGCACGTTGTTCGTGTATTCTCTAATGTTCCTGAAAGTATGTCTGTATGTTCGTCACGTGTCTTCGTCGGCTATTAGAGCATGTTCTCGTGAAGGAACTTCTCTAACGCGTGGTAGAGATGAGGACGTACTCCGATCAGCCCGTGATCCTCGTCAGTGTAACTCTGTTGGGAGAGAATATTGATAAGAGTCAATTAAATAGTTAATGGAATAAAAAAATCCACACTTCTCCTGTAAAATGGGTAGTGTTCGAGCAAATTATAATGTTTAGTACTACTAAAATACAGGACAACGCTATTGGTACTCTTATTTTTTTAAAAGAAACATCATTTTTTTTTAAATATATCTTATGCATCAAAAGGGTAAATTTCTGGCATATGTCAGTGAGATCTCAAATGTATTAATTTTGAACTTTTTAAACTTATCCAAGCATAAATGACTAGCACTAAAGTAAAATTTAGTAGCACAAGTGTTACATCTTATACAACAAAAAATTCCAAGAGGCATGTTCTATCAAGATATATCCAAAAGATAAGAATACGCCTTAACCCTGATGCAGGTACAGCATGTTGAAATTTTTCATTGGTCCTGTAAATAAGGTTCAAATTATGGTGGCAATATAGTTGCCACTTGCCAAAGCCTTAAACGGGGTTAGAAGTTAATACACCATTGATCTTAATACACGTACCATCTGCGTGAACTGCACATCTTGTCTCTGCAGGAGCCGAGAGATGAGCATAGCATGCTGGTAGTGCACGTTGTCGTCGGCCGTGCCGTGGATCAGCATGTAACGCTTGTTGCGGTACGCCTCCGCCTGGTGACAAAAAAAAAAGATTAGAGATGACAGCCAACCGCTCCCTTGCAAGTCCGGTGGCAAGGCTACTCCAAACAACCGTCGTGTGCAGTCACGAAAAAAAAACATGTTAAGAATGGAGGTTGATATTGTTTTTTTATATTTTCTAATTAATAATGACTGCCACTGCCAGTAACCTACAACAAGCCCAACAGCCTAATATATTAAAAAAATTAAGTGAAAATCGAATGAGTTGAATTTTCAAATATTAAAACAAACATTTACTTTTTTAGGAAATTTTTAAACTTACATAAGGATTTTCGCACGTCAGACTCTTAATAATTTAATAATCCTAATCGAAGTCGAATCACAAAACAGAACGGTTTAATATCATAGAGGTGTAATTTTAACAAATTGAAATGCCAGAAAGAAGTTTTAAAAACGTTTTTTACGAAAGACCATCGATAATTTTATCAACTTACCACACTGTAATGGAGTAATGAAGACGCTTCGTAGGCCACCGAATTGTTCTGAGGAGTGTCCATGTATCTTTCGGTGTAGATTGTGTCTGCAGAAATAACATTTCACTTGACAAAACAATACTATTTTACAAAGTGTTAAATTACTATCGCATTTCCATATAATCACAATTGTGACTTTGGCAGAACCATATTAATCTCAGTCAAGACGCCCTCGTCCTTCCCAGAAAGGTGCTTACCCAGTATAACCGGTTCTGGGGAGCTAACAATCTTAGCCCCAAATGATTAAAGTCCAAACAAAAGCATCAAGTGAGTCTATAACTCAACCAGTTGAACTTTAAATATGAATATATATCACACAAAGTCACATACATTGTTTTGATTTCGAAGTAAGATGGCGCGAGAAATAGATGCCCAATGCGCTATCGAGCCAGTCAATCAGCCACTTATAATGTAAATAAATATTACATAAAATCACATACATTGATCTGATCCCGTGGTAAGTAACCTAAGCACTTGTGTTACGGATATTAGAATTAACAGTGGATACACAAATAATATACTTAATTAAAAATAACTACACGCTACTACTAGCACCCAGACACGAAACAAACACCGATGTTCGTCACACAAATATTTGTGCCGGGTGGGAATCGAACACACGACTCTTGGAACCGTAGGTAGTGCTCGGTCACTAACCACTGTTCCACCGAGCCAAACTACAAACTAGTCCTACTCCTTATATATGCTTACGTACCATAGAAACGCCAGTCGACCACCGGCGCGACGGCGGCCGCGCATCTAAAGACATCTCCTCCTCTTGCCAACGCCAGAGACGCTGCGTACCCGCCGTACGACCAGCCCCAAATGCACGTGCGGTTCGAGTCCAAAAAGCTGAACTGGTTATGTAGCGCTCTGTACAGAAAAAAAAGAAAAAGTCAAAGGTCTAGTCCATCTTTGTAACTGGCCATCGAGAACCTATGCAAAATCAAAGAAAAAGTAATGCCTCCGTCGCATCTTTGTTATTTTCTATCGAAGATCTATGCAAAAAAAAGAAAAAAAGTCATCTGCCTGTCTCTTTCATTCTACGTGTATCCCGAAGCACCGCCAATACGGCATTTTGTTTGTTCCGCGATTGCACTCAACCCAGGAGGCTTACATTTACCATCTTTTTCACCAGCTGAGGAAACCAACATTTGGGAAAGAACTCCTAATTCCAGTGACGGTGAAAAAAGCATTTCATCAAGTGGTTGAGGTCGTTGCTTGTCACGCGAGAGATCGCCAGTTCAAACCCCGCCACGTACCAATGTGTTCAAATTTGAAATCTATACTAATATTATAAAGCTGAAGAGTTTGTTTGTTTGTTTGTTTGTTTGTTTGTTTGTTTGTTTGAACGCGCTAATCTCAGGAACCGCTGGTCCGATTTAAAAAATTCTTTCACTGTTGGATAGTCCATTTATCGAGGAAGGTTATAGGCTATATTACATTTTCAAAAAAGTAGGGATCCGTACGAAAAACTCAAATTTGTCACCCGAGATGTAAAAAATCAAATTGTTTTGACAGGACGAAGTCTGTTAGGTCAGCTATTGTTCATAAAATTACACATAGATGGCGTCGTGCTTTGTACAGCATGCCATAAATGCTGTCAAGTTTGATATAACATGAGTACCTACGTGATAAGTTTTTTGGTAGTTCAAAAGATGGCACTGTGCTCTACGTATTACTTCGATATTATATTGTGGAAAAGTTTGTATGTAGGTATACCATACGTCAAATATGTGAAGTTTGTCTTTTGGAATTGATAAATTTCGAGTGCCATTAAATTACGTAAATTACCAGAAGGGTTCTGAATCGACAACATGTATCGAAAATATTCTAATTGTTGCCTTTTTTACAAGCTTTTTCTATTTTAATTTAACAAAATAGTCTCATCTAATTGACATATTTTTAAGCTGTCAAATTAACGAGAGCATTCAAATTTCCATAATTGCCGAATTGAAGAAGGTTGGTTGTCAAAAAATACATTGATATTAATACTCAAGGGTTTGGTATCAGAAAAAAGGATGAGATGATCACAATGCGATTAATACATTGTATGCACCAACCGGGCATTAAATATTCAATCAAATTGAACAAATTCAATATTGAGTTCAAAAAATAATATGAAAATCAATATAAAAGTATTGCATAAGCATATTTAATTTGGTAAAGCATGAAATTCGAAAAGAGAAAATGAGGGGTTTGCCAGGGATTAAGAAAGAACATGATTCAAGCACACAGTAAAAGCGTCGAATAATCGTACATAGGTATGAATTTAAAATTTGAAAAACACAGTGGTACGTGGCAGGGTTTGAAGTGGCGACCTCTTGCATAGCAAGCAAATACCTAAACCACTCGGCCATGGACGCTTTTTTCCTCTCTAACTATAAACTGCTACCTGGCTTTGGAATAGGACGTCCTTTATTTCACATTGATCGATGAACAATTAGGATTACTTAAAGATGATCTATTCAATATGAGGAAGCTGTTCACTATAAACATAGATTTTAGGATTTCGTACGTCGAAAAGAATAACCGAACCCCTTATAATTATAGGATCCGTTTATCATCGTCAATTTTTGTCAAGGAGAAAATATCAAACTGAAAGTTACATCAAATACTTAGGTCTACTGTCCCTTCGCCTGAGCCAACACAATCAAAAGAAACATTCATTTATGCAGCCAATTTTTGACACTCGCAAAGGGAACTACTATCTGCGAAGTACTCAGATTCTCAAAATTTAGAATAAAGCAACGTCAAATACAGAGAATTGCGTAAACTTTAAAAATAAATTGCGTTGTGCGAGTCGGTCTTGCACTTGGCCTTTTCTTTTTTTTTTTTTTCTTTTCTTGGGTTCTATTCCCACTCAGCACAAATATTTCTGCGATGAATATCGATGTTTGTTCCGTGTCTGGTTGTGCTATTTAAATATTTAAATGTATACCACTGTTCTGATAAAAACAAGTGCTAAAGCTTCTTACCACAGGATCAGAGGGCCTACCATGAGTTGGCTATCGTAAACTTACGTTCGTTAAAAACCTATCGAGTTGTTTTTTTCATATGGCCGATTGTAGTTCTTCGCGTAACCACCAGGCGGCGCTGTACAAGTTTTTCATAGACATATTTACGTAGGCGATATCGAGCGCGTAAGTTTTAAACTCATGGTAGCCCCACAGATCAATTAATGTGATGTTGTGTAATATACTTATTTATTACTACACGATAAACAACAGATGATGATGATGATAAAAACAAAAATAATTTTGTTTTAAATGTTTCTTCCGGTTGACTTTTTAAGTGGCAGAAAAGATTTTGACGGGACTACGACTACATTTAAGTTTAAAAAAATCAAAATCCTGTAGTTCACGCGAACGAAGTCGCGGGCACAGCTAGTGCACATGTACGATCATTCGAGGCTTTAACGGTGAAGGAAAACATCGTGAGGAAACCTGCACACCTACTAAATAATACTAAGGTTGTTAAGTCGACTAACGCGCACTTGGCCAGCTGTCTACCAAGACCTTATCGTCCTAGTTGAGGGTAGGCTCGTGCCCCAGCAGAGGGGACTTATATGGGCAGATAATGATGATGAACTATACCTAGTGACGTTGATCTGATCCTCAATCTCCACAGTGCCCAGTCGCCTGTTCACAGCGAACATGTTCTCGATGCCTCTCAGCCCGGACCCCCTTCCGTCGATGTGGGCCACGGCTATGCCCCATCGGTTAACGAGGGAAGTTCCCCAGTCAACGTTCCACTGCTCCGTCACCAGAGCCGTATCAGGACCCGCGTAGCTGAAAATATAGGAGACATTTTGTAAGTTCGCTTGTTTTATCAAGTGTTATGCAGGACATCTTAAAATTACAAGATAGATAGGTGTAGACTGTAGATGTTTAAAATAAATCATGCCAGAACTAGAAATAAATACATGAAATGATAACAATAAAAAACTTTTACAACTATTAAGCAGTGCAAGAAAATAGTGGTAAACGTATGAAATAAACGCCGTCATAGTATATGAAAGTCCGAAAATTAACTATATTTTACGTTGCAATAATAATAAAGAGCTAGTTTCTCAAGCGACTATGATATGTGTAAACCAGCCGAAACGTGGAGCAGTAGGTTATTTTTATATAAAAGGCTAACAGGTTGACCTCACTCCATCTGATGGTAAGAGGTAGTGAGATCCACATTAAGGTCGACAGGCACAATAGATCTAATTGAGTCTGTCTCACTCACCCTGAAGGCCTGCTTAAATGCCGTTTCACGCCCCGCCTGAAGAGCCCGGAATTATAGGAGGGAGAAAACATTAGCTGAAAGGGAATTCCATGCCTTAATGACACGGGGCAGAAAAGAGGAGCTAAACCTCTTAGTCCGAGCCACCAGCTCCTGCATTGTATGTGGATGGTAACGCTGTCCAGCACGTGTTGTTCGGGAGTGGAAAGAGGAAGAAGGGACTATTTGAAATAGCTCTTCAGAGCCCATTATAGAGACGGCAGAGAACACTTAGACCGGCATTGTCTATACGTAAATGAAGAGGCTCTATGGTTTCGGACAAATATTTGCTATATTGTCTTTATCGCATGTAGACCCTCGATAATATAACAGATGTTATTTAATGTTATGAAAAGTGCCGATGGCCGAGTGGTTGCTTGCCATGTGAGAGGTCGCCAGTTTTAATCCCGCCACGTTCCACTGAGTTATTCAAATTTCATAATAATATGTACGATTATTCGACGTTCTAACGGTGAAGGAAAACATCGTGAGTAAACCTGCTCACCTATGAAGAAATTCTAATTTTTTGTAGTCGATCAACTCGCACTTGGCCAGCGTGGTTGACTAAGGCCTGATCGCCGTAGTCTAGGGGCACGGGTAGGCCCGTGCTTCAAAAGTGGGGACGCGGACGTATATTATGGGCTGATGATGATGATGAATGTAATGAAACACGTAAAGTCTTTAATGAGACAGTTAACATAGTACTTACACATAAACCAGCAGCGGCACATTAGTCCTCCTCTGGTAGTCCGAAGGCACCTGGAGATGCACGTCGGCTGGTGGTAGACCATCTTGCACCTGGACAGATGTCCGAAGGGTCACGGGCAGGTTGCGATTCTCAACCAGAGACGCGATCTCCGCATTGTCTTCCCATGTGCTTACTCGTTCACCGGCCTGGAAATGAAAGGGAGACGAATTTAAAAACTCTGCCTTTTTGAAGTCGTGAAGTTAAGTGTGCCATCTAATTTCATGTTCCGCTTGTCCGGAAATCTGCTCGCTGAGTGACGTGATGGGTGCCTCTGTTTCCGAATTCGAGTGGCCGAATACTGGTCCGATTATGTTTGATTCTGCCATCGACTCGATAAGAAGAAGTGAACGATCGACGCCTAAAAATACGCCTTTCATTTGCTAAATGAGATGTGAGTGTGATATTTCTTTGTTTGAGTTGAGTTTATGGGTCTTGTCTATTTATGTATCATTGTAACTTTTCGTGTCTTATGTCGTGATCAATAAATGTTTTTCTTTCTTTCTTCTTTCTTTTCTTTCATAGTAATCAGTTACAAAAAAAAAACTCACCGCATTGTAGATGTAAGTCCTCGGGATGTTAGGCCCGGCGCAGTTGACAGCTATGCGAGTGGCGTCCTCACTGATCTCGGCCTCGTTGTACAAACACCGGCCGCCATCTTCCCTCACGATGTTGCAGGTGAAGCAAGACACCGCGCCGGCGGCGGTGACGGTGTAGATGTGCTGCTGGGCCGAGTCGTCCACGTGGGTGGCTTTGTACCAGCTGGAAAAAGTTTAAGTAAATATTTATTAAGTAACTCTTCCACTTAAATGCTCTTTAATCATCATCATCAGCCTATATATGTCCCCACTGCTGCGGAACGAGCCACCTTTAACTAGGGCGATAAGGCCTTAGTCAACCACTCTGGCCAAGTGCGGTTTGATTGACTACACAACCTATGAATTTTTTCGTTGGTGTGCAGGTTTCCTCACGATGTTTTCCTTCACCGTCAAAGTGTAGAAGCTCTTTGCAGGGCTCTTTTTAATAATTGTGTTAAAATAAGTATTACCTTTACTTCCTTACTAATAGATAAATTCGGAATTATATATAATTGTCTGTGTGTTCGCAATCTTGCCTAAAGTACTGAACCGATCTCAATGAGACTTAGTGCAGATGTACTCTATTTATAAATAAAATGAATATAGGATATAGGCTATTTTTCAATCTACTTCATCTATAGGGAGTATTAATATACTAAAGAGCCTCCCTTATGGGAGTAATGTTAAGATTTCACGCGGACGGAATCGCGGCTAGAAAGCTAATAGTATCATGCGCAAGTTTAATCCGTAAAATTATATATAGATAGGTAGAAATAATTCTGTCTGATTATTTTTGTTAAGTTTAATATTCATTTTACACGAGTTTTATTGAGTATTTTATCAACGCATCGCAGCAAATCGCTCTATCTAATCTGCTTCTATAATTTTAATGATGCCAATATCTTATCAACAAATGTCCCAATGCCAAATCAAGCGATGTAACTGCAAGACTTTTTCGATGCTCATGTCAAACAAATGATGGACTTGTCCTAGAGAGAGTATTTCATTACACTTGGCAACCTTGGTATTCAACAAAAAAAACAACAAAGATATACCAAGATTTATAATCCCCAATCTCGAGTTCAAGTTATACCCCAATTAAAGACTATCTTATATCAATGTAAATATATGCTAAAATCAAAAGAAATACATACATAACATCATCATCAGTCCAAAGCAGGATTTCCGTTACAGTGTGAGCTGTATTCGTACGCCCTTGGGGCGTCCAGACATTGCCGTTATCATTGGACACCTGGACAATCTGTTTGTACAGGACGTTGTTTACCGCCTGAAATATAGGATTGAAGTGTGATGTAGGTTCCATACTAACCACATATTGTTGTGGAGATGGTATGTCAGCGCCATCTGTTGGATGATGTGCGAAGTTCTTTATCGGATGTCGCCACATGAGTATATGCATGAAGTTATATACTTCTTTTGAGAACATACTTGTAAATTTTTTTTAACTTGAAAAAATCATGAATTCGCCTGGACGGGGACTTGAACCACTGGTCTTTAGAAATCGCGTCTAATGTTTTAAACCAACTGAGCAACCTAGGTGAACACTTGGGTTTGGATAAAAGCTTTAAATAGCATTCAAACAACGAATAAAAATAACATTCTTGCTCTAAATATTTGTCTTTATGGGTCTACACGCGTTAATAGGAGTAGCAAATTACATAGCTACTTACTGCCCGACGTTTCGACTGGGTTACACCAATCGTGGTCGCGAGCGAACTGGCGCTGCCCGTCTTCGTCTGCCATTGCGGTTGTGAATATCTTGATCCACCCCCGAACCAGCACTAATGTCATTAGTACAGCTACCCACATTAGTCCGACACACAACACTCACTGCATCCGGGTTGATTTTAGACGTAACACGTGTAGACCCATAAAGACAAATATTTAGTGTAATGGAACGCGAAAGTCTAAAACATTCTTGCTGTTACTATAACGTGACTCTACCACCCTGTTTTTAAGATCGGGCAACATGAAAGAAAAACACCTCTTTATATTGCTCTTTAATTTTTTTTCATCTCATACTCTTTTGATCTGATCTCTGAAATTTACAGATCTTTTCTTGGTTTCCAAATAATAGAAATATTGAGGTAAGAAAGAAGAAGAAAGAATATTTATTTGAAAGGATGTCGTAACAAATTGGGCTCAAGGTAGATTATAGATATAGATATTTCATTTTACCTATAACTGGTATGCAATTAATATTAGTCTTATATCTGGGTATCCAGGAACCTGATGTTCATTTGCCAATATATATTATGGTACTAATATTTTATACTCACTTGAGGTAGAATAGTGACAAAAGCATTGCCTTCCTTGTTGAAAATCAAGGGGATGTTGTCGATCCAGCCATTGATCTCGTTGTAGCTAAAGATCTGGAAAACAGAAATAGTACATTTGATATTGACGTGGGGTTACCTCTTATGAAATATGCACAAATCTATATGAATTTTTATAACTTAACTTACTACTTACATTAATTTTAAGATAGTCGATATCAATAAAAAAAATATTAGATTGATTACACGTATTTGTAATAATGTATGTACATATGTATGTATATCTTTGACACCCATAATGCAGACTCTGCTTAGTATGACGTCAGATGCCTGTATGTGGAGGTGTCCTAGATATTTTTTTTATTTTATTTATTTACTAGCGACTAACTCAATCCATTCAAAAACCGCATCTAAATCCCTTGCGTAGTTTTAAAGATCTTACCATACATAGATACAGAAGCGGAAGCGTCTTAGATTTATACTATGAAGTGATTATTACATAATATTTCGATGAGTGAAATTCGATTTTTTTTTTATATAATAGGCTAACAAGATGACACTCTGATCACTCCACCTGATGGTAACCGTTAGTGAGATCCAAATATGAGGTCGACAGGCACAATAGACCATATTGAGCCTGTCGCACTCACCCTGAAGGCGTAATTATATGCCGTTTCACGCCCCGCCTGAAGAGCCCGGGATCATAGGACCAGGGAAAACATGATTATTAGTGAATATTAATTTACCGTGTCACAGGTGGCATTGAAGACGCACAGGTCGACAACGAGGTCCGTCTGCACTCTGTTAGTCCACATGATAGCGATGGTCTCGTTGGTCACGAACTGCACTGTCTTCAGGATCGGCCTGCAAGAAGTTGACACACATCTGAACATATTGTACTATTTTTTTTTATTTAAAAATAACTGCTAAACTGCCTCTTTTTTTTTATAAGAGGCTAACAAGATGACCTCACTCCACCTGATGGTAAGCGGTAGTGAAATCCAAATATGAGGTCGACAGGCACAATAGACTATATTGAGCCTGTCGCACTCACCCTGAAAGCCGTGAAAGAGGAGACCACTGCTGCGGCAACGAGACAAGGCGTGGAGTCTCGCATTGGTATTGAGCTGTGCGGGTCGGAGTTGGGCAGTCCGCCGGACTCTTTAGTCTATCAGTGGCAAGCGACGCGTAGAATTGGTCCTGTAGAGTCCCGGGTCAGACCTAAATTCGTGTGAGTTTTTTCCATCATCATCAGCCCATATACTCCCCCACTGCTGTGTCACAGGTCAAAACTAGGGTGATAAGGCCTTAGTCAACCACGCTAGCCAAGCGCGGGTTGGTTGACTACACAACCTAAGAATTTCTTCGTAGGTGTGCAGGTTTCCTCGCGATGTTTTCCTTCGCCGTTTAAGCGTCGTACATATGAATTTCAAAATTGAAAAACACAGTGGTAAACGGCGGGGTTTGAACTGGCGACCTCTCGCTTGACAAGCAACGACCTTAACTACACGATCGTTGACACTGTTTTTTCATCTGAACATACTGTACTCTAACAAAAAAAACTGCTAAACTGCTTCATTGGTCTATCTAGTGGCAAGCGATGCGTGTAGAGTTCTGGTTTAGACCTATACCTATTTGTGTGAGTTTTTCTGTATAGAAACTACCCAGCTCGGAGACAATTCCGACAGAGAAGTTGGCGGATTAATCTTCCTGTTTCGGTCAACACGCTAAGCCGGTCCTCCTGTTCTGAGATTTATATTTTAGTAGTGACTCTCTCTCGTATCGCTTCGGGTGAATTTTACATAAAAACTTTCCTATTGAATCCCTGGAATCTTTGAAAAATTCCCCATTAAAATCCGTTGCGTGGTTTATTAAGATTTAAGTGTACATGGCGACTTTGTTTTATACTATATAGTGCTGTAATAGATAGCAAACTATACTTACTCATCAAGACTTTCATAGGGCGCGGTGTAGACAGTGTCAAGCGCGAGCGCGAAGTCCCTAAGGGTTACCCTCACCGTCGGATTGACAGTACCAGGCTGAAAAGAAATTCGATCACAATTAATATTACACATACATGCAAAATACTATTATATAAAAAAAATACAACAAGTACAGTATTATAATAATAATCCAATGTATTTGAAATATTGACGTCTCAAAGCGTATTTCATTAATTTAAATTTTAACGACTGACAAGTAAAAGCGCATTGGAATGGGCCCGTGTCCCTTGCACCAAAATTTGTAGGTATAAGTCCCATTCGTGACAAGTAGTGTGAAGAATCGATGTTTGTTCTTTCATTCTTCTTCTTTTCAGTCGTTTTCCTCATATCTGAAGGTCATGTCTTTCATTTCGTGTATTTAAGCATATATTAAAATTACGAGTATGTACTTATATAAGTCTCTTACACTCACGGTACAAGCTCTGCTCAGTTTGAGGTCAGGTAGCCGTGTGTGGAGATGTCCCAAATATTGACTTATTATTGGTCCGTATTTCTACCTTGGATACAAATACCGCCTGCAAGTAGCGGAAGATAGGTGGGAGTGGCGCACATTTGGGAAGGCCTACATATAAAAGTGGACGAAGCTATATGGTGATGATGACTTGTACCTTCGGGTACCGGATGTCAGAATGCAGCGTGTATTGGTCATCCACAAAGCCAGGAACGCCGTAGTGAGGTACGCGCATGCGACGGACGTACGTATCGTCAAAGGTAGCGTAGGCCAGCTTAGACCCGTCGGGAGAGAACCACATAGCGTTGTTGGAGTTGAACACCTCCTCTGGAATTAGAGAGATATACATACATGTTATTTTTATAATCGCAGATCGAGATGGTCTCACTCCACTTGATGGTAAGCGGCTGTTAAGTCCACATATGACAGTCGACAGGCCCGATAAACCATTTAGGGGTGAGAGCCATCCGCTCCCGCAAGTCCGGTAATGATGACGAGGCTACTCCAAGCCATCATCGTAAGTCAGTTAGGAAAAAAATGATAAACTCTATTGAACCTGTCGCTAACCCTGAAAGCATTTATAGATTCACGCCCCGCCTGAAGAGCCCACACCCACAAAATAACTCTTCGGTGTCTTACGACAATAATAATACACCGTGAAATTTTAGTGGTTGTTTTCCCGTGGCAGAACGATTTGCCTTTAGTAATACTATCGAATTATGCAAATTACTCCGCGAAAAAAAAATTTTTTTTTTTGAAATTTTCGAAATATTAATTTTCTATATCGAAAACGGGAGAAGATATCGTTCTTTTATAAGATGTGACGTAAGGTACTGCTTGCCGCATGAAATCGATGCTTAAAGCTAAAGAAGCTCTACACCCTAACTCATTAAGCGGTTCGAACGTGCTTTCGAGTTAAGGTTAAACCTTTCGTAAAACCGGCATTTATTGATTTAACAAAAAAGAACTGCACACATCTTTTGTACTACTAAGATAGAATCATTTTACTGCAAGAAAACAACCACTAAAATTTCACGGTGTATATCTAGACACGCGGTAGCGTGTCAAGCCAAGTTCAAGAAACAGAACTGGCGAGCCGCAACGTGTGTAATATTACACGAACCATTTGGAACCACTTTTGAACCCCTCATAAATCAAAAACTATTTCACATAAACGTATCAAATTTGGCTCATATATTGTGACTTGCGAGATAAATATGTGTTCTAAATTTCATAAGCTTATCTCTAACAGTTATTTAGATATTAATGTCCAAAAATCCTCATTTTTATCATTGACTGACTGACAGATCAAAATTCTAACCCAGTTCCAAATGACCTAGAGAGTTAAAATTTGGTATGCAGATAGGTAATTACATGAATACAAAGGAATAAATAAAAAACTGGCAATTTATTAATAATTAGGTTAGGTTCTAGTATGAACGCTTAACATAAATCCCATCAAAAACATCCTGTAAAAAAAGCCAAGTCTCGATGGAGCAGATTGCTCATCTCTAAAAAGTAATGAAATCTAGACAAAATCGTGCCAAGCCTAAGGTTCCTTACTGCGATTTCTTCATTATTATAGTTAGTGTTGTGTGACTTGGCCGTTGAAGGGAACACAAGGGTACATAACCAGGTTCTCCGTAACAATATTCGACATCGCAGTTTGTCTAGATTTCATTACTTTTTAGAGATGAGCAATCTGCTCCATCGAGACTTGGCTAGTTTTTTTTACAGGATGTTTTTGATGGGATCCTACTTTAATGTATCAAAATGGTTCTCACCTTCATACACCCAATCAGGGATACCATGGTAGATAACATGCGCCTCCCCAGTTGTAGTGATTGCCTCGGGCTCGCTGTCGAGACTGGACTGGTAGAAGATGTTGTTGGTGTAGACGAACGCCAGCGAAGACCCCGAAGGTCCCCAGATAAAGTTTTGTAGGTAACCGTTGTCCGACCTGGTAGCGGTCGGAAGGCGGATAGCGGTCTCGTTGCCGGAAGGAAGGTGGACTACAGTGTACAAAGCTCTGAAGCTGTATCTGTATGTCTGGAAGGAGAAAACGATCTATCAATGGAAGGTTCATTACCTACGGTTCCAGGAGTCGTGGGTTCGATTCCCACTCGGGACAAACATTTGTGTGACGAACATCGGTGTTTTTTCCGTGTCTGGGTGTGTTATTAAATATATTTAAGTATATTTGTGTATCTACTGTCGTTTCTGATTTCCGTAACACAAGTGCTTAAGCTACTTACCATGGGATCAGATCGATGTTAGTCATGTTGTGAAATATTTATTTAAAGAAAAAAATAATGGAAGTCAATGTCGGTGAATGTTGTTCAGGAATTTGAATTTTGATATTGTGTAATGAAGTTCAGAAAACTACAGAAGGCATATTATAATGCACAGGTCTCGACATGCTTTTCGAGACACGTGCGTCCTCCAATTTCCTTTCCTCAAGGTCTAATTATTTTAAGGTTCCGATTCTGTCAATTAATCAAAAAATAGTGCCTTACTAACATGTAACTAGATTAAAGATTTCGGTGTGATTTGGCGATCGTTGCGTTACCCATCCGCGGGTCACGCCAAGAGTAACCTTAGTATAATTTTCGAATATAATATATTCGGTCTCTAAATTCTCAATTGGAGGCTGTTGTCAGTTAAATATTAGATACCCACCGGCTCTACGTTGTGTGCAAGGACCACCATATCCCCATCGGGAGACATCAAGGTAACTCTAGAAGACTGCTGGAGTAGCTAGAAACAAAAAAAATTAAGTATGATAAATTTTACTATTCAGCTATGACTTATATAACTGTTTATAATTTTCAAACGCAGTAGTTGTCATTACAGACTTCCTGGTTCATAACATAGCAATGTTTCTTTCAATATTATTCAAGCTATTCGAACACAAAACTATTTATTGAATGATCGTGATCATAAATATGCAATTGTGTAATCTTATAAACAACTAACATCCATTAGACTAGTAATTGTGTGTATTTGCGACTATTGATTACAACATACGTTTTCTTGAAGAATTACCTACACTATACGTAGTAATAAAAGTACAAGAGTGACCGCCTTCTTTTTACATAGATAAATATTACGTATGCTTTAGTACCTAAACGTACCTATCCCAACGAATAAATTAATTTATATTTAAATACATATTCCGAAAACAAAGTAACGAGCAATATGATAAGATTAGTAGTAATTAAGTTAAGTTTCATTCCTCTTCCATGAGTTTGATCAACTAGTTCCGGTTCGTAGACCAAAGGGCTTGTAAGGCCCTTTACTAACTTAATGGTCGTCATGTCTTTTACTCTAAATTTAACTTTGTAAAATGTTACTTGAATGTTGATTTATCTCATCAACTATCGGCGGTCTTCCGCCGATAGTCACAGAGTCGCAGTTTCTCGCGACTCCTTGACTCATGCTGACCAGACCATATCACTTTCAATGGTATGTTTTTGTTTTCATCTTAAGTTTTTGTACCGCCTTTTTTACTATACAACTTTTCGAGTTTTTTTTTCTTTTCTTTCTTTCATACAGCATACTTACAGTGGAAGTGTTGGCGATGAGTACGGTGAAGGTATTGCTGTCGACTTCGTACAACACCAAGTCCCCATTGGTAGCTCGGAACAACACCTCGTTTCCTGCAATTAACGATGCTGTTAAGATAATCTCATTGACGGCTGTGTCGTTGAGTTAGCTGTCTTTATCTAGGTATCCGCAACACGTTACATGCTGGCTAAATGGTTTGTATAAGCAGTATTCTTGATAAGTATTTTTTTAATGTGATGATTTATGTTTCAATATATAAATACATTTTAGAATACTTCCATCTTTACGCTCTCAATTGACTTAGCGAGTAAACATGTTAAACAATCCAAAAACTACTGACGTTTCCATGAAGTTTCAGGTAAAATATTGCACCAGAGAAGACTTTCAAAATATCAGAATGAAAACTACGCACAACTTTATATTGACGTAGACTAGAAATGAGAAATCAAGATTTTAAATCGACCCCCCTATCCCCTCTCTTACAGACAAATCTCTATATCTATCAATAACGAGAAGTCTTACCTGACTGCCAAGTAGCGTTGAAGGAAGACGGCGCGTACATTCCACTGATGATGGATTCCAGATCCAATAGATCCTCTTCTACCGGTGGCGGGACTGTAGTCTCCGGCTCGGCTTCCGTGGTCGTCGGATCAGGATCGGTCGGATCAGTAGGCGCGGTCGGGTCTGGCGTGGTCGGCTCGGGAGTGGTCGGCAAAGGCGTCGTAGTAGTTGTCGAGTCGGGAACCACGGAAGTGGGGCCCACGGTGGTGGACACTATAGGCTCGGCACTTCCGGATTCATTGCCCGAAAGGACAACCACAAGGGTCACGACCAGAGCGATGATGGCCACCATGACTCCGAAGCCGATTACGTATGTGATCGTCTTCTTCCTTTTGCTCGATACCAGGACCTGGAATTGTTGAGTTGGCCTAGTATTATCATCCGATTCGTTTGATTCACTAGGTATATAGTTTTAAGTAACCACAGAATCGAATCAAAACATACCAAATTATTCAAGACACACTAAAGGACACACTAGGTACAAAAATTCGTTAGTTCTCTACTTAAACAACACAATAATTGGCACTACCAACTTTAAAATCACACACAGATAATAAACGCGGTGTTTCCCCACGGCCTTCCCAGTAAGAACTGTCCGAGTATCTGACCGAGCATATTCCAAAAGTTTGTATTTTTTGCTACAACTCTTCGAGGTCAAACGGCATTCGCTTTATTATAATGCCGGCAATTACCATAAATTTACTCGCTGTAATAAAGCATGAGAAACATAGTAATATGTCGATATGTACAGTGTACACTATCTACTTGTACATCATCATCATCAGCCCATATACGTCCCCACTGCTGGGACACGGGCCTACCCTAAACTAGGGCGATAAGGCCTTAGTCGACCACGCTGGCCAAGTGCGGGTTGGTCGACTACACATCCTTAGAATTTCTTCTTACTTGTACTGACTTGGCTAAACCTGCGTTCAAATATCCAATCCAAAGAAGCAATTAGAAGCACTTTCTCTCATATCCACAACACTTTTCCCGCACGATAATCACATTATTCACAGATACACACCAGACACACATCTATTTACTAAATGAGATCTCGCACGGTAAATCCCGACCGGCGCTGATTAGTATTTTTCTCAAGTGTTTGTGGTACAGGGTTATCAACAGCCGATAAGCTTATCTATCGAGTTATTGTCATTCCGGGCAAGGAAACTAAAGAACTATAGTAGAACTAAGGTTTCTAATTTATCTGATGTCAGTTACTTTACAAACGTTAGATTACTCCGTTGTTTTTGTTCTGTGTGCGTACGTCATAGTTCATTGAGATATCTTCGGCTCTGTGTCAAAGAACCGAGGTTGAGTTATATGAGTTATATGTATAAGATAAAAGCTTGTCAATGAAACGGAACGCGCCCTAATAAATTTAAGATAATGTGATAAGTTATGTAATAAGTGTCTTACAAGGATGATAATTGAAATCATTTTATATATTATTCGATAGACTTGATAAACATCAATTTGTAATGTAAAATAACAATAATACGTAGAGATGACAAAAACTTCGGCATATTAAACCTATTTAAAAGAACAATTCTAGGAATTAACTAAATGTTTAACTAATGTTTTTATATTTTACACAAATAATATTGACCATAAGTAATTAAAACACGTGAACAAATAAATAAACATTTATAAATAATGAGAAGACACTGAATGCTTCGTGGGCAACCCTAAATACAAAGAGTTTATTACGTTACAATTCAATACAATAATACATGAATGTATCAATACAATAATATTATTATTCAAACATTCGCCTTCATTTGTGTTAGGACTTCATGTTATGCTGTTAAACAAGAAGTATACGTTGAAACAAAGGATATATTATGGACACTGTATTAGTGTAGTAAATGGAAATTAAAAAAAAATAGTGATAAAGCGAACTCTAGCAGTTTTTAATATTTTGAGAAACTGGAAAAAAATTGAACCGGGGATTTGAACACCCGTCCTTCCAGACGACCTACCTAAACCAAAACAACATGGTAAATATCCTGGACATTTTCAGTTTTCTAATGTGTGTAACCATTACAGTCTAAAATTATATGTTAAACTCGTATTAATCATACTGTGTATGACAGTTTCGTTGGTCTATTGGTGTAAAACGCCCAAGATCAAGTTTGATTCCCGTGCCGGACCATGTTTGTAAGAAGAAAAAAACTCGGCCTAGTCTAAGCCGAGTTCTTACAAACTTTTTTTTTATTTTCCTAACTACCTACTACGACGATGGTATATAAATTGCCAATAGGTTATTAAAATAACAATGATATAATGTGTGATGCCTGTTCAGTTAAATACGACTTTCTTTCTTCACTTTTTGTTCTTATTTATTTGAATATCCAGTACTAATATAATACTACAATAGGTTTGCGTGTTTGTGTGTCATTTAAAACATTTTTTTTAAATTTTACCTGGTCACTGGTACCCATCTCCATTGTGGAATTACTGTTGTCCTGAGCCATGTTGACTTAAGCCTATGATCTGTAAGCAAAAAGAAAATCATCAATTAATAATTTTCAGAATTCTGAAATATAACAGCTGGAATCAAATATAAAAATTTAATGAAAAAGAAAAAATATATTTTAGGTATACATATTTGAATCAAAATTTAAAAAAAAAAATAATTATGTATTAAATATTATTTGAGAGTCCTTAAAATGCAATTCGCAAATGAATTATATACATTTGTACATTAGCAAATATATAAAAAAACTAATTAGAATCAACTGCAAAGTCACGGGCCCTAGTTTTACCTACTTCCAAGGATCTTTGAACTCACAATATGTTAAACCTACCTAAACCTAATTATGTTCTTTTCCTTTTTTGGTAACTTCTGGCCATAAAAGAATAATAACATAGCTATACTAACAAAGAAACCAGTTACGAGATAACTACAGAAATCGAGGTCATGTAAAATAATACATCCTAGCAAATTAAGTCAAAATGTAGTAAACGGTCAGTTTGTTTAATATCAAACACAATAAAAATTAATCTACATAATTTAGGACGTTATCTTATCATTAAAATGATATGTTCAGAATGTGTGACAATATAATAATTAAATTGGTTTATCATTAAATTGATATGCTTATTATGTTTTTTTTTTATGTTCTGTAACTTAATGGTAAATACCATATCACGATTGTAGTATCCTTCCTCCCCTTTTCCTTCCCCCGTCATATATCCTTGCTACTCGTGGGAACGCAATGACCTTGTTAAAACAATGCACAAGGCAGAATGGCGGCGACGTGGTCCACAACCCGTCACGTCACGTTTCCCACCCCTCTGGGAAAAAGGCGTGATTTTATGTATGTATGTATGTAGATTTTACCAAATCATAAAAGTAATTTACCATTCTTAAATCTAACTATATTCATTAGCTGATCAAAATGTATGTAAAATAACGCATTTTTTTTCACTTATATTTTATGGCGTACCTACATAATATACAGAACCCAATTCAACAACTGAGTAACAAATTAAAAGCATTATAAGTCAGTAAAACCAAATTTTATCTTAGATTGAGTTGGCAATTAGGATTTTATCAGATAAGCAATCATAACGCTATAAGGTACCTATAAGGTACCTTTAAAAGTAAACGTTAGACTATTCCTTTTTAATTTATAAAATCCATTTGATACAAACGAATTTGTTGATGAAGATTTTTCTTAATTATCCAATTAAATATATATGTAAAATTAATCATCGTGTTACCTACATAAGTAAAATTTACAGAAAATTGCAGTTGCATTATGTATTGACATCCTTTAAAACACTATAATGTTTTATGAAGGGGTTATTATCATCACCATCATCTCAGTCTACTGCTGTCCATTGCATAACATAGGCCTCTTCCAAAACTTTCCAACTCGACCGGTCAACGGCCACTTGCATCCCACAAAACCCAGCGATTTTCACCAAGTGGTCGGTCCACCTGGTAGGCTATCGTCATACTCTGCTCTTTCCAATACGTGGCCTCCACTCAAGAATCTTTTAGACCCAAAGACCGTTCAATCTTCGTGCTACATGGCTGGCCCATTGCTATTCAGTTTGCTAATCCGACGGGCCATATCAGCAATGTTCTTCCACGGATCTCCTCATTTCTGATTCGATCACGAAGAGAAATGTCGAGCATAGCCCTCTCTATAGCTCCCTGCGCGATATTGTACCTTCTAAAAAGATGCTTCGTAAATCACCACGTCTCAAAGCTCTAGCTCATCACTGGTAACACACATTGGTTGTACAATGATAAAGGGGTTATTAATTAAAATGTCTGTTACATCTCCTATACTTCTACTCCTTACATCTACCTATGTACAAAAAATCCTCATTAATGACGTATTAAAAATTGTACTTAAAGAAGAACTGACTGTAAACTAACCTAAAGAAGACAACATAAACTAAAATCAGTACAGTGTAATAAAGGCATATGTATAAGTTATCCAGTAGGAGGAGACAGTCAACTTCAGCCAAGTATTATCATGAAGAAATACAACTTTTGCAATAATTGAGCAGAATGTTTGATTAATTATTTACGTTTAATGATTTTAGTTCTTCGCGAAACCACCAGCGGCGCAGTACACGTTTTTCATAGACATATTCACGTAGGCGATATCGAGTGCGTAAGTTTTAAACTCATGGTAACAAAACTGAAGTTACAGTTAGCAACACAACAAATAAGGTACCTTTTCCGGCCGCAAAAACACGTCCTTGAATACTATTCTTATGACGCTTTTTAAAAGAGCTTTAAGTAGAGACTTAGACGTTTCACAATAATAGGTCCTTGACTTACCTCAGGCAAAAAAAAAACAAAACCCACGAGTACCGACTTATGGCGGACTCCTATCCGCACTGAAAATATTTTACAATTATTACAAGATTAAGATAATATTAGCTGTATCAGCATATCAGATATAGGTAACAACTAATCAGTTGGTATTATTACGTTAAAGCATACTAAACAGGCGCTCTACTGATTAATTCAAATACTTAATTTTTTAAGGTGATACAGAGAATTAGTGCTTTGAACTGTAACTTAATTTATCAGGTCACTTACAACCATACATAATGGATATGTAAAAATATAATTATCTCAATGTTATTTATTTTCTATTGTTAATTTCTTACACGCCCTTTAAGTCTATTCAAATCACCAAAGATATCTTCATTGCTGAATAGCTATTCTTATGTTTCATTTATGATATTTGATAGTGGGTTATTATTAACTGTAGGGCGAAATAATAATATTTCTATGTTAAACCTATATCATAATTTATTACAAAGACTACTAATTGATTGAGGTTCTGATCCAATAAACTTGATGGTACTGACTGGTAACGGTCCCAGAATGCAGTGCTATTGGAGATCCTGTGACGCGTTTGGCGCCACTCTAGCATTCAAACGAAGACGTAATACGCAATGTAGGTTGTAAATACCAGCCACGGACATTTGATAAAATTTCAGAGACGAGCAAACAGGAGGCGCAACGAAATGGAAAGATTACCGAGCTTCCCTGTTTCCCCGCCGAACGACGGCAGGGATGTGCCGCTGACACGAACCAGATTGCTATTCCGTTCCGCGGAACGCTCCGTCCCCGAAGAATCGGTTAGCTGTCAATTTAGACAGTGTGACTTAGGACTGACATAAGAAATGGGAAGGTGCAATTTTTATAAGGTGGATATTCTTTTGCTGGATGAATATTTTACTGAGGTAGTCGTAAAAAACGATTGACCTTCCATTTGGATTATACATTCCACAATATATGTCACATTTTCAGGAATCATGATGATTCGAAGTTAGAGTAACCATTAAGAGGTCTTATGGCAGACCACATGATATGTCTCGTTAAAATACAATAATCTCTACATCGGTTCAGCTGATGTCGCAGCGACCAGATTGTTTGTGCGTATTTTCAGAGATGTCCTATAGTTATGTCTTATTTCTAACTCGTGCCATTGAAGAATGGAATGCCCTTCCAAATCATGTTTTCCTTCCCTCCTATCATTCCGGGCTCTTCAGACAGGGCGTAAGCAACAGGCATTCAGGGTGAGGGCGACAAGTTGTGTCTGACGACCTTTATGTGGATCGCTTATAAATTCACATTTTTTTAAAAGATGCGATGACTAGACCCCTTTTTTTCAAACTTGAATCCGTTATCCAACACGTCATTCGCGTGCATCACTACGCCTCTCTCGATTTCCCCGCTTTGCAATAATTTCCCCGACCCATAATTTTGTACAAGAACACTCGAACTTAACAGCCGGCTGCTCTCCCTTATTGACGTTACGCCGCTTTTTAGATTCGCAAACCGCTCGACTAGAGCTGGTTTAATTGATTTATTTTTAATTTTACGTCGCATGGGAACGTATACGACGAGGGGAAAATAAATCCTACTTTTTTAATTGAACAATCTGCCATCAACTACTTAATTGGGGTTTTTCTTTTTCATTTATGACGATATTTTGTAAAATAAAAGTTATTATGATCGTAGCTTTAACAAAAAGTGTGGAATATTGCTCGTGAAAATTATAATTTTCTTATTTTAAATTGATTGAATCTCCCAAAAACATGTTTTTGGGAGATTATTTTTCTTGATATAATTATACAATTTCTCTTAAAAAGTTTTTTCCTATAAAAGTGCACACATAACAAGCTATATTATACTTAGGTCTTAAACTACAATATTAACAATATTATTCCAATTGAAAGCCAAAATTTTCCTTCTCAGGCGAATTAAATGTGCCTATTCTCTCAAACGTACCCAAACACGTCATACTAACAGAGTTATCGTGAACACGCTGCCGGAAACGAGATTACCCCGAGACAAACTCGTTGCATAGTGATGAACCGAATTAACTAATCAGCTGTGTTGCTAAACAACTCGATCAACTACTGAATTGTGTATTAGAGAGTATATAATAAGTGCACGAACATTATACAATGCAATAATTTTTTAAATTAATAGTGTATGTAATACAGTCGCTGGTGGCTCGTACCATGTGGTTCTGTTCCTCTTTTATGCCCCGTGTCATTAAGGCATGGAATGCCCTTCCTCATGGTTTTCCCTCCCTCGTATGATCCCGAGCTCTTCAGGCGGGGCGTAAAACGGCATTCAAGCAGGCCTTCAGAGTGAGTGAGATAGGCTCAATATGGTCTATTTTGCCTGAGGGCCTCATACATGTGGAGGAGGATCTGAGGATCTCACTACCGCTTACTATCAGGAGTGAGGTCATCTTGTTAATCATTTATAATGATTGAAATGTTTTTTTTATTAATGATAAAAGTGTTCCTTCACAAACAAACCTCAATAAATTAGTATGAGATTGTGAAGGGACCCTAAGTTTAAGATATGCTCGATCTTGCATTATAAAGTGTCCCTGTCTCATACCATTCCAAGAGTTTGATTCCCAATGTGTCTCCATTACTATTTATGTAATAAACAACGGTGTTTACCCCATGTCTGAGTGTCACATTTATATACTAACTAGCTTTCCGCCCGCGACTTCGTCCGCGTAGAGACGTTTAACGGGTAAAACATTACTTCCTTATAGCGCAGTCGGTTAAAAAGTAGCCTATAACCTTTCCTAGGCTCTGGACTATATCTGTACCAAATTTCATTTAAATCGGTCCAGTACTCTATGCGTGAAAGAGTAACAGACAGACAGACAGACAGAGTTACTTTCGGATTTATAATATTACTAGCGACCCGCCCTCGCTTCGCTTCGGGTATATCTCTATCTCTATATAATATATAGCTGTGCCCGCGACTTCGTTCGCGTGGACTACAGGATTTTGATTTTTTTTTAACTTAAAAGTAGTCTTAGTTACTCCTTAACATCAGCTACCTGCCAATAAAAGTCCCGTCAAAATCTTTTCAGCCATTCAAGAAGTTAGTCAACCGGAAGAAACATTTAAAACAAAATTATTTTGGTATATATCATCATAACCATCTGTCTTTTATCGTGTAATAAATAAGTATATTTCACAATTACACAACAATGGGATGTTGTGTAATATACTTATTTATCATTGATCTGATCCCGTGCTAAGAAGCTTTATGAGGAATTTTCCCGCCGTAAAAAGTCGCCTGTGTCCGTGTCTAGAATCCTATTTTTTAATTAACCAAGTCTTATAAAAATCCGTTCAGACGTTAAGGCGTGAATGAGATAAACTATTAAAACAAACGATTAAAAATCACTAACTTAATTAGTTTTCTGCCTACTGCCTACAGCTTAAGTACGATAGCATGAATATTAATAGCCTTTATCCTTTTCTAGGTGACTATCTAACTAAATTTCATCAAAATCCGTTCAGCCGTTTAGGCATGATAGAGCATAACTTCCAGCAAAAACCATAAAAAAAATCACCATACCAAATTTTATTAAATTTCGTTCAGCCGTTTAGACGTTAAAGAGCAAAAGTCCTAACAAAAACGACAAAAAATTACTAACTCAATTTAGTTATCTGCCAACTGCCTACCCCCTAAGAATGATGGCGTGATTATTTATAGCCTATAACCATTTCTAGGTTATCATCTATCACCATACCAAATTACATCAAAATCCGTTCAGCCCTTTAGACGTCAAAGAGCAAAAGTCCTAACAAAAACGACAAAAAAATCACTAACTCAATTTAGTTATCTGCCTCCTGCATACCCCCTAAGAACGATGGCGTGATTTTTTATAGTCTTTAACTATTTCTAGGTTATCATCTATCACCATACTAAATTTCATCAAAATCCGTTTAGCCGTTTAGACGTCAAAGAGCAAAAGTCCTAACAAAAACGACTAAAAATCACTAACTCAATTTAGTTATCTGCCTACTGCCTACCCCCTAAGAACGATGGCGTGATTATTTATAGCCTATAACCATTTCTAGGTTATCATCTATCACCATACCAAATTTAATCAAAATCCGTTCAGCCGTTTAGGCGTGAAAGAGTAACAGACAGACAGACAGACATACAGAGTTACTTTAGGATTTATAATATTAGTAAGGATGTTGATTTGTGTAAACTTACCGCTATTGTTTCTCATATTCGTAACACTCAATCTACGTGATAGGGGATCAGATAGATAAATACGAGTATGTGATTTTGTGTAATACGCGTATTGTATGTACTCATATTTATTTACATTTTTAGGACAAGATTGATAGCTTTTCTCATCTTAATCCTCATTATTTGCACACATCTAACTACTTCAACAACAAAATACAAAACTTGTGTATAATTACTTAAGTACTTGCACTAAACAAACTGTCTAGATATTTTGTGTAATTGATGCGAGCATTCCCATGTCCCCTATCACTAAGCAAGTTACAACAGTCCATTTGTATTACACTGTCTCGCTTGATGAAACCAGATTGTGACCGACCCAAAGGAGATACGAATCTCGAATAAGTAACACATAATTGGAGGGAATTACACGATCAAAGTCTTAAATAAGCAGAGAGTTCGTTGGGGAAAATGTTCGTTATCTCATTTATTTTTTGAGTAAAACTTTTTTACTTGCGATGAACATTGCTACTTGCGATGTGTCAAAATTAAAAATAAAATCTAGCGGTCTATCAGTGTTCTGAATAACTTTTTTGCAAATTTAATTGATCTTTAAGTAGTAAATCGTCCTCAATCAATTATACTCAGTACTCACTCCAAAAATCCTTAAAAACATAAATAGAGTGGCTTGTCTTACGAGGGTATGAGTATTTACTTGTTTTATCTTAAAATATTACGGCTTGTCTTTTAATAACAACAAATGAGTTTACCACATTACCACATACTTTATATTAGAACGAAAAAATACAGTGATGATATGGATAGTATTACAATACAGAAGGTAATATATTTTGACTTCGACCCATACAAATCGCTATCCTGACCTAGTAAACAAGGTTGTCCTACATACACAATGCTTCACATTTTACACCTGTCACTTCCCATAGATACCTGTGCATGTCGCTTCCATTGTTATTTTAAAACTTGTGTAGGTGTCAGACCGTGAAAATAGAGAAGTTTACTGTACATAACTAGAGCCTTGAAGATCTTAAATATAAATCTGCACAGGAACTATGAAACAGACAGCTCGATGCGTTTGCGTCTGTAAAAATAAGAAGATTTTTTCTCTAGGTCTACAACTTCTTGTTTAAGACAAAAATGCATTTTTAACAGTGAAATTTATATATTCTTTTGCATAATATGGATGGAGTTGTTTCTTTTTGCGATATTGTACAAAAGAAATCCATCGATTTTCAGTCAATAATGTAAGCATGCATTAAACTAAATAAATGTAAGCTGAGAGTAATTTGGACTGGAATTTTTAGATGCAATGAACTTAGACATATACGTCGTCAATATCATTCATTTTTGGTTAGATTTCCTTTATATCTTACTCTTTGGACTCGAGATTTGCTCTTCTTTAACGGACCTATCTATAACTATCACTGGACCAAGCAAAATATCTGTTTGTAGACTTTTTAGTGTTTTGTCCTCACGTGTCCCTATTTCGTTTGTATTTATTATTTCTCTGGTCACGTCTTTCACCGGTTACGCCATTGCAGACAGAGTGGAGTGCAGACATCAGCTGTTATGAAACGATGTACTGCACTGGACGTAGGTGGCGATACATACTTGCAATTCTTTGGACAACTCTTGAAATTTAGGTCAGTAGTCGCACGTGTGGTTTAGGAAAGTTGTTCGGCTCCACCTTATATTTTATAAGCTCTTTGCGATCTAGGTTCTAAAACCAAAATTCGGATAAATACTCTGCTAGATGCAACGCGTGTAACTTCCATTATTCATATCGTAATATCCAAGAAGAGCAAACTTTCTAAAGGACCAGGTTAATAAAGCATAATGATATTTTATTTTTACAAAGCAGTTCTTCTTATTAATGCTTTCCTTTTTTAAAGTGCTCTAGTCTTTTAATTTATCATTCCTCGCTTGAAAAACTTGTTTTATTACCGCCATTTCATGAACTCATTTTTACAGTCATCTATACCAAAGCCGCTCTAAGTTGGCCGATTTGACACTTTTTTATTTTATATTTTGCATTTATCCTTGTTAAGAGGAACATATTTACCGAATCATAAAGGACAACTTTTAAAAATAAGACGATATTTCAAAATGTCAAATGCACCTAATTATCTAATTATTTGTCTTTTATTACTTAAAATAATTGAATTATAAAACGAAAACGTACAATTTCCACTCTGTATTACGCTTTTACAAGGTTACGCCGTTTGACACGTTTTCATAGTGACGTAATGGGTAATACTCACTAGGTATTTTTTAGAAATAGGATGAAGGATTTAATAATTATTGTTTTTAATAATAATTTTAAATAAGAAACTTCAATTCAATCTTCTGGATGTGAATAAATGTTTTTAATAAAAAATTGTTATAATAGGGTATTTGACTATTTTTTTATTTTGATATAGTTGGATGGACCACTCGAACACAAAGACACTGTTGAAAGTATCACTTTGATATCTGGATAACTCAACGAGATATTACAATTTTAATTGCACATTAATTGGTCGAGCTCAAAAATGCTCCATACAAACGTCGACTGGCGTGTGACGTCACACGCTAGTTTGTTGTATGCAGCGCTTAAGAAGTTTGTTCGGTAGGTTCATCAAAAGTTGCGTTTATTGATATGTTTTCATAATGAAAGATGTGACTAATTCTGTTATTAATAAGATGAAAAAGAAATTTTAAATGATTTTCGCAATTTTGGAATGGACTTGCCCACCCAACTTTAAATTGTTTTTTGTAGTCTCATTTCGCTAAAAATTTAAGTTTCGTTTTCATTAATAATATTGATTTACATAAATCTTACTGATTTTCATAAAAATGGCAAGCATAACAACCACAGTCGAATACCCTATTAGACCTTGCTTGGTTATAAAGTGGAAATAACTGTTACTTATATACTTCGGCAATTTTACCGTCGTCCCTCACTAGTGCAGTCAGTCTGACATGTGTCAAATCGGCCAACTTAGAGCGGCTCTGGTATAGTTCCTTTTTTATTTTTAGTAACAAGGTTCACATAGAAGCCAGGTGCCAGAGCGTGATAGAGCCTCTGGCTTATTATCACAATTTAATTGTAATTAATGGCCCTAATAATGGTTTAAGCCCGTGTGTAAAGAGCCTAAGCACCCTATCGATTCGCTAATCGGTGATCTGTCTCGCGATCACGATTCCAGACATCGCGAGTGACTGGAATCGATAATTAATCGCATTCGCAACGTCAATGGTAGTCAGCTCATTCGCTTTCTAGCTAAGTGGACTGTTACGTCAGATGCGTTCCAATCCAATTGTCATCATTATGGGCAAGGATGTCGTTAGCGAGTTGCTTAGACTAAAAACTTGGCGATCGTGTTTTCACGAATGTAACGAGTTATTTCACGATTCATTCCGATCAAGCACTTGGTTTACTGGCCATTAGCGACCCGCTCAGCATCGCAGGGTTGATCGATTTGATTGACAAATGATTAGTGCTTGTTTACAAGTTATGTATTTATTAAATTACGTCTTAAATCACACTTTTAAACATCTAAGTATACGTAGGGACAGACAACAAGAACCAATTTTGTTTTATACTATGTAGTGATTTACTTTGCTTGAATCAAAATAAACCGTCAAGTCTTTGATCACTTGCATGATATCAAGAGGGCAAATTTTGTTTGAAGAGGGGTGGGAAGTCAAGTGCGCGAAGCAACGGGACCATAGCTAATTTTAATAAGAATCTTGGATGCTTGGTTTTAAATAAATATTAAATGTTATCTTCACTAGTTTCGATGAACATTTTTTTGATGGGGCAGATTGCAATGGTTTTCGGCAAGAAAATTACAAAGTTATTTATTGATTTAAAGATTATTTTGCATTAAATGAATAAGAATTTGTAACTTCTAATTTATTAATATAACTTACCCAGTTTAACCCATCTGATTAACCTTCCTACTCATTCAACAATTTCTTATCGTTAACTTGATTCAAATACTTCATTAAAACTGTCTCGTGTTTTTGCCTTGTAATGACTAATACCTAACTAATTATTGTAAGTAATACTGATAGTTTATTCAAGGTTACTTTAAGAATATGCATAATGAAGTAAAATTAATTGCTTGAAGTAAAATGACTCTTCATGAGTTGATCAGAAATGTAAATAGAGTGGAGTTATTGAAATTTATTACAAGTTTTAGTACAATTTTTAAGTACGTATGATTAAATTGCGCAAGTTCATCCTACAGGATGTAAGTGTCACTCATATTATATTTTACAACATCGAAATGTTAGGTACCACATCATTAGATTACATCCACTTGAAAGATACATAATTAAGTATATGTTTGAATCATCAACTGTCATCTTCTTCTTATCTATACTAATATTATAAAGCTGAAAGAGTTTGTTTGTTTGTTTATTTAAACGCGCTTATCTCAGGAACTACTGGTTCGATTTGAAAAAATCTTTTGCGTTGTATAGACCATTTATCGAGGAAGGCTTTAGGCTATATAACATCACGCTGCGACCAATAGGAGCAAAGTTACAATGGAAAATGTGTAAAAAACGGGGAAACGCGAACGAAGTCGCTGGCACAGCTAGTGTTCTTATATTAGGATAGTCTGTTCAAAATTATATATTATTTTTTTTTTATTGCACAACTTCACATACATTGATCTGATCCCGGGGTAAGTAGCTTTTAAGCACTTGTGCTGCGGATATCAGAATCAACATTGTATATGTTACGGCTAATACCCGAAGTGCGGCTACACTTAGGTTTAGCCGGCTAGAACTAGGTGTAGCCACTTACTCTTGGCTAAACCTAGGTGTAGCCGATTGTTTTCGGCTAAAACTAGGTCTAGCCTTCATCATGCCGGCTACAACTAGGTCCAGCCATTCCATGTCGGCTAATACTAGGTTCAGAGAATCCCTGTTGGATAAAACTTAGATGCGAGTCCCGCCAAGCCTTCCGTCCTTCCCCGCGTCACACTCAGGACTCACAGCATCTGCAGCAGCAGCGCGGGGTGGAGGGCGTAGCGAGACACGCGCCTCTGCAGGTTGTGAGCACCAAGTGCTGCTGATCTACTGCAGGTCTACTAGCGAGTGTGACTCATAGCGTCTGCACATAGTTGTAACTGCCTCGTTGGTCTATTGGCAGCAAGCGCTGCGGACCGAGAAGGTCCCCGGTTCGAGTCTGAGGTCGGTGAAAATTGGTGTAAGTTTTTCTGTAAAGAAATTACTTAGCCCGGCGTTAGGAAGTTGGCGGTTGTTTGCCTGTGCCTCGGAAAGCACGTTAAACCGGTGATCCTGCGCCCGATCTCTCATCGGTCAAGTCGTATTGCCGTCTCACCGAACTACATAATATGAGAGTAAGGGAATAGAGAGTGCACTTGTGTTTGCGCGCACAATTGTGCACTATAATATATCCTATGCACTTGGATGATCTCAAATGAGCACGGCTGCCATGGCTGGAATCGATCGCACGCCTTAGCTTACATAGTTATAGCCGGCATGCTATCGGCAGAGCTTTTTTAGATATTACAAAAACATCCATTAATTAGAAAACATGCAACTACAAAACCAAATGTGGCAACATAAAGTGCCTCTGCAAAGCTGTTGGTATTATGTGCAACTCAAAATGTCACTCAAGTGTAGATTGTTCTAAATAGTTTATGTTACTTTATAAACCTGTGATTTTATAAATCTGTAATTATATTCTTTAAAATTATAATATGCAACTATTGTCTGTTGTTAAAAAAATGTTCCTGATTGTTCCTATTGTACTTAACAATTTACTCCTAACAATATGTGTTATTTATTACAATTTGATTTAAAAGAATGAAAAACTACCTTGGTTTCTAATTATTGGATGTTTTTGTAATATCTAAAAAAGCTCTACCGAAAGCATGCCGGCTATAACTAAGTATGTAAGATAAGGCGTCCGACCGATTTCAGCCATGGCAGCCGATCTCAATTAAGATCAGCCAAGTGCGTAGGTCATATTACTTCTAGTGCACAAGTGTGCGCGCAAACACAAGTGCACTCTCTTTTCCCCTACTCTCATAATTTGGTGAGTTGGCAATCCGACATGACCGATGAGAGATCGGGCGCTGGACCATCCGCTTAACGTGCTTTCCGGGGCACGGGCGTTCAACCGCCAACTTCCTAACTCCGGGCTGTAATTTCATTACAGAAAAACTCACACAAATTGTCACCGACCGCAGACTCGAACGGGGACCTCTCGGTCCTTACGCAGCGCTTGGCTGCTGTAGACCAACGGGGCAGCTGCAACTATGTACAGACGCTATGAGTCACACTCGCTAGTAGACCTGCAGTAGATCAGCAGCACTTGGTGCTCACGACCTGCAGAGGCGCGTGTCTCGCTACGCCCTCCACCCCGCGCTGCTGCTGCAGATGCTGTGAGTCCTGAGTGTGACGCGGGGAAGGACGGAAGGCTTGGCGGGACTCGCATCTAAGTTTTATCCAACAGGGATTCTCTGAACCTAGTATTAGCCGACATGGAATGGCTGGACCTAGTTGTAGCCGGCATGATGAAGGCTAGACCTAGTTTTAGCCGAAAACAATCGGCTACACCTAGGTTTAGCCAAGAGTAAGTGGCTACACCTAGTTCTAGCCGGCTAAACCTAGGTGTAGCCGCACTTCGGGTATTAGCCGTAACAGATACACAAATATACTTAAATATATTTAATAACACACCCAGACACGGAACAAACACCGATGTTCGTCACACAAATATTTGTCCCGGGTGGGAATCAAACCCACGACTCTTGGAACCGTAGGTAGTGAACCTGGGTCACTAACCACTGTTCCACCGAGCCAGTCAAAAAAGTTACCTAGTTACAAGAATTATGCCACTTTGCAACCTTGTACCAGATGTCTTGCTCTGTTCAAATGAAACCAATTCCGTCTAATAACTTGCTAACAACGGACTCACGGTCCACGGACAAGGCTGAATGTAAAAGAAGTTTTCATCTCGAATGCATTCAAAGAAGAAACCAAATAGGTCATGATTTTAACGGCTTGAGTGAGGTATCGTTTTCGATCGGCGGTTAGATTCTTTTTAACATAATTTTTTTTAAAAAAAGCGTCGATGGCCGAGTGGATGAGGTCGTTGCTTGCCATGCGAGAGGTCGCCAGTTCAAACCCCGCCAGGTACCAATGTGTTTTTCAAATTTGAAATTCATATGTACTATCATCTGACGCTTTAACGGTGAAGGTAAACATCGTGAGGAAACCAGCACACCTGAGAAATTTTTCAACGGTGTGTGAAGCCATGTCAAAGGCCTACGGGCGGTTTAAAAACTCTGACACCAGGTTGTTCATCAACCATACGATAAGAAGAAGAAGAGAAGAACACAATTTTTAATAGACTTCAAAAAAGGTTCTCAGTTTAAACTACTTCTTTGGTGGGAAATTAAAAGAGAACATATACTTACTGTTGAGATTTTAAAGGATATAATTATTTCCATGTTGCAGCCAGTTATTTTTGTTTTAATTACACCACACTGTTTGACGTTTCGAGCCATAATTACAACATACAAATTAATTAATCTACAAAACATGTTTATTGTAAACTGTAGTAGGTATATTATTCCATTACATTTTGTAATCATAATGACATCACGATCGCTTAAAACACTTTTCTTGCCATTTTTATTTTGTTGTTATGTGCACTCACTACATGAGTTGCCTATTTTAACTCATTATCGTTCTTTAAAAGCGATACCCCTAAAATGTTAAATAATATTTGAACCCCTAAAAGGCTACATACTAATAATAAATAATAATAAATATTTCACAACATCACATACATTGATCTCATTCCGTGGTAAGTAGCTTAAGCACTTGTGTTACGGAAATCAGGATCAACAGTGGATACACAAATAAACTTAAATATATTTAATAATACACCCAGACACGGAACAAACACCGATGTTCGTCACACAAATATTTGTCCCGAGTGGGAATCGAACCCACGACTCTAGGAACCGTAGGTTTTGAACTTGAGTCACAACCACTGTTCCACTGAGCCAGTCAATACTGAAATTATATTATGAGCACTAATTTCAGGACTCCCTCAAATTGTTGCCCTATCAAAGACTTTACTAACCAAAAATCGGATATCAAAATAGTCAGGGGATACCAATCACAACTATCTGTCCGGTGGTTGGTGGACGGTATACGGGTAAGCGACCCCGGCTCCTCGAGCTACTATCGACTCAGTCCAAATCATCCGAGGCGATAGTATCCTTCCTTCTTTTCCTTCCCCCGTCATATATCCTTGCTTCTCGTGGGAAACGCAAAGACCTTGTTAAAAGAATGCACAAGGCAGAATGGCGGCGACGTGGTCCACAACCCGTCACGTCACGTTTCCCACAGAGGTGAAAAGTGGATCGCTGGAAGTGATCTCTGCCTACCCCTCTGAGAAAAAGGCGTGATTTTATGTATGTATGTATGTATGTATGGATACCAAAATCCCAAAACAGGTTACGATGTAAGAGTCCAAAACATGTCATGTAAGTTAACCTTTAGCTTCAGAAGCCTTAGTTCGTAGATCGTTCTAAATGCAGGGAACTCCGTCGTCGACTCACAGTGAGTAGATTTAAAATTCATTGCCGCCGAGGCAGAGCGTTGTAAATTAAATACCCTGAGTAGACAGCTGGCGACACGGGTAGTGGACGGTGGACTAGCTAATGCATTTTTACTGACAACTTTCCGTTCGTTTTAAAGTGAGTTAGGAGCATTTTACTTAGTACCATTTCCCCAGTTTCTTATTTCCGTCGCTCCGTCTTCCGGATTCGTTACGTCTGTGTCGCAATGCAAGTTAAAATATCTTGTTAAGGCTATGTTAGGGGTGAAGAGAGAGGAGATTCCGAAATCGATTCCGCCTGCGGTATTTGAAACACGGTAATAATAATTATGGAAAATATTTATTTTTTCTCACTTTTTGCTTTACTTATTATTCTCTATACTCTCGACTGCCTCGTTGGACCATTGGTAGCGAACGCTGCGTAAGGACCGAGAGGTCCCCGGTTCGAGTCCGGGGTCGGGCATAAATAGAGAGTGCACTTGAGTTTGCGCGTACACTTCTGCACTTGGTTGATCTCAATTGAGATCTGCCGCCATGGCTGAAATCAATCGGACGTCTTATTTCTATAGTGCAGTCGGTTAATAAACTACTATATACTAGTAACACTACATAGGTATATTTGTATGTACCAATGTTAATTTGTTTCAGTAGTTTCGGCGTAAGAGATTCCCAAAATTCAGATAGCGTTACTTTCTCTTTTACAATATTACCTACTAAGTAAGGATTTCACTTAATTTCATGTACGTCTATAAAGTCAATGATAGTGATATTTAACTCGTAGCGGAACAAATTCGCATCATCTTATTATTCGCATTGGATTCGCTACGGTATTTTCTATTATCTGAAATGACGTCATATAACATATTTATATACTTCATCACACCTGTCACCACATCAGTCATTTGGATTCAAACTGTTTTACATTTATTATTTGACTGTGCGACAACCGTAAACATTCTCATTTTAACGCTAATAAAATAATATCCAAGTGTCGTAATCGGTTCCCAAAATAAATTAACGTTTTACACAATTCAATTCTGTAATATCATAGATATTAGAAATTACTTTAGTGTAAAGCTTGATCGGATTTAT